>OZ059836.1:17624563-18971630 GCA_964057195.1 Orthosia cruda | reverse complement strand
CACCGTTTTGGTTTTTTTAGTACCTTTATTGCCAACCACTGCACCTTCTGAAAGCCAAACAGTGATGACCATAAAAAACGAAACAATTTAGAAAGGTAATGGATGTTCCATTTGTTTTGTCTGATCGCGGTTTCCACATACTACTACACTCACACCTTTATCCCATGGGTGTAGGCAAAAACCATAAAACGCCACCTGGTATGATTATTTCATTTTGCTCCGTTTCGTCCATACATCTGGTCATACACGCACGCCGGTTGTTTTGGGATTGCTACGCATCTGAACTTTTTGAAAACTTGGTTATCTTGTACGTAAGCATGTCAATCATGCTTGTATTTGTGTTGGCACTAAAATTCACTGTACCGCACTATACACTAAAACTACAAAAGCGTGCACAAACAAGAAATATAATTGTTAGTATGACTGTAGCTCTATTATTGTTCTGTATTACGATGCTTATTATACGAATTGTTCTCAAGATTTGAATGCACAGCGCTTGTATTATGCAAATAGCTTACTAATTAAATCAACAAGCAACTGCATTTAGTCTTAGGGACGAAATATCTGCAGTATTTTCCCAAATTTTTTTGGGGCTGGTCTGTGTTAGCAAACTTACGCTTTGAGCTGTCAGCGACAAGCCCTGTAGGGCTTGGCTTTGTCGATGCAGTCCTACCTTGCCTGGCTCCTTCAGAGCCGGCAAGGTGGCGTGGTCTTGAGGGAGAGCGCTACGGTCGTGTAGATCCTCAAGGCAAGTGCGGTGATTTTCCTTCTCGTGGTTGCCGCCCTGTTATTGGTCTAATTCCCTCTGAAATAGACGTAACTGAAATCACCGGGCGACGTATCACAGGGGTGGCGAGGTCATGCCCCTGGGGGACACCCAGGGGCATGAACACCATTTCATGCACACCATTGAACAAAGAAAATGTTGGATAGCAATGACCTCCCGCGTGTTTGTGCCGTGCGCGGGGACCCGTATGGAGGGATGAAGGGATCCTGGTGATTGAGTGGAGCAGGCTGCACACAACACATCACTTTGGCCCGGATTTCTTCCGACACGGGAGGCCGTAGCCTAGCCAGCTATGGTCAATCGGCTGCGGGGTCCGGTCAGACGGCCCCCAGGCGAGTTCACTCCCATTGGGGGCTTGCAGACGGCGGCGCTCGCTCGCATCGCTAGTGGTAGTAGTGTGAGTTGGTGTCGTGCAGTCTCGTGAGCAACTGATGGGGGAGGGCTATATCTCTCGGCTAATCCCTGGTGCTACCGTAGCATCGCCACTTGGGCACTCCATGGAGGGTGGGGAAAGTCGAGAGATGAAATTTATATCGGGATTTTTAAATGGATTTAACATAAAAAAAAAACCACAAGGCGAAAGGACCGGCGAAAGTTGGGACTGCGCTCCAAAAGGCGGGACCGGCGAAAGCTGGGACTGCACACCAGACGGCGGGACCGGCGCAAGCCGGGACTGCATTTTCCATAGCAGGAACGTCCAGAGGCGAGACTGCAGTGGGATCGTCTCGAGGTGGGGCTGCGGCGGGACTGTCAAATGACGGTACTGCTGCGGCACTGCCGAGGGTCGGCACTGCTGCGGGACCGTTGAAGGGCGGAACTGCACACCAGACGGCGGGACTGGCGCAAGCCGGGACTGCATTTTCCGTAGCAGGAGCGCCCGTAGTCGAGACTGCAGTGGGGTCGTCTCGAAGTGGGGCTGCGGTGGGACTGTCAAATGACGGTACTGTTGCGGCACTGCCGAGGGCCGGCACTACTGCGGGACCACCTAAGGGCGAAACTGCAAACCAGCCCACCGGGCACAAAGGTGCTGCCAAAACTGGCGCGACACGTGACCCTTGTGTTGGAGGTCGAATGACCTCGGACCTTGGGGCCCCGGACGCGACCGGCAAAGACAGCACCTCGTCGTCTCCCGGCGGCCGGCATGAACCAGGCTGGCTTCCGGTTGGACGATCTGGGGCGCGCAGAAAGAAGCGCCAAAAGCTGAGACAGCAGGCGGCTCTAGAGGGGACTCCTACGGAGGGCCCATCAAAGAGACCGCGTGCTGCTCTCAGCGGCGACAGCGGGGACATGGCGGCCAAGAGGATGAAGACCCAAGGGCAATCATCCTCAACCGGATCCTTTAGGGATGCGGTGGCGACTGTGAAACTCGCTGTCGTCACAGTCAGGTACCCGGAGGAGTACTTGAGGGCGGAGGACTTGGTGCCAATCCAGGAGCTCATAATTGGGAAACTGGAAGTGGCGCCGGATCCTCTGTCTGTTCTAACGGTTGCTCCCGGAGTTGTCGCAGGTGCAGTTCATGTATCCTGCGACAACTCTGATGCAGCTAGCTGGTTTCGGGGGGCCATCCACAATGTGGAACTTGGCTCCTTGAAACTCAAGGTTGTTGACGCCAAGGACCTTCCAAAGCCAGTCAAAATGGCATGGAAGAGTCGCAACTTGGCGTTGCAGGACTCTGCCCGGGCCATTCGACTGCTCCAGCGGCTTAACCCTGCCTTGAGGACGAGCGACTGGAAGGTCGTGAATACTCTCACAGAGCAGACCGGCATCCGTCGTATCGTCCTCATGGACGGGGTGTCCGCTGGGGTCATCAAGGCCGCGGGCTACTCTCTTCCAGGAGGAATTGAACGGTACTCGTTCAAGCTCCTGGAAGAAGATAAGGGAGAGGCACCCACTGCGGAAGCAGAGGCGGAACCCTCCGAGGATGGACTACACCGACGTGAGGAGGCCATCGAGGAAATCTCTGCTTACGGCGCATCGCAGGAGGCAGAGATTGGGACCAGGGCGTCAGAGGCAGACCACGAGGATGACATCCTCGGGGACATCGACACCCTGGGGATTCAGTCGCCGATTGCTCCTGAGGAGAGCCAGGCGATGGAGGAGGAGCCTCAAAACTAGGGCCCTCCTATATTGACACAGGCCCATCAAATAATCCAAGATGGAGGGACTAAGGTGTGTACAAATTAATTTGCATCATTGCAGAGCCGCTACTGCCCTTCTGGCTCGGCAACTGAAGCTTAACACATTTGACGTTGCCTTGATACAAGAACCTTATCTGTATAAGGGGACTATAAAAGGCTTAGATGGGACAGGAGGCATGGTGCTCTATGACTGTCCAACTAATGACGCGAGGACTTGCATCTATATCAGGGGCGGTATAGAGGCAATGCCCTTACGTACTTTCTGTTACAGGGATCTCACAACAACTCTGATCCAAGTGGGGATGGGCACAGAGAAAAGGAAAATTATCCTTGCCTCTGCCTACCTCCCATATGAACAAAAGGAACCAGTAACACCACTAATCAGAAGACTGGTTGACTACGGCAACCAAGAAAACCTCGACCTGATACTTGGCTGCGATGCGAATGCACACCATGTCGTTTGGGGCAGCTCAGATGTCAACAAACGAGGGGAGGATTTGTTGGACTTTGTGGTAAGCTCTTCTTTACAAATCCTTAACGCAGGCAATAAACCTACTTTCAGGACCTCGGCGAGAACTGAAGTTATTGACCTGACACTGGCTTCAAACAAGGCCAGCGCTTACATCGAGAATTGGCATGTATCGGACGAAATCTCTCTGTCTGACCATAATTATATATGCTTTAGGTTTAGGACGGCGGCAGAAGCCGAAACTAGACGAAGGAGAAACCCAAGACATACAAATTGGGACTCGTACAGGAGGGACCTAAAAGTAAATCTAGGGAGCCCTAAAGGTAAGCTCAATTCCATACTAGATATAGAATTTGAAGCAGATAGAATCAAGATGGGCACCATCGGTGCATGGGTAGATAACTGCCCAGAGAAAAAGGCCTTTTGCAAAAGGGTACCATGGTGGACTCCTGAACTAGCTAAAATACGTCAGGAAACACGACAGGCCTTCAATGATGCAAAAGTCAGGAAAGACTTCTCTGACTATCATAGCATGCTGACGAGGTATAAGATGGCGGTACGCAAGGCCAAAAGAACTAGTTGGCGGCAGCATTGCACCTCCATCGAAGCTCTGCCGAATGGAATGAGGTTGTGCAAAGCGATGTCCATGACTAAGACAAACCCACTATCAGCTGTAAAGGATGAGAATGGGTATCTAACGGAAACTGGACAGGACACTCTGGGCGTGATGTTTAGAACTCACTTCCCGGAATGTATACTACGCGACAGCGATGAAGAGGATCCAGTCACAAGGGACGAGCTCACAAGGCACACGTCCAAAAATAACTGGATCACGGCAAAGAAAGTGGTAGATGAAAATAAACTGAAGCTTGCCATAGCGGGCTTCCAGCCTCTCAAATCCCCTGGTCCGGATGGCATCTACCCAATACTATTGCAAGAAGGGGCATCTGTTTTGATACCTCATTTGAGTAAGCTCTACAGAGCCTGCATAGCCTTTGGGTACGTACCCAAGGCATGGAGGGAGGTCAAAATCACCTTTATACCGAAGGTGGGAAGGCCGACTTACGAAGAAGCTAAAGCTTACAGGCCAATTAGTCTATCATCCTTTCTCTTAAAAGCTCTGGAGAAACTGGTAGACAGGTACCTAAGAGAGGGACCACTTAAAATCTTCCCTCTACATAAACTACAGTGCGCCTAAAGCCCTGGTAAATCTACAGAAACGGCATTGCACTATGTTGCGAGTCGAGCCGAGGCTGCGCTAGAGGGACAAGAGATCTGTGTCGGGGCTTTCCTCGACATAGAGGGAGCCTTCGACAAGACAACATTTGAGTCCATACGCATCGCTGCAAAGGAACATGGCATCAATGATACCACGTGCAACTGGATTGACTATATGCTGAGAAGCAGAATAGTCAGATCGGAACTGATGGGTGACAGACTTAGTGCAAAAACAACAAGAGGTTGTCCGCAGGGTGGAGTGCTGTCACCATTATTGTGGTGCTTGGTAGTAGACTCGCTACTTACCAAGCTCAATACTGGACCATTCTACACAGTAGGCTATGCAGATGACATAGCTATAATGGTTAATGGTAAATTCCCGAACATAGTCTCTGGATTAGTACAACAGGCATTGAGGATGACAGAGGAATGGTGTACAAAGAACCACCTCTCTATCAACCCAAGCAAAGCAGTCATTGTTCCATTCACGAGGAAGAGACAATTAGGAAACCTAGGAGAGCTCTCCCTCAATGGAATAAAGCTGCCCTGGTCTACCGAAGTAAAATATCTGGGTGTAACGCTTGATAGAGAACTCAGGTGGAAAACTCATGTGGAAAATATTACGACGAAAGCCCTACGAGTGTTCGGCATGTGTCGTTCCACCTACGGTAAAACTTGGGGGTTAAAGCCCATAGTGATACGATGGCTGTACCGGACAATGATAATACCTATTATCACATACGGCAGCATAGTGTGGTGGCCCAGAACAAAGCTTGCCTCGTGCAAAGCGCCACTCACCAGATTACAAAGAACAGTGTGTCTAGGCATCACGGGTGCTTTCAGGACAACACCTACGGCAGCGATTGAGAGATACCTCAATATCCCTCCTCTGCATATGATGGTTGAATTCGAGGCAAGGAAGACATTACATCGACTTGCTGTGGCTGGACTATGGGATGCCTCTAAGCCTAGGACCAACCATACAAAGTTTGACGGGAATGAAGGCCTGGATCGGGTAACAAGCATGTTATCCGATAAAATGCAAACTATGTTTGTGTTTGAAAGGTCTTTCAAGGTCCAAATCCCTACAATAGAGGACTGGACGAAGGGAATCGATCCACCAGAACAAGACAGTCTGGTGTGGTACACTGATGGATCCAAAATGGAATCAGGTACAGGGGCGGGAATATACGCAAAAGGTTACAAATGTAGCAAAAGCCTAGGGAAAATGGCAACTGTATTCCAAGCGGAAACTTATGCCATAATAACCTGTGCTCAAGAGAATATAGATAGAGGAACTAGAGGTAAATCCATATATATTCTTAGTGACAGTCAGGCTGCAATCAAAGCCATGGCATCCTACAAAGTGGACTCCGGACTTATTCTGGATGCTGTCCAAACCCTAAACAGGCTTGGGAAGCACAACAGGGTAAGACTGATGTGGGTCCCTGGGCACAAAGGAATCCATGGTAACGAAATGGCAGATGAACTGGCAAGAGAGGGCTCAGCAAATGACTTTGTGGGTCCAGAACCATGTGTAGGCATCTCGACGTGCCTCGTAAAGGCCGCATTTAGGGAGTTTGCAGATCACAGACAGCGAACTCATTGGCAATCTAGCACCGGTCTACAACACTCCAAGAAATTCCTAGGCTCTACGTTCAAGGCCCGGGAATGCATTTGGAACATGAGCAGGGGGCAAATCCGCTACCTGCTTGGGGCCTTTACTGGGCACTTTGGAACCAACGACATGCTCATGAAGATGGGTTTAACCGCGACACCCATGTGCAGGTTGTGTGGGGAACATACGGAACGCATGGAGCACCTTCTTTGCACATGCGATGCACTGGCTGGTAAGCGAATGAGTCTCTTAGGGGTTGGATATCCAAGACCAGAAGACTATAGGCTCATATCTCCCAGTCTCGTTGTAAAATTCATGAAAAGAGTTTTCAACGAGATTGGGGAGGAGTAAGGTATCTAGGGGACCACAATAGATCCCAATGGGTCGAAGTGTCCGAGTTAATTCTCGGCCCCTCCACAAGATAAGATAAGATAAGATTTTCCCAAAGATGAATTACAGAATACTTGCTACGGCATTTGCTATGGCGTAGCACGTAGCGTAGTAGTGGTCGTAGCATAGCTCATGTTTTAGCCTGCGACGACCCTCTTTCATAATGTGTATCTAGTGTTACTTGCTTGGTTTTACGGCCAGGTGCCGCGGACATGATCTTTTATGGAGTAAAATCCAATAAGATCCGTGTAAATCTGAGGAACAAAAGGAAAACTAAAAATCCTTCTTGCTAGTGAGAAGAACGGATAAGCCAATGACTTCGAAAAAGAAAAATAATATTAGCTAAGTAGATGCGGTCAACGATTCTTTTGCAAACTACGAATGTAATCGCTTTTAACTTTTTACGGAAGAAAAGGCTAGAGCAGGTACGGTACCAACTAGGAAAATGAATAGTGTGAGCAAACCCCGCATTGCACCATTGTAGGAACCCATTGCCACGAGAAACCAATGGTATGTATTGTCATTTTGATTTATAAAACTGTTTTATGGAGTTTTTTACGCACTTGACGTGCGTAAAAAACCCTGTATTTCAACCGTACAATGGGTAAAATATTCCAGATTCAGATCTCAGTTGCATTCGTGATGTTTGAATTATTTTGTGACCTCTGCTGTTATTGTAACTTGTTCATAAACATCACATTTGCCGCATCGCCAGACATATCACCTTTTCAGCTGTTTTCACACTGTAGAAGGTTGGTTGTTATTTTGATGACATGAAAATTAAACATAGGCATAAACGATGAATGCAGGTGACATCTTCTTATTCGGGTTCTTCATTGCAGAATGTTGTGCCCGTCCAAGAAAGCATTGAAGAATTTATTGATGATCTGCTTCTACATTTCGCGTCACGAGAAGCTATACATTTTGTAAATACAGAATTCTACTAAATTACGAAGCGACAAATCAATCAACAACAAATAATCTCAAATTCAATCAACTCAAAGTAACATACGTGTAGTACGAAACTAACGAGCAATTTCACTTGGTCGGATCATATTTTAGCGATATATAGCGCTGTCGTCTAATGTTTTGTGGTAGGTGTGTGTAGGTAGGTAAGAGGGAGTCTCTTTTGCCTTTTTCATGGCAGCGGTCACAGAGAGTCCAGTTATCACCTTGATGATGAGGAAGTGAGCGTCCCCAAGGTTTTTTTCTTACTCAGTATAACCAGTTTTTCCATGCGATGTGACCAAAGTAACTTAAGACTCGTTGGTAGCAAATTGTGGAGAGTTTGGTTTTGATGTTCAGCTGGTCAAGAATGGACTTATTACCTAACAAAAAGATAATATATGTTTTTAACATTTAATGTTTATTGAAAACAAACTAATGTCTTCCGGCACTGCCTTGAATGTATTAAATATTGAAACGGTAAAAGCTTCTTCCTTGTTTTCTTGTTGCTCTGTTTAGTAATACAAAACAATTCCTTTCAATTTATTATAATAGAATTGGATAAAGGGAGGCTTAAATGGCTATTTTGAATATAACATTAGAATCAATAGGTTTCGCCAAAACATTGTTAACATTTTACGTCACGATTCACTGGCGCATTTTCTTCTTATTATAGGCCTTTAAATCGGCTTCTGTAAATGTATAATATGAATTCGTGTGGGGACTTGTAAAGGATATTTATAAAAACCAAAGCAATAGCAAATTAGGATTACGTATATTTTTTTTAAGTTGGTATCATGCTCACAATTTTGAATGCGACCAGTAGATAATTACTGCATTTTGCATGCATGAGGAGCACGTGGCTAAATAATAACTGCCGCACGGGTCGATCTTCAAGGTTTAGCAACGCTTGCCGAGGTGGGTCCGTGGATTGGTGACCATCTTTACATAGCAAGTTTTCTCCGTCCCCGGCAAGCACGTTATGCCGTTGTACCCATAGTCCAATGATAAAACACTAATCGGCTGATTCTGGTTAAATCTGGTTAGACAGGAGCCGAATACATTACTGCATTTTACGCTTCATCATTATTTGCAGCCTTTTTTTAATTTTCCCCTGCTGGGACACAGGCCTTCTCTCTCATAAAAAGGGAGTGGGCAATAATCCACCACGCGGCTCCAGTGTAAATGGCTCATGTCTTCGAATTTTTGTTTCTAGGACATGCCGGTTTTCTTTCACCGTTTTAAGAGCAGTGGTGATGAAATAATTTATACAAAGTAAAGCACCTGCTCTGTGCTTTTGGGCTTAGTAAGTCAATAAAAGTGAAAGACGCTCTGCGATAATTATCAGATCGTTACGTTGTTTATTTTTATTTTATACTTAATTTTTCTCTTTTTAGTTTTGGTACCTTATATTACCATAAAAATACGCATTATTAAAAATAAATCTGAAACAACTCATCAGATCTTGATCAAATTCAAATGTGGCAACAAGAGAAGCAAGAGAAGAAGCTTTTAAATAAAAAAAAGAATCATTAAACCGGTTCACCTAGTAAAAAGTTCTGAGGTAAAACACACAAAAAAAACAGTCAAATTGAGAATCTCCTTTTTTAAGCCGATTATAAAGCACTAACATTATATATCGCTTCACTATAAAGCCAAATGCAGACCAAGAGCAAAACTAGAGAAAAAAGTAACTCAGCTATGCGAATTAAGCTACAATAACTCAGCTTAGCTCTCGTTTGACAAACGGCTTAATTTTGTTTTTTCTATTTACGGTTAAGTAACCATGGTTTTATTAAATAAACTTAGTAAGCTTTGAAATGTCTCAGATACAGACATAAATCTAACTACATAGCGCAAGTTTCTCCATCGGTATGAAAACCAAACGTGCCACTTTTAACACACAACGAGGCGCAGAACTTTAAATTGAAATAAAACACGTAAAATGTTTTGAATATAAATAATATTGGAGAGATTATATGCGTTATTGCCGAAATACAGCCTGATTTACTCCGACGAATGTCTGGAAATTGGGCCTCCAGATTACGCCATGCATACGCTAATCCCGGTGGCCACATGCCCGAAATTTTATTTAAACATAAATTACATAAAATTATTCCTCAAACTAAGCAAATATTATTGTTGAATAAAAAAAAAATGTGTTTTATTTCAATTTAAAGTTCTGCGCCTCTAAAAAAACTACCCTTTATGTACATTTGCATAATCAGTTAGATTTATATCTGTGGTCTCAGAAGTTTCAGACTTTTCTGCGATTTTTATTTATCACTCCTTTTTGTCCCTTGTTCTATTCTCTTAGATAAAGTTTTTTATCTCTTGGGAAACTACGAGATTTAGGTGTGTGTGTATCTACCAAATATAATGTTTATAACCAGTTAATTTTGTGGTATTTTAGTAATAAATTAAGCAAAAGGAGTGGACAAAATTTCATGTGTTATGTTTAGTTTAGATTAACAATCATAAACGAAGTATGTAGGTACCTTAACGAGGTTACATACCCTTTCCACGTCACTGGCAAGAGAAACAATAGATTTTGAAAGCTCACTCTTATTTAGAACGCGATTACCATTTAAGCAGACCCCGCCACAGTACCTACTGAACCACATTTATCAAAGGTTGTTTTGAAACTATTTGAGAGTATATATTGAATATGCCATAAATTCATAACCTAAAAAGTTCAACTATTCTTTTATTTCTATCCTGAAGTAAACAAATCAACTAGCAAAAAACGAGAGTACGTGGTGGAAATTGAGAAACAAAGCCAATATCCGCAAGTCAACATTACCTGCTAGCGAACCGAAAAATTCAAAGTTGATTTAAGGCGACTCTTGTGTGCCGCCGCTAACGTTCCTTGGAATTTTAGGTCAGGCAGATAAATCCTTAGGTAGTCTTCAAATATGCTAGTTTCAGTCAGTGCTTCGTTGTTTATTATTTTAGCCACAGATATTTTGCACAACATCAACGTTTCAATGTTCCCACTGCTGGGACACATTGCCTCCTCACTGTTAGTGAGGGAATAGGCCTTAACCACCACGTGGGCACATCTTACCACTTAAATCTGCTTATCTTTATATGGATTTGATGAAAACATAATTAAAATAAATATATTATATAAAAATGGATATTAGAAAACTTTGCGCAGTCATACGGATCCAATAATATCCATTTAACAAACAAACCCAGCGATAGTAACAATGTAACCATTATGGCTGGCTTTATCGGTAAACACGAGATAATATACTCACAGGACCGACTTTTAGATTACACTAACATCTTTGTACATATTAATATAATTGAAAAACAATATATCACGGGAATTTAACGCGACGATTTCGATTGTTTATTTACCTATTTCACCCAAAGTTTCGGCCGTGTTGCAACGACCGTGGTCCCGGGACCATGTTTTTCAATTTTGAAACGCGAAAGTTATAAAGTTAATATATTAATTTAAGTACCTGGGTGATAAAAACACCTATGATAGAATCACTAATAGGATTAAAACACCCGTATTTACCAAGCGAACTGTCATTCAATTTAGAAATAAATGATGTTTGAATCCTTAAATCGGTACCTTTGTATATTAACTTGGACAAAGGTAGCTTAATATTGGCTATTGTGTATAGGGGACATAAAAAGAAGGTCTTCCGGTATTTTTTATTATAGATAGGCCCGCGTTTGACCACAATCTCGCCTAATGGTAACCGATGACGTGGTCTACGGTGAAGCACGCTTGCCTAGAAGTAACCTATTCACTCTTGACTTAAAGTAAGTTCTCTTATTGTTAGGCAAAACGTCTCAAATAATTACCATAACATTCTGACTTGCCCGGGGGGTAATTTCCATCTCTACAAATTTTGTAGGAACTCGTGCTATGCATTTCAATTAGTTGGTGATTTAGGTTCTATCTATGCTTCTAATAATTCTTTAAGTCTGCCGAGAATTCAATGCTCGAGCAAGAACAGCTTTGTGAATTTCGAGTAATGTCCTCAATATGGGTGGGGAAACTTTGTTACCTTCAGGCGATAAATCATAACTAACGGATATGAGTTAATTAATACTGGCGAACTAGGTCGTAAGTTGGTCTCGCCTCGTTATAGATAGTTCAAACCCAATCCGACTTTACGGAAATAAACACTTGAATATCCGCTGTCATCACCATTCCCTTGTTCTTATCAATATGTATACGGGGTCTGCGCAATAATGTTGTCTTCTTCTTCATCTTACCTTACTCTTATACTATAATCCTACTATCCTACTAATATTATAAAGGAGACAATTTTTAAGTGTTTGTAACTTTGTTACTATTTCACGCAAAAACTAGTGAAGGCATCTCTGGATGAAATTTGGCACAGAGATAGATTGTAGTGAGGCATTGCACAAAGAATATTTTTTATGCCGGGAATATGTTTCCTCGGGATAATTTTCGACTATCACGCGGGCGTGGCCGCTGGCAGAAGCTGGTACTTCTATACGAGTCATCTCAGTAATCAATCCATCGTTTCTTTGGTTTCCCTACTGTAGAACTTTTCTCACCCACATTACATGTAATATAACCAATTTTCACACAACATTTACAAAACATTTGTCATAAACCTTAGGTATAATTGATTATAACTACCTATATCTACAATAAAATTCATAAACAGAGCGCATATCTACAAATAGTTGAAACACAAATTACAGATCAATAGCCGCGTCCAGACCGGCAGAGCGCGGCTCGCGAGTCACGCTCGCGAGCCAATAGTTCGGCCGGTGTGGACGGCGCTCGGGCTTCCTCGGACACACGTTGGCTCGGCCGAGCGCCGCTCGGCCCCGAGCCATGCGTTGTCGGTTTTTGCCGATGCTCAAAGGCGGCTCAGTCTGAGCTGCTCGCCCGGTGTGGACGGACGTAACGACACCCGCGATCCGGATTATACGGAGAGAATCTGAATGCTCAAACCGGCTCACCTTGGCTTGCGAGCCCGGCTCGGAACTTTTCCAAATTAGCTCGGGTGCCACGGCTCGCCAGCAGGAAGTCTGAGCGGGACTCGCGAGCCGCGCTCAGCCGGTCTGGACGCGGCTATTGACGGTAACTTCGGTTTCTATATTGCTATTGTTTAAAGAAAATCATTGATTCCTCTCAATACCAACAAGATTAGATAATGCCAACATGATTAATATTAATTTTACCTCTCTTGTGTGTGGATAGATGATTAAGTTATGAGATAAGACGGGCTGATCAATGAATTGGAAAACAAGAGTGAAAGTGATGAGGAGCGAACGTGTTACTTTGAATGGATTTTCTTTTATTTATTATTATTTATTATATTCTTTATTGTACACCACACAAATATAAATACAGGACAAAAAAACATAAAAACAAGTACTAGTAGTACTACTAGTGTCTTATATTAATTTATTTCGTAGAAATGATCTGATATCAATTGTCTGTAGGTCTAGATACAAAACCGCACATTATATTCAACCACTGGCACTGAGATCCGCAAGATAGCCCAGGTTACTGACAGCCAGAAGTATCGCCAAACTTAAATGGCAGTAGGCAGGGCACATTGCTAGCAGAACGGATGGTTGATGAGACTGAAAAGTTCTGGCCGCAAAACGGAAGACGCTGCGTTGGAAGGCCTCCCACTAGGTGGACAGATGACCCGGTGAGGGAGGCGGGAGTCCGCTGGATGCGAGACGCATGGGACCGGTCAATGTGGCGAAGTTTTGGGGAGGCCAATGTCTAGCAGGGAACGTCTTTCGGCTGATATGATGATGATGACTGAAACTCCTAAATGCCAGAATCAACAGTGACGACCTCTAGAAAACCGCACAGATAATAGAATCAAATTTAGATGGCCTAGATTTAGTGACAATCTATCAGCTCTCAGTATCAGCTCAGTATTTGGTCTGAGTATCAGCTATAGTGATTGCCGAAATAACACAGTGTGAGGACAATTGACATTTCAGTATCGCATGTCAGTCCCATACATTTCAAAAGGATATTACACCATCATATTACTATGATCATACATAGGATCACCACGAAAGAATCATCATCATCATATTTAAAGACGAAATGAATCATATTATGTTTATATTACACTATCATATAAATATGACTCATAGATCTGTGATCCTACACTCCTAAGAATTTTGTCAATTGTTTGCCGACAGAATATCACTTCATTTCAAGTTCGAAAGTAATTGTTTGCCGTTTTTCTTTTCTTTTTTTTATACTCATAAATACTTTATCAACCCGCTTTTTCTGTCAGTGTGACGATGTTTTTCTTAGGTAAAATAATGCTTATAGGTTTATACCTACCCACCTATTGTGTTTGCTGTGCTGTTTCAAATAAATCAATTTTTTTTCTTTATTTACCTACCTCTCCAAGAATTGAACAAAAACGAATAAAAAGGTTATCCTTATAAACGAATAAGTAGGCTGTACTTATTCATTTTTTATAAATTCTTGGAAATACTTTTGAGTTAGTCAAAATTCAAACTTTTACTTATTTATTACAGAAATGAAATCAAAAGGGAACACTTAATCAAAAGCATAAAATAATGAACAAAAAGGCCGACCTCACAATGTTAATATTGTTAGATGCTAATTAAATTAAGTAGAGGTAATTTTATTAAAAGTGGAAAATTTATCGAAGGGACTGGAACGCAAAATTAACATCCATAATTTATGTAAATTAAATAGTAGAATAAGTTAAATAATATAATAAATTAAATAAGGTCAGGTATGTGTATATCTAAATAATTAAATAAAAATATGTTATTAAGTGTTCTAACTGATGATGTTTATATGACTTTGTACGGTTCTGAATTTAATTGGCTGATTTATTATTTACTATGTTATAACTTAACAATAAACGCATGTAATAAAAGTTTTATTATTATGTTTTAACAATCTAGGGACTCTGAGGATCTGGATTTCTGAAAGGCGTGCCAGGGGCCGAAGCCAACTCGCAGAGGTTTTGATATGTGACACCAACCGACGATTATTCCTATATGCTCTACATAGTGCACACAAGGACAATCCCCGGTTGTTGCAGTACTATTTTTTATTTGATACGGGGCAGTTATTGGGCTATGGGTTTGGGAGGTTTATTGTGTGGATTGTCTAAAAACTATAGAATGACTATTGGCCCCTGCCTGACTACTGTTGAACTACACGGCTATAAAATGGCAGGAGATGACTTGCAAACTCCATTAATGGATGAGTTTTCCTGGAATAATTTTACGCTTATGAAAGTTTCAGTTTGCAAAATTATATCATATCGGTACAATAAAGCACATACCCTCAGTTTCCCACCTTAAAATTATCGGAGAATTAATGTGACAAATTGTTAAGCACGCGTTATCTGCTGTGATTGGTTGAATGAATTTACAACAGCCAATCACAGAAGATAACGCGTGTTTGACAATTTGTCACATTAATTCTCCGATAATTTTAAGGTGGGAAACTGAGGGTTAGACATCAAAGTTCTCTTCCACACGGCTGTCATCTAGCAACGTGATCAGAATGTTTTGCATGGGTATCTTCTCTAAGTTGAAATTAGGATATCCGCATGTCATCACATAGGGTACATGGATATTGGGCTGTGTACAACCACTAAAATATAAATTTCAACTCCATATTTATGCGCATACAATATTTAGCTCCGTAATAACTATTATGGTTATCTTGTTCATAGTTATTATAAAAATACAGTATCACGGCCAAAGTTAACACAAGCCATTTAAAGTTTTTTCGTTAAAAACTTTACAAAATATGAGTATCAATGTTTCAGAATATAAAGCGGTAAATTAAAAAGCGATAAACCGACTTTTCCTTCGTAAAACTGTCGCATATTTCTTTCATAAAATTTAATAATTTTGTGGAAACACGACATAAATAACCTCCTAACACAAATATTTAGAAGATATTTTTGGCGAGGTCCCATAAAGAAAACTTGTTATTTCGTCCGAATATTCGGAATGTTCCTCTCGAGGATACCTGCTTCATAATGATGTCCCTCATTAAACATTATACGTACGTTTCCTTTGTCGAATGACATAATTAATTCAAGAGACTCTGGTTAACTCCTCCTTGGATGGAAATTGGCTCCATCCTTCGTCCCTTCGCAAGTAAACGAAATGAAACACTTTCCGGTGTCAGTAGAAATCTGACCTTATTTATTAGTGTGCCTTTGTGCGATATCCGGCTTCTGAGGTCCGGATGTATCAGTCTGCGCTACAATATATTGGCAGTATTGGATTTGAAAATCCCATAGTACAAAATAGCTGCTTTGTAAATCAAATCTTCAACACGAAAAGAATTGATTTCTTTCCATACATTTTTTTTGAGTCTTGGAAGTCAGTGGAAACGGCTGTATTACCAATTTACCACTGTATTCGTCGTATAAAGTTTTGACGCCGGAAGTCAAGAAGGTCTTCCAATAAACTAACTATAACTATGAATTTGACGCTTAGTTTAACTTGGACAGCAGAATAACAAAAACTTTGCAATTCAGACTATAATTCCATAAACTCAGTAAGTTTGAACGCAACTTCTAAATCTACCCTCCGATACTTGGGCACAATAATGCCATCATAAATCGAGTATCTTTTGTTAGACTAAAATTACATGGAAAATATACCTTTATACTAGTAATACATACAGGAAGAAACGTACAATATCCAAAGTGATCACAACAATATATAGCTCATATCCATCTATTGGATTTACGACCAAATCGACTAACAATAAAACCCATATCGGATTTCATTATACCCGGCTATTGCTTTCATTCGATCCGAATGAAATCCATTAGAATTAAAATCATATTAGTACTGACAACAGAATAGTGAAAACTTTTCTTATGAAAACGATTCCATTTTGCTTTTTAAAACCTTTTTGAAGCAAGAATTTAATCTGAGAATTATCAGGTATTATCAAATGTAACACAATAGTATTAAAGTTTTTTCAACACACTTGCTCATAAAGTGGCTCTAATTTCACCGCAATTAGGCAAATAATGACACCTGTAATCAAACTGTGACTTTTTCATTGCTATTATTCACAAGTGAGTTATAGAGATTCTTTTTTTATTTTATTGGTTGAGTTGCTTTGTTCTTAAAAAAGTTTCGATACAAAAGAGATCTTGCTAAAAAATTAATGTACCTATTGCTTGCTCATTTCATGCAACTTCGTATTTAAATAGATAATTTCAACTTGTACGTGTTTAATAAATAAAACTTTCAATCAAATATTTTTTGTTTTTCTCTGTTATAAAGAAAACTTGAAATTCCCCATTTTATACGTGACTAAAACGCTATCCGCAAAAAGCCAAAAAAAGAAACCTCATTCTTTTAGTCTATGGCCGATCGCCATTGTTAGATGTGCATAGGAAAACTGATTAATTTTACCCGCCATTGCGAAACATTTTTCACAACTCGTTTTCACTGTTGAAAATGTTTTTTTAGTATTATTTTCTTCACAAGTGTGTTGAAAAACGTCGTATGATACACGTGTGTATTGATGATTACCGTCCTCGGCTCTCTTAAGACCCTCACCTAACGGCTCGGGTCTCAATGGCGCCTCAGCGGTAATCACCAACATTACACACTTGTACCATAATGTACTATATCACTCTACTGTTTGAAAATGTAAAGATACTAGAAAAAATGAAATGCTTAAACTTTATTACTTCACTGTTTCCCAACCGACGTAGTTGGTGAAAAGTATCCGCGAACAAAAACGAAGTGAGGTAGTGGTTTAATAAATAGTGCTGGTTCGACCCTATTTAAGGGGCTGAATACTCAAAATGGGCTTTCTTTTAAACATTTTTTAGCCAAATCTAATGAAGATGTGGCAGCAGAAAAAAGATATGTTAATCTTGATCATATTTCCGAAAACTTTGTTGTGGCCGAAACACGTTTACGCACAAAATCCTCGATACAATTGAATGGCAAAGTAACCTCTTACCGTGATCTTCAGATTTTTCCGGTAATACTGGCCAGCGTACATTTGTACAATTAACACCAATAACGTATCATAAAAGGACGCAAAACTTCATTGTCTTATATATTGAAGTTTCATTCATTATTTTTAAGTAATTCATATTATTATGTTTTGTAAAAAAGTCTATACAAATTCCATCGTGCTTCTCTTTCCATCCAGTGCAATTCGACAGTGACCGCTTTGCGGCGTTGCTAGGTGGACGTATGTCGCTTTTTCCGCAAAAAGCAAAAATAATATTCAATTTATTTCTCGTCAATTCAATCTGTCAAAAAAATATCAGGTATAATGCAGCCAGATCATGTAGCCTGGTGGCTTTAATTGGAACTAACGAAATCACAAGTAATATTGTCAAAGTCTGTATTATTTTTATTTTTTGGCACTACCGCTGTCACTGGCATTTATATTTTTGTTGTATTATAAACGATTCACGTCGTTAGGTTTACTTACTAAGTCCATACCTAAAAAGTATTTGAACCTCTTTGAAAATACAACAAATGTTATCTCAATTTGAATTAAACAATATTTAAAATATAGGTAAGGTCGAATACTATTTTAACCTTCTTCGTTCATGTGAAAACAATGGAAGCTAAAAACACAGAACATGGAATGGTCGTACCAACCACGCTGGCAGTGTCTCGAAATGACAGAACTAATAAAATTCTTCGTATCCATTTGTTTAATCTTTTTTTCTTTCTAACATACGGTACCTAGAACTGACCAAAAAATTTTAAAAATTCGTGAAAAATGATATTCTATTTCTCACGAATTTGTCATTTTTCGTCGTTTCAACCAAAAATCATCCATATGTGGACATAAAGCACACCAAGAATCATCACATTGATCGGTCCTGTATTTCTCGCAATTAACTATCCCAATTGCAATAACGGGCTACAATAATAGTTTGTTAGTCTATTAATATTGTTAAGCTAATTATTAATTTATCTTATCATTTTGCCAAATCGGCACTGACAATTCTTATTTATTAACAAAAAATCCGCCGATCGCCCTGGAGAGTAAACTCAAAGACTTACACTTGGGGATTGCCAGAGATTTACGCAGCATTCTGGATGTAAAAAGAACAGACCGAATACGGAACACGCTGTGTTCCCAAACGGGCATAATAGACGTGGGTAAAAAGGCTGTTCGGCTCAAATGGGCCAATGCCATTACGGCTCACGTTAGTAGCATGCAAATTGAGCGCTGGGCAAGCCTCCACAATCTTGAAGATGGAACGCACCGTTGAGGCCGGTCCAGAAATAGGTGCCGAGATGATTTGGACGCGTACCATGAGGGCTGGTTCTAGACGGTGCGGGAAAAGAATGTCTGGAATGACTTAGGTGTACTCTTATGAATTTAATTGGGGATGGATGAAGAGGGAGGGGACGGCCAAAGAAAAGATAGATGGACTGTGTGAGGAGTGATATTAAAGAAAAGGGAGTCAATTATAGCGTGGTGCGGGACAGAACGATATGGAAGAAGAAAACGTGTTGCGCCGACCCCAAGTAACATGGGACAAGGGCAGGTAGATGATGATGATGATTTCAGACTTTTGCCGGTAAGACTTAGTAAATCTGTTTTACCGATAAATAATAAGTTTCATCATAGTTTTTTTTTAAACTGAAACAACAGTTCGGATTTTACAGTAACAAATACGTGGTTGTGAGGCATTTTTAGTATTTATGTATTCCTTTTTAGGGTTCCCTAGCCAAAAGGCAAAAATCGGAACCCTTATGGATTCTTCATGTCTGTCTGTCTGTCCATCCGTATGTCACAGCCACTTTTTCCGAAACTATAAGAACTATGCTGTTGAAACTTGGTAAGTAGGTGTATTCTGTGAACCGCATTAAGATTTTCAAACAAAAATAGAAAAAAACTGAAACTCAATTTTTTTTTTCATCCTTCCTGTACATGTGGGGTATCTATGAATAGGTCTTCAAAAAAGCTATTAAGGTTTCTAATATATTTTTTTCTAAACTGAATAGTTTGCGTGAGAGACACTTCCAAAGTGGTAAAATGTGTCCCCCCCTCTGAAACTTCTAAAATAAGATAATGATAAAACTAAAAAAAATATATGATGTACATTACCATGTAAACTTCCACCGAAAATTGGTTTGAACGAGATCAAGTAAGTAGTTTTTTTTAAATACGTCATAAATCGTAAACCACAATTTAACAAGTACGGAACCCTTCGTGCGCGGGTCCGACTCGCACTTAGCCGGTTTTTTTATGGCATTCGTTGTGCCTGGCGCATATAAACATTTTCTTTCTTTCTATATTATCTTTAAACACCTACACTGTATCAATACTTATAGCAAATAAATGATTGATTGATTGATTGATATATAACAAACAATAGCAACAAATAGTTTCAGCCGTTCTCTAGTGAGACGCTTACAATCACATACAGCATTTTTAGGGTTCCGTCTATCTCCCTGTCTGTCTGTCCGTCTGTCACGAGGCTGTATCATGAACCGTGATAGCAAGGCAATTAATTTTTTTACAGATGGTGTATTTCTGTTGCCGCTATAACAACAAATACAAAAAAAAGAACAAAATCAATATTTAAGTAGGGCTCCCATACAGCATACGTGTTCTTTTCCGTTTTTTTGCGATAATGGTACGGAACCTTTGTGCGCGAGTGCAACTCGCACTTGGCCGGTTTTTTTTATTTATATAGATAGATAAAGTTTACATGACCGTGTTTTTTGCGCCCTGTCTATTTGTTTTGTAACTCTAATATACAGAAAAGCGGCACCACGTGACCTCACCACAGAGGGCTGATGTATATCAAAACCCAGTACGTGCTTTGTAATTATTATATTCCAGGAGAGCGGAAAGTCATCTTGTATTAGTAACTAAATGATATATTAAGATTTCAAGAGAATACTAAACAAGGAATATGAACCTACTAATTATACAAATGATATTAATAGCGTCATACATTATATTGCATATTTTAAACATGCCTAAAAAAGACAATTCCAAACCTAGTAAATTTTTGGATATTTGCTAATTTAAGGTGTCTTTACAATTTGATGTGACTTTCCTATTGTAAATAATGATAAAATTGATCACTGAAAGCACCAAATCTCAATTCAAATTTAAAGTTTCCAGTTTAAGATTGCACAGTCCATTTCAGTATAGTAAAACTCATTAAAATAATATAAATAAAATTATCTAGCTATTAAACCAATATAAAAAAAATGTAACGTACTGTGTTCTTATATGTGGCAGTCGCATAGAAGCAGACATAATTATAATATTTATTCAATTTGCACGGCAAAGACTCGTATGACACTAACCAGATTACCTATTTTAGTGATCTTTATTTTCGTAGCAATAAGGTTGCATTCATAGGCAAAATAACAGTGAACGATCTGATGTCAGATGCTAGCCAGTTTGAAATAAGAACTTGCGCGGTTATATTTTTGTAAAAAAACCATCGGAAGAGTCCGTTTATGATATGGGCCTCTGTGGTCGGCCTTGTGTATTTAATTTTCAAATACTTTTCGCTCCAATTTAAGTTTCCCCTAAACTATCGATGACAGTGGGCGTGGCTTAGAACCTCAGATGCCGATTGTCAACTGTTCGTCCTCAGCCCCTTAACGAAGATTCGAAGAAACTTTTGATCGCTTCAACAACATTTACAAAATTGAATCTTCTTGTTCTTAATGTTAGGTTCCAGAATCAATTTTCTTTGTCGATAGTCAATTTAATAAAAGTGTTCGTCAATATTTTCATAATTGGGAAAAGGTAATTTATCACGAAACAATAGGTTCACTATGCAACGACAACAAATAATTATTTGTTGTGTGTCTGGTTTTAATTTTTAGATAACAAAACTTTGTGTGTTGTTACCTATCCATTAACAGTGGCTTATGCCCGAGGGTTGATGACACTTTGTTATGCGATAGTGAAAGTTCCTGTTCAGGATAAGGCGGGTGGAAACGCCTGGGTGTCACCATTGTGTGGACCGCCGGGAGGACACGGTGAAGCAAATGGTGGAGATCTGCCCCGCTTCGGCGGAGCACTGCCGTGTCCTCATGGAGACGATCGGCGGTGGCGACCTCTCACGTCCGGCCCTGGTCCAGGCCATGGTGCGGAGCGAGAAAGATGGAAAGCTGTGTCCTCCTTCTGCGAAGCAGTAATGCTCGCAAAGGAGGAGGCGGAACGTGTGAGGGAGACTTTAAGGAGACGCCCTAACGCCCCTAGCCACCGCAGGAGATGCCCCGAGCGTCGGGAGTCGCAAAACGATTCCCGACTACCGTAGGCGCGAGCTTGCGAACGCCAAGTTATGGGTAGCTCACCGTCCGATAAGGACCAAGTCCGAATTTACGGCGCGTAGTGTTCCACGCGCGCCTCAAAGAGATGTCAGCAAAAGTGACGGGGCCTGATAGGGCCGATGCCTGTTTGGGTCGCGGATAAATTTGAAAGATTACCTCGGCCCTGGCACAATCAAATGGAAGAACACTGGTGGGTTTAAGTCAGTAAAAGTCTGACACACCCTCCCGCTTCACCCAGAGCGGGAGAAGTCATTGGATGATTTCCCAAACAAAAAAAGAGGGTCACACTTGGGATATGAATTGCGGAGCTCTATTGTACTCTTGAATTATATGAAGATATAGGTAAACAACGGCCTATAAGTTATGGTCTAATTTAGGCACACTTATCCTTTACTGATTTATTTATTTGTGACAAAGGGCCAAAAAGCTTGGCTAAATAATTACGTAGAGTGTGAACTGTGAACGGTATATCTCACAGCTGTTAGAACTGGTCAACAGCGTTTAACTTACAGCCAGTGTTTGGCAAAACTTTACTACTACATTTTCCTGTGGAAAAGGGAATTATTTACACAAATAACTTAGTTATTTATGCAATTTGCATGGTAGTAAGAATAATGTAGAATACTGTAAAACACTGTAGAATACTGTAGAACACTGTGGAATACTGTAAAACACTGTAAAACACTTTAGAACACTGTGAAATAGTTTTTAGTTTATAGCGGACAGTGTGGTCGAGACACACTTTTGAGGTATGGCTCGACCCTGTTGGTATGGAACCACATAACTTCAGGGGCGTGCCGAAAATTTTAAACCGTTGCACTCACTGAGAATTTACGAGCAACAATATTTTATCTTTTCCGGGCATATCACTTTATACATCTTAAACGCTGATGTGGTTTTTACTAAGACAGAAATAACCCACAAAGTTTATTTTCATTATAAATTTGTAAACTCTTAATTCCGAAGCTTTCTCACCTTAATCTTTCACGAAGGATTTCTCAGCACGATCTTGTGTTAATTCCACAAGGATTACTGTTTGATTTACTGAACAAGAGAGGAAAACGAAATATTTAAGTTTACTGATTAGAGTTACTGAGTAGATAGAATATTAATTTTCACCGACTTCAAAAAACAGGAGGTAATCAATTCGACACGTATGTAGGTAATATTGTTGTTATAGCACAAAAGTCACATAATATTCTACTCGGTATGGGCTTTTAAACACGTGTGCCGTATTTCATAAGTGTACGTATGTTTTTGTTTTTTATTTGTATGTTTGTTTGTATCATTAGATTTATTAATAGGTCATTGCATTAGCTTTGTTATCTATGGTTTTTTCTAATTTAGCTGGGGACCAGCATAATTTTTGCTCGTTCTTTCGCAAAATTTTGGCGAGTGAGGGGATACTGTAACACCTTTTTTATCCAACCTTGGATTCATTCAATTAACTAAAATCGCTTAGCATTTATCCTCTAAAAGTTTTGACGTTTGCTAGAGATTTCAACGCATTGGGGTTAGAAATTGTTGATGTCTTTGTTGATAACGTTTTTTATGGTGTTTAATTAATTCTTTCTTTCTTTCTTTCTAATTATACATTAGACTTGATACTTTGATGAATGGGATGGGACCCAGGATGTTGTATTTCACTGAAGGGTAATTTATTCATGTGAATTCTTCAAGAATTAAAATTTCACTACTTTCAAATGACCACTTCATTTGAAATAAGTAATCTTGTATCGATGTTTGTGCGATGTGTGTTAAACACAACTTGACGTTTTTTTTGCCTTTCTTGAGAGCTGTGGTCGGTCTTTCTCTTTCATCTTGGCAGCGGGCTTCAGCGGGTGACCGAGTGCACGGTCACCTGCTGGCCGCGTGTTGGAGATGGAAGGAGATGTACTGAGGGCATATTGATGCTGTTGAGAGTGACCGGTTTTGCTTTGGGACTCGTGAGTGCGTCCCGGTAACCAAAAGGGCTGCTTGTGTTCTAGTGATTGATGTGATAAGAGTCGTTTGGTCCAAGTGTTCCGTGTGCCAGCAACCTGGTTGCTGTTTGTCGCTGTTGTTGTTGGTAAGTCGCTTTGATCAAAGGAATAACCTCCTCCTAATCTTTTTATGAATTTATCTCTATTCTCTATTTTGTGAGTTAAATTGCTGGTTTCTTTCAGAACAACGTGAAGTGGAGTTGACATTGGTCCAACCCATTTGGCTGGATTTATTTCCTCCGATAGGTACGTGTCCGTCTTTCTTAAAATCTGTTGTTTGGAATTTTATTCTTCGGGCAGAGACTCGTATATTTTGTTTAGGGAAAGCTTTGCTTTAATCATGGTTCCAGTTGTATTAGGAATAGTTAGGGATGGTGAACAGGATGGTGTCATACTGCGATGTATGAACAGTATGGACATGGTTTTCCCCGAAATGCTCCGGAAGGAATATTCTTGTAGGTTGTGCCAATCTGATGAAATAAGAATCAAGGCAGTTTAAGCAACGGTTATTTATTTATTTTATAGAAGTTAAATTACAACGTGACTGACAGTTCACAATTAGATGGTAGAAGGGGCCTCAATATAATTTATGACAGATATGCGCGTACTAGACGCATTGCTATTGAGTTTAGCGCAGGCGTCCATAGTTCCAACTTCCTCTCCTGGACGCTGACGCTTTAAAATTAAACCCATTGATGTGGTGAAGTTTTCATGCTTCGGTCGATGGAGTCCTTTTGTCAAGATATCGGCGACCATGTCTCTAGTGCATTTATATTGAACCACGACTTGTTTGGTAGCAATCTTCTCTCGTATAAAGTGATAGCGGACGTCAATATGATTACTGCGTGCGTGGTAGGCTGCATTACCTGAAATACTAATCGCACTCTGATTATCGCAAAAGGGTTAAAGGTGTACCTTTAAATTCTGGTTGAAACTCGTCTGCCAGCTGTTTCAACCAAAGAGCTTCCTGAATGGCCGACGATAGAGCCATATATTCAGCCTCACTTGTAGAAAGAGCTATGGTCTGCTGTTTCTTAGAATTCCAGCTTACTGCGGCACCCTGGAATAAAAATATGTAGCCTGTGCAAGATCCACATCATCACTTGCCCAGTCTGAATCGCAATAGCCTGAAATTCTTTTATCAACATTCCTTTTATATACCAGTTTCATATGCATTGTAGCTTTCAGGTACCTCAAAACTCGTTTTAGAGCCACCCAATGTTCATTAGTAGGTTGACTATTGTACCTACTCAGAGAATTTACTACATAAGTAATGTCGGGTCGAGTCCCTTGTGATAAATATAACAAGCAACCAATTATTTCTTGGTATGGAATGTTCTTTAAAATTTGCTGTTGACTTTCACCCTTCTTCAGTTTGACATTAGCTTCAGCTGGTGTCCACATTGGCTTACTATTGTTCATACCAAATCGTGTAAGTATATTTTCTACATAAATAGATTGATCAATAGAAATCTCATTTTCATCTTGTGAAATTCTAAAACCGATGCAATGTTTGGCTGGTCCTAAGTCCTTCATATATAATTTTTGTTTTAACTTCCATTTTATCAATTGTGCGGTTTCTTCATTATTAAAGAAACAAAGTATATCGTCAACATATACTGTTATAATAACCATATTATTTTCATTTAAAATTTGGTAGTAAATGCATGGATCTATGTTTGAGCGAATCATTCCAATTTCTAATAAGGTAGTATTTAATTTCATGTTCCATTGTCTGCTGGCTTGTTTAAGTCCATATATTGACTTGTTTAGTATACATACTTTATTTTGATCTTCATAGCCAGGTGGAAAAGACATGTAAATTCCTTCATTGATGTCACCTTATAGAAATGCTGTGACTGCGTCCATTTGGTGTATTTTGACCAATGAGGTACCTTATAGATGTATAACGGATCACTGGAGCATAGACCTCATTGTAATCAATGCCCTTGACTTGTTTATATCCTTTAATTACTAGTCTAGCTTTATAACGGGTAATAAATCCATTGCCGTCTGTCTTAGTTTTATAAACCCATCTGCAGGGAATTACTGATTTCTCTTTTGGTAAGTTAACTGGTGTCCATGTATTATTCTTAATCAATGATTGATATTCTTCTTCCATTACCTTCTTCCATTCATCAGCTTTTTCACTGTTTAGAGCTTCTTGAAGACTTTGCGGATCATTGTTTAATAAATTCATTGTTGATTCAACATTAAGACACATTAGTGATGAGGGGCTTTGCTGAATATCAGTATTGCAGCTTCTCATTCTTTGTGGCAGCGGTCTCAAAGTTATGTTTGATTCCGATGGAGAGTCAAGTGTCCCATCAGGTAAGTATGTCTCATCATTAACATCCTCAAATTGATCAGAATCCTCTGAAACTTGAAGTTCATCCTGTGTTTTTCCTCTGTCATTAATTTCATTATCAATATTTCTTTCCACAGATCCTTCAGGTCCACCATCTGGTAAGTATACAATTTTCTTTTCTTTTACTTTATTACAACTTTCCTTTATATTTTTATTTTTATTTTCCTCTATCTCTATGTAATTTTTACTAATGTTCTTTTCATTTTTAGATACATCATCCACAATATTTCTTTTAATTGAAGCCTCTAGAAACACTACATCTCGTCTTATAATTCCTTTTTTTTGTTTCATGATCTATAAATTTGTAGCCTTTTGTACTGTTACTGTAGCCAACAAATATTAACTTACGTGACTTCACACCAAATTTGGTTCTGTTTTCTTTAGGAATAAGCCAACCATTGCAGGACATCCAAAAATCCTCATGTGACTTATGTTTGGCTTCGTTCCAGTCCATATTTCATAAGGCGTTACATCAGATAAGGTGCAGGTGGGAGATCGATTTACAATGTATGCAGCTGTAGCAACTGCTTCAGCCCAGAATGTGACCTGCAATTCAGCATTTATTATCATACATTTAGCGCGCTCTATCAAAGTCCTATTCATTCTTTCACTAAGGCCGTTCTGCTCAGGAGTGTATGAATTGGATGTTTGGTGCAGTATTCCATTTTTCTTCAAATAAGCCTCAAAGTTATTATTTTTGTATTCTGTTCCATTATCGCTTCTAAGAGTTTTAATTCTTATACTTAGCTCATTTTTCTACTCTATTCTTAAATTCTACAAATTTATCACATACTTTACCTTTGTTTTGAATAAAATATACATGTACTCGCCTAGAAAAATCATCAGTGAAGGTTACGGTTAAGGAAATACCTTGCCCTTACAAAGTATGCTTCATCGGTCCACACACATCAGTGTGGATAAGCTCTAGCAAGCTGGTTGCACGGGAGCCTTCAGTGTGGAATGATTTTCTTGTTTGCTTACCTTCAAGACATGTTACACAAATAGATTTCTCTTTTCTTGGTGACAGCTTTACGCCTTCTGTACAGTTAGGTATTTTATTAAGATTTGTGAAATTCAAGTGACCCATCCTTTGATGCCACAAGTAAATATCGTCATCAGTTTTAGCCAACATGACTTGCATTTCAGACAGATTTTTTTGATTTCTACAAGTATTTAACCTATATGTCTCATAAATTAAGTCTGCCCTTGCAACCAACTTGTTGCTTGGATTGTAGATTAGACACCCACTTTCATTAAATGTTATTCTGCATCCACTTTTAATTATTTTGCTAACTAATAACAAATTTGTCTTTAAGTCTGGTACATATAAAACATTCCTCACCTGTATTGAATTGGTGCTGCCATCTTTTGTATTTACCTTAATACTTGCATTACCGCAGCATTCAACTTTTAGTACTTTGTTGTTGGCAATTCTTATGCTCGGTACAGATGAAGGAGTGATATCAGTGAGCCAATCCCGGTGCTGAGTCATATGCATAGATGCCCCTGAATCAACATACCAAAAATCGGAGACATTTGCTGTGGATGCTGAAAAAGCTGCGACATATCCTGTTTCTTTATCTGTACTTTTATTAGTACTTTTATTTTTATGCCAACAATTTCTACTGAAATGTCCATACTTATTACAATGAAAACACCTAGGGCCTTTTTTATTTTTGGATTGATCACTTTTGGACTGGTGATTTTTTGTGTTTGTATAAAGTGCGGTAGTGTCTGATACCTTTACTTCCTGTAGTAACTTATTTTTGACTAAATCAGCACTAATCTTCATACCGGAACTTTCCAAGCCCATAATCATGGGCTTGTACATTTCTGGTTATCCTGCCAACATTAGTGTACCCAACCACTCATCGTCCACATTGAATTTTATATTCCTTAATTTGTGAGCGGCTGTCATTATTTTATTTACATAGTCTTCAACCGATGTACTGTTTTCCAAATTGGTATTAATGAGGTCTTTTAATAACCCGACTTTACGAGTTAAGCCACTGTCTTCAAATGCCTTTGCCAAATTGTCCCATACTTGTTTTGCATTTTGGGCTTCTTGTATATGTATAAATAAAATTGGATCAACCAATAATATCAATTTTGACTTAGCTTTGGTTCTTGTAAAATACAGTTGTACAAATCTTCATGTTGCAAGTAGGCCTTGATTGCAAAACTCCAAGTCGCCCAATTCCCACGACCATTCAGCTTTTCAATTGAAATCATTGGATTACTTCCAGCCATATATAAATAATAAATGTTCAATCTGGAAAAGAAATTTTTATCACTCGTGAGCGCGGTAACTAAGTGAGGTTATACTCGTGATTTTACTTTTACTTTTATTTATACTTTTCAAAAGACAAAGATAACTTTTAACGGCACGCTAGGCTGGGCCCATAACCTGATGAAATAAGAATCAAGGCAGTTTAAGCAACGACCGTCCGGCTAAGACCAACTGGTCGGCTAAGACAAGTAGTTCGGCTAAGGCTGAACGTCCGCCTGGCTGAGGCTGTCCGCGTGAGGCAGGGCTTCGAGGTGTGGAGTTGGCTGGCTGGCCTCCGCCCTTCCCGAGCGACAGGAATTCCGTTTTCATTATTTTATTCTTCAACCATCAACGGGAAAATATTTAACGAATTTAGAATTGACCAGCCAAGTGCAACCAACATCCCTATTTTACTTTTATATATTTTTCTTTGTGACGTGTTTCGGTGAAAGTTAGCGGAATAAACCAATTGTATACTGGGATTGTTCGCTTTATTTATCCGAACCCGATCCATCATTACAGTATGTTTGAATGTATGTATGTATGTATGTTTGTCCACGCATTTCTCCGAAACTACTTACCGGCTCATGACCATTCTTCTTTTTATTGGATTAAGTATCTCTCAACTTAGGGAACAGTGCAAGTTTCATCAAATCCGTTCAGCAGTTTTCAAGATATGGTACATACAACCGAACTACTTAGCGACAAGCAGCACCAATGTGTAATAGTACATTATGGTACAAGTGTGTAACGTTGGTGATTACCGCTGAGGCGCCATTGAGACCCGAGCCGTCAGGTGAGGGTCTTAAGAGAGCCGAGGACGGTAATCATCAATACACACGTGTATCATACGACGTTTTTCAACACACTTGAGAAGAAAATAATACTAAAAATTCATTTCCAACAGTGAAAACGAGTCTTGATTTTTTTTTCGCAATGGCGGGCAAAATTAATCAGTTTTCCTATGCGCGCGCATCTAACAATGGCGATCGGCCACTACAGAACATTTTTACTCTAGCGATCGGCCATAGACTAAAAAGAATGAGATTTCTTTTTTTTGGCTTTTCGCGGATAGAGTTTTAGCCACGTACAAAATGGGGAATTTCAAGTTTTCTTTATTACAGACAAAAACAAAAGTTATATTTGAGCGAAAGTTTTATTTATTAAACACGTACAAGTTGAAATTATCTATTTAAATACGAAGTTGCATAAAATGTGTTGCATTTGTACTATTGAGCACGATCTTTTTTGTATCGAAACTTTTTTAAGAACAAAGCAATTCAACCAATAAATAAAAAAAAAACTCTATAACACACTTGTGAATAATAGCAATGGAAAAGTCACAGTTTGATAACAGGTGTCATTATGTGCCTAATTGCGGTGAAATTAGAGCCACTTTATGAGCAAGTGTGTTGAAAATTAAGTTATTATGGGTATTTTGTCAATCTTGTAGGTACCTTACTATAGACTTTGCTCTTGTTATAGAGTCCTAAAACTAAAAAGAGAGAAATAAAAACGTTGAACAACGATAAAAACAAGAGGTACCAAAGACACCGTGTTCCGAAACGAAAGAATTTTTTTCAGTTTTTAGTGTTTTGCTTTAGAAGTCGGTTTATTTTTTGTGAAAACGTTTTTGTATTTATGTTTTAACTGGAAAAGCTATATTTAATATCTTGAGATTTTCAAAGATTATTTAAGCTTTTTCAAATCAAGCTAAAGAAAATATTATACGACTGCTTACCTAAAGCTATGATAATAACTTGTTTTTTTTTTAATATTAACCATTCTTTTAGAAGCGCCAAATCTTTCGAAACCTCACTAATTCAACAATTAATTAACAAAGCATTCAAAAGAAAATCTTGTCTAATTTTAGAATAACATTTAAATTACTCAGAACAAACTCCCAATTTTAAGGCGTTTACGTACCTAGTATTTAATTAACTACGTTTATAATTTTGTTTTAATGACTTGTTTCATAACAACATACGTAATATGAATACGGTATGAAGCCGTCAAAGTATCAAGCATAATTTATTTGCTGAAAATAAATACATATTGATTATTTATTCATCATCATTTCAGCCTCAAGAGTTCTGCTGCTGGATATAAACTTTCCCTAATCATCGCCACGTAGATCAGTCCTGTACATCTTTCATCCAACTGACTTCTCTCCTACAGGTCCTTTCAACGCTTGTGTTCCATACCTCAAAACACCCATATTCATTATACCTATGTATATGAGAGAAATTAAGCTAAAATGTAGAAAAGTATTACTTACCTGCCAGTCTTCAAATGATGTCCGTAAGGATTGAGGAGCCACTTTTCGTATCTCAGTGAAATGAATATACTTATTTAGTAGTAAGTTTTAAAAATTTGTAGGTTCGGTCCTCGATTTTGTAGTAAAATACTACAAAAGTTATATGGACTTAAAAGTGGCTCCTCAATCTAAATGTTTGGATTGAGGAGTCACGTCAGAACTAGGAACATCATGGATTAATATTTATGATTCTCACTATAAAATTCGTAAAAGCACCGACCAACCTTGATTAATTCATTTTTTAATTTATGTAGAAATTTATTTAAATACCTAAAACATTTGAAAAATATCTGTACATACCTACTTATATTTCTGTGTCGTCGATTTGTTAAAAAATAAATTTCATAAACTTGTCACCCTGGTTTCATTCATATAACATGGTCACCCTTAATAGCGAATTCTTAAGGAATATCGAAAAGTAATCTGTATTTCAGAAACCGAATATATACAATGTTGATCTCTTCTTAAGTATTTAGTAGACATTCATACTAAATGTTCGTGTCTCTGGTTTTTGATTCCTTTGTAATCTCAGTGAGGTACAGTAACGTTGTGATCTCAGGTAGGTACATTAACGTCAGGATTGAGGAGCCAGTTAAAATGTGCCATATCTCCCAATGCACTCATTTTTAATTACTGATTCTTGCCCTACAAATCTTATATACTTCCTACTAAATTACGAAGAAATTGCGCATTATTTAAACTCTTTAAAAACTGACGAGTCATATGTATGGTCTGAGTAGCCACATATAATGTATGGTAACTTTTTTAATTTTAATGCAACCAAGCTCAGATTTTGTCTACTAAATACTCTCAAATGCTACAAAATCATGCCAAATTATGGTAAATATTAATCCATGATGTTTCTAGTTCTGACGTGACTCCTCAATCCAAACATTTACATTGAGGAGCCACCTTTATGTCCATATAACTTTTGAAGTATTTTACTACAAAATCGAGGATCGAACCTAAAAAATTATTAAACTTACTATTTAATAAGTATGTTCATTTCATTAAGATACGAAAAGTGGCTCCTCAATCCTTACAGACATTTCAAATGAGGCTGTAAAAACGTCATGAGAAAATCTTTAAACGTAAATTCTTACATGTGTATTTTGTGTAAACCTCCAGGAATAATAAGCAGATAAACAACGTACCGATAAGTACACTTTCATACTCGAGTCGCTTGCCAAAAAACATCTGCCTTGAACATTCAATAAAGTAAGTATGTATCTTGGAAACGGCTCTAAGTTAGAATAAACGTTAATTTTGAGGGCCATACTTTTTACATAGGTAGGTTATACTATAATACTGCTGTGCTGTTAATAAGTTTATAACCAACGTAGTAATAAAAACTGTTTTCTTTTATTATTCTTGCGTCTCATGTCTAGACATAAAGAAAATATTATTGACTTTGACTTAGTAATTCTTATAATGCTATACCTACCCTATTCTATAAATAATAATTTGAAAGTCATGCATGGATAGTTTTTAACAAATACGAACACTTCGACTTGAAACATGATTGATGATGATAGTCGCGGCCAAAATTTAGACATCATCTTTATGCTTTTGTCCAAGTTACTAACTTGGGGAACCACAATACAAAATCAGAAGCCATTAAAAAAAACGTAATGGTAAATCTAAAGAAATTGAAATCACGCCTAAGCGATGCTACGCCGTAGCATATCCGTAGCAATAACAGTCGTAGCTCCTAAATAAGCACCTTGCATAATATAAGCGGTGACTCGCATATCATGTGAATAAGCAAACAAGCAGAGAGTGCTGGTGACATATAAATGAACATTTATTGCCACAGCCATTCCCACCAGCCCCAACCTACTCAGTGACAGGTACACGATGACCAACTCGGATTTTAACCACTTTAAATTAAGGCAGTTTTTTATCGGACGATAATTATCATATTTTATTTGGGAACTATATTGTCCAGGCTCGGCAATTTTATATGATTTACTCTGTACCAATTTTTTGTGTGTATGGATAAATTATTAAATAAATATAAAAATTACACTTTATTAGGTATCTTACTAACAGAATTAAATATTCTGCTTTTAGCGTTAACTAAAAAATGAACACCAAAAACTGCAGGCCGCAGATCAAAAGTTTTATGCATCCGAGTTGGCCACCCTACAGAAACGTCAGTAATGCAAATATCTACCTTCTACCATGTAGTTTATGTGACACTTCACTACGTGGAATATGGGTGACTTAAGTCCCGTTTAAGTTTTACCATGTTCTCGTGAGGTAAATATGAAGTTTTACTATCTGTTTCGTTCTAGAGCTGAAAGCTGTAAAAGTCAATAGAGAGACGTGAACTGTGGTTCATGCTACCTGCGTGATGTGTGAGAAATGTTTCATATTTAGGTTTTATTTTATTTGCTGTGGAACCAAGTGTGCTTGCCGCACACAAATACTTCTGCTTTATCGGGTCCGTTTACAAACATAATATACACATATACAATCAGCAAGACCCAGAAAACATACGGGAATCGACACGCGTCACGCAGCGCAAAAGCCAATCGATCATCCAATGCATTCCGAAAATTCATTAATTCATTTATTGGTCGGTAGCGCAATATAAAATAAACACATCAACACGGTCTAGGGATAATTAAAAAAAGCGAATTACTATAAATGTGTTAATTATTTATATGACATGTATATATTTAAAAGATACGTTATTTAATATTCTACCATTTTTTAATAATGGTTAAGGTACTTCGATTAAAATTTCAGGATTTTATGGAAAAAAAATTAAGCATAGACGGAAACCGTATATGAATTAACTTTTAATTTATGAGTAAAAACTGAAAAAATAGAAAAATCATTTAATTTGTGTTTATAAACTTGAAGTTAGTAGTCTGAGAAAGCGCCCATGATGTTCATAACACATCGGCAACGATTCGGCATGCTCAGAACAAGGTTGTCAATGTCTTGCTGCGGAATATTGTCCCATGTTCTTCTGAGGTGCGCAAAAAGTTGATCTTCTGTAGCCAGATTTTCAGGAACTTCCTTCAGAGCTCTTCTTTGCAGCATATCCCACGCATGCTCAATGGGATTTAGATCTGGCGATTGAGCAGGCCAGTCTAAGGCCCTAACATTGTGTGTATGTAACCAAGCTGCTACCGTTCTCGCCGTGTGTGCCCGGGCATTGTCGTGCATGAGCAGGAAATCTTGCCCCATTTGTGTTCTGTTGGACGTATCGTTCTGCCGTCATATTGCCCCGCACCCAAACGAGATCCGTCCGTCCTCCAAGACTAATTCCTGCCCAAACCATAATTGCTCCTCCTTGGTATGGGTGAACTTCCTGAGGGTTCTGAAGACGGCTCCATCGTCCAGGAACTCGCCAAACACGTGTCCTTCGTGAATCTGGATGGAAGCCGAACCTGGATTCATCCGTGAACAGCACATTGGACCATTGCTCACGGCCCCAGTCCACGTGGTTCCGAACCCATTCTAATCGTCGTCCACGATTGCCTCTCCGTAAAGGTGGGACCCGGAGTGGTCTACGAGAGCGTAGATTGCTTTCATGCAGTCGCCTTCTTACAGTTTGGTCACTCACAAGCACTTGGTGTTCCACTCGCAGCCTTTGGATCAATTGAGTCGCCGTTGCATTTGGTTGAGCTCGCGCAGTAATTTGCAAAAATCGGTCTTGTCTGGGGGTAGTGATGCGACTTGGCCCCCGGTGCCTCTCCGCTACTTCACCTGTGGCACGATAGCGTGTCTACAATCTTGAAATTACATTTTGGTGGGTCCCTATGGCCTCGGCAACATTACGCTAAACGGACCCAGCTTCCAGCATTCCCACAGCTCGTAACATCTCCGCCCTCGTCAAATGTTGGCGTTGCATGGCTACAATACCACAATTTTAACTTTATCTTTCGTTTAAAAATGAAAAAAAACTGTAACTAAACGTAATTCGTATTGTTTTCTAAATTTCGCACAAATGAAAATTCCCTCTCCTACACATCAAGATATTTTTATACCAACGAAACAAAAGAATTTTCAAAAATTTTAATTTGGAATTAGTTTGAGATAAATTACAAACAAATCGGTGTATAAAAGATTCCAATGCGGCCAGTACTTTTCGAGTTATTTAATTGAGTATGAAATATCCCTAGACCGTGTTGATGTGTGTATAATATTACTGAACCCAGGTACGAATGTATAATTCTTAAAAATCTCAAATCTGATAGATAGATAAACCATTTAAGAGGGCAGTAATAAAGATTGTTTTAAGTAAACTTTTATCATCACGAAAAGATTCTATAAATATAAATTAGATTAAATTCAAGATAAAAATAAATCACAATGGATTCTTTAAATTTAAAACTAAGAACACATGGAGAACCTCGAGGAATCGACATCAATTTACTAACCACTATTGTTAACTGAAGCCAAATCCTGGACAAAAAAGAAGAATTCTTTCATGGCACGAACGTTCCAATTTCATTAAGTTCTTTCTTAATCTCTCTAAGAGCAGATCTGCATAACAATGAGAAAATAAAAGAATATGTAAGTTTTAATCATTTCAGTGAAAGCTTCTTCGGGTATTGAAACTTCTTTTGTTGCATCCCCACTATACATTAATATTTTATATTAATGTATAGTGCTGCCGATGCTGCAAAAGGTCACAAATTTTCAAATTCAAAGGCAGAATCTTTGAAAACGAAAACTCAAACTATAATTGCGACAATCTAAGAAGTCCGATGACGTTTCGCAACTTCTTTTGTCACGACATTATAATGCATTATATGTTGGTAAGATTGACTTTTTCAAGAAAAGTCCTATTCAAACGCAGTGCGCGTTATATTTAAATTTTCTGCCAGTCCTTCTTAGTAAAATTTAATTTGGTCACATTCAATCACGAATACCTAATTGAAATACACGTATCTTATTTAGCCCTGACTACTCATTAGCTTGAATGAATAATCATCTGTCATCAATTACGATTGTAAATAAAGGAAAGTTTTAAATATTTATTAAACTCACCAACGGAGACACATAGTTAAACTAACTGTCATGTTCGTAATTTTTTTATGTGACTGTTGGTATTCCTGTTAGATGCGTTCGTGCACAGCATTCATGCCCGAGTATTAGCTGAGCTCTCCAAATGTATCGGTGATTTACAACCTTGTGGCTGCTGCAAAACCATTACACATTTTCGGAATAAAACTCTGGGCAACTACGCAACTACTCTGCAAATTTAAACACAAATTATTTCCTCTTCCTGTCGTATTTGAAACGGAATCTAACTCAGATAGCAATCCGTAAATTGCGATTTAATTTGTAAGATTCCTAATGTTCAATTTAGCGTGTATATAGCTGTATTTATTTATGTAGTAGTTTCAGGTAAATGTTTGCCTGGAATTAGTAAAATGTAACTTTGTTCCCCACATTGCCCACAACTGAAGAGCTCTTAAACAAAATAAGGGTTACGCCGTGCATTTTCCAACTGGTTTAAAAGCACTCTACCTGTATTCACTCGGCGTGACTGCATGAGCTAGTAAGTCCACTATATTTAAACTTCTGTATTTTTCTCAATGCATGTACCACAGTACAAGTATTTTTATCACTAAAATGAATTCATATTTCTCCATTCATACGGAACAAATTAGGTAGGCTGTATATATATATAAATATGATGATGATGTGTATATATATGACCGTATACAACAAAACATCAACATGTTTTCTTGTAAACTGTAACAAAATATTTAGATATTTCTATTGAAAGTAGTTGGTTTAAAAATACTGTTGAACTTACCCAACAGATTTTACTTAACTTGCCCCAGGTGAAAAGATGCCAGAATGTTTCAATATTAAATTCTGCCAATTAACTGGATACAAACAATATAAAATATTTAAATTTACTGTTAAATTAATTTAAAAACGTATCGTGTTGCCTAAGATGCTATAGAAACGATTTTGCTGAGTAAACTCAATAAGCAAGTACATTTACATTTTTATCGCATACTTTACAGGTAAAACGTGATTCAATTAATGAATAATAACTAGAAAATATACTTAAATTTTTCTTATTCATAAAACGTGAATTGAATTTTTTTTTTGTACCTTCATCTAGATTTTTTTGATAAAAGAAGTATTCATTAAGTCTGCCTGATCTCTTCTGATTCTAATTCTGATTCTGCATTGTCTGTTTGTTGTTGCTATACTAGGGTCACTTTAACCCCCTTAAATGATTCTAATTGCTATTAAGTACTCAGTACTCATATGTATGTTTAGGACTAAAGCCATAGTCTCGACACAGATGATATAATACTAGCATACAGATGCCTCATCCCTTAAAAAGAAACAGTGCCACTTAACTAGCGTTTTCATCTGATTATACCGAATATTTTTTGTAAATCGATGGCGTTCGGTTCCGTTCCACGGCGATAGATAGATCACCAATCAATATCGATAAATAAATAAAATAATCAGTATAATCAGTACTGTACGTCGGGACAGTTTCTTTGTATGGGATGAGACCCCACGGTCTAGGTATCATACCTGTCTGACAAAACACTGTAACGTTACGTATAGCTCAGAGGAGCTAAACGTAAGCCACGTTAATAAAAAAGAGTGATTATAAATTAAAACTATGAAAAAGGACATTTGAGAATAAAAACTATGGGCCGGCTTCGAACGTCGTGGGTTGTATGAGGTCATCAGCTAGGCAGGCAGCAAGACGGACTGGAACTCTCCAAAGTAGTGGTATGCTCGAGGTAGGCAAGTGAGCAGGCCCCACGACGGACAAGCAGGCAAAACAGGCAGGTAACTAGGTAACCAAGTAGACAGGAAGGCAGGCAGCAAGCCTAAGTTATCTCCAAAACAAATAAGCATCTTGTAACGTTAATGGATTCGCTATAAACACACAGCATTCACGCGATCTATCCCAACGGTACTGTGCTGGTATTTTATAAATGTTTTAATTTGCATATGTAAATTAATAGTAGATTGTTGCATCGAGCGCAAAGTGAGTTATTATTGCACGAGCGTTATGTTGGTGCCCGAGCGCATGCGAGGGTACTAAATTAGCACGAATGCAATAATTACTCACTTTAGCGAGGTGCGTAATCAACTTTTCTTTCAACTACCAACCTACCTACCGTGATAAAATATAACTACTCAAAACAAATACTCAAGTTAATGAAAAATATTTATCCCGCGACTTTTGAGGCAATTTAATTTGCAGCTGTAGCAGCAGTTTTCTGGTTTGAATTCATATCGCTATCGCAGTCTATTTCCATTTTTTTAAACTTTTATTGCTTTATTTATGAAGTATCAAAGTTTTACAATGGTACAAAATGTGCGCCATTTGTTTTTTTTTTCTACAAATCGATTTTATTTAGCCAATTTTTATTTTCAGCCAGTATCTTTTTGATCTAATGCATACATTTTATATTCAACTTAATGGGAGACATTAAACCTCTATGGTAAATTTATATCCAAATAAAAATTAAAAAACAGTGCAATAATGAAAAACTGTGTAACAATGAGATTTCATATAACATTTCTGCATTGTTTTGAATCTAAGCAAAAAAGACGTCCTTTGTGATCGGTTTTGATTAATGATAACATTACTACGTAGTTTTTTTTATATGAATATTCTACCGCGGACGTAGACCTCCGCGCCCTTTGATTGTTTTTTATTTGTTAGGTTTTTTTTTTCATCTAAATTACAATTGTTTGACTCCTACGTCGGACATTATTTCTAGGCTTACTTAACTAACTTTAGTCTACATGAGTTTATTCCTCATTAAATACTAAATAAATATGACATATATATATTTGTTTTTTTTTTATTATTATTTTATATTACACACTGGCATTACAATTTTATATTTCTATTTACTACTTATCTTTATGTTATTAACTATTTTGTTTACTTATTTCTATTGATACACCGCTTATGTTATTTACTATTTTGTCTACTTTATTTCTATTGGTACACTTTCGGGGCATATGCATCTTGCATGGCAGTGCGAGCAGACCAGTCCCGACCGATGGTTCCCGTTCTAGAACCCCGTCGTTAGGACGTTACGGTGAGTATGACTGACTCGTTCCGCCATGCAGCTTTACATGTATATATATTTTATTTATTTCATCTAGACAGGGTGATGGTTTAGATTTGGGGAGGTGTTTGGATTGGAGTTTTTGGATGGGACTTGTTAAGTGGTATTTTGGTGATGTCTGCTGACCAGGGACTTCACTAGCGTGAGCAAGGCCTCTATGACGACTACGTCTCGATGCTGCATGGCCATCTTAAGATTGTAGTTGACGACCGTTTTAGTCGGCGCATCCATCGCCCTCTTAAGGTGAACGCGCACCTATCCGCGCCGCAGGAGCCGCCCGCGCCGCAGTCATCGTCGGTGTAATATACGCAACTGACTGTATGTCTGGACAGCGCCACTACCGCGTGGGAGATGCTGTCGTGGACCTGAAGCCTCCTGGACTTGGTGTTGATGATGATGACGCTGTCGTAGGTCGACCCCTGAGCCTCGTGTATGGTTAGCAAGCGCGACCCTTCGCCCGACCAAAATCCCTGGCTCGCAAGAGAAGCTTTCTCCCCCTGCGTATGAACTAGGAACAGGGTGTTTTGGTCAGTGCTCGGTATTTGTGCCCCTGTGTAATCTTTCACCTTCAGGGAGTGGACCGGCGACAGCGACGACTTGAAGGAGTATATACCGGGGTATATCTCACTCAGTGCAAACGCCACGTCCATTGGATTGCGGTGTGTGCAGAAAAACTCCTGGGTGATGCCAGCCACCAGGTCTGGACGGGTATACCTAAGCTTGAAAACGGTTCTCTCTGTACACAAATGGAAGCTGGTTAACGTCTCCGACGCGGACAGGCTTGCTTGCTACAGACAAATTTACTGCCATGACTATGGCCCCAAAGTGGTTCATAAGAGCCTCGTCTACGGTGAGACGGTAGCATTTGCCTTGGCTCTTGAAACCGTTTGAGGCCATAGTGCGCACCTTGGTCTTTGCTCGGTCTCCTAAGCGGCGCGCAAGCTTTTCCCTAAGATCTTTGGCAGCTTCTGTTGTCGTGGTGGCTATCACGTCCCTGTCCTCGTCGAAGTGCTTTACCAGCCAGGTTGTCTTACCGCAACCCGGAACTCCGTTTATCCACCTGATATAGGGTACCTCCCAGCTTTCCTGCGATGCCGGGATACCTGATGTCCCCGAAATGGACTGTGCCATTTCCAGCATCTTATCATCCGGCATGACCTTGGTACATTTGGCGGTAACCACTATCGGGTCGTCATTTGGCACGCTGAACTTGAGTTTGCCTGAAGGCTCCGTCTCCTCCTTGTCCAGGGCCAGAAAACCACACCTCGCGCTGTAGGCTGCCATATACAACTCCGTCATTTCCCCTTTGATGACTTGGGATGTGACGTTATCGTACACCGCTGCCTCTGCTTCCTCGAGCTGTACCCTTAACAGACCCTCTGTGTCTCTCTGGAAGGTCTGCAGGATCTTCCTGCATGTAGTAATATTGACCTCTCTGGTCGCTCTTACGATTGCTACGTACTCGAGGAACGTGCTCTTTACGTGGTCCGTGGTACCTGACTTTACTGCGAGGGTCGGTGGGCTAACTTGCCCTTTGTCGGCTCTTGTTGGCTTAGGCTTTGGCTGGGTTGGTTCCTCAGGTGTTTTCTGAAGAACCTCTCCAGTGCTGTCTCCTGCTTGTGAGATGGTGATGCGTGGCTGGTGCTTGGAAGCAGTGCACTGAGGAAAGTGCAGAACGCTTTCAAGCGACTCTTCGACCGGGCCCAGTCAAAGTCAAAGTCAAATGTATTTATTTCAACTGCGCCATTAAGCGGCACTTTTGAACGTTAAAAAATAATTTACAAGTATTAAAAATTGATTCTACCATGCATTCGGAAAAGTAGCTTGTTATGGGGAAGAACGCACAAGAAACTCCATCCTCCGAGTTTCAAGGTCCTCCGGGTTTTATGGTGTTGCAATGCTCCTTTGCAGCTTTTTCGGCTGCTGCCTTCTGCTGAGCCCTTTCCGATCCGCTTTGAGTGGTGGTGGGTCTTGTTGTGGAGCTCGTCGCGCTGGCTGTTGGGTATCTGGGGGCATTGAGGAAACACAGGGTTTCTCCTCTGTCCTCGTAGACAACGACCTCATTATGTTCTGAGGCCTTTAGACAGCCAAAGCGGTCTGCGACGTCTCCTCTTTCTCCTCCCACCACCATTGCTTCCACGCTTATGGTTCGACCCGCGGCTGACGTGTAGTCTCCTGCCTCCCTGATCTTCTGAAGCAATGAGCTTGCCTGAGCAAATGGAGTAGCCTCTCCCCACTCGAGTAATGCGATTGTTTTAAATCGCATTAGACGGCATCGGTGAGTGGCCAAATCCACTTGAGGTAATGCAGCGTGCTTGCTGCCTTTTATGCTTGTTTTGGTGGTGCTTCCGATAATCAGGGCGGCAAGGCCCGGTGAAAGGTGTATTCGGGCCGCAGCTCGACTTGAGCCTATGCAGAAGCCTATGCCTAACTTCTCCTGTTCCCTGTTCATGAACATGGCGACGCCTCGCAGACGGATACCAGGGACTCCATCTTTTCCGCATGCCAGGAATTGCGTGGTAGTCATGCTAAGGGCTGGTTGTAGGCTGGCTGTTGCTGCTACCGTTGGTAATGGCCGTTGGTTAGAGTGTGTTTGTGTAACTTTTGTATCAGTCAATGGTGTGCTTGTTGTTGTTTGTGTAGTTGTGGTTGCTGTTTGTGTGGTTGTTGTTTGTGTGGTTGTGGTTGTTGTTGTGGTTGTGTGTGGTTGTGGTTGTGTCGAATGTGGGGTCGACTTCACAATGTTATGTCCGTTTTGTTGGCCGTGCTGCGATTGTGGCGACTTTACTCGCGAATTCCAAGAATGGAATCCTAGTAACCGGTCTCCCCATGATGGTGTGGAGTGTTTACTGGCTAATCTGGCTTTCGAATTTTACTTCGAGCTCCATTCTGTCTTGGCTGAACCTTGGGCATTCGAAAAGCAGGTGCCAGACTGTCTCTTCGCAACTCGGGTCACAGACGCACGAGGGACCATATTTGAGGTGGAAGCGGTGGAGATACGCAGATAATCCTTCTGCTTCAGGATCAGTGTGAGCATTGCGTCTCTGAGTGTCCTTTTCGCCGCTAGGACGTCTGAAAAGAACACATTCGTGACCGATCCTGTACTCGAGGACTCGTACCGCGCTTGCCACTTCCTTATAGTCCCCTCCCGTATCTTCCTCCTCATGAACGAAATGGGGACCTTGCTGTAGTCTGATGTGAATTTTGTTAGGACTGCCTCCTTGGCCAGCTCATCCGCTCTCTCATTCCCGGCAGAAACTAACTACTACGTAGTTGAAAGAAAAAGATTTTTCTAAATCGGATATGAATTGCCTGAGATTACCTTTTACAAACATATTTATAAACTACTAAAATTACGTTCCTTGACGTTGATTAATTAAATCGAGATCTTTTGAACTCCAGCCATGTTTTGTGCGGATTTACAAATTTACTGTTTACTGATGTGTATGTGTATTTCCGTATGGTGCCGGACGTAAAGAATTTCACCATCCCATGTCTTCCCGTGGGTGTCGTAAGAGGCGACTAAGGGACAAACCAGAGAATGGGCAGCAGCGTTCTCTGTGCTTCTATAACAACCATACTGCGATCGCCAACCCGCCTGCCAAGCGTGGCGATTATGGCAAAACCCCCCCAATGAATAGCACAAATAAAAAATGGCCCCTGGTACCCGGCAGCTTGCCTACCCTCGACTACGGTAGCGGTCGAGGCTACGGCATGGCAAGGGGTGCTAAGAATCTCCGGACGAGATCCGGCTACCCCAACAATCACCGACGACTGGACCTGGCAACGTACAACACGCGCACACTTCGGACCGACGAGAAGGTCGCGGAACTCGAGGAGGAACTGAGCAGGTTGCGATGGAGTATTATAGGGTTATCTGAAGTCCGAAGAGAGGGGGAGGACTCGATAATCCTCAAATCCGGTAACCTGCTCTATTTCCGAGAAGGTAACCGGCAGTCCCAGGGTGGTGTCGGGTTTATCGTCCACAAGTCCCTTGTGAACAACGTGGTGAAGATCGAGAGTGTGTCGACCACGGTGGCGTACCTTATACTCAGAATATCCTCAAGATATTCGCTGAAGGTCATACAGGTCTACGCCCCAACCTCGGCACACCCCGACGATGAGGTAGAGACCATGTATGAGGATATCTCCAGAGCCATGCATGGTTTCAAAACTCACTTCACCGTTGTCATGGGGGACTTCAACGCGAAACTGGGCAAACGAGACGAGTATGAGCTGCAAGTGGGGCAATTTGGAGTTGGACAACGGAACCACCGGGGTCACCTACTGGCCAGTTTTATGGAGAAGGAGGGCCTCTATATGATGAACTCCTTCTTCAAAAAGCGTGAACACAGGAAGTGGACCTGGCAAAGCCCCGATGGTGCAACAAAAAATGAGATCGACTTCATCATGTCAACCAAGAAGCAAATGTTCAATGATGTCTCTGTGATCAATTCGGTAAAAACCGGGAGCGATCACCGCATGGTAAGAGGCACATTGAACATTAATATTAAGCTTGAAAGGTCTCGACTGATGAAGTCCACGCTCCGGCCAGCAGAGATCCAAGTCCAAAACCCCGAGAGCTTTCAGCTCGAATTCCAGAATCGTTTCGAGTGCCTAGGGAGCTCCGTGGATGAATATAGCAACGGGTTCGTGGAAGCTGTCCATACGGTCGGGTCTAAGTTTTTCAAGACCCGTCGTACAGATAGAAACAAAAAGCTCTCTGATCACACCCTCAAGCTTATGAAGGAGAGGCGTGAGATGATCCTGCAGTCTTCAGATGAGGCGTGCAAATACCGGCAGCTCAATAGACAGATCTCTAAATCCTTGAAAAGAGACCTCCGCCGCTTCAATACCGAGCGTATTAAAGACGCTATCGAGCGAAATAAAGGCTCCAAGGTGTTCTCAAGGGATCTGGCTATTGGGCAGAGCCAACTCACGAAACTGAAGACCGACGATGGCAGGATCGTATCCGCCAAACCGGAGCTTCTCAGGGAGATCGAGACATTCTATGGGCAGTTGTACACTTCGATCAGCAAGCCCGTTGCGAGTCTAGCAAACGACCCAAGAGCTAGATTGACCCGACACTATACCGAAGATATCCCGGACGTCAGCCTGTACGAGATTAGGATGGCTCTGAAACAGCTCAAAAACAACAAGGCGCCGGGTGATGACGGAATTACGGCCGAACTCCTGAAGGCGGGTGGAAAACCGGTCCTTAGGGCCCTTCAGAAGCTGTTTGATTCCGTCATACTCGAGGGCAAAACGCCACAGGCATGGTGCAGGGGTGTGGTGGTACTCTTCTTCAAGAAGGGCGACAATGCCCGGTTGAAGAACTATAGGCCCATCTCACTTCTTAGCCATGTTTACAAGTTGTTTTCAAGAGTCATCACGAATCGTCTCGCGCGCAGGTTTGACGATTTCCAGCCCCCCGAACAAGCCGGATTCCGAAAAGGCTTTAGCACCGTAGACCACATACATACGCTGCGGCAGGTTATACAGAAGACCGAAGAGTATAACCTGCCTCTCTGTTTAGCTTTTGTGGACTACGAGAAAGCCTTCGATTCGATAGAGACTTGGGCTGTACTGCAGTCTCTCCAACGGTGCCAGATCGACTACCGGTACATTGAGGTGTTGAAGTGTTTGTACAAAAACGCCACCATGTCAGTCCGTCTTCAGGATCAGACCTCGAAACCAATCCTTCTCCAGCGCGGCGTGAGACAGGGAGACGTCATTTCTCCGAAACTGTTCACTGCTGCGCTGGAGGATGTCTTCAAGGTTCTGGACTGGAGGGGGCTGGGCATCAACGTTAATGGCGAGTACATTACTCACCTTCGGTTTGCCGACGACATAGTGGTCATGGCTGAGACCATGGAGAGCCTCAGTAAAATGCTTGATGACCTCAGTAGAGCTTCCGAAAGAGTGGGTCTTAAAATGAACATGGACAAAACCAAGATCATGGTGAATGCCCATGTAACACCCACTCCTATCAAGGTCGGAGACTCTACTCTCGAAGTTGTAGACGATTATGTCTACCTGGGACAAACGGTCCAGTTGGGTAGGTCCAATTTCGAGAAAGAGGTCAACCGTCGAATCCGACTCGGCTGGGCGGCGTTCGGGAAGTTGCGTGGTATCTTCTCGTCCAATTTACCGCAGTGTCTCAAGACAAAAGTCTATGACCAGTGTGTGTTGCCAGTGATCACCTATGGGACCGAGACGTGGTCGCTCACAATGGGCCTTATCAGAAAGCTCAAAGTCACCCAAAGGGCAATGGAGAGGGCTATGCTCGGAATTTCCTTGCGTGATCACGTCAGGAATGATGATATCCGCAGGAGAACCAAAGTTACCGACATAGCCCGAAGAATTGCCAAACTTAAGTGGCAGTGGGCAGGGCACATTGCTCGCAGAACGGATGGCCGATGGGGCCGAAAGGTTCTGGAATGGCGACCGCGAACCGGAAGACGATACGTTGGAAGGCCTCCCACTAGGTGGACTGATGACCTGGTTAAGGTTGCGGGAAGGCGCTGGATGCGAGACGCACGGGATCGGTCAATGTGGCGACGCCTGGGGGAGGCCTATGTCCAGCAGTGGACGTCTTTCGGCTGAAATGATGATGATGATGATGATGACTGATGTGTCGTATAATCAAATCATTAGCGATTGCTTGTCGCCGATAACCTGAAATTAATCTTCTTCTTTTTGGAATTTGTCTTTCTTAGACTGACTTTTTGACTTTTTCAATAAAATTTAAGTTGCGGATTGGAAGATTTTGATTCGTTTAGTTCAACATTCTGAAACATTCTAAGGGTCTACCCGTAAGCATGAAGTCCTTAGTTTCAGACTTCGTTACGGGCGTTTCCTACTCCGTATCACTTACGCATGATTCGTTCGGGGCCCGATCTACCAATTAATAACAACACAATTTGACAGTTGTACCTACTCCCGATGTGTTTTTACACATCCGAAAAAAAAAAATTTACGGAGTAGGTTTCACTTCGAAGTTGCGGAATACTTCCGGACGGGCGGAAGTTAAGGAGTAGCCCCTCTCTAAACCCTGCGGGTCTTTCTACCTCGAGGTCAACTCCTCGCTGCCGCGACTTCACCAGCTTCGCGTTAAGCCAGGATAGTACATAGCGCGCCTACCTACACAAGACAGAAAATAAAGGGCCGTTGTAACCCGCGACCACGTTAAATAAATTTGTTAAAAGTGTCGTTAAGTTTGATTTCGTAAAAGATACAACTCCCACGCTTCATAAACTTGAAGTTACTAATTACATAAGGAGGCTACTAAATAGGTAGATAACATAACAGCACGACTGTATTCCCCAAAGGGTTAAGCACAGGTGAAACTATTTATATTATACCCACATTTCACCCCATGTAGTAGGGGCTGAGCGAGCTTATTGCCATCAATCAGACAAAAGTGTAGAGCTCAGACTTCTGTAAATACAACAAAGTGAAAAAACCCAAATTAATCTTCTTCTGTTTCGAATTTGTCTTTATTTGATAGAACTTTCATTACCTAGCTATGATATTATCTTTCCTATCTATTCATTATGTAAAGCCTTGTAGAAACCTTGAAGCCACGTAATACGTACGGGTTAATACTTTCTTTTTTGTTGTTGTTCCGGGGTGGCAAATCCTCATTGGTTTGAATGGCGGAGGGGTCTGTCAGACTCCTACTGACTAAAAACCAACCAGGCGTTCCATCGGGGTCGCGGGAACAACGATACTTCCGCAACCCCCAGCTAGCATCTGCGGGCTTCGATCTCGGTTCGGGGGGGAGAGAGGTACTGAGGTGTTAGCCTCCCCCCGCGACGTCTAAGAGAGGCGCCCGTAGCCACCTTGGGTCCTGATGTGTGGGGGGCGACGGAATCGTGGACGTCCGTCTGGACCCATCTGACCCTCCCGGGCGTCGGCCGGGCGCGTCTTCTGCGGATCGGGTTAGCGGATGAAATCTTCCTGTTTCACAGAAGGATACCACCCCATACCAGGACTCCTAGCTGCCAACCCTAGACTCGACTACTAACTAAACAACTTGTGTCATATAAACTAGATCTTCGTTTCAGTTTCTACCTACTTTCTGTAGAAATGAGTTCCCAATACCCATAAATTCGATATACTAATCGGTCAGTTAGCTCATACGACAGCAGTCCGAAATGATAGAGTGGTTTATTCATAACCCAACCCACGCTACATACCGTACATAACGGTACGATTAAAATATAATATAATACTCGTATTATAAAATACTAGCCTTTTCCCGTGGCTTCGCTCCTGTGACCTATCCCTCGTGAACCATGCATTTTTTTGGAATTTATATTAGTCTTTTAAGTGTCCTACTACCCGCCAAATCCCAAGTCATGTTCACCAACTCGAATCCACCTGAAATCATCAATTTCACAGTTAGGAGACATTAGAGTATTTTCCGAAGTTTTAACAACTGAGTTGAATGGAGGTTCTTCAAACTGATTTGGTATATAGACCTTAATGACAGTATAGCTTTCAACCAGTAAAAGAATTTTCGTTGTACCTATTTTCGTTGACTATTACTTCAAGAGATACCTCCTACAAACTAACAAACACTGCATGATCGTATTCCGCCTAGCCTTATCCATCATCGGACTACAAGACGTACGGCAATGCGCCATCGTTACCTGGTGGACATCCCACCAATACACACTAAAGTTCACTAAACGTCTTGGAAATACTTTTATTATGCGTATAGTTAAGGAGTGGAATTCCCTCTCTTCTTCAAGTCAAGAGTGAATAGGTTACTTCTAGGCAAGCGTGCTTCACTCAGGATCGTTAACCATCTGGTGAGATAGAGGTCAAGCGCGAGCCTATAAAAAAAATCAAGCAAACATTTTTACCTATTTAAAATATATGTATACACTATGTATATTTTATACAAAACATAATAAAATATACAAATCAGTGAGCGTCAAAATTTTTTTTTGCATCGGAACGTAAAACGTCGAAGCGTGTTTTTGCCGTAAAATTGTTGTTAACGTTAGCTTTTCGCATATTTTTCGCAAATCAAGGTACAAACTCAATTCTCTCGTAAAATCATATTTCAACTTAAATAAGTTGAACCAGTGTAGATGAACCAGTTTACCTTATTTCAGCATTTTAGGCCACAATACATTACGGACCCGCTTTATTAATTTTTAGATGATATTTTATATAGGTCCACATTTTTAATCCCCGACGGAAAAGACGGGTGTTATAAGTTTGAGGTGTGTACCTGTGTGTTTGTGTATCTGTCTGTGGCAACATAGCTCCTTAACGGATAAACCCATTTTGATTTAGTTGTTTTTGATTGAAAGGTGACTTTATTGATGTATTCCCGTTGTCCCCGTTGTGAGTGTTCTTAGCTATGCTTGATAAACGTGGGTTGCGCCATTCAAAAGCTAAGGGCGTTTTTTAGTTTGAAACGGAGTATTTACGCAAGATATTGTGTGATAATTGCGTGTTCGATAGAATGTCGATCGAAGCGTGTCTACTACTAGATAAGATATGAAGTTAAAAAAGTATGAAATAAAATATGTCAGGGTTTTGTTAAATCTTAAAATTTTACTTGTATACTATAAAATAGATAATATTTGATATCAATCTGCCTAGCCATTCCCAAATATTTTGGGGTCGGCTTTCAGTCTAACCGTTTGGGTAGCGATTTTCTATTTAAAATATAGAGTATCTGCAAAAAGGAGGGTTATGTTTTTTTGCTTCGTATAAAAATAGTCCACCTAAGTAGTTAAAATAAAGTCGTAGTCGAATTAATCTCATGAACAATACTTACATATTTTATAAGACCATAAAACTTTGTGGCTTGTGCTAAGCAGTAACCACAAACAAAGTTTATAAATGTTGCCAAACAAAAAGTGTTTTAAAAGAAGCAAACTTTTTCAGTTAATGAAATTGTTAAAACTGTGAACATTAATTAATTTAGGTTTTCTTCTCAGTGTAGAAAAGTAAAATTTCGAATTGAATGCGTCTTTCGGGTCTAATAGAACTACAGACAGTTGCAATATTAAACACGTTCAAAGGTCTTAAATAATACGAACTTTTCTTTTAAAGGTATTCTTTTTTATTTATATAGTTCCTCCAACAAAGAATTGCCTTATAAAATCACAATTCAAGTATAAAAATGAGGTTTGGTTAAGTGTACCTAGTGCTTCCATTCATTATTCAGTTCTCTAGTTTATCTTATCTACACGGGGTGAGTAGCAATGCAGAGGTGAATAGAAACAAAACTTTGATTATGATGTATACTTTGATACCTTATTATTAGTGTCCAACAAAACACGTTTTTTTTTTGCAATTCATCAATAAATTGGTGTACTTAAATGTTATAAACAATTTAAAAATAATGTTTTTTTCTATATTCTATACACCCTTATTTATTAAGATATTGCTGAGAGCATACTGCTAGAGAAACAATTCTTTTAAGTTTTCAATATTTATTTTTCGTGAGCCATCTTCTCTATCTCTAAGTAGTCTGTGCATCTTCTACAGAATTACATTGACACCTTTCATCTACTTATAATATTTTCTTCACATCACAGACAAATACAAGAAGGTTACATACCTACTTAACACCCCACCTCGATTAATAGCGTTTTATTGAAAATCAAACACTCTTAATCGCTTAAAAAAATAATTCAAATCAAAACATTTACATTTCCCAATAACAAAAAAAATACTTATGGTGACAGTAATTACCCGAAAATAATAATAATATAATGGTCACCCTACTACATAAGAATATAATTTTTATTTATTTTAGCATATATTTATCTTTTCACACATTTCTTTGAATCTATCAAACTCCTAAAGTCTTTGTAAAAATATCCGCTAAATTTTCAACAGTATTCACATATTCAATTACTAGCTCCTTTTTGAATATTAAATCCTTAATAAAATGATATTTTATATCAATATGTTTCGTTCTTTTACTATTTTCAAAAGTTTTAGTCATATCAATAGCACCTTTATTGTCCACATAGATAACACACTTCACATCTTGGCTTTTGTTGGTATTCTCGCATAGTCCCTTTATATTTATCAAGTCACACGCACTTGTGGCTCCAGCGACATACTCAGCTTCTGCAGTCGACAAAGCTACACAGTTCTGCTTCCTTGAGAACCATGCTACCACATGACCGTTTTACAAAGTAACAGATCCACCGATACTCTTACTGTCAATGTGATTACCTCCTCAATCTGCATCAGAGTAGGTTTCAATAACATACTTCTTGTTATTCTTGACATAGGTCAAACCACTTGTCTTTGTTTCTTTCAAATAACGTAGCACTCGTTTTTCTTGTGTCCGGCAGCTTTAAAGTAGGCTTATCTAAGTATTGACTCAGAAATGTTGTACTAAAAGCAATATCAGGTCTTGATACCGTCGCTAAAAACATTAAACCTCCAATCAATTGTCTGTAAGGAACATCAACACACTTACTATCTGAATCTGCTTGAAAACCTTTCGTCATTGGACACTTCGTTCCATTCGCCTCAGTCATATTAAATTTTTCCAACATTTTATCTATTTGTTTTTCCTGTGTTATCTTTAGAATTTCTCCATTTCTCTGTATTTCCATTCCAAGAAACTTCTCAACTTCACCAAAATCTTTTGCTTGAAATTCTGTCTTTAACTTTTCTTTTACGTAAGTTATCTCTTCTTTACATCCTGTTACCAAAATATCGTCTACGAAAACTATAATACAACATTTATCATTATAATGAAATACATGCAAAAATCATTATTTGATCTTATAAGTCCTATTTCCAGAATAAAATCATTCAATCTATCGTTCCAACATTTTGGACTCTCTTTCAATCCATATAAGCTTCTATTTAGCTTTAGAACTTTATCTTTTTGCTCACTTTTTACTCCTTTTGGTATCTTTAAGTATACATCTGATTCTAGTATTCCATTTAGAAATGCTGTCGGAATGTCCATTTGATGGATTTCAAAATCATTTTGCACTGCATGTGACAAGAAAGTGCGGACAGTGCTCATTCTTGCGACAGGGGAATAATTAACCGTAAAACTATAATCTCTTTGTAGAAAGCCCCTTGCAACCAGTCTCGCCTTCTTTAGGTTATTATCTTTATTCACAAAGATCCATTTAGCATCAATTGCTTCTTTTCCATTTGGTAAATCAGTGATTGTCCATGTTTTCATATTTTCTAAAGCGTCTAATTCTTTAACAATTGCTTCATTCCAGCCCATTTTTATAGCTACATTGTAACTTTTAGAAACATCTTCCATATATGTACTATAAGCATAGTGGGTCTCATATTCTTGTAGTCGTTTTGGATTAACAATTCTTCTTCCACTTCTTCCATTTATCCTCATCATCACTGTTTTCATCATTTTCAGTCACAGTAGGACGTTGTGGAACTTTAATCTCACCTTTACCTTTTCTTTCTTTTAGTCCTGATGTACTTGATTTGCTTTATTTCTCATCTAATTCTCTGTATATTACTGACCTTACATTGTCTCTTTCGATCTCTCTTATTGCATCATATCTCACATTTGTTTTATCAAAATGTACATCTCTCGAGATTTTAATTTCATTACTTTCTGGATCCCACAATCTATATCCATTTGGACTATATCCAATAAATCTCATTGCTTTTGCTCTTTCTTAAAATTTTGACTTTCTTGGCAATACAATCATCCATGCTTTCGATCCAAATATTTTCATATTCTTTATTTCATATTTACCATAATACAACTCTGCTGGTGTTTTAAATTGTATAGCTGCTGATGGACATCTATTTATTTGATACATTGCACACTTAACTGCCTCTCCCCATAATTCTTTCGGAAGGTTGGATTCCATCATTAATGCTCGTGCTTTATTATATACAGTCCTGTTCATTCTTTCAGATACGCCATTAATTTGTGGACTGTAAGGAATTGTGTATTCCATTCTTATTCCATTATTTATCGCAATTTCGCTTATTATTCTATTCTTAAATTCGCCACCATTATCGCATCTTATCCTTTTTACTTTATTTTGTTTCTGTCTTTCTAAATATCTCACATAATCTATTAAGTTTTTAGTTGCTTCATGTTTATACTTCAACAGATATATTACTCCAAAATGTGTATAATCATCTACAATTATCTGGTAATATCTTTCTTCATTTAAGCTGGGTACATTTACTGGACCTGCAATGTCAGTGTGTAAAAGTTCGCAAACTTTTTCTGATCTTGGCATAACTACTGGATAGAATGGTAATCTTGTTGATTTTGCTCTCATGCACACATCACATCTTTTCTCATTATTTAGTAAATTTAAAGTTCTCAACCCATTTCTATTCAAATGCCCTAGTCTTTGATGCCATAGAAGTATATCATTTGCAGTTGTATGACAATATTCATTCTCTGTTTTTATTTTCAGTTGCAGTTTATATAATTTTCCAAATTGTTCTCCATACACTCTCAAGTCATTTGGTATAATTTTTACAACATTTCCTTGAAATATTACATAACTTTTCTTCTCAACTAAGTTACTTACTGAAAGTAAGTTTGGCGTTAAATTAGGCACAATTAGGGCTTCAATATCTATGCATCTGCCTTTTACTTCTGTTTTTAACATTCCTCTCTCATTTGCTTCTAAATACTCGCCATTCGTGACTTTTATTTTTACTGGTTACTTCAATGTTTGAATTTTTGTATTTATCCTTTACCACGTTGTCTGAAGCGCCTGAGTCTATTATAAACTCAATTAAGTTTGACTCAATGTACTCATTTGTTATGTGTATTGTTTCCTCATACGCCGTGAACATGTGTTTTGCAATGTTTGCTTGTGCATCTCTACCTCTATCATTTCTTCTGCCTCTTCCAAAAATATTTTCTCTAAAGTATCTACCTCTTTGACTACTCCTGCATTGATATGCTTTGTGTCCTTTTTGCTTACATTTATAGCATACTATATTTTCCGTCGAAAAACTTGTCTCGGTACCCGTCTCGTGATTTCTATTTTCACTATAACTTTTCATTTTTATCTCAGCGTCCAACAATCTTGCTTTCACAAAATCAATTGTGATTTCCTTTTCGGTTGACATTGTTTCTAGTGATGTTATAACATTTTCATAACTATCTGGCAGTGTTAATAATAAGTGACACACTTGATCAGACTCTCGACATGCTTTCTCCAATTTCAATTTCATTTATTATGTTATCAAACCTTAGATAGTGGTCCTTTAACTTTGTATCTTTTTGACATTTCAAATTCAGCAATCTTGTCTTTAGTTGCAATTTATTGAAAACAGATTTTCGTTCAAAGACAGCTTCTAAACATTTCATCATGTCTAATGATGTTGTACACTTCTTTATATATGATATGTACTTATCTAATACACATTGTACGATTATTGACCTTGCTTTAATATCCACTTCCTTAGTTGGTTTCTCACTTTTTATCGCTTCTACAACTCCTTTTTCCTCTAACAGTAAATTTATTCGAAATTTCCATGTTTGAAAATTTATTTCCTCTTTCAGAAATGGCATCGCTTCATATTTTCTCATTTCCATTTTTATACATTGAGATAATAATGTACATACTTTTGTTTTCTCAGACAGCTCAAAATTTTCTTCTCATTTAAATTATTTAATTACATTTTTCTTCTTTAAATCAGCACAAATATGCGGCCCATAACCTTTTATGATATTGCTGAGAGCATACTGCTAGAGATACAATTCTTTTAAGTTTTCAATATTAATTTTTCGTGAGCCATCTTCTACAGAATTACCTTGACACCTTTCATCTACTTATAATATTTTCTTCACATCACAGACAAATACAAGAAGGTTACATACCTACTTAACATTATTCACCCTGTTAGACTGTATTTATTATAAATAGGGCTGTCTGAAATATTTTCATATAAATTGTCGAGAAACGCAAAAAGTCGGGTGTTGATGCCAAGAGAATTGTTCTGAACTTTATGTAAATTCGTAAACTTGCCGTTTCTAAAGTTTTTGACCGCAGTTAGGTTGCAATAAAGCGACTTTATGATTTACTGGTTAATGAGAACTGCTTTTTACCGAGCGACTTAAATGGGGTGAACTCTATCATTTCTTAATTTGAAGCGTTAATACTTTTTCGAAGAATTGTGCTTTATTTGAACTGTGGCAATACAGGTAAATTGTTTCAACATTTTTTGTAATGTTTTTTTATTTTTGATTTCGTTAATTTTGCGTTGACCAACCTTTAGGGAGATATTTCACGATATTCCTCTGTGTTTTCCGTGGTTACCATTGTGTGAATACCCTAGCTTGTGAGTAATTGTTATTAACTGTGTGCGAGTAAAACAAAAAGTTTTCCTTTACCCTCGAAGTAAATACATGCCTTGTACTTGTCTAGCTTAGTTTAACTAATAATATTCCACACTACTGACTTAACGACACGTGTAGGTAAAAGGTAGAGGTGTATTCATCTAAGTTATACTGGAACTTATGAATACACCTTCGGCTAACGTTTATGGTGACTGTAGACATACTGGGTCTACAGTCACCATAAAGGTTAGTATCATCATCATCCTTTTAATGTCCCCATCGCTGGGAAGGAGACCTCTTCTCTGTGAGAGAGGGAATGAGCCTTAATCCACCACCCGGAAGCAGTGCAGATTGGTGACACACACACACATGTCACATGTCTTCGAATGTTTGGTTCTAGGACATGCCGGTTTCCTAACGATGTTTTCCTTCATCGTTCTTAGAGTAGTGATGATGAAATAATTTACACAAAGTAAATCGCCTGCCTGGGTTCGAAACCACGACCTACGACTCGTAAGTCGAGGCCGTTACGCCACTGGGCCACTACTGCTCTTTGTTAGTTTGGTTAGTATACACAAGAGCATCTTCTTGTTATTTTTTTTTGGTTTGGGTTTGTTCTTGACTCTAGTCTAGGTCAGAGGTGATTTCAATGTAATTTTACGTACTTACGTCACGTTTTGCATCTGCAACCAGTCTGCATGCAAGTTGCATTACATTACGGGTTAAGTACCTAGGTATAATATGATCAATCACTCTATCGTACTCCGCAACGTAATTCAACTTGTATGCGAGTTGCTTACGTTGCGTTGGTGGAAATAAACCATTGGTACAATACAAGCAAAATTTATATACAAAAAAGGGTAATGTAACGTTTCTCGAATACTCGACACATTGTTTGAATTAAGCTCACAGCTGTATCGTTACTTTCTATTTTGCGGTGACTCTTCGTTGATCAAAATGTCGATATGCACGTCGCCGCCGAGTCGTTCGCTTGTATCAGCTCGACGAAATGGTACACAAATTCGCTTATTTGTTAGCAAAATCAAATTGTAAAATGCGTTGGGCATTGAATTCGTGAAAGGGTGATAGTAGAGGGGCTCGATGTTTTGTTACAAGCAAATGCTCTAGTCAATGCTCACTTTTAGGTTGGTAAGCATCTATTTATTTCTCGAACGCTGCTCCTATTTACTATTTATATGTCACTACAAACGTGAGATTCAGTATTTTCCAAAGAGCTTTGTAACACGTTGGTGCAACAACAAGGCGGAATTTATAAGACATGTATGCAAATGTCCATGCATTATGCATGAGCCCAAATAATACCATCCATAACAAATGCAGGACAGAACATCCTAGTGTTATCTTGGGAACTATTTTTGCTTACCCAAGATTGTGTGAGGGAAATTGTCAAGTCGACTGCCACTATTTATTTTATATTCCACACGTAGCTTAGTGTAAATAAGGTCACATAGTAAGTGTTATTAGATTGGAGATCAGCAGCGCTATTCTGTTAAAACTTAGGTAGGTCCCGACTTCCGATCTAAGCAAGTTAACAAAAGTTCACTGACACTTGAAACTTCGGTTTCGGAAACGAGTTCGCTGAGGATCGAATAGCCTGAAGCCAGTAAGATGAAAAAATATCTATATTATATGAATAAAATAAAATACTACTTTTCTCACTTGACTCCTACACGGAAGCTTACACGCCCTAATTAAAAAATCCCTTCCATTTGACAAATTATCGAGTAGGCGAACAATGTTTTCATAGCTACCCATATTTTTTATGGATGTCAAAATATATACAGACTGCGAAGGTTTTACTCAATTAGGATGCCCGACCAATTTGGTCTGAACCTATACAAATATTAAGTAATCCCATGCGCTGCTGGGCCTCGCGACCCCAGCCCAACTTTCAGCCTAACATAATTTACAAGCTATTAATTACAAAAGCACTGAACTTTACACAGTAGGCTCTCTTTTGTTCTTATAATACTTGTTGTCGTACCTACCAACCAAACTCATTATAGCATGTAGGCAATTTAATAATAAATCACCTAGCTACCTTTTATATGTCATGTTTTTAACGAATTATGAGCTGATGACCTACCTTTTACAAAGCAAAGAAAAACAGCTCCAAGAAGCAGCCAAGAAAATCTAGTATCTACTAAGAGCAGATATAATTTAAATAGAAATTCGGCAGAACGCCAACTCAGCGTTCCGTGGAAAAAGATAATTAAAAGGCAATTAGCACGGTCATTGATTTCTTGATATAGCTATTAATTTGTAAGGTTGAAATGTAAGGGAGAATATGTATCGGAATAAGACGTAACTCAGTCAAGTAGGATACACACCCGTTCGAAACTTAGACATTACAAGTTTTATGCCGAACTCCGACCACGCCTTGAGGCCTACAAAAACTCGTAAATAAAGCATAAGCTTGTTATAACATAATGAATGAAGAATAATTATGTTAGGTATCTTGTTGCAAAGTTCATCTGAACTTAACACGATGTATAGCGTTAACTAAGGTATTGTTAACACTGTGCAATATTAAATTAGGTATGCAAGGTGGCGGATTTGCCTTCCCGCAATGTTAATAAATTATTCCAAGTTTCTACTAACATACGATATTGAGAAACTTGCAGATTTAAGATGTTATAATACACGAACTGTGCAAGGGATTTATGCAAAACAATTTCTGAAACAAAACAATGGAACAAATTTTTGCTCTTTTCTGTCGAGATATTTGTGAAAAGAACTCTATTTTCCATAATGCCCCAGATGATTGATAAGCGCTCCAAAATGTAGTAGGATACGGGCAAATATTCTGTATATTACTTTTTGTCGAGATAATGTAATATTAAATCTGATTATATAAGAAATATGAACATGTAACGGTCTGTAGTATGTGCTTGTTCGCAAGGACTTGTAGTGAAAGGGGTTTGTGCCAGGGCCGGATTCCAAACAGACATAGTGATGGATGATGCCACGGTTTGGTTTGGGGATTTCTGGCTGATCGCATAATTTGCCGCCTAATTATACTTTACGTCACGTCGAATAAGCTCTACACGTAGTAAAAGAGATACTTAATCTCAATAACTTTCTTTTTGAGCCTGATTTATGTTATAAAGTCCTGTCGTAAAATTTGAAAACCGTAAACTGACGTGATCCTGTCAGTCCTAGATAGTCTCGTGAAGTAGATTTTTTATAGTATTCAGTGATCTGAATAAAAAAACAGTATTATAAACCTTTGTTTTTATTGTAGCTACCAAGTTACATAGCTTCATAGTTTACGGTTTAAAACTAAGTATTGTTACTTAGTAGTGTTTTTTACCGACACTGGTCTCGTGATTTAAACCGTATTTCTTCCAGTTCTATTACTTGCTGACGTAACTATATTGCCGCGGGCTATGACCTATTTTCGCCATAAGGCAATGATAAATGGGTTGATTCGAAACCGTGTATTGCGTGACCACAATAAATCATTATATTGTATCATAAAAGCAGCCCCACATACGTCAACCTGTCCGTTTTCTGTTTCATGAAAATATATAGTTAGCCTATGAAAGCAAATGTATGTAAGTCTCAGTAAGCTGGAAACAAATTTACCCAGAAATGAATAAACTTCAATACAATGCCCGCTCCTGTCGTCTTACTTATATGTAAAGGAGCATTTTGCTTACCGATATTATTTTATGGACAAGATAAATAAGTAGATACTAAACTTAAGATTTTTAATTTTATCTGCAAAAAAGTACATAATGCCTAAGCTGGTTCTAAAATAAACTCCAAAGACAGATTTATCTATAAGTAACTAAGATATTTTCTAAATCCCCAAAGGATAAATCCTATGCTAAGCCTTGAGGCTCTCATGTTTGTTATGCGTTAAGTAGAAGTTTAAATCTCTAAAAGACTGTTAGACATGGTAATACAAGACATGAGGGATTTAAATTTATGGTAAAAAATAAAAAATTGAAGTAAAGGCGAGAGATAGATTAACATAGCATAATCGATCTTTGCCTGTATACCTCCCATTTTAATATTTAAAGCCACGATTAATAATAATAAATCGTTTCCACTTAAATTGTTTTCGAAGCCAAAACAGATACGATATTAAAAAGATTTCAGAAGGTCGTGATTTCTAAACAAAACTTGTAAGTACGCTACTAGAATTAAATATGTAAGAAAAAGTACGTACTTAAACTTGTTGAGAGTACCTATCCCGAGAATAGGTTTAGATTATGTTCATATAGCTTTTATCCTAACCTTGTTTATTAAGTAAAAACTTTGGTCACCTGAAGGGGCCGCATAATTTATGTAATAAAGGCTGTTCCAATAATTGAGCGTAAATACATAAATTCACGGCCAGCCATTTTTGTTGTTTTACCAGGACTTATGTGGCGCCCCGGAGTCGATCGAACTCAATGTTTATTTACTCAACCCGGTGTTATAGTAAAACGTATACTAATGACATTTCGATGACCATTACAAGTGGTTTTGCTGTGATGAATGAAAAGCTACCGCGATCAACAAAGAGAATAGTATTCATGTAAATACCGTTTTATGAAAGAAGACATTTAAGATACGAAAGATTTTATCTATTTTATTTCAAGGTAACCTAACACAACATATTTCAGTACTGATACTAACGTATTTTACACAATATTACAGTTTGAATGTCTAATTTTATAGGTTTCCATGCCAATTTACAAACAATGCAATTTTCCTTCCTTTATAGAATTAAGAAACTTTGCAATTAATTTTCTTCGGTTTTAGATACCAGAATCAAACATCCACCAGCCTTCGCAATTTGGGAAACAGCCGATTAAAATCCAGAAGCAAGCTGATAACATCAATTTGAAGTTCAAAGCAATGTTAGCACTGCGCAAACGTTAATGGTTGAAAGTGTAAATTGTCTTGAAGAATGTTCCTCTGGCGTCGTTCTTATTCGAAAATAATTGTGAGTTTTGCCGCAACAACCTCTAATTAAATACAAACATTCTCCAAGACTCTACTTTGGAATATTCAGGAATAATTTGAGGAAAAAGGAATATTCACCATTAAAACAACTTGATTTTCTTTTGTGGTTTGGAAAAGAAAATACAACAGAAATGTCAAGGTTTTGCACTGATTTGAAAATAATATTTGCAGTTACAGTAAGTGATAAATCGATTCTCCTATCTTAGCATTTTTTAACGAATTATGAGCTGATAGCGTACCTTTTACAAAGCAAAGAAAACCAGCTCCAAGAATCAGCCATACAAATCTAGTACCTACTAAGAGCAGATATAATTTAAATGGAAAGCCGGCAAAATGCCATCAAAAAGTCAATTATTAATAGTTATTATTAATTATATTATTATAATAGTTAATAGGCAATTAGCACGGTCATTGATTTCTTGATATAGCCATCAATTTGTACATTAAAATGTGTTAGTAATATTGAACGCAACTCTATTTAGTGAGTTCTGCGCCACCTCTCTAGTGCGCTGATGGCGCCCTCTGTCTTTTTTTTTTCACAGCACCATCAGTGACTAGCATCACAGTGGCCAACAAAGAGCCACTGCCGGTAAAGGGAGTTGGTTGTATAGATATTCATCTGGCAGAGCACAACAAGATTCAGATAAAAAATGTCTTATTTGTTCCAGGACTGGCAACCAATCTTCTTTCTGTAAGCACCATTGTTAAATGTGGGTATAAGGTGATATTCCATGACATGGGCTGTGATATCTATGATATAAATGGGAAATGTGTATGTTCTGCTTCACTAAAAAAGAAGTTGTATGTGCTGGAAACTAAACTTAACTGTGAAACTGCTCATTTAATTTCAAATCATGAAACTAGCATAACCAGCATTGATTTATGGCACCTCAGAATGGCTCATTTACATGTTTCAGCATTGAATAAATTACCAGAATGTGCGGATGGAGTGGCACTGACTCAAACGGAGAGTAATGTCATCAGATGCATCCACTGTTGTGAAGGTAAACAAGCCAGGCTACCCTTTAGCAATGTCGGTTCTAGGGCTACTGAATCATTGGAAATCATACATTCAGATTTATGTGGGCCCATGGAAAATACATCATATTCAGGTATGAGATATTTTATAACATTCATTGATGATTATACCAGAATGGTACATGTCTATTTTATGAAAGACTAGCACTCTGCCCGCGACTTCGTTCGCGTGATTTCGTATTTTATTCAACTAAGTACAGATGACTTTATTATGTGCAATTAGTGAAGGCAACCAAAAATAAATACTGTTAAATCAATAATAAATGGGGTAACGTAGATATATATGGTTTAAGTTAGGATTTACGAAACTTTAACGACGTGTCCGATACGTTTTAGCTAAATAATGGGCTCGTGGGTAAATAACAGGCACACCGGCCATTCGATCAAAATCTCAGTCATGAGGCTTTGCAATAAGATCCATAGCGAGTACACCACTCACCATTTAATACTATGAAGAAGACAGTGCAGTGGAGCTTTCGCACGAGTCGTATATTAAATATGGATAAAGCTAAGACCATTTTAAATACCCATTTGGCCTCCATTCCCATGAAAATCGGTGATTTACAGAAGATATTCATCGAATCCGACTCGGAAACACGTACAAGAAAACTCAGGTAACAGACATAGCCCCAAGAATGACCAAAATTTAGTTGCATTAAGCAGACCAGATTGTTCGCTGAACAGATGGTCTATGGGACTGAAAGGTTCTAGAGTGGTGAGGTAGTTAATGTCCTGGCGAGGACCGCAAGTCTGCTGAATCCGAAGAGCAGAAAACTGGACGCAATTTTTGAGTCGCATAATTTCGGGTGGAGCAAAAATTACTTTAGTATGAAAACGAATACTGCGTAAATTACGCGACACTAATACGTCACTCACAACTCTTAAAATTATCTACGATTGTTTGCCCTTATACTTTTTGTTGTGTTTTGTTTTTGTTTCTTTTGCCTGAGATAAACGGTCCAGTTCGGTAATTCCAAATCGAGGGAGAAGTCGTCTTAGGGCCGTAAGATTCTTCAAAAAACCATTGACACCCCTATAATTATTATCATCATCTGGGGCTAATTTTGATAAACTAATGATGACAATTTATTATTTGCGCAAGGAATAAATTTTTCAAACAAATAGATTCTTTACCTTTAACCTCTTTAAAGGTTGAATTTCCAAAAATCCTCCTTTGTGTTATACTATATCATAAAAAGAAGCTATGTGCAGTAAAATACTTCAAAAATCTTGATCACCCCCTAAATAGTATTTTGGGGATAGTACCGAAAAAGAAATAACTAATAACAACCTACATTATTTATTTATGCCAAATTTCAAGTTTATTAACCCAAGATCTTCATCACCCCCAAATCATATTTAAGGGGTAGTTTCGAAAAACGAATAATGGCATCCTTTATTATTTACTTGGATGGATTTTCCATACAAACTTTAACATCCCTTAAATTGTCTTTTGGGGGTATAGTTCCGAAAAACCGTAATGTTACCTTTATTATTTTTTCCCAAGGGATAAGACTTTTCATACAAACAAATATCTCTCGTTTGCTCCCCTACATCATAAAAATACCTTTTACAGTGAAATTCTTCAAAAATCTTTAACACCCCCTAAATCGAATTTTAGGAGTAGTTTTGAAAAACTTGTAATGATAACCTTGTACAGTGAAATTCTTCAAAAATCTTTAACACCCCCTAAATCGTATTTTAGGAGTAGTTTTGAAAAACTTGTAATGATAACCTACTTGCTATTAGTATTTATGCCAAGTTTCAAATATATAAGGCGAACAAATTGCCACCTTTAACCCCCATAAGGGTAGAATTTCCAGAAATCAAAAAACTCATTGTTTTTTTTTTATTAATCAAGAGCGTAAGCCTACAATTTCAGATGTTTTACCATCCGAACCGAGAAAATTTCATATAAAGTTTGAACCCTTATTTTATCCCCTTAGAGAATTACCAAAAACCAATAAATACATTAATTATTTTTATCAAACAAGAGCGTGACTATAAAATTTCATGTGTCCAATTTACAAACTGTAAATATTTCATACAAACTTTCAATCCCCTTTTTACACCCTTAGAGGTGGAATTCCGGAAATAATTTAAGTCATTGCTTTTTTTATTAATCAAGAGCATAAACCTACAATTTCAGATGTATTACCTTCCAAACCGAAGATATTTCATATAAAGTTTCAACCATTATTATATCCCCATAGGGGTAGAATTTCCAGAACCTAATAAATACATGAATACTTTTTATCAACCAAAAGCATAAATTTAAAATTCCATGTGTCCAATTTTCAAACTGTAAATATTTCATACAAACATTCAATCCCTTTTTTATCACCTTAAGGGTTGAATTTCCTAAAACCAATAAATACATTAATTCTTTTTATCAACCAAGGGCGTAAACCTAAAACTTCACGTATCCAACTTACAAACTGTAGAAATTACATACAAACTTTCAACCCCCTTTCTAACCTCTTAGGGAATGGAATTTCCAAAAACCAATAAATACATTAATTCTTTTTATCAACCAAAAGCGTGAATATAAAATTTCATGTGTCCAATTTATAAAATAGAAATATCATACAAATTCTCAACCCCCTTTTAACCCCTTAGGGGTGGAATTTCCAAAAACCAATAAATACATTAATTCTTTTTATAAACCAAGGGCGTAAATCTAAAACTTCACGTGTCCAACTTACAAACTGTAGAAATTACATACAAACTTTCAACCCCTTTTCTAACACCTTAGGGGTGGAATTTCCAAAAACCAATAAATACATTAATTATTTTATTAACCAAGAGTGTGAATATAAAATTTCATGCATCCAATTTACAAAATAAAATGTCATACAAACTTTCAACCCCCTTTTTACCCCCTTAGGGGTCGAATTTCCAAAAACCAATAAATACTTTAATTCTTTTTATCAACCAAGGGCATAAATTGAAAATTTCACATATCCAACTTACAAACTGTAGAATTTACATACAAACTTTCAACCCACTTTTTACCCCCTTTGGGGTGGAATTTCCAAAAAAAGTCTTAGTGCTCACTTAGGTCACTTGAGGAACCTTTCTGCCTAATTTCATGCTTCTAGGCCTAGCGGTTTTGGCTGTGCGTTGATCGATCAATCAGTCAGTCAGTTTCTTCTTTTATATATATAGATAGATAAACTCACAGATTACCTCCCAATAGATTCCGCATAGAAGACAACTTACGCGCACCACACATCAGCCTATTTAGGCTGATATAACTCAGCGCACGATCTCTTTAGTTTGACCAGACATTAGAGCTGTAGGGACGCAAGCGATCTCTAGTTTTAATTCTGTTTAAAAAATAGTTATCAATGGTTTGCCTTAAAAAAATGACGAATTGTGCAGTAAAATGGTGTGGAAAATCAACCAGCCCTTCAAGTTCAAAAAAAAGATGGGATAACATTCCACCAGTAGACAAATTAATAAATAATGACCAATCTATTAAAGGTCAAGTTATAATGGTTAATAAATCAAAATTGCACCCTTTACAGTAGCGACTTTCACAAAAGACATCAACTTTTGTGAAAGTCCCTTTCACTCGGCATTATTATTTTGCTATCTTTTTTATGCCACAGAAGTAAAAATGTTGAGAAAAATACGTTTTTTGCTTATCGAAAAGTATCGATGATCAATGTTTAATTAGGTATATAGGAGAATAAAATAATTTTGTAAAAATTGATTATTTAGAAATTAACAAATTAGTATATTTTTACTTTGAAATAAACAACTAAATTAAATCACTTTTGGCCAAAATCAAAATATTTTCCATGTCGATGTTTTTCATTGTCATTTTTAAAGTAATTAAAAAACCGCCGGCTAAGAAATTTTACATAAAATACCATTTTGATTGATAAATATCGATATTTTTATCGACATTTAATGCGCATGTCCCGTCACTACGACAGGTACCGTGACCTTGAATAGCCAATCACGGCGCACTTGTCACTCCCCGCGTAACGTGCCTTCCGCCTTTGGTGAACTCGGAATCAAACAAAACAGTAGGCATGCGGTATCTATTGGGAGGTAATCTGTGGATAAACTCAATGTTTCGAAATATTTAAAGATTATAAGTTGAAAGTAGAAAACGAATTGGGTCATAAAATTAAATATATTAGAACTGACAATGGAAAGGAATATTGTAATGTACACTTTGAGAAATACTTATCTAATTCTGGATAACTCATCAGACTTCTACCCCTTACACACCTCAGCATAATGGCATGGCGGAAAGAATGAATCGCACCCTAGTTGAGCGGGCAAGATGTATGTTGTTCTATGCAAGCATAGAAAAACGTTTGTGGGCTGAAGCTATAGCTACTGCAGCATACATTGTTAATCGGTCCCCTACTAAGTCTTTAGGTAATAAAACCCCATATGAAATATGGCATGGCAAGAAACCCAATTTATCCCACATTAAGATATTTGGGTCAGCAGCAATGGTACATATTCCAAAGGAAAAGGCATCGTAAATGGGATAAGAAATCAAATAGAACGATATTAGTGGGATATTGTGAGAATTCAAAAGGGTATCGTTTGTTGAATCAAAAGGCAAATAAAATACTTATAAGCAGAGATGTGATCTTCTTTGAAATTTTCAGAATAGCTTTTTGGAGGATACCAGTACCGGTTTGTCACTGGAATATCACTCTGAAGAGTCAGCTGTGTCTCCACAAGCGCTTTGCAAGTCCAGTACGTTTTCCAACACTGACGAAGCTGCTGAAGACAACTCAAGTGAATATGAAACAGATACTGGTGACCTTGATGACAGTTACCATCCACCAAGCAACATACGTATGTCAACTAGTAGCGGGCAAATGACACTGAGAAGTCGTGACAAGAGAAATGAACAAGTAAGTGAAAATAGCATGTATTGTATGTACACTGATATGTCAGACCCACAATCAGTCAAGGAAGCACTGTCATCACCATGTGCTTCCCAATGGAAAGAGGCTATGGATGAAGAGTATAGTTCGCTGATGAGAAATAAAACCTGGACTTTGACTGATCTTCCATGTGACAAGAGGGCTTTACCTTCAAAGTGGGTGTTCAAAATTAAGTCCGATAAAGATGGCAACATTGTCCGATACAAGGCTAGACTTGTTATAAAAGGTTAGGCCCAGCGAAGAGGCACAGATTATGAAGAAGTTTATTCGCCAGTAGCAAGGCACACTTCTCTCCGCTATTTGTTTGCTCTAGCTGCTAGATTTAACTGTGACATTGATCAGATGGATGCTGTCTCAGCATTTTTACAAGGTGAAATTGATAAGGAGATATAAATGCTACAGCCAGAATTGTATGAACAGGAGGAGGACATCTCAAGTATGTCATTTACACAAATCCATTTATGCCCTTAAACAAGCGAGCACACTTTGGAACACAAAACTCAATAAAGTCTTACTTGAAATTGGAATGTTACAATCTAAAATAGACCCGTGTATTTATTATAATATGGAGAAGAATGCATACATTGCTGTATGGGTTGATGACCTAATTATATTTACTTGGCAACAGAACATAAAAAATATGATTAAGGATAAATTAAAACTCAGTTTTGAAATGAAAGACCATGGAAAAGCCAGCCAGTGTGTGGGATTAAATATAATCAGAAAAGAAGCTGTAGTTATGCTTAACCAGAATAAGTACATTGATGAAGTATTAGCTAAATTTGGAATGTGAGACTGCAAACCTGCTAAAACACCAATTGAAGTCGGGTTAAAGTTCTCTGAAGAAGACACTATTTGTGACTGTCCGTATCAACAGGCTATAGGATCGCTTTTATATATTGCACAAGGCACAAGACCAGACATATCATTTGCGGTGAATATGCTAAGCAGATATAATAAGAAACCCAAGACTGAACATTGGATTGCAGTCAAGAGATTATTAAGATATTTAAAGGGTACCAAACACTTGATGCTAGTTTATACCAAAGATGGAGATGGAACAATTACAGGATACTGTGATGCCGACTGGGCAAGTGACATGCATGACCGTAAGTCGTGCACTGGTAACATTTTTATGTTTCAGAATGGTGCTATTTCCTGGTGTTCACGTAAACAACAAACTGTGACCCTGTCGACAGCTGAGGCGGAGTACATGTCCATGTCCTCTGCTACCCAGGAGGCTCTTTGGCTACAGTAGCTGCACATTGAGCTTAGTCAACAACAGACCAGCCCCATCATCATCAACAGTGACAACCAAAGCGTATAGCGCTTTAGACTCTCCAATAATGATTTTTATTCACCAAGAACTAAACACATTGATATTAGGTATAATTTTCTCAGGGATCAAGTAAATAACTCTAAAGTAAAGTTTTGTTTTTGTGAAGGAAATGTAATGATTGCAGATATGTTAACAAAGGGTACAACATTAGAAAAACACTTTTTTGTGTCAGTAGAATGGGCTTGCGTTCTGTTAGTAATATTGAACGCAACTCTATTTAGTGAGTTCTGCGCCACCTCTCTAGTGCGCTGATGGCGCCCTCTGTCTTTTTCTCTTTTTTGCCGACTGCTTATGGATATATTTTTACCGCTGTATTCTAATTGTAAGCATTATACGAATATTACTAAACAATCTCTATTATTTATCTAAATCCTTCAAAATGTAAGGTGGAAAATGTATCGGAATAACACGTAACTAAGTCAAGTAGGATACACACCCGTTCGAAACTTAGATATTACAAGTATTATTCCGAACCTAGACCACACTCCGACCAAGTCTTGAGGCATACAAAAACTCGTAAATAAAGCATAAGCTTGTTATAATATAATTAATGAACTACACGATGTATAGCGTTAACTTAGGTATTGTTAACACTTAAATATTAAATTAGGTAAGCAAGGCGGCGGATTTGCCTCCCTGCAATGCTAATAAATTATTCCAAGTTTCTATAGCATACGATATTGAGAAACTTGCAGATTAAAGAAGTAATAATACACGAATTGTGCAAATGATTTATGCAAAACAGTTTCTGAAGCAAATCAAAGGAATGGAATTTTTTCTCTTTTGTCTCGAGTTATTTGTGAAAAGAACTGTTTTTCCATAACTGAGTGCCCCAGATGATTGATAAACGCTCCAAAAATGTAGTAGGATACGGGCAAATATTCTGTATATTGCTTTTTGTCAAGATAATGTAATATTAAATATGATGATTTAAGAAATAGGAACATGTAAACGATCTGTTACGAGCTGGGGTTCAGGGATAAATTATTTAAACAGCAGACTTCAATTAATCACTGTTTATTACAAAAACACTTCTTAAACAATTCTATTACTTCGCTCTATTTTCCGCTTTGATCGCTCTGTATCGCTTCTTAATCGAAACTGACCCACGACGAATCCGACCGCTCTTTATATAGCACGGAAGAAGTTTCTGGAATGTTCCATACTGTTCTAGATAATTCGAGAAACTTCCAGAACAATCGACTTTCGAACTCATTGTTCCCGAAGCGACTAGAAACATCCAGAATGTTCGGTTCGAACCTTCTGGAAAATTCCATTCGACACGAGCTTTCGAGAACATTAGTTCCGCTATTCAATACTAGATGGCGCCACTAGTTACTACCTAGTTCTTCCTCTCGTTACTAGATGGCGTTGGCCTATCTTGTAACATTGCCTCCCTCTTAGACATGCTCGTCCCGAGCATTGTTAGACCCATGATAACGGGCCAACCGATCCACATGAACGACCTTTGATGCACCTCGGGGTCCCTTTTGAATTCGGTAGGTGACGTCATTGATCTTGGTGACTACGCGATAAGGTCCATCCCATTTTGCTTGTAATGTAGGCGATTTTCCTTTGCTCCGTGCCGGGTTATGTAACCATACAAGAGATGCTTCATTGATGCCCTTATTGTTCGTTTTCCGATCGTAGCGGGTCTTCATCCTCTCAGACATCTGTTGACCTGTCTGTCTCATATGCTCATATACATCATCCATCCTGTTTCGTAGCTCATTCGCATAATCTGTTACATTACGTGGAGACTCAGGCGGGATACCGGTGATTAGATCTGCAGGTAATCATAGTTCTCTGCCGAAATTAGCAAAAGCTGGTGTTACCGTTGTAGTTTCATGAACAGCACTGCGATATGCCATGAGATATGGTTGAATGTGTTTGTCCCAATCCTTCTGTCTGTTTTCCACAACCTTTGCAAGATATCTCTCTAGTGACTGGTTGAATCGTTCAACCATCCCGTCTAATTGCGGATGATAAGCAGTAGTTCTGGTTTTGTGAGCACCCATCACATGACTCGTCTCCTTGAACACTTCTGACTCGAAGTTCCGGCCTTGGTCACTGTGGGTTTCCAAGGGTACCCCGAACCGACAAAACACTTCGTGAACTAACTTATCAGCCACCGTAACGGCTTCTTGATTGGGGATTGCAAACACTTCCGGCCATTTTGTGAAGTAGTCCATGACGACCAAGAAGTACTTGTTTCCGCTTTGGCTTTCTGGAAATGGTCCAGCAACATCCAATGCTATACGTTCCCACGGTGCACAAACATTGTAAACCTTTAGTGCCCGTCTGCTACGAGTTTGTGGTCCTTTCACAGCCGCACAACTTGTGCATTTGCGGCACCATTCCTCAACGTCCTCTCGACAATGGATCCAGTAAAATCGTTCTCGGATCTTGATTAAAGTCCTCTTAACTCCCATGTGACCCCCTGAACATCCATTGTGGTAGAGCTGTAGGATCTCCGGCACCTTAACTTTAGGTACGACCATTTGTAGATGACACTGGTCACCGCGAGCGTTCTCCCATTTCCTGCACAGAACTCCATCCTGGATAACCAAGCTTTCCCACTGTGCCCAATAACTCTTGGTGATGAAACTGGTTGCTGCGACATCACTCCAGTGAGGCCTAGGAGAACATGATTTCTTCCTTTCAAGGATCGGTTTTAGGTCTCTGTCTTCTTGTTCAGCACTCTGCAAGGTTTCCTTCCACTCTACTCTAAGATCCGACCCCAAAACCCGCACTAGCGTTACCTGCTTAGCTTCTTGTCTCGCACAATGTTTACATTGGTCTGGACACGGTCTTCGCGAGAGAGCATCAGCATTACCGTGCGACGTTCTGCTGCGATGTTGAATTACAAAATCAAACTCTTGCAGTAGCTCAATCCATCTTGCTACCTGTCCTTCTGGGTTCTTAAATTGCAGTAGCCATTTCAAAGCAGCGTGGTCCGTTCGCAGGAGAAATTTCCGCCCCAACAAATATTTATTGAAATGCTGCAATGTCTTTACTACAGCTAGAAACTCCCTTCGATTGACACAGTAGTTCCATTCAGGTTTGGATAAGGCTTTGCTGAAGTACGCAATTACAAGCTCATGATCTCCTTTTCGTTGAGACAGTACCCCGCCGATTCCAGTATTGCTGGCATCTGTGTCAACTATGAATTCATTTTCATTGTCAGGATAGCCTAGGATAGGTGCATTGCACAGATGTTCCTTTAGCTTCTGAAATGCGACGTCACAGCTCTTATTCCAGCAGAACTGTATCTTGTCTTCAGTTAGCTTATGAAGAGGTCGGGCAATGTCAGCAAAGCTCTTCACAAATCGCCGATAGTAGGAGTACAAACCGAGAAATGCCCTGACTTGCGTTTTGTTCTCCGGAACTGGCCAATCCTTGTCGGCAACGAGCTTATCCGGGTCCGTTTGAATACCTTCTTCGGAAACCACGTGTCCTAAAAAGTTAACTTGCCGCCTTAACAAAGCGCACTTCTTTGGACTTAGCTTTAGATTGGCTCCTCGTATCTTTGACAGCACACGTTCCAAATTGCGGATGTGATCTTCAAACGTCCGTCCCACGATTATAATGTCATCCAAGTAGACTAGGCAGGCGTCACCAATCAGCCCAGTAAGTACCCGCTCCATCAATCTCTCAAAGCTGGCAGGCGCATTACACAGTCCAAATGGCATAACGTTGAATTGCCACAATCCTTTGCCTGTAGAGAACGCTGTCTTTTCCTTATCTCGAGGGTCTAACTCGACCTGCCAGTAGCCACTCTTTAAGTCTATGGTGGAAAACCACGTGATGCCGTTTAGTCGGCGATAGTCTACACATAAGCGCATGCTGCTGTCCTTCTTTTTCACCAATACTACCGGTGAACACCATGGACTGGATGAAGGTTCAATCACGCCGTCTTTCACCATACCTTTGATCATGTCGTCCACTTCCCGTTCCCGTGCCACTGGAACACGTCTTGGTCGCTGGCGGATTGGTACCTCATTTCCTGTATTTATTCTGTGTTGAACTAACGCAGTCTTCCCTATGTCGGCATCATTTGTCGAGAAAATGTCGGCGAACTTGTTTAACATCTTCTTAGCCTTGTTCTTTTCTTCTTCCGACAAGTTATTCTGGCTGTTCTTCAAAAGCGATGACACATCGAATCTTGCACTAACTTTGGTGTTGGTTGGGTGTTCGTGGCATCTACGCATCCAAACCACTCCGTCACAAGTGCCTAATAATGTGCCTTTCTTGAGCACCAGGTCCTGGTCACTTGTGTTGAGTGCGCGTACCGATGAAACACTAGTACCTCTTACCAATGTGCGTGCAATTTTCCATGAAGCATCGTTATCTAAACCTTCTATAAGTACACATCGGTTTTCCTGACCAGAATTCCTTGGTAACACAGGTGCACAGCACAGGTGACGACAGCTTTTCCACCTCCAAAGCCCACTGCTGAAGAGTTTCACCAACCCGTTGCGACCGGTCTGTTCATTTATTATTTACCTACAACATTTCCAACACATTCCATATTTTATTGCAATATCTGTCAAATAACCAATTAAGGTAAATTTTGGTACTTACGTTTTTGCGAAAATCTAAATTTGTCCATAATTTTTTTATCGTATTGACTCAGGACCTTGATTTTTATACACCTAATATAGGGACTATAGAACTCAGGATTTGGTATAAATTTTAACTTGCTAGGTCCATCCTAGGCAAGCGGACAAGAGAGTTATCTTATAAGTTTCCTTTTTGATGTACAATATAATAAAGCAGTACTGAGGTAACTTTAGTACCTACAATAATAATACAAATTGCAAAAATTTACTAGTATTTTTTTCTGTGTGTATCTATATTCAGTCACATCACAAACTATAGGCTGATGTACTGCAAATATAAGCAACAAAAAACAATTCTCTCACAGAAAATACATACCTATATAAACATTTTCTAAATAAAAATAAAAGCTAAGTAGAAAATCTGATCACAGTCACTCAAACAAAAGTTTCTACAAGGTTCATAATAAAAGTTCGCAAATAAAGAATGTTGACGGTCCAAATTCTACCGGACTGTACTAAAAGTAATCTGAAATAATTGATCCAATCGACGGAAAATGTCCAAATATTTCAGGAAAATTTAACTATAATGGAATTAAGGTCGCGGGAAGTGGTTAATCAATTAAGTTAAACCCGTTAAAATTGGGAACGGTGGTCGTTTATTTATAGGTACAGTAAATCGCCAATAGTAATGTAGGTGTTTTTATTCTGTTTTATTCCATTCTATTAATTACTGTAGCTTGGAAAATTCGTACGTGACGGTCCGCGCGGGTGGTGGGGGACGTTACTACCATTAGAAATTTCATAGTTTCGAAATTTCGGACCTTATTTGCATATTTACTAATTTCGAAATTGGTAATTTAGAAATTTAGAAACTTGAATTAATTTAAATATTATGTTATATATTTTAATTCAGTTATGAAATTTATTATTGAAACCTAAAGAGGATCATCAGAAAATGAGCGAATACTGCCAATATGACCAAGAATAAAGCCAATGAGCATTCAGTCCGCCTGTTTACCTTTGTGCATGAAGTCTAAATAAATAAATAAATGAGACCGTTGTTCCACCGTGTGACCGTGTTAGCTAATATACAATAAAAGAAAGGCTAACCATGGTGTTAAATAACTAAAGGGTAGTGGAAAAAGCTCGGCCATTAAAAAAAGCCGTACTTTATAAGAATGGTGGCCAGCGAGGGGAATACATTAACATGGTCTACAATCGTTTGCTGGGATTCACCACAATTTTTTTGCTTCGAGGGGAAAGCTTCAAAAGACTCCTGAACTTTTGGGCAAAACCAGGGAGTGTGGTATTTTAACCTCATTAAAACCAAACCGGTGATTACCATCAGCACTTCTTGAAAGACCACATCCCTGAGTAGACTGTAAAGGAGTCTCCCCTGAGCCTCGCTGTTCACGGCAGCACGTGATTACTGTGCCATTGTCTTTCCTAAGATCACTTGGTGGACGGTCAGAGTCTCCACTCTGAGTGCCCTAAACCCCGTAGTTCCACCTGCCTTAAATGATAAAGGTGGTTTTCGGCGTGTTAGGCATCGAGGCGATTGCCTCCACGATGCCTTCTTCTCCGCGTGGGATCGGCATATTCCTCACTAATACAGAGACAGTCTCTCCCGATCCAGGCGACCAAGACCCACCGTTCAAAGGCCCAAGAAGGAACTCCTCGTGCGTGTGCTGTGCAAAATCCATGTCTACAATGATGGCCTATTACCCAATCCTATTCAGGTACTCACCGAAGCAACAGTGTCCGGTTAGTACCTGAATGTTCCTGTAGGAGATGCGTACCGCTCTTTTCAGCCAGCCACGTGCTATTCAAATAACCATTTTCCGCTGCAGGCTGTTGATTTTAGTCCTGCAGCGTCGGACATCTCACAATCTGTTTCTGCCTCCGATATTGGGCAGCAGTATGCAAAGCACCCATGCCTACTAATCTGTGGGAACAGGCACTCGAAATGCTCTTCGAAGCCCCACCATTCAGGGTTAAACCAAGATATTGGACTAGCGTATCTGTAATTTTCACTAATGAGCTTGGTGGTTCTTTGATCCTAGGCAGCGTCTCAATTTTATGAGGCGCTACCCAGGCTCGCGAATCCACGCCGACCGAACGACTCTTGGCATTCCGAGTTCAGAAAGCTAGATGGTATCGTCGAAGGTGTCCCAAGCAGTGGAGTATTTGTAGTAGAAGTTTTAAGAAAAAAATATCACTTTGTTTTAACATTTAAAAAAGGCCACTTAGGCTATCCAGACAACAAATTTTACATTTTCAGTTTAGTTAAAGTATTTTTCTGTTTTACCACTATATTTGGCAGTTTTGAAATTTTGAAACTGAGGAGTCCAATTTCGTAAGCTAATTTCGAAAATGAAAATGTACGAAACTGCATGCCCTAGTTACTATTACCCAATGACGTGCCGGCGCTATGACGCGACGACTCTCCTGTCAGGTGATGCCCGTCCCGCGTGCAGTTTTTCCACCCCTACCAACGTTGCCACAATGTAACTTTTGGTACATTTTAGGTTACTTTTGACCTTCCCATGTAACTTTCATCTAAAACGACTCAAAATTTAACTTTTACGTTACTTTGCGAATAATGCCTACAAACGGGATTTCCATTAAACCAGCAGCCCGCAACCTCAGTCGTTGTGTACCGGAAACGTAAGCATTAATCACAGCTTACACTGAAATTACGCTCTGTGCTTTCCAACCAACAGCACAAAACTGAAATTAAACACGATTCTAGCATCAAAAACGGGGATAAAAACTTTAACGAGGACAATAAAGCAGGTTTTTGCTGTGTTTTATTTTTATATAACGCTGACTTCAATAAAAATGTAAATTAAAAATGGACGGCTTATTTATAAGTTTCTTCATTTAAGTCACTTTATCATTTACATTAGAAACTTTGTTCATTAGTGTCTTTTAATTGGTAAGTATTTCCGAAGAACAGTCGTAGATTAACTGAACGACAGTTTCCTAAATAAATCTGTTTCGATGTCGATGAAAACGAAAAAGATTTGTTTAAAGAATTAATATTTGCCCTGAAGGGTACGAGTACCAACAGATTACAGAAACCCGGTAACGAGCAACTTTATGGTCCTTATCAGCTAAGGACTACAACATAAAACTGCTTTAGTTGATGTAGAGTCATCAAACGAAGAAATTTAAAGTGTGCAGGCAACTAAGTATCTACATTTTTTTCTTTACTTATAGTTGATACCAATATTATTTTAAAATAATTTTATGTTTTTTTTAAGACATATTCATCTTAAGCCGTGTATTTTAAACGCAAAATTGTGATTTTGTACCGTGTTTCAATACTCTATAGTAAGATAACGTGGTATAATATCCCGAGTTCACGAATTACATACACGGTAAGCCATGTAGAACCTTAAGCAAATCTGACAAAACTGTTTGAGCAATTCATAAGACGGAAAATTATAAAGGTACCTAACGCACACAATTATTTTGAAGATGTTTCATATGGATGGCCAAAGAAGTTTTCGAATCCAAATACTTGTTGAATGTACTTATCAAAAAAAACTTTTTGCAAAAAATACTACCGACTTCCAAATACAAAACTACAAAGTAAAAAATAACTTAATTTTTTGAAGTCGGTGTCTTTCGTTGGTACCATTTTTTGCGTTATGGACACCGACTTCAAAAAATTAAGTTATTTTTCACTTTGTAGTTTTGTATTTGGAAGTCGGTAGTATTTTTTTGCAAAAAGTTTTTTTATTTTTCACTTTTTAGTTGTACGTACCTAATAGGCAAGTTAGTAAGGGAACTATTTCGCCAGAATAGATTTCATGAAACTTGAACATAACCGATGAAATGAGAGGTCTGCTTACCCCTTAAGAGCGAACTGGCGTGATGTTATGTTATGAAATGTTATAAACAACAAACAGACATGCGATTGCAGCAATCCCGAGAGATTTGCCGTTATTTATTGAAGAGTTCTGTTGTATATCTCCGAAGTTCTTCATCAGATCTTCACCAAATTAAAATGGGACCAATTTCGGAACATACTTTTTCAACCAAAAAAAGAATTTTCAAAATCGGTCCACAATTGACGGAGTAATCGGTGAACAAACACAAAAAAAATAATAAAAAAAAAAAACAAACATGAAGTCGAACATAGAACCTCCTCCTTTTTGGAAAGTCGGTTAAAAATTAGAAGCACATGCAAAAGTATTTCAATAGTTTTGAAAGTAATAAATAAGCGCCAACAGCGTATTTCCTTGACTTTTATCTTGCAAATAATGATGTATACCCATTATTTATTTATTATATTATTTAGTATTTATTATTGTAATATTTAGTTATTAATATGCATGTTTATGAGAGTATATATTAATTATTCATATTTTAGTCTATTTCATAGTAAATTGTTTGATATGTTTTTCGTTGTATTGCCCCTCTACACACTGTACATATCTTTTTTTTCAACTCTCCTCTCGCAGGTATGCTAGAAAGGATTTCTTTGAAATAAGCGTTGCTTGTACCTATTTTCTGTTCCTTCTTCTGCTTGTCATTTTATTATAATGTGTGTACGTTAATGGTTAAATTAATAATAAAGAAGACATCTCTCCTGTGGTAAGAGGCTATTTCTCACAGCTGGGCTTTATTAAGAACTACACACTGTGAAATAAATTGCAGCTGCTGCCTCCATATTTTCTTTCCAACGGTGTGTGGTTTCTTATTAAGTGCATGTTTTTTTCTCTAACGCAGTCCAACTGATAATAAACTGGAATAGGTAAGCCGTAATTAAAAAATGATTAAACTCTTCTTAAAACAAGCTTTTCAATCAATCTGCCTAGCCTTTTCCCAACTATATTGGGGTCGGCTTCCAGTCTAACCGGATTCAGCTGAGTACAAGTGTTTTACATGGAGCGACTGCCTATCTGACCTCCACAACCCAGTAACTGGGTAACACGGTACCCAAAAAACAAGCTTTTAATGGAATAAAAGGAACGAAATGTAATATCGCTTAGCAATACATATCCTATGAGCACTTGTCTAGTTGAGGAGTTGCTATTGCCACCTTCCGGCTCCATCATGAGACCAGCTTAATAGTTACATATTTCCAAAGTTACATAAGTACGCCAAGTTTAATTATAATCGGATGACATGAGATGCTTAACAAATCGATTACTATATTTGCCGGACACATACGAAAGCAAGGGAATATAAACTTTGTAATAATAAAGAATTTTGTTGAGGGTAATAATAGCGTCTGTCATTGTTGCATGCATAATTTTCACCAATTTAATATTGATTTTGCTTTAGAATAATTTGAGCGTTCGTCTGCTGTAATTGTTGGATGCATAATTGTTCACCATTTTGGGTTGAGTACTTACCCACATAAAATCCGATATTTCATTTTAATTAGGCTGCATTAGATATCTCTGGATGTTCGTGTCCACATCAGATCTTGCAGCGTTTGTTCTTCGGATCGGCAGTTAAACCAATTTGTCAGATAAGCACCACTGATATTGTCTTAGAGGAAAGCGGTTTCTTAACTACTTAATTCATCCTATTGTAGAACCCAAAGACAAGAGAAAAAATAAATTACTTTTAGGAGGTCTGCTGGTAGAAATTTCTAATGAATTAAGCGGTACATTTATACTCATATATTGGGTGTTCATAAATAATAAAAAAATATCATCACTGGGGCAAATACCTGTTTTCTTATCAGTAAGTACAGCAGGAGTACTAACTTCAAAATGGGGCTAAGTCCTCTCTTGAGACTTGTAAGCCACGTCAACATCAGGTCTTGTGCTGCGCTGTTATTAACTTTGAAGAAAGAGTCCTACCTAAATAATTTAGGAATTTGGTCACTAGCTTTGAGATGATAACCTATTAGTTACCCCATATACAACTATGGTTAATTTTCCGCCCAAAAAGCAGTCTGGTTTCTTTCTGTTTCAGATATTAGGATAAAAGATTATTTGGACTACACATTATATATTAATTTTGTCTTAGATATTGAAATCAATTTACTTAAAATTAAAAGAGCTTGAGGTAGGACAAAAGAAGAACAAATAAAACAAATAACTACAATGAATTCATAAAACTTTAATTACTCACTCACTGATCGATAGGTACAGATGGAATATTACATACATTTTGTATAATGTATTTGGTGAATGAAGCTTGGTTACAAATCAACACACACATAGTAAAACAATACGGTAAGGTAAAAGGACAACAAGCCACGAGCACTCAACGCAGTAACTCTAAAAGGTATCACAGTGTCAAAACAGAAGTTATCGCGTATAATATAGTGCTGCCCAATCTCAATGCAATCCCGACCGAACATTAGCATGCATTCGACACCAGGAACAACTGCCCTCGACTATACACAGCTATCTGTAATAGGCACACAGGTACCACTGATGTTAAAATCGATACTTAGTCATCCTAGTATATGTATAATATTTAGTATTGTAAATCATTATAAGTAGGTGCATGCTCTTTACAGCATTAGGTATGCTTTTGTCGTCGGGTATAATAGGCAGTTTACTAGTCAAATACATTTCATTTATATCTAACAATTATTTTAGTATGATAATTTAACATAGGTTCATGTTGCTTAAAGCAATAATTATACGGAACGTCTGGTCCTGGATATATACAGATATGCATATTACGAGAAGCAGTTAAGTAGGTACCAGTAATTTAAAACTTGATATGTTTATGTCATCGCAACAGTAAAGATTTTTTGTTTTAGAACCTGACAGATATTTTGGTATGGCAATTGAATACACACGTAGTGGCAACACAGTAAGACGTGCAGGTTTCCGCACAATTTAATCCTCCAGTGACATGTAAAGTTGCTTTAAATTTATGACCATGAATAATGAAACGTACGGTTTTAGGCACTGACATACGTATAGAAATTTACATAATTTTCTTCTTAGTTAATTATTGCCTGAGTACAGAATATCTAGTCGACAAAACATATAAATCTACTTATAAATATTATACTTAGATACAACAGGCGAGGCCTGGGTACTGCAAAATTTTATAAAATCCCCCTACAAAATAAGACAATAAAGTTGAGGGAATTTGTCTACTTACTCATTATCTAGAAAATATGAAAGTATTACGATGTTTTTACCGTCTGACTAATCTTCACAACAAGTCTTGTTTTCAGGCGCAGCTCTAACTGATTAAACTCTTGTCGTCTTTAATTAAATGTCTTCTATTATGCTATTTACTTTAACATACAAGTACCCGCCTACTTTAGTTGTATGTTTATTAGAATATTCTGCTTATAAGAAAAGACCTTAGAAAAACTAGTCCAGTTCTGAGTGTCTCAAACTTAGTCTAAGTAACATTTCTTGTCATAGAAAGAATATTCATAATATGAATACGTCTGGAGTGCTACTTTTACTTTGCTGGTACATTAAGAACCTTTATAATACGAAAACTGTGCCTACAATACTAATGTAGTTGTGACTGATATTACTTTTATATTGGTATAAGAATTGCCAACGCAATGCCCAATGAACCGATAGATTACCTATTTACAAAAATCACAGAAGGTTCAGAAATAATACAGCTCAGACAACAATATAATCTTCAACCGATATCAACCAAAATCTAAATATACATGGCAAATATCCCGAAACAAATATTAGTTCTAATATAATCTTGATAGTTTACATCTACTAACATTTACGAAAACATGGGACTTAATTAAATTGTATAACCTGAAATAATATAGTTACACGAGTATTGAATCAAGGGCAATTCATCAACCAGATGTCTCTGGCAAGTGATGCGCCAAGTAGGTAGATGATTGATAGCGTTAATTACTTCACACTACGTCACACTCATAAATTAATTCAAAAAGCAATTCAGTCTGACACGAGGAATTTCGCTAATTAACAAAGCAACACAAAACAGTGAAATTTTGCATGAAACGTATCTAAACCAAAACATTCACCAGAAACAAACATGCTTGAAGCCTTGGACTGTTTGTATGAAATATGAAATTCTTAGGCGATATGAAATTATGTTAAAGTTTAGGGTCATATCTAATCTATCATGTTGAGAAACAAAATGTATAGTCATAACACGGACTTGATATGTACTCGTCGTAAATAGGGGAACAGTTCAGTTGTTATGTATGGTAGGTAAGATACCTACTACTCAATATTCAATACACAATTCGGAACTACGCGATTCAAATGTAGCTACGGCACAAAAGATGAATAGATACAATAGGTGTTACATATTACTTAGAATATATAGGAGGCATAAGTGCTCTACTTTACTCGAGCCAGTTGTTAAGGACCGTCCGCACGATTCTTAACAAGGCTTGTATTCTGTCAACGAGACTCGACCTCACTACGTCTTGTTTTGTTTAGGAAAAAACTGTAGTGTGTTGTTTCAATTAAACTACAAATTAAAACAACACATTGTTACAGAAATAAATTTTTCGATATAGGTCTTGAGACGACGAGCAAGGATATTTACCACAAAAATATTACTTATACTATGCTTAAGATCGAAGGTTATTCACAGGTTTACTCAGAAACCAGTATAAAAACATTCTATTGAATTCCTAACAACTTCTTGAAAGCTTTCCTAAATTCTATATTAAAAATGGTATATATTAGAGGGTTGACAGTAGAGTTAGCATACCCTAGCCATGTAATAACATTGATGAGCCTCATGCTAGGGCAACATGTAGGGCAAAAGGGTAGAATGAGATACATTAGAAAAAATGGTAGCCAACAGATAACAAACACACCCATTATGATACCCAGCGTCCTTGCAGCACGCCGCTCCTTGGACAGGGAGATCTTTTGTTTCTGTTCAATGAACTGATTTACAACGTCACCACTATTATTCAAACTTGCCAGCAACGACTTCTCTTGTGGTCTATGCTTGCGACTCATTTTCTTCAAAGACCCAACCACCTTCGTTTTGTAATTTCCGCAACTACCTGGTGATACATCTGCTTGTATTTGATTCATATTGGATTCAATAGTTTGGCGGGATACCGGATCGTTTAACAATAGAAACGGAACAAAGAAATTTTTCTTTATGTCGATGAATGCTTTCCTCTGACATCTTTTAATGCTTCCGCCACTGTCAGATTCGTTATCTGAATCATCTCTATTTTCTTGACTGGGTATTACCAACACTGGATTTTTATTTTGAATGCGCGTTAATAAGACGCGTTTTCTTAGTCTTCGTCTTGCAGCTCTGTAAATTTTAATATACACTATGGTCATTATCACAAGAGGAATAAAAAATGAGCCAAGTGATGAGTACACAACATAACCAGGTTCTGAAGTGAGCTGGCATGGAGTATCCGCAGTAAACTCGTCTGGCCAATCATTCCAACCCAAAATTGGTGGTGAACTTATTACCAAAGACAGAATCCATACTCCAATGATTTGATAAACAACTCTTTTCAGTGTTCTTTTATTGGCGTAGTTTATGGGATCTGTTATTGCCCAATATCTGTCGAGTGCGATAGCGCACAAGTTTAGAATCGACGATGTGCACGACATTATATCACAAGTAAGCCACATCTTGCACAGTTGTTTTCCCCACATCCATCTTCCCAAAGTCATATAAGCCACATTAAGAGGCATCACCAACACAGCAACTGCCAAATCGGCTGTAGCTAGAGACACGATAAAAAAGTTTTGCACTATTCTCAAAGGTTTATATGTGAACACTCCAAGAATAACAAGAATGTTTCCAAAAATTGTCCCAGCAATAACTATGAACAGCATAACAACAGTAGTCAGTGCTTCCCATTCTGGGACTGCTATTTCGATCCCGAAACTTGAATTGTACGGGAAATTTGTTGAAAAGCATATTTCGTCGAACGAAGAATTGTGTAATGAATCATTGTTGTGATATAACGAAATATTATAAACGTAATAATAATCCACATTAATCAAATTGTCGTTCATGGCGCTGCGATGATACAAACACAACAATAATACAAAAGTATCTTTAATTAATTTTCCTTTCTTGTCACTCGGGAACCAAAACATTGTGGAGCCACATTTTTCATGAATTACACAAAAGTTAATTGTTCTTCCTTTACCATAGTAATTAATTCGTCTATTCAATATCTAAAATTATTTTCTCACTTTTTTTCTTAATTGTATTTGGTTACCTACAATGTTTGCGGAATTAAAATATTCTTTTCTACCAAACGGTCCGTAGCAGACTGGGGGCCTAGGGGAGGCTTTAAAGCCGACCCACATAGCGGAGATACTTGTAAATAAAGTATAGGCATAGTTAACCGTATATAACGTGTGTTCTCGCGACAAAGATACACAAAGATCTTTGTGTGTAGCCATGTCTGCGTCGCGGACGCCCGGGGCAGTGTGAGAGCTTTGCGCTATTTTTATACGACTACAACATCTTGCAAGTTGCAAGAGTGCAAATTTTTGCACTGAAATACTACACTACTTACTGACAATTTTCTAAATTTAAGTACTAACGTTATTTTCTGCTCTTGACAGCAAATTCAGTATGCAATCTCAAAATACCGAGAAGGAGATATGAACTGAATACAGCGATAGCAGTACAATTGTATGTTATTATTAAGGTGAGTACACACAAGAGCATTCTCGCGAGCATTATAATGTAATATAACGTTCTTACGAATGGTTCAATACAGACATACTTGTTTCAGTTTCGTAAAACATTTTCATGTAATGTAACATTCTTGCGAATGCATTCGACGCTGCATTCGACGTAATGCTCACGATGAGTGAGCATATACCTATAACATATCTTAGTACCTTGCGATCACTGTCACTCCACGTGACATGCGCTCGTGCCTTTCCTCGATAAAATGTCACACCAAAATTCTATTTTGTGGTATTACGTACATACATACAAGATACGCGTGAAAAACTTAGCCATATCCTTGCAGTCGGGTAAAAAAACAACAAATTGGTTCAGCCGTTACCTTGATACGTTTAGTACTTGATACACATTAGAGCATTTTTAGGGTTCCGTACCCAAAGGATAAAAACGGGACTCTATTACTGAGACTCCACGGTCCGTCTGTCTGTTTTTCTGTCTGTCTATACGTCTGTCACCAGGCTGTATGCTGCATGAACCGGCAGTATGCGCTACCGGCAGTATGCTGCAAGCTAGGCAGTTGAAATTTTCACAAATGATGTATTTCTGTAGCAACACACATGCATGATAACCGCTAATTTCAGGCTTTTACCAGCAATCATAAGGTAAATTTTAGAACTTACCTCAGTGACTGGTAAATGTTGAACAATCGTAAAGCCGCCTCCACACGCTTGGTGTTTGCCTGAAACAGTGGCAAACACCAAACTCGTGCCAAACACTGACCACAAACACCCAACACAAACACGGCATCCACAGGCTTGCCGAACGTCCTACTATATTCCGGATTGGCAAACATGGCAGACGACGAGCTTGTTGTGGCAGCTATTACTTTCGGGTTAACTACTTCCTCAGACCAATCAGACATTTTTCCTTACAATTTAGCTTAGGATACATGTCACGATTCGTAAATTTTACCACCATTTTAACTCCGTGCGCCACCCCCAAGCTCGCGCGTACTACTGAGCTAAACAAGCGTCTGGATACATGGCAAACATATTTGTCAAACACCCTTTGATTTGTGCACAAAAACCGACACCGATGCCGAACACGGGCAAACACAAACAAAAACAGGCAAACACAAAAAAACATCCATCCACACGTTCGTGTTTGTTGTTTTGTGTTTGCTGTTTGCTGTTTGTCATTGGCTGGTCCCCGTGGAGGAAAAAGACCAATACCCCCCAGATTCACCTCGTTATGAACAAAAAACAACAAAAGAAAACCAAAAAAGAACAAAAGAAAACCTAAAAACTACGAAAAAAAATCTAAAAACAACTAATAAAAACCTAAAAACCACGAATAATTACCAAAAAACTTCGAATAAAAACCTATATATCACGACTGAAGACCTAAAAACTGCGAATAGCAACCTAAAAAATAGAAAAGAATACCTAAAAACTACAAACAAAAACTCATCAACTGCGAATAAAAACCCAACAACTACAATTAAAAATACTACAACTATGAGTAAAAACCCAACAACTACAATTAAAATACAACAACTACGAATAAAAACCTAAACACTACGAATACAATGCGAAAAACCACGTTTAAAAACCTAAAAACTACGAATGAAAACAAAAAACACAGCCTATATATTGCAACCCTGAATACAAGAACGCTGAAAACACACGAATCACTATACGAACTAGAACAGGCTCTTCAATCAATAAAATGGGACATCGTTGGCTTATGCGAAGTTCGACGTTCTGAAGAAAAAATAGAAGAACATGGAGATTTTATATTTTATTATAAAAATACAACCGCAGGACAATATGGTGTTGGTTTTTTAATAAAATCATATTTGAAATCCAAGATAGAGGGGTTCATCGGTGTGTCGGATAGAATAGCAGTTCTAAGTATTAAGTTACCTGGCTACAATCATCCAGTATCAATAGTTCAAGTATACGCACCTACTGAAATCACCAAAGAAGAAATAAAAGACGCTTTTTACCAAGAACTCACACTGACGATGGAGAATTTAAACAGCACAGTCATTTTAATGGGTGATCTTAACAGCCAATTAGGTAAAAGAAAAAATACCGAAAGTAAATACTTAGGACCTCACACGACTGGACGACGGAACAAAAACGGTCAAAGATTGATTGATTTTATTCAAGAACATGACTTATACATAATGAACAGCTTCTTCAATAAAAATCCACATAAAATATGGACATGGATTTTGCCTAATGGCATTGTGAAAAACGAGATTGACCTAATAATGACTAATAAACGAAAACTTTTCATTGACATTAATGTCATTACAAAGCTCAATTTCTACACCGAACTCCGTATGGTACGCGGAAAAATCCATGGCAGTCAACAAAAACCAACAAAGAAGAACATAAGGAGCTCAAATAAACAATTACACCTGCCGCTACCAGACAACGTTTTGGTCCATCTCGAGAAGAAGCACTGCAAAACTTAATATGACACCCTGGCAAAAGACTTACAAGAAACAGAGAGAAGAGTAGCATCAATCAAAACTATTAAAGACAAAGTAGGTGAAAAAGCAAGAGAACTATTATTAAAACGCCAAACCTTACAACAACAAATACCAAGAGACAGAAAGGAGATAGCACACATAAGCAAGAGAATTAAAGAATGTATAAGGAAACATTGACAAGACACAAGAACTGAAAGAATAATATTCCATATAAAAACCACAGGAGGTGTGAAAAAAGCTTGGAAAGAATTACAAGAATCTATAGATTGGATACCAAAACTACAAGATAAAAGAAATACTAGACAAAGAGAATTGACATACTGAAGGTTGACCAACTTCTACAGAGACCTCTACAGCGAAAATAACAGAAGCCCAACTCAAATACCCAGCCTAATAGACAAGCACGACGATGAAGAAGTTCCTCCAATCTTGGATGCTGAAGTGTGTAAAGCGATTCAACCTCAAAAGAGCGGGAAATCACCTGGAGAAGATGGTATTTCAAACGAACTCTTGAAAGGCTCAACTCATATCATAATGGAGACTCTGCGGGACCTGTTTAACAAAATACTGGATAAAGAGGAAATACCTCCTCAGTGGTCAACTTCAACGATTATCTTACTCCACAAGAAGGGTAGCAGGGACGATATCGGTAACTACCGACCGATAAGTTTGATGTCGAACTTGTATAAGATATTCGCTAAGGTAATTCTAGACCGAATAACAAAGATTTTAGATGAGAACCAACCAATAGAACAAGCAGGATTCCGCAGCGGCTTCTCAACAGTGGACCACATACATACGATAAAACAGGTTATTGAGAAATACAACGAGTATCAAATGACGTATTACCTTGCATTCGTAGACTTCTCACACACATTCGACATTTGATTCTCTAAACCACCTATGTATCTGGGAAGCGCTGTTGAGTCACAAGAAGTACATCAGAATAATTAAGGAAATCTACACAAATATGACAGCTAGAGTAAAAACAGAAAGAGTAGGAGAAAAAATCAAAATAAAGAGGGGTGTGAGACAAGGGGATCCACTGTCACCGAAACTCTTCTCTGCCACTCTAGAACAGGCATTTAGAAATCTGGACTTTGACGGCTATGGAATTAAACTAAACGGAGCAACATTCAATCATCTACGCTTTGCTGACGATCTCATTCTCATTACGGATAACCCTAAACATTTACAAGAAATGCTAGAACAGCTAGTAGCAGTGAGCACGAAAGTTGGACTTCAGTTGAACACGCTTAAACTAAATTAAACTAAACCAATCACATGAAAGCACCAATTTCGATAAACAACAGAAACATCGAATATGTTGAAGAGTATGTATACCTAGGACAAATTATCTCCCCAACTCAACTCACCACCTAAGAAATACAAAATAGGATTAACTCATCATGGAAATGGTATTGGTCATTAAAAGAAATTTTGAAAAATCCATCTATACCTCAAAAGCTAAAAAGACATACGTTCTCTTACTAACGAAAAAAAACTAGCAACATGCCAACATAACATGTAACGCAGCGTATTAAAGCTGAAGAGAAAAGATAAAGTCAAATTAAAACTCATACGGAAAAAAACTAATATTATGGACGTGACACACACAATTAAAAAACTAAAGTGGCAGTGGGCAGGTCATACACTCCGAAGTAGAATAGAGAAGTGGGCCCTTTGGCCCCCAACATCTTTATGTTATTGAATGGTACCCGAGAGAGGGGATGAGGAAACGGGGAAGACCAGTGCGCAGATGGGAGGATGATCTCAGATCGACAGCAGGCGCTGCGTGGAGGAGAAAAGCACAAGATCATGTACTGTGGAAGGGACTGGGGGAGGCCTATGCTAGTGAGCAAGACAAACAAACCGATGATTGATATTCTCAAAAATTATGTAAATATTAGTTTTAAGTTTGTTAATAAAGGCTATTTGAATTTGAATTTGTTCCCAAATTGGTTAATAACATCATGCCATTACGCTCTAAATGAGTAGGCAGATGTGTACAGTTCACTTTGGTACACCCTCATTTCACCGGTTATGTTCAAGTTTCATGATATTTGGGCAATCTATTTGGCATTACAGGTACCTTACTAAAGAACTTGCATATTAGGTACAACTAAAAAGTGAAAAATAAAAAATAAATAGTTCAAATAAATACTACCGACTTCCAAATAAAAACCACTACAAAGTGAAAACGTCCATAATGAAATATATTGGTACCAACCAAAGACACCGACTTCCAAAAAGAAAGTAATTTTAGATAGTCGGTAGGATTTTTTTTAAAACGTTTTGTTGTTTTCGTTTCAGAGTGGTGTTCTGGAGTGCTACTAGATGGCGCACAGCAAATCTGTCCTATTTTTTTTGTATGAATTCGATATCCTTCTCCCTAGAGTAAGTATAGATACAGGTAGGTAGGTAAGTAGCGTAGGTACAGGTAGGTAGGTAAATAAGGTAGGATAGTCAGTTAACGGGAGCGAAGCCGCGGGCACAGCTAGTCTTTAATATTTCCACACTGTTAGCGACTTTTGCGGATCTCTCTATTTTGGGGCATCAATCCCAAGTAGGGATTGATGATAGCTGCCTAATCCATGTAAAATGTTGAATTTATATGACATTTTAAAATAATTTGAGTATATGACATGATATTTTAAATTTATTACAATTAAACTTATTTTAATTTTGATTTACATTTAATTATTATGATTTGTATTGATTTCTATTATTAATATTTGCATGCCATTATCTAAGGCAAACATGACGCGCTGTATTTTAAATTTTTAACATGCCTTACATATTGACAATTATTTCTTGTGTGTACTGTACTCATGTTTGAGCCAATAAATGATTACTATAAGCGGGCTGCGCTTAGTGAATGCAATGCAGAGAAAAAGCCTCATCATAGGCGATGAGGCGCTGGTGGATAAGCGTCAGCTAAGCGCATCGGTGAATCGTAGCTTAGGCACCTGTCATCTACCACATATTTCGGAGAGTGTGGGTAGGAGCTCCCTTTTAGCGAGCGAAGCGAGATTGAAGATTTTCGTACCCGTCTCTGTTAGGTTTTCAATTATAATTACACAAGTGTCTGTTACTTTGTCGTCTTAAGTAGAAAACTTTGAGAATAAAGAGAATGTAGTGTGCAAGAGTGAGATGAAGAAGTTCAAATATTTAGGCACTCCTGTTTACCGACATTTCATCTGATGTAGCCAAAGCAGTTCGTCCGCTATCGAACTGGAAGTCTCCGGGACCGGACGGACTGCATAACTTCTGGCTAAAATGGTATAGCAACTCACACGCGTTTCTGGCATCTCAATTCCAGTTATGTTTAGAGTCTGGGTCGCTTCCACATTTTTTAATAACAGGCGTTACCCCTGCTCCATAAGACAGGTAGTCCCGCGGAACCCAAGAATTATAGACTAATTACATGCTTGTCAACGGTTTATAAACTTCTTACATCCATCCTGAGAGCAAAAATTGATAAACACATTGAACGTAACTCAATAATGTCTACCTCTCAGAATAGATGTAGGAATGGGTCCCGCGGCACTAAGGAGCTACTTCTCATTGACATGGCCATATGCCAGCAGTTTCGTCGATCCCGCAAGGATCTGTCGACATCCTGGATAGACTACAAGAAGGCCTACGACTCTGTGCCACATACATGGCTCATGAGGGTGCTGGAGTTGTAGAAAATAGATGCAACTCTATGCACCTTCCTTGAGTCATGTATGGGGCAATGGAAGACTGTTCTTCGTAATCCAGTATGTCGACCGATTCAGGGGGATGATGTGCCTATATGGATTAAGCGGGGGATATTTCAGGGCGATAGTTTGAGCCCAATTTGGTTCTGCTTAGCCCTGAATCCTCTAAGTACACTGTTGGAGGATTCAGGACTAGGCTATCGGTTGAAAAGAGGTGATCAGGTCATATCTCAACTCCTTTACATGGATGATCTGAAACTCTTTACCCCCAATAAATTCCAACTGACGGAGCTACTGAAGGTAACTGAAACCTTCAGTAACTCCATCAGGATGGAATTTGGTGTAGACAAATGTGCAGTCATGCCTGTAAAGCAAGGGGAGATTATGGAATCCGAGGGTATTCAACTCTCTGATTCCATACACCTTAGACACCTTTCCTCGACCGAAATTTTGAAGTATTTGGGTATGTCGGAAGCGTTGGGCATCAACAGTACTGACATGAAGCAACTGCTGAAGGAGCGTTTCTTTGGCCGCCTGATAAAGGTATTAAATAGCCTTTTGTCGGGCGGAAACAGTTGGGTCATGCCAGTTTTGATGTACTGTTTCGGCATACTCAAATGGACTCAGACCGAGCTCGACGCCCTCGATAGGAGGGTCCGGACACTGCTGACCGCAAACCGGATGCATCACCCACGATCATCGGTGATGAGACTGTACATCCCGCGGAAATGTGGGTGTCGAGGTTTTTTAAATGCCAAGACTCTTCACAACCGCGAGATGTGCAGCCTCAGAGAATACTTTTTAAATGCTGAAGTGGGTATGCGACGGGATGTGGTCGCAGTGGACAAAGGACTCACCCCGTTGTCCATGGCTAAAGAGAACTGGCGCAAGCCTGTAATACTATCGACTGATGAACGCAAACGTGAAACGTACGTTTCGGTGACCTTTTCAAAAATGAGTGTGCTACAACTCCTCCCTCCCTGACAGTCAACTAAACACAAAACACGTTGGTCTTGAGGGCCCTGTAATGACTCTTTTCGTCTCGGAACATCTGACTTCGAGGGCAAAATGACTTCTTTTTCTCGCTCGTGATTGTGCCAGAACAGAAAACTTCTAATATTGCTGGACTGCGAATGGCCGTATCTTTCTGCGCAAAAAGGAAGGCGAAAAGTACACGGTTGTCACAAACGAAAACACCTTTCAGCAATTACGGGCATCCTATAAAATTAACTAAGTTTCAGTATAGCTTAGCTGTATCAGTTTATATAATAATTTATAAATTGCTTTTATATACCTATGCTAATCGTCATGGCTGATTGCAATATAACTATTCTCACACCTAATCTCAACTTATGTTATGCTACACAACACTACACAATCAATTTAACACATCACACATATGTTTCTCTGACATCCCTGGCTCAACTCAATTCGTTTTCAGTTTCTATGACCTGTCAGTGTATTTAATCTCGTTAAACGAGCAGTCGCTCCCAACACTTTTGATCACCATGTTAAGAAAGTCTTCCTTTTTATCTTTTTTCTTTTTGGGTACACCTCTGACCTCAACACTTGTCTTTCGAATCACTCGTTCTAAACCCTCATATCTTTCCTCCAGTTCTTCAACCTTAGCACGTGTCTTATTCCATTCCCGATCTAAGGTGTCAATCTTTTTTTATGTGCACGCAAGAAAAAAGCCACGAATAAGATTTTTGTAAAGAATATTATTCTTCGTGGCTTTTTACAATGTTACTTTGACAATTTTGGTTCAGCTTATAGCTTTTTTATGCATTAAAATATTAATAATAATAATTGGAATTGATTTTAAATATTACTTTGTTTCCTTTATTTACTCCGCCCCCCAGATCTCTTAACCGCCCCCTGCGGAGAATTTTACCTGCAAGAAACACTGGGGGTAGCCCTTCTATGGAGAAAGAGTGCGTTTAGTGTCGTCGAGATTATTAAGTGTAATAGTGTGCGCATTTCGGCAATCAAATGCATGAGTCAGTGTCAATCTGTCTTAGTGTTCTCAGTGTATATGCCTCCGGACTGTCAGGATAAACTGAATTTAATGCTTTTTTTTCTCTCGGAATTAATTTATCTCTGAAGTGAATGCGGTAATTGATGATTATGCCCACTCGAGCCAGTTGTTTTTTTATTGAAATTATGAGTTTCTGTAAGGAACAAAGTTGGTCATGCGCTGATGTAGAATTTTTACCAAGTTTTCTGAACACTTATACATACTTAAGTGAGTATCATGGAACTGTAAGATGGTTAGACCATTGCCTGGTTACGTCTAAGGCATTTTAAACAATTGAAAGTAATATATTAAGCCTTAATGACCATGACACTTTCCTTTGAAAATCACATGTAATCTTAAGAGTAAACCAAGTAAAACTGTTGCAAAGATATAGATAATAGAATATTATGGGGGCTAAGAAACGAGGAACAAATTTGTAAATATAGGGAGCCATGCAACGGGGCATTACGTAAGACTTTCCAGTGGAATTGCGGGACTGCTAATCCACTATTACTGTGACTATTTAAGTGACAATGTAGATCATAGACAAATAATTAACAAAATGTACGCTAACATTAAGTCTGTCTTGAGTGATGTCTCGGAACTAACTCGAATTTTCAGTAAGACAAATAAAAAGATGCGTATTGTAGGATAGAACAAGCATGTAGGTGAGTCTCATAGGAAGGCTCGGCTTAGTTTCAGTAACTGGGTTCTAAACGGGAATCCGCGCGCGGGGCCACAGTATGTGAGTATTTGTGAAACACGAAAAGAGTTTAAGAAGAAATTGAAATGGTGCCAGGATAAGTTTGTTAACCAGCTGATTGGCAGGCTCAGCGGAGCAATGGTCGGATGTTGACTAGACGGAACAATGGTCAATAATATTAATTATGCGGACAATATGGTTCTGCTGAGCCCGTCAGTGAGTGCGCTCAGAAGACTTCTGGGCATTTGTGAATCATATGCCCTGTCACATGGACTCATAAAGGATGCTAGTAAGAGAGTTCTCATGCTATACAAAACAGGGAACAAGGCTCCCTCGAACGTTCCACCAATTAAGATCGGTGGGTCGGTTTTGGAGAGAGTGCCTAAAGTAAAATATTTGGGTCACATGCTGACAGATAGGCTACAGGACGATAAAGACCTAGAAAGGGAAAGGTGGCAGTCCGCTGCAATATGTTGGCCCGCAGATTCGCACGATGTACCACTAATGTGAAACTGCAACTTTTCAGAAACTTCTGTAAGTCTTTATACACGTGCAGTCTGTGGATCAGCTTCACGCGTGTTCAGTACAATGACGCTCTGAGGGCAGTGTTAAGAAAACCCAGGTACTGCAGTGCTTCCGCAATGTTTGCGGATCCTTCCGTCGATGATTTCTTTTCCATTATTAGGAAAAGAACTGCATCGATGATGAGCAGCGTCCGGGGTATCACCAACACTGTCCTCAGAACGTTAGCGTGCAAAATAAACAGTCCTTTTACTGTGCACTGGGCAAGTGTACACCTGCTTAGAAATAGGAAATAGACTTTGGTAATTATCATTATTGTGTAACTTTGTTTTGTTTACTAACAAATTACTAACACCTAGTTAACTACCGGAGGCACTGTCGAGGGTTTTTTAAAAGAAACAAAACGAGTCTTGTCGCGAAGACGATTTAATTCAGACTATATGACATAAAACTAAGTCCAACACACAGTGTTGCTAATTCTAAGCTACTTATCTCTACGGCGACGCGGCGGCGTGTCGCCAGGTGCCAGTCATCCCTCGATTCTAGCGCGAATGCTTGATCAGCATGGCCGCACAGGGTGTGTTCAATCTAACACGAGGTTATAATATTGGGGTTCAATACAGCCTGTACAACGCCTCCCCCCATAAGTTCGAAATCGTCGGAGGGATGATTATCATTGAGATGATTATTATCACTCCGATTATTTCGCCAGAAACAATCTTTAATGGTTCTTCCATACTTATGAACTACGAATACACAAATGCTTAAGAATATAATGATATTTAGCACTAGAGTGCCGACGCTAACACTTTTCACGTTAATGAAAAGTGTTAGCGTTGCGCATTGCATTCCTATTAAAAAATAATAAGAATGACACTTTGACAGCCCGCCATAAGCGGTTGTCAGTTCTAAAAAGATTGTGAAATAGCTAAGCAGTTTTGAATACTGAACTCAACTGAATATGAATAGATTCTTTATAATAGAGAATTAGTTTCATTATAAAACATGGTGGCAGCGTAAACCTAGCACAATGGAAGATACTTCGCTAGTAAATATCGTTCAACAACAAACTTTGCACCTGAAGTCTATGCAAGAAGAGATCGCAAGACTTTCGCAGAAAACACACCCACAAAACATAAAGGTGCCCTGGCCAACAGCTATAAACGTTGATGTAGACCCGCAAGATGCATTTAAATTTATCTGCGTGGACTAATTATTGTTCTGCGACTCAAATGGATGAATGGTCGGCGGAACAAGAACCAAGAAAAGTAAGCGTATTGTTCAGCTCCATAGGCGGCGAAGCGTTAAAGAAATATGGGAATTTCGGTCTCACAGACACAGAAAAAGCAAACAAAACATGCAAGGATATTTTGCAAATTATATCTACAAAAATGCTCCCTAAGAAAAACATAATCTACAATAGATATATATTCTTAAGTAGAATTCTACAAAAATACGAAGTGTTTGATGTTTTCTATGCAGACTTAACAAAGCTGATTGAAGACTGTGAACATGCTACATTCAAAGATGAAATGTTACGGGATAAAATTGTTTTAGGAATAAAAGACATGAAAACAAAGAAAGACCTTTTAAAAAAAGAAAACTTAACTTTAACTGATGCAGTCAATCTGTGTCGTGCTGCAGAGGCCACTGAAAGACATATGAAAGATTTATCAGGAACAACAACTTCAGAAATAAAGAAAATAGAAGAGAAAGTTACAAATAGGAACAGCAAATGCAAGTTTTGTGGAAATTTTCATGTATTCAAGAAAGAAATATGCCCAGCCTGGGGTAAAGAATGTGAAAACTGTAAAGGAAAAAACCATTTAGAGAAAGTATGTAAGAAGAAGAGACAAGTAAAGGTGGTGATGAAAAACCAAACAGAAGAAAATAATTACAGCATTGACTCAGACTCTGACACTGAACATGTTATCAACAAGATCATTAACAAAAAGAATAAGAACTTAGCGGAGTGCACACTTGAATACATTGTCAGAAACAAATGGAAATCTACAAAATGTCTACTCGATACAGCAGCTGATGAGTGTCTAATTGGTCTCCAGAATGTCAGGGAAATGTTCGGTGAAAGTTATGTACAAGAGAAAAAGCGACGGTCAAATAAAACTCTATTTGATTTTGGAGGAAATCATATTATTGTATATGGGGAAATAGATTTAACTTTAAGAACCAACATTTCAGGTCATAAACAAAATCATACTGTTACATTTCAAATAGTACACAAAACACACATTCCTCTCCTATCATGCCAAGCTTGTATTGATATGGGTCTCGTGAAATTCTGTAAGGAAATAACACAATGCAATTATTCACAGGAGACACAAGATATAGTAAATAAATTTTGTCCAGTTTTTGAAGGTAGAGGAAGCTTTTCAGGTGAGGTAGATCTGGAAATTGATGAGGCAATTTCACCAGTTATCCAGAAAGCTCGTCGTGTTCCAGTTGCTCTACGACCCATGCTGAAAGAAGAATTAAAGGGATTAGAAGAAGAGGGAATAATAACCAAAGAAGATAGTCACACAGATTGGGTAAGCAATATACTTATTATAAAAAAGAAAGATAACTTTAGAATATGCTTAGATCCAATTCCTTTAAGCAAAGCTATAAAAAGACCTAATCATCAATATACTACAGTTGAAGAAATCCTACCAGAGTTAGGCAAAGCTAAAATATTTTCTACATTTGATGTCAAAAAAGGATTTTGGCATTTGAAACTATCTCAAAAAAGCAGTAAATTAACAACATTTTGGACACCATTTGGTAAATACCGATGGAAGGTCCTTCCCTTTGGCATATCTTCAGCACCAGATCATCTATATATATAAAAGGCAATGTCCCGACTGACATATCAACGCCCAGCCTAAACCACTAATGATAGAAGTTTGAAATTTTTAGGTGTTGTTGATTTTATACTGTAGGCGTCATTTAAGAAGGGATTTTTGGAAATTCATCCTCTAAAGGGGTGTAATAGGGGATGAAAGTTTGTATGAAACTCTGTCATTTTTTTATTTTAAATGAATAAAATATGGTATTTAGCCTCTTAATATAAAATTATAAAATACGTCTTTAAGCTTTTTTTGAATTTCATCCCTTAATAGGGTAAAAAGGGGTGTTAAAGTTTGTATGAAATCTAAATTGTTTATTAACAAAATTACTTGAAATTTTGTATGTATGCTTTTAAATACAATTAAATAAACACGTGTCTGAGGATTTTTTTAATTTCATCCCTTAAAGGGGTAAAAAGGAATGTTTAAATTTGAATGAAAACTAAATTGTTCATTAACAAAATTACTTGGATTTTAGTATTTATGCTCTTCAATGCAATTTAAGAAACACGTCTTTAAGGCTTTTTTGAATTTCATCCCTAAAAGGAGTAAAAAGGAGTAATAAAATTTGTATGAAAACTAAATTGTTTATTATCAAAATAACTTGTAGTTTAGTATTTATGGTTTTCAATAAAATTAAAGAAACACGTACTTAAGAAGCAAGTGAACGAATTTATATATCTGGGAAGTATGTTCACAAGGGATGGAAAGATTGAAGAGGATGTGGAAAGGAGAGTGAATGCAGGGAATAAAGTGAATCGTGCTATACATGCAGTTGTGACCAGAAAGTCGATGTCTCCGGAAGCTCGCGGAACAACAGCGTGCTGGTGCCTACACTTATGTATGGAAGTGAAGGGTGGGTATGGCAAAATAGACATGAAAGTAGGATTAATGCAGTAGAAATGCGCTTCTTGCGAAGTATGTGTGGTGTAACTTTAAATGATAGGTTGAGGAATGAGATAATAAGACAAAGTTGTGGTTTAAAAGAAGATGTAGTGACTTAAATTGAAAAAAGTATGTTAAGATGGTTTGCCCATGTTGAGAGGATGAATGAAAGGCGACTAACGAAATGTATTTACAAGGCAGACGTGGATGGAAACGCCGGCAGGGGACGCCCTAGAGAGACATACATAGACCTTAAAGGTGATGTTCTTCAAAAAGGCCAGGCGCGCAGTACTCATAACCGGCATTCGTGTATGACTAGATGTATGAATATGAGTGAAGCAAAAGAAGTATATTAGGATCGTAGGAGGTGTCGTTCTGTAGTTTCTGCCTACCCCCATGGGAAAAAGGCGTGAGTGTATGTATGTATGTACGTACTTAAGGACATTTTGAATTTCTTCCCTTATAGGGGTAACGTAAAGGCCGTAAAGGGTAACAAGTGGGATTAAAGTTTGTATGAAAACTAAATTGTTTATTATCAAAAGTAATTAGAATTTAGTATTTATCCTCTTCAATAAAATAAGAGAATCGGGTAATTAAACATTTTTCAATTTCAAATGAAAACTAAATTGTCAATTATCAAAAGTATTTATGCTCTTCAATACAATTAGAGAAACACTTATTTAAGGCTTTCTGAATTTCTTCCTTAAAAGGGGTAAAAAATAGTGTTAAAATTTGTATGAAAACTAAATTGTTTATTATCATAATTACTTGAAATTTTGTATTTCTGCTCTTCTTATTTCTTAGAAACACTAATTTAAGGATTATTTGAATTCCATCCCTAAAAGGGGTAAAAAGGTATGTTAAAGTTTATATGAACGGTTACTGGATGTGCTAGGGGGGAAACAGTTTTTATAACTCAAGTACCACTGGTACCAAAAGATTACAATTCCTCTTAAGGTCTGCTTTGCAATGACCATAAATAAATCTCATGGTCAATCATTAAGGGTGGCAGGCATAGATTTAAGGCAAGATTGTTACCGATACGGGCAATTCTACGTTACCTGTCTCAGATTCAGCACTAGCAGTCTGGTCATTTTGACACAGAGAAGTTGTTAATTAAATTCTAACTTCTTGATGACGACTTTGTTAGTGGAAGCTAATTGGAGTACCCATTTCTAGATAAGATGGCGCAAAACTCATCACTCTATCGGAAGATGCCTTAAAAATGTAAATCCTGCTTAGACATTTGTGCAGTAAACAGATGTTAAAAGGGATGTTAAAGATTGAATGAAAAATAAATTGTTCATTATCAAAATTAATTTAAATTTAGTCATTCTGCTCTTCAACACAGTTAAATAAACAGGTATTTGAGGATTTTTGAATTTCATCCCTTAAAATGGTAAAAAGGGATGTTAAAGTTTTAGGAAAACTAAATTGTTTATTATCAAAATTACTTGGAATTTAGTATGCTCTTGCTCTTGCTCTTCAATACAATTAAAGACACACGTTTTTTACGCTGGAGGCGTCATCGGGCCGCCAAACCACTACTGTGGTCGACAAGGTCACAGAGCCATGATCAACATATTTCTCTATCCTCAAAAGGAATAAATTTGAACTAGAGTACATAATGGGTCAAACAGGATAATGCAACGGCGCTTAATGAACGAGCCGCAACCGAAATTCTGAGGGCGGCACTACCCGGACTTGCACTGGCCAGTAAGATCGCCTGATGTAACTGTTCCAGACTTCTTTCTGTAGATTTTTTGTAAGTCATGTGTCTAATTCAACAAGCATCAGACTCTTGAAGCCCTCAAAGATAATATCCGCCTGAAGTTCAGAGTTCTCAGCAAGACTGATGCAGAGCAAATGCAATAAACGGGCCTGAATGTTTATCAATTCTGGCGACGGCCACTAAGAATTTTTACACATTTTCTCAACTAAATGGAACATAAATTAAGACACCAAATAAATATTATACAAAAGCAGAAACAAAGCTTTTAATTCATAAAAAAAATACTGCCGAAGAACATCGGGTGATAACTTATGCGCAACCCTGTATAAAATTTATATCGTGTCGGTAGTAGGATTCAGATATTAAAAGAAAAGTGGTCTTCCACTATTTGTATCTCCCCGTGGAAATCGATCCCATGAGACCTCCGGAATGAAAGTCCGGCGCTCTAACTATAAGAACAGGAAGGCAGTGCAGTTTAAGCTCATTTTATATCAATTTACACGTAATTTTAATAATTTGATAAAATAATAAAGTTGATAAAATTTTGTGGTCTACTTGAAAAAAGACGCGGGCGAAAATCTATGTTTGGATAATAATTGCCATTAATTTTTCCCATCAGAACTGAAATAAAACGAAACAGCCAATATCGTGTAGTCCACGCAGGCGAAGCTGCGGGCGGAAAGCTAGTTTTCAGATAAAAATGATTCAGGGTTTAAATGGTATTGAGGCACTGGTAGATGATCTGCTTGTATATGGAGTTGGGGATACAATGACAGAAGCCATTATAGATCATAACAAAAATCTTCAAAATTTGTTTATCAGATTACAAAAATATAATTGTAAGTTAAATAAAAATAAAACAAAACTCTTTCAAACTTCTGTCAAATATTATGGGCATGTGTTTTCAAATAAAGGTCTCCAACCAGATCCATCTAAAATAGAGTCAATTTCAAATATTCCAATTCCAAAAAATAAAAAAGAAGTTCAGAGATTTCTGGGTATAGTTACATATCTCAGTAGGTTCATTCCTAACTTAAGTGCTAACTCAATATACCTAAGACACCTTACACATGACAAAACTGAATGGTTGTGGAATAAAAGAGCTCAAAAAGAGTTTGATTCGCTGAAATCCATGATCTGTGACACCAAAACATTGAAATATTTTTACAAAAATGAACCACTCATTGTAGAATGTGATTCCAGTGAAGGGGCTCTGGGTGTAGCGCTGTTCCAACAGAACCTTCCAGTAGCATATGCATCACGATGCCTCACTCCAACTGAAAAGAAGTATGCCCAAATAGAAAAGGAACTGCTGGCAATACTTTTTGCCTGCAAACGGTTTGACCAGCTTATTATAGGTAACACAAAAACAATTATTAAAAGAGATCACAAACCATTATTAAATATATTTAAGAAACCTCTTCTGCAAGCTCCAAAAAGGCTTCAATCAATGCTTCTGATGTTACAAAGATATAGTCTTGAGTTGCAATTTGTATCTGGCAAAGAAAATGTTATGGCAGATGCATTATCTCGATTTTATTTAGAGTGTAAAGACATTGATAGATCAAAAGACTTAAAATATTTAAAATTATAGAAAAACTTGATCCTTTGTTAAACTTACCTATAGCTGATAACTGTTTACAGGAAATAGAAAATACAACATCAAAAGATAACAATTTGCAGGCTTTAAAAAACTTTATTCTACATGGATGGCCAAAATATTTAAGAGATGTGCCAGATGCCCTCAAAAAGTACTATAATTATAAAAATGAGTTAACATCCTATAACGGTCTTATACTTAAGAAACAAGCTATACTAATACCGGAAAATTTAAGAGAAAAAATGTTGAGTAAATTACATAAAGCACATTCAGGAATTGAAAATTAATTAAAATTAGCTAGAGAGGCTATATTTTGGCCATCAATGTCTAACGACATAAGAGAAATGATAAAAACTTGCACTACTTGTATTAAATATCAACCAAGTCAACAAAAATTTACCATGCAAAGTCACAAAATACCTGAATATCCATTCCAAATGATATCTATAGATGTTTTCTTTTTCAACCAAAATGGTAAACAAATTAAATATTTGATAACGGTTGACCATTACTCTGATTTATTCGAGATTGATGTATTAAAAGATTTGTCTTCCAAACAAGTAATAGAAATTTGCAAGAATTTTTTTTCTCGACATGGAATTCCAGAAATAGTTGTCACAGATGGTGGAACAAATTTTGTCAGTCAAGATATTCAGAGTTTTCTTGTAAATGGAACTTTACACAAGTTACATCGTCTCCACATCATCCCCAAGGTAATGGCAAAGCTGAAGCTACTGTTAAAATAGCCAAAAAATTAATAATGAAAGCTACTGATGATGGAGAAGATATCTGGTTGAGTCTGCTTTGTCTGAGAAATACTCCTAATAAATTGGACTCAAGTCCTGTACAAAGGATATTTTCACGTAGAACAAGAGGTTTCTTACCAAGTGTTAAAACTTTACTAAAACCAAATGTGATTGAAAATGTTTCTGAAAACATCAAGAGTAATAAAGAGAGGGTAAAATATTCACATGATAAAAGAGCCAGAAGTGCAACCACATTAGAAATAGGACAGCCCGTTTCAGTTCAAATTCAGCCAGCGTCTAACAAAACTTGGACTCCTGGAATAATAACAGATGTGCTTTCAGATCGTTCCTACCATCATCAACTAGTGATGTAAATGATACAACATATTGTTACGAGCTGGGGTTCAGGGATAAATTATTTAAACAGCAGACTTCAACTAATCACTGTTTATTACAAAACACTTCTTAAACAATTCTATTACTTCGCACTATTTTTCGCTTTGATTGCTCTGTATCGCTTCTCAATCGAAACTGACCCACGACGAACCCGACCGCTCTTTATAAAGCACGGAGGAAGTTTCTAGAACGTTCCACACTGTTCCAGATAATCCGAGAAACTGCCAGAACAATCGACTTTCGAACTCATTGTTCCCGAAGCGACTAGAAACTTCCAGAATGTTCGGTTCGAACATTCTGGAAAATTCCATTCGACACAAGCTTTCGAGAACATTAGTTCCGCTATTCGATACTAGATGGCGCCACTAGTTACTACCTATTTATTCCTCTCGTTACTAGATGGCGTTGGCCTATCTTGTAACATTGCCTCCCTCTTAGACATGCTCGTCCCGAGCATTGTTAGACCCATGATAACGGGCCAACCGATCCACATGAACGACCTTTGATGCACCTCGGGGTCCCTTTTGAATTCGGTAGGTGACGTCATTGATCTTGGTAACTACGCGATAAGGTCCATCCCATTTTGCTTGTAATTTAGGCGATTTTCCTTTGCTTCGTGCCGGGTTATGTAACCATACAAGAGATCCTTCATCGAAGCCCTTATTGTTCGCTTTCCGATCGTAGCGGGTCTTCATCCTCTCAGACATCTGTTGACCTGTCTGTCTCATATGCTCATATACATCATCCATCCTGTTTCGTAGCTCATTCACATAATCTGTTACATTGCGTGGAGACTCAGGCGGGATACCGGTGATTAGATCTGCAGGTAATCGTAGTTCTCTGCCGAAATTAGCAAAAGCTGGTGTTACCATTGTAGTTTCATGAACACCACTGCGATATGCCATGAGATATGGTTGAATGTGTTTGTCCCAATCCTTCTGTCTGTTTTCCACAACCTTTGCAAGATATCTCTCTAGTGACTGGTTGAATCGTTCAACCATCCCGTCTGATTGCGGATGATAAGCAGTAGTTCTGGTTTTGTGAGCACCCATCACACGGCACGTCTCCTTAAACACTTCTGACTCGAAGTTCCGGCCTTGGTCACTGTGGATTTCCAAGGGTACCCCGAACCGACAAAACACTTCGTGAACTAACTTATCAGCCACCGTAACGGCTTCTTGATTGGGGATTGCAAACACTTCCGGCCATTTTGTGAAGTAGTCCATGACGACCAAGAAGTACTTGTTTCCGCTTTGGCTTTCTGGAAATGGTCCAGCAACATCTAATGCTATACGTTCCCACGGTGCACCAACATTGTAAACCTTTAGTGCCCCTCTGCTACGAGTTTGTGGTCCTTTCACAGCCGCACAACTTGTGCATTTGCGGCACCATTCCTCAACGTCCTCTCGACAATGGATCCAGTAAAATCGTTCTCGGATCTTGATTAAAGTCCTCTTAACTCCCATGTGACCCCCTGAACATCCATTGTGGTAGAGCTGTAGGATCTCCGGCACCTTAACTTTAGGTACGACCATTTGTAGATGACACTGGTCACCGCGAGCGTTCTCCCATTTCCTGCACAGAACTCCATCCTGGATAACCAAGCTTTCCCACTGTGCCCAATAACTCTTGGTGATGGAACTGGTTGCTGCGACATCACTCCAGTGAGGCCTGGGAGCACCTGATTTCTTCCATTCGAGGATCGGGTTTATGTCTCTGTCATCTTGCTGAGCACTCTGCAAAATTCCCTTCCAATCTTCGCTAAGATCGGTCCTCAACATTCTCACAAATGTCGCTTGCTCAGCCTCTTGCCTGGCACAGGGCTTACATTGATCGGAACACGACCTACGCGAGAGAGCATCTGCATTATTGTGTGGTTTTCTGTTCCCGTCACATGATTGTGACTCACACACAATCTGTGAAATCGAGTTCCTTGGGGCTCTTTCATCACCAGCCACTAACTGCCACTTACTCCTGGCGTCTACTGGTTTTCCTGCTGCTGGTGACTGACTTCCACAATAGGGACTCCTTCGCTTTGGGCAGCTCAACCGGATGTGGCCTCTCTCTCCACAGCTATAGCACCGGGGTGAAGTCACAACCTGCCTTATGCGGTGAGCTCGATCGTCCCGTCGTACAGCTTCCACCTCCAAAGCGTAGGCTAGGGCGTTCTTAATGTTCTTAAAATGGCCTAGCCTTACGGCAGCCCTAACCTCCAGGTCACGGATCCCATCCGTGAAAACCTGTACGAGATTCCCGTCGATCAGCACAGGTGAAGACTTGTAAGCCTTCCGGACCAGCTTTTCCACCTCCAGAGCCCACTGCTGTAGGGTTTCACCAACACGGTGCGATCGGTCCTTTAGCTGGGCGCGAAACAAATGTTCCAGGTGCGCGTCGCCGTATCTAGCTTCCAATGCTTCCAAAAGCTTTTCGAAAGTAACGTCCTGTCCAAGTGCCTCTAACACAATCAAGGCCTGGTCGCGAAGACCCAAGGTTAGAGCAGTCAAGGCCTGTTCTTTGGTCCACCTATTCGATTTCATGACGGCCTCGAACTGTATCTTGTAGGCAGACCATGACGAAGATCCGTCGAATGGTGGCACTTTAAAACCACCTGGCGAGGGCGCAACTACCGCAGGTACCACGGCCTCTTCTCCAGATTTGAGCCCACGAACAATCCTTTCCAATTCGGCAATACGGATCTCCTGCTGCTGGATCTGGTCCTTTACCTCTTTCATCTCCTTACCAATGGCTCCGCGGAGGTCCTTAATTACCAAAAGCTGCTCCTCCTGACGGCGAGCTTGCTCTTCCTTGTCACGCTGTAGCTGCTCCTCTAAGCGGCGAGCCTGCTCCTCCTGACGGCGAGCCTGTTCCTCCTTGTCGCGCTGCAGCTGCTCTTCCAAGCGGCGAACCTGCTCCTCCTTGTCGCGCTGCAGCTGCTCTTCCAAGCGGCGAGCCTGCTCCTCTTGACGGCGAGCCTGCTCCTCCTTGTCGCGCTGCATCTGCTCCTCCATGCGGCAAGCTTGCTCCTCCTGACGGCGAGCCTGCTCTTGCATGAATGCCACAAGGGCGGCTAGGTCAGGCGACGCCGACGATTGAGCTGGTTCCGCTGCAGCCGCGGAGTCTCGATGTCCACTTGATGACGGTGAGGGAGCGTCTCCAAAGCGCCTCTGGTCTACGTCTTGCTGGCGCTGACTCCTGGTACGCAACCCTTCCGTTTCTTCCTTCGGTAGAACCGGCATAATTTATCCCGCACTTCTGACACCAATTTGTTACGAGCTGGGGTTCAGGGATAAATTATTTAAACAGCAGTCTTCAACTAATCACTGTTTATTACAAAACACTTCTTAAACAATTCTATTACTTCGCACTATTTTTCGCTTTGATTGCTCTGTATCGCTTCTCAATCGAAACTGACCCACGACGAACCCGACCGCTCTTTATAAAGCACGGAGGAAGTTTCTAGAACGTTCCACACTGTTCCAGATAATCCGAGAAACTTCCAGAACAATCGACTTTCGAACTAATTGTTCCCGAAGCGACTAGAAACTTCCAGAATGTTCGGTTCGAACCTTCTGGAAAATTCCATTCGACACAAGCTTTCGAGAACATTAGTTCCGCTATTCGATACTAGATGGCGCCACTAGTTACTACCTAGTTATTCCTCTCGTTACTAGATGGCGTTGGCCTATCTTGTAACAATATAGAAGAGACCTTATACACATTCGCCCACTTTCACCACATTCAACAGATTTATCTGAGACACTACAACAGACCACTGATACAACACCACAACAAAATATACTATCTGTTGTAAAGGAACAAGAAAATGTATCTTTGAAAACACAAGAACATGATGACACTACTTTATCACTCCCCTGCACCTCTTCAATTAATTTAGATAACACCCTAGAGGATCCTGAATCCCAAAATTCTTTAAAAACTATTAATCCATTATCAAGTTCTCAATCTACTACTAAAACTCCTGAGGTCAGGGAAGCACCTACTCCATTAAATAATGATAGCAAACCTAGTAGACCCAGGAGAGATATAAAAACTCCTTCTTACCTGAAAGACTATGTATGTTAGGTCATTGTGTTTAAATTATATGTATTAATTATATAGTTTAAGTTGAAATTATACTTGCATTATTATTATTGTTAACTAACATTCAAATATTTTCTAAATATATTGTACTTTTAGACACATATGAGACTTCTTTGTCAAATTACTTTCACTCATATTGTATTAAGTCGCTATTGTCCCAAGTTGATGGGCTTCCGATGCAGTTGTGGCTCGACGGCTGTTACATCAGGGAGATTGACAATTGGTAATTTCGAAGAGGCAACATTACTTGTGACAGTATGATTTGATTTCAGGGTAACTTTACCAATCTTGACATCGCAGTGACCATCCAAGGTAAGAGAGTAAGAACCTTCTATTTTTCTTTCGTTATCTCGCTATTGCAGATCTCTGATAGTATGCTTTCAGCTTTACTATAGACAATCCAACGCCTTTTCCCCACTGATTCTATTTTGAGAGTGTGAATTTCAACTGGTACAGGATTACATGAGCTCGTGTTATGAGAGAATCTCATTAATGCGGTTAAACAGGTATCTTCCATTAGTAGCTAGGACTCGTCCTCGTAGCACAGGAACTTCACCTCTTGGAGTTTGTTGCAAGGCTGGGAGAGTGAGACTACTTCGGACCCTTTTACTAAGAGGTAGGGGTATTTGGGAATAATTATTGTGGTCTGGTTAAAGTTATTGGTAATAGGTATTGGGATTGCCCTGTAGTATGTATATCTTTCATCTTTGATAGGCATTTCTAAAATGAACGTTATTTGACTTCCTTTCGAATAAGCTTTTATTTCAATCCACTGTTCCGGCTTAACTAGGTTATAATAACTTACTGGGTATAAAAGTTTATTAGTTCATTCTATGAATTTTAATGATTTGAATAATTCATCAGACTTTATTAAAGACTGGTGTAATATTTTTAATCTACTGAATGTAACGGAAATTTCCATCTCATTCAGTTGACTGCATAATTGTTGGAAATTGTGTAAAAATAGATTAAAGATATTTACAAAATTATGTATCGCAATGTTGATGTTAGTTTGATTAATTAATTTTGTCATTTCCAAAATTTCTTCTTCTATTTGAATAAAGTTGTTTTTAGTAGAATTCGTGATTTTAACTAGAGCTTTAGAAATTTCAGTTATTAACGTCACCTTGTTTGCTAATGCATCCTGACGTGTTTTTATATTATCAATCATATTATCACATCTGGTAGCGTCGTCATTGTCTAGGTTACCGGTTATAATCTTAATAATAGATCCTAGATGATTTAGAATTCCACGTTTTATTCTAATCGATGGGGCTAACTGCTTAATTTTTTCATTATTTATGACATAATTCGTTTGGAGTATTACATCAAGCAGCTGATAATTCGAGGGTTCATTGTTCCTGTATGTATTAATTAAAGTTTGCATACTTTTTAATATTAAATTCTAAGTCCTCATGAATCAAACTAAAATCTAAAACCCTAATAATAGTCCACTTATTATAACTTACGGTAGCTTCACCTTGTTTCAGAATCAATACGGCAGGATTCTTATCTATCCTTTTGAATTTGAAGAGTGTGCATCCCGATGGTCAGGGCCAAGAGCACGAGGAGGGACCTGTGGAGGTCGTTTAATGTCCTTAAGTGTTACTTTTGTGTCACGATTATTTATTCTAACAGGACATATGTTCTTAAACATTTCGCCCGATATTTGTGCTATTTGAAAACGCGGTTTGCAAAGGCAAACCGCGTTTTCGACTACGAAGTAAAGACTTCGTCTAATGTTTATTCCTTTTATGAATACAGTGACTCCTTCTTGTATATCAAATGATGTTTCACCACCGCGTATCTCTATAACTTTTTCCTTATTTCCTATTATTTTATCCGTTAAGTATTGGTAGAGATATTTAGTTCGCTTCATATGATCGTTGACTAATTGTTGCGTATATTGTTTATTAAAATTAACCGCAAAGGTGCTATTGGAATCAGTGTGTCCAAAGACAACTTCGAAGGGTGTAAGACCTGTTGTCGAATGTATAGTTTGGTTGTAGGACTGCGTACGTCATTACGTCGGCAGCATCAGTAATTCGACGCTCATATTTTGCGATACGATATATTTCTAAGATGGTTGAGTGAAAACGCTCTATTAAACCCATAGAATTGGGGTTATGTGCCGTACCTATGTGCAGATCGATATTGTAAAATTGTAGGGTGTCTTTAAGCAAAGTGTTGTTAAATTCGGTTCCGAGATTAGCACTTATTTGGTTTGGTACGCCATAGAACGAGAAAAAATTAATTAATGCACGAACTACTTCAGGGGTGGATCGGTTTGAGAACATGAAAACCTGTCCTAATTTACTAAAAGCATCTATTCCCGTCAAAAAGTACTTGCCTTCTACTGAGAAAAGGTCAATGAATATTTTAACAAAGGGTTTCAATGGCTTACGATCGTATTTTAGTTTTTTACAGGTTTCACATGAATTGATTACCGTAGCAACAGTTACGTCCATATTTTTCCAGAAATAGTTGCGCTTTATCTTCATCACAGTTTCTTTAATAATGCCGCGATGGCTGGTTTTACCCTGATGGTAGGTAAGTACGACTGCACATTGTTCGTCTTCGTCCTCAGCGTCAACATTTCAGCCGAAAGACGTCCACTGCTGGACATAGGCCTCCCCCAGGCGTCGCCACATTGACCGATCCCGTGCGTCTCGCATCCAGCGCCTTCCCGCAACCTTAACCAGGTCATCAGTCCACCTAGTGGGAGGCCTTCCAACGTATCGTCTTCCGGTTCGCGGTCGCCATTACAGAACTTTTCGGCCCCATAGGCCATCCGTTCTGCGAGCAATGTGCCCTGCCCACTGCCACTTAAGTTTGGCAATTATTCGGGCTATGTCGGTAACTTTGGTTCTCCTGCGAATATCATCATTTCTGACGTGATCATGCAAGGAAATTCCGAGCATAGCTCTCTCCACTGTCCTCCACGTATATAATTATTTTCGTACATTCTTAAATTTTAACAGTGTCCCTTTTAAATAGTTTAATAACAGCGTCTGTAAACTGATTACGGTGTATTTGATTATCAAAAAAGAAATATTTTATTTTAGGTTTTATATATTCTAGAAGAAATTGTTTTACTAGGCCGGGATTATCTACAGGTAAGTGTATCTCATATCTTTTACTGATAATTGATTTCAGTTCCAGGTAAAAACAAGAACTTGCTGGGGCTTTATGTCTACAGCTTCATCTAGGATGGGGATGCCATCTGTATCGATATCTTGTGCTGAGTGTATTGTTTCTGGTAATGAACCTGCTGTGAGGGTGCTAGATGAAGATGATCGGACTGGATAAGCTGAAGGTGACGGGGCGGTCAATGTTTCTGATGAGTCTGATATTGCTATTGGGCTGTCAGGTCTTTCAGTATCACCGACATTATCCTGTAAGGATGTGTAATAACATCTTATCTTCATTGGTAAGTACATTCAATTTTATACGAGATAGGGCGTCTGCATTGCTATTTTGGCTACCTTTCTTGTATACTATATCGAAATCGAAATCAGCTAACCTTAGTTTCAACCTAGTTAGCTTACTATTTGGCTCATCGATTTAATTAAGCCACGCTAACGGTCGGTGATCTGTATATACTGTGAATTTGCGTCCGTACAAGTATGGACGGAAGTGTTTTGCTGCCCACACTATGGCTAGCAATTCTTTCTCTATAGTACTATAACATGTTTCCTCGTCATTTAATGAATGTCCGGCTGGCGTATGCAATGGGTTTTTCATTTCCAATAACTTCTTGTGAAAGGACGGCACCCACGGCGTTATTTGACGCGTCTGTAGTTAGATATAGTAGGCTTTGAAAAATCAGGGAATTGTAGTATAGGAGCGTTGATAGTAGTTCTTTGCATCTTTAGAAAGCGTCGATATATGATTGAGCAATTTCATTTTTTTTTTTTTTTTCAGGCAAGTTGTAAGGGGTTGTGTGACTTTAGATATATAAATTTTCGATAATAGCCAACCAGGCCAAGGAAACTTTTGATTACGGTGGATGTGCGGGGAAGTGGGAAGTACTGCTCTGATTTTGTCATCGTTAGGTTCTAGGCCATTTTTAGTAATCTTGTGTTCCAAGTAAACAAAGAACCTCCTTTCTCGGCAACTCACCATTATCAAGGTCAGTTGGTACTTTTACTAGTGCTTCAGTTCGGGGGTCTAAAGTGATTTCACATGTGCGGTTATACACTATAGGTATTTCTGCATCTCGTGTTCGTAAAATTTGCGTCTTCATATCTTTTGTTCCATCTAACATTTTTAAGAGATACAATTAATCCGTCGTATCGCTTATCGACATCGTAAACATAGAAGTTGTGTTTAACACAACTTTTGAAGCATTTCAGCAGGGGTATATATATCACTTGGTCGTGTAAGCCACGTGCATGTGTGCTAATAACTTCAAAAGGTTCGTTATATTTGTAGGCAGAAAAGTATTGATCGACTTTTCCTGAACCAATAATAGTACATTATGGTACAAGTGTGTAATGTTGGTGATTACCGCTGAGGCGCCATTGAGACCCGAGCCGTTAGGTGAGGGTCTTAAGAGAGCCGAGGACGGTAATCATCAATACACACGTGTATCAAACGACGTTTTTCAACACACTTGTGAAGAAAATAATACTAAAAAATTATTTCCAACAGTAAAAACGAGCTGTGAAAACTTTTTCGCAATAGCGGGCAAAATTAATCAGTTTTCCTATGCGCGCGCATCTAACAATGGCGATCGGCCATAGACAAAAACAAAAGTTATATTTAAGTTAAAGTTTTATTTATTAAACACGTACAAGTTGAAATTATCTATTTAAATACGAAGTTGCATGAAATGTGTTGCATTTGTACTATTGAGCACGAACTTTTTTGTATCGAGACTTTTTTAAGAACAAAGCAACTCAACCAATAAATAAAAAAAGAAACTCTTTATCTCACTTGTGAATAATAGTAATGAAAAAGTCACAGTTTGATAACAGGTGTCATTATGTGCCTAATTGCGGTGAAATTAGAGCCACTTTATGAGCAAGTGTGTTGAAAAACTTCTTGTACTTCCGGTGTCAATCATTAGGCGGGCATCAATTTCCGGAATATAGATATGTGGTAATCGGTTTGTACTATTGCAATTTAAATGTATTACTTCGGGTAGTCGTTTTTCGAGGCTACTTATAGGAAAATTTACATATCCTTCGTGGTTTATGGGCTCGTTGGATACAGGCTCCACATTTTCTGAGTTGGAATTATTGTCATAGGCGGTATGGTCATAAATTTCGGTAAATTGTAAATTATTTTGACAGTCTATATATAATCAGGCTGAAAAGCCTGGTCTTTGATTATGTGCGTTTCATTATTATTGTTATATGTATAAAACACATTGTCATTATCAGAGTTATTTATTATCATGTTGTTTTTGGGGACGGGCAGTTTGCATAGAAACATCAGTGTCCTGTGACTGGGGTAAATTACGCTGTGGTTGCTGTTGTGGCGGTATACCGAATTTAAATTGCTGGTTTGATGGATTAAAATTGGTTCTACCCTGAGCGTTATTAATTTGAGGTCTAAATCCTTTTTGAGGTACAATCAGGGTACAATACCAAATTTAAAATTGTTCTGGTTCTGCGGACTGCCTGCAATGTACACTGATTTATAACCTTGAGGCTGTTGCATACCCGGTTTGAAGTCAGTTTGGGTTGGTATACCGAATCTATAGTTGTTACTGAAACCAGATCTAAAATTATTTTGGGGCGAATGCGGAACTCCGAACTTGAAGTTTTGGTTAGCCGGATATCCGAAATTATTTAAGACTGGCACATTAGGTTTTAATGCAGGCTGAAATTTTAAACCTTGGAAAGTATTAGCAGTAGTTGAAGGACGTGGGGCTGGTTTTGTATGTATTATTTTTATTTTTTGCGATAAACTCAAATTGAAAATTGACCTCTTCCATGACGCACTTTCCAAGCTTGTACTATTTCTAAGTCTTTTAAATACAATTCTAATTAAATCCTCTGACAGATTATATAAAACACGTTGCACGTTGCAGCCTTCATTTATTCACTAGCCAGCAAATTGACCTTGGAGAACAGAGTGCTGCGTATTTGTTGGATTATGTTACAGAACTCCAAATAAGTTTCATTAGCTATAATTTTTAAATTTTCTAGTTCAATAGCTACACAGTCCTCTGATCTGGGGTCACCAAAATGTTGAATAAAAGTAGATTTTAGTAGGTCCCATGTAGTTAGATCCTCCCTTTGACTTAATAGAGCCGCCGCTCTACCATACAATCTACGTGATAGCGTGGAAATTATACGAGTAAGTTGATTGAACAACATTATTGGGGTCGTTAAAGTCTCTTAAAATATAGGTATTCACTTTTTTTTTAATAAACAAGTTTAAAATATTTTTATCACCATCAAACTTGGGAATTAAAACTTAAAATATCTTTAGAGATCATTTGGATAGTTCCTCCAACTTGATCCGGCATTTTATCAACAATTTAATCAAATTAATATACTGAAACAATTATTATTATAATATAAAGTTCCTAAGGCTTAAGAATAGGCCTGCCAATTTATGTGCAGAAGTCAAATAACTTTCAACGATGTAAGTTTAAAAGTTACGCAATTAAGTCCTACAAGAGCAACACAGGAAATAACAAGGACGAAAGAAGTTCGACTCAATCAACTTAGCCAGGGATCAAAACGCCTTTCTACCTGCTGGGTAAGCAAGTTTGGTCCCTATTTGACCAATGTGGTCGATCCCAGCCCTTCGCACCATCAACTAGCAAGACTTGGCAGCTCTTTTGAAGGCCTTCTTCTTCTGACCCACGTCACGCGCTTTGTGCGATCGAGCGTCGACCCATGCCAACTACGCCTCATGTTTAAGCGCGTCGGCGCGATAACATTCGGCGCCAAGCCATGGTCAGTCAACGCTGGATATTGTTACTTCAGAGAACGGAATGCAGTACTCCATTCCCTGTCGCAACACATACGTCACGGCTTCTGCGCACGACGAAGGATCAACCGAAGAAAAGCAAGTAGGCTGCCAAGGATAGTATGAGAAGAAAGATCGCATCACATCCTAATCTGCTGACCTGTACCGCTACATACGCTGGGTGCCTCTTGGCCTGGGATCGGGCGGGCAGTAGACGACACAGGCTTCACCATACAGTAGTCGGAACTACCCAAAGGTGAAGTTGTCGACACATCAACTTCCGGCACCCTCGTTGCTCCCTTGGACGAGCTGGGTAAGGTTTAGCGCAAGCGAAAGCTTACGCATCTCTCCAGCATGGTCAGTGCACTGGTATGGGAAGACCCACTCCTGGTAGTGGGCATTCAAGTCCCTCAGTAACACTAATTTTATGGAAGGATACCGCTGCTGTGCCGCATCAGCCGCCTCACTGAGGTACTCTGTGAGACTGGTTGTCTCCTGCTCTCCGGTGTGCGAACGGTAGACACAGGCGTAGATAATTTTTTAGCCCATAGCGTTGTGAATCTGGAGTAGAATAGCAAGTGTCCTCACATGCGTACATACACAAACCCGCGCGCGGTTTAAAATTGTGCTCCAGGGGTACACCCTGGGTAGGATAAGTACAACACGTCTGACGGACTCGCTATCTGCGTCTCCGTATGGAAAAACAACACTGGTTTATCAGCCTCCAGGTGTAGTGGACTGCAAAGAGATTTGAGTGCATACCTCCAATATTGGTGAAGAGCACTTTGTGGGGACGGGCGCAGCCGCTTTTTTAGTATATATTCTTCTTCCTTGACATCATTATAGAAGAGTGAATGGAGGTGAGGAAAAGGAAGTGAGACGAGATTCCCCGCTGCTAACCCACAGACCCACACTGAAACGACGCCATCATTGGGGCACTAGACCCTACAGTCTACACTGCGGGGACGCCCGAGCCCTCCCGGAATATCCATCGGTCCCTCACCATCTGGTCGCCAACCAACACGATGGTGCATTCCATACTAGTTACTTGGGCCCCCAACTACCTGCCGTCGGCCAGCGGCGCACCCTTTCTCGGATCCCGCTACCCTCCGCAATCAGTCGCCCGATACGTCAGGCTGGTCTGCCTGCAGTGGAACAGCTATCTCGACCCAAATCCTCTAGTTGGCTAAACCGAGCATCGTAACCAAAACACGGCTAGGCCGCTTGGCGGTATGTCTTTTCCCAGTGGGTGGTCACAAGCCTTCGGCCTACCTACCACCTACTAACCTACCACCAGTTAGTGTCACCTGATTTGCACCACCCGGGGACCACGTGTAGAGAATCAAAGGGAACACTACTACGGGCGTGGGTGACTCGGCCCCTATATATCCGTTTAGGAGCTATGATGCCACAGACAGATATACAAATACACAGGTATACACGTAAAACTTATAGCACCCCACTTTTTCCGTCGGGGTTAAAAATATCGTTGATCATACCTACCACGACATCTATCAGTCATCATGTTACTTAGGTTGCGTCGCCAATGGTGAGTTGATATTGTTTGGAAACGCTAGATGTCTTAGGTGCTAATACCGAAAACAAAAAATAATTACGTATTGAATTTGCAATGTATTGCATGATTGTAATTCGATCAATTAAAATAAATAGTAACTTTTGATAACACTACTACCAGACAAACTCTCTGACTACTACGGTGTGGGTAATTTGTAACTCCATTTTACAATTTGCTTAAAACGGAACGAAAATTCTAACTGTCAAAACGGTTTAGCAACAAGTGGCGCTGGTGTGCGCTTTTTTCGGCAAGAGCGAACGAGAAGTCCGATTATTTTGATTCTCATGTGACAACATTTTCTGTTTGCTTTGGTTTGCTTTTGCTATTCTGCACCTTCTTTTGAGCAAGCTGTCAAAATATTTAGCGGAGACGAAACGCGAACTCAGTTTTGTATTTGTTAATTATCGCATGTAAATCGCGCTTCCTAAACACTATAATCTGCAATAATAATATACAAGCGTGCCTCCTGTTTACCTAGGCGTCTTGTTCAAATGATAAGTGCAACATAATGGGGTGTTTATCGTGGATCCGAGGTATGACGTCCAACCTTACTGACTATTTTACTTAGCTATTAGATATTTTCAGTGTTCAATTAGCTAAACGATCTTGTTGATTGCATTTTGCCGATGTCTTTGAAGGAGAGTTTGTAACAACGTTTCCCTTGTTACCTACTATGGTATATCGTGCGTATGACCTTTTCCTTGAGTAATGTTATTAAAAGGCTGCGTACGTATTTGCATTACGACATAGTATCGGTTACATAGTCAACATATTTGGCGAGAAATAACATTACTTAAGTTAATAGTGGCTAGTCGACCTCCCTCGAAGATACGCCTCCCCCTGAGGTGTGGAACTATTTATAGCCTCATGTCTTTTAGTCTTCAAAACATCAACTTTTGACATCTTTTATCACCTATTTTACTTTAATGTTTTTAATAATAACTTATCAAGATACAAAAAGTACTTGCAAACCCTTAGCTTTAAAAACTGTTGCTAACTGAAACTTAAAATACCCAAATAGTGACAATAGGTGAAGATTATATTTTCCTCATGTAACATTATTACAAATAACATGGTAACAACTTATGATTACACGGTTAAAAATGCCATTTCCTTTCAAACATCAACTTTTGACATTGTTTATCACCTATTTTATTACTTTAATGTTTTTAATAATAACATATCAAGATATAAAAAGTACTTGCAAACCCTTAGTTTTAAAAACTGTTGCTATCTGAAACTTAAAATACCCAATTAGTGTCAATAGGTGAAGCTTATATTTTCCTGATGTAACATTAGAAATAACAAGGTTACAACTTCTGATTACAGGGTTAAAAATGCCGTTTCCTTTCAAAGATAAGGAACTAAACAAAATAGCAGCACTGTTCAACGTCTCCACGTTTCTCCTGACATGTGCTGCATTGGTTCAACCCAGCTGGTTCAGGATCAAAGGCCTGCATTGTCCACAGAGCCTCTCTTTAGCACAATTCTTCTCCTTTGATAATGATGATGATGACCAAGAACAGTATACAATACTCCAGAATAATGAATATGATCCTATCCATGGGACTGACTTTAATGGTAGTAAGTTTTACTTATTCACAGCAAAAGAAATATACAATTAAAACCTAAAAACAAGAAACAAACTTGCTGCATTAAGTCCGCCTATGTATCACCATTGTACATGAAGTTTAAATAAATAAACAAGCCTATATTACAATGAACTAATCTTTGCCAAAGTAATAGGAATTAATCTCTTTTGCTAACAAGCCCTTATCCATCTGAGGGTTGTCTAAATTACATTTAGCTATATGAATATTTGTAACATAAACAATATTTTGCAGGTTTACCTCCATGCACAACACCAGAGACCATAACACTGATGAGGGTACTAATATTACTATGCTTTATGGTGCTACTCTGTTCTTGTATCGGCACTCTGATCAACCTTACAAGCCTTAACAGCAGAGCCATCAAGATGTTGAGAAGGAATGCTATACCAAGTATAATGTGTGTATTTTGGGTCATAGCTATTGTCGGAGTATGTTACTATACAACTGTTGTGCTTGGAAATGCAAACAATAGTGACCCAAATACCATACAGGTGGATTATGAGTATGGATTCTATACTATCACAGGAGCAGGTTAGTTGTTGGGTATATGAATTAGAAATAAGTGTTCTGGAATTAGGTTTACATACAAACACAAACTCCCATGGGGGTTGGCAGAAACTACAGAATTCCACCTGCTGCATCCTTACATACTGCTTTTGCTTCATTTACCTTCATACATGCAAAATAATTTAATTATTATTTATATATGCCAAGAGTAGAAAAGCATTTATGAACCTAATAGGTTCTGCTATATAAATGCAAATAAAACATAAGCCATTTTATTCTCTTTGATTCTATTCAATATGACAAATTATACCTGGTGTAATGTATAAATATGACCATTTCATGTATTAGACTTTACTTACAACATTCAACTGATAAGGCTATGGGTTTCCAAGATTTCAAGGCTGGTAATTTATTTAAAGTTTTCCTGCTAGGCAATTCTCAACAATTTAGATTATTTAAGTTCATGCTCGAAATTCAACTCCCTTCCCCATTTATAAAACACATGATGATGTAAATCATTACATCCTTACATAGTATAAAACAAAGTCACTTCCCGCTGTCTGTCCCTACGTATGCTAAGATCATTAAAAATACACAACGGATTTTGATGCAGTTTTTTTAATAGATAGAGTGATTCAAGAGGAATGTTTATATGTATAATACACACTGGCGAAGCCGCTGGCAGAAGCTAGTAATAAATATAATGCATATGTTTATTTTTTTTAATTAGATTGTAGGTACAACAAAGGTGTATGTTTAGTAAAGTTAGGTATTTAGTGACTCAGCATAGTCTCATGGGATGTAAACAGTCAATTTACATATAAGCCATAATTATGCTGCCGCATAAATTGATTAACTCAGTGTTATTACTGTAAACTATATAATTATTTTTAAACATTTCAGGTGCACTGGCCTTGTTAGCATCTGCTGCTAACCTATGGGGTGCTCCGCTGTCCAGTGACGAGGATGTTCAAAGACGGAATTTAATGGAAGACTGGGATGGATACGAGGCGCATAGCGTGGGCCCTACGCCCGCCGTGCCCACTCTGCCGCCGTACACGCCGAGCGCCGACTACATGCCCTCGGTGCATCCGTCCTACGCGCCGCCCGTACTCGGCACACAACAATACTTCCCTTTCGATGACCTCTCCGTGCTTCCACCACCACCTCCCTATTCCCCTTGAGTTTTTGCACCTGTTCCAGTTTTCGTCTCGGATTACCCAAATATTGATGTATTTTTAGTTTTAATCTACAGTATTTATTATTTTAATTATAACAGCTTAATAAGTCCAATGCTGAAGGTTAGTTAAGGCTTGTGAGTAGCGAGACGCTTGGAACCACTACTGGTGAAGGTACCAACACAAAGGAAGTAATCTCATGTGGTCTGTGCTAAGATAACAAACGTTTTCATGGATTTCCGTGACTAACAAATCCAAGGTTGATAATTATACTTTTTTTTTTTATTATTTTACGTTGTGTTCATGGGAATGAATGTTTTCTTGGGCTGAGTTAAATTATCACATAGTTATTCATAATTAAAACTAATTGTAAACTGTAATACGCCTAAAATATTAATGGAATTATTGGTTTATGTATGTATATATTGTGGTTGTGAGTTAATTAATGACTACTGTTCACTTCAACATGTGATTTGCCATTTTAGTGCCTATTCATGTCGTATTTCTCGAAATGCTTTAAGATAAAATAATTGAAGTTCTGTTTATTATTTATAGCCTAACTATTTAGGTGGTTAATTTGTAGACTAAGGTCCGAGTAACACTATTTGTAACAGTTATTTTTAGACAAAATATTGTTATCATTGATTCAAGTCTTTACAAAGCTGTTTCAGCTAAAATCGATGATACAAATAAATCGTTCTATGTGTATGTATTCACGACTTACAGAAATCTACTACAAGAATGACTATGATATGCCAAATGTTATTAAAATTAAATCTCCATGTATTTATACCTACCTATTTGTGACATTATGCTCTTATCATTTAATGCTCTAACAAATACATAGATACTAATCTTTAAAAAACTATTGTGCACATGCTTTTATTTTATCTTTCGATAATGGGACACGATCCTAACAAACTCCATTTCGTCATTCATTAAATATCTATTGCTCTCTTATTGATTGTGCTTCACTAAAATTTTTAAGTTTTTTCGAAACTGGGTTACTTAGTTACTAAATGTGTACATGTCTAATCTCCTTAATAATAATATGAGTTTAATGAAATCCTTATTTAAAATGAAAGCAATTCATCACTAAATGCCTTTAATGTTATAGAATGGTAACGATGCCATTGTAATTTAATAAATATTGTTAAATTAGATGGTAAATACTATAATTATTTTTGCATTGAAAATAATATGTTGCAAAATAAAACTACCAACAAGAGCCAACTTATTAAAATGTCGTGAGATCTGTTTCATCATGAAGAAACAATAAAATGAGCTTTTTAGAATCTAGTAATAACAATTTGTGGTCCTGGCTATATCACAAAAGTAGATAAATTGTACCTAAATTTAAAATCTATGTATGAATAATAATAGTTATTAGTACTGGTAGCATACCCTGTATAATATTCATGTTACCAAAAATATAAGCATGTTATTAGTTTTATTGTTTGTTAATGTATAGATTCCTTCTAGGGGTAAGAATAGTTATTCCCGGTATATCAACTGGGAAGTTTATTTTTACATTAAAACAAGAGTAAAATTTTATTTTTGTGTAAGACCAATATGCAATACATATCTATAAACGAAATAAATTGCTTTTTCTTTCCCAGACTGATAAATTATACATAATAATTTGGGCGATTGAGTAAAAAACAAGGATTTGCCTGAAAAATCACAAATTTATTACTTTGAGGCTACATACTTGATAACCAAAGATTACTATTATATTGTTTATAACTAGATTTAAATTATTTATTTTGGTGGAATCTACAAAAAATATTTTGATGAGATAACAGTTTTATGTCATGGTTCTTTATTTAATGGCAATAAATACATAAAAGATGGCAGTATTCATCATCATCATTTCAGCCGATGCACAAATATTTTTTAAATTTATGAACATGAGGCTGTCCCAAAAATTCAAATTTTCACACAGTCTTATTTTATTTGTTCAATGTAAAAACGGTTCTAAATTAAATGTGTGAACCGGGCAACCTGTGCCGACTCATCTTAAGTTTTCAGTACCCCTGTATCATTTCAGGCAGAAACAATTAAAAACAATACCTACATTGAAAAGAAAACATCTTGGTCTTGAGTTATATTCGTTATAATGTTAATTCAATTCAATACTTTTTTAATACAAAGTAATGTCATTTAAATTTGACATTAATTTAAACCAAATTCTCAAATAGGTAATTGCATAGTGTATAACTTGGCAAATTCGTACGTGACACTCCCATAGTGCGCGGGCGCGAGGAGGGACTCGGGGAAAGTAAGGCAGCGGAGGTGGTAAATAATGGTAAATCGTGTGCGCGGGACGGGGATCAACTCATCAACTGACAGGAACGCCCGCGCCGTCACGTCATTGGGTAGTAACGTCCCCGCCACCCGCGCGGACCATTGGAGTGTCGTGTGCGAATTTGCCAAGCTATAGTACACATACAAGGTTTTCACTAAAGTATGAACCCCAAGTTTACAGATTATCATCATCTTATGACTTTTTTTTATTTGATGGAAAAAAATAGAAGGTATGTGAACAAAATTGTGCAAAAACAGAAGTTGGCCATATACATGCATCTTGGGACACCCTAATGAACACAAACTCTAAAATTAATCTATACTAATATTATAAAGCTGAAGAGTTTGTTTGTTTGTTTGTTTGTTTGTTTGTTTGAACGCGCTAATCTCAGAAACTACTGGTTGGAATTGAAAAATTCTTTTTGTGTTGGATAGTCCATTTATTGAGGAAGGTTATAGGTCTATACTAATATTATAAAGCTGAAGAGTTTGTTTGTTTGTTTGTTTGTTTGAACGCGCTAATCTCAGAAACTACTGGTTGGAATTGAAAAATTCTTTTTGTGTTGGATAGTCCATTTATTGAGGAAGGTTATAGGCTATATAACATCACGCTACGACCAACAGGAGCAGAGCATAAATGAAAAATGTTGCAAAAACGGGCAAAATTATTCCTTTTTGAGAGCTTCCGTTGCGTGCGCTGCGTAAACGGTTTAATTACATAACAATCATGTATGTAGAGTAGGTAGGGTTGATGGGTAGGTAGGTAGCCAGTTGACGGGAGCGAAGCCGCGTGGGACAGCTAGTTAAATAATAAGATTTAAATATAGTTTCTTAATGAGCAAAAATAATCATGAGTCCTATAACTTACTTCATAACCTGAACTATAGTCATTACAATCTAAGAAGTCGGATTTGACAGCTATAAAAATACCTAATAATAAATAAACTTGATACTTATTGTTATAATATATGGGTAATCAATTAGGATTATGAATTTAATTTTTCAATTTCTTACGAACAAAGTTATTGTGGCATGTAAAATGAGAAACCTCATCGGACTTCTTAGATTGTCATGATTACAGTGACTGATAAGTAATGACACAATAGCAAAACACTGGTTATATCTAGCATTATCTTGCACTATAACAAAATCAAAGTCTGTTCATAAATTACAGGATGTAACACCCTTTTTATCTACAGATCCTTCAGTGCACTTAAGTCAAAATTAGGTTGAAGGGCAGCACTATCTTCAATATTAACAGGCATTTCCTGCTGTGGTCCCTTTGCAACGGGCATCCTCTGAATATCATATAACGCAGCATCATTTCCTATACTTATATTTGAAAAATTTCTTGACAATAAATCACTTTGAGAAGACGGAAGATTCAAATATTTGAGTCTTTCTTTTTCTAAGTAGTTAATTCTTTCTTTTAAAGTCATGTTTTCATCTTTAAGTACTTCTGCTTGCATTACTAACTGTTCCACTAGTGAATGTAGGTTCTGATTCAATATCTGCAACTCTTCTATCACAGTTTCCTGTGTTTTTTCTGTCTTCTTACCTTCCACTACCTCTTTAATCACTGCATCTTCCACATGGCCTTGCACAGCATGTCTATTCAGTAATGCGTACAACAAAGAATCTGTTTCATTTATTGTTCTATATATAGCAACTTGGACTTTTGTACTATCATTAGATGAAAGAAAATAGGAGGGATCTATCCCTAAAACCTTGATATTGTCCATGGCTTTTTTCACTCTTTCGTATTGTTCTTTCTTGCTTTTGATGAGATCTTTTTGTTTGAGATGATAGCTGTGTTGCAAAGTGATGGATTCGAGTGCGACTGATGACGTCGTGGATTTCATAGCGTCCAGTAGTAGTTCTGCAGCATTGTGGTGGCACTGCATCGCCTCGTCGTACTTATTGTTGATAAGGTGCGCCTCGGCGCGACGGTGTTGTTGATGAGCCTGATAACATTTAATTAAAAATATAGAGCCATACATAAAAATATTTAATATTGTAAGTGTGAAGGTAATATTAAATTTGTTGATAATGCACGTGTTGAGCTAAACTAGTAGAGCAGAGAGTAATTATAATAAATAAATAATATAAAAGAGATATTATTACCAAATTGAGTGGATGTGATTCCATAATATTACAGCTACTTCACCAATTTAGAATCAAAAATACTATTTATTTATTTACTAATCGTACCAGAGGGATACGTCAAAAAAATTGGTCTATGTCAGTCAGTTGACTGATTGACTCAGGTCCTGTCAGTCAACTGTAAATGACAATATTTTTTTGGGAATTTATTGATCTAGCTACTGAGGCTTTTAAGTTCAGTTTTTAATTTTTTTAAACAGTAATTTTAAAACAAAACCTTCATTTCATATTAGAATTGGGACGTTGCACACGCCAATGATATTTTGGAGTACTTGGCAGCAAATATTTTGAGTTACCCAATCAAATTCTCAGCTCCACTTTACCGAGATCGCGCCTGTTTCAATTATTCCACTATATTGTGCAGTTTTGTAAACAATTGATACACAAAATTAGAGCAATGACCAAATAATAAAATTTTGGTATGAAAATAACTTTTTCGCAGATTTTTCTTGCTCGCCGAATATTTAAAATAAAAGGCCTCTTAACAAAAAGTTTTTGAAAGTCGGTTTAATTTTTAACTTATTTCAAAAAAGGAGGAGGTTCTCAATTCGTCGGAATCTTTAATTTTATTGTAAAATATTTTTCATTTCAGTTTTGGTACTTACTTACCTCAAATTTCCATAAAAATCATTATTTATAGCCAAAGTATAGGTATATCATGATTCCAATAAGCCCAAACACGACTAGGATTACATTTTTTTATTCGGAGTCCCAATGCCTACCTTTCGGCTTCATCATCAGATCAGTTCGATAGTACCGTTTTCATCAGTACCATTTATTTGTAAGTATTTGCTTCATCATAGTCCTGAACTATTCCAGATGTCTTAATACCTACCCGTTACCGTGACATACTTATTATAAAGGAGTTCCATTGGCCATCTGTGGTCTTCTTCATTAGTTCCAGTTCACCAAATGATACTTTCTGAGTGCAAATGACTGCATTATTGATAAAATACCAAAATCGTGTAAAATATGTATGCCTATAATATTTGAGGAGTTCCCTCGATTTCTCGAGGAGCCCATCATCATATCCTGGCCTGATGACCATGGGACCACCTGGACAGTATACCCTTTCAAACAAAGGAAGAATTTTCCAATTCGGTCCAGGCGTCTTTGAGTAATCGGGGAAAATACATTAAAAAAACCGACGAATTGAGACCCTCCTACTTTTTAGGGCTCCGTGCTCGAAGGGTCCAAATGGTTTTTACTAGGTTTGGGTGTAAAACCCGTGTCTTCAAAGATTTTTCTTTTTGTTTCAAAGATTTTTCTAATTGTCCATTGACCTATGAACTTCAAATGTTAGTGATAATGTTCGTTATTATTACTATGTAGGTATATTTTACTAACAAATACCAATACATTGACAAATAAGATTTTTCTTTGAAATTCCCTCATTTTTCATAATACAACCAACTTAATGTTGCGGTCTGGTACGGAACCCTAAAAGTGCGAAGTCCGACACGCACTTGGCTGGTTTCTTTGAAGTCTGTTTAAATCATACCTAATAATGTACCCACCATGAATTATCGAATTGCCCAACAGTTACGTAGCAATAATCATATTGACCACTGACCAGACAATGTGATAATAAATAATGAAATTTAAATCAGTATTCATTACATCGCCCGATTTGACATGACTTTCATTAAATTAATCCCTTGGTCCATGACAGGCGTTTTACTTTGGGTAAATTATTTCATCGCCACTGCTCTCAAAACGGTGAAGGAAAACATCGTGAATAAACCGGAATCAAAAATTCGAAGACATGTGACATCCACCAACCAGCACTGGGCCCGCGTGGTGGATTACGGCCCATTCCCTCTCACAGAGAGGGGGCTTGTGTCCCAGCAGTGGGAACATTAATATGCTGATGATGATGATGGTCCAAGACATACAATCATGACATGATGGCCTGATAATGACACTATCCTTGGTAATATTCAGTCAAGTAAAAATTTGACCAAATGACAATGTGCGAATTTAGAATACAAATATTGCATTGATATAAAAAAAACGTTGCTAAAATTAATGATGAAATGAATGTAGATTAATGGATGGTTAATGAATTAGTCCAAGAGCGAGCTCGGGAGCTTTGGGCACCCCGACACGGACAGTTTAGGTTTGAAAGAGATGACGGGAGCTGAAGTGAGGAGCGAACTCAGCTCCCTTCATCACCTTCATGTTAGGTTACTTTAGACCCTGCAGACAGAAATAGGAGCCCCGCAGCGGGGCTTTTCGATGAAACATAGGTAACACGAATAACACTCATGCACAAGGTTATCAAAACTATCCTAGGGGACGATTTGAACTGACAGTAGTTCACTTGATATAGTCAGATAGCAAAATTACTGATTGATTGATTTATCTATCGATATCAATTGATTATTAACTGGTGATCTATCTATCGCCGTGGAACGGAACCGAACGTGATCAATTTACAAAAAATAATCGGTTTAATCAGATGAAAAACCCTAGTTACGTGGCACGGTTTCTTTGTATGGGATGAGGCATCTGTATGCTAGTATTGTAATTATCTGTGACTAGCTGACCCTTGGGGCTTCACTCCCGTCAACTGGCTACCTATCTACCTACTCTGCCTACACTGCCTACCCTGGCTACCCTGCCTACCCTGGCTACCCTGCCTACCCTGGCTACCCTGCCTACCCTGGCTACCCTGCCTACCCTGGCTACCCTGCCTACCCTGGCTACCCTGCCTACCATGGCAACCCTGGATACTCTGCTCCTACCCTGGCTGCCCTGACTACCCTGGCTACCCTGCCTACCCTAGCTACCCTCGGCTACCCTGCCTACCCTACCTACCTACTAATTTTTATCTATCATAAATAGTTTTCTCATCGCACGCCAAATAATCCACCCACAGGCAACCTTTTGTCAATCAATCAATCATAATTTCTTTATTCAATGCGGCATTTTCACACTTTTGATAGCTTGGGTTACATTATTGCAATTTTCTCTAATTTTTTTGAAATTATATTATAGCCTATGACACTCAGGAATAATGTAGCTTTCTACTGGTGAAAGAATTTTCAAAATCGGTTCAGTAGATCCTGAGATTACCCCTTACAACGTCACAAACTCACAAACCCACAATCTTTATATCTTTATAATATTAGTATAGATATAGATGACGTGAAGGTTTTCCCCTACCAAAAATCACGCAACGCGGCTAAAGAAGTTTTCAATTGAATTTATGATTGAAATAGTTGCACATAGCGGGTTCGTGCTGGACTGAAACAAACATTTGCTTTAAAAGGACACAATAAAAAAATTAAGAAAAATGTGTCAGTGTCAAAAAACGTGCCACTAAAAAGGATTATGGCATTTTCTAATTAGAGCAAGTTAGACTACATTTAGTAAAGTGTAAAATTAATTTAGAATATTTCCTATGCATCACTTTATATCCTAAATTGATTCAACATTACCCATAATGCAAAATTACCCTAACAATTTATGTGATTTCTGGGATTCGAAAAGTAAACGAATACTATTAAGTTCGGGTTTGTCAACAGCGAAGAAAATTCTCGCGTATAAAATCTTTTTGAGACCAATGTTAATTTTCGAATGGTTCGAAGGTCGTAACAATGAAATGAAAAAGCTAGAAATTCAGGCCCTAAAACGTATATTTGCTACAACTAATGAGCGCAGCCTGTACAAGCACTACACGGACATAGATGTGACTGGATATATGAAGTTACAGGCGATACGATGGAGGCGTGCAACTGGATCTGATTTCAGAAATCTGCGGCAAATGCTTCAAGAACTGTCCAAAACTTGTGATCCTACACCTTATTTCACCATAGCAGGGTGTAACAGTATACATCAAAGGAAAGATCTCCGTCTATGCCGAAGTTGTCAATGTAGTCTTTGCCCATGTAACTCGCGTCATCGTCATCATACTTTCAGTATGTGCACGGATTATGCCTCCTCAACAAATACATTTCCCAGAAGAAGCTCACGTCTAGCTAATAGAAAACGAATTCAGTATAGCAGATATTAATGTATTCTTGTCTCACTATAACACATTGTTCCAATAGATTTGATACGTGTTTTAATTTGAAGATATCATCGTACCATAAAATAATAATAATAACCCTACCGCAGTATCTCTACATTGACGCCGTGGTGGGGCTTTCGCGCTTCTTTGATCTTTAGGTCTGTGCCGGTAGATTCTACTTTGCCGCAACGTGCCTACGGTGAGGGGGCCAACTAAGAGAGATATTACCCGCAGGGCAGCTTTGTGGCGAGATGGTTGGCAGTGGCGAACCCACAGACCTGATCTTCAGGGAGAAGCCTTGTCCCTCATCTCCGGTTTGCCTTTATTGGCCAGTCGGAGTGAACACTGACGGGGAACAGAGCTCCCACTTCTCTCTTGCCTTAATTGGCTGGTTTGAGTCCCACGCAAGAGCAAACATGCTCGAAGGAATGTAGAATAAGATGCTGGTAGGGATCTTGACCTTACTTTCGGGATTGTCCTGATAGCCGTGGTATACCTCTCTACTCCTCTTAGTCTATGTGCTATTCCAGACTATAATCTATCTCTGTGCCAAATTTCATCCAGATCCGTCCAGTCCTTTAAACGTGAAGAAGTAACAAACATACAAACACAGACATATACACACACAACCTGTCGCATTTATAATATTATATCATATTATATAATAGTGTGAAGTGATAGTGTGATGTGATGTCAAAAAAGGACTCTGCGGGTTGGCTTCGGCCCTTGCAAGCCTCTCGAAAGGACCGGAACCTTCGAGTCCCGAGATTGTTAAAGAAATAATAATAACTCTACAGCAGTATCTCTACGTTGTGTGCATCAGAATGGCGGGTGTATGAATACAAATGGGCATGCTATATGCGTGAGAGCAATGTACCGAATGTACGTAAAATTTGAAGCAATGTACTATTGTAAAATCAAAGTTTTTGGAAAGAGTATTTGAGTCGCCAACCTGATATCAGAATGGCGGGTGTATTACAAATCTGAACAAATTACCAACTAACTGACTGTGAAATGCCTACTGTAGCAATGTACGAGCAATGTACGTTATCATATTAAAAGCTTGCATCCCTAAAATGTTGCAAAATTTTGTCTTTTATGGATCAATATTTTTTTAGATTCTTTATGCTAAGGCTATAACAAGTAAAATTTCAAAATTTAAAAAAACCCCGACACATTTATCTTGCGGAAACATCACGATCTAAACAGTAAAACGCGCATAACTTTTGAACGGCTGAACTGATTTTATTCAAACATAGCTAAGAACACTCTCGATACAATCACCTTTCAAACAAAAAAAAACTAAATCAAAATCGGTTCATCCGTTGAGGCGCTATGATGCCACAGACAGACACACAGATACATAGGCACACAGATACACAGCAACACACCTCAAACTTATAACACCCCTCTTTTTCCGTCGGGGGTTAACAACACACCTCAAACTTATAACACCCCTCTTTTTCCGTCGGGGGTTAACAACACACCTCAAACTTATAACACCCCTCTTTTTCCGTCGGGGGTTAACAACACACCTCAAACTTATAACACCCCTCTTTTTCCGTCGGGGGTTAACAACACACCTCAAACTTATAACACCCCTCTTTTTCCGTCGGGGGTTAACAACACACCTCAAACTTATAACACCCCTCTTTTTCCGTCGGGGGTTAACAACACACCTCAAACTTATAACACCCCTCTTTTTCCGTCGGGGGTTAACAACACACCTCAAACTTATAACACCCCTCTTTTTCCGTCGGGGGTTAACAACACACCTCAAACTTATAACACCCCTCTTTTTCCGTCGGGGGTTAACAACACACCTCAAACTTATAACACCCCTCTTTTTCCGTCGGGGGTTAAAAATATAACATTAAATGTACGCCTCTGTGAGACATAGGTCCTGAGTTATGGTTGTTACACTATGATGATATCATAATAAGTAAGACAGGTACTAAAATTGCTCTATCTTTGAGGTTTTGGTGATTTCACCCCTTAGTCCCTTTTTACACGCACCGGTTACCGGATAGCCGCTCCCGGGTAACCGGCGGCGATGTGTATAGCCATGTATGTTAGCTTTCACACGTAACGGCGTACCTACATGGCTTATATACATTCGTGTACAGTTCGTGATTTGCGTTCCGAGTTCTAATCGAATTGAAAATGTTCTGAATTATGACAAATAGAGTTCGGATGTAGTGCTTACCTAAGCTTCCCTACATGAAGTACTGCGGCTACGTCGGAACCGAGAAATTTCTCGGATTCGGATCGGATGCAGTGCGTAAATGATAAATCATAAATGATTTTATTTCAGTAAGTTGCTTTGTACAAATACTTTTACATGTCGATCATATTTTTTTAAACTAGATGAGGTCGGCGTAAGTATATATCCATATAAATCATAAGGAATATCACTTATTGATAGCGCCTGCGCAAAATTTCGTTTAGGGATCGTAGTCCAACTAGTTGGACTACGGGTCTTCGATAGGGGCAGTTGTCCAACTAAAATAATGATTGAACAACTGCCCCTACCGAAGACCCGTGATCCAACTGACTAATTTTATTAATTTATATTAATAACTAAAATTGAAGTGGCACTCGAAAAGAGCACTTGAAAATATATGGGGGAGGCCTTTGCCCAGCAGTGGGACATTAACAACTAAATAAAACATTAAAATATTAATGTTATTGAATTATAATCATATCAAAACAGAAAGTCATTATCAACCAAATCAAAACAGTAATTTAAAAATAATGAAAAATAAGTAGTAAAAGTAGTTAGTCGGAAGGAAACCGGCATGTCCTAGAACTAAAAATTCGAAAACATAGAGAAAACCACCAACCCGCACTGGGCCAGCGTTGTAGATTACGGCCCTTTCTCTCTCACAGATAGGAAGCCTGTATTCCAGCAGTTGGAAAATTAAAAGGCAGATGATGGTTATTAATATAAATAATTAAAATAAATCAATTGGACAATCATTATTTTAGTTGGACTACGGGAGTCGAAACTAGTTAGACATTATAGTTGGACCACGACCCATAAACGCAAAATTTAGGGAAAAGGTGTTCGATATGAGGCACTTAAGAAATGCGGATGCTCGTAGTTTGAACGATATTAAACTAAATGTAGAAGTGTTTAATGATGGCAAAATTACTTGAAAAATTTAATTTATTGATCTTTCGTTGAAGACGCTGCGTTGGAAGGCCTCCCACCAGGTGGACCGACGACCTGGTGAAGGTTGCAGGGATACGTTGGTTGCGAGTAGCACGGGACCGGTCAAAGTGGCGACGCTTGGGGGAGGCCTATGTCCAGCAGTGGACGTCTTTCGGCTGATATGATGATGATGATGATCTTTCGTTATATTATTATCTTATAATGGACTATATATTTTTAAAACCCCACTAAAGGATCATCTTGGACACCAAAAATCTGTGGAATCGTTAGGAATAAATGCACAAATATATTGGGCGTTCCTGAATCCAAAATTAAACAGCTTGCACAGCTTATTTTTAACAATAGCAAATAATCTCTCATGCAACGCTTCTATGAATACTTACTGATGCATAAGGTATTTTTCATGCAGAAATAATAACAGAAAAATTGCCGCGCCAAGCCGTATTTATTTGCTGTCTAAGGTATGTCGATTTACAGCAAGTGCACTGTACCTGACCCAGTAGTTTCTCCTTTTTTAGGGTTCCGTACCTCAAAAGGTAAAAAAAGGAACCTTTAAAAGATCGCTTTCTGTCCGTCCGTCCGTCTGTCCGTGTGTCACCACTGATTTTCCCAGGAACGGGTAGACCTAGCAAGTTGAAATTTATACCAGATACTGAGGTCTATAGTCCTTATTAGGTGTATAAAAATCAAGGGCCTGAGTCAACATGATAAAAAGATATAAGCAAATTTAGATTTTCGCAAAAAAATTTAAGTACCAAAATTTACCTTAAGTTTAAACTTTTTTATTTTTCGATATTTGCCTTTACTTGTGCTGTAAGACCTTGCTTTTAACTAAATTGAAAAATCTAGGTCAACCGGAAGTACCCTATAGTTTTGGATCGAAAAACTATATGGTAGTTCCCGTTGATCTAGTATCACGAAATTTGGCAAAAAAGTAAGGCCTTGCAGCACAAATAAAGGAAAAATTCCAAAAAATTTGGTTCTTAAAATTTTCGTGAAAATCTAAATTTGCCCATAGCTTTTAAACTTAGCCACCAATAAAAATGATACCAATTTTATTATGGCAGTATAATGGGTAGGTACGGAACCCTCGGCGCATGAGTTCGACTCGCACTTGACCGGTTTTTTTTTCAATCAACTTGCTAGCTTTCAATAAAGGAGTAGGTAAATAAGTAGGTATCCTAGTTATAAGAACATTACAGGTAAATGAATTTGAGAATTATTTCATTCTACTATTTATTTTGAGTCAAAATAATTGATTATTAGCATTTGATTTCAAAACCAACGATTTAATAGCTGACATTTCCGTTGGAACATAACCATGTTTATCTGCCAATGTCTCTACCACTTTATATACAGCGAGTAGACCACCATGGAGCGTCAATCGTACTTACACCGTAAGTAAAGAAGTCACCACACTCACCACCTTTCGAGTGTGACGAAGTAATTTTTCAGGCAAAGGCGGGTTCACCGTTTCTTGCAGTTGGGGCAATTTTGTCGAGGATGGTCCCAAAAGTGTACAAACGGGCACCGATGTCGCCTTCTTAGAGCTGTCTCTTCTTGCTCTAACAACATTGACCAACGTAGCCGCTCGTTCTTGACGTGTTGCACGACGCTACTTGATCCGAATTTCGTATAAACGGTCCTGATGTTCGGCTTAAGTCTATTAGGATGCCTTTGAGGGTATTTTGATTTATAAATTTCCACTAAGACGCCTATTTCAAAGCGCTGCAGCTTATTAGAGTTATATATGTCTAAGTCCCAAAGCTCGCAACCGTATGTGAGGATAGGTCTGACAAAGAACTTGTATAGTTCAAACTTAGATCGGCAGCAAAGGTCAGGATTGCACAACACCCTCCAGAACCGTAGACACCATAGTTTTGCGCATCGGACTCGCTCGGTTACTTCAAGAATCAGCCGTTTTCTGGATAACTGTGGTATACCTAAACTGTTACCATTAGTATTTTGCATTGTATATAAAACTCCTCCTACCTTAGTATCATATTTTTTGTTAATAAAATCCGTTACTTAATCTAAAATAGTAACCAAAACAGTCATAATAATGTTAAACAATCAGCTATGACAGCTGATTGTTGAGCACGCATAGCCAATATACAGAGATACAAACCCAGAAAGCGACTGAACCACAGAGTTTTAACTGGTTTTAACAGGGCATTAAGAATAACCATAAAATGTTTAAGTTTATTTTTTTGGGGAATAGAACGATCCGAAATAAAGGTGTAAGCGGGTCCTTGTCGCCAGAATCGGGCCTCCTTCTGTGAGACAGTGTTGGTCCAGAAGGAGACCGCCGAGTGCGTTCGTGAGAGCGCTGATCCCACTAGTAGAAAAAGGCTCCATGGAGGCAACATCCTCGATGCCTAGACGCCGAAACCCCGAAAGTATCAATTAAAGGGAGGCGGGATTCCGGGGTTACGGGCAATCAGAGCGGAGACACTGTTCGGCCACCGACTGGTCTCTGGAAAAACGTTGGCTCAATGATCACGTGCTGCCGTGCACAACGAGACTCAGGGAGTCCCATTTTCAGACTCTCCAGGGATGTGCTTTTACAAGCGTTGCCTAAATCCCAGGCGGCTTTTGAAGTAGGTATATGTTCTGCTTTTTTTGGGAGAATAAAATAAAACCAACGGAAATTAGTATACTTGAATTAATAAAACAGACAGTTTCCTCACGATGTATTCCTTCACCGTTTTGAGAAAATAAATTATACTTGAATTAATAATTCAAGATGATTTCAATCCATCGCCACTATCTCACAACACTTGTCCATGCGGTTTGCCAGTTATTTATTATTTTATGCTATTTTTTTTGTGATTTACAATGGACCTTCCAATACTTAAGCTGGTAAATACATCTGAGTAAGCTTGTTTTCGTAATAGCATCAATGTTATCGGGCCCATTGTTAGAGCATTCACCGTTGTGTTTAAAAACAAACTGCCGTCAAAAAGGCAACATCTAATCGCAGCTAACAGAAAACTATGCTGTTAACAGTTACAACCTCAGTAACTCTAGGCTCTTCAAAAAGTATAGACTGCCGAAATGATCAACAAATGTCTGGCCTTTGCATTGATATGGCGGGTGGTTTACGGTGGGCCTTCGCAGTGCATATTGACTGAAGTAAAGTCTCTTCTCGAAGGGTGTGACCGGCTTGTGGGGTTGAATGTGACCAGCGTTGGGGGTACCATGGTTAACGACCACAACTGCGATGTCCTTCTTCCGAAACAAGTTTTCATAGAAGAACCGTTGTTCCAGTACCCTTTGGCTGATTCGGTAATTTTGTTTTTACTTTATTTGGCCTCAGAATTATCCAGATATAATGTTGGGTTAAATCTGAACGATCGAGAAGATTGCCAGTCGGTCTACTATCAACAACAAGCTACTTTCTCTCTTTCCGCTTTACAGCTAGAAGACAGGCCAGGTACAATAAGAATAAAATCAATTATGCAAAAGACACCTCTGGTTCCATGCAGTATAGATTGCCATCGACCCGTTAAAAAGAAGAATAAAATTGCTCTGCTCGTCGAGAAAAACAGTCTTCAAAAAGAGAAATCAATGTTTAATGTGGCAAAAACCATAACATTATAGAAATCTTATGTTATATATTTTTTTGTTTTTGACTTTTTGAATGAATTTCTCAACAAATTTTGATTATTTTTGTTTGGTTTAGAAAAAATTCTACACGTTGATCATGCTTGATGCAGATGCTCCACCACAGTTGGAAGCCGAATTTTACCTACACATGGTCAAATCTAATATACCCGTAAGTACCTATACATATAAGTATCACTGTCGTCATCAATGGGAACCTAGTTGCTAAAATTGACAAGCTCGCTTTGCTCGTTCTTGAATTAGTAGGTATTTAAGAGGAAATGCGGTCGCAGACTCCCGACTGAATATTCTAAGTAAAAAGTCGTTATTCGAGGTTTGGCTCTCTCCTGTTTTCTCCTCCAATATTGGACAAATTTAAAAGATATTCCTTAAACTGAAAAAAATATATACTATGCCCCTGTGTTTTCCTTTTTTTAGGACAAATTATCTATAAAAGCACTATAAACCTCAAAATGCTCAAAATTGGACTATCAACAAAGGCCTAAATGCAAAATGAAAAAACATAGAAGCACAACATAAACCAATCTTGTTTATTCAATTTATGGAATATCTTTTAAATTTGTCCAAAACTATTCCCTATTTCCTAAGGTTACTTTTACTAAGGAATTTCAGTCGGAGCTCTCTGCCGTAATTTCCTCTTAGCTTTGTTCATAAATTGTCAAGTTACTTCTGTCTCTATACAAATGGGCAAAAGGACCATCCTTTCTGAGGCGGGGTGCTGAAGATGCCCCACCCAGAAAATAATCCGGACGCCCATGAATATGAGTAGATTTACCTATGTTTGAAGATTTTTCACTCAGCATTTTAGAGTTGAAGCAAAAATCCAGTAAAGTAGGCATCTACGTATTTCTGAGGCATAGCAAAAATAATTAAGTGTTTCAAAGGCAAAATAAGAGAAACCGAATGAAACTAGCATTTAAGATGACATGGATGAATAGTGACCGCCAAGATGAGGACAGAAAACTTAGCTGAAAAAAACTAACTACTATCGAAGCTATAAATTCTTACTCTAAAAATAGACCTTAACGGCTGTGAAAGAAAATAATTAAATTTTTCAGGGATTGGCGTTGAAATCAAAAGAGAGCAGTAAAACCGCTGGAATAGATTACAGAGGTAAGCTATAGGATAATGAATGTCCACCATATGTTTATAGTGTCAACCTCTGAAGAATCGATGGTCTGATGTTGCTCTTTCTCCAGCTAAATTTTATGTCAGCGCCAGTGGCAAAACCCAGGCGTTTTTTAATTAATATTTTACACTTTGTAGGGTACAAGCCACCAGCGCCACCTCGCGGCTCGGGCCAGCATCGCTACATCATCCTGCTCTACGAACAGGCTGACGGCAACAATTTCCTGCCCACTGTACCTTCTACACGACACCGGTTCTCGCTCGCCAAGTGGCTCGTCGGTAAAAACCTTTGTGGACCAATCGCGGGAATTGAGTTCAGGACTGAATTCTAGATGGCGTTAGTAGTTTCGAATGTGATTCTACTTTGAAATGGATTGGGCTAGGGATTTGCTTCATGTTTTTAGTAGGTCTATAAAATTAATCGGTAATTTTATTATGAGTTTTGTTTTTTTTAAATAATGTAATTTGCGTAATTAGGAAATGTAATTTTTTATAGCTTTAACCAGTGATAGTTTTTATTTGAAACGCTGTTATAATTATATTTTTTTTAAAATCCGTTACCTAATTAATAAATTTATGAAAGATAGGTCGAGAGGTACTTCACAATCATCATAAGTTCATACAGTAAATGCTAATGAAATATTATTACATATAAATAAATGTTTAGATGTTATGTTAGAAATAAATGAGATCCTTGAATACATCTTTAAGTTTGAATTTTATATAGATCATCACTTAACCCAGTAGGTATCAGTTTATACTTAATACAAGTATAAACTGAATTGAAAAGACGAATAAATAACACATTTTATTCATAGTATCTTCACAGATGATTTTAGACCTATCTCTTAGAATAATAACGCATAGAAGCCGCGTCTAGAACAAAACACGAGCGATATCGTGTGTCCACTTCATTTTCTTTATGTATACGCACACACATACAGCTTTCAGTGATTCCTTAACCAGGCAGTTACCCGCAAAACTTCGCTTTGGGAAAACGCACTACTATGTTGCTGGATTAAATCATGACAAGTAGGTATTATATGTTATCAAGAACTGGATAAGATGAAGATGATAACCCGGTAATTAATACAGCACTTGGTTTATGTACCCAGGTGAAACAATTACAGGAAAATAATCACAAACAAACTTAGTTAATGTTCCGGGTTTGTTTAACTTTTAGTTTAAAAACGCTGTAGGTAGCAGTGTCGATAACGACCATAATTTAGAGGCTGTAAATAAAATAATAGTTTAGTTTGACGCACAGAGAATCGCCACCAGTATCCTATTAACAAAGACTAATATAAAATATCTAATACCAACTCGATACTGACAAAATGTTATATCGTTTTCAATAGCGTAGGTACCTACATCAAAAACTATTTTTTTTTCGCTAAGCCACAATAAAAAAAATTAAAGCAATGTGGGTATTTTCTTTCTTAGTAGAATTTTTGTTTGATGATCGATTTACGTAAAAATAATTTGAGTAATTACTTGTGAAACATTCGACGGAACCCTTGAGTACGCGCTCGCGGAGAGAAGTTAGCCACTATGGCTAACTTTAAGTTGCCTCACTTTTTGCACTTGTATTAGGTTTTTATGCGTTATTGTTCTAAGAACTATCTATTGCACTTAATATCCACATAACTAGCAGGTTTACGCCTTTAGATTATTTTCTTACAATAAGTAAAACATAAAATCCGCAAAGGCGATGGTTTAATACCATCAGTTAAATTATACTCAAACTGTTTAGTTTAACGAAGCTAGTAAAGTAACAACAAAAAAGAAATACATTTATGTTCAGCTGTATTTACAATTGAATACAAATACTAAGGGTTAATTAAAACAACGCCTATACTCTTCGTGCTAAAACGCATTTCTTTTGTTTCATTTCAACGGACAAGTTGAAAAATAATGGCGGCACGAGCTGAGCGTAGGCTGCGCGCACGCGACACTTCCCTCTCACCTCGCGAGTCGCGGCCCACGCGCCTCCACCGTCCACCGCGCCTAATTTATATCAACAAATTATTTTCTCATCTCTAACTACTGGTTTTATCCAAAGTGATTTATTGTTGACGACCTAATGATATACATTTTTTTACATATACCTTTCGTTGGCATATGTTGTTACGGGTCGCCAAAATAATGCGAATGTCACGTGGTGTGACAGTTCTCGGAATGAACACCATGGTCCATGACCCGGGTGGTCCCTTGCAGTTTTATAGTGGTACTTAATATGTCAATGTATTATAGCCGCTGTTGTTTTCGGACACTTTTATAAAGTATCACAAGGTTTAATTGTGTTTGTAAAAGTTAATTCAATTTCACTTGAGTGTCGTTCTTAACTTTACAGTAAAAAATGTCTTCGTCCTCGAACATTTATTACGGGTTTGTTTTTATTTTCTTTGCCAAATTATTTAGGAGGTTGTACGATTTAGGAATTGTTATGTTTTGAGAACAGTCCAATCAATTTTGCAACACCAGGAGCCTACAGTTTTTGTCACAGAGTTAGGGTTATAACGTAATAAAATTTGACTTATTGCTGCGGTGTTTTTATGATACTTTTGAAAGCAACTCTTAAAACATATCTCGATGCTTCAAGCACGCCGATACGTAGAACCTCATATTTTAAACATATATTTTTTTCTGACTTGTCAATGGCTTTTGACTACGTTTTTCAAATTAATCAAAATATCGAATTACTAAGTAAAAGCACTTTGGAATGATTTTTGTATTTATTACTCGAGTAAGATTGCAGAAATTCGACTTTAATATAAATACATTACTGGAATGTGTGTTCTTAAACTGGAGTTCCACAGGGCGCGATTCTGGGCCGTTACATTTAAATTAAATATTAGGTAATCACTAGTGCTTTCTTTATGCACGTAACCTGGATATTTTTTATGTTTCAGGGATTAGAACAATTTATAACGTAGCCATCGCCAAGATTCTTATTTAAAGTTAAGAGGAAATACGGTCGCAAACATGCGACTTCATTTCCTAAGTAGAAATCATAATTCGAGGTTTGGCTCTCGCCTATTTCCTCCACCAATATTGAACCAATTAAAATGATATGTTTTCCTTTTTGATGATACATTGATTACCTTTAGAAGCACTAGATCCCTCTAAGGTGCTCCAAATAGTGTTGTCAACAGAGGCCTAGTGTACAAATTTGACGACTATAAATGAAAAAAGGAAAACATAAGGCACAGTATACATCTTTCTTTTTCAGTTTATGGAATATCTTTTAAATTAGTCCAATATAGGAAGAGGAAATAGGCGAGAGCAAAACCTCGAATTATGATTTTTTCTTAGGAAATTCAGTCGGATGTCTGCAATCGCATTTCCTCTTAAGAATATTCCAGGAGCCTATAGGTTCAAAATAAACCTTGAATTCCGCTTAACAAAATATTGTTTTTGTCTATTTATATTTAGAAGTCCAATTTAAATTGGTACTTACTTATTTTTGAGTAAGCCCTTATAAGAGCAATTAGCGTGAGGAAAATATATGGATATTTCGTCAAAAAACATCGGTTTATAGCTTTCAATAACATTTTCTACGTACTGAAATGCGTCATGTCTGGCAAATTTGTATGAATGTCTTAAATTAGAAGAGGACCAATAATATAATTAAGTATTTCCAATTAATTATGATTTACCTACCGCATAAGCTCCATAGGTACATGGGATTTTGATTCAAATGAAACAAAGATGTCTGGAAATGGACTTATATTTGCAGATTTATTATTTTTATATTGTCTATTTTTGGCATCTATTAATACTGTGTTGGTTCTCGTAGGTAATTTTCATCAGTATTTTCTTGAATTAATGGTAAAGACCATTTATTAATTATATTTTGTTTTCACTTGGTAGTAAAAAACACGAATTAAATAATACAATTGTAGGCAAGTTAGAGACTTGTTCAAAAATAAACATAATTGCGTATCCAACGCTGAATGTACTAAAATAAATAGTGATTCGGATTAATTTTATTTTGTAATAAACAAACATAATTTCTGAGAAGAGTCCCGTAATCATACAAATGTTGAATGAATGATTAATTCCGGTTAACCGCAGAATGACACAAGGATTGATCAGTGCAGGTCTTATGATTTCTAGGAATATATTTGTTACAACTTTGTTTTTTATTCCTTTAGAGGTGGTATTAAGCTGAAGGTCGTGATTTAGTTTTGTTAATGTAGACACCTGTAGGTACGGAACGGTAGGTAAAGTAGGTGACGTAATAGACCAAAATATCCTCTCTAACGAAACTAACTAACATCGGCCTATGAAACATATGAAAAGAACTAAGATCTTTTCAGAACAGCAGCAGATGTAGACTCCAGCACATATAATATAATACCTAGGAATCGGCGTGACAAATTTAAGCTTGTTTTAGATTAAACCCCTCGATTAACAAAATTTAGTAAAAGCTATTTAGCTATGGCTGTACGCATATATAACAAATTACCATGTAAACTCAAATTACTAAATAGCAGACTGTTTAAAATTGAGTTGTTTAAATGGCTAAATGATAATATTTTTTATAATTAAGGAATCAGAATCAGAAATCATTTATTTTCAAAGAATGTAGGTAACAAAACATAGTTTTGATGGTGTAATAAAGATAAAACAATTGGATCCAGTACATTCTACCGTATGGCATGCAACATTAAGCATTATATAGAATTATATTAGAATACTTTGAACATAAGTTGTGTTAATCATGCATGCTTAGTCTTAAGCAAAACGTGTATAATCTCACCCTTAACTCATGTAACACCTTTGTATACCATGTTTTATGCAATAAAACAAAAAAATGGTAAAAGTGTTAATCGCAGCTTTAGAGACAAAAACAAAACTAAAATGCTGGAAAAAGAAGAAATAGCATTTGCATTGACAGTTTACAAAGAGAGAATCTGGTAGGTACCTACCTAGATTGACTAGATGCATAGAGAATAAATTGATATCTAATTATATCCTTACTAGCAGCTCAATAATTGAATATTACTTATGTGGTACATACTCAATTATTCAAATGCATGTAATAGTCCACTCTTCGGATTAATAAACGCTATTAGAATCCATTCACAGATGACATCACCAAGTCATTCAAGTACAGGGTCCGTCAAGCAATCCACCTAATTAACAATTATGTTGAAAGGTGAAAAAAAAAACAAAACTCTCTGATAGATATCTAATGGTTGAGTTGTCATATCACGGACTTGAATGTCGCGTCTTTTTTGACAGGAAGCTCGTCTATCGTAAATTAATCGACATGGCTCTCCAGAAACACCAAATTACTGAACCGGTTTGGCGTGTGCGCGGCCGCTGACCCGCCGGAAATACTTGCGACGCAACACCCATAGAGAAACTCGCCACGTTTTTCTTAATATTCAAATTGAGAACATTACGTTGCATGATTTCGAACCCTCTATGTCATCAATATTCTAGTCTACATGATATTGAAATTTTTAACTTGCAGGTATTTTTTTGTTTTTTCTGGGCATGTTAAATATTGTAGATCAGGGTTGTGCTTTTTGTACAGCCAAAAAAGTGAATAAAATCTAGAGATATTGTTTAGATTTATTATGTTCTGTAGGAATATTTTTGCAACAGCACATTTTAAGATGGCATTAATCCAAATTATAACAAAGACGTCAGTTACCTTCATAGTTAAAACTTTACAGTTTGACGCTCAGACTCAATATGTGGAACTAATTGGTACCTGCTGTTGTTATAGTAGGTGATTCTGATTATTGAAGGTTTAACTCGAATCTATGTGTATTTTTGGATAGACTAAACAATGTATAATTGTTGGGCTATCACCCGTGATATAATAGGCTGCTAATTGGTAGATATCTATAGCATAATTATGTTTGTTTGGAGAGAATTTTCTAGATCGTGAAAATATACTCGAGCACCTACATTCACCTACCTACTTCAATTTATTTTCGTATAAAACCACTTCAGAATTTATTTACGTATTTTCTCTGAACCTATGCTATTCTCTAACGAAAACTAATATTCAGGTAAGTATTAAAAGTAACGACCCACCTAGTACCTACTCAGTTTAGATATATTAGCGAGCTTATGGACCCCGCAAAAAATTAATAAATTACCCTACGATACAATACGACACAGCAAAAAACAATGACCGATTAACACTGGCTGAGCAAGCCACGCTGCGGGCGATAACTAGTATCGAACAAGTCAAGCCATGGCAATGCCCGCTATTTTCCTTATTACCCATGATTATATTCCTCGCCCAAAACGTTTGGTTATTGAATTACATACATTTGATAAACATGTAATTGACTTAATGAAATCATTACAGGTACATGCTAATAGAAGTTTGTCTTGGGGACATGACCACAAGCAAGATTATACCAATTATCAAGAATTTTAAGTATGCGTATACGATCTATGTACATCTATGTTAAATGCTGTTATTAGAATTGATTTGAGTGGTTTTGATTATCTGATGGAGGAAAAACAATTTTGTTGCTCAATGGTCTTGTCGTGGTCTACTTGGAAATTCTTGATCCATCTCAGAACCGAAGTAGGAAAGTGTACCTCCAAGGTCGTAAAACATGCAGCCGATGATTATATGCGCTGCCACCGATTATGCCGTGGAAGTGGCTAAGTTTTGGGCCAAAGAATAAGTGTCGTGCTAGCGACACGAAGAATAATGGACTTCTCAAAGCTGAAGCACAGCAATGTGCTTTAAATGATGCCTAAAGTTCATTTTAATGTGCTTTGAGAAAGGTGTCCAAAATACTGCTTTCCTAGATATGGTTAGAGCAACAATGATTATGATAGAAAATGTTGATGATAGATGCTTCTGGCACTAGATTAAATGAAATTCTATCAGTGTTTAGGATTGTCGATAAGTCAAATTATAAAGCAATCACTTACATTTTGGACTTTATGGCAATGATTATCGCTGGTTGAATGTCAATTTATCTAGAGCGTCTGGACCACAGACATAAATCTTACTAGATGACGCGATGGTGTGTACTTCGCGTGCCAAAAAACCGGACTAAAGTTACGACAAATGATCATAATCTGAGCTGTTCATTTAACATTATAGGCACCGGAAATACACCGAAATCTAGAAAAATTCCTTTTTATGCAGTATTGAGCTATAGGAACGTCCGCACTGGGAGCATTCTTTCGCGAGCATTTGTAAACGAACAATCGTAGGCGAGCAACAAATGCTTCCCAAAAAGCCCAGCATTCACCTTCGAGCAAAACTATGAACGTTCGAGTAGAACCATTCCCTTGCGAGCTTGGAGCATTCAAATACGATCTCGTTGAATGTCATTCATTCGATAATACGATTGACCAAGAAGGTCACAAACACTTAAGATCAAGGAACTGTCCCTTGCTTACAAGTGGCCAGTATTATTCCTACATATATACTCATTCATTTCGTTATCTGAGTGCTCGCTTTCGAGCGATTTATTTGCGTGAACATTCGAATGCGAGCCGTTCGGGCGAAAATCGTTGCGACGTCCACACCGGCCGAAGTTCGCGCTTGCGTGCAAGCTTTGTAGCGCTCGGCTCAACGTCCACACCACTCGAATATTCGACGTCGAATGCTTATTACACGTGAATGCTCTCAGTGAAGACGCTCCTTTAAAATAATGTATAGAAAATGTTGGCCAAAGCATAAGAAATGTTTTCTTTCATTAGTAAGTAAATTTGTTTTTAAATTGTTTGTAAGTGGCACGCTTGCCATTCCAGTGCCACTTTTATAAACTACTTGCGTTATCTATTTAGATTTATGTCTGTGGTCTGGACATTTCAGTACACTAGCGTAATATATATACATTTTGATAAAGTTTTTAAGGGTTCGCTCTTCTATATTCAAAAAATGATAGTAACAGAATCAATTTGCTACTTAATCTCCAATGGTTCTAAATGGTACCAGTACCTAATGGGGAATTAGTAACTCTTTGTGCCATGGTATTAACTGCGATGCTGAATAGGACTCACAGATTGATTGCCATCAAACGCCCTTATAGCAGTCCCTGCACCAAATGATTTATTAGCAACATCATTTATTCACGTGTCGCAAGTGCTGTTATATGTGAAAAGCCCAAAGCTACGGTTTCCTTCCGGTCGCCCACGCTCGGCCCACGTGTGGCCATCCCACGCCACAGTATAATATCAATCAATTCGGCTAAATCCACTTCTATGATAATGCAATACTTTCAAGTTTATATTGCAACATGGCGTTTCGAACTTCGACACAAACTTGTTTGTTTTTAGCTATCGCTGAATCTGTGATCTTTTTAGGAGTCTGTCTGTACCTAAAGAAGGTTCATGGTCTGCATATTTTAGATACCTACTTTACTAGGAGTTTAAGGCCTTTTCTACCTTTCATAAATTTTGCTGATAAGACACGTGGTTCCCTGCTCCTTCATACCGTAAGGATGGCGACCTCCTTGCCCCTTATAAACCTGGCACGAAGCTGGCTGAATGGAATTAGGTAGGACTGACTTAACCTTTCAAAACGTAGAATAGCACCACCTCACATGAATCTGCGCTTCTATTCGTAGGGGAGTAGCTCATGTAATGAGGACGACTTCCTTGCCTCTTATAAAGCTGGCACGTTTCGGAAGAGTATTCATACTTGGAATGCTAGGAATATTTGAAGATATTTTTGTTTCGTTTTGCATGTCACTTCTGTAAGAGCTGCTTTAGGCAAGGCACATTCATGAAATAATATAAGTTTTAAATTCTGTTTGCTTATCATTTGCCCTCCCGCAGCTACGTTCCTCATAATATATACTATAGGCACTAATCAAAGGTTTTATATAGGTGTGTAACCTGGGCAGACTAGCAATTGGAAGAGCAATGGGCAAAATTTACCACTAACTAAATGGACCCCAAACACCAGGAAACGACAACGTGGCAGGCCCAGAAAGAGATGGAGGAATTAGTATATCTCATCCCTCCATCTCAAAGGACAGACACAAATTAAAAAAAAAAACTTCATTCTATAACTAATAACATTTGTGTGCCACTTACTTTAACAGCACACAGAGATACTATGCCTGCACTATTTTATAATAAAACCTATCTTATACCTGTGAACACTAATAAACATATTTGGTTTGATTTAAACAATCGCAAAATACCGTTAAAATTAGAAAGAGGGAAGCTTTCCCTTGCGTTAGGACAGTACAGTCTCATAATCAGCTGCTAAGTTCTACGTGGAGGCTCATGTTCATCAGTAAACGTCTTCTATGTAAGCGCATTAATAGATCTTAGAGCAGTGGTGGCCCAGTGATAAGGGCCCCGACTTACGTATCGAACCCAGGCAGACGCATTCATTTGTGTAAATTACTTTCATCACCACGGCTCTAAAACGGTAAAGGAAAACATCTTGATGAAACCAGCATGGCTTACAACCAAAAATTCGAAGACATGTGACCTCCACTAACCCACACGGGGCCCGCGTGGTGGATTAGGGCCCATCCCCTAGGGCTATTACAGAGAAGATATCTGTTTCCCAGCAGTTGGAACGTTAAAAGGCTGATGATGGTGATAATGATGAATAGATCTTAAACGAATGTGTTTTACTATGGGGAATGGCTGCAGACATTGAGTCAATTTTTATTCTGCAAAAACGAGCCATCTGAGCGATATACAATTTTCGCCGGCGCGATTCTCTAAGGGAACTGTTTAAGGGCATTAACATCATGACGGTTCCTTGTCAATATATTTATGAAAATATCATGTACGTGAGAAAGAATTTACATATTTTTAGTAAAAACGGCGATAGACATAATTACATTACTAGAAATAGGGACCAATTAGTTCAACCAGGTTTCAGACTGGCTAAAGTAGCCTCATGGGTACTGTACAAAATGTTACAATAAAATTCCTCCCCACATTCTAGAACTGAATGAGACGAAATTTAAAACTTGTATAAAACGCACGCAGGCAGGCATATTATAATTTGGGGGATTACATCACTGATAAAAATGCTTGGCTCAATGCTAGTCTTGCTCCACAAACACTAGGGCGCAAAAACAAGTGATATGCAGAACATTATTGTTTTGAAGTATTGTTGGACCTGCTGAAGGCTGTATGAATATATTTGTATTATATAGACTCAATTTATTTTAGTATTTATTGTATAACTGCGCAGCACGTGTGTGAGTACTATGTACCCAACTGTAGATCCCATACCATTTGCTGTACCTTTGTGTCGTTCTTTGACTTATGTGTGCCCTGGCAGTTGAGTGTGTCATGCTCTCTCAAATGTATCTCTGATGGTGGCGCGTGTGTTGGATCATTCGGTTCCCTTCATGATGGTTGAGCTGGGTGGTGCCGATTCATGCGTCATGTTCGTGAACGGGCGCCGTCAGTTGGGATTGGTCTTAACTTAACTGCTTCGGATGCTAATGTTTTTCTAGTACCTATTATGTAACTGCACGGTACATGTGTGAGTACTTTTAATACTTTGTACCTGTACGTAATATGGTATGTAGTGATTCTGGGTGCATTGTCCTCACACATATGAATTTATTAATGTATGTACTTATGTACCTAAATATAGAAAAAAAAAATTGTTTTAATTTTAATTATGGAGTTTCTTGTGCGTTCTTCTCCATACCAAGCTACTTTCCGAAAGCACGGTAGAATCAATTTTTATTCCTTTTAAATTGTAATGTATTAACGTTCAAAAGTGCCGCTTGGTGGCCTAGTTGAAATAAAATATCTTTGTCTTGTCTTGTCTTGTTGAATTTCCTGATGAGTCTGTTCTCGAATCAGGAACTAAAATAAATCCATAAAAGGTCTCCAATAGTTCCTTCACAGGAAAGAGTCACATATAGCAATAACATTTCCACGGGGTTTACATAATTTGAGTTAGTACCTAATTTTATTGGTAGAGCAATTTTTGCTATACTATGGTTTCGCACCAAGCACTGATTCAATAGCCCTAAATAACTGTGGTGGCTATTAGCACTCATTCCAAGCTGCCTTAACACAACATGGACTACTAATTTTGAATAAGATACTTTCAGTTTACCATATATAGGAAAACATAACAAGTCCAATGCCCAAACAAATATTACCTATTGCTATTATTCCACCTTACGGCTTCCATACAAATAAGGGCACCGCTCCCGATTACAAACAAAACAATATCTAATAACTCGAAAATAATCAAGTAAACATTATCAACGCGTGCTTTATTGTTGAATAAATAAGGCCAAGTGCGTTAGATAAAGTTACATTAAGAGAGTTTCTAATGCAGTCATCGCCAAATACAGCGCATGCGCAAGCGCGGCCGTTTCTCAGTGGCCGAGATTACTACGAGCGACGTCATGGTTAAATCTGAACGAAGGCTAACTGGAGGCGTTAGCGGTGCCGAAGCAATTAAATTAATTAATTATTTCCTTTCAAATTCGCTTGAATACATCAATAAATATGTACTCTTTTATAGGGAACATGGCGTGCGCGAGACGAGACGGATTATATTGATTTAATTATTAATTATATCAGTAATCGATTATGCGTAATACTGAAGTCTTAATCAATTAATGTCGATTTGTGGTAGAACTGTAATAAGTTTGAAAAAAAATGTCAATTTGTTAACTTTTCTTTTGATTCTTACTGGAATCCTGTTGTTTGACCATAGTTAGGTTCTACAGACTATATCGGCATTTACAATAGAGACCCTAAATCCTGACGCTGACATTTAGCAGCAGCCATTGTTACGAATAGTCACGATTTACAAATGTGCGTAGGCTTATGTCATTCGCTTTGATTGACCAGCAGACGCTTCGCAATACTGCTACTGTGGAATCCTGTGCCATCTTAATGAAATGTTGGGAAGTGAGGTAACGCAACAGTATGTGAGCGTGTGTACTGTGTGTTGACATTCTCCATTAGCAAGGTTGGATGTGGCGCCGGAGACGCGGTGCGGCGCGGTGTGGCGCGATGCGGCGATGCGGCGGCCGTGACACGCGCGGCTTCGTCGTGCGTACGCCACAATTTCGCCGTTCATTGATAAAAACCGACGCCCACTCGCGTCGCGGAGGCTCCATTCACCGGCGCCGCTGGTTGCGCAACGCGCATGCGTGGCCCTCCACCGCGACCCCCGCGCCCCACACACCCGCCGAAACCTTCATTCGAAGCACTAACAGCCTTCCGCAACGTTTGTCACTATTTCACCAGAAGACGCGAATTCTAGCGTCTTGTGTTCCGTAATGTTCATTCACAAATAAACGCTTTTATGGTATGTCTGCTGTTACTTAACTCATAGAACTACGACATGACGACAAGCACATGTTTCCACGAGGTCTTTTAATATAGAAACACTATAAGAGCATACGACTTATCACAATTCAGAAGTGGTAACACTGTTTAGCATAATCAATTTCAAGTTCTACGAAACCAGTACAGAAAGACTAACCTGCCTGCCTACCTAATATTGGTTTTATGTCTGATCAATCTAGATTGCCTTCTTATATGATATACGCCGCGGTATTCTTGTAATTCGATATGAAATTCTGCATGAATGGAAAATTTATTCCTCCACGTTGACCTCGGTATTGTTATTTTGCGAGCCACTTTGCTCGAGGAAATTGAAGATTATTAAATAATACAGATACGATTTCACGCTTCCCATCTCTAATCGCCTCTTTTCTAACAAACGTAACATTTGAAGTTTTCTTAAGTAGCTGTAAACTTCATAAGCCAGCGCCATAAAGATCTAGTAGCTTAGTTGAATATCAAAAGGTATCGAGTATAATATAAGCTCGATTTTAACGACAATTTTACATCGCGAACATTAACTAGAGCCATAAAAGGGTGAAGGGAATCTGAATTGAGATTATCGGTTTACATATCGTAATATAATATCAGAGGTACTCGTACACAAGTAGAAGTCAGTTCGCTATCACCTTAACGTCTTCGAGAGTTATGCAGGGTATATTAATTGATGTCGAATTTATGTATTTACATGTACTTTTAATAAATAATGCACAAGTCTGACATGCCAGTTGATCGCGAACTCGGAATATGTCATAAGATAGTACTGCATCATGCCCGTTATATTGTCTCGGAAATGTTTTATATAAACGATATGAAATAAATTCAGGCTTCACCGAAAACAACCAATAAATAATTTGAAATCAAACATGAAACATAACATTTTATTGGTTTTATACCTATAACAGTTACTGACGAGCTTTAAAACTGTTATTGACTTTTAAGCTTCGTCCACGGCTATTAGGTATATGTCAAAGTTTTAAAGCTCTGCTTTCATGCACACATTGAAGCTAGTACAACTTATACTATTAATTCTAGGTACAACTAAATTCAGTACACTGATCTATCAATAATTTAATCAATTCAGTCAGCTCTTTACATTTCTGGACATACACAACACCCAAATTGCCCCATTTAACTCGGGAGTATCTCAAGTTAAGTTTGCTGATACGCAGTCTCCAATCAAAGACTCGTCTTCACCAACGGCCATCGTTTCTTCGACCGATATGGCCGGCTGACTTAAACATCAGCCTATGTCAACCACAGAAAGCTATGTCAAGTTCTAGCTAGCTCAAGTTCTTTTCCGTATAATCACCTTAAAGAAACATCGGGCACAGCTCGCTCGCTGTGTGATTCTGCATTTGTGGAACAACCCTATTAATATGATCAACATCTCGGCAAAGTCATAATTTTTTTTAACGTTGTGGCATATGCGACGAAAAGATATGACGTAGTTTAGCATATGCCGTTTCATTCCTTTCTTCTGCCAGTTTCCTTCTCGAAGTTGAGTCTAGTAAGCCTCTTTACATGACTACACCATATATTGGGTATCATTATTCTCTTCCTCTTATCCCAATTATTTGGAATCGCCCCAATATGATATCTTCGGTTGAAAAGATATTTATTTTCTCAAAGAACAAATTACAGTTCACTTAAAGAAAAACTTAACCAAATTACCAGTAGGTAGTAGTTAATATTACGACATTCATATATCGAAGGAACTTGACGTCATAGTAAAATTATTAAAACAAGGGCAGATTAACAATAACAGACAAAGCAGTTTAAACAAAACTTACCTACATATCCCTTAATCTATTGCTATTAGGAAAACTACTAAATAGTAAAATAAAACAATTAATCTTACATTTACTTTAATATTATAAAGAGGAAAGATTTGACTTGTTAATTTGATTTGTTTGTAAGTTTGTTTGTCTGTAATCTTCTTCTTCCATACTTCCTTATTACTATCTTCTATTAGTTCTCTATTAGAAGTCACTCCTAATTATTTTAGTAACTTAATATATGCCTCTATTAATAATAACAAAGAGAAGTCTTGTTTTTTTTGATAATAATATCAATTTATAACTCAGAATATTAGTAACGGAAGTCTCAATAATAACAATAAATTTTATAACCCGTGTCTCAAGTTGTATGCGAAAATAACTTGATATCTATCTCAGATTTTAAAAGATTCGTTAGTTAACGAGATAAGAAATGGGAAAACCTACTTTTTATTAATGATGCGCTTAAAATCTACCCACATAATGGTTTTATAATATCAATATAGATCAATTTATTGGTTGAAAGCAACATTTCCGTTGTCAGCCGCAGGTGTAAAGTTTTAAATATTATAGTTATTATTCCATTTATTTATTATATTTACATTTTTTTTTTTAAATAAAATATATATTTTAATCTTGTACTTATTATTATAACCGGCATGTCCTAGAACAAAAAATTCGAAGACATGTGACATCCACCAACCCGCACTGGGCCCGCGTGTTGGATTACGCCTCATTCCCTCGCTTAGAGTGAAGGCCTTTATCCCAGCAGTGGGAACATTAAAAGGCTGATGATGATGATGACTTATTATTATTAACTTAGGGCTAAACTAGTCGAAAATTCGTCCATACAAATGTAGTCTGGCGATTACTCCACTGTTTGACGGTGTACGTTCAAAATAAAATTTTTTATCAATTTGTCTCATCATTATCTAGCCCTGTATGGAAACAGAAAAGTGAAAAATACAATATTTTAAAGTTATGAGCGTCGAAAGTTCCATATTTCAACACTAATTTTAACGCATCTTTGGGCGGACATAAATACCATAAGAAAAAGAAAGATTGCAAAACTGCCTCCATACAGGGATAGATTAGTAATTCAACAATGCAAATAATTTTATTTTGAAAATATACATTTAGTAGTAATTCGTAAGAGAACTAGCTTCTTACTGCTCATCACAGCATCAATCTCTTTCGCACGTGTTGTCGGATGAGATAGCATGCATTTTAAACCCGCGCACAAAATAGTTCGTGCCGTTGACTAGGGGAACCATAAGTAGGTATTCTATTCTGAATTTGTAGTCGTTTGAAAAAGAATATTTTTTTAAGTTTTTAGGGCATTTCTCTCTGATTTTTCTTTTTCTATTTTTCGGTACCTAACTTCAAGGTCCTCAACTAAGTGCATTGTAGAGTCAAATTGCAAAAAGTAAATAGGTTTTCCTGCAAATAAATTATTTATTTTATTTCATGTACATACTATGTAGAATAAACAGCAAGACAGAGTACCTGTACAAGTTTATTTTTTATAATTAATTTATTTGCCTTCCAGGCGATATTCAAATAATTCCGGTACGTATCTTTGAAACGAGCTTCGTTTCTAATTAATTGATCGACTGCAAAGCCGTTTTGGAAAACGGTAAGTAGAGTGAGCGACAACTACGATATAGGTACGTACCCTAAATGCAGGTTAACGCACCTGAACCAGTTTGTAATTAAGAATACATTTAAATTCATTAAAAAGCATTAAAACTTTCCTCGGCCGATACACATTCAATAAACGACACGCTTAAGTGGCCGCACCAGTACCTAAGTAGCCGAACCTAATTATGTTGTGAGATGTCGATGCCGTCGGTACCACAGATCTCACCATGGTGGAACTAAATATATAGTTTATAGCTCAATATAATCAATATCATACTATGCAGACCACATATTTTATGACCTCTTTAGCACTTATATTATTTCAATAATCTAGAAAAGCTTACATACTCAATTTATAAGATGGTATAAATATTTAATGTACCAAGCTCGTTTTATTGCGGTGTTAAAACAAAAACAATGATTAAATTATTGTTTATTTTATTAGGTTTCGAAACAACATTATAAATTATATGATTACCTACAATAATTATCATTAATTATATAAATCCGACTTTCAAGTACCTCGGACATATATTTTGGTATTTTCTCCAGGGTATCTGTAAGTAGACTACTTATAAACCAATAATCCCACCGTGCCTAATCAGGAATTAGATTCCATTTAAGTCGAACCATTAATTTTTATGTCGAATTTGCATTTAATTATTTAAATTAGCTCATCTAAAAGTATTTCAGCATTAATTCTTGGTTTTTTATGTTGAAGAGAATAGCAAACGACCCGAGGTATAATTAAGTATGCTCATTTACAAAAAGATGTCAGAGAGAGCAATAGAATTTTTATGAACTCTACGAGATAATGGATAGTTTCCTTCTGTGTTGCGATGTTCTCAAAGTGTCGATTATATGTGCTGATATAAAGCTCAGTGTCACCCCAAGTGTCACGACTTCACTCATAAGTTCGCGCGAAGTCACCACTAGAAGGGGTCAAGGTACCATTTTGTTCATATAATGTTTCATTATAAAGTGATTGTTGTCGAGGCCTCAAGCCAGGGTTATACACAAAGTAAACTAGACAAGCCATAGAGTAAGAGGCGATCATTAACCGAACTTTAACGTCTCATTTCAAATTTCACGACTCAAGATTCAAACGGGAAATCGACATTTAATGCCATAGTAGCCTCATATAGAATTAAAACGTATTAGAGCTCGGTATCTGGATAAGACAGTAATGATAGTGAAGTACGAAGATATAATAAGCGTTATCGCTGGCAGGAAGTGAGAGGTTGATGGTGCAAATGAAAGACAATACGGCTGTATTGGCAAATAATGCGTTTGTTTGGTGAGACGCGTGCGGCGCGCGGAGGCGGCGCGGCATGAATGGACGCGCGTGATTCACTGCGGCGTCTGCGGGCCATTCATAACCGACGCGCGCGCATCACACGCCACGAAAATCAATTCAATGCCACTTTATGCCGTGCTGCAATCCGTTTGCGAATTAACGAATCTATTCTAAACTAACTGCCTCGTCACGTTGAAGTGTTGCTCTCAATATTGTTAGGCGACAAGTGAATTTACATAAATGGAAATACAAATAAACATGATATTAAAGTCCATACTTTATGAACGTTTTTACTGGAAAACAACAAAAGTTAAAACTACCACCTACACGAATTCTTGACCTTTTATTTAAGTTACTTTATAAAAGGCAACTATATCAGAAAACAATCAAAACCTGAACTTTTCAGTCTGAATATATATACCAACATGCATGCACATCATCAAATTAATATAACCTTCACACCATTCTTCATATATGTTTAATTTATGTTTCCCTATTTGGAATACCCAATAATTTAGCGTAGGTACATGCTAATTACCAATTACACAATCAAATAAGTACCAAAGTACACAAGTCACCTTTTACATATTTTTTGTAATAATTTTGCGTTAAGTGTAAACGCTCTCTTCGTCCAGTCTGCCGTAGGCTCATATATATAAGTACCTACAGTTGGTTTGACTCGAAGGCAAAAGGTTATGAGATTTCAACCCATAGATTTGCTGATAGCATTTAACCGGACGGGTAATTGTTTGGTGAGCGGGCTATTAATTTTATATAATGGCTTCAAGTCCACATTTAAGTTACCTAACGAAAATTATGGCGGTGGACCTCATGAGACGCTATTGAAAAACTTTAGCTGGACACAAAGAGGCTGGGTGAGTTATAGAGAGGCTTGCGTTGGTATTGTTACAGAATATTTTATTATTGCTATAGGTATAAGTATATTTCTTTCCAGTTCTAATGTTATCTTTTATTTGATCTTCAGTTCCTATAGTCCAGTCGTGATGAATGAGTTATTGATTTATTTTGCATAATAATTGGTAAAGACCTTATGAAATTTTAGGGTCCAATCTTTATGTTTGTAATTGCATGAAATGTTTTTGGTTTTAAATGCTTAATCATACATATTTAGAATAGGATTCGAATACTTTGATGAATTTTGTTTAGAACATTCATTCCTATAATGGCCTTCTAAGGCAACTCATAGCCCTTAATATACAAAATGTGTGTTCGTTGATTTGTTTAATTTTACTAATCACTTTACAAATACGACCAGGAGTAAATCCTATATATATCGCAATAGCACATCTTATTTGATAGATAGTCTAGCGGACTATCACAGTATCTATCTTTTGTTGAAATTAGAGGAAAATCATACCTTTGTGGCCATCTAGAGATGCAGGCCAACATCAATAAATAATAGTTTCACTATGTAGCACACAGCTTTGTCATTCATCATCATATTCGCTTCACATCAACCAGAAGTCTCTGTTACGACATGATTTCGAAACTAGAATCTCAAACTTAATAAACCTAAAACTGCAAGCATTATATTGTGAAATCTATTAAGATTTAGACTGGACGCAGTATTTCAATGTAAGCACATGTCTGTTTCGATATCATTCTGAAATCAGCACACAAAGACACAAATCTATTGAACAATTGATTCATGATTTTAATACTTCATTGTTCTGTAACGTCAATGAATAAGACCTGTTTTAGACTGTAATGGTAGCGACATACAAGAAAATATATTACACAATAAACAACTAGTGACTCCATAAAAGTTCTCAAGTGTGACGATAAATGGAAATAGTAGTTAGGTATCAGATATGTTACCATACCCCGATATATTTACAACACACAATTTGCATGGAAAACAATCACACACGACACAAATGGCAAATGTTCTACAGAAATGAACCCAACAAGGGCATGTATAGCATTTAGTTAGAAATAGGTTTAACAATAAATAGTACAACAAGGCGTTTCAATGTGTTTACAGTTTAAGTGGCCGGCAGATAAGGGCTGCCATACACTTGAAGTCGTTCGCTATGTAAACACGATCCGATTAGCGCAGTCTGTGAATTATCTGGCTTTATTTATTATCTCCTGTTTGAGTTACACAATGTCCAAACAAATTATAACAACTTAGGAACAAAATAATTATAGCACAAATTGCATTGAGCCTGTGTTTCCACTTCCAACTACCTTTATATAGTTCTTAGGTTCTCGGTACGCAAAAAAAAACAATATAATAATACCAACCTGTTACTATCCCACTGCAGGGCAAAAGCCTCTTCTCATAAAGAGAACGCACGAGAATTGATCACCAAGCTTGCTCAATGTGGGTTGGCGTTTTCAGACTTGTATTTACTATATAAGTCCGGACACTTTAATTAGTGACGACAATTACTCTTTTATCGTCCAATATTTTTTGACAATAGCTAATTATTTAAAGATAATTTGTTATATTCTTTCATGGGATAAAACCCCTTTGTCTTGCCGAATTCACTTATGTAATTAGGCTGCCAGTTTCCTCACGATGTTTTCCTATGCCGTTGTCAGCGATCTCCAAAATAAACTTAGATAGTATGTATGAATTTTAAAAAGTCTCATTGGTACTTGCCCGGATAGAAATCACAACCTAAAGCACGAGAGACGAGGTCTTCAGGTCAATACTAAGTGAAAATTGTGAATACCCATGGAAAACAGTATGAGACTGTGTGCATCGAAGAAAAAGATCACCATCATAATATGACCGAAAGTCGTCCACCTGGTGGTAGGCCTTCCAACGCAACGTCTTCCGGTTCGCGGTCGCCACTCGAGAACCTTTCTGCCCCATCGGCCATCCGTTCTGCGAGCAATGTGCCCTGGTTCTCTTGCAGATCTCTCCATTTCTAATTCGATCACGCAAGGAAACTCCGAGCATAGCCCTCTCCATTGCCCTTTGGGTGACTGTAAGCTACCTGATGAGGGCCATTGTGAGCGACCACGTCTCAGAGCCATATGTCAACACTGGCAACACAAACTGCCTACAGAGATCAACCGTCGAATCGGTCGAATCCGACTCGGCTGGGCAGCGTTCGGGAAGTTACGCAGTATCTTCTCGTCCAACTTACCACAGTGTCTCAAGACAAAAGTCTATGGCCAGTGTGTGTTGCCAGTGATGACATATGGCTCTGAGAAGAAAAAGAAGTTGGCACCTAATAACTAGTACCTAAATAATAGATTAGCTTTAGATGATGTCATTGCAATTCAATAACTACATGACGGTGTTAGAGATAACCTCCAGCATGATTACACTAAGAAACAAAAAACCTATTAATTTACTCGTACCTGCAATTAACTTTACCGAACACCTATTACCAAGCGACGTGATGGCAGTTTCACATACGCGTGTAACCTCTGGCTTTGATGGCCAAGTTCATATCTGTTTTCGCCTCTTCGGTCACGATCGTCACGAAGGCTAGCCACGTAATAATATTATATCGCATTATTGCCCACGACTGTACGCAGTTCCTTGTGAAATGACCAACTAGGCTAAATTGGTTAAATGCCTATCTTACATCTTATGTTTAAAGTAAGAAGCCGTAAAGAACTCGCTTCTGGTCAAGCGATGTTATCGGTTAACTAGCTGTCGCTATATCGCGAGGTATCGCGTTAAACTGTAATAGAATTTCTACTTATTTACGTATTTTATTTCAAGAATTTTGCCGCAATTTCTATGTTACTGGAAGATTTTCTTCCAATTGCATAGAGTTTGTCGACACAACAACACAGCATGTTTGCTGGGAACTAGAAACCATTACTACAGAGCCTGCACACAAATCTCAAACAACTCAACTTGCTTTGTATTGTGTATATATCCATAAGTTCTTCTTAGGGAACAGGAAGTGGCTATGCACAAAAGCCTTTACTTAATTATGAATGAAGCCCAATCCAGAGGCACTTAATTTCAATACGTCTACGTTTCGTTTGCAGTCACAGCTCAGCAAGTCAATGCCAACGGAGCGCCGAACGGTTTCAAGTTAAGTGTTTACATATTTGTTTGTGCGTGTATGGCGCTCAAATATTTGCTATTTTTGAAATGGTGACGACATTAGGCAACAGTCGCGTCACATTCCAAGTCCATTTGAATGAAAAGTGTGTCAGTGGTTGTTGCATGAATTGTTATAAAACGGGTGTTGCGTACGCCCACCGTCTCACCGGGTTTGTGAATGGAGCGTCGGTCGGCAGCAGAGCCCGAGTTGAGCTGCTCCACACCGCTTGCAACAGCATTCGCCTACGTTCGTTTCGAGGTCGCCAACTTTCATTCATAGGCACGACGGTCACATTTGCAACGTGAAAAATCTGCAATCTAATGGCAACTGAAGTAATTGAGGTAATAAAATTGCGCAACAATTTTCTTGATGATGTAATGTTGTTTGTAGGTATATGTATAGTTGTCGCTGGTCGAGCTTTATGACTTCCTGTCCGCTTAAGATCGAAAGTTATACTTTGTTGGAAAAACTTACTGCAGTACTACAAAGTGGCTTTGGCATGAAGTGTAGAGCTTATTGTTTCTTTATTCTTGGCAAATATGTACAGTGTAAATTGTACCTAATTTACTGACTACAGCAGTTTCTCATTTCTGTAAGTTGCTTGGCAATGAACAGTTCTTCTGATTAACATTCAATAGCTACATACTTATTATACTTGGGTGAGTATTTTAACACCTTTGTTACTATGGTAGGTACATACTTTGACAAGTTAGTTAAAAGTAAAAAAAGTTGGAACAGTACAAAAATGTAAACGCGCTAATATGAATGTTCAAAGAATCATATTTAGCACCTGGATGCAAAGTAACAGTTATTTTAATTAATGGCACAGTTTTTTTTTACTAAAATGCTATAAAGTAAGAGATCTTAATAATATTGAATTAATATTCAGCGTTTATGAATACTAATACACATAATTCTAATATGACAGCAACAAAATATGTATGATTGGCTGTCGCCAGAAATCGTTATAATATAAATTGATATAAACCTATACGAACGAGCGTCTATTAAACAGTTTAAATCATGTAACCCGACAAGTCCGAGTCTTCTATGGCGTCTAAAATATTCCCGTCGTTCATTGACACGTGCCAAACCAGTTTTCGGGCAAGTTTTTCTGAATGGTCGCTTCCTTTGTGAGAGTAAACATATTCAAATGTTGCGATTAATTCATAGTTGGATAGTGCCATGGTTTTATGAATGGAAGCCAATGCAGCTGTGTGGGTGTGAGGCCTTGTAGCCGTGAAGCCTGCGCGTGCACACATACTCGCGCGGATTTGCATACTGGCTTAGCGAGCCACGTGTTCCTCTCAAGCACAGTTACCTCTTCAATATTCGAGAAGTTAATTTTAAATGTAAATGATATTTGAAAGTCAACAGTGTATAATGCACCCAGAAAATGAGATCTTTCAATGTTTGCAAACCGATCTCCTTCCGGGTGCGTGTTAGCAGAGCCAACGGTTTCAGGGAACCGTTCCTGAGCGCGTGCGCCGACTATTCGTAACTAACAAAATGTTGTATTTATCTAGTAAGTAGGTAGCTACTTAAGTAAGTATTGAGTATCTATTTACAATAATTCCCAATGTCGAACTTGAGGGAGATTGGGATTTGTTTCTTATTTGCGGTGCGTGGAAACGTTTAAAATAGATTTTATTACATATTATACTTTATTGAATGTTTCTAATTCTTTAGTCTTGGCTGGATCTATCTAGTTAGATAATATAACAAAGTTGGTAGGAAATGACAAATTGAATCTTACAATAAGAATCACAAGATACATTGTGTAGTGTATATGCAAATAAAATTGATGTTAGAACCTACATTATGTATAACATTAAAGGTGCTAATGTGCAAGCAGCAACGTTCATTACAAATCAAATACTTTATATGAAAAGGTCAAGCGTGACTAAGATTCTTCAATGGATGGTTCTGTATTGTAAGATGGTGACAGGAGTCAATTTACCCGCAAGTATTTTTAAAGTGCGAATGATTTTTAGACCACTGATGCTGATATATGGCGATAAAAAGTATTTTTTCAAGAGTAATTTTATTGTACTGAAGTACCACTTGAGAAAAATTGCTTAGCTAAGTCAATGGTGTCTCATCCCATACAAAGAAACTGTCCCGACGTACTGTACTGATTATACTGATAATTTTTTGTACATCGATCGCGTTCGGTTCCGTTCCACGGATATAGATGGTGATCTGTCGATCGCCGTGGAACGGAACCGAACGCAACGATTTACTTTTTTTCTTTGTATGGGATGAGGCATCTGTATGCTAGATTTATATTATCTGTGGCAAAATATATTTATCCACAGGCCCCGCAGTAGACTGATGCACCAACGTGCGTTGATGGATCCTTGTCTGCACCAACAGACTGTCAGATGACAGTGTCAGTCTTTCAGATATATTTTCATACAGAACCCTAAAAAGAACCAAGCAAACAGTATTGAAATCCGCAAATCTGATATAAATTGAATTATTACCTTCCACCGTGTATCAGGGCCTTAAGCAGGCTTCTTTAATAGTTCGTTAGGCACAGTCATTAGGGGCGAGATCGCGAGGCACGCATTGTATTCATCCTCCACAAAGGATGGGAGTTGGTACCACAAGTGCCTAGTTAGCATGATTTATGGTGAATGCGGTATTGCCAGCTTCAATACTCGATTCCATATATGTTGGCTCCTACTTGTACTATTGTAGGCGATAGATCGCTTTTTTTAGTTAAATTGGACAGGATTTTTACACTAAAATGTAAATTATTACCAAATTTTTACTAACCGACTTCAGAAAGGAGGAGGTTATCTAACACAACTGTTCAATAAATGACGGCATATCACTCGGGATAGCTGCAATCGCATGTCTGTTTATTGTTTACACCATTTCATAACATAACATCACACTGGTACGCTTAAAGGGGTACGCAGGTGAGAACAATTTGCCGTGGTATACTCTCATTCCACTGGTTTTGTTCAAGTTTCATGTTATTGGGTTGGTTACTGGGCTCAAATTGTTTGATCGAATGTACCATCGAAATGAAAAAGAAAGAAGAAGAATCTATTCTGGCATCACTTTGACATTCGTTATTGGTATTGGAGGAAAAAAAAATATTTTTACAAAAACATACAACCGACTTCCAAATACAAACACTACAAAGTTAAAAATAACTTCAATTTCTGGAAGTCGGTGTCAAAAAACCAAAAAACGAAGTCAGTTGTATTTTTTGGTAAAAACAAATTCTTTTATTTGACCTACAAGAACATCTATTAGCAGAAGATGATTTGACTGTAAAACAAACTAGTGGTGGATACAAGTAAGATCTGGCGCATAAGAACTTCAAACGTTCTACTACCTACTCGTGAAGTCAGTGAAGCAAACTTTTCATAAAAGTAACATCAAAACTTTTCAACGAAAGACAATACGTGTTTTCAATAGCACAGTAAATAAGACAGCCAATTAATATGCCTTTCAATATACGGTGAAGACAATAGAAACACGCAGATAGTTAGAGCTCAATAGACGATCGCGTGCTCGAGTCAAAGGCCTTCGATGAGCAAGGCACGAGTCATTTCCGGCGCTAAGGCTCTTGTCGCCGGCGCGGGCGCAACGTCGCCGATGCACGATGGAGCAACCGAGAAGAATCGTTGCTAATAAATAATCGTCACTTTCATAAACACTGACTCATCTACAAAACAAGGTTGCCTGATGCTTCTTCGTGTTGGCGGGCTGAAGATCGTAAGTTGTCTTGCACAATCCTCGGCCTCATCCCTGATTACAGATATGTGGGTGATAATTATTTTTTATCGCCTACGCTTAGCTTTGTCTAAGTGTTAATACAGTGAGCTGACAATCGCAACTTTCAGTTGATTTAGTTAAATGTCGAGGATTTAGAAATCTATCGGTTTTGATGTAGCTAATCGAGTTAACGCACTTACATGGATGGTAATCCAGCACATGGTCAGTCTAACCTGTTAGTTCGTAGTAAGACTTAGATGTATGAAGCTGGTCTATAAGACTTTGTACGATTTTGATATTTAAAGGGCATGGGTACATATCGCTTCTGTGCCTATGTACTCGTAAAACCTCATGCAATGGAAATATGTAGTTCTAAAACTAAAACTATCACTGAAGTAGGTATTTTTGGAAGAATGACATCCTATTTCAGTTCCATTCTGGAGAGAAAGAATCGTTAACGTATAGTTTTTTTTTTAATTTCTGCAACAATTTGTTATTGATCAATCTGGATAAATAATCCCTTGGTGCAGTAAAATCAAATATAGAAACTTTTATATACAATTTTGCAAACAGACATTCAACATTTGTTTTTCTGCATATATTGACCACTATATTTAACTATATCATATTGAAATACATAGCGGTCAAATGTCGAAAAATATATTCTTAATATTAAAGTGTTGGCAAGAAATGCATCGCAACATGGACATATCTAATTATGTAAATGTGTAGAGGTATTGTGTCGCCTGTCACTGTGTGTTGGTGGCTACAAGCTATGTGTGTAGTGGACTACGTGTTTAGTGGCCACTCGACCGGCCCGGCCCGTGATGGCGCCAACATCGAAAGCTAGAAACCATCCCATTTTTTCCGTTTCCATCATTAGTAGGTTAAATTCGATATAAAATTTATTTATACACGTTTTATTATGTATTTATGCAAACTATACTGATAGTGAACTGGACTTAATCGCAGCATCCAATCGTAATTGATTTCGTTATCGAAATATGCGTTCGACCGATGCATGTTCCCAATAAGCTAGAAGACATTACTTGTTTATTTGAATTTATTACGTACACACTGATTCACACTCTCCATATGTATGGGTGAAGTCTACTAGATGTTTGAGTTATTTTATCTTGACTTTTACCTTTTTGATCATCATTGAAGTCAATTATTTTGACAGAGACGTTTGGCAATCTAGGGCATAGCATGTTTCTTCCAGCACGTGTTGCTTCCATGAAAAGGATGCGGCTTCGCTACACCAACTTATCTTAGAAAATTAGGTAACCAATTAAAGCTGGCGCCACCATCTCAAGCAGCCAAACAGCCAAGTTTCAATCAAAGCCATTCACAGCTACTTTTGACAGCATCTTTTAATATTACTAAAACAAACAAGTAATTTGTATAGCAGATCTGAAGGGTCGAGTAGTTCGACGAAGCTCATCGCGCCTCGTGGGCGGGTAACGGGACTGCGAGGCGCCAGACGTTACTCTATGGTGCTTGGTGCTATACCATGGATGGCGAACCTTCATTGGTGACCGTGATAATGTGACCACCAAAAATAGATATTAACGCAAGTCCTTAGTAGCAACCCGAAATTCGTACACCAATCGTTATTTTTACATTTTTATATTTATTTTAATAAACGTAAAAGTTTGTGGGATTTCTGTTGCTGTACAATAATCCCCAATATCTTCGGCCGGCCGGGGCCTGACGTAGGCTTTTTAATGTGCACGGCATGGCGCGCTGCTGCTTTAGTGTGAGATTTACTCCTGCGCAGCATTTGTATTTGTAGCCAACTTTATATCAGCCAAAAATATTGAGGATTACTGTGAAGTACCAAAAGGTTTAATAATCTTATATCAGCGTGCCCGAATTATTTTGCCGCGTGCCACCACCGGAACGCGTGGCATAGGTTTGCCATCCCTGCTGTATGGTGAGAGGTGGTATACTGTACCGATTCTCCGTGATGACGGAACATTGGTACGTCGGATTTGTAGGAGCCTACAGACGGCAGACCGGCACAACTGATATCAAACGCAGCAGGATGCGTTTAGAGAACAATCAGTAAATATCTCTCTAGGTAATAGCAACAGCTAATGATCTGAAACCGTATCAGAAATGTATAGCTCATGTGGTTTTGTTTGTAATCTTCATTCATCATGATCGTTAATGGAAACTGTTTTGTGGTTGCAGTTTTAGACTTTATATCTATTAAAATCATGCTAATGTTGCCGATCGTGCCGTCGTCGTAAGTACGTAGGTAGGTAAACTATAAATATGTCGAATTGGAATAGAGCTTTTTTGTGAGCACATGTGTGTTTATAATACTTCCGACTGTAAATCTACCATTCACTGAACCTATGTGTCGTTCGTTGACTTATGTGTGCTCTGGCAGTTGAGTGTGTCATTCTCTCTCAAATGTCTCTCTGATGGTGGCACATGTGTTGGATCATTCGGTTCCCTTCATGATGGTTAAGCTGAGTGGTGCCAATCCATGAGCTAAATTCGTGAACGGGTGGCATCAGTTGTCATAATCTGGTTGCCTCGGCCTGTTTTTTATTAAATATTGTATTTTTAGGTTGTTTATTTTACTCTTGACGCTTTTACGTGCAAGTCTTTTTACATCGTTGTCACATGTATGTGTAATTTTCCAACAAGAATGATGTAACCAAATACTTGTAATTGAAGCTTATAGATGGAAAAGAGTATCCGTGGAGTTTCTTGCACATTCTTCTCCATAGAGACTTACTGACGCTTGCGAATGTGCAACTATATATGTATATAAGGATTATTTGAAATAAACTATTTGGTTTTATTTGTGAGATGTTGGATTAACTTCAATCTCAGGCTTCTTTGGTTTCAGACTTCAGGGTTCTCCCTGGATACAAAGGGTCTTGGAGTCTTTTTTTCTCTTTTGCTTATAATGTACTCATGATCCTCAATGTCATAAAATAGCAGCTCTACAACGTGTAGTATTTCCCTGAACAATATCGCTGTCACATATTTATATCGAGAATCATTAAATTATTTTCCAATTGTTTGACGATTGTTGCGCAACCGCAGCTTTACAATAAAGTGCTACTGTGTTCCGTTCCGTGTATCGTATGACGCAACAACATGAAATCAATCCGTGTGGCTGTGTTGTTGATATATGGCCGGCGCCCACACTGGCTCCGTCGCAGATGAACCTATCAACCGTACATTGTGCACGGTAATGGTCGATTATGAATATAGGTTATGCTTACTTAGGCTTGAGGCAGTACCCTGGGGTATCCTTATAAGGTTTCTGATTAAGTGTCTTGTGAAACATGCAAATCAAGGTCCTTTGTCTCCTTCTTTGTGCTTATCACGGTCTTTAAAAATCTGGTAGGTACCTATTAGACAAATCATATATTTTCAATAATGGTACGAGTCAAAGTTTTTTTTTATAAATTTTCCTTGAAGACTGTGACAGGCTGTAAGTTTTTAATGAAGGTCACCAATCAAAACTTAACAAAATAAAAGTGAAAATGATCGTCTGACATGACATGTAATCAAACAACAGTTCGTGTAATAAGCGGGGGCGTTACGTAAACAATGAGTTGGGCGGACCTGCCACCGGGCGCCACCTCCCCGCCCCTCCCCCACCCTCGCACCTGCGCATGGGCACATTTTCGCAATCAACACCAAATTGAATGGCGTATAGCCACGTGACGCGCCGGCCAAACGCCTGGCGCCATACGACATAAAGATTTGGAAATGCGACGCAATTAATTTGTATACTTTCGAACTTGGCTTTTATACGCTTTAGAAAACTGCTATGTGACAGCCTACATGTTTTGTACGTATTGTTATAGTATATAAGTTGCCTGCGTTTTCTTTCTTTCCATCCCTATCTCCTGAGAAATCGACCTTACCTTACTATGGTGACTAAAATTTCACACTAGGTAGATCCACTAGTGGCACCGTTAGTTCCAACCAAATACTTTACAAAAACTCTTCCCAAGACTGTGAGCTTTAAAGTCTGTTTCTTGCAAAACGGGAACATCAGCTCTATTAATAATATCTGCTGGTTTGATGTTAAATAAGGAGAATGATGAGCAACAAGCCATTAGAGGACGTGGTCCATGTTTAGCTACCTACGGATGTGTAGTCATCTAAGGCAGGATTTGTACAATCATGGCAAAAAAGGAGATTAATTTGAATATATTATATGAAATTATATTAAGCCTGGTTTAATTGCCCTCAAAATACATAAAAATATCTGTTAATACTCATTTAGTATCATACTTCTTTGTTACCGTGGTAACCAATCCGGATTCGGTAGCACGGCTTATCGGGCTGAGCTACTAAACCGAACTCGCTACCATAAAAGGCCACCGTAGGAAATTGAAGGAGCAAACATTAATGATTTTCCTTCATTTACATTTTACATTAACAAAAAATATTCTTGAAGAGTCGACGCTAACTACGACCACATATGGCGTCGATTCGCCGCCACCTACTAATTGAGAGCGACACTAGACAAATATATCGCCTTTTATGGTCGCGGCGGATATTAAGTATACTGATTGGTAAATAAACAGAATAAAGGATCGTAAGGCCGAGATGAATCAGCTCTCGATCGAGCTGTGATTAGAGGCGATTAGCATGCGCCTGCGCAGCGCGTCTAGCGCAGCGTCCCACGTGGGAGGCGGGGCGGCCTGCCCGTGCGCAGCCATTGTCTTACAACGCGTTATAGCATTATAATAGCACTGCTATTGCACACTATTTATGTAAATCTATTTGAGAATTCAATTTGTCTATTGTAATGTATTCATGAACGGATATTAGCAACTGTGAGACAAAGTGCCTCTCGTCAACAACCTGTCAACCAGCGGTGTGTGTTCGCTCGAAATGATTTGTTTCAGAATTAGGTAAAGGTGAGCAACCATTACTGAACTAGATTTGTTCAACAGTATCCTCTATAGGCACGTAGTCTTGCATGGTTTGATTTATAGTCTGTTGTGAAATGTGAAGCATAAATGACAAACCATATTAATATGTCATTCTACGTTGCCTACCGTATCATATACGTTTAACCCATCTCATCCCACGTGAACGATAAACTGCCGACACTGCCGTAATTTCTAAATACAATATATCCTAGTGCTTAGTACATGCCTGCGTCAAAGTCGAAAATTATCCCGAGGGAACATATTTCCGCAGTGAAAATTATCCTATGTACTATTTCTGACCATAACCTATATCTGTACAAAATTTCATCCAGATCCGTCCAGCCGTTTGAGTGTGAAAAAATAACAAACATACAAAAACGCTCACCAACTTTCGCCTGTATAATATTAGTGTGATCCTAGTGACTTGTGCAGACACTTTTCCGCAGGTTCTTTTCTTCTATAGGCACTTTTATGTTCCCGAACCACCTCCGAACCCAAGTCGTGGTAGGTGTGATTCCAACCTCTCAAATATTACGATCCCATATTCCATCATCCCTCTAGGCCTCTTCGAAGACAGCGCAGGGGTCAATCTGGCTGCAGGTTCTTGACGCAGCCAGAGTGACTCCTGCGCTGTCTTCGAATAAGCCTTGGAAGTGACAAAACTTTGGGCCAACGGAATCAATAGCGTGCCAGTGAATCGAAGAAAAATAAGACTGCTAAAGGTCTACTACTCAAGTCATCTTACTAATATTAGGGGTTAAATTGCTAAATTACTGTTTTAATTGCAGTTTCAATTGCTTTTTGTTTTTATGTATTTTTTTTATTTATGTTGAGTGTGGAGGTAGGTTTTTTATTGTAGGAAGAGCACGAGTTCGTTATGGAATGTATTTTGTGTGACCATTTGTTGAAATTGGCAATTAAGGAAACGTTTGTACTATCATAGGTAGTTAAGGCATATTTTTATTTTTAAATTTGGTGATAATGTTTATTATCTATATATATTCTAATTACTAATATACTAATAATATATATTATTCATTCAATAAATTCATTCTTGTTACGAGTATCGCTGGGGCGAGGAGATGCAACAAGGGTAAAAAAATATTTCACAAAACAACTTTTGTACTACCCATATCCACAAAAATACTTTTCAGGACCAGTTTGCCAGTAACTCACAGTTCTACAAATTAACCATTTATTCTTACAAATGCGTCCGTCCATAACAAAAAGGTTCTCGAACGTTCCACAAGTTTTTGCTTTGTTTTTGGAAAGCGTTCTCGTGTTCCTCACAATTAATGAATAGTTCGCTGGAGGAAAGTTTTCTTCTCGCCATTTTATCTGTCTGCTCTTTAGTATTTCAGTTGTTTTAGGTACTTCAATAAAGTATTAAGTAGTCTTGTGAAAGTATCCAAGTTTTTTCACGGTCGGTAGGTAATGCTCGTGCCTGCCTTGATTACGAACGAATGTTATGCATTTTATCAAGTAATTCCACTTGAAATTTTACATCTGTATCATACTGGACAAAAACTTGACCAAGTAACAGTTGCTTAATGCCTAGGTATAATGATAAATTGCCAACTAACTTGGAAGCCACACACAGAAGAAGTGTGCAAAAAACAGAGTCTAGGTGCATATGTATTTTTTAACCTGTTTAAGAAAGTGAGCATGGCCACAAGATTAATTGCTTACCATGGGTTAGTGGCCTGGATTTTGAGATTCGGCATAACATTTTGGGAAAATTGTAGCTTGAGAGAACAGATGTCCAATACTCAAATAACCGGCCAAGTGCGAGTCAGATTAAGCACGAAGGATTCCGTACCATTATCGCAAAAAAACGGCAATAATATCACGTTTGTTGTATGAGAGCCCCACTTAAATATTTATGCAATAGAACTGCATCATAGTGAAAATTTTAACTGTCTAGCTATCACGGTTCATGAGATACAGCCACAAACGGATCGCGGAGTTTTAGTAATAGGGACCCGTTTTTACCCTTTAGGTACGGAACCTTGATGAACCTGATGACAGAGGGCGCTGTCAAGTAAACATTGCAATCAGTTGTGCTCCTACTAAAATTAAATATAAAAATATAAAAATCAAGTTTTTCGCTGTATACAGTGTATAATTATCAAGCCTGACTTGCAATATAATAGTGACAGAGTTATTAGCAAGTTTTGGTGAGAGACTACTGAAAAAACGTACTTTAAAAATTAAGTGAACATCTGAACAGTGAATTACAAAACCGTGACGTTCTATTACTCAAGACCTTTAGTGAGTTCCATGAAGTGTTCCCTGTGCATATAATCCTAGTTAACGTGTAATAACATTTATAATTAGGAATGTAATTAACTGCGAGTGTTTTTCTTCGAACATTGACCGTCAAAAAAATCGTTTTTTTTCATCACAACATTTGAATAGTATTGCGTACAACACCATCTAGCGCATATCATCTAAACAACGAAACAATTTGTGTTACCAAATATCTAATAGTGTTGTCAGACTATTAAATTTGCTGTAAAATTATTTTATTATTGATGAAACTGACATCTATTGTCTATTCTACGAACTAACGCTATGAAGATATAAGATCACTACTTTTGTCAGAAAAGTAATTGTACAGTTGGCCTTGCGGTTAAGGTGTCGTCCTGCAAATATAGTGTTGAGGGTTCGAGTCCTGCCAAGTGGAATACTTTTAGGATTTATTTTGATTTCATTTCAATTTTCTACTGGTTTAAACCATCAATCAACATGAATTTCTTAGAAAACATTACTTTCCGACGAACACGCACTCAATCGGAATCCAACATTGACAACAGCCATGACGTAACTTCGCAAACTTTGGACTGTACCACAAATTCCCTGCCTGATATGTCTGACGATGAAGATGAAGAAAAAATGAACATATTAAAGAAAGAGATAGAAAGTCTAAAAAATAAATTACAAAGCGCACACGAAGAAATTGATCAATTGTCTCTAGAGTATAGAAACTTGAAGCAGTCTAATGCTGAATTATTGGAAATTAATAAAACATATAAAGTCGTTTATAACACTCCAGTCAGGAACAAAAGCAAAATCAAAACTCCAAGGAAGAATACAACAACGAAACATATTAAAACAAAACAGGCTCTAACTTCAGAAAATATTGAAATCATGCAAAGCACACCTCAAATTGATGTTGATATTGGAAGTACACAGAATTATAATGACAAAATGACTCCTAATACATCATCGCTTGCTTTGAAACGTAACATTTGTGTCATAAGCAGTGAATTGTCAAATAGGATATATACCATGAGTGAAGGCAATCATCTACGTAATTATAATATGTGTCATTATCGTACGCCTAAATGTGGAATTGAGCATATCTTAAGAAATATTGAAAACAAAGTTCGTAATTTTACTTGCTCAGATTATTGTATTATTTTTATTGGTGAGGAGGATTTCAAAAAAACAAATAAATATATAGAACTAGTGACATTAATTCGTGAGAAACTATTACAATTGAAACACACTAATTTTATTATATGTCTACCTACTTTCAAATACATGGATAATTCTAATATTATGTTTAATAGCCGAATTGATACTTTTAATAATTTAATTTATATGGACGTCCAGACATACAGCTATGCGTTTGTCTTAGACTCGAATCTAAATCTTCCTTACACACTTGACACGTACAACCACTGGCATGGTAATCTTAATAATAAAGGCTTTAGAATCGTAATATCTGACTTGCAAGACCTCATCCTAGACCTAGACAACGTAAACACCATGCAATCAATGGTTGATTGTACCCAAAAGGAACAATTTGAAATGGCACAAAACACGTCTCAGTTTTTTCTATAATTATTATCTTAATATTCTCCATCAAAACATTGCAGGACTTATGAATAAAGCGGATTCGCTTATTGTAAAATTAGAAGAGCTTCATAGTAAAAGAATTAGTATAGACATAATCTGTATAACGGAGCATTTCATTGAGACAGGCTACGAGAATATATTACATATACCTAATTTCTGCCCAGCAGCTTTCTTTACTAGAAATGTTAAACGCGGTGGCACTTGCATTTTTGTTAGAGCAGGATTGCAGTATCGAGAATTATTGGATATCGCTAAACAGTCAGTAACGGGCGTTTTTGAATATTGTGGTATAGAATTGACATCTTATAGTATTATCATTATATGTGTTTATAGAATACCTAAATATAATTATAACATATTTTACGAGAGACTAGACTATATTTTGCGAAAATATTGCTCATTCGGAAAAAAAAATATTATCTTAGCTGGAGACTTTAATATAGATGTTTTAAAAAGGAATAAAATTACATTCGAATTCGAACAATTTCTTTTGCAATATAACCTACAATTAGAACTTCATAAACCGACTAGATGAGTAGTAATTCCTGCATAGATAATTTTGCTCACACCTACCGAAAAAAATGTAAAGCTGAAATAATGGACTTAGTACTTTCAGATCATACGTCTCAATTACTCCAGGTTCCTATTAAAAAAACTTGTACACTGAAATATTGGAAATCTACAAAACAGGATATCTCAGTAGGCAACTTGGAAAATTTCAAAAGTCATCTAAAGTGCTTATCTTTTTCGGAGGTATACAAAGCCAAAGATGCGAATGAATCCTATGAACATTTTATGGATGATTTTTCATTATTGTACAAATTATGCTTTCCAAATAGAGTCGTGACGGTGTTTACGAATAAAAAGAATAGGTGGATATCTCGTGGAGTAAAAATCTGTAGTCAAAAGCAAAGGCGATTGCTATGGACATATAGATTCAATCATAATATAAAAAATAGACTTGCGTTTAAAAAATATTCTTTTACATATAGAAAAATAATAAACTTAACTCAAAAAGCACAAAATAACCACTACATTAATACGTCAAAAAATAAGTCAAAAGCTGCTTGGCAAGTCATTCAAAAATCAAAATTCAATTTACCACAAGAACCTATATTGTCTATAAACAAAGATAATTTAACTATTACACATCCTATGAAAATTGCAAACGAATTTAATAACTATTTTGTAGAGGTAATTGAAAATAATATTAAAACTAAAGGAACATTAACCAATAATTACGTTATTGAACATTCGAATTCGCAATCACTATTTATGCTACCTGTTTCAGATTCTGATATAATCAAAATAATTTGCAGCCTAAAAAATACAAGTACGGTAGGATTTGATGGCATATCAACTAAAGTTATAAAATACGTTAAGGAAATTATAGCACCTCTACTATCACACATAATTAATCTTTGCATTTCTGATGGTTTATTCCCAAATAGCCTAAAAAAAGTCATCATTAAACCACTTTATAAAAAAAAAGATAAAAGTGATGTTCAAAATTATAGACCTATTGCGAAAATACCAGTATTCTCAAAAATTATTGAGAAAGTAATATATAATTCTATATATTCTTATTTCGAAAAATTCAAACTTTTTTGCAATGAACAAAAAGGCTTCAGAAAGAATACAAATATTAATATGGCTCTATTTGACCTGCTATCTAGTGTAATGACATCTGTAGATAAAGGTAAGCCTGTATGTGCTATACTAACCGATATGACAAAAGCGTTTGATTTCGTGGATCATAAGATTTTGTTGCAGAAATTGCATGGGTATGGCATAAGAGGAAACATTTTGAAACTCCTAGAATCATATTTAAGTGACCGAACTCAATGTACAGAAATCACTAGAATTTGTCCTATTACTAAATTGAAGATGAAATATCTATCTAAGCCAAGGCATATAAAATATGGTGTCCCTCAAGGTAGCGTACTGGGGCCACCCTTTTTCTTAATATACATTAATGATCTTCCAAAAACTGTAGATCATAAAATGGTACTGTTTGCAGATGACAGCACAACTATTGTGGAATGTACTAATCCTAATAATAACCAAAATGACATAAATAATTCTCTGAGTGACATTATAAATTGGCTTGACAAAAATAATCTTGTAATTAATTTAAATAAAACAAAAGTTATGCATTTCCACCAGCGCCGTAAGAACCCACTAGTTAATGTTGCCTATAATGACTGTAGAATAGAAGAAGTTACAAATGCAAAATTCTTGGGTATAACTATAGATAATAAACTAACCTGGAAACCTCACATAGAGGAAATCTGCAAGCGTGTGAGTAAATCTGCATATCCAGGGTGGGCCATAAGGGTGTTGGCGGTTTAAATATTCGATTTAAAAAAAAACTACGAAACATAACACAAATATATTTGTATTGTTAAAAAGTAGAAGCATAGGAATTTTTAAGACTTAAAAATAATGTTGTCCAAATGGCTTCCCTCGGCTGCTTGGCACTCTTGGAACCGAAGTCGCAAATTTTGGAAAACTCGTTGAAAAGTTGTTCTCGGTATTTTGTTACTTTCCTGAATAATATTCCTCTTCAGCTGCTCTAAATTGGTCGGATTATTCTCGTAAACTACCGATTTGAGGTAGCCCCATAGAAAATAATCGCATGGAGAGAGATCGGGGCTACGTGGGGGCCATTCAATATCCCCCCTTTTCGAGATGAGTTTTCCGGGAAAAACATTTTTCAGCAGCTCTATGGATACCCTAGCCGTATGACATGTGGCCCCATCCTGTTGAAACCACATCCTCGAGGTATTGCCTCGAAGTTCTTGCAAAGCTGGCACCAAAAAGTCTGTTATCATGTTGCAATAATTGTTAGCTCTAACCGTCATCGCTTGCCCTCTTTCGTCCTCAAAAAAGTATGGCCCAATAATACCGGTTGACGTTATCCCAGCCCACACGACAAGCTTAGGGCTGTGAAGTGGACGTTCATGCAAGCGTCGGGGATTAGTCTCGGACCAGAACCGACAATTTTGTTTGTACCAAATACCGAGAACAACTTTTCAACGAGTTTTCCAAAATTTGCGACTTCGGTTCCAAGAGTGCCAAGCAGCCGAGGGAAGCCATTTGGACAACATTATTTTTAAGTCTTAAAAATTCCTATGCTTCTACTTTTTAACAATACAAATATATTTGTGTTATGTTTCGTAGTTTTTTTTAAATCGAATATTTAAACCGCCAACACCCTTATGGCCCACCCTGTATTATTCCAATTATCCAAGAAAGTAAATACTGACACACTTTTAAAAGCCTATCATGGATTGGTCGCTTCTATTTTGAGATATGGTGTTGTTTTTTGGGGACAGTCAACTAATAGAGAACTTGTATTCAGGATGCAAAAAAGATGTGTACGATCAATGTGTGGTCTAAGAACAACGGATAGTTGCGTTCCTTACTTTAAAAAATTAAAAATACTGACTTTTCCGTCTTTGTATGTATTGGAAACTGCATTATTTGTAAAAAATAATCAACAGTTATTTCAAAAATTTGCATCTATCAAGAGAACTCCAATTCGTGCCCAATATGAGAATTTGTTATGTCAATACAAGTGTAAAACTGCTTTATTGAAAAAGAGTTTCTTTGGTATTGCTCCAGATATTTATAATAAAATACCTGATAATATTAAATGTATGCCACTAAACAAATTTAAAAAGTCTCTTCAGGGGATATTACTAGAGAAGTGCTATTACAGTGTGGATGAATTTTTAAATGATATTTCGCTTGTATAGAATTCTAAATGTGATTTTTTTTCTGTTTGTATTACTCAAATGAAATAAGTAATTTGACATAGTGATTTTTTATTGAATTTAAATTGTGAAATAGTTATTTTTAATTGAATTTAAATTGTGACAGCGATTTTTCATTTAATTTAGGTTTTGACATTGTAATTTTAATTTAATTTAGGTTTTGACATTGTAATTTCAATTTAATTTAAATTTTGACATAGCGATTTTTTATTTAATTTGGGTTTTGAAATTGTAGTTTTAATTTAATTTAAGTTTTGACATAGTGTTTTTTTATTGAATTTAAATTTTGACATTGTAATTTCAATTTAATTTAAATTTTGCAATTGTATTTTTTTTGTATTGTTTGTCTAGTGCAACAAATTTTGTACGCCATAAATGGCAAAACATGTAGCCACCTCATATTTATATAAGACCATGTACTGTACTCATGTTTTACAAAATAAATATATCTTATCTTATCTTATCTTAACCTTAAAAACGATGTTAACGGGCAATGTGTAATTTAACAGTAACAGATAGCTGTGGGCTGTGGATTCAAATCCAGGCAGGCGAAATACTTTGTGTAAATTATTTCATCACCACTGCTCTAACAACGGTGAAGGAAAACATCGTGAGGAAACTGGCACGTCCTAAAACCAATAGCTCGAAGACATAGACATCCACCAACACGCACTGGGACCGCGTGGTGGATTACGGCCCATTCCCTCTCTCAGAGCGAAGGCCAGTGTCCCAGCAATGGGAACATTAAAAGGCTGATGATGAGATAGCTATATGCCTATGTTTGTCTCTAAAATTACTAACATTCCCATCTTTGGGACTGTTATGTCTGAAATTACTAACATTCCCATCTCTTTACTCTTTATACAGTTTGTTTACACTTTATAGATATCTTAAAGTTCTGGCGTGAAGTTTAGATAATTGGACAGATAAATAAATGAGTAGGCAGTAAAATAACAATATAAAACTGAGTATAATCGGCAATGGATGCGTGTCATCGAGATCATTGATAAGTACAGACGAAGAATGGTACATCATTCTGATTGCTCAATAAATATACCTTAACACTTCAAGAAAAGCTCTCTGAACAATTCTCAGATATTTCACCTTCAAGCCCTTACTCCGTTATAGTGCTTAAAACCGTTACTTTCTAAAGCAATATATTTATTGTTGATTCATGTAAATTATTTGTGAAACATGGTTTTTACGTATGACTAATACTTTTTCTTTCAAAAATAATTAACAACATGATTTTATTGAAAACGACTTGGATGTTTAAAAATAGATATTTTTCTTAACCTCCACAGGATATGTAAATCATAAAATATTTTGCGAACAAAAATGTCCAAAAAGAGGTCCTGGCACCGAGCGGACCACGGCCAGTGCCACGTTAACATTGAGGAATATATATGCCTTAATTCCCAAAACAAAACACAATACTGATTGTGTACTCCCGGTAGCTAGCGCAATCGTTTTTCTCTCTGCACAATAGCAACAAGTACTTGAATTTAGCAAGTTAGTATTGTTCGTGGATATACTCGTACTTCCGCGGTTCTAACGTCACGTGTATGGAGTGGAGCACTACTACTGTAGTGTATTGAGAAGTAGATGATGGTGTGTTCAATGGCAGCTGAACAGTTAGTAGAAACGCGGTTGTGTTGCTTTTTCTAATGTTTTGGTTTTAAAGTTTGTCTCTATGCAAGAGGATAAAGAGCGTATTCGAGATCGGCCCAAAAAACGGTAATGAAATGACCTGGAAGAGCATAGAGACGCTGATTTAAAGAGGCAGAAAGGGAGTGTCAGGAAAGATATGAGGGACGCTTTTGAGACATTATAAGCTAATCAAAATTGGAGAATAGTACAATAGCAATATGAAGCTGCGTATACTGCATACGAATTGAAGTTTGTAAAGCAACAAGTACTAACTTGCTAAGTAAGCACGAAAGTAAGTTAGTACGTATTGTTCGTGGATTTACTGCCGCGTTTCTGAAATCACGTGCATCGTGCAATTGTATGGAATGCAGTGCATATAGCACACTGCATTGACAAGTTGATTGTAGGCATTGGTATATCTTATATATCAATTATTGTAATATTGGTGTGATACAATATGTTTCCAATATTGTTGGGTTTGTTTGGATTATATGGGTCTTTGAAATAATTATGAACAATCTTTTTCATGGTACTTGCAAGGATTTAATAAGTAACTGAAAATCGCATCGGTGTCTGAAATGGTAAGTGGAAATCAGTCAGATGATTGAGATATGTATTCAGGAAAGTTTTGAGAATTATTATAGATATGTGGTTGTGTAAATGGCTATAGGAGTAAGACAAGATCAAAGAAAGGATGGATGGCATGTGGAAAATTGATATGACGATGAGTAGAGGAGTTTGGAAGTTAAAGACATTGCGCCGATCTCAATTAAATAGGAAGACATGATGATTATTTTTCTTTGTAACTATAGTTTTTCAGACGGTAATAGTAAATAATAATTTATCTTCTTTGTAAAAGCTATAACTTTTCCATTTACTTGTAAATCCATTCCATTATTTTCACTTACCTTAAGAGTCTACTCATGTATCTGTAATATGATTATAGTCAAAAGTAAACCTCATAAATATCGACTGAAAAATACGAGATTCAGAACACGTAGTTTCTGAAAGCATACGTTTGAAAACATTCCAGAATTTTATAACAATTCTATATGTATATGAGAATCGTTTCAGGGTCTAGACATCTTTTTACACGAGTACTTGTTTGAAGGTATTGTCGTCTCCTCTTATAGAATCCTTTTGTTTATTTTCGTGACACCCACAGCTCCTGTACACCATTGTATTTTGTCATAAACACTCATAGTGAAACATTCAATGTAAATAATGTTTGAAATAGAATATTCAAATACAAATTCAATTTCAAATTCGTTTATTTCGGATAACTTAATCCATACAGTTCGATTGAATATGAAAGAAAAGAACAATAACAAAACATATAAAAACACATTCAAATTACTCGCTTAATAAAGGATCTCCATAGCGAAGAGGAGATCTTATCAGCTACAGTCTTCAGAATTCCGTTGCAGCTGCCACGCATTCTACAGCTCAGGACAGTATTCTTGCGGATGACGGCGTGTAACCCATCAGTGCGATACATCGCAAACATCCACGATGGACTACAGAAGCGAGGCAGCCCCAACATCATCCTGAAGATGTTGATATGCCGGACGCGCAAGACATCCAGCGATCTTTTGGTGTGACTGACCCACAGATTTTCCGTATAAAACCTTTTACAATACGCCTTAAACAACGTTATCTTTACTTGTTCAGAACAGCGCAGCGGGAGAATCTGCGGGCCAGCATGTTACGCCAAAGCCTTGCGCTCTCTCTCAATATCCAGATCGTCCTTAAGACCCTCGGTAATTAAATGGCCCAGGTATTTAAATTTCGTGACACGATTTATGCACAAGCCATTTAGGGTAATATTATGTGAAAACTTGGGGCAGAATAAGCATCTAGGTTTTCGCAGACAAGTGCGACGAGACAACGCGACAACTATAAGATAGCAGGTTTTCATATACCTAATATCCCTGTTTAAGTAACTCTGTCGGTCTGTCTGTTTGTTACTTTTTGACATCTTGAGGGCTGAATGGATTTGGATGAAACTTGGCACACGGGAATGTGTAGATCATATTTTGGATTAGGACCTAAGGAGTTTTTCATCACGGAAGTATGTCTCTTGGGATAATTTTCACGGTGGTGAAGCCGCTAGCCGCTGGATCTATATGTTAAGCAATTTCAGAACAAGTTTACAAGGACAAACTGTCTGTGCAAGCCTTTAACGTCTGTTTTTCAAATTAATTTTTTTCAATTTGTGTATAAGCGGCTTATATGTATGTAAACCTACGACCTTTGTCCTGGATCAACTCTTATTTGATAAATAAAATATACAGATGGGGTTATTCTATATGTACACAGGAATTTGTATACAGATTTCATGTTTGTTTACTTTTAAAATGATTCAGGTGTGAATTACGTTAGGAATTCATTGTGGAAAGGTAACAGCGTTTTCATTTTAGGTATAAACCTTGAACCTGAAATCAAAGGAGATTATATATCGTTTCAAGTTATCGGCGTATGAATATTTTTTTTCCGGTGGTATTCAGTCATGATAGGTACGGTTCCTGAAAATCTTGTTTTATTCATAATTCTTGTTAATTCGAAGATTTCTGTTGGAAAGGTGTTTGTGAACTTGAAAACGTTTAGTAAAATTGTGTAAGATTTTGTCCGAGGTAAATCATTCTGCCAACAGAGGATTTCTGTACCTTTATCAAATTCTAAGTCAAATTCTTTATTTCAAATAAGCCATCAAGCGGCATTTTTGAACGCCAAAATAAGAAATAAAAAAAAAATTGTGTCTTTCATAGGTACCAATTATTTTGCGTTATGGACACCGACTTCAAAAAATTAAGTTATTTTTCACTTTGTAGTTTTGTATTTGGAAGTCGGTAGTATTCTTTTGCAAAAATGTTTTTTATTTTTCACTTTTTTGTTGTACCTACCTAATAGGCAAGTTAGTAAGGTAACTGTAACGCCAGAATAGATTTCATGAAACTTGAACATAACCGGTGAAATGAGAGATCTGCGTACCCCTTAAGAGCGTACTGGCGTGATGTTATGTTAAGAAATGGTATAAACAATAAACAGACATGCGATTGCAGCAATTCCGAAGGATTTGCCGTTATTTATTGAAGAGTTCTGTTATATATCTCCGAAGTTCTTCATTAGATCTTCACCAAATTAAAATGGGACCAATTTCCAAACATACTCTTTCAAACAAAAAAAGAATTTTCAAAATCGATACACAATTGACGGAGATATCAGTGAACATAAACAAAAAAAAAAACAAAACTAATGTCGAACATAGAACCTCCTCCTTTTTTTTTTTAGTTATTTCATTTAGGTTAGGTTATTGCACTCAGTATAACTCTACTGTACTACGTATAGGAATAAAGTATAACAAGCACTAACATATTTCATATTTTTTGAGAAGTGTTGGGATGCCCAGTCAAATTACAGGACAGAATGACTTTTGAGTCTTGTTTCTATATCGGCCATGAAATATCACTCTTGGTATTTCATATTAAAGGCCTCCTCATTTAGAACATTTTCCAACAATATTTTTTTCTGCAATTACAAATACGGGAATGAATAACGGACCGCACAATAATTTAATCGTGTTAACAATCTTTATTGTTTACCAGTCATCTCGGAACTGTTCCATTGCAGAGAAAAGGCTTCTTCTCATAAAGAGATGGCACAAGTATTTATCAGCCACGCTTGCTCAAGGCAAGTTGGCAATTAATTCGGAATTATTATCTTTATTGTTTACAGTGTATCATAATTAATATTCCCAAAAGTCTCACAACATACGATGGTTATTATTCTACGCCTGTGGGTGTTCGATAGAATTGATTATTATGTATGGATCAAAATGTCAATAATTATATACGAGTGTTATTGTTACCAGACCCGAGTACAAATTATGCGAAAACTTTGGACCGTGGGTAAACATTTGTGTATCTATTTGTTTGTCTTAAATACCAATATGGAATATTTATGCAGAATAATATACCTTTGTTTGTGTGCATTCCCTTATAAATAGATTAACTACAACAAAAATAAGTTAAATTAAAATTAACTAGCGCGTGCGAACATTAGATCAACGAGGCATCGTGTCGTCGTTGTGTATTTGAGTTTATATGTTTGTTAACGCACCCAGATAATTACTAATTTTGATTCATCTTCTGTGTTTATACTTTTTTGTTGTTATGTATTTATTCTATTTTATTATTTTAAGTATGTTCCGTTTCCGTGAGTGTGTCCGTGGCATTAATAGTGGGACTTAATAGAATACCAGGCGTAACGTTATTTTCTTTTTGGATATCACTGGACATGCTGAAATAGGAAGGAACATTTTTGAACTCGCACAAGGCTTTTTTTTTTTTTGATTTTCCTTATTTCTCGTTCCTCCTGTGCGGGTAACAGATAAATATATTTTTTTCATCATGCATGTATCCTCCGACGGGATGATATATGGTACATTATGTGTATTTTCTTTATAATGTGATAAGTATTTTTCTATCTTTCCTTTTAGAAAAAGTTATCCCATACTAAAAATGTAACCTATAATTCACTCACTCTATAACTCACATACATAAACAGCCAGACCCGGAACAAATATTTTGGCCATACAAATATTTATTTATTGAATTTATTTAAAAGTTCATGCATATTTTAGAATGATGGACTTTACCAGTCAACCAAGGGTGGTGAACAGACAACATGGCAGGTGCATTGTTAAGGAGGACAAAAGAAAAAAAGTTGCTTAAAATACACATCTCGTATAATTATTATGTTCGGTGCGGAAATCGAAATCGAGACACGCCCAGCAGCCAATCCAATCAAACCAAGTCAATTGTGCGGTTAACCTAATCCATTCTTCATTAATAAAACAATAGAACTAAGAATTATAAATTAAAGACATTAACCAGCTCATTTGCCGTTAACCGCTTGAGACGTCTCGAGAAGATATCAGATTCCGCAAATGAATCCATTTGTGATAATCACTGCCAATCTTATAGCGTTTAAAAGATTTTCAGACGTATTTCACATTGGGCCCCCTTTTTACATTAGCCACACGTAACTTAATTTAGTTTTTATCGGTAAAGATTCTAGCCGCGTAAATACTTAGACTTCTTTCCTCCTGGTGATTCTGGCCTCCTGGTAGTTTGGGTGCTTATAATATTCAACATCTAACTAAAAAAGCAAAAGAAGATGTTTAATGTTTTCATGTTATTAAACTCTACTGATTTTAATCCGATTTTTGATTTTTTATTCCTAAAAAATTAAACTACCCAACACTAGTATCAACTAGTACGTAGGTGCTAAATGTGGAATAAAATTTTAATTAATAATTTATTCCACTTATGGCACCTGCGAAAAATATCTATAGGTGCCGTATGTGGAATACCACAGGTGCCATTAACTCAAGTTCCGTTACAACGGGTGCCCAATGTGGAATACTTCGATTTTCTCTATATAGTTATACAGTTGCCTAGACTCAGTTGTTTATCTCACTGTGATCAACTTTTCGTACCTGATACGAAGATATGAATGTTTTATGGTCAAACTTGCGTTTTTCAAGAAAATAAGTTAGAAGCGCTATATCATAGATATAAACAGTAAGGATACGGCGGCCATTAGAATGAACCAATTAGAATTCCAACGAATGTTTGATTGTAGGTACGCGTGCACGAACATATTAAATTCATCAAAAAACTCGCACATACAGCAATATGTGTTAACTTCAGCCTAGTACGACTTGTGTATGACTAAATTGTGTCATTAGAAAAACGAGCGGTTGGTCCTGTTTTTATTTTATAAGTCAGTGGCTATAACTTAACCTTAACTACGACCCATTAGCGCATAAACTTTTGCGTCTATTACATTACGGGCTGCAATACCTAAACAGCGATTTATCACCAAAAATAAAAGTTGTTTCTGAGCAATTTTGTACAATGTAACTAAGTTTAATGGGAATGTTAAGATGACTGAAGATTAGTTCTGGGTGCTTTCCCACCTTGTTTAACTGATTACTTTGTATAATTGATGCTTCATTATAATGCTCTCTACTTTTAATCTCTTTAATTTTTAAGAGCTACGAGTATCCATAACCTCTTATAGAAAAGTTTCGGATATTGTTTTCGCATAATCTGATCTTTTAAAAAATTCCTAGCTAGACTGTTATTAATCCTTGACCTTTCAATCTTATTCCAGCTTTGTTTTCAAGAGGTATAAAGATGGAACCATAGATTACATTTGATGAAAATTTCTTATCATCATCTTCCAGCCCTTATCCCATGTTATTTGGGGTCGGCGCAACACGTTTTCTTTTTCAATACCGTCCCCTGTAACGCTATCACCAACTCTCTTTTCTTACATAATTATCACTCCTCACACGGTCCATCCATCTTTTCTTTGACCTTCCTCTCCCTCTCCATCCATCCACATTTATATTCATAACTCTTTAAGTAACATGCGTTCATCCCTCCTCATCACATGACTATACAAGGACAAACACTTTTCTTTCAACTTTTTATACCTAATCATAAACAAAAATGTATATACAAAATTAAATTACCTTGTGGATAGAGTAACATTTTTTTAATTGTTATGTAGTAAACCTTTTACTAATGATACTGTGACAGTTGACGGGGGAAAATGTAAGAAAAAAACGTGTTGCGCTAATCTTATACTTCATAAAAGATAGCTTGATCTCTGCGACAGCTGTCAGTATCAATACAGTAACAATAGCGCTTGACAGGCTAACAATAACGTATACGTCAGTTTGACATATGTCGCAGAGATCAAGCTATATTTTATGAAGTATAGGCCTTATGACTTCTAGAGAAAATTAAAAGTTACAAAAGTAGTGTACCCGGCAACCGGAGCGTGTGAAAAGGGGCTAACAATAGCGCTTCACTGGCTAACAATAACGTATACGTCAGTTTGACATATGTCGCAGAGATCAAGCTATCTTTTATGAAGTATAATTAAGTTGGGACAATGGCAGGATGATGATAATGATAATGTTTATACAGTAATAGTCAACAAGATACTTATACACGCAACACTTACTCACACACACAGAAAGATAATGTCCTACTGGCAAAGTTTGTAGTATTAATTTCTGGATAGAAATTATTTTGTTAACTCTGTTTGCTTCTTTTTTATTTATTTATTATAACTTTTTATATTTGTTTCTTATATTCTAATGGTTTTTATTCGAAATTGCTGTTATGTTTAAAATTGAGGGTAGAAGCGAGTCAGGCACAACACAAGTATTCTTACTTACCGGGGCTGCCTGAAATATAAAAATGTAACTGTAAAAATTCGAAGCACAATAAATATTTCATTATTATTAGATTTTTAGTCAAAGCCAAAGAATTACCAAATTTAAGTGGCAGTGGGCAGGGCACTTTGCTCGCAGAACGGATGACCGATAGGGCAGAAAGGTTCTGGATTGGCGACCACGAACCGGAAGACGTTGCGTTGGAAGGCCTCCCACCAGGCGGAGGGGAGGCCTATGTCCAGCAGTGGACATCTTTCGGCTGATATGATGATGATCATGATTGAAGTCGGCTACCAGTTCAACCAGTTGCAGCTGAGTGTCAGTATATTAAAACAAAAACAAAAAAACAGATTTCGTCAACCCCGAATGGATAACACAGTCAAACTGCGATTGCAGCAAACCCGAGAGATTTGTCGTCATTTATTGAAGAGTACTTTTGTATATGTCCGAAGATAAAGAATTTTCAAAATTGGTCTACCAGCACTGACCTCTATCATACAAGTACGCTGTACCTCATATTATCGATGACAAAATGAAGACATTTGATTTTCGCCATTTTGACGCTGTTAGCAATGTGACTTAACGTGAGAGTCCATGGAACTTTTATATGCTACTTTATAGATGGGACACAGCCTTCGGTAAAAAAATACTTTTATGGGCTTTATCGATCGTGAGAATAATTTAATACGTAAGAGAAAAAAATCCTAGTTATTTTTATTATGATTAATTTTTAAGTAATAGAATAATACTGTAAAGGTTAACTAAAAAATATTTTCAGTCATATAGTCAGATTGCAAGCTATAAACTAGTGGATAGCATGCTAGTAAAGTTATAGCGCATTACTGTCAGATCAGTGAGATTTAAATATGGGGATAGGCTAAAATCTTATCCCCAAAACTAGTATCTCGTCGCTCAATTACACTAGTTAGTTAATACTTACAATTGTTCGGATTCACTCGGTTGGCGCCCATCGGATTCGTGAAGGGAACATCATTTATACAATAATAATAATAAATGAGACGGATAATCATTTACAACGGAAGTATTTCTCGCTCTCATCGCTGAGATCCTGCAAATAAGAGTGACATCGCATTCCAGCGAGGTGAAGATTTATATCAGTTTTCAACTCTATTTCAGATGCACATAATAAATTGTTTGACTTCAAAACATTTGTTAATCAAATTATAATTATCATGATATTATTCCAGAATTAATTCCAGGTTCAGGAACGTGGTGATTGGTACAAGAGAGAGGCCTGTGCTCAGCAGTGGGTGAAGTCGGGATGTGGATGATCATGATGATGATTCCAGAATTTAGTATTACACATTGCTTTTGAACATATTATTACTGATCATTAGGCATTAATATAACATTCATCACCAATACCGATATGAGATATTTAGATCCAAAATACTACGAGAAGTCAATACAGTAGATGAGTGATACGCCTTGCCAAGTCTACTATTTTGAATTTTAAAAATATCACTAATACTGATATATTAGTTACAATATTATAATATTTCCAGGCGAATATATGTATTACCAAATTTTGAGAAATATCGGTACTAACGTATCTCTAAATTTGTCAATTTTAGTTCCTGAGAACCTCGAGATGGGCGCTTTGAATCAGCACAAAAATAAACTATCATGTCATATAGTATGTTTAGTCCAGCGTACTTGTATAATAGAGGTCAGTGTCTACCAGTGATGGCTAAATCTATGGAAACACAAAAAAATAAAACAAACGTAATGCCAAAGCTCCTACTACTTTTTGGAAAGTTAAAAGTCATCCCATGCGGCTTTTATTATGTATCCAGAAATTTATCTTTGCTGCTAGATAGACAATAACATTATAGTAGATTATTGCATCGAGCACAAAGTAATTTATTATTGCACCGAGTGCCCTAACAGGCACGAGGGCAATATAAATTACTTAAGGTGAGGTGCATAATCTGCTTTTCTTTCAACTATTACCTATAGGAATAGTAGATAAAAGAAAGTCATATCAAACAGTTAAAATAGAAGTTTAATTATTGAAATTAAAAGATTTTCTATAACACTGTCGGCTTCATTTAGAATGTTTTCCGGAGTTAATGTGTCGCTAGATGATTCCATTTTAATTCGAAGCCGAAGCACTCAAAATCAGATAGTATCACACTTTATCGTTTCCAAAAATATTGTCAAGCAAAATTAACAAAGTTCCCGCCAAATCACTTTTTTAAATTTCTTTCATTTTTAAATCAGAATGAGCAGCAATCATTTTTTAAATTTGGAACAAGTAGAATAGAAACGAATAATACGTACGTAAAAAAAAAGTATTGATTTCGGCTGGCTGAATAAAGCTAATCCATTGAGATTGGCACCTTTTGGTGCGATTAAAAAATAAAATGTGCAATAATGAAATTTCATACATTTTTATTGCTCTAGAGCATTAAAGACTCGCTTTGTACTGAGTTTTTAGTGTGATTGTGATGAAATTAAAGCATATTTGGAAGAAAAAAAAATTAACTACTTAAATTTACCTACTACTATAGAGCAATAATTAATGGAACAATCCTCTTTAGTTGCCAGTATTAATGTCACGGAGAAAAAGAGCGGACATACTCGCCTCGTGATGTCTCTAAGGAGATCACGAGACGGACAGGTTTCTCTGTCTGCCTGTAGACAGGCTTTCCATATTCATGCAACTCCTTATTTGACCTTCAGGAATATTTCAGCTTAGTTTTTAGTTATGATTTAAAAAAAAATATAATCTATTTGGTTAATGTTGAGATCATAATAAAATGTATTCATTTAGAACCAATTTCCATGTAGAATTGTCCAAAATACGAAATAATGCTAAAGTCGTCACTATCTAAGAAGTCCGTTGACGTTTTTCATTTTACATGCCGCGATAACTTTCTACGTAAAAAATGCAAAATCAAATTCATAATCCTAATTAATTACTATGTTACCCATACACTATAATAACGAGTATCATTCGCAAGCATCAAGTTTAATTATTATTAAGTATTTTTATAGCTGTCAAAACGGGCCTTATATTTTTGATAACTTTAGCAAACCCAATTGTGCAACTTCTTGTTTATGGCCTGTACCAATTTGTTCAGATGTTTCAGATATTTTTAAGCTTCCTCCCCACTTATTTTTTTAACTTATATTCTTCAGATGTTTGTTGAGAAAGTGACCTTATTGTCATGATCATAGATGTCATACTCATTATAAAGAAATAATAATATGGCGATAATTTACTACAGCCTACATAGGACCTATGGAACTTGAAATCTTATTTCTATCACTGAGTAGGTTGAAAGATCACAGAGATATAAATAGGACCCCGTTGTCAGAAAAAGATAAACATAGTGTTCAAACGTTCTGTAGGGATGTAACAGTTCGTTCGTATCTCGGCCAGTCGCATGACGGACTGAGTTCACTCAAGCTGGTCAGCTTGTGTTGTCGCGCAGACATCAGCACAACGTTAATAGTCTTTATGTCCTACTATAAATTTGTGTTTCATGTTTAGCCATGTGATTTGATTGATTGGCACCTTTTGGTGCGATTAAAAAATAAAATGTGCAATAATGAAATTTCATACATTTTTATTGCTCTAGAGCATTAAAGACTCGCTTTGTACTGAGTTTTTAGTGTGATTGTGATGAAATTAAAGCATATTTGGAAGAAAAAAAAATTAACTACTTAAATTTACCTACTACTATAGAGCAATAATTAATGGAACAATCCTCTTTAGTTGCCAGTATTAATGTCACGGAGAAAAAGAGCGGACATACTCGCCTCGTGATGTCTCTAAGGAGATCACGAGACGGACAGGTTTCTCTGTCTGCCTGTAGACAGGCTTTCCATATTCATGCAACTCCTTATTTGACCTTCAGGAATATTTCAGCTTAGTTTTTAGTTATGATTTAAAAAAAAATATAATCTATTTGGTTAATGTTGAGATCATAATAAAATGTATTCATTTAGAACCAATTTCCATGTAGAATTGTCCAAAATACGAAATAATGCTAAAGTCGTCACTATCTAAGAAGTCCGTTGACGTTTTTCATTTTACATGCCGCGATAACTTTCTACGTAAAAAATGCAAAATCAAATTCATAATCCTAATTAATTACTATGTTACCCATACACTATAATAACGAGTATCATTCGCAAGCATCAAGTTTAATTATTATTAAGTATTTTTATAGCTGTCAAAACGGGCCTTATATTTTTGATAACTTTAGCAAACCCAATTGTGCAACTTCTTGTTTATGGCCTGTACCAATTTGTTCAGATGTTTCAGATATTTTTAAGCTTCCTCCCCACTTATTTTTTTAACTTATATTCTTCAGATGTTTGTTGAGAAAGTGACCTTATTGTCATGATCATAGATGTCATACTCATTATAAAGAAATAATAATATGGCGATAATTTACTACAGCCTACATAGGACCTATGGAACTTGAAATCTTATTTCTATCACTGAGTAGGTTGAAAGATCACAGAGATATAAATAGGACCCCGTTGTCAGAAAGAGATAAACATAGTGTTCAAACGTTCTGTAGGGATGTAACAGTTCGTTCGTATCTCGGCCAGTCGCATGACGGACTGAGTTCACTCAAGCTGGTCAGCTTGTGTTGTCGCGCAGACATCAGCACAACGTTAATAGTCTTTATGTCCTACTATAAATTTGTGTTTCATGTTTAGCCATGTGAGCCAATACTTGTTGTTGTTTGTCCAATTATATTTGGGTCTTAATTTAGCCACTTGAGGCTTTGCCAAGTTCATCCTTTGTATGATTACATCATCATCTTTCGAATCTTCTTTAACCAACTTCATAAAAAGGAGGAGGTTCTCACTTCGTCGGAATCTTTTTTTAATCATAATCTTTCTTTTGATTTCATTCATCCTTGTGTTCAATTATTTCAAGATTCCTTTACCAACGTCTCAGTTACCCATGTACAGGTACTTAAACTGATCAAAACATAATTTACGAATCGTAGCATTCCGCCAAATTCCGGCAATCTTCGGGTCCTTTGATCAGAATTTCTCAAGGGAAATAATTAATTTTGTATATTAAAACAGGAAATTAATGCGGTGCCGTCTCTGATACTTGGGATGTTTAAGACTTTATCAGATGTTCAAGGGTTGAAGATGAAACATTAAAATATAGTTAAGTTCCTACATTATGAAATCAACCCATAAAATGTAAAAAATATTTAAGCCACGATGAAACAGGAAAGTAGGATCGTGGTTGACCCATAGATAGATACAGTATGTGAAAGCATATTAAATCTGTGGGTTTACCTTACAACCAATAGCTGGGATCAAACTACAAAGACGTAAAATCGACATCTGGCAATCATAAGAGGCATCCTTGCTCTTTAAAACATTCTATATTGTCAATTTAAAGCTTTAACCTTTATCCTGGAAGATGAGTGACACCACCTATTGTGGTGTTCTGATTTACAGATCCACATTTTTTAACTCTATTTACAATTCATAACACTATACAAACCATACCTTCATATATTTTGATATTTTATCAACTTTTGTAATTCATTTTTAGGTTTTCTTTCTTTTGTTATCATCTGAAAAGCATACTTTTAGTTATATCTGATTGTTTTAATATCTGAAACTTAAATTATATTGTTAATTTGTAATTCTTGCAATATTTTTCTACTGTGACATTTTCATCTGACATGACATCTGTCTGTCTATTTTATTTTTCTTAAAACCATAGACCGTAACATAGGTACCATGGACTAAACCTCCTTTAAGCTAGGTTTACACTATTATAAGGGTAGCGTAGACAGACCCCTTTGTGAACCGTTTTTATTCGTTCTGGTCTTTATTTCTTAGTTGAAATTTGAATTTGAAATGTAGATAGAACACAGAACGAAGAAAAACGGGCGTCAATTTTTAGTTTCGAATCTGAACGGAACGCCGAAAGTGCTTTTACGACTGAGTATTACAAAGTGTATCTTCTGATCTAAAAAACTCCGGGAAAACTCTTATACTTTATATCCAGCTTGTGAAAGAGTGATATTAATATCTTTAAAACTATAAATAAATCGCATTTGGTCTCTTAAAAGTATTATTACTGCCGACCCGCCCGATTGACTGCCTACCGTACGCCTACGTATCTGCATACCAACCAGTGACCTGGCTGCCTGCGTATCGTCTCTACATCCTGCCTATCTGATTGCCTGCCCTACACTACAGCCTACTACCGCATACCAACCTGTGTGTCTGCTTGTCCGTCAAGACTATAGCCAACCTACTGTATGACCACTAATCCACACCAACCTGTGTGGCTGCTTGTCCGTCGAGGTACCTGATCACCACCTGCATACCTCGAGCATAGAAGAGTACCCGTCCGTCCTGCTGCCTGCCTAGCTGTCGAACGCAAGCAACCAACGACGTCTGAAGCCGGTCCCTCAGTTTATATCCTTTTCCTTAATTTTAATTATTTATATTACCTTTTATTTTACTAACGTGGCTAACGTTAGCTCTCCGGAGCATACGTAACGCTACAGTTTGGCGCCCAACTTTTAAATAATTGGGCGCAACGTTGTTTGTGCGCCCAATTTTAAGAATCCACCCCATCACCCACACTCTACCTATTTTTTAACGTGGGCTCGATTTCATTTTCTCTCAAAATTCTAAAAACATACTTGCACAAGTATTATTAATAGCTAACTTTTGGTTTCTTTTCCAGGCCCTCATCATCTTATTCAATTTTGCTAGCACCTTTTTTTTTTAATTCCTCACTATTTATACTTCTCAAAATTCTAAAAACATACTTGCACAAGTATTACTAGTAAGCTAACTTTTGGTTTCTTATTCAGGCCTTCATGTCATCATCATTTTTCCTTTGTCACTTTTGCTAGCACTTTTTTTTAATTCTTCACTATTTATACCGAACCTACTAGGCAATTTCTTTTTATCCCTCTTTGTTTTTATTTTTCTTTTAGAGCGGTTTGGCAACTCTATAAATAAGCCTCTAATGCCTTGTATATATATTCATCCCTTTACCCTCTTCCCCCTTAGACTTAGATTTCCTCTATTGAGCGGTGTGCACAACTCTAAAAGCCTTATGTGCACAGAGCGGTCCCGTAACTCTGTAAAAATAAAATATTTTCCTCTCAAACTAATTTCCTCTCAAACAAGTTCACTCTCAAACTAGTTTCCTCTCAAACTAGTTCACTCTCAAACTAGTTTCCTCTCAAACTAGTTCCCTCTCAAACTAGTTCCATGAAACTAGTTCCCTCTCAAACTAGTTACCTCTCAAACTAGTTCCCTCTTAAACTTAGTTCCCTCTTCCCTCTTGTAAATATTTCCCTCTCAAGCTAGAATTAACTCTTCCCTCTTAGACTTAGGTCACTCTTTCCTCTTCCCTCTTAGACTTAGGTCCCTCTTACCTCTTCCCTCTTGTAAATATTTCCCTCTCAAGCTTGAATTCCCTCTTCCCTCTTAGACTTAGGTCCCTCTTACCTCTTGTAAATATTTCCCTCTCAAGCTAGAATTCCCTCTTCCCTCTTAGACTTAGGTCCCTCTTTCCTCTTCCCTCTTAAACTTAGGTCCCTCTTCCCACTTTGACTTATATTTTTTAACGGGTTTTCAAACAGGTGCGGGTTACGACACCTAATTAAAAAAATAAGCCTTCGTAATCTTTATTAATATTTCCTTGTGGAGTATGCGTCATTGAATGTGAACCATATCCCCTACGTGTGATTGAATGAGAGTGTTTGACGAAAGTATGAAAGATGTTGTGTGATAGAACAAGGATTATATTAAAACATCAAAATTTTCTTCAAGTTGAAAATTTTTCTGGGGTCATCGGGGAAATGTGGTGTTCTGATTTACAGATCCACATTTTTTAACTCTATTTACAATTCATAACACTATACAAACCATACCTTCATATATTTTGATATTTTATCAACTTTTGTAATTCATTTTTAGGTTTTCTTTCTTTTGTTATCATCTGAAAAGCATACTTTTAGTTATATCTGATTGTTTTAATATCTGAAACTTAAATTATATTGTTAATTTGTAATTCTTGCAATATTTTTCTACTGTGACATTTTCATCTGACATGACATCTGTCTGTCTATTTTATTTTTCTTAAAACCATAGACCGTAACATAGGTACCATGAACTAAACCTCCTTTAAGCTAGGTTTACACTATTATAAGGGTAGCGTAGACAGACACCTTTGTGAACCGTTTTTATTCGTTCTGGTCTTTATTTCTTAATTGAAATTTGAATTTGAAATGTAGATAGAACACAGAACGAAGAAAAACGGGCGTCAATTTTTAGTTTCGAATCTGAACGGAACGCCGAAAGTGCTTTTACGACTGAGTATTACAAAGTGTATCTTCTGATCTAAAAAACTCCTGGAAAACTCTTATACTTTATATCCAGCTTGTGAAAGAGTGATATTAATATCTTTAAAACTATAAATAAATCGCATTTGGTCTCTTAAAAGTATTATTACTGCCGACCCGCCCGATTGACTGCCTACCGTACGCCTACGTATCTGCATACCAACCAGTGACCTGGCTGCCTGCGTATCGTCTCTACATCCTGCCTATCTGATTGCCTGCCCTACACTACAGCCTACTACCGCATACCAACCTGTGTGTCTGCTTGTCCGTCAAGACTATAGCCAACCTACTGTATGACCACTAATCCACACCAACCTGTGTGGCTGCTTGTCCGTCGAGGTACCTGATCACCACCTGCATACCTCGAGCATAGAAGAGTACCCGTCCGTCCTGCTGCCTGCCTAGCTGTCGAACGCAAGCAACCAACGACGTCTGAAGCCGGTCCCTCAGTTTATATCCTTTTCCTTAATTTTAATTATTTATATTACCTTTTATTTTACTAACGTGGCTAACGTTAGCTCTCCGGAGCTTACGTAACGCTACACTATCCAACCCAAAACATACAAATACAATAGAACAAATACTTGTTCAAAAGAGAGCTTTACTTCAAAAACGGAGTTAACTAATAGTCTCATATATTAAAATCTTAACAAAAACATTAGTAACAGTATCGATCGATCCATTGAATAAAAGCACTTGTATATAGAAGTTATGTACTAGCTTCCTTTGAAAGTGTTAATTATGTAACTAATATATACATATATATATATACCTATAGGTACTCAAACTATTGTAATATTCTACACTATTACGGGTTATAATAGTGTAGAGAACTTGGTATTATTTCATGTTAATTAGATATTCGAGTCCGTTATTATTTTAATAATAAGTTCTGTGAGTTTTAATTATCGACAGTTTACAGTACTATCCCCAGTATCCTGTACCCGGTGGCTAAGACCTCACATGTCGTGCTTGAGGTCGTGGGTTCAAATCCGGGCAAGGTAACAATGTGACTTTTTCAAATTCATATGTACTTTCTAAGTTTATCTTGGACATCACAGGCAACGGTGAAGGAAAACATCGTGAGAAAATCTGGACTTATATAGTTAATGTAAGTCTGAAATAGCCATGTCAGAGGCCTGCGGGGTTTACCAGCGGCGGCTTTGTTAACTGTGACACCAGAGGTGACCACACCTCACACGAAAAGAAGAAGTATTATCCAGGTGGCCACACGGTTGTCGAGAATAGATCTAGTAACGAAAAAAAAATACATAAAATAAAACAAAAGAATAGCTTCAGACGATATAGCTATTCAGAGATTTGTTTCGAAATTCACGTAAGAAAAAGCTTTTTAATAAGGAAAATAAGTACCGAATCCTTATTTTGTAGACAAAGCGCCATTTTTTTTTACCATTAGCATTCGAATATCAACTTTAACATTTAAGCAATAACAATTTTAATGGACTGACATTCCTTTGCTGAAAATCTGAAGTTTGTAAATGTAATAATTGTCAAATTGTACTCTTGAATTTAATTGAATTAAGTACTCCTTCGAATTGAAATTGTCCGAGGAAGTTTAATAACAGATTTGGATTGTAATATTACATCATTAATTTGACAAGGAAATGAATATTTTGAGATACGGTTATATTCATTTTATGTTTCAAGAGTGCTCAAATTTTATGAACCTTGAAACCTTCAGCAATTCTGAAAGTCATTGGAATATTTTACCTTTGTACCTAACTGTTATTAATTACAACGTTACAAGGACAAAGTGAGGTAAGTAGGTTGTTGTCAAGTCCTACAATGACATCTTGAAACCATCATGATTACAGTTCGAAAGAGAAACGGAGCTATATAGAACGAATAGCTCTACCCGTTCACAAAGGATTCATGATTTTGTTGGCATTTCGTAGTACGGCCCCAGGTTCATGAACTGCTAATAGACAATTAGACACATCTTAACTAATAGAATTAGGAGGTAAATTGATTGTTTGTATAGAAGGTAACTAATTAATCTCTATTAATACTAATCCTATTACGTTCTCTCTTTTACTGATATAAAGCTGCTTATTGATCTCCATTGGCTCCATTTTATGTTGAAAAATAATAACATGTTTTTTTGTGGATCGACTGCCGGCACGATGTTGTGGGGAAAAGCTAGTTGTCTATTGATAACTGGAAAACAATGTTGGTCTGTAACGAGAACATTCTAGAACACGCTTAATTTCATAAAAAACTCGTCAAACCGCAGGTCAAAGAAAAATAGCTCTCTTTGTTACATACAAAACTAGTTTCTCTGAAAATGCTCCCAAAAAATACCAGATAACGACAAATACATAATAAACCTTATTTCTTATTATAACAAAAAAACTGTAGAAACAAATAAAGCACATTTTTTTCGTCGGGCGATAAACAATTGCTGAGGAGACAGAATAAAAGACGTTGAACATAATAAATAAAAAAATAAAATGGTAGCTCTCTTAACGAATATTAGATTTTTATTTGCCTAACTTAGGGTGAATTTTCAGTAGAGATGTGAAAACAAAATAAAAGAAGGAAAAACGTTTATTTGCGCCAGGCATGACGCATACCATAAAAAAACCGGCCAAGTGCGAGTCGGACTCGCGCACGAAGGGTTCCGTACCATTTTCGCAAAAAAATGGCACAAAAATCACGTTTGTTGTATGGGAGCCCCACTTAATTAATTATTTTATTCCATTTTTATTATTTTTTGTTATAGCGGCAACAGAAATACATAATCAGTTAAAATTTCAATTACCTAGCTATCACGCTTTATGAGAAACAGCTTTAATATCAATAGGCTCGCGCTTGACCACTAATAGAGTCCCGTTTTTACCCTTTGGGTACGAAACCCTAAAAACAAACGAAAAAACTTACATACAAATACAGAGTATGCGTCACAAACACGCAAAACGTTTATCGCTCAGCATAATGCTGAAACTCGCGTGCGAGACAGAGCCACAGCGCTTGTTTTATGTGCGAAATAGCTACGAATAAATCCACCAATGGGGTCACTTCATTTGCCTAGCTTAGCGCGGCTTTGGCGGAAAAAGGCTTGTGGAGTATTTGTATATACAAGAAAGCGAGAGATGTATGCGACGGATGATGGGGAAATGAATGTGTAGACGTAATTGTTTCACATACGTTTCTCTACCATTCCATCTTCACACAGCGAAGGACGCAAGCGAGATAAGATGCGCGCAGCTAATAAGAATCCGCTTCGCATCCACGCACCATTCAGTTACACACCGTTTCACAGTTCATCGCTATGTTTAGTATGAGATCCAAATGATTAAAAAAAAAACGTTTTTGCAAAAAAATACTACCGACTTCCAAATACAAAACTACAAAGTGAAAAATAACTTTATTTTTTGAAGTCGGTGTCTTTCGTAGATACCAATTTGTTTGCGTTACGGACACCGACTTCAAAAAATAAAGTTATTTTTCACTTTGTAGTTTTGTATTTGGAAGTCGGTAGTATTTTTTTGCAAAAAAGTTTTTTTATTTTCACTTTTTAGTTGTACCTACGTAATAGGCACGTTAGTAAGTTAAATAAAACGCCAGAATAGATTTCCTGAAACTTGAACATAACCGGTGAAATGAGAGGTCTGCGTACCCCTTAAGAGCGTACTGGCGTGATGTTATGTTATGAAATGGTATAAACAATAAACAGACATGCGATTGCAGCAATCCCGAGAGATTTGCCGTTATTTATTGAAGAGTTCTGTTGTATATCTCCGAAGTTCTTCATCAGATCTTCACCAAATTAAAATGGGACTAATTTCGGAACATACTTTTTCAAACAAAAAAAGAATTTTCAAAATCGAAGGAGCAATCGGAGAAGTCCGGCTTCTAATAAGTGATATCTACAGACAAAGAAAATGACAACCAAAAAGAAGAAAACCATGTTACAAAAAGAGTTTGAGATATTAGAGAACGCGAAACTCCAAAGGAAAATTAGGAATACATAACATAAACTGTAAGTAAGTACCCTTACACGATCTACGCTATATTCGCGGGACGCCACGAACGCACATAAGAAGACAATAAATGTTAAAACTTAAAATTTAGGATTATAAATTCACCATTTAAAATTATGTCATCATTCCACCACGGTCTTTTTGTAATGAAGCAAAGAATATAAGTACTCTCTATGAAGTTTTCATCAACAGAAATTTTAACTTATGTTTTCTTGTAAATCGAATTTTGAAAATTCGAATACTGTAACCGGCCAGTTTGTTAAATCAAAAAAGGCGTGATGGCAATTACGTCTTGTAGCGTTGTCGCTACACTACATACTACCACAAATCATTTATCAGTTAGATAAGAAGTTAACAGGAAGCACAGAAACAAATCAACCGACTGAATGCTTGGAAATAAAACGTACGGACACAATTCAAAGGCGCAGGTGAAATGACCAGTTTAGGTCAGAGATCGACTCGCCTTCCATTTGTCTGCACGTACCGACCATCGGCGCTAACAGGTAACCAGCTTTATTGTTGTCCTGTCACTGTAATGTATGATCCTCGCAGAGTGATATCATCTCGATGCATTTCTCGCATTGATATCAGCATTAAAAGCGATAGCCGCATCTGAGTGGCCTGAGAATCTGTGTGAGTTATCGCGCGCAGAACGCCACTTGCCCGGCGCGTGCGCATCGCTGCCGCACGTTTTATTGGTGTCGGCGCCATCGACAACTTTCTCGTCTAGCAGACAATAACGCTCAAATTGGAAACCAAAATGATTTTTATAACTCGCGTCTACGCATCTATAGACGTTAGCTAGAACTCGATCGCCTGTTACCTACACGTGAAATGTCGTAAATTCCGACAGCGTAGGGCCACTTAACGCAGGAGCGATACTCGGAGTTATTCCGACTGTTTGCTCGTTACGGTGGAGTAGGTACTTCTAACGAAGGCACCCAAAAACGTTCCCACAGTCGTCGATCACTGCGGTAAAAAAACCAAGTGTCTACGAATTAACACGTCCGCGCGTTGTGTGTGTATGAAAACACTCGGTGGCCTCGCGAAGAGCTCTCGTGGTGACGGAGAGCTGTCGGCGTCGCCGAGCCCTGCCGCCTGACGCCCGGCTCCTGACGCGACGCCACTACACAAGCCGTAACATAGCTGTGCCATGTCTTTAATTTACTTTAATTTGAAATGTTCAAGATTACAAGCGCACAGTTTCAAGGGTTCTCGGTAATGATGGCTAGTCAGTGACGCATGCCAGGTTTGGTTTACGATTGTTAATCTTGAACGTTTACAACAAAAAGCCTCTACTTGAACGAATACTTTGTATCTGCATGCGGTACTTATGTATACGTACCTATAGTGAAGAGCGTGAGGTGGACTTCATTACCGTGTTGGCGTGTTGTCGTCATCCGCGACAGTTACTGGGCACTAATGCCCTGTACAAACATGAGCCGTGCTGTGTGAAAACTCAGCCCTGTTCAGATCGGACACACTCGTTAATGCACAAAGTAAACTACACTTAATCTTTCACTTTGTGCCGCTTAGAGAGAAATTAACAAAGAAATGTTACTCAAACACGGGCTATGCTCAACGTATTAGCGCGTTCCTTTGCTGATTGCGGGAATTTACCAATGCGATAGAGACGGTTATTAATTGGTGTTAGTGTGCCGTGGGATTAGTCTTCGCTAACCGAATCATCTTCAATGCTCAAACTTTGTTGACCGAATCGTCGTGGTGCGGTAGTCTCTCTTGACCCTGGCAGTACTCTTAAGTTAGGATTGGGCAAGATCACTTAGTAGATACTAATAAAGTAAATAAATACTCAAGATAAAAGGTCAAATGAAGTATATCAGTTTTCAACTGAAAATCTACTTACAAAGCGTGCCTTTGTAGAAGGAACGGGCATCTAGTCTTGCGAACCTAGCCGACTATAATTGAATTTGCTCAACAACTTTGCATAAAATAATGAATTTGCATCCACTAGTATTACGTTGGTAATATTAGTTATTGCATCTGTCTCCGATGATCCGGCATAAATAAATACATGTAACAATTACGATTGTAGTTTATTTTCTATCGCAATCAGCAATAGGTGGGCAATAATAAGTCGCGCGACACAGTCGCGAGACGCGGCCGTGGCCAGAAGGGGCGAATAAATCAGCATTTGCCGGTAGATGAACTGTTTAATTATTGATTTATTGTGCAGTGTTCGAGCAAGGCGCCGACTAATTGGTCCTGGTGAATGTTCGCGTGACACCGGCCCTTCGCTGGAATTATTGAAACAAAATCGTCCAATATTGAACAAAACACGACCGTGCATGACTTCGTTACCTTTATCTATTGCGAGCCAGAATATATTATGCCTTGGAATTATATTTATTATTTTTATCCTGATTACTGGTCCCCTGGGGTTTGTTTTGTAAGAATTATGCCGGTGGAGCGACCGCTTAGTGACCCTTCGTGCGTAAACAAAGTTATTGAAAGTACCCATATGAGTTTCCCATACTTCCCCATTCGGTTACCAGGAAGTCGATCATTTGTTTAAGACGGTGGCTGTGCATGAATCAATAGTCCTAAACATACGCCATGTGCTCCAATTAGGTGCAGGTATACCTGTAGACGCAAGTTTACACTCTAATTGAATCATGACGATTTAATATATCTCACATCATGTTATCAAGCAATCAACCTCTTAACACAATAAAAATAAGGTTGTGTCAGTTGCTCTGCAAATGTGCTAACGATTCAACAACCTGATTGATTGATCCATATTTCAATCAATATGATTAGGTTTTCGTACAAAACTAAGACTGACTAAAATACTCTATGTGTGTGAGTAGTTTTGTTCACCAAATCACTAACTACCGAAGTTATGTTTAACTGAAATGCTCTAAGCAAACAGAAACTTGTCGGATAGCTGGCTGGTGATTTCGCAGTGAGCAAGTAGTGAACTTTACCGGACACTGCGCGCCAGTGAACCGTACCATCCGCTGTCGCGCGAACAAACATGCGCGTGAGACTCTCCGATATAAGAATGTGCACACAATACGGCGTAGCGAGTACTAGGATATTATAACCGCGAAACGTATTCGCTACGAAAAAGCGTAGCACAGATTTGTTAGCAAATCCAAAAAAAATGACTACGAGATAGGAATTCGCACACTAAACAGCGTAGCGAGTACCAGGTTATCATATAATCAAAAAATATTCGCTACGACAAAGCGTAGCACATATTGGCTACAAAGCTACAATTGTCGTAGCGCTGGCTCACGTCATAGCAATTACTAAGCTAACAATGATCTCAAGAAAAATCTTACCGCGAAATGTAGTGCGCAACATAGCTGCGTAGTTATTGTAATTCATATTTTCTACTAACCACCAAGTAAGAAGTAAAAACAGGCGAGACTAGTAGGTCTTATGCACCTCTCGTAGACTTATGATAAATTAGTATTGTAGTTGCAATGTATGTCTGCAACCGCTATTTTCTTCTCCTTATTCATGCTCGAGACAGCTGCAGTAGCTACGAAATATCTTTAGCTACAGCACCAGCCTATCATGGACAAGCACTGTCACAGAGGCAAGCACGCACTCGGTACTCGTTTCAATATTTTAGTAGCGACACAACTCAAACAGAACTCCTTTGTTGGAGGTCAGACGTGTGTGAAGAGAGTTTCCGTGTCACTCCGCGTCTCGGCCTTAGTTACACATTAGCAGACTCGGACAAATATTTTTTGTTCTCCTATGATCACCTTATATTGTTGGTCTGAGTTCCCTGTTTGTTGTTGTGACATTCCGAGGCTGCTCAAGTTTCAAGCAGGTTCTTTGATTGACAATTTGACATTGAGGAAAACGCCTCTACTTTTTATTAGACATGCTCTTGTTTGTAGTTGTTAATGAGCTAAAATAAATATTACTATTTTAGCATGTTCATAATTTTATTTTCGGCACGTATGTAGACAAGTATATCTGAAATATGTTTGACTGGCTTGAAATGGGATAAAATCTTCGCCATTATACGGCCCCTTAATCCATTAAACGACCATACCGAACTGGACAATACGATAAAAATCCACAAAAAGTCATTTGCATAAACATCAAGAGCGCCGAAACCTGTCGCACACCGGAACTCCACAAAGACATTCACAAAAGGCTATAAAGTGGCGAAGACTATCCCAGCTATGCTTCAATGACAAGCCGCAACCTCCGAGATAAGATATCGACCGACACGCGAACGTTATGAGCTGCGATACACATCGCGATAGCTCTCCGCCTTGATAAACAAATGTTTTGATTGGTCTGCTGGCAACAAATTACCACCGATACCATCGACTGAGGCGTCCGCTATCCCCGACAAAATATCTACACCTAAATTAATAGAACCTTTTATGTCCTCGGACGATATCGAGGATCATGCGGAAAACGTCCTCAAATGTCACCATATCGCATTAATTCCAGATTGCGGGGTCTTAGGTTTGTACCAGTTTTATGTCCCCCAGATAACACAGTATCTATAGGTAAGTTATAATGTTGATAATAGACACCGCCGCCATAAAGAAACTTGAGCGTAAACAGCCAATAAATAAACATGGAATTATGTTTCGACCAAGTTATTATCATGTTTTGTGTTTTACAAGGCCATCAAGATAAAAATCACGCAACTTGCTCGAGTTAAACCTTAAGAAAGAAAATTCCTCAGACCGTATTGTTCACCTTTAAATTTAATACAATGATAATAATTGTAGTATCATAACAGACACAGAGTGCTAAAGCTGCTCATAAAACTTATAATAACGAAATTTTCAATAAAGATTATAATTAAAATGCCACCACGCCGGAAACAGGCTATCTACATCGAATAAAACTTTATTTAACTGACGACATTTTGATTATATTATATCTAATAATATCTAGTTTGTAGAGTCTCGTAGCTCGTTCATAATATTAACAATTTTGCATAGATAAGCCAAAGGATAAGTTCTTCTCGAAAAGTTGTTTCTATCTCAACACCATAAATAATTGATATTTTAATGTCACAAATGATCTGTATGTAACTAAGAAATACAACAATCTGCAAAAAGCCTTAATTAAAATAAACCTTGGGAACTAAACTGAGTCTTATATTCATTTATATTGATACTAAATTGCTTTACTCGTAGCATGCATCTTATGTTGTTATGGAGGTGTTGAATCGGAGCAACGTGTTTTTCAAGCGAGTGCCGTGCCTAGCCCATAAGTTATCGTATGTAATAAAATTAAATGTAACACATTTCTCTTTTTCATGTAATCTTCATAATTTATACACATTTTTAGTTTGCGACGTGTATCGGCGCCTGCGGCCGCGGCCGGCGTACGGCGGGACGTGCGGTGCGCCCGCGCCTGTGCTCACTTTGTACGCGAGTACCAACTTGTACCGTGTGTATCGCTTTCGGAATATCATTACATGAACATAAATTTATTTTCGACGTCCACAGTAACTTATGCTTGTTTGCGCTCAGTATTGACTAACTTACGTTGATTACGATTGGAATCGTTTACGAAACGAAGAGATTAACCGTTTACCTGTTCATATATTCAAATATCTATTAAGCTTTTATGAATCTTTAGATTTTGATAAATCCATTATGGAGAACAGTTAACAGATTATTTATTTGAAGAGGAGGGTCAAAACGATTACATTGGCTAAAGTTAATGAATAATTTCATCATAAACCCATAATCTAATTACAAGAAGTGCACGAACGTTAAATAGAGCGACCACAAATAAGATCCATTCAATCAACTTGCATAATAAAATAATTACTATTCACATAAACATAATTGATCGCTGCCGTGGCCCGGCGCAGTCCAATTACTCGTCTTGTCCTCTAATATCTGCCTACACGAGAATATATCGCGGCACTCATCGTTGCGCAACTGAATATCGTTTAATATAATTAGGTTACTAGCTCTAAATGTCAATGAGTCAAGATTTGCAGATAGTAACAAGCTTTCATCCTAACTCACTGATTCACTAAATCCAATGCACTCCAACCATCTGAAGTATTATACAATAAAAATAAATTCGTACATATCGAAGACAATGAAAGAGGCAGGTAGGCAATTTGTACAGATATCAACGCTGAGCATTGAATGGGCGAAATCCATCAACAGTTAATGCTGTTATGTCTGCTGTGATTTATGTGGTGAGGGGCGCGTTCCGCACGCTTGTTCCCGGGAGGGATGCCGCGGAGTCGAGTTTTGGTCGCACTGTCGAGGATACAGCGGAGGCTATAGCGATTTGACTCATAAGCGGTCACGTACGTCACGTCAATCACTAGGTTTTGGTTATCATCTAATAGGATGTCATTATCGTCTTCTAGGCCCTTGAAAAGCTGGTTTCCTACCGTAAACACTTGAAGCTTTTAAGAGCAGGACGCAGCGTCGAAGTATTGACAACATTTTCTGAACTTTCAGTTTAGGATTGCCATATTTTGGATTAGAATAGAATATACTGAGAGGCTTACTCATACTTTGTGAGAAAATGGATGTTAAGGAGTTGGTTCCAGAGGGGTTCTGCCTCTTTCCGCTTCTGCTACCATCCCGCTAAGGAGCGGTCTGGCCGATCCTTGGAAGGCAATAGAGCGCCTCCTGCGGCGGCGGCTACTCGCCGTCTCCGTCAGGTGGCGGGCACAAATAACGCAATAAATACACGCTTATCGCAAATCAGCTCGTCTCACCGAGGGGCGATTTATTCATGAGCCCCGCGCATATGCTTAACCCCGCTTACATTTATCATCGGCACGTAGCTCAGTCAATTAAATTAAACCGAACCATCGATGACAGCAGCCGCACTAGATACGACCGATTTTGATGCATATGTGTTATTTATTGTTGTGTTTTGAATTAATGAATTAAGGCGTGTACTTGCTGAGTACCTATTAAATAACGTACTTGCGGTACTAAATCAAGTTATCTAATTGTAAGCTTTGTAAAAAATAAAGTATAGTTATAAACTTGGTGATGAACACATTTAAATTATACTTTTAGTCATTTATATTATAACTCGTTTAGATTTAGAATAGTGAGGACCCTAAAACACTACCTTGCGGTACACCGAAATGGTCATCTTGAGGATATTGTAGTTATTATTTATAATCGTTACAATAAGTGTCTCTGCGGTTTATTTGTCAAATAATTTACCCATTTTATTCTATTTGGCATAGTACTAAAAGTTACACATTACTTTAGTTTACGCAAAAGCCATGTCAAAGGCCTTACTCTAGTCGATAAGTACATTTGTAAACTTATGGTCCTCATTAAAAAGTTTATTAAACATACAATGGTCTCAAAAGAAACGAAAACATGCTATCCAATCGTCTACAAAACCATAACAATCCATTTCCCGCGGTTTGGGCCTCTTGAGTTAACTAACGGCGTAGAGTCAACATATGTAAAGTACGTGTTTTTCTTCCATTTTCAAGTTACCATGGTGACAAAATGACTCACTGAAGTAGGCAGTTTACTGTTTTTGTTAAACCTCGTAAGATCTTCATGTTTTGTGTGAATCTACGTATTTATATTAGCAGCAGGTATATCTAGCAAAAAGAGTTCAATTTCATAATAAATTTAATGAGTTCGTAGACATGTATGATCTTAGATATTCATATACTCACGAACTTGCCATAAGTAGCTTTTCATTACGGCCTTCAATCTGTGATTGTAAACATCGATCAATTGTCGTTGTAGCGGTTCCTTTATCCGATCAATCCTCTCATTATGCGAGTCACGTCGCATCTCAATAATAGTACAAATGTTTTATCCGAGCATAACGTCAGCAAACAAATATGAATCAATATAACCGATGCCATCGAGCACATGCATAATACATAAATAAATAAACAAGTAAAGTTGAAGTGACATTTTCAACTAAACACTAATGTTTATCAAATAGGCAAGCGCACATGTCCTCGTTGGTGCTTTGTTATCGCGCCGACAAGGCTCCGCTTTTAACGCGCTAAACGTTTTATACGTTCATCACAACATTATCCTTTCGACACGGTAGCACTAATTGGATAAAACATCTAAACAAAAAACGTCTAAGAAACAAACACTTTAATAACACGGACGTTCGTAATTTTGAGGCGCAAAGGGAATTCCATTTAACATGTGAATTGGATGTGTCGGGTCGGTGCGAGGGCTGTCATTAGAGGGCGTTGAAGAGCGGCGGCCAGCGGGCAGCGGTCAGCGGCGACACCCGAAGGCACCGCGTCAACAGCGCTGATTGATGGGCGGCGAGCCATGGAGCCAATGATTGTTAGTGTTTAACTAACAGTTACGATTCAACAGATCTTGATTGATGGACTAATGATATAAAGTAAACACGCGGTCGCGTCGTTAGGTGTGTAGCATCCGTCGCCTCGAGCTGACTTATTCCCATCACTCAAGATTTGTGGCGGACAGAACGGTTTTAATCAAAACTTGCTTTCAATCTAACGAAACATCAATACATTAACTATTTATTACACTATCCAGTCTAAGCCAAAGGTGCCGAGCTTGCAACAGCACAATGAAAGCCTCCAACATAATTTTGTTAAACCGCATTAATACATTAAACCTATACATCAAAAGAAATCAGGAACATTAGAATAAAATTAAAACAATAGTGGGACACCCCATTGATTCTAAGGAACATCGCATTGTGTGTAAGCAATTTGAGCCGCCACCATTCTGGGATAATTCATCGCATTATGATCAAAAAATTTACACTCAACGATTATTTCCGGCCGCATTGACCCTCAGCCCATCGCCGCACTTCGCTCTGCTCCATCACGTACATTTAATATTATAAGCTATTAGGCGCCTCGCCAGCCCTCCATTACTGTGTCCATATCATAATACGGAATTGTCTGTTGAACGTTTAGATTTTATACTTTTTACTTTCATTGAGTGTAAAACAAAAAGGCGGGACCGTCGGCGCCGGCCATTGTTCTCCGTGGCCATTCGTCGCACTTCATGCTATTCACATTCAAATTAAATGCCTTGTGTACAAAATTAATTTGTCTTTTGTCTTAGCTGAGGGCTGGACGACCGCTGACATGTCACTGCGCAGCGGGACGCGCCTGCATGTCGACTCTACAAGAGCACTCCGTACGCATATAGATTCCTATGACATTTGAACTTCATTGTTTTATAGACCAGCTTGAATTATTCCTTAGAGAAGTGATAATGTACCCAATGTTACATTCCTTTCAATATTTCCAGTACGCATTTGTTTTCTTGTAGCCAGTCTGTTATAAACATTCATTTTGTATTCGATAAGAAAGAAAGAGTTTTTTTCCAAAGAATCGCAGAAGAAAAGTGTCTACAGCAAAGAAATATGACAAGTCAATTTGTTGCGACGTATGTACTTAGCTGTTGCAGCTCAAGTAGGTTATGAATATGTTACACGTATCAGAATTATAATGAAAGATTGATGAGCCTTCGTAATGTCAACAGTTAATTTAATATTTCTTCGTTGTTCAGATAAATGTTCGTTGTTTTATTGAGCTTTCATATCTGTAAATTGTAATGCATTGTAAATCAATGCCCATGTTCGAGGAAAATATTATTCAAAACTACTTATTTGATTTTTTCTGAATATATAAGCTCGGTGGTTATTTAAGTTGCATCACATCGATTCATATTATGAGTGCATTTCAACAGCATAAACACCATCGTTAATACGCCTGTCCAAAATGAACAAGAGCGAAGGCATCACATTCGTTGAGAGATAGCCGTGACGAAAACATTGCACCCCGCCTCTCTAATAACACATCTTTAGTTACGTATAATTAAAAACTCAAACATCGACAACTAACAAATCACGGCGCACCACGCCGTCACTATGAATCATTGACCATCAATTAAGCTATTATTAAAGATAGAGAACATATAGATAATAAAAATCACAATACTATCTTCTACGAAATTAGAGTCAATAGTGAATCACAGCCACACCCGTGACGACTCACTTCTTCTATCTCGATATCTCGCCTCGAAGCTCGAAGGTGGCAAAACAAGTATGACTATCAAAACTCATAAATAACATAATGCAAGTGAAGCCAGCATAATACTGAACAATGTTAGTGATAAATATGTACGAAGCGACACAGCAAGCCAGATCGAAATGATACCCCAGTGTTCTCAGTTGTTAATTAATATTCGATGACTTGGCAATGTTGGGATGATTGGTAACAAATGAACGATGAATGTTCGATCAGACCACTAATTCGCGTCGAATGTTGATAATTATTTTCTTACTCATAAACGCCGCCTGACCACAAGCCATGGATACCAGGAACGTTTATCCGTTGCTTGCCCTTGTCCTAATCAATGAAATTGGTGAAATCTTGATTGAAGATGTAAAACCATCAGAGAAGATACTACCGTAGCTGTAGGATACATTACAGAAACATACCAAAGTTATACTCAAAAACAAAAAAGTTGTCCAACTAGTCATAATAATGAATTCGAGATACAAAAGCTTCAACAAACAACCGGAATGCCAATCAATAATGATTGACATTCGGACGCACGGTCCGTCAACGGCGCGTTAATGCGCGCGGATGTTGTGAAGTCTCACCGAGTCGATACGAATCTCGACGATCCCGTGCGTGAGTGAGTGGCGAATTCGCGGGTAATTAAATTTTGACGCATGCGCGCTGCCGCCGGCGCAAGAGCATCCGATACCATCGGTGCGTGTAATTGTAAACCGACGACAGGCCCGATACCCGGTCAATTAATATTCGACACACGGCACACGTTTGGGGTACAAAATTATAGGCTTTACCACAAATTATAAGCAATATCACGTTTTTCTCATCACCGCATCTTTTGCGCTTGAAGATTCCTCAACCGTAGAAGGCCTATCGTTGCCTTAGGTACATTATAATTGTGATGATATGTCGATGGTACATCTAAATTCGTACCAAAATTGAACAATCTTAACAATAAAATAAAGCGTGAGAGACAGAAACATAAGCAAAGCCATGTGATTGCGGTTGGTTAAATGTGAAGAGTTAGGTAAGGACATTTCTCGGAACGCCGGGCGAGACTGCGAGACACTAAAGGACTCGGCGACGCGACGTTACCTGGCCATGGAACGGCACTTGAAACCTGTCTCGATCAATCCACCTCTTGTTGCTCGTGTTAAATAAAAACCTCTCTTAAAATACCAACCGAATGAGCCCGTTGACACTTGTCATTCCGGTCCTCAATTCTTTATATTTGTCTTTGAAATGTGATGACAGTGGTACAAATTACGAGTACAAATCTGTGCGTCGTTCATAACGCGCTATCTGACGCGTGTGATGGATGCGCGCGCGACGCTCCGCTCGGATCACTGCGCTGTAATTAATACGAGCGGTACGGCCTATGGGAATCGCTGTCACTTTATGTCGTTTTCCACTCCGTAAGGTAATACTGTACACTGTCAAGGGCTGGTTATTTATTGCTTTCGAATAAGGTACAGAAACAATTATCTGACAGTAAACTTATGTGTGTGGAACGCCGTGAAGTGCCAACTGTATCATGGAGACCTAGGTGTATAATTTTGTTCTAAACCAGTAAACATAATTTAAAGATAACGAGTGAATCGTAAAACTCTTGTAGTAAATAGGGTCTCGTGGCGGCGCGGGCGCAGCCGCGGACGCGTGCTATTGTTGCGTGCAATTTACCGCCGCTTCAATCGCTGAAATATTTCGTGCAACGGGCATGTCCAATTGCTAACGAGCCGACTGCGACGCACAAATGAATAAGCACCTCATACATAGAGCAAGTGATTGTACTCGAACATTACTGGCCACTTGAGAGATTTACAGTATAACAACTGCCACGAATGACTAAAATCAGCCAGGTGGTATGCCAAAATTAATCAAATATTAATTTACTTACCTTTAAGGCGATATATACGCCCCAATGTAACGCAGTACTGGCCGTGCGCCCGCTCGATGCCAAAATATCAAAATTGAACCTCCTTTTGAACAGTTTTGTTTGCAAAATATTATTTGATTTACATATGCTATGTTAGGTATGAAGAAATTCCAGCCATCAATTTTTCTGTATAAAAATATTTTTAAACATCCAAGTCGTTTTGGAGGAGTTTCCCAAAGTTGCGAATAAATATCGTGTTGTTAATTTTTTTTTTAAGCAAAACTATTAGTTTCACGAAAAAACCTTGTGTTCAAAATTATGTACATGAATCAATAATAAATATATATTTTTTTCAAACCTTTTAACTTAGCTGTTACTGAGGAGTATGCTTTAGAAAGTTACCGTTTTACGGCACTAAATCGTATGTAGGCCCTTAATTAAGGAATAACATTAACCTAACATAATCGAAAATACTCCTTTAACAAAGACAGGACCTCGGCAGCTCTGGATATAAAGAGTTGGCAGAAGAGTAGGGAAGCCTTTGCAGCAGAGAAGCGGTTTTAAAATTGTCTGTCAAAACAACATTTTCTTTTATTGCACAGCTTTTACAATAGTCTGGCATAAAAATTCAATAAACAAGCAAAATCTTACTCCTTGAAAAGTCCTTTGAAACAATTCTCGTCTCAGTTTATGCCTATTTGTACAGCCTGCGATGGTTATTCTAACGCGCGAACGCAGTCTTCGAGAGTGGGAATTAGCCGCACTTATCCCGTGTAATGGATCGCTGCACGTGTGTGCCGACCATTGTGTTGCCCCATATCAACTGAGGGCTGGCCCTCGACCACGACACAAGCTTTTTTTTGGTTCAAGCACGTAATGGTGATTTAGCTGTAGTGATGCTTGTGGTGCGTCCTTTATTTGAATTTTCATTATGATCTTAATTCCTTTTTTATTTTGGCTGGAAGTCCAATTTGATTCGTGCGCTTTTACAACACTTTCTCTTAATTTTCGATTTTATTACTAATATATTTTTGTCGAAAGTATTTAAAGTGCAAACCATAGGTAAAACATTTAAAGCACATGTCCGAAGGTTTTCCCATACGAGTTGCTATTGCCCCTCGCCCGAGGCATCAGACCCGCGCCCGTCATTCATATAACATACGCACTTTGTTTAGCCAACATTAACTCAAGACAATTATCTTCACTAGCAATCTACGTCTGTGAACGTATGAGGCCTATCATTCGAAATAACTATCAGTCGACTTAACCGAATTACAATTCATTTCAAACAAGACTGGATGTCGTCATGTTGATTGAAATTGAATTACTTATCATCCTTGGCAAAGGCGCCTCATTGCAATGGTTAACCTTTGGACGAGCATGACGTGTAACAACTTACCAACCAACAGTCTTCAACAAAGTGAATGGGTAGCCATTTGTATTTTTATGAACACCTTAAATCCTCGTGACAATATTAGCTTGGGCTCCGGTAATACTTCTGTCGTAGACCATTCAATAAATCGCCATTGTAAAGAGCCGCAGAATTAGTTTCAGACACATCTTGTTATTTCATTTCCTTATGTGCTCACCATTCTTTACTACAGTCGGTCGTTCAGTCTGGAGTCCCTTTCACAATGAGTCCTAACGGAATGCCCTCCGACCCGTCGCTCAGCCCGGCTGGTTGGCTGGCACGTGAGATCCCATTACACTTGTCTGCTTTATTGTCTATAAAGCCTTAAGTGTCGATGATCTCTCAGCGACATCGACCGATTCTTATTACATAATACTTTAGTGTACAAAGAGTAACATTACCCAATTTTACACCGATTCCATCTTAAATGACTATTTCAAACCAAGTGCCACAATAAATTTAAACCCGAAACTTACCACAAAAGAATGGGTCATTTACGACATCGCGCTCCATTCAGAGCTAATAGTAAAATAATATAGCTGCCCGCCGACAGACATGAATTTGTAACAAAGACGTGTAAAATTTCTCAAACGTCAGATTTATACGGCAATCTCCGTCAGTATTTCAGTCGCTGCGACTATTTAGTTGCGTTTAGAACACGTGTGTGTAACCGAATCGCTTACAAAAGATTAAAAGGTGGTAATTTGACGTTGATTTAGGAAGAGCGAGACTGCTTTCATCGCACGGATTGTCTTACCCCAGATCGAGCAAGCCGTTTTGTCTATGGCAGGCGTTGGTTCAGTTCCTTTTATAATGTTTTAATTTATTATTAGTGACGTTTATAAATTTTAAGGAAGTAACTGATTAGTTTTCATTTACTTTTAGAGAAGCCTTTGACAGTGATCTATGTTGTGATCCTGCATGAACCGTAATGTAACACGGTACAGTTTCTTTATTTTTATGCAACACATTAAATTCATAAAAGTTCTGATCCCGATTGGTTGATACTTTATGGACCAGCCACGAAATTATAGAACCATACGTTACGATTATAAATCACGACTTATTTAATGTTACTGCTAGTTTTATTGCACACTTCCTGTGGCAAAAGGGGAGTGGCACTACAACAAAATACTTGGAAACAAAAAAACACGATACTTAAAAAGTTATTAAGAATTCTATAATGTCCGTTAGCATTTCCGTAGTACAATATTATTAGTAGGTATGTAGTGAGAATATTGTTATATTTTTATAAGATGGTGGTTGCGTGCGCGTGCGCCGGTGCAGCTGCGCGGTAGCGGGCAGGCGCGGCGCGCGCGCTGATGTCATCGGCTCAACTTAAATGTTATTTTCCGTCGCTCGCCGTCGCGTGGGTGCGCCAAACACTATCGGCTGTGGTCATACCAAACCCACAAAACCTTATTTTGCACATTATCTTTTTATTACGCCTTTGTAAAACGAATTTTATTCCTCATCACTCCCATTCACCGGGCATTTGCTCTTGAATGAAATTGCGTGTGTCCGAATGTGAAATTGTTCGTCCGAAACCAATAAAAGACGGGGTAGTGAAACAACTTTTTTGAAATAACCTTATGGCTAAATTATATAATTTTAATCAACAAACGCTTCAAAACAGTCACTAACCAACTGACATCACCACACATTGAGCATCAAAAAGTATCCGTAGTACATTTTTATTACCAGTTATTAATTAGCAGTATTGTTTTGAGCTCGGTGTAGACACGGCACGCGCTAAAGTTATGAATGAAATAACGTTTTGCAAGAGCGGATGTTGCGAGGTTGCTTGTGTCGAATTAGGTTTAGAGCCTTATGAAGGCTTGATGAATGAACCGCGCTCCCCGGCCCCCGCGCCGCACACCCGCAACTGTACTTATGTTGCTATTGAGATCAAGTGATAATGGTGCATTGCACTTCATTCTAGATTTTATGGAAACCTGCATGAATGGATTGGTTTACGAGCACATACTAACATGTTTGTATGTGAACTTACTGCATTCCTCTTGCTGTGTACGTTGGTAACGTGAAGACTAATCAATCTGATGTTAGAAGTGAAGGCTGGAAGACCGATGACCTGGTTATCATCATCAGCCATGTTCCCACTGCTGGGACACAGGCATCCTCTCTGTGAGAGAAGTAATGGGCCTTAATCCACCACGCGGGCCCAGTGCGGATTGGTGAATGTCACAAGTCTTAAAGTTTTTGGTTCTAGGACATGCCGGTATCCTCACGATGTTTTCCTTCACCGTTTTTAGAGCAGCAGTGATGCAATAATTTACACAAAGAAAAGCGACTGCCTGGGTTCGAACTCACGCCCTACAACATGTAAGTCGGGGCCGTTACCACTGGGCCACCACTGCTCTCTGGATGTCCGGGATAAGGCTGCGGGAATACAGTGGGCACGAGACGCGCAGGATCGGTCGATGTGGCGACACTTGGTGGAGGCCTAGATGTTCTACAGGCCTAGAAGTCTTTCCGCTGAAATGAAGATGAGTGAAATAAGCATCAAATCAATGATAAGAGTAGAGCATCACTTAATGCACCATTGTCTTACAACGATGTGATAACGAACATTTTCTCAAATAGTTGTGGTGTCTATATCGTCGCATATGGGTATTTGTATTTGACGACTGTAACTACATGACTTTACCAACTTAGTTGAAGCTTGGTATCTATATCTATACTAATAATATATTTTATATATATAAACATATATCTATATAATAGATATCTATCTATCTATATCTATTTTAATAAACAAATAAATAATATTCTTCTATATTTTTAAATGTTTTTTATTTTATTTTTATAAGTTAATATTTAAAAATGTAAAAAGTATGTACATTAATTGAAAAAAGGAAATTATAATATTATAGAGAGGAAAGATTTGTATTTTTGTATGTAACGATTAAACTTAAAAACTACTGGATATATGTCAAAAAATCTTTCACTGTTGGGAAGCTACAGTATCCCCGGGTGACATAGGCTACTTTTTATCCTTGTATTCCAACGGGAACGAGAACTACGACGGGAGAGGCATCCGCTAGTTTATTTATAAAACAGCTATGTCTGTCGGCAACTAGTTGTAAATCCCATGTCATTTTCAACTAGCAGACAAATTTGTAATTCAGGAAAATGCCGGGAACTAAGATGAATAATATTATAGATTCTGATTGAGCAGAGGTTATGTCTTTGCAAATATATTGTTTAGATCACGACAAAGCTTTATTTATTACGGCATTAAATGAGACAAACGTTGTGTTAGGTATACCGATTGTTAAAATTATTATAGTATAAAATGTGAATAGTAAAGTGATTGCGTTTATTTGATAGATCGTATAATAACGAAGATTCTTAAAGACATAGGTACACTGAAGTGACGTAGGTAAACGTTATGAAATAAATTATAATAATGAATAATCGGTATATGATAGACAGTTTGGTTTCTCTTCATTAGTACATTGTGTATTAAGGGCGGTATGTAAGGATTTACGATCGAGGCTCTAGTAGAATCTAGTCGTAATTCCCGTACCGCCCGTGATACACACAATGTTTTTCATCACATTTGCGAGTAATAATTATGAATTATAGCTTTAATACACAAGTCAGCACAGCTGTTATTACGAAATACGTGAACTTTTTTTTAAGCGGTTGGCGAATTTTTGCCCACACCACAGATTATACTGTGTTTCGTTCGGCAAATACTTACGTAGGTTTACAGCCATGACGGAGTGTAAAAAGTCGACGTTTTCATACTATAACTATTAAAATCGATTATTAAGAACATTAGTTGAGTATTTAAGTAACATTTAGCGAGATTGCAAAGAAATTCCTGTTTAGATAATATTTTAAGGCAATTTTTCAATTGCGTGTAAACTCCTTGCTTGAACTGGCATGACCTGTGTGCTGTGCCATAAAATAAAAAAATATTACTTACCGCCCTAGGGTTTCATGACAAAAAGAAAGGGTTTTATATGGGGCATTACGGCCAAGTTAACCTGTATGTTTAGATACTTTTTTCGTGCAAGTGTGATGAAAAATATTTTACCAGTTGTCCAGGTAGGTGCAGCTAGATTTGGTAAGATCTATGGATATTTCAGGGTGTGTAACGATGCAGCTAATTCAAGATAGACAATAAATGGTAAATATACTACACACACCACACACACAAACTACCCAACACCACAACACCCAACACTTACCAACCTTTCTGATGGCGTGACGCGTTTAGATTTATATCACACAGATAGTAAATTTCACTAAGAGACATTGCAAGTACATTCACATGGACGCAATGCGATGCAATTTGACCGATTTCTCTTGTTATTTTTTTTTTTTGAAAATACGTACGCGACATCGCGTATCGGATGACACATCAGCGCCATCAAGAAGGTCCCTTAGTTTTCGGGGTTGGGGTGAGATTACCCATTTTACTATATCTACTTACTAACCTCATCTTTTTCTCCCTCGGGAGTATGTTCGGATCAATCATTGGTCCTTCGAGCCGGATATGCTATCCGAAATCGTTATACTTATGTTATACATAAAACATTTAATGCGTAGAGCGCGGTGTCGCGATTACGCTAAAACATTTATTATTGTTCGGTGATTGACCCGAATACTTAGAAATAAAACGGTCTCAAAAGTTTATAACTTACGTCTTAAATTAACGTGTTTCGTCGTCTGATATAGGCTGAGATAATATTATCGGATATAATTGCACGGCATTTAAATTACGATTGAGTCGATTAATTCGTTTAATATTCACAATAATATCAATTAGCGGTGGATTGATTTCGTCATTCAGGTAAGTGGAGGGTGTGTACTTGCTTTACGAGCTGAGGTCGAGGTGTACCCTGCGGTGGTTTTACAGATTATTGTGGTTATACGGAGGCTCTAGGAGATGGAGTATCTTAGAGCATCAATTTTCTTGAAGTTAATTTCCTCCTTACTTGCATTGCAGGTGTAATTAAAAACTGAAAATTAATTACAAAAATCGCGACTTAAAGCCTGATATTTTTATATTTACCTACATAATTGGATGAAATGTAGAAGAATGATCATTCTGAATACCTTGTTTTACTCAGGGTCCAACCTAGAAATCCCAATTAAATTAAATAAATGATCAAGTTTTTTAGGTTTTCTGTTGTCAATAATTGTACATACCTGTACAGAATATGCGACCAAAGCAGAAAATTCTGTACCAAAAATATTTTGATGTAAAATATTGCTAAGACGAGACCATGGCTCGCACCGTCAAAAAGTTATCAGATCTCATGTAGAGCCAAGCTTTTAATTCTACAAGCCCTAACTTAAAGTGATATATACGCCCCAATGTAACGCAGTACTGGCCGTGCGCCCGCTCGATGCCAAAATATCAAAATTGAATCTCCTTTTGAATAGTTTTGTTTGCAAAATATTATTTGATTTACATTTGCTGTGTTAGGTATGAAGAAATTCCAGCAATCATTTTTTCTGAATAAAATTACTTTTAAACATCCAAGTCGTTTTGGAGTAGTTTCCAAAAGTTGCGAAAAAATATCGTGTTGTTATTTTTTTTTTAAAGCAAAACTATTAGTTACACAAAAAAACCTTGTGTTCAAAATTATGTACATGAATCAATAATAAATATATATTTTTAGCAAACCTTTTAACCTAGCTGTTACTGAGGAGTATGCTTTAGAAAGTTACCGTTTTACGGCACTAAAGCGTATGTAGGCCCTTAAGGCGATATATACGCCCCAATGTTAAAGCAGCACTGGCCGTGCGCCCGCTTGATGCCAAAATATCAATATTGAACCTCCTTTTGAACAGTTTTGTTTGCAAAATATTATTTGATTTACATGTGCTATGTTCGTTATCAAGAAATTCCGGACCTCAATTTTACTGTGTAAAATATTTTTAAACATCCAAGTCGTTTTGGAGGAGTTTCCAAAAGTTGCGAAAAATATCGTGTCGTTAATTATTTTTTTAAAGCAAAACTATTAGTACTTAGTAGTACTATTAGTAGTATTAGTACACGAAAAAACCTTGTGTTCAAAATAATGTACATGAATCAATAATAAATATATACTTTTTTCAAACCTTTTAACCTAGCCGTTACTAAGGCTTTAGAAAGTTAACGTTTTTGTTCACTAAAGCGTAGGTAGGCCCTTAACAAACTCTGCACCGTAATCAAATATTTTATGAAATTCGTTAGCAACCAATAAATATAAAGGTATCTTAGTTATTTTAGATAAGGCTACGAATTGTAGTTTAGTTTAAAATATTGCACAGATAAAGATTATGAATAAACACTTATTTACCTCTTAATATTGCATGTAGAATGTGATAAAATCATAAAATTAATAGCTAGGAGAAATTAACAACCCTGTACAGGAATGTTATGTTCTACCTAAAAGCGATAATAATATCAGAAACAAAATAGCTAGCGAATCGTGCCGTAACGTAATTCAGTTTAACATATCTGAGTGCAGTTCTGTGCCTGATACGTCAATGTGTCCTTGCGCATTAATTACGCTCTATCTAAATGTGTGGTGCGCACGAGTGTCAAAGTCAAGATTGACGCGCGTCAGTGGCGAGTGAAATGTCGCAAACGCATGCACAGAGCACTCCCCCCTCTCCACCGCACCACACCTCACCCCTCACAGGCTTAACATAAAACTTCAATTTGCATAATGCATACAGAATATGTAAACTTATCTCCGACACGCCCTTGCGAGTGACACGGCTGAGGTGTGCCGGGATAACATTATTCTCGTTGCGACGATATCCAAGTCTAAATAGATCGCATTTGCAAAGCCACATGTTGTGTGGATTTTATTAGCACCACAGATGCGACGCACAGATATTATTTTTTATGCGTCGGGAACAATTCGTATAGTCGTTTCAGTATTTATAGAGCCATTTTCGCATCGAAAATACATCGATACTAATATTCTATTTGTATCCATTTTATTGAGGTTATATTACGAAAATGAACCCTGAGTTTTCTTTTATTTCGTGTTTCATCTGAGTAATAATATCACGTATCTACCGGACAAGCTGGCAGTAATTGTACGAGGTAGGTAAGCAACCGGTGAGTCGGTGACCACACTCAGGCCGTGTCTTTTTTGGTAAGAACTTATGATGCTGAGAGCAATAAAACGTGATTTCATTTGCCACACGACGGCGAATATTATCGACGTAAGGGATCGTTAAAGAGCGGCCATCCGTTCCTTATTAGCCTAACACGCGCCACGAGCCCTATTTCGAATGCAAATAAAATTACAAGGCTACCATAAAAAGCGTTTATTAAGACTTTATTCGCGTTTAAAAATTCGTAAAGTCTTATTCAACTCGGGCTCTGGCCCACTCGCTCGAGTTGCGAAGTTTTAAAATTATAAAATTACTGTCGACTCGAGCTCAGAAATGAGACGTAAATGGGCATTTTCTGCAAAAAGCGGATACAGTGCGACATATCTTCTTTCACGACAGAATCCGATCATTGTTGCATAAAGTGTGGGATTAAGGGGTGCATACCCTAGAAGGCGCGGCGGCGTCGCGAGGGCACCCACCGCACGCCGCGGCCGGACCTCGCTCGCGCCGGCTCTGCAGCTGGGTAATCGATTCATCTTTTATTGCCGTTTGATGGCAGCTATATAGCGCATATTAGCGCCTTCGTATGCATCCGGTCCACCACGTACCTAAACTATATTTCCGACAGTGGGGATTGCAAGCGTGGAGCTCTTTACTGCATCGAAAATTCGATACATAGGTAATCTTAATTTTATTTCAATACGAACACAAATCAAATGCTACCAATAAACGAAATGCACTTAATAGAAATTCCGTCGATGAATTCAGTCGTTCCAAACCTGCTACAATATATCTTATAATCTTCTTATTAATGAAAATAGGTTTACTCTAAAATTCGATAGTTCTCAATATAATTTAATCAATTCCAAATATTTCGTTGTCATCAGTCGGAAGATATTAGAAGAAACAAGACAAACTGAACATCCGACGATATCAATTACAACTGGTTGAATTACTTCGCCATGTTGGGAACAAGAAATAAAGAATATTAGTTTATTTGACTTGCCTATATTACAGATAAAATCGTGTAATAGACGTCGTCGACTATAATTTGTGGCGACTCAATTGAAAGGTCAGTCTCGGATTATACACATATTCATATCTGTTATCCGAGCGTCCTCTCTCCGAGACTTTCCAATTAAGCAATTTAGATACGAGGCCCGGTTGTGACACGACGTTACACGAATGTAAAACAACGGCTATCGGAATGATAATTCAGTGATGTAAATAACAATAAAGTTATCAGGGAAGGCAGCGACGCTATGGGTTTTTACAATAAAAAGCGTCGTGGAGAGCGCGACCCGCCGCGCGCTCGGTATTAGGACGAATTTACGAGCGCCCTCGACATTGTCTCCGACAACGCTGCATCACGCTCGCGGCACTGATATTGTGTCTAAGTGCCTGCCACATGCCTTTTCTCGCTTTCGATCCATATTTACGACATTTTGACCGGACACAAGAAAATTCAACGCATTCTTTTCGAAAATCCAACACATTTTTTTCAAAAATGCAAATTAATAATCTTACTTAAAACTTGATATACTTACAACTTATTAGCACGGGTCCGATAAACCACAAACCTGCACTTACAACCAAAGTTTCATTAAGATAATTCCATTTGAAGAATCAAAAACAAAAGCGTTGAAGTCTTTTGTTAGGGCGAACGATCTGCGAACACAAAAGATTATAATCAAGAAGATTATAACAACAGCGTGCGCTGAATGAGAGCTGTTACGCCTGCTACTAATAAATCAATATTGACAAAATTAACATACAGTGTTAATTATGTTCAATTGTTTATTAAGGTTTGGATTGCTGGGTGTAATCTATTGCCATTTAAATAACAGATGGAACAATAATAGCGCAACAAGAAAGCATAGTGGACCGGTCCTGAGGCTGCATTATTGGGAACCTGTTTGTGTTGCTCTAATTAACAATACACAAATCGTAGCTTGTATGCAAATGAGGGTAAAGTGAGCGGCGCGCCGAGGACACCGCATACATACACTTGAGTTTCATCCGCGATAACAAAGAAAGGTCTATTTTTATTGGGCTCAGGTCATTTTAACTGTCATACAAATGTGGTTTTCGATTTTAAAGTTCGTGTAGTCTTGGGACTTGTACGTACCTACTTAAGGAAGGATGTAAATTAAATTGTGTTTTTAACACTTCAAAAAACTTTCAGGTACCTAGTTATAAATATATTTTATAAGTTACCATAGGGAAAATTATCTTGTGAGAAAGTGCTTTCTGTTGAATTTGCCTTAAAAACCGATTAAATGAAACGTTTTTTTGGCCTCAATGAAGCTTAGTAACTTGTAAATATTTTAATCTGTACTTTTTTCTGTTTTTCAATACTTTTGTTCCCAAAACAACATTGAATTTAACTTTTAGTAGTAAACACTTTAATGCCTCATTGACTTTTATTGAACTACAAGTTGTCATTCCAAACCTCAATGACCAAGATGCACCAGTCGAAGTATACGCGAGTTTATCGTAAAATTGAATTAAAAAAGAGAGATAATAAAAGGCGATCGCGTCGTAATTCTGGCTCGCGACAACGCAGCACTTTTATTTGGAGGCGCGCGTGTGGCGGGTGCGGGGAGAGGGGGGTGCGCCTAATCGTGCGAGCTTTAGTGTGTTCCGCTTTGGACCCGTGTATAGCGCCAATTTGGACCAAAGTATAGCACTAAGTTGAACCCAAGTATATCACAAGTTGGATGGCGTCAGTTAATAGCATCTAATATTGCCACCTGTCAGTAATGCTGAGCTGAGGCCCTTCTGGCATGACGAGTTGGTTTACAGGATATACGAGGTTCTTTCAAGATATTGTTGAAGATGGGGCTAATATCAGTTGCCTATATTGCTTCAAGAATCCGAACTTGCAAACTAATTAGAAAACTTTCTTATGACAGTCTTTTAGTTCCATTATATTAATTATCGAAAACCTCAGTAGTTGTTAGACTTTTTAGATATAAGTAATAAGTAAGTCAGGTACTAAAATCATTTATCTTTGAGGGTGTGATAATTTCACCCCTTATTTTGGCGACCACTGAAAAACAGCGCCGTGTTGTGGGTCCCCCACGGCACAGCATTATGCTGAGTGTAAGCCTTCTTGCCACAATCACGACATGCATCTGCTTTTATTTACACTCGCATTTATTTATTCTTGTCTTTTATTTAACATTTCTAACATAATTTAAGAACTACTAACACTATCGTTAAGGGCTTAGTTTTCAAAATCTTTTACCACTGTTCTTGTTCTTGAAATGTAATGTTTGTATGTCTTTTTGTGGCAATTAAATATTTTTTCTTTCTTCTTATATAGGTTGTTTTATCAATAAAATTAACTGTATTTTACGGCCTTAAAGTTTTATTACTAAGGTCCGGAATCATTGTATATTATGTAATTGTCTTATGGTTCTTAAATTAAGAAATATTAGGATAGTATCACTCTTATATAATTAATAAACTAAAATTACAAAATAAACGCTGTAAAGAATATTATATTTTGCAAAATTCTAGCGATAATATTATCCTAACTGTATCTAATATAATATAGTATTCTAAATATACCAAAATAGGCACTATATCTGGGTGCACAGCGGAGCCCGCTGCACATTATGGCCCGCGGCCCTCGGGGACAATCTTCTTTTATTTATATCCGCCGTGTAACATCTCGCACCTCTCGAGCCACTCGCGACTCACTCGAGCCCTTGCCAGTGTTGCCAGCTTCACTATCTTCACCCTCGTAACGTCAAGGATTGGACAGAAAAATCTGTCTGTTACATTCCAATCGTAGAAGAGCACTTGTCTTGATGTATCCAAAAATAGCAGATCTTGAAAATTTTATGAGTCAAGGTTCAGAATATAATGAGTTTTTTTTTATATATGATTCAGTTTCCATTCAGACCAGCTGAATTTCACCAAAAGTTGCATAACTGAACAGAAGGTATCACACTAATCAATCGAAGCTGTGACCCAAGTGATTCTGGATTGCGAGATGGTCAAAACTATTCTGCATCAAGCACTGCATTTTCCCACGCAAGCTACAACAAGAATTTAGGTTGAGTTAATGTCCCTACATCAGTTAATCTAAGTTTTCATGTTATTTTAATTTAAACAAAGTTGTAAAAACATAAGCAGCAGTGACTTGCAAATCTTGGATGAAGAGGACGGCACTTAAAATAACCAGCAATTTTTCAAGATGGTGACTCTACAAATTAAATTATGTGAGGCTGTATATGTAAAGAAAAAATTAAAAGCTTAAAGACTGTAAATAAAATAAAAAATAAATCTTTAAATATGTCTGAAAATTTAATGTAATGACAATGTATGTTAAAGTTCGCAAGCACATTCGCAAGAAGTTGGCAGTAGTATCGTCACAGCGCTAATATTTTTCAATTATTACTAATATAAAGTTTAAGTATATTTATATATTTAGTTTATTCTTTTGAGTATTTATGGGCTAATTATATTGTATTTATAGTTTATATATTTGTATAAACATGATTCGTTTAGCTGTCGATATTGCACCTACCACTAATTGTCTCTGCATCACCCAAAGGTCGACTGGTAGAAAATGCCTAAGGCATTAAATCCGCCTCTGTACGTTTGTGTGCATGAAGTAATAAATAAATAATAGATATACTTTTAGAAGTAAAAATAAGCACTTACTTTTAAAATCACTTCTGCCTTTATAATCTGAATCAGTATAAAAATCGTGAAGTTTTATTCATATTATTATGACATAAATAATATGTAACATAATCAGACCACAAAAGTCACAATATTTACTTTATCTTTACTTCGTTTTACGATCACTGGCAAAATATTTGAACAGCACTGCGATGTGGTGTCGCAAATCTTTCTTTATTTGAATTGTTAACTTTTATTTTCCTTGAGACTTGTTTATTTGAAGCAAAATATTGAATTTTTTAAATCTCCTGTGGAGGCTTTTGATGTGACTTATCCAATTTTGCTTAGTTATGTAGGTAATACAAGATCAGTTTATGACGTCATATAAGTATAATATGATTTTGATGACAAAAAGGAACGTCCTCACTGGGAGCATTCTTTCGTGAGAATTTTGTAAACAAACAATCGTAGGTGATCAACAAATGCTTACCAGCGAGCCCAGCATTCACTTTCGAGCAAAACTATAAACGTTCGAGGCGAACATTCCCTTGCGAGCAATCGAATACGATCTCGTTAAATGTCATTCATTTTTAAATGTCGGATATACATAGTAAGTTTAAGTAGTCTGTGTGTCGGATAGAGCGGTCGTGGCTACATTTTTTTTCCACGATTTTTTTTTTTTATTATTTGTGATGGGTTTGCTCTTGACTCTAGTCTAAGTCATAGGTGACAGAGACAGAGTCGACGATGGAGTGAGCTTACCCAGAAGGAGCCTGTTTACTCTAACTTTGAAGAGATTCGGAAGAGATTCACGAATGTCACAAACACAAGTTCAATAAATGTTCCTTGCTTTACCAGTGGCCAATAATATTCCTACATACCATACTCATTCATTTCATTATCTGAGTACTCGCTTTCAAGCATTTTATTTGCGTGAACTTTCGAATGCGAGCCGTTTCCGCGAAAATCGTTGCAACGTCCACACCGGCCGAAGTTCACGCTTGCGTGTAAGCTTTGTATCGCTCGGCTCAACGTCCACACCATTCGAATATTCGATACCGAATACTCATTACAAAGTGTATGCTCTCAGTGAGGACGCTCTAATAACGCGAAAATCGTTGCAAAGTCCACACCGTCCGAAGTTCACGCTTGCGTGTAAGCTTTGTATCGCTCGGCTCAACGTCCACACCATTCGAATATTCGATATCGAATGCTCATTACAAAGTGTATGCTCTTAGTGAGGACGCTCCTTTAAAAGTTATAGATCTATGGCCATTCCGGCTAGGTCCTTCTGTAAACGTGTAACGACTATAAACTCATTAAAAGCCCTATAAGCTACAATATGCGCACGACTGTACGTGTATCAAGCCCAGCATACAAATGTGCATCGTTGTGTATAGTACCCAGTTGTGCACATGACACATCGAGCTGGCGAGCACCTGGTACAGTGGTGCCAGTGCCACACATCGCGAGGACAATATTTTTATTTTCATCGAGCGTAACATTGGAAGCGCATTTTTCCGGGTACGGCGCGACGCGGTCCTCGACTCCGTCCGAGCTGACTTGTAATTTCAAGTGTTTACCCAGCGCGCGCGCAGCAGGGCGTCTCACAACAATGCCCATATCCTTTTCACATAAAATATATGAAAAGTCCGGCTACCAGCGAGCCACGGATCGAGCGTCCGATACAGCGACTGCATTATACTCGCTAGCTTTAGCTGCCTACTGAGAACTTTTTATGAGGGATCAAATTGATTGGTTCGGTGATAATATCAGAGTTGCGCGTATTGTGCGGGACGGCGGGCTCCCGCTCAGCCTTTAACACGTCGTGTCTCGGCTTCCGTTACCATCGATTACGTATGCAGCTACACTTCTCACACCTTTTAAGAGATGTAATTTAGAGATGCTGAGAGATTGGAGCTCGTAATAGATATGCACATTTTAATGCTCCGGTGAAAGGTTGTAAGCTGGGACTCTCAAATAGAGTCGATCACAATAAACACTGCCGCGCACCACAATGTACTCACAAAAGTAATACGAAGTAAAGTTACATGTTGTGGTGCACGTAATGTCTTTTTCATGGTACCAACCGTTAGGTATCACCATCGGAATTGAATCGAGTTTAAGATACACTTTAAATTTATTGAACGCTCGCAACGAATCATCTGCAGGCAGGCCGGACAGGACGTGGCCCGCGAGCGAGAAACACAAAACCACAAAGATAAAAATATATTACAAAATGAGGTCCACTTTGTGTTTTGAAATTACAATCAAATAAATTACTTTTTATTGCTCAATCTTGTTGGGTTTTATTAAGGTATCGGCGCTGAATGCGAGAGAATAAAACATGGCGGGATTACGCGAGAGACAAGATGTTTCCGTGTGCCTTGTAGCCGCCAGATAAACGAAGGTGCTTTACATGGCCCTCGAGTTTTGGAGATAAGCCATCACGACGTGTTCATGTCGACATGCGGACAATGAAATAACACGGACACTTTCTCCGACTATCTTTACTTCGAACACATCGGAAACGTCGTTCATAATGCATACTATTCGCTTAATATAAATGCTATACAACGCGAGAAAGAAAGATATAGTAGAGGTCATATGCGCTTTCAAATAATGCAAACAAAGCGAGATTGCGTTACCAACCTTATCATAATCCTTAAGCTTTGGTCAAGAAAGCCTATTCTTGTACCAAAGGTTTGCTTGGCAGTTTACAAACAAGAAGACAGGTCTGAACTCAAATGGATGCCCATTCGCCAGAGAAGAAGTTTTCGCGCTCTAACTACGCTTTTCTCTCTACTCAACTCTCCCACCCCACCTTCTTACCTTATGTCTCACTTTCAATATTTAAGTTCTTCACACGCTAGAAATCTACGTTCCTCCAATAATCTTCTCCTACTCTGTCCTTCACATACTACTGATTTTGTTCATTCTTCCTTTCATATTCAGTCTATTCTTCTCTGGAACGTGCTTCCTCTCAAAATCAGGACAGCCACCAGTCGGTATGCTTTCAAGCGGTTTCTGCGGTTTTACTTTCAGCGGGGAGAGGGGTCATCTCTATAACTTATTTTCGTTACTTTTTAATATATGTATGTATATATGTTTATATGGGTATGTATTATAATATGTATAAGATATACTTGTTATACATGTATTTAAACGGCTTATTATTGTTATTTTTTGTTTTGTTGTTTGCATTCCACGTTTTAAATATAAATGCACCTGCCTTGTTATCTCTTCACCACCCTTGGTTGACTGGTAGAGAATGCCTAAGGCATTAAGTCCGCCTTTGTACCTTTGTGCATGAAGTTTAAATAAATAAATAAATAAATAAGACTCAACCTAAGAAAAGAACTGAATGGTGAATAAACCATCTCGGCCACAACTGCACAACTGTTTGTTGTGATGTGTCTAAAATACACGTTTAAGGCGAGACCATTCTAGTAACTTTACTATTCTCAAGCAACGGCTAAAAGCATATTTTATTATTCACCTATCTATTAGCAATCAAAAATGTGTCGAATTCATTAGGTTTATCTTTAGAGTTGCAATAACCGGGTAAAAATAAACCATAAAATAATAATCATAACTTCTCGTTGAGTGCCATACTTTACAAGCCTTAACTACTTAACTGGTCCACTCAATAGATCTGTAGTCGTAAAGCGAAACTGGATGTTAGTCTCCAGTCTCAGGCTTGATGACAAACCGTAGTGCCAGTTTGAAAACATACAAATCAATAGGGAGACTGCGGAGACAAGAGAGCATATCGTGTTGATTAATGCTGATTGCTAAAGTGCGTCGACGCATGTATAAGTAATGTTACAGCCCACCGCGACGTTTCCGTCTCAACCGGTCCTAGAACAATGTGCCCAAACATTTACTTACTCACTATTCAACATATAGAATCGCCTCCATGACTTAGTGGACATTAACAACAACGCACGACTGAACCACCTATCGCTGGTGCAAATTATACTTAATACAATTACGAATCATTCATCATTGTATCGCTTTCGGAGATAATTGGCAATGATAAACTGAGCGCAGTTGAGACAATACTGAACGGCTCGAACCATTGAAGAAGACCCTTAACACTTTAGAGCAAATTCACACAGTTATTACCCATTTAGTGAAGCATGTGCAAAGCTAAAGGTCCGGTTATGTTGGTGTTGTGGAAGCGTGGAAATGTGCGCGCTCGCACAATCCGCGTGTGTCCCTTGCCCAAGGAAACGCATTTATCATCGTCACCTAGCGACCCGCGACTTGTAATTGTGCGCCATATTGTTGCGAGAGTTATGGGCCCTGTGCGAGAATATGGACTCTTCCGCTTAACCTGTGCATAAACATTTATCGGGACAGGTTAATTTAATTTAAAAAGATAATTCTGCTTGATAGTGTCGGTTAGAGATCACGGACGTAGTGCTGCAACGAGCTTTAAGTGCTTGAGACCTGAGTCCTGGCGGATAAAGCGAATGTACCGTGCTATTTATTTAATCCACCAATTAATTCATATCTATTGTCAACTCGAACACTTTTATTCCATTTCTCGGTAACAACACTAATGTATTTTATTGTAAGTGTACCCCACGCAGCGCCACTAGACAAAAATCGCATCGGCTTCCCATATATTTCCCTTGTCAGTGTTCGAGGGACAATACGGTAAAGGATTGTAGAAAAGTGAGCATAAAACACGGCGCACGCGCTTCGGGTAGCGTCGATCGAGCGGAACATCAGCATTGTGACGGGAGCAGGCGGAGCGGGGCTGGCGGAGCGGAGCGATGCGGGCGCGCGATCGAGCCGCGATTTGTCGTTATTTGCGCACGCGGCGCTGCGACGCGACGCGCCGACTTATGACGGCTCTTATCCGCCATCGCAGGAGGCACTCCGCGCCTCTCGACATCCCTCTCCAGATCGTCGCGTCGCCGTCGACTGTCGCCTACCTGCTGCTAGTATTTCTCACAGAAACAATGAGCTTTAAAGGTTTATTATGACAACAGAACTGCACAATGCGTTTTAGTGGTATTTCTCTTAAAGCTTCCAGGTATTTATAATTGATATTTAATTTTAACTGAGATTTTCGCCGTTAATCCTACTACATTTGTTTTATTGTGGTCCACCGGTCTTGGACTATATATCTGAAAAGGTATCAATGATTAGATCTGGCAGCCATTCTAGTTTCAGGACAGTCCTTCGATTACAAGAGGTTGACGTAATCTTCTTCTTCAACCCATTCTCAGCCATTTTGGGTGTTACTCTTCTCATAAGATATATCCCAATAAATATCCCATATCGATTGACACGAGGCACACATTTGGTATCAGCCCCAGTATCAGATAGAGTGCGATGGTGTGCAGTCGGTCGCGGTGCCCGGAGCGGTCACAACCTATAATAACTTTAGATACGACGACGCTATCACCCGACGATCACAGCCGAAATCAATTTTAAACAAACTCTAGCCACCACCTACAATTATCATTGTACTGAACAATGCGTACCACTAAATATCGGGCCCGTGTTAGAGGTCAGTCGGGCGCAATGGCCGGCCATCGATAATAGACGGTTCTTTTCGGATCGCACGAGATACCATCGCGATGATTTGTTGATCCTACGCTAGCTTAAATATTGAAATTAACATTCATTTACGATTTTTATCTATCATATGAAGAATATGTGAATGAGATATTATAAGACAAAGCGATGTTAGTATTTGTTTTATTTATTGGTTTGAAATAAATATCTGTATATTGACGTAGATAACTGTTTGTTGAGATATGGATAATATTTACAAGACAACATAAATAACAACTAAAGCTGAATCAGGTCAATAGTCTATTACCCAAAACTTCACGAATCTAGGAATAAGTTACATGATCAAAACCACGTCATTAATGGTAATGACGTGGTTTTGATCATGTAACTTATAAAATAAATAAAAATAAATTAAATTTGATCATTAGTATGGACTAATGATCAAATTTTAATATAGCTGTAGTCCAATAGATCTACCAAATCTTTAGTTGATAAATAATAGCAAAGTAATCATTCTCATCGTAACCTTTATTAACGAAACCATTGAATAAATTAATAAATCTGTGTCTCTGCTCATTATCTCAAAAATCTGACCATCAAGCAGATATCAGAGACAATTTTATTTTCATACATGATAGCATAAACATTTGGAAATTTATTATGTCTACACTTATATCTTTGTCTTTATTAAGCACCTGCTACACATATTTTATTTAATCAATATTAAAAAAAGCTGTTGACTCGAGGCGTTCAAAAAGCGTTGCTATTTTCATTGGAACATTGAATTATGGCCTTGTTAACAAATTTATTTAAAGTTTAACTAGATTCTAGACATAGGAAACTTATAGAGGTGGCGGGTACTGGGTGGTCTGGCGCCTGCGCCTGGGCAAGGCTCGTGCATCCCCAATGAGAGCGCGTTAGTTAACTCTATGCAAATAGAAAAGGTCACACTCGCGGCGACCAACAAAAAGTTGTTCTTTAACGAACTGCTATGCAATTTGCATTGAATATCGATTCTTAGCTGATATCGAGATAAAATTCAGATTTCACATCGATTTAAGACATAACTTTCCTATAAGACGTTAATCACTTGTTTAACCTACTTTTGTTTACTCGTTGCGGGTATGGATGCCAAGCTTCACAGCTTGGCTCATCGCCGCAAGGTTGCCTGCTTGTCGGTCTTCTGACTTCGGCGACTTCAGTGAGTGTGCTCAAGAACTCCACGACCTCATCCCACCAACCCCCTTCTACCATCGGACATCTAGACTTGCACTGCAAGTTACCATCCTTACCTTGTTGCCATGCCACCAATTCGCAACAAGCGCTTCCAAACATCCTTCATAATGAACACAGCGAATGAATGGAACTCACTACCTGCGTCTGTGTTTCCGAACGCATTCAACGCGAATCTCTTCAAAGTTAGAGTGAACAGGCTTCTTCTGGGTAAGCTCACTCCATCGTCGACTCTGTCTCTGTCACCACTGACCTAGACTAGAATCAAGAGCAAAACCAACACAAAAAAAAAAAAAAAATTATTTTTATTGCGCACTGTGAAAACACTTATAAAGTACAATAAGCAAACGTAATTGATATATAGACGGGCGGCGGCTGCCGGGGGCCGTCCGTCCGCCACAGTAAAATTAAAATTGATGATCATGTAAACTTTATTAGTGGCAGCATAAAAATGTTGGAGTAAATCAAAGAGTGCGCTAGTATATTGCATGACGCCGAGGCCGCGTGATCTAGTATCGGGACACCGTTAACACTTTATTGCCGTTCATACTTCTTGCACCATTCCGAGAAAGTAAATTACTCGTGGCGATCGTAAAATTAATGCCACATACGGTAACACGAGTACTTCAGCTTGTCACTGTCAATTTTTATGATGCACTCACTTGATATCGCAACCAGCTGTGTTGGAGCCTAGCGCAAAGTGGCGATATTTCTCCCCTGACGTCGGTGCACTAAAACTTCTATTGTAAATAAAAAGAAACCAAAGAAATACATCTTCATGACTTTGCTTTAAAATATTGAAGGTTCTAAGAAGCGACATAGTTCGAAGGCCTGATTGGATGGTGAATATTTTAAGCAAAAATGTAAATAAGAAAAAAGAAAGTAATGAGTGAAATGTGAGTACTCGTTGGAAATACGTATGTATTATTAAATTAAATTGCATTTCAACAAAATATTTACGAGAGTAGTAATTTTTCATGGCGGACAGGCCCCGCAGCGGGCCGGCCAGCCTGCGCCGGCTCGCCTTTGGACACAAACCACTAGGCTTGTGGCAGCCTGCGCTAATAACTAACTTGTATTTCTAACAATTATGCGCCGATATCAAAAGTGATACTAGAGCATTTCATGCAACATTGTTAATATAAGATCTTTGGGCCAGTACTGAAACCTGTTGTTCAATACCCGTCGATGTAAACGCGGTTTATCAGTTCATTGCGGTGCGCACTCAGTAACCATTATTATTTTCTAACTGATTTTGAATTGTAGGGTTACTCAGCACTAGGGACTTTAGAAAATGAAAGGTTTCAGAAGAAAAAAAGTAACTATAATCGCTGCAGCAATAAATAAAAGGTAAACAAACCATAAAAAAGGTGTTTACAGTGTCTTCTTTGCTATCACTAAAATCTAAAATAAAAAACATCATGCAAAGATGTTTATTTCATATAACAACTAAATACACACATGTACAAATGTCAAACATTAAAATTATTATTTTCTTATTTTTATTTTACAACAATATCAATATTTTTAATGTATGAACAATAAAATTTTAGTAAAACCAAAGCCAATAGCCCTCATTAAAAAGCATCTCGAAAGCCTCCATATTGCGTTGTAAGGTTAATAACCGTTTGACGTTTGTTTACCTTTTATTTTTTGCTGCAAATTGGGTATAAGTAAATAAAACTCGTGAGACGCACAAGTTTACTACTACTTAACGTTCTTATTAGATCTTAATTGATTAACCTTTTAAAAATAAAAGGAAATCACTGTAAAACAATTCAAAATGCAGTCTCACTTACTAGGAGAGCATAAAATAAACGGCAGTGCGCATTGAGTACATCGCTCAGCGCTCAGCTGCGCGGAGATTACTTCATGAAAGCTCACGAGGCGATCATTACCGACCCCCGGTCGCAATCCATCCGCCCGCGCATAATTAAGACACTAAAGTACAAAGTTTATTCTTTAGATAACACTTATCTTGAGATATATTTTTAATCTAATATTACCAACAATGCAATTTTTTTGGATGGTTTTAGTAAATTTTTGCGTTTTGAATCCAAGAAGGAAGGTTGATCCGTTGAAGCTAAGGAAATTTTAGCTATGAAGAAGGATCCTTAAATTATAATTGAATGCACTTTATGGTACTTATTACCTAATTTATAGCATCGTTTCAGGACAGATACTTAATTGCAAATGTTAAACTTGATTTACGTACAAGACTTACAGGCGATATTTCAATTAGCTATTTAAGAGTCATCATAATACCGATACGGTGTATCTGTGTTGTAAATATGCAGTACAAGTAGCCACTGATAAATGTCTCCGGCACGGCGAACAGTACAGCCGGGGGCTCGTGCAAAATAATTAAAACTACTTAACATTCAAACAGAAAGTACCCAGTAGCCAGTTTGCGGCTCATTTAGCGAGAGGAGGCCGGGCGGTGGACGGTGGCACTGACGACCATTACTCTCAAAGCCGATTGATATATTCGAGGTGGACATGCGATCGCGACACGTCATGCCGCTTCCACTGTTCACCGGCCCCGGCCCGACCTGCTATCGCTCGCTACTACCAGCTCTATATAAATAAACAAACCTTACAAAGTAATAAATATCAAGTCCGCCTCTAACAACGTACGTCACTATAAATCGGACACTTCTTTTATTGGTGCACATCTAGACCAATTAAAATTAACTCGTTATTGTCTATAACCGTCAATAAAATTGCTATACGTCAATCTTAGTCAATAGTTAATCTCTGCGGGCAAAACGAATTATTAATTCATTATTTTACGAGGATTTTTAATTAAACGAGTAAATCAATTTTGATTATGTAACAACTTTACAATGTGTAATCTCCTTTTATAAGGTGAGTTCATGAGCACAAATCATTAAATTCGGCCTCAATTGAGTCCAGTAAACGATCGAACGAATAAGTCGACGTCAGATTAAACACAAATATTTACATGTGTACAAAAGAAGAGAGATAAAAGTTTACCTTTTACAAGCAATTTGAGGTTATTTATTATGTGGAGTGGCGCGGAGGCGCTCGGCCGGCTGCGTTTTGGTGCAGCTTCTTTATACAGAAGCCATTATAAGTATCAGTTTCAGATCATAGATCATAAGCGCATTTATTATACCAGGTCGTGTCCGGGGGGTCCTGTCGCGTTGCCACTGCGGTCATTGTTGACTTTTTATTGTCGTACGTATGTCACAATTTTCGTGGACCTCACCAGAGACGGAGGCATAAATATCGAACAGAAGAATGTCGCGTTTCGGATCTATGAGTATTTATGTGAAGAGCTGGAATGTATTTAAATCAAACCCGTACGTCGAACTAGCCTAATCTTTACTTTATGATTATCATAAATTATAATTGGATTTTAATAACTTATTTACTTCTTGTGTGTTACGTTTATTTAGAAATTAATCTTGATGATCTTATCAAAGCATACAAAAATAATTTTCTGGTTTCAAAATATTTCTTCACTGTGACGTTAATTTAGTAATGAGGCACAGGCCTACAGTACGTTTCTCGTTTTATTCTCGTTTAGATCAACTGATATACTAAATAGCATTCTCCTTGTAATTTTGTGGACGTCTATGTAAATTGTTCTGTCCCGTTAAGTGAATGTTTAAAGTTTAGTCCATTCATCTCTATTGCACTAAGTAAGTACTAAGCACAGCATGTTTTTATACTAACTCAAAATTATATTTGACGGAAACCCATAGGTACTATCAGAAATCTGAAAAACGTATGATTGTTAACATCTGTACTTTTGGAATTACTAACATGCTTCTCTAGTACATATATGAAAGCGAACAGTGCAAAAGTAACGAGTCCCCATCTTCTTAGAAAAGAGAGTAGCACAGGAGCTACACAACTTTCCTTGTCAAAATAAATTAGCTCCGAGAAAAAGACTTGCGCCAAAGATTGAGTCGCGATGTAGTACTTGTAAGTGATGCTGTCCAGTTACCGAGAACTACAGATGACCTTACCAACGCCTTATGGGTCAGCAAAATGTCGCGGGATTTTGAAAGGGCCACTTTACCAGTACGGGCAAGTAGGTACACAAAATATAGGAATGATATGACGCCAAAGAAGATAAATAGTAAAATCAACACGCACAAAATTATGAAACAGATTGGGTCTGTAATAGGCACCTAAAATTATAAGTCGATTCAAAAATAGCTTTGTATTTACAAGGGAACTAAATAGTCGACGATATTTACGAACACATATATAATAATTATATATGTGTTCGTAAATGAGAAAGAGAGAGAATGAAGAACTGAAAATTTTCCGTGATGGACAATTAATATTCATCAAATACGAGTATCAAAACAAAGCATTCCTCGATGGAAAGTTGCATTCAAGGCTAAAAATAGATAACTGCGTTTAGAAGTTTATTTTTAGAACTTTGTTATTCATGCAGCTCAATGATTTTGCTAGACACGTTCGCCCGACGCCAATTTAACTACTTACGAAACTCGCTCAATGGAGTAATAAAATGTTAATAAAGTGCGTAAATCAAGATAACGTCAATAGTTAAGAGTTCGACACAACGAAATAGTCTCAAGCGAGGTGAAGAAATTACCTCACCTATGTAGAGGACATAACTCTCCCCAGCTCTCCACCACAGCACTGCCATACCATTTTGAACCTTCCTCATCATCTTCATACGACACATTTCTGCCTATACCTGCTGGCAATCAAAATCTAAACAAACACATCAATTTTAGAGTGTAGATGTTTTTTTTAAATTTCCTATCACAGACCTATATTATCGTAGTTTCGTTAATTGCTCAAATCAAACCCATAAAGTTTAGGCGACGTGCGATGGCGGGCACGTGCTTCATGCATATCCGAAAACATTCCCATTAGAGGAAATAACTGTATTTATACATAAATATGAAAGCATGTGCATAGCATTTGTATAAAGGGTGTGTCAGTTAATTTATTCCTATATAGGTATAATTTTATTCGGTCGGTTTATTCTAGGAATCCTAGTAAGAAGTTGTAACTAAAACCTCATAAAATGGAGCTACCTCGACGAAACAGCAGCAGGATCTGCATGTGGAGTTAGGTTGCAAACCATGGTTAACCTTCTGTCCTGTCCTCTGTGTCCAAAAACATGTAGTCAAAGTTGACCATGCAGTGCCCTCAACGTAGCTGTGGAAGTGACAAAGTACGAAACAAATTTAAAAGTCTGACGTGTCGTGTCGTACGACACTAATTTGAAACACTGCCGTGCCGTGTCGTGCGACACGAAGACGAAGATTAAAAGAAATTCGTTAAAAAAACTACGGTGCTTTTACACGACTTATATGTAAAATGAAATATATAATAATTAGTGACAATTAATGAATCCTATTTCCTTGCAAGTGACTCATTGACAATTTAATCAATTCAAATGCAGACTTAGTCATGATAACAAACGACTTACAAGCCAATAATTATGAACATTATCTGTAATAATGGTCATAATTAGCGGTATCTCCTTTGTAATTTTCAGATTTGACCAACAAATAAACATGCGCAAGATAATAACGTTGTCCAACTAAAGGATGCCACACACGAATGGGTCGAGCGAACCCAAGCCCAATAGTTATAGTTATAGCAAGCGTGGCCTTAGAGTATGGATGAGACAAGCAGATGGGGCAACAGCACACATTGCTGTTTGTTGGTCGTTTGTCGCGCTACAGGCTTCGCTGTCCTAATTTAAATATTAACGACTGGCTTTTCCGACGTCAGATAAGTTTAATCGTTTGACTGAAGGTGAAGTTTGACAGTACTTGTATGATAAAGTAGAAAAACTGTTTTTTTTTTTCGCTTTCCGCCCCGTGGCAATCAAAGCAAAAATATGCTACTTCTCTGTTTGATATCTTGTATCTGTTTACGTTCTTTAGCTTTGATGTAACACTTTTCAGTTAGGTGTCTCATTCCATTCTGATGAATCTTTCCAGTTAGGTTGGAACACTATGTCTCTTCAATCTCCTATAACGTAGACTTTTGTCTCCCAACGTCCCAACATTCCAAGGGCGAGCTCATTTTTATGATTTTCAAGTCGTTTCTGGAAGTTTGTATTATATATCATGATCACCTGCTTGACCGTTGGTATTTTCATATGATTTTATTAATACTAGTACTGTAATATTAGTACTTTTGTATGTTGAAGATGGATCACAGTGTTTTAGTTTGGAATCGTTCGAGTACCATAGGTCCAGATTGGTTTCAAGATAGCTTTATTCACTGTCAACTTGCTGTGAGTGCTCATTTGCGAGTGGCGTCCTATTAACCAGTAAATGCTTACAATCGCATTTGTACCTCGAAAAAGGTTATCTGGAATTGGAAAAATCAGTCTTAATTGAGGTTTTGTGGTTAGTTTTATCCATTGACGACAGACATTGCCTATTCCCGAATCAATTTATATCAAACTCAACTAAATCAGATAAAATTACTTTAGTTAGGTACCTACAAGAAATGTCTGACGTATTTTGCTGGACCATGCGTGCTAGGCATACTATAAAACGCTTAGTAATTAATATTATAAGCTGCGGAGCGATAATGTACGATAAGACTGGTAAATCGGCAGCTATCTTGTAGCTAATGCGGCGCTAATTAGTTTACTACTGTTTAATTACTGTAATATTTAAACTAGTCTTAATATAAATACAGCTCTACTTCTGTATATTCTGACTTCTACAAGACCTACGTCTATTTTTAACCCCCGCCGGAAAAAGAGGCGTGTTATAAGTTTGACGTGTGTTGCTGTGTATCTGTGTGTCTGTCTGTGGCATCATAGCGACCAAACGGGTGAACCGATTTTGATTTATTTCGAGAGTGTTCTTAGCTAGTTATGGGCGCTTTACTGTTTGAATCGGGGTGTTTTCGCAAGATATCGTGTCATAATTACGTGTTCAATAGATTGCCAATCGAAGCGTATCTACTATGTACTAGATAAATTATGTAGCATGAAATAAAAATGTGTCGGGGGTTTTTTAAATTTTGAAATTTTACTTGTTTACATTCTTCTCCTTTTTAAAATTTTCAATTTGATTCAAACATATTAAGTTTTTTAAATTATAAGTAGTTGATATTAAAGTCATTTTTATTTTTATTGAAGTTTTCTCAGTTTGTGGTAAACGGTGTTCATGCTATGATATGGAGAAATGAGGAAAGTTTTGAGTTCGTATGCTTATTTATTTTTAATTTATTTATCCAAAGAAACATAGACATATTGCGTGAATTGAGATGACTGCCAGTCGATTGAAGAAGAAGTCATGGTGCGCTGACACAAAATAAACAAGAATAAGGGCAGGAGGATGATGAAGCCAATTTAAAGCTTGTCTTATTCACACGCTAAGTGCAGAGCATTAAAAACAGCAAGATTGGCTACGAGCATGGCGCCTATCGCCTCTCCGCCGAGTGCGTCTAATGCAATTCGATGCGGAACTTTACTATCGAATATTATCCAATATTATAAACCACACCTTAGACTTAAGCAGATATAATAACCGTTACGTATTTTAGGATAACGTTAGTGTACAATAAACTTAACTTTTACCTTAAATAATACATATAAACAGATATTGCTAGACATTTTCTTCTTTGATTAAGTAAACAGTTACGCTCTAAGTCTGATCTCGGAGTAAAAGGAGATATTGACTATTGGAAATGGATTTTCAAATGGCTCGTTGCCATGCCTTGCCTTATATATGGGAGCTAAATCGGATGTATGCAACTTTTGTTTTAATTGCCACCATTTCGATTTGATGGCAATGTTTTCCTGATGTTTGATACGCTTCTAGTTAAATAGTTACAATTTTGTTTTAGATAATCTTTAAGGACATGAGTACTGTATTAACTTCAGTACATAATTGTATTCTAAAGTCGCATTTTTAATTGAAAAACGACCAAGTTTTATTTATTTATTTAATTAAGGACAACCAACGAAGCGTACACCAAAAAATACATGTTGAAGCACTCATATTTTTACATTGTATAGTGTTGCCTTAATTAATGGCTGCCACGGCATGCATTAAACAAAGGAATAGGAAATGTAGAACAGTGTTTACTACTTTTTAAATAGATTATTACATAAATACAGTTTACGTAAATTGTAACGTAAAACCGACATACAAATGGAAACTCATGAATATTGCTGGTTTTGTTCGATTAATCCAAACAATTTTGTACAACGTTGCGCCAACCAACAAAAAATACAAAGATAATCTTTATATTTATGTAAGTGCAAAAGAAAAAATAAACCAATGGGTAACGAATCAATTGACTCCCAAACTCACCAGATTGGAAAGATCGTGAATTTTGCTGTGGGGTCACCCAAAGGATTCATCATCATCATATCAGCCGAAAGACGTCCACTACTGGACAACCACTACAAGCGTCGCCATATTGACGGTCCCGTGCGTATAGCATCTAGCGGATCCTCACAACCTTCACCAGGTCATCGGTCCACCTAGTGGGAGGCCTTCCAACGCAACGTCTTCCGGTTTGCGGACGCCACTCCAGAACTTTTCTGCCCCATCGGCCATCCCTCCCAAAGGGTTATCAAGACAAAAAACTAACGCATTTTAGGCGGCAAGAAAGTGAAGATTTGGTAGTGAAGTAGGTAAGATTTTCTTTTCTGCATACAAAAATGTGAAGCCTGAAATCATTATGAAAAATGCTTAATATCGTTTTATAAAAAAAATATTTCAATTTATGTTTGAATAGAGAAGCCCTTAATTAAATTTTAATCTCTGTACAGACAGGCCCAAAACTGTTATAAAACTTGTTACAAATGTATGAATGAAATCTTAATTTACACATAGAGGTCATTCGTAAATATGCACATTTAACAACAAGCTGTCATGTGATTGATGTATTTATTTGAGCGTCTCAACGTTTGCGAGACACCTCATAACGCGGACATGAATAAAAACAATGCACTTTGTGTATAACTTGCATTACAAAGTATAATAACTTTAGTTTACGACTGTACTGTGTTTTTTGCTATGATTTATTTACGTTTGTAGTTTCATGAGGTATAACTTAACCATTTATTTAAAAATCTTTCAGTATAAAGTACGGAGAATTCGGAGAAAGGAGGGAAATTAATTTTGTAAGTATTACGCAACAGCTCAGTTATGATTAGGTAGGTATTCGATTAAAGTAGTCGCCATAACTATTAATAGGTATGTTTTTAAGAAGTAATTTATTTATACAGCGGGTATAAAAATACACAGATTGAATTAAGTACTTTATTATTATTATGTACTAGCTGTCCCCCGCGGCTTAGCTCCCGTCATCTGGCTACCCACCCTACCCTAATCTACCTACCCTGCCCTACCCTACCTACTTACCTACTCTACCCTACATACATGATTGTACGCAACGAAAGCTCTCTAAAACGATTTTCTTCTGCCGTTTTTGCAACACTTTTCATTTATGCTCCGCTCCTATTGGTCGTAGCTTGATGTTATATAATTTATAACCTTCCTCGATAAATGGACTATCCAACACAAAAAGGCTTTCAATTCCAACCAGCAGTTCCTGAGATTAGCGCGTTCAAAAAACAAACTCGTCAGCTTTATAATACTAGTATAGATTTCATTAATGGCAAGACTTCGCACAAATTCATACGCACCTGTTCGTAAAAAGGGAAATATCACTCAGGATTCTAACTACAACTAAACTATTTCCAAATCTATTTCAGATATTTAAGAATTTCTAATCCGAATATGGCATCTATTGATTGATTCGATTGTAAAAATATGTTTATATCTCTCGTATGTAACGTAAACTTTGTCGTATAAAAGTCGGATCACAATCAAATTCCGAGCATCAATAAAAATTTGATCTTCGATATAATTTCAGAGGTAATATGTTATATTTAAATCTCTTATCTTAGTTAGGCACTTATATCGATATACGTATTAAATCACTCATGAATTTAAAACATTTTATTGTCATTTCGAAGTGAAAACAATATAAATGTATTTTATGCCACTCTTGATTTATATTTTATAGGTAAGATGTGATTTATTGTCGGTCGATTTAATATAATCTTGAATCAAGACTTGCGCCGCCGCCTGCTCCGCCCGCCGTCGTGTGTCATTACGAGTGTCGTCCTCGTCCTTACTATCAAGTTTATTGAAATACTCCTTGGATTCGTTCTTAAAAGTTATATGAACGTTGTAGAGCCTTACAGCACTTTTTACTAAGTGTCCTTATTGCAATCTTTGCAAATCTGAGAGATAATAGATGAATTTATCTTCAATTCAAGATATCTTTTTACAGTTATTTCTTTGTTTATAACTAATGAACCAAGAAGGTTGCATAAAACGGTATTTATTGCAATAAAAGTAACATTAAGTAAGTTACGTGAAATTCAAGAAACACGACTTATTCTTAATGTTGCATTTTACAGCGTCGTTATGTGTTGTAATTACTAAGTTATGAGTAAGGATCTACCCACTTCATTTTCCATATTGAACAATTATGCATAATGAGCTGTATATTATTTTTGTTGCGCTTTGTAGTTAAAATAGTTAATATAAGCACAAGGACATACTGCAAACAAGTAAGATTTTGAGTGAGTACCTATCTAAACAATTTTGAGTGGGTTAAAGCCACCCATTTTTCAAAATAATCAAGTTTTATTTTAAGATATAGATCCTCACATTCCTCACATACCTACTCGTTTATTACGACACAATGGAAAATAAATAACGTAAAGACCATTTCTTCAACAAAAATAAAATGTTGAATGAAGCCTCTTTATAAATAAAATACACATGGCACAATGGGATAAATTCTATGACGAGGTATTTATATTAACATTTACTACTTCAAGTCATCTCGTGCCACACGACACACGGCTTATCTGAATGTTACGACAACAACGAATATTCACTTGTCGTAAAAACAGAATGTGTCACTGTTGTTCAATAATATCACATAAAAGAGATTACTTGTGACGCCGACATTCCATTCTCCTAAGCTCGGTGTCCGCCGGCACAGCTGGCGTTTCAATTATTTGACGTATATGCGAATTAGTCGTTATCAGATGTAATAAAATGCAAGCATGTCCGGGCGCGGAGCTAGCGCGATGGCACGATACCGCGCCGGCGCGGGCGACGCTGGGTGGCCGCTACTTGTCTTACGATAAACTTATCTTTACAATCGATCCCTTCGATAAAAATAAAAACACCGATGCCTTCGGATGTCGAATGCTTGACGCGCTGCGAAGCCATAACGTTTCGAGTTTTATCGGAGTAGCTATCCACATTTGCATCTCTATAGGACCCAATACATTTTGTTACCATATTATTAGCATTCCAGCGCCACTTGTGTATTCAGGTAATATAAAAATATACACTAAACCACAGAGAGGTGTGATATGTGAAGTTGACACCTTTGTTGTTGGTACGTTGAACTGAACTTTGTCCTTTGTAGAGCAGGTGAACTACTAAGTCATAACTTCATAAGTGTAAGCAACTGATCCGTTCAACAAATCTAAATATTTTTACTTTGTGTAAGATTAATTATATTCACAATATAATTAATCTAACAGAAGGGTTCACAGATTTCGGAGTAAATTAAATTATATATTCTAAAGTGTTCGCCACACGTTGCACACTCGTAGCACGCAAGTAGCATACTCGTAGCATGCACGTAGCATACTCGTAGCACGCACGTAGCATACTCGTAGCACGCAAGTAGCATACTCGAAGCACGCAATCAGCATACTCGTAGCACGCAAATAGCATACTCGTAGCACGCACGTAACATGCATGTAGCATATCCGTAGCACGCAAGTAGCATACTCGTAGCACGCAAGTAGCAACAACGTACTCGTAGCATCATTTAAACATTGCTAAATAAAAATACGACCATTGTGTACTATCAAAACACTTCGAAATCTATCCATGACATCGACAATACAACATAACATCTTAGTGATTGAAAATCAAGCTCAGAGTTCATTGTCCCTAATCTCAGTGAGCACTCGATGTCATAGAGCCGATGTAAAATGTCGTGATTCAGTCGTAAACACACAGATATAATGGTGTATTGTATGAATGGACACTAATGCTCGGCGTAGCGGACGATATGTCCCACATGTTAGCCGAAGTGAGTGCCGCGGGCCACGGGTCAATGGTTGGCGTCGCACGCGCATCGCAAATGTCAAGGCTCGATTGTCGCGAGAAATCAGTTAAGCGTGTTTGGTCGCAGCTAGAATACCACCGTACTTATTGCCTTATACATCACAGCTCGAAATAACACAACTGCCGTCTACCAGACACTCGTTATGAAATCTAAACAAGTCGTAATTTGTCAATTGTAATTCGACAACTTCGTGTGCGGGAAACTATAAATAACATATAGTAAAAATAATTGAAAAGCTGTGTATCTAATTAAGTAACAACGAAACCAAACTAATTATAAGATAACGCGCAACTCGCGGTCACTATACTTTGTATTTAACCAGAGCTTTTAATGCATGCACTGCTATACGCGCCCGTTTAAGTCTTTTATATCCACCGGCAACTGGAACGAATGGGAATACATTTAATATTGAACTCGCATAGAATTTTTATGAGATTTTATCTAGGCCTTAAGTCGGCTCTTGTTGGTATAAGTAAATTAAATGTCAATAGCGAATAGCCGAAGCAGATAGTTTATTCTCAGACACGTAGCATTGTTCGCAATTTGCGCTGCGTCGCTCGTCGCTCGTAGCCGAGCTACTCAATGGGCGCGACAAGAATGAATGAAGCAATCTTAACAGCACTAAACGTAATTTATACCGTTTCTCTTCCATAAACGACGACGTGGCTTTTGAAGCACTCGTTAAGGGGCAGGCGCAGCTTCTGTTCGACAATTAGGCAAGGCCCGCACAAAGCACGGAAAAGGCACGTTCTTACCGGCGCTCGGTAGTCGACAATCGCGCCACAATCTCACGAAAACGCCATTCTGAGCTGCACCTGTCATAAACGTAGGTTCAACGGCCTGCGCGACTTTCAATTAGTCACAAAATAGAACATTTTAACAAACGTTAGATAAGTAAACAAACGTGGTCCTCGGGCTATTTGGTTATGGCGGGCTCTGGGCTCTCATCAATAATGCTTCGGAGGCGATAATATCGCGGACGCGTGTCTCGCGTACGGCGTAGAGGAACCTCCAACACCGTTATTAACCTCGCGATAGTCATCGCGACCGAGAGATCATTTAGTGATACGCTTTATATTAAATTACTCGGTCGTGCGTTGATAAAATATTCCCGGTATTCTATTACCGAAAACGAGATAACCACGCCCGGTATCAACAGGCAACAGGCACATACCTTCCATTATTTGGATAATCTCTACAGAGAAACAAGATGCCAAAAACGTATAAAAACAATTTATACAAATGTCAGTAAGTGTTTACGATGAGAATGTTTATGTTAATGGATGCATTAAGACGTACGCCATGCGTCAAGTTGCGTGTCGATATGGGATCGTGGCGGCGTGGCGTGTCGCGTGGTGCCTGCGCCTGCGACGCCGCGCCGCTGCCTCCAACACTTGTTCCAGTTAATCCTCTTTACTATGTTCACGCACAGGACCGCTCAGTTTGACGACGCATGAGGGAGGCCTATGTCCAGCAGTAGAGGTCTTTCGGCTGAAATTATGATGATGATGATAATATTTACTTTTTTACCTCCGAAGACGTGTTTACCCGCCGTCATCTGTTATTTACCATCACATTCAGTTTTCGCACCTACATGTATATATCTTCATCACGTCTCGATTGGATGCGGAGTGACAACTGATATTTATTGACTGTCCAAATAATTTTATTCAATATAATTTATCACATTATCGTTTTAATGTGTAGGGCTTATCGTAAATTCTAACGACATCGATAACTAGTTTGTTTAGCTTTAAATCAAACTTTCGAAACAAATTAGCTACGTCTACTCAAACAAAGAAATTTTCCGGAAATCGACGCAGAGTTTTTTATCCGTGATCGTTAAGTTCCATGTTAAGTTCCCGGTAGGCTATTTAGTTGTAGGGAATACTGTGTAATTGTCAGGAAAAGCCATTATAGCATGGGTTCTTTTCGGGCTAATACGAGTTTGACAGTTCCAACTTCTTCGCTTGTATGTAGGGTCACAATGTAACTGATCACGTTATGTATTGGCGAATAACGTAAGTATACGACATTCCACTAAGCACGTAGTTTTATCTACACGAACAATCGGTCACTCTCATTGTATTTCTTTATAAGTCCAGTTTTATCTCAAATTAACAACTCAATCCAACCCGCCATCTTTTACTCGATCTCCTGTCTCCCCTTGTTCGCGCCAAAAACTAGTGCTTGGTGTTGTCGTATGTCAACTTGACGTTGACAGCTGTCAAAGTCATTATAAAGCATAGCTCTCTTCAGAACGGAATCTTTAGAAATGCCAACATACTTAAAATTTTGACAGTTACTAGTGTTTACAAAATAGGATCATCCTTCTATGTTTGCCCTTACATTCAAAGTGGAATGTAAACACGAAGTCAGTCAGTAAAAAATGGCGTGAGATTTGTTAGAAAAGTGTATTTGCGTAATAGACGTGAGGCAGTTGAACGAGAACTGGCGGTGCCCTGTTAGTACCTCCGTAATTTCTCGTTTCATTTCGCATACCGACGATGTTTGTTATACTAACTGGGTTTATTTTTCACGCAAATGAACTGTTTATCGGCTAATACGAGCATTAAAGGCGCAGAATGCGGTCGGGGCCGGCTGCCGGCAGCCAACTCACGCCATTTAGTAATTTAACAGTGTAATCACCGTCTTTCTCTGCTACACTGGTGCTTCACTCGGAAAATCATCATTGAAATCTCGGACGACCTTAATGTAACCACTAACCACTCCACCCGCCCCGAGAACTAGTTAAAAACTCTATTAATTTATTATTTACGCTGACACTAACTGAGATACATTGTAAACGTTACACAGTACGCACTCCGTGAGTAATGGACACGTATACAAAGTCAATTTGTAGCGGCATCATCAATATATGTAGATGAACCTTTAAATCAAATACAGTTAACTGACATTTATTGCTTTTGCGCATTAAAATTCATGTAATCACTATCGAGACATAAAAATTAAACGGCATTAAAATTACTTCCATTAAGGTCTCATTAATATCCTAATCAACGCTGTGGGGCATGCACCTCGAGCCGTCGGGTGTCGAACATCTGATAGGTGCATGATTTACCGGGAGCCGCGGATAAAGAGGGCACCGGGAGTCAGGGACGCACGGCTTCACAAAAGTCGAGCATAATTTACTTCACCCCACAATACTTCTAATTAAGATCATTCGTGAGTCCAATGAAGCCAAGGACTATGTACTCACTGCACAAACTGGACGTTATAAATAACTCAAATCGTAACTCACGCCTTTTCCGAGACACTCTAAATGAAGAAAAAGCTCGGATTAGCTTTTAAACTTTAGACTCTATTGTTTGTGTGCTAAGAGTTATAATACAGTCGTTGTAAAAGCTCATATGAGTCGAATATCGAAATGCGAGTTGAGTTCACGCCAGGGTATTGTTACACAAACTAAATAAACTAAAACACACGGCACTTATTTGTTCCTCAGGGGTAGGCAGACTCAACTAAATCTTCTGGTAAAAGGCATTCAGAACGTTAACTTATTATGTGGCTTTGTTTAACAACAAGTCTCTTTGACGAGACGAGTAAGCTTCAAAAGTTAATCATTCACAATTGTTTAATATTATTCCTAAATAAATAATAATATTTCATTTTAAATACTTTCGTCTTATTCTTAACCAATTTTGTTGATGGATCTTCTTATACCTGTCTATGAAAGGTAATTTGTAAGGTAAGACAGAAGAATACAATAGCTTCAACTTAGAACTAGATAGATACAGAAGGAAAGTATGCCAGTACTTTACCACCTACTTCCCGGCAAGGAGAGCGGTGTGTTGTACATTTTAAGTTGATTTATTTTAATTTGTTTAATTTTAATTTTACATTATTTAAATTAATTTTATTTTACTTTGGCATAATCTGTATTTCAATTTTATTTTACTCCTGTATGTTAAAATCAAAACCATTTTTTATTTTAATTTAATTAACTATGTATTATTTTTTTTATGTATTGTGTAATAATTTGTAATCTATGGTTACTTATAATTGAGTGTGCATAACATGATAATGTTTTCAATATATATATTTTCTGTAAGTTTTTGTTATGTTACTCGTTGGTGATCCGTAAATAAATAAATAATAATGCGCACAGCGAATGAATGGAACTCACTACCTGCGTCTGTGTTTCCGAACGCATTCAACCCGAATCTCTTCAAAGTTAGAGTAAACAGGCTCCTTCTGGGTAAGCTCACTCCATCGTCGACTCTGTCTCTGTCACCTATGACTTAGACTAGAGTCAAGAGCAAACCCATCTCAAATAAAAAAAAAAAAAAAAAAAAAAAAAATAAGACGTGTCAAAGTACCTCTATCTAGTTCGATATACAGCACTATCCTTAAACAGATTTAGATTATTCTCAAGCCAACCATACTCTACAATGACAATATTACCCTTCAAGAAAAATAGCTGCAAATTGCCGAAGACAAGTTAATCTGAGAGTGATATAAGTTTATTCCTCGTCCGGCAATACCGCATGGGCTTAGATTACAACGGTGCAGTAAATGCGACGGGTAGCAGGTTCATTGCCGACAAGCACCACAATAATGCATTTTCTGATAGCACCTGCGACTTGCTCGAGAAATTATAATGGTACACTTTGATTTTCCGGTATTCTCAGATTGCTACAAAATCTTTTCTCATCGTCAGGGAGAGTTCAATTTTCTTCTACTTCTACTACTACTCCGACATAGTCATCATCAACTAGACTGTTTCTGGAAAACTTTCGGTTGGATATAGTCACGTACCCCAAAATTATTAATTAATAAGTATTCCCAAAACGAATACACCTGTGAGACCTGTACTGTAAATAATTAATTAGTGAATAAAGGCATTCTCATATAAAACCTCTTTTTTAGGGTTCCGTAGCCAAATGGCAAAAAACGGAACCCTTATGGGTTCGTCATGTCTGTCTGTCTGTCCGTATGTCACAGCCACTTTTTTCCGAAACTATAGGACTATGCTGTTGAAACTTGGTCATCATCATCATCATCGTCATCAGCCTATTAATGTTCCCACTCCTGGGACACAGGCCTCCTCTCTGTGAGAGGGAATGGGCCGTAACCCACCACGCGGGCCCAGTTCGGGTTGGTGGATGTCACATGTCTTCGAATTTTTGGTTCTAGGACATGCCGGTTTCCTCACGATGTTTTCCTTCACCGTTTTGAGAGCAGTGGTGATGAAATAATTTACACAAAGTAAAGTTCCTGCTTGGGTTCGAACCCACGACCTACAACAAGCCTTTACCGCTGGGCCACCACTACTCCCTTATTATTAATTAATAAGTATTCTCAAAACTAATACACCGGTGAGACCTGAACAGTAAATAATTAATTAGTGAGTAAACATGGCATTCACAAAACCTCTCTTTAATTTTATTGCAATGGAAAGCAGATAAGTATATTAAATAGGTCTACAATTATCTCTGTACGTTGAGAAATACTAGATTAAATTGACAACTGTTTTGTTTACTAATGAAATAAATAATGTTTTGTAGAACACACTCAAGAACTGTGTTATTGGAATATCATTTACGGTAAACGAATTTCCCTTCGTTAAAATTATGGAAAGGAGCAAACACTTGCATATTTTCTGAATAATATTGCTTTAAAGGAGGTATTTAGTTCAATGTGTAAGCAATTAACAGTACTAAGTACTATTCTAGCCTGATTACTAAACTTGCCTGCTCGCTAAACACTTGTCATGTAAACCTAGCAATGTTCACAGGCTACCGTAGCGGCACGACACGAACAGATTCCCAACCATGTTTTGCATTCCATCGTCTTTTTACCAAAGGACCTCATCGACATGACAGGTTCTTAATACGCGGTGTATAACGAAGTAATTTAAAAACTCTCCCTACTGGTACAGTCGTGGTAGACTTTATGGAGCAAACATAAGGTGGCTTTATTATTACTAAAGTTACCATTCTGGTGTACGCTGTCACTCCTTACCGGGCACTTGTTGTAATGATGTCATTTGAATGAGGGTAGTTGTAAATTAGATTTGAATGCGCTGGTATGCTGCAGAATAACAAAAATAGCCTTAGAACTCGAGGCGAGGTTTATTTTATATCTCCATAAATGTTGAAATAATCAAATGTCTGAAATGTACAATCTTTAATGTAAACTATTAGGTGGGATTTGTTGAAATCTGCTTTATCTGACATTTGAGACAAAAAACATTAATTGAGCGCCAATCGCACGATTAGTTGGCGCCGGTCAGTGTAATTGACCTATTGTCGGAGTACTCGAACTTGTGCAACCTCTGATAGTATCGACGCAGCGAGAGAGAATTGGAATAGAGGAAACACATCCGCCGATTAGATTAGATATGGACGAAGGTAATACATCTTTGCCATATTGGCCTTAAGATTTTTGTCTTCTTCTGGTTTTTGCTGAAAATTTTCATCAGATGTAAATGCATCTCTCTATTTTTTTTTATTTATTATTTGTTATAGGCTCGCGTTTGACCACCATCTCGCCTGATGTTAAGTGATGATGTGGTCGAACCTGAAGCACGCTTACCTAGAAGTAACCTATTCACTCTTGACTTGAAGACCCCTAGGTAATAGCTATTAGGAAACAAAGACGCCAGCAGGGAATTCCCCTCCTTAGCTTTACGCACAATGAAAGTATTTTCAAAACAAGTTTTTTTTTCTATTTATGAGAAAACGGTTATGAGTTCACATGTACTTCCTGAATTTCTAACAAAGCAAAACTGAACGCATTTTAATATCCAGGTGAATACATTTCGCCATATTTTAATGAGCAAAAATAACAGAATGAATAAAGTAGTTGCAGCAGGACGTCTCTGCGTCTCTTCGACTGTCAACAGAATCAATAGAGTACAATAAAATTGCTCCTTTCAATGCAACGTAGTTAGGTCTAAATGAGGTTTGAGTAATGCTGCGGGTACACGCAGGGCTCGCGTGGCAACACGCATTATAGTCCCCGCGCCAAGCTAAGCTTCCACTGATTTGACTGCAATCATGTTCATAAACTACAGCCCGCTCTAACAAAGATAAAATTTCCGTAACACAATACTAGATACAAAGTTTTCGCCTGTCATTATCACTGTTGGCGTTTACTGGTTATTTATTTATTAACCCTACCTGTGTTTCGCTGTAAATCATAAAGTGTTGTCAGTGTCTTGCAAGTAAATTGTGTTTTTAAGTGTTCTGCTACAGGTATTTATTTGGATACTGGCGTTAGTAGTTTGTTACATGCTAATAACTTTGGAACTCAGGCTATAAATAAATCAATTGTGTATAATTTGAAACAGACTCTAAATTAATCTCTACGACATGACGTCATTTATTCTTATTAAACTGACCACAAGTGTATATCAAAAAATTATAAACAGTCAATAATACTGCAAGAGACACATAAAATCATGTATCGACATCTTGCATTAATATAAAATTCTAAAGCGGTAGACTAATTATAGACACCGAGATTAAATTTGTAATCATTATTTTTGAAGAATAAATTCTGTAGTCATCCGTTACGATGCCGACAAAGGCCCGTGCAGCGACCGCTACGTCAATTTATAATGCGATTAACAGAAAGAATGGCGATCCGACTGATTGCACGGATCCTTATGCTCTGCTCCTCACCAAAATCCTCGCTGAGCATAATGACGGTCGCTTCCTTAATCGTCAAAGCATAAACCGCTATGTCTGGTCGTTATTTATCGATGCTCATTTGTTTCGCCGTATCGATTCCTTGACAGTAGTTCGAAATGTCTCAATTAATATTTAGCCTAAAGATAGTGTGTAATGAGCCGTTTAATCTGGGGGCGCGTAAGCCGAGTGAGCCTGGCGAAGGTTATTAATATGATGAAGTGGAGCCATCCATCGGCGGTGCGCTGCCGGCCGGACCACCGCGGCGCCCTGAGCTCGCCGGACCAAGTACTATCAATACTAACATTAATTGCCCCGCGTCTTTTCATGAGATTTCACGTGAGAAGGGATTAACGCTTGCTTGTTGGGTTAATCCGCGGCATAGTACGGTGGGAACTTCCACAATCATCAAGACTGACGCCCTCCATGAGAGAGATCCATTTACATTTCCTAATCTTATTAATGCGTCAATCGATACCTGTAATTAGTTGTCACACAGCGTTGTTTTGATAAAAGCAATGACAGTAAATTAAATATAATATGTAGTTATTTTATTTTGTTGTAAGGGCGATATAAATTGTGGATTTTATCGATATACTGACCTAATATATTCACTCTTTACACGCTACATGTTATTACTATCTCTCCAAGATACAGTACGCATGGCCAAAGCTACATATTCGTGTTGATAATCATAATTCGTATCTCGTGTTAATAGACTTATGTCAATGAAGACGTAATAACCATAACGAAACATGAGAAAGTAAGCCTATTTGGAAGCATTGACAAAATTAGGATCTAATAATATACAACCAAGTTTCCCTTTACGGCAACGGGACAGAATAAACATACAATAAGTGATGGCAGTCAGAGAGTCAAAAAAGATATTATGGACACGATTTACTGTCGATCGAATACGGTTACGAGCGTTAGCTTTTCTCACTTCACACTAATTTAGACGTTACCAAAGTAGCTCAGCGTTAAATGGAGGATGAGCGGTTACACGGTAAATACGGTCAGTTTATATGGCCTGTAAACAGCGCGACGTGAACTGTACACAAGGTGATTTTTTATTTGTATAGTTGCTGGTTCTGGCTCAAATACCCGTGAGAAGAGCGCGCCTCACAGCGCGGGGCGGCGACGCCGACGGTGGGAGCGACCGCGACGTGACACCACGCCACCGTAATCTTGATTGACACCACACAGTAATCACACCAATCAGCACATTGCTTATAGATTGACTAATTAATGCGCTGTGTTCGATAATCCGTATTGTGACTGACTTTGAGACGCTTCGTGACTTACCGCCGTCGCCGGTATTAAGGTTCAACTAGTCGACAGCACGGACTATTTTGTGCGCAAGGTTAAAATGCATGCCATCTCATCCGACAACATGTGCGAATGAGATAGATGCTTTGATGAGCAGTAAGAAGCTAGTTCGCGTACGAATTAGCACTTTTGCAAATTTGTATCGAAATGGATGATGATTTAGGACGAAAATGAGCGCGCGGTATTTTATAAACAGACCTTTGGGAGTCTAGAATTCTAGATACCATGAAAAACTACTAAATGTATATTTTCAAAATAAAACTATTTGCATTGTTGAATTACTAATCTATCCCTGTATGGAGGCCGTTTTGCAATTATCCTTCTTCTTATGGTATTTATTTCCGTCCAAAGATGCATTAAAATTAGTGTTGAAATAAGCAACGTTCAAAAAATTTTTTTTATTTATTATTTTTTGTTTCCAAACAGGGCTAGATAATGATGAGACAAATTGATATATTTTTTTATTTTGAATGTACATCGTGAAACAGTGGAGTTGTATGGAAGAATGATCAACTAGTGTAACCTTAATAGCTAAGTCATACAAATATTGCACCAGACAAATGGACACGAATACATTTGGCTTCGACAGATAATAAACATCATATTTAATATACTCACATTTGTCGTATTAAGTGTTGGTATTGTTGATCGAAGCATTAAGTTTATAACCATAATCTTTGTTTACATAACACGATTGCCAGGTCAAAGGTCAACCAATTACAATACAGGTGTCCATGCTTATCTATGGGGTTTTGACATCTGCCCAGTCGTTGACACCATAAATTTAAGATTACGTAAAAATCCGACGAGTGAGAAATTTCTTGAGACCGTAAGCGAATGTCATTTGAATATAAATTGTATCGGGCAGGGCCGCGCCGGGCGCGTCCAGGGCCCGTGCACCTCTCATTGTGCGTATAACAAGATCAGTATCGACTTAATGACAATATATTGGTAATAAAATTAGATAGTCCATACCGTCATCTGAGCGAACATCACCGGCCGCGCCTCGGACTCTCCGACTCTCATATTTATTGCAAACTAACTAGAAACATTATCGAATGACGGCCGCGTCTGCTCTGAATAACCGGGGACATCACGGGCATTAACATTTCACCAAATTCGACCTTATTCCTGGAGTCCACGACTCATATTGTTCCTGCATTTTGTGTGTCTAGAAAGCGCGCTTAAGTTTACGACGGTGGTTCATAAGAAAGCTAAGTTATGGTATAAATATTATGACACTTTTATCTGTTAGTGTGGTTGAAAAGTAAATACGGCCGGCGTAGGGCGGCGGCGTGACACGCTGCTCACAGGCGTAACGTCGCTGTTATACCGGCGCACGCGCAGCCCGGGGATACAACGCAATTTGATTGCGGATTATTTTCTCGAAACACAATAAAATCTCCAATAATTTAGTGCGTCGGATTAGTTTAACAACAAGCGTTTTGTGTTACAGTTCTTATGGTTATTGAATTACATTGGCCATGTTATCGTATATTCGCAATAATATAACTACGGCATTTGCTGCATAAGTAAACAAATAAACAATAGTAAAACAGCACGTATATCTGAATGCTGATAATATCTTATAAAAACTTTTAATTGCTTCTGTGCAAGAAACTGTGTCATTTGGCCGTCACATCAAAGAGTTGAGAATGAAAAATGTGCCCGATTATCATCATCTGAAAATACACGGAAGAATAAAATATTCACCTGATTAAAGTTGCGACGAAATGAGTGAAATTGTAAAAAAAAGGTTTCAAGGTATAAATATTTTATTATTCAAATGCATTTTCTGTAGCCGAAGAATATTCAAATAAATCATTTTCGTATTGGCGTTGAAAAAGCTTGTACACGAATAATGCATTAACGCGTTGTATCACATATGTGTAAGATATGACATTTTAAAGAAGTCATATTGTGTAACGAGGCAGAGGATCATTATTTAGTCTGTGGACGCTGCGCGGGCGCACTGTTTGCAGTGCACGGGCCGGGCGCGGGGTGAGGCCCAACACGCGATCATCTCCGATAGCAATCTATAAGATTAACGGCCTAACTTGTGACACCGCCTTAATTACTCACACAATAATCCTTATCGATTGATTTTATGGTGGATTTGAAACGTCCGACGCTACTCAAATGTGGAATATTCTTATGACATTCTTCCACGAGACACAGCGGCAATAAAACAATTTTTGTCTCTTTTATTTTTAAGTTAGCTTGTTGGTTTCTTCTTCACTTTTCGTATCGTTTGAAAACATAAAACAAAACTTTGAGCAATCGAATCGCCCTAAATTAAATGAATTGAACATCTGTAAAATCAATTAACAATTCCCGTCGCTGTGTGAAAAGTAGTTTTTCAATTGAAACAATTAAGGTTAGCCGAACAGTCATCGAGAGAACTGCTCACACAGCCGATACTAACGTACTTCTTACAAAACATAATACCTAGCAAAGTTTTACGAAATAGATGTTTATTGTTTGTAAATTCTAGAAGATTCTATTCTTTTCACAAGCTTTAATGAGTGTACTTAATTTCTCTGATATCGAGCTTTCCCAACTTATCACAGATTCAGATATGCTGCTCTACATATGTATAAATCACAAGACTGGCACAGGTGACGTTAACGAGCTTCTCGTCTTTATAAAATCAGATCTTTAATTAAAAAAAGCTGTAAACAAATGAATACTAATGTAAAGGTATGTCGTAGCATAAATAAGGACGTTGGCACACAGGGGCGAGATAGCGACCAGGCCTGTTAACGAGACGAGCAAGCATTAACCACCCGTCATCTGCTGCTTAGCGTAGATTCCACATGGAGCCATCAATTTCAACTGAGACTTTTCAACCATTTATTCTAATTATGGCGGCCGTATCGTCCGTATCACTGGACTGATCGAACGTTATCATTAACATTCATAAAAGCGTCGAATCCGTTTAATTCATCAATTATTGTCCTTCTATGTATACAGTTCTCTCGGCTGCCGTTAAAGAAGCAGACATCTGTAGTCGTATTTAAGGTTTATCTGCTTCATTAATCTGGTAGCGAGGCGCGTGCTGATGTAGATTAATGGGGTGGCGCGGGCGCCGCTGATACCATCGTAGGATAGCATTTATTCCGGGACTGATGTGGATCTCTTGCCGAGGTGCTCACCGCCACCGCTGCCGCTGCACGCGACCTGCGCTAACGCAAGCAAAAGTATTGCGTTTCAACGACCAACAAGCTATATTGCCAACCATTATAAAATTATGTCGCCACTAAAAGAGTAAGTAATTAACCGTGTCACATTACACTGGTAGTTTCGAGATTAGGAAACTTCTTTATAGATAAGTTATGTTGGCTAATAAAGATAATACGCACGATACGGGACGTATAAAAGCTTGACAGTGATTAAAGCACTATAACAAACACATTGCGTGTCGCTGACACTGGAGACGTTAGACATTTATTGCGACATCTTGGATCGCCATAAAAGTTACCTTGGTCATTGTGAGGAAGTATTATCACGCCATCAGGCTTTCAGGACAGGTGCATTTAATTGGTACCTAAGAAGCTTTGATTTATATACCTACCAGCCCCTTTATAACTTTTGAGTGGTTGTCTATATAAGGAGCTTTTCAAGATCACCAAAAACCCGCAGTCCATCTGTGACCGCAGGACCGTTAAAACAACCAAACCTCGGAGGAATGAGAACATAGTAAGCGTTTCTAAAGCACGGGAATGGATACCTACTACTTATTATAATGAAAATGCATAAGCAGGTACGTCTTGTAATAAACTGTTAGAAATCACAAGTTAATGATTCAAAATTGCCTTCTAGCTGTCAAATGGGCGCAGCATAAAATCGGGGCCGGCGACACAATGCTCCCCTAAGGCGCAAGTTCATCTAAACCAGTGCCACGGGAACAAGAATCCAACATATTTATGAAACCACCATTAATTATCCAAATAATCGATCGCAGTCGTTAGGTGATTTATCTAGCGTCGATAAGATTTTAATGAAGTACTTTGATTGGGCGCACTGGGACGCAGACGTAGTTATCGGTTAGCGATAGCGTGCGCACCATTGCCTCCTATACCTATCGACGTATTAAGTTATTAAATTAAAAATAAATGTCACATATCGCTCAAACAATATTAGACCTTAAACTGCGAAGCGTTAGACACTTTTCACCACAGCGAAACTAATTAACAAGGTGGATCATTCTGATTAGAAATTGGTAGATATCAGCACGTCGTTCATTGTGGAAACTACTCACGATACTACCGTGCGATAAGATAGATTGAGTTGGAAACTTTTTATTGATAATGTCGAGAAGGCGGGTGGCGTGCGCGCGTTCGCTACAAAAATGGACATCGTTAAGGAAAGGGCTAATCTTGTGACATAGACACGCTAGTCAATAGCGTGACAAAGTTAAAGATAATCGTAGAAGAGGGAGATAGCCGAGTGATTCTGTCACCTATAAAAGAAAGGCCTCTACGGTTCTTGGTACATTTTGGTCAAAGTCTGTTAACACTTGAGCTTATTAATTATGCTAGCACTAAAACCTTGTGTTTAGAAGTAGTTCCCAATCGTGTTACAGAACTTTACTTGTACACTCTGGGTACAATAAAATAGCGCTTTAGAACAGTTCCTTTACAACTGCTTGTACAAAACGCGTACACAAGCCCTATTATAATGTTAAACCTACTACCTTCCACTCGCAGATCTATAAAAAGCTAGAATGTATTTACCTAGACCTCGTTTGTGACCCAACTGATTATTTTCGCTGCATTTTGTTCAATGTCTTTAGTTGCGTGTGAATAATAATCAGGTATCGGGCGAACGTTAGATCTCGGGATTAATTTACGAAAAGTAACGTTAGTAGAACGTGTACGGACTAATGATCGAGAATACGTTCATTTGCATTAAACAGGCTGGACTTAATTACTGGGAAAATTACAAATTAAACAAAAATTAATGGTACACCACGTCGTTCGGGCTTCGAATAGTTACACTCTTACACAATTGTGATGAAGACCTTATGGTTGCGTTAAATATTTTACGTTATCTATTGATCAATCTCATGAATATTATTAGCTATTAATAGATCGTTAAGTGGAGTAAAAGCAATCATGACGTGGATGGGGAGTTAAGTGAAAATAAATAAAACGTTGATTGGCCAGAAGTTGGATGGGACACACAAAGCTTCATTCACGTCATTTTGGTAAGAAAATGTGTTCATTAGGAAAATAAATGTTGTAAGTATACATAAAATAGCAGATAAATAACTATGGGAAAACTATTTTCGACCAGCTTCCATTTTGGAAAACGTTTTTAATGTTCTTATTTAAGTTGGATATTTTCGCCTGTTGAAAGCACAGTTTTCGTTGTTAGAAGAGTACAAACTAACGTAGGCAATATAAATGCTTGATAACATCAAGCAAATCCGCCTCTAAGGACCAGCAAATCCACCTCGAAGGACCAACAAAATGTGTGATGAACGTGATCCAGAAATAATCAAAAGTAGTTTCGTCGGTAAAGTAGGTACCTAACTGTTCTCTCTCTTGGGGTTTTAATTCCTTCAGTGATTTTTCTTTTTCTGCTTTCATCATATTTTAGTTTGGACATTACATAAAGGTAATAAGCACAAATCATCGACTTACACAACACCTCATTTTCTCCGTCGTGACTTAACTTAATAAAGTAACAAAATAGTGCTCACCGTGTAAAACACTAAGCTTGGTAGTCAGTACGTTTCTACCTCAGAGAGTATGTTGTCTATGTATACAATATCGTTGTTAGAACTAAAACACATAAAACATCGGTCGCCCGCTGGTGCAGGGCCAGGGCCCGACCGCCTCTTAAGGACCGATGCAAATACCTTATAACGTTAAAGTATTCAGACTACTTTAGTTTACTTAAATCTAAACTGGTAGTTTATAAATAGAACACCAGTAAAACTGACATTGTAATAAATACACTGCTTTACGATACTCGATCGGTGCCATTTTTTATTTAATTTACAACGACCATGTATTTTAGAAAACTTGTAAAGCTTCCATGCACAACTCGATTATACGATAAATATCTTCAACTACAATAATATACGCTCATGTTCATGATCTAAAAATATGGATACATCCACGCAGAATTGATCCTTGGAGATGACAATTGTATAAATCATCTTATCTGCACATTTAATCGGCTTTATGTTCAGGAATATTGGTTCGAAGCTATAAATTAATCATGTAGGCTGTCGCTAAAATATCGCTTTTCTAAGGTGAGAGCAGTGGCGGCGCGGCGGTGCAGCGGCGCGGGCGCATCGGACGCGATAGAACACGGGCGCGACTGCGCGCGCAACAATAAAACCACATCAAGCGGCCGCCGCGCTCGCCGTCATTTCCTGGCGACAAAATCTACCGATACCATCAAACTTCCATGTCCTTCTCCACCCTCCGATATAAATCAAGCGTAAAGTACGCTTTATTCAATACGAACCCTTTATGGTTAATTTAAATAAGCTATCAACACCACGGCCGCACTTAATGAACACGAAACTCCAATAAAGCACAAGAAAATAATAATAGCACACAACTAAAACCACTTACGGACACATCTCATTTGAATAAAGTAAATTACCTACCTCCATTTCAATTCTAAAAAGTTACCTGCAATTAATTAAACGAGCATTTCTTAATTATCTATTAAAATAATAGTACAGTTTAATTGGAAACTTTTATACGGACACGCAAAATAATTAAGTGATCAATTAACCGTACACGACGATGTATATCCAGCAGCCCTGTTATCAGCTGCATCTACAACATTGTCTGAACATAGATCATGCAACACTGTCTGGCACTAGCTCGGATAATGTGCCTACGAGGGCTTATTTGCCCAACAGAAACGTTCGGCTTAACCAGTCATGAAATCTGACTTTTTGTATTCAGTATAAGGGCGCACTACATCCGATCCGTGTACGTGAAATTTTGGTTCCGAAGTAGCTGTAGTACTTCTTGTAGGAAAGCTTTCACACTACATCCGGACACGGAGAGAGTTCGGATGTCATAATTTTGAACTCGGAACTCAAATCACGGACACGGATGACGGACACTGACGTGTAGAGCGTAACCCTTATGTTCTCGTATTATCTCTGCTTTCCAGAGTAAAACAAACGAGCAGACAATGACGTCCTTTAGGCATAAAATGAATGAGACATCATTCCCGTCTTCACCAATATATTCTTTGGTACTTTGTCTAGTTCCCGTCGAGCAGTGCTGACGGGTGGTTGCGTGTCCACCGAATGTTAACTCACAATGATTGACGACTCATTGCACCTCAGTTGTCCACAAATTTTCTCATAACCTATGCCTCCAATTAACACTTAAAGAAATATCTATTAAGTCTCTCTTAATTAGTTACTTTCATTTTTATGACTATAAATGATTGGATACACACTCAATCACGACACTTATCCGCAATAAGTGATCACCGAATAAAATCTTTGACAGTCTATAATAAGCAGTCTATTAAAAGTCAATGGGAAGTATAAACATTATTAATAAAAATCGCTGAAATTATAAGGTAAGGGACACACGTGGTGAGTTATCACCGCGATTAGTTTAATAGCTGTGCTTTGGAGCCGGCTGCCTGGTGCGGGCTGCGCTAAGTCTCTTGATAACCATGCTTGTAGTTATTTGGGCATATCGTGTTCATTTGTCGTCAAATATATATCATGTACACCGCCTTAGAGGTTCTCTCCATTAAGATTTAACTTCAATACTATACATGCATTAGAATAAGCTTTAAGGTTCTTTCCTAGTCGACGGCACGGACTATTTTGTGCGCGAGGTTAAAATGCAAGCTATATCATCCGACAACACGTGCGAAAGAGATAGATGCTGTGATGAGCAGTAAGAAGCTAGTTCGCGCACGAATTAGCAGTTTTGTAAATTTGTATCGAAATGGATGATGATTTAGCACGAAAACAAGCGCGCGAAATTCTATAAACAGACCTTTGGGAGTCTAGGTATCATGAAAAAGCGACTAAATGTATATTTCCAAAATAAAAACATTTGCATTGTTGAATTACTTATCTATCCCTTTATGGAGCCTGTTTTGCAATTTTCCTTCTGCTTATGGTATTTATTTCCGCCCAAAGATGCGTTAAAATTATTGTTTAAATTTGGAACTTTCGACGCTCAGAACTTTCCAATATTTTTTTTTACTTTTATGTTTCCATACAGGGCTAGATAATGATGAGACAAATTGATATCATTTTTTATTTTGAACGTACATCTTCAAACAGTGGAGTAATCGCCAGATTACGTTTGTATGGAAGAATGATCGACTAGTGTAACCTTAAGCACTCCTGAAAAACAAAATTGAAAATCTTGTTTAAGCAATAACCGTTATACAAACTTACTTTCACACTTTTATTCCCACGCACCATGCCATAAAATACAGCCATCAAAGTTATTGCATTTAACAAATAATCATAATCACAAGTGTAGCAAGCCGGCTGTTTGACCAGGCTACTTATTAATAAATTGTAGGCACCGAGCCGCACACAAAATAACATCTTGTTAACAAATATTATAACAGACATTAATGTTAGTTCTATACATTTAATGACTGAAAGAATACTCGACCGTCTGTAAACTAATTATGTCAATAATAGAGTTGTTTATCGTTCCGCCCGATTGCCTGTACCCCGCATAATTGCTTTGAAATATTTTCTCATGCAACCGCCCAAAAGTTAAAACTTAATGTTTATTTTAAACTATACTTATTCGTTGTTGATTTAAAATTACTTGCCAGCTTTATTGCTGTGCGTTAGGCATAATGTGAGCGGTATTTGATTGGATACGTTCATTTAGAAACCGGCAAAACATGAATCAATTTTCTTATAATTAATGGTATTTCGTTTAACACCGTTCACGACCAATATAAATAGTACACCAAAGACTACCTACAGTACTGTCTTTTGTTTAATTTTTTTTTAAATCCATCCAAAGGTTGTCTTGAAAAGATCGCTTTTAGCGATAAGGCCGCCCATTGTGTCACCCAGTGTAATGTTTTCTTCATCTATACTTTCTGTATCTTATATGGTGTACATAATAAAGAGTATTCTATTATAGTCTATTCTAATACAGCCGGTATTGAATGGACTTAAATTATGCAGAAAAGGTGGTGTTATTAAATCATTTTGTGTGTTAACTAACCCTTTCGATGTCAAGTTCATTGTTACGAAGGATCAAAAGTAATTCAATTAAATTGTATCTGGGTGGGTTCGTTAGCGACGCTTGCGCAGTCTCAGCGCGCGGCTCGGCGCATGCGCGGCGAGCTCAGCGCTGCACCAGACGCGCGCGCCGCCTGTCTCCGCCCGACACTAAATGCATATAAACGTTGTATCGACTGAAAATCGATGCCGATTTGATTTTGCGGCCTTCATTAGGGATCCGGTTCTTCATTTCAATAAGCTCTGGAGCCTTAATGATTCCGCGGTAACAACGCTCTTAATACAGCGTAATGCCGTATTTAGGAAGCGGCCCTTTTGAACTCGCCTCGATGTTAGTCGTTTAGGTTGTACGAGTTTTATTCTGTTTCATTTTGTTGGTGTCGTTAATAATGCATAATTAAATTTTATACGCTGTTTATAAGGCGACTGTGTTTACGACTTCGTAACTGTCTTTTAAATGTGGAATAATTTTACGTTGATGGTACAAAAGTACAAACATATGTCGCTGACGTTCGAGTATTCTAAAGTGCGCAGTTGTATTGAAAGAGCGCGAATGGCGTGCGCGGTTGCCCGTAGCAGAGAGATAGCGCCTATCCAGCCAATTAATATGCCTAATGCTAACATCATTATTACTAGGCACGGCGCACTTAACATACTATATCCATTTACATTTTGATTTGTGTAGAGCTGGGCTGCGATTAATCGGCGAGCAGCGTGCGCCGGCGCCGCTGATTTATAGGAAAGCTGCGCGCGCGCACGCCAGCCGAGCCTACCGCGGTCAACACACACACACCGTGCCGATATACTTACCAAGCCATATAAACATTACGCACCAAATCGTAGTAAAACTTAGGTATTGTAAAATTGATCCTAAAACATCCAATATTTGCCCCCGATTTCTGAATTAAGAATTTGACGTTAAGTATTTGTCAAACTATAGGCTAAAAGATCGTCGCATCCTCGGATTTTTTTGGCCCGAGATCATCTCTAATGTAGAGCTGTTGGAGAGATGCCACGAGATCCCGATCGACCGCCAGATCAAGCAGCGTAAATGGTGTTGGATTAGTCACACGCTCTGGAGGGATTCCGTTCTTAAACATTCTTAAACAGGCCTTGGATTGGAATGCTCAAGGAAAAAGGAAGCGAGACCGTCCCCGTCAAACCTGGCGATGCACCGTATTGGCTGAAGTGACGAGTTTCGTAATGGCGTGGAGCGAGGTGAAGCGCGAAGCTCAAAACCGGTCTCGTCGGAGGACTACTGTGGAAGCCCTCTGTCCTAGGGGCCATAGGATCTTAAGTGAAGTGAAGTGATAGGCTAAAAGAGCCTGAAAATCTGTCAAACTTTGACATTAAATAATAAGGGCTTGATATGTTCTTAACTGCAAATACTCAATCCAGAAATGTGCCCATAGACATACCCCCAGTTTCCTAGCTCAAAACTATCGGCGAATTAATGTGACAAATTGTCAAGCACGCGTTAACTGCTGTGATTGGTTGAATGAATTTTCAACAACCAATCAGAAACTGGGGGTAAGAAATATTTCTTACCCCAAATTGTAGTGGTATTTTAGAAATCCTTCGTCAGCATCATGTCAGTATTCCTGATTAATATGCAGAAACGTGAATTTTAGCTTAATATTTTAAGATTGCTGTACCAAGGCAATGAAGGTTTTAATTTAAGGGTTCTGTTAATGTCTCTACGAACCTATTAATAGATCAGCAATTTTAATTTATTACGGTGTACGCGATAAAAATGTTATTTAAAGTTTTAAGCGTCCAGAAATCATTAAAAAGATGTTATGGGTAGTAAAACATGCGGCTTCGTTCAGGAAAAGTGCTAAATCTGGCTTATTAAGTTATCTGTAAGTAAATATCCCTAATAATCTGTACGTAGATTGAGTTGTTCACTTACCGCTAATTTTCTACACAGAAACGACCAATTTGTACGCCACGACATGTAATTTTAGTTTTTATTAACAAAATGCGACTTTAGCGCGGGAAGCACGCCTCACCCGTAATGACAGCGATTAGATTAAATTGATCATTGTAAGAACAACCTTGTTCACGAGGCTTTGCCTGTGCTTTTGCTTGTTTGTACATATGCGTATTTTCACCTGTGAGTGGCAAATTCCTAATTTCTTGTCGCACATTGAACAGGACGATCAAACATGCTACAAACTCCTTGCTAACGATAGATATTCCATAAAAAAACTAAGTATATTGTTTTTTTCTTTATTTTCTTTTTCTTCTTGGTCCGGTTGCCATTTCTACTCGGGACTTTTTATTGAATCAAATCAACTCTTAATTAAATTAACCAAAGTATTAGTACAACCCCATTCAAATCAGTCAATTATATACTTAACATAAAACTTGTACTTGCTGAGACACAAAAGTAACCAAGAAATTTTAGAACCCCACAGAAGTCGTGACGTTTATAAGACTTTTTGCCCTTATAAGGTTGTGGAATCTATTTTAGAGCTTTTACACGCACAAGTAAGGAGTTATCACTCTGAAAATACCTTTCATTTAATGTTTATAGTAATTAAAGAAAATATTGTGACACAAAATGCAGTCCAGAAATATTTGTATACCCAAATTGGTTTGAGAATGAATGGAAACTAAAGAAGATTATGTTTATGACGGAAGCAGGGAAGAAATAATTACTTGTATGGCACTGATGAGTTTGATCTAAATAATAAACGTGTTATATTCGACTAGATTTCTGGTTTAGTGGCAGTATTTCAGTTTTAGTAGCATGATAGAGATATGCATATTGATGTCCAATCACCACATTGGCATTAAATTCTCTCTCTCGCCTAACAGTGGCTGTAAAACAGTTTATAGTCGAACTAATTGAGGGTAGTCTCTTCTCTCTAATTCGTACTAAAACATTACTACCCACCTCGCGCAATCTTCCCAGTAATTACAAGTTTGTTTCCTATACGAGTACCTATGTTATTGCGTCTTTTATGGGCAAAGAAATCGTATTTTCTTCATACGTTCATTGTGAATTCCTTCAGATTTTAAGTAATTAATTTCAATTTCTACGAATGTCTAATGGCAAAACGCATTAAATTTAACACTTATTCGAATCATTCATCGGCTCGTGCTCCTAGGCATGGATTTGACATCCAGGCTCAACTTCGGCGACTCCATTGAGTACAAATACCAAATTGCGGCCAAAAAACTGGTCATCCTAAATAAGGTGAAGCGATACTTTACGCCTGGACAGCTTTTTACCCTATACAAAGCGCAAGTCCGATCCTGCATGGAGTATTACAGCCACCTTTGGGATGGCTCAGCTAAGTATCAGCTTGCCGCGCTTGACTCAGTGGAACGCAGAGCCAAAAGGCTCATTGGTGACGTTGAACTGGTGGATGCCAAGCTTCACAGCTTGGCTCATCGCCGCATGGTTGTCTGCTTGTCGGTCTTCTACAGACTGTACTTCCGTGAGTGTGCTCAAGAACTGCACGACCTCATCCCAGCGACCCCCTTCTACCATCGGACATCTAGACGCACTGCAAGTTACCATCCTTACCTGGATGCCATTCCACCAATTCGCACCAAGCGCTTCCAGACATCCTTCATAATGCGCACATCGAATGAGTGGAACTCACTACTTGCGTCTGTGTTTCCGAACGCATTCGATCCGAATCTCTTCAAAGTTAGAGTGAACAGGCTTCTTCTGGGTAAGCTCGCTCCATCGTCGACTCTGTCTCTGTCACCTCTGACTAGAGTCTTGATTCTAGTCAGAGGTGACAGAGTAGTATGTTATCAATTCAATATGTGTTGTATAAAAACTGTTTGGTCGCTGGTTTGAAGCGATACTTAGACCAGCACAACAGCTTAGAAAGTTGATAAATAAAAATCGCTTTAATTCCTAAAGGCGAGCACGATAGACAAGGGAATGTGGTCTGCGGAACATTTATGATATCTACTTAAGTTCACGCTGTGTAGTGCTGGAAGCAACATTAAATCAAATATCAGATGATCAGAGGCAGGTAAACGGTAGCAGTTATTTAGCGGGAACAGTGGCTCGGCGGCGCGCGCGCAGCCGCCCACTCGCGTGATTTATCCGCCGGCCTGTCGCTGCCTCGCGCGGATTTACAGTCCTGTTGAAATATCAGCAGATCCGTGACGAAATGTGCCTCGATTCTGTCTCGTAATCTGCTATATACGACGGCAAGTCCCCGCCTTGTCAGTTGTCGACAACGTTGGGCTAACGTAAACGTCACTATTTGATGTAATTTGAATAGTCGAGATACCTAGTACTTGATTTCATGCACCATAAAGAATGAACTGTCTGCGTATTACCAAATCAGTGTGGTTACGACTATAGGCAAAAAGGCAGAAGCAGGCTAGCAAGATGCAAAGGAATGTGAAGATTCCAAACTCAATGATATGGGTTTGATATAATTTAAGAACAAAAAGAAGTATCTTACAGAATATCTAGTAATAATATAATATCTAGTATGAATATACAGAATCTATCGTTGGAAGGCCTCCCACTAGGAGGACCGATGAACTGGTTAAGGTTGCGGGAAGGCGCTGGATGAGAGACGCACGGGATCGGTCAATGTGGCGACGCCTAGGGGAGGCCTATGTCCAGCAGTGGAGGTCTTTCGGCTGAAATGATGATGATTATGACAGAATAATACAGTTGCAGCTGTTAATCCGTCTCAAAAAAAATGCCATGCCGAAAAAAAACAGCCAAGACTCAAAATATTATTAATAAAATTTAGTATTTGTAAAATTTGCTGTAAAATCTGTAACAAACACCTACATTGTCTCTAAGTTCGTGTGTTCAGCGAACCACTTTCAGCCAGGTCATAACGACTGTCAATGCAAGTCGGGGCATATAACATAGTGCGTGGATACAGAGCCTCTATATTACCATACCCGTCGGTTTATGAGCCCTTGTAGTGTTTAGGCACCCACTCGAGTAGCTAACCATTTGAATTTATCATTCGTGCGGATTATTGCTTATTGGAACAACAACTGTCTTAGATATGCAAAGATAACACCAGATGGAATTGTGTTGGCTTACCCGAGAAAAGTAAAAAACAATGGACATGGCTTGAATTATGGCATATCGGCTTTGTTTCCAAGTGGGCTAGGCTGCGGAGTGACAAGCCGACTTATTGACTTTAAATTGAAATATCATTGACTTGTTTAGAATAACGAAACTACTAAGAAAGGGCGCACAGCGAATTTACCTGCCAGAAACATATGCTTAGATTAACCTTAGGTTATTTTACCATATTCCACTATCTCAACTGATGATAAGCGATGATCAGGTCGAAGGTGAGGCCGGCTTGCCTAGAAGTAAGCTATTCACTATTGATTTAAAGACCCCTAGGTTGTAGCTATCGGGAAACAGACAGGGCAAGGAATGCCACTCATTAATTCTGTAAAATTTACGTTGGCAAAGGTTGCGTTAATGGCCAAGTTCCATGAACCCTATAACTAAGTTTAATAAAAAGTACCTACCTATATCTTCATACGTTTAATAAGCAAAACCAACCATTAAAATATCATATAAACAATATTACCGCAACAAATGGCCGCACACAATCTTGGATCTCGAATAAGCTACATAACATCTTAAGCCATTATCTTTCAATAGTGTTGCGAGAGTACTCGACTTATCTGGCAATTAAATCGACATTCAGAAGCACATCGCCTTTAATTCTGTGCATGCCTCCGACAAACACTCCACAAAGACTCGGATGCATGACAAATAACGTTTTGATTGGACACTCACCTACCAAATGTCGAGATTGTGCATCTCCATTATACTAATTTTATTAGACGATACAAAATATTATATAGTTTCTTTATCTTTGTTACTTTTCTTTATCTAAGAATTTTTCAGTTGGTTATTTTTCATTTTGATTAAACAATAATAAGGAGTAAGTTTATGTATGTATGTAAATAATAATATTCTCCTTAAAATAGGCATGCTCTTTATAAAATTCACCGATCCACCTAGGGCTCTAGATAAAATGATCAGAGACCCTGGATTGAAGCAGTAGTGACCCAGTGGTATAGGTCCCGACTTACGAGTTGTAAGTCGTGGGTTCGAGCCCAGGCAGGCGCTTTACTTTGTGTAAATAATTTATCACCACAGCTCTCAAAACAGTGAAGGAAAACATCGTAAGGAAACCTGCATGCCCTTGAACCAAAAATTCGAATACATGTGACATCCACCAACCCATACTAGGCCCGTGTGATGGATTACCGCCTATTCCCTCACACAGAGTGGAGGCCTGTGTCCCAGCAGTGGGAACATTAATAGGATGATGATGAGGCCCTGGACAGCATGGCGATAGCGATCGTGATAGCGAATGTTCGACTGTTTGACAAATGTATAGACAAAAATAACAAAACATGAAATTTTGGACCTTCCTTTTTTTAATTTTCGACCAGCATTTTCGCTAATGAATAATATAGGTTCTAATCACTCATTAGTACACCACGGCAAACAAGGATGATAGAAGTTAACTTTTTAACACCGCTTTCAATCTGAAATATACAAATATGTATATCAAAACAGTAAAACTTCTGAACTCATTAACTCCCAACTAATTACAAAAAAAAAATGTCACGTTCCTTTAGACCCACATTCCCACGCTTAGACCATATTTTCTATGAATAATTTCATTCCAGTTTCGAGCGATCCTAAGAAGGTAATCTCGTATGATAATGGAGAACCGTTTAAGAGATTGATATAGTCATCTTAGTCGTTATTACTTGCCATAATGAACATGGTGTGATGAACTTTCGTATAGGATCCGTCCCTGACATTTCGAATGGCTTGAGGTTATCCATCGATTGTAACGACATTAATGCCACTATTCGGTTAAGAAAATACTTTTGAATGAACTTTATGTGGGTGAAGTGTACTGAGTTTATATTTTTAGACTTGTTTACCATTAAATATTAATTTTGGTATTGTATTTCGATTAGGCTTTTTTGGAGTTTTGTTTTACCAATGTGTGGTCTCGTTATGAGTTAACTACCGTCTTTATTATATCGGCGTTGATCTTCATAATTTCTAGCCTTATTATAGTATCATCAAGATTAACAAAAAAAACTTTTGCTAAAAAATACTACCGACTTCCAAATACAAAACTACAAAGTGAAAAATAACTTAATTTTTTGAAGTCTGTGTCTTTCGTTGGTACCATTTTTTGCGTTATGGACATCGACTTCAAAAAATTAAGTTATTTTTCACTTTGTAGTTTTGTATTTGGAAGTCGGTAGTATCTTTTCGCAAAAAGTTTTTTTATTTTTCACTTTTTAGTTGTACGTACCTAATAGGCAAGTTAGTAAGGGAATTATTTCGCCAGAATAGATTTCATGAAACTTGAACATAACCGATGAAATGAGAGGTCTGCTTACCCCTTAAGAGCGAACTGGCGTGATGTTATGTTATGAAATGTTATAAACAACAAACAGACATGCGATTGCAGCAATCCCGAGAGATTTGCCGTTATTTATTGAAGATTTCTGTTGTATATCTCCGAAGTTCTTCATCAGATCTTCACCAAATTAAAATGGGACCAATTTCGGAACATACTTTTTCAACCAAAAAAGAATTTTCAAAATCGGTCCACAATTGACGGAGTAATCGGGGAACATACACAAAAAAACAAAAAAAAAAACAAAAATAAACATGAAGTCGAACATCCTCCTCCTTTTTGGAAAGTCGGTTAAAAATGAAAATTACAGGTCCGCAAGAGAACCAGGGTTTACCGACATAGCCCGAAGAATTGCCAAACTTCAGTGACAGAGGGCAGGGCTCGCAGTCATTGGTCACAGAACGGATGGCCGATGGGGCAGAAAGATTCTGGAGTTACGACCGCGAACCGGAAGACGTTGCGTTTGAAGGCCTCTCACAAGGTGGACCGATGACCTGGTGAAGGTGGCGAGGATCCACTGGATGCGAGACGCACGGGACCGGTCAATGTAGTGACGCTTGGGGGAGGCCTATGTCCAGCAGTGGACGTCTTTCGGCTGATGATGAAAAAGCTTTACAAAAATAAATATAGGTTAGGTCAGTCCTAGACATTTTTGTTACAGAAACAAAAATAATCCAGGTTACCTATGAAGAGCTTAAATCGGAAAATGTAGGTTAAAGAATAATGTGAGCTATATTTCTTAAAAGATAAAGGTATTTACACACTTTCTCCTTTTCAAAGGATTTCTTGGATGAAAGAATCCAGTGCGTGAAATAACAAATACCTAGGCGACCTTTAGCGAGATATTAAATTGTTAATCCCTTAGGCTAGCCACAAACGACATTACAATAAATCAGACCTGCTTTTTTGTGTTCATAGATTTTAATAGTCTAGCAACTTCAAGTATAGTAAACTTATTCCCAAGTCAGTTTTAAGGTCTATCTACACATATCAGGGCCATAGCCGGTAGTGGGTAATATCGGTGTGTACATTTTATATGAACTCGTTCACACACGTCCGTGCACGGGGGTCAGTGACGAAGCTTCAATGCCTGGACCCGGCCCTGTCACGTCCCGGGCACGGCCCTGATATGTGTGGATAGACCTTTAAGGACCTCCACTTACCTGATGGCATGGCAACGGATAAAACCCTCGAATCAATTTGATGGTTCGGGGCGGAGTCGAGTTAGGGGATATAACTTGGAAAATACTCGTGAAGGTACGAGTAGTGGTGGTGTGGTTTTTAGACCAGAGGCCCTAGAAAAGTGAAAATCTAGCAACGAAAGCGTGGCGATAGTGTTTGGATATAATGTCAAAAACGTATGAGAATGTCAAACGATATCGAAATGTCACGTGATCAATCCCTTACATTTTGGCATTTCGACCATCACCATAGCTGACATCGAATGTCACTTGTCTAGGGCCTAAGTATTATCAGCCATAGCGATTATCTTATAGTAAATAATAGCGACTGTAAAAAAGTCAACAAAAAAAATATGGTATTTTATTATCGAAGTTTTGCCGTGATCTTACGTTTTGTCTTCAATATTTTTATCGGAGACAAGTTTAATTTTATTTAAGTATGCAATACAAACGTCACGTTACAGTATAAAACTGATTTACATTCGTCACCTCATATATCAGGTCCAGTTAAAAAACAGCGTCCGGCACTAGTAGTCTGGCTGGCTTTTTGCTGAAATGGGCATGTTCGGCGCAGCCGTGAGGCACACTTGCCTGCTAATTTGTTACATAGAAAATGTTCTTTTTTATCTGATCTAGGTACATGTATCTGGTATTTATTTATTTATTACTTTAAGCACACAAATGTACAGAGGAGGTTCATAGTCTGTTATAGGGTTCCGTACCCAAAGGGTAAAAACGGGACCCTATTACTAAGACTCCGCTGTCCGTCTGTCTGTCTGTCTGTCACCAGGCTGTATCTCATGAGCCGTGATAGCTTGAAAGTTAATTTTTTCACAGGTTCAGATGTATTTCTGTTGCCGATATAACAACAAATACTAAAAACAGAATAAAATAAATATTTAAGTGGGGCTCCCATGCAACAAACTTGATTTTTTTCCGTTTTTGCGATAGTGGTACGGAACACTTTGTGCGCGAGTCCGACTCGCACTTGGCCGGTTTTTTTCTTTTTCGTAGGTCTTGTAGTCTGTGCTAAATAAATATATTTCATTTATTGCTTTCTTGTGTCCTATTTTTTTTCTTACGATAATCATTATCGCTGATGGAATGACACTTATTATCTAGGCCCTATGCTCACCCTTTGTATAATCTTAATAATTTCTCAGCACATCTTCGCGGCTATGGGCCATTAGTTATTCAGGACTGGGTGCCCCCGGCACAGAGCTGTGTTACTAGGCAGGAGTAGTCAATATTCATAGCGACAAAACGCTTTTGGTCGTCGACGCGGCCTCCCGACGCGCGAGTTATGGCACACTCTCTCCGACACGACGCGCCTCCACCTCCATACATCGCACGTCTTCCCAATCACGGCGCTCTCGCCTCCGCCCCGCTGACCACGAGGTGCACCAACCTTTTAATCGCACTCATTGCACAAGAAACCATTATACAGCCAATTTTTACGGCTTTATTCCGGGACAGACTAATTTTCGTTCAATCTTTCGCGTAATAACTTCTTGCGTCGTGCTGGGCGAATCATGATTATTATGCGACTGGGCGCTGTCCCCTCGAACAATATTCATGTGTTTAGTTAAGTCGTAGACCGGTACCAGTTTTATAGCCGCTTATAAAGTTGCTTATGCTTGTATTTCGTTATTGTTTTACCTTTAAATTCATCACCCGACATCGTAAAGTTTTAAACTGTTTTGCATCACATAAATTATGTAATACTTTAGTGGACATGTTTATTATTATTTTCATCGATATCTATAAAAGAGCTTGTTTTTTATGATATTTTGTAACAAAAAAAACGTCTTTTGTCCGAATTTTATGGGAAATATTCATGGAAATACAATACAATACGAACAAACGGTTTGACAAAGTGGAGCGCGCTCTCGCGGCTGCGTTTCCACGCCTCGGGGATCCAATTTCGCCGTTCCCACAACAAATCGTAGAGTCAAAGTTCACCGCCTAATTGTACGGCGTTATCGACAGATCCGACCGCTTCGGGAGAGAATATTTATCAATAACATGTAATTAAAATTATTTAGACTTGGTCGGGCGCGGCGCGTCCCCGAGGCGAAGTATTACACATACGCCGCAAGAGGTCCGGCCGTCATTAGTCGGGACATTTTTATTCCTTTCTCTTTAATTTCCGTCAGTAGACATAAATGATGGCGCTAGTACCGCAGAGCGCCGCAGGGACACAATCACATTGAACAAACGCGGCTCGTGCTCGACCAGCGACGAGTCGCCAGGTTAATGGAATTCGTCAGCAGATAGGTACAAGAGAGGACAAGATGTAATTACGTTCATTTGCAGCCCAGAAAGCCTTGTTTCATCACTATAATGATTCAAGTAAACACTAATGACAAATGTAAACGACGGTTAAATGAGTTAATTTGAGATCTGCGGTGCCTATTAGATTTTTATGAATGTTGGTGATTAAGTGGACGTATTCAGGCAAATGCAAAAAAAAAAAATACGATCTGTGATCCCAGTTTTCTTCTAATGTATGCAACTTTACAGTTCGAAGAACCAAACCAATTAAAGCTACTCTCAAACTAAGTTTGAAGTAAGTCAAGACTTATAACGTTCAACCCAACCGTAGGCAGACAGACCAGCTTCTGTAATGAACTTTTAAGATAAAGACACACTAATAAAATCGTGCGTCCAGTTAGCGACAACATCTCTGGGCGGCCGTCATAATACTCTCTGTATCGACATGACCAGATAAACGTTCTCAAAAGGCTCACACAATAGCGGAGTGCATTTACAGCTCCATTATGACCTACCACGTACAGATAGAGAGCCATATCTGATAACGCACCACTAAGTGGCCCAACGATCACGACGCACGTCCACTTGATGAATTATACAAACACCAATCAGTTAATTATTTTATTCACGTCGCTCAGCCGCCTATCTAGCTTTATGTTCTACATAATTGATATGTTAAGTCGATGGAACAATCGGGACGTCATTCCGTCGATAGGGTTGACGAGACGATGCGACGCGGACTCTCGCGTCTCCCTACAACACAAAGCCTGCGCCGGCCGTCGCTGTCTGTCCGAACGTCGAACTACCTTGCGCCCGCGCCGGTCTACCGACACAAAGAACCATTTTACCATAATACGACTGAGCCTATTCTTTTCCCATCTATTATGGCATAAACCAAATTATTGTCTTGTAAGCTCGTTGATAAGTAGACTACAGACTACAGCGTTAATCGCATGTAACTTGAATAAATCATGCTCATTGTATCTGTATGTATTCAGAAAAAACAAGCACCATGGGCATTGTTCGATCAAAGATGGAGTCTGTTCATTAAAAATTGCGCATGGCGAATAAAACGTAAAGGCAATACAAATGGTACAGTTGAGCAGAACTAATAACATGCGCACGCGCTGACGCCAGCGAACATATCGCCACGGATTTATTCGTCTCCATAAGAAGCGGCAATTAAGTCGTTCCCTTTTAAAATGCCAAAGCCGACCGACTTAGCTTATCTGAAATGCATAGGATTGAATTATTAGTAGCAATTAAAGACTTCTCAAAATATGTGTTATCAATATTTTTAATACGGTAGCAGGTAACTACTTATACATTTAAATTTTATGTACGCGTGAGTGAGTTCATTATAGAAATATTCTCGATGAGATAATGAAGAAATTTTATTTCGATCGCCCGTGAAGAAATTTTGTGCTTTCGATCTTAAAATGATTTAATAAATTGGATGCAGAGAATCTAGAGTATATTAAAAGAAATAATTTCTAAATCTAATAATGTATTTACAAAAACTATCACTGCCAATTGTTATATATGCATACCTACCTACAAAGCACACCCATATTTATTTCACAGATAGGCATTCCTTAGAATCTACCACGATGAGCTCAAACTTTGCGAAAACATCGTTAATGGAACCTAGAATATTGATAGATAAAGTCATTCAGAACATGCACACAATAAAAACACTTGTCTGTAATAGCTCATTCAAGGTACAATAAAGCGTATAATGATGAAGCTGGAGGAGTGACTGTTGCCACAAATGGAGTGTCGAGGGCACTCTATTTTCTAATCTTCATAAAGCCTTCAAAGTGAAGGCATCGATATCAGTATAATGCTTGTGCGCCCAATGTCGGCCCTCGGCCTATCGGACAGGAATGTACCGCACAACCATCAGGGATCGTGTTGGATTAATAATTTGTAAATATTAAATATTCATGAGCCCCGAGCACGGGTCAAACATTTTTTATAAGAGCCCGAGAACTGTACCCGCAATCATATTTATTAAGGAGATGCACGTAATTATCATAACTGACTTAACGGAACAACTTTCGGCCTAATGGATGTAGCACAGGAACGCCGTGGAGACTTAATTTATTGTTATTAGTGAAAATCTTCAAAGCAATTGGAGCATATTTACACTTTTTAACCAATCACGGTAATCTGATCGCTATGATCTATTAATTTAATTTATTATAATTGAACTGTGTTATTTGGAATGTTCACAAAATTAAGAATGCAGTTCGGACGAATTGAAATGCAGAGTTATTTCAAAAGAAACTTAATCCTTTTAACCTGTGAGCTTTTAAAGCTCTTTAATTTGAGGAATCTTATAATGAGTTACGTTAATGAGTTATGATCGGTAATTCTATGTCATGTCATATGTTTAATTGTTACTTTGACGCACAAATTTATGTCATGTCATATGTTTAATTGTTACTTTGACGCACAAATTTATGTCATGTCATATGTTTAATTGTTACTTTGACGCACAAATTTGTTCATGGAGTCGGTCAAGTTTTTACACTTGACTATTATGTAGCACAACATTGATTTTGCAAAGCTACCACCGTAGCACAGATAATATAATACTAGCATACAGATGCCTCATCCCATACAAAGAAACCGTGCCACTTAACTAGCGTTTTTCATCTGATTATTTTTTGTAAATCGACCGCGTTCGGTTCCGTTCCACGGCGATTTATTTATTTATTCGTTTATCCTCGCACTGGAACGCCTTACAGCAATTACACCAATGGAGCACAATCTTATAATAAACTCACTATAGGTCAAGGTTTCCTCACGATGTTTTCCTTCACCGTTGTCAACGATGTCCAAGATTAACTTAGAAAGTACATATGAATTGAAAAATACACATTGGTACTTACCCAGATTCGAACCCACGACCTCAAGCATGAGAGGCGAGGTCTTAGCCACTGGGCCACCACGACATCTTCTAATAATCAATCGATATCGATAGATAAATCAAATAATCAGTATAATCAGTACAGTACGTTGGGACAGTTTCTTTGTATGGGATAAGACCCCACGACCGTAGTCACCGTTCTCTTTCAAGTTATGTTTTTTAGTTATCATTCAAAGGGGTAGTTTCTATCAATATTTTTAATCTAAAATATTTCTTACAACGCCGCTCCACTCCACCGTCCGGCACCAAACATGATAGCGATTGTCATTTCGTAATCATTTAAATAAATGCAATCGATCGCAAATTAAACGTCCAACAGTTTTAAATAAAACAAAATGAATCCCTTTCATTTGACTTTTACAAAATCCAGAACAGGGTGATATTTCGGACATTTTAGTAACGCTATTAAGTATAGAACTGTTAATAATCAATTTGTTGGATTTCACCACATCATAAAGTATGAAATTACGTGTTTCACGTGCCTTTCAAATAATTAAAACTTTATTATTGCGCCCATTATACCGCAATTAAATCTGATACTTGTTTTTTTTTTTAATCTGCGATATTAAAAAGTTGATAAACAAGGGAAAACCTCGTTAATTATGGATAAAAATAATATATTAAGTTGTCTTATCACAGAATATCTTTAGGTATAATAATTTTAATATAAGGTTTAATAGTTAGATGTTGCCCGAAATCTAGTATAACCTGTTTGCAGGTTTTGATACGATCTTTATTAAATAAAATTAAAATATGTCGGTAATTAAAAGTATTTTAAATCTATGAATTTGTTAAAATTTATTGAATGTTATTTTTGACTGAAGTTAATTTTATTTATTCACGAAGAACAGAATATAATATTTGTATATTCATAATGTAGAAAAAAAAACAGAGAGTCTACTATAAATAAATTTGAATAACAAAATTTTTATGTTTAATGAAATAATTTATCAAAATACACAGTACTGGCCCATATTACCAATTGTCTATAGTTTTTCGTCATTTTCGTCTTAATAAATTAAGTCATAATTATGTTAAAAATCACCACAAGTTTTATTTACTATTTACTTTATTTATTTCGATAAAGAAGGTCGACTGACTTAAATGCATATTTAATTTTAAATGCAATATCTCCCGCAAAAATATATGCCGAAAAAGGACAAAGAGGTAAACACTGGCGACACTAATAAATTGAATATTGAATTTCACAGAATTTAATTATCAACGAACCCTCCATACATTGCCATTAACGCACATAATTATGAAAAATAAACTACAGCACTTGACAGGATATTATGCGAACACATCATGGATGTTCATTTGCAGTGTCAATATGTGTTGTTTACGGAACATATTTTATCTAGATGAGTGTGTAAGGTTGTTTCAAAAGGGCGTGGGCGGCGGCGCGTGCCGGCCCAAGGCGGACAGAGGGCGCGCCGCCGCCGGTAGCCCGCACGGCCGCCGGTAGCGCCGCCATTTACACCACAAATTAACAAACTGAATAAACATATCATTACAAAACATCTCAAAGGACAACATTTATTAACCACCTCTCTTATTTAACACACAAATAAAAATCATACGATGACGACAGCACGCCACTTAAACACATTATGAAAAGTAATGATCCGTTAAAATAATATTTTTATAGTTATGATAGTTAAATTATGTGTAGACAGAATATAGACAGTAAGAAAGCGCCATAAAAGTCCGAAGTCTGGCTGTGTGGACATGTCGCTAGACGAGGCCAGAACATTTCCGTGGATGATATACCGAAGACGAGCGCGACAGGCGCGCGCACAGCGCATGCGCCGGCGCGGCCGCGGCGCCAGCCTGCGCCTGCGCGGCGTTTTGTTGACTTATGACTCTTGTAATGTATCGCAATGCCTCTATCACTCATGAATATTTATTGAAAAAAATATATAGATTACAATTTATAATGTTGTCGCGACACAGAATATGAACGTGAATAAGGTAATAAATATATCACTGAGAATGTTACATGTTAATTTTACACGCGTAATTATTTAAGTCGAGTAAATAAAACTAAGCCAGACGGTCTAATAAGTGCTTTACTAATGTTGTTAATGGCCAGGACTATACTTTCAATGTGGTACTTCTGTAGAAGATCTTTACTCTGGCGCATTGATTTGAACTTAACGACTTTAAGAATGTCGGATAATCTGACATTTACCTTCAGCAACCTTAAATCTAGAATACTAAAATATACAGTGATACATATAAAAACTAGGTACTTTCTCTCTTTCGTAGGTACCATTTTTTTTTGCGTTATGGACACTGACTTCAAAAAATAATGTTATTTTTCAGTTTGTAGTTTTGTATTTGGAAGTCGGTAGTATTTTTTTGCATTTATTTTTTATTTTTCTCTTTTTAGTTGTACCTACTTGATAGGCAAGTTAGTAAAGTAACTATAATGCCAGAATAGATTTCATGAAACTTGATCATAACCGTTGAAATGAGAGATCTGCGTACCCCCTAAGAACGTACTGGCGTGATATTATGTTCTGAAGTGGTATAAACAATAAACAGACATGCGATTGCAGCAATCCCGAGAGATTTTCCGTTGAAGATTTCTGTTGTATATCTCCGAAGTTCTTCATCAGATCTTCACCAAATTAAAATGGAACCAATTTCGGAACATACTTTTTCAAAAAAAAAATCAGTCCACAATTGACGGAGATATCGATGAACAAACACAAAAAAAAAATAACAAACATAATGTCGAACATAGAACCTCCTCCTTTTTGGGAAGCCGGTTAAAAAGTATCAATAAAAATTAGATCGTTGTGTTTCTACCCTCAAAAAAGGCCACAGCAAGGCTATCGTCATGTTTTGGCACCATTCCATAACTGAAAATTTTAGCAAAACCATTGACGATTTCAATTCTAATCCAAGGGGAAGTCTAAAACAGAGCGACTATAAATTATAAGCAATACAATAGATAACTTATTAGAAACATAACGTTACGAGCGGCTACGGCAATAAAACTTATGAAAAATAACATCGAATGTTAACGTACTCTAAATTATGCTAAAACTCCCTAAACCAATCTCCACTAGCCGCTTTAATTTAAGATGTTACAAGACACATATATTCCTGACTCATAAACTGTGTCTTGTTTGCGTTCAATTAATTTAAATCTAAAATAAAAATGCTAGAGGCAATAAAAGAAAACGTATGTGTAATTTTTCTAATCTGTATCAAGTTGAGGCGAACTCCAACTGGCGGTTACAAGAGTCTCTCCGGCTTCCCGTGGTTCATAAAATACATTCAGGGTAGTCATTAAAAGTATATTTTATCGCGTTTTAAATATTTAGATATTCATCTGGAGAAAGTTATCTTAAATTTAGTTCATTACATCGTGGACGTAAGTCGTGAAACTAAATACCCTCGTGGACAAGTACGTACTCGTAGCTCTAATGTCTTTGATAAGGAAGCTGTGGCGTTAACTGTCCTCTAATGATATATAAAACTATAACATATTAACACATTGACGACACGGTTGGCTTAGTGGTTGAGCGATCGGCTGCTGCGCTGCGTGTCGCGGGTTCGACGAATTATTCTTCCCGAAGAACAGTCTGTAGAAGTCTGTTATCGCTGTGAAAATATTATGTCGGTTAAATACCCATTTTAATAATAAAATAAGCAATCATACCTTTAATAAGTAATAGGATGATGATTTGTTTTAAATTTAAGTGAAACATATTATAATAACATTGTCTCCCAGCGGTGGCCATAGGGAATGTTTAAAATTCTGTGTCACTAAGCCCAGTGGATGACAAAGAAAATAATTAAAAAAACCGTGTCGCTGTTCCCCAGTGGTGGACAGCGGGAATAATTTTTAAAAGTTTTCCCGCTGTCCCCCAGTGGTGGCCAACCAAGTGGTGGACATCGGGCATAATCGAAAATTCCTAGTGTGGAGCAAAGTATCTTTAAAAGAAAAAAAATAAAGTACACGTCAAAAATGTCGATTGTCATCGTGATCTTACTTTATACAAACAAACCTATCATCAATTCGCCATTAAAATGAATAAAAATAAAGCATTTCTCCCCACACCATTATTGTAAGGTAAAACATATTATTTATTATCTACGCAAGCATTTTAAATTAGTCTTGAAATAGATTTCTTTGTAATTGGCAATCTTATTATATTGTATGGTTTTATCAATTTGCAATCGTTAGGTGGGCCAGGCACGCGTAGCATTCAACCTGTACGGGGATTATGCCAACCTTCAAGTATTTACGTCCTAAAACATTCATTGGAAAAACATCAAAAGATTAGATGGCCTGGTCTGAGTACTGTGAAATAATAACCAATTAATAAGAACACGACAAATTGAGTACACTGATTTAAAATTAAGATATTTTTAGAATTCCTACTCTATTTCTCTTTTATAGATCAGCAATCATAAATTATAGTGAACATCACAAAGCTCTTATGAAATCGGATACACCTTCATACTTATAACAAAATACATTATATCAAACAGATAAAATTAATTAGATGCGGATTGCGCAAACATCTAATTATTTAAAATTCAACGGTAACCTAAGCCGTTTTCAAAACATGAGCATCGTGAAGTGAAATATAAAGTTTAAACTGTCGAATATCGATTAAGAAACCGTGTGTTGGCTCTTAATGAGGTCGATACGTCTTCCCGGGTAAGTACATTATGAGATCAAACGCAGGGTCAGACGCAACCGCTGAATTATTAATTTACAAGTATACTCAATTAAACACAATTAGGACCTTTAGCTCCTGTTTCCATTTGGAACGAACTTATGTGGGCTTTTTCAAGCCTAAAAAAAAAACTAAAGTTGTTGAGAAACGAGTTTAGGCTTCTGGCAATTATTTAGGTAAGATTGCAAACATTCAATAACAGGAACGAGCATGGAAACCATATTGTTAATGAAAATAGGAACATCAAGGGGTACTATTTGAAGAGGCTGTCAAAGGAATTGGTGTATAAATCAAGTTTTGATATTGTGAAAGAAGTCAGGTTGAGCTCATGTATATTTCTTTCAAACGAACCTCCGGTTTTTAAAACACTAGTCGGTAGTCGATAGCGTCATATATCAAGTTGTCGAGTCATCTATCAGCGGACACGTGCATTGTTTGTAAACTACACGACGACTAGTTTTGTTGCTGGCGGTACTAATTGCGGATCAGAGTGTGTTCACATAAATATAATCCGCCGTGAGCGGCTTCGCTCATTTGTACAGCGGCGGACGGTTGTCATGTACCCGTATTAATATCGATGAATAAGAAATTCGTTATGGATGGGCTACAAGGCTGGCCATTACTGCGCGATCTGCCGCTGACTGCGCCGTGTTGGATGACTACCATTCTATCCTGTCGTTACCCGTTTTTATCTACCTCTATTTATGTTGTGCCTTGTACAGTAATTATTCATCTCGTTTCATCGGGTGCTCGTAGTGAATGTACTACGCACGCTGCTCTGACTGCTGATTTATTGAAATACATATCTTGAATACGTATATTCCTGGTGTGTTTGATATTCACGACTTACCTTAAGAAAATGTTTAATAAATATAATGTATGGCCTTCCCTATCAACGCCGATGTTAGTTTGTGTGTTTAACATCCTTCATGTAAGTTACTTTGGGAAAGGTTGTCTCTACTCTATACATCATGAAAAGGCCTGAGACTGCTGGACAAGCTCCATAAATAATGTTTTAATAAGGACACTTGTTGTGCAGTAGAATTTATCATTTTAAATACTTACTTGTATACTCTCTGTATAATAATAATTCAGTCATGTCGAACTGCGAATCAATCAAATTGTGTACTAAAATGTGTACTTGTGATTGATATTTTTTTTATTTTAGTAGACAAGGGTGGCCACCCTTTTTGAAACATTGCATTAGGCTTTCGCTCTGCGTAGCACTTTGTAGCCCTGCATAGCACTTCGTAGCTTATAGCTTTACGCAGCTCTTCGTAGCCCTGCGTAGCACTTCGTAGCCCTGCGTAACTCTTCATAGCTCTGTGTAGCTCTGCGTAGCACTTTGTAGTACAAAAACTCCACGGTGTCCTCCTGTGCCGTTTATGGCGGGAACACGGGCACGCGTTAGCACTCACCGCGAACCCGCCGGTGTAGCTCTGCGTCGCGTTTCATAGCACTTCATGGCTTATAGTGGCTGTGTGGTTGCTGCTTCTAGCTTTACGCAGCACTTCGTAGCCCTGCTTGTACTTGTTGGTTTGTGTAGCTCTGCGTAGCGCTTCATAGCTCTGTTTAGTTCTGCGTAGCACTTCGTAGCGCTCCGTGTCTGCGTAACGCTTCGTGGTTTTGTGTGGTACTTCGTAGTGCCTCGTAGCTCTGTGTAGCTCTTTACAGTAATGTGTGAAATCATTATTTTTATCTTTTAGTTATTTTAACTATCATTTAAGTCTGTTATTCTCTGTCATTTAGAAGCCAACACCAATCTAAAGGCTGATCCTACCGGTAAACGACGATTTTGAAAGATGCTTTATCAGGAATTTGTCTATGAAGTGAGTATCATTGCTAAATTAACAAGTAATAAAGGGTGCAGTGCTCAAGCCCGCACGGCGACCGTCAGTAGATCGTGTGCGCGAGCGCGGGGGGTCTCCGCCGGCGATCCATCTCGAACCGCCGAAACCGAACTATACGATTATTATATTCAATAATCGATGAGCATTAAGTGAAATTAATTTTATTGGGTAATGGCGCGGGTCGTGCGGCGCGCGCGCAAACGAGCCGTATTAGTAGCGCGCTCGCAGGCCGCGCCGCGCGCCCAGCCGCTGTCGTGACCACCGCGCATTGCTGCGAACTCATAATGCACCGGTAATAGGCCGATTATTGTTCATTAAATTATAAATGTAATATACCGATATGTGCCCTATGTTCATGACTGTTCTTACACCATGACATTTGTGCTTAAATTTGAACTGAGGTTCAAGGGTTTTTAATGCTTCCATGATATTTAATGCGGGCAGACTAATCATAACAAAAAATATTACTTAATAGTAACAAGGTGGAGTGCAGAATATTATACGATGATCCCTTTCTCTTCTATAAGAGTTAGAATTCTCTCGAAACAACATTACATCACATCTGTGAAGGGGTGGGTGGAAGTACACGCACTTTTGTTAGAGACTGCTGTCAACAACCGGCCTCAAATCCAGACACCGGGCCGCTACTGAGAATATTGTCATCGGCAAACTAAACACACACACACACACCCACACAACATATTTTTGTATTTTTAATTTTACTTTGAGTTATTTTTTTGTTTCCCTTTGGTTACAAGCCTTGTTCATTCTCACTTTGTAAGTTATGAAGAGCGGTGCCTCCTAACACAGGTGCTGGATATACTTAAAAGGAGACCCCTGCGTTAGAATTATTGTATAAAGTTAATGGTGGTATTACAAAAGCACATCTCTGTCTATACTTTTAGAATGCAGATACATAGGACTTTCAAATAACAGTCGGAATGTGAATTATGTGGACCCGCGTGTCCACTTAGGAGTCGCGGGTCCAGTAGCGAGTCCAACTGATCAAAACTCGTAATTAGGTGATCCTTGCCCCCAACTCTTCGGGGAATACTCGCGTGATGTTAAGTATGTTATTTGTATTGCAAAATTTTACTTTAGCTGGCGATCATAGAAACTATTTGCCTGTTTGCTAAGTGGTAATTATTGTTCAAGTAAAAATTGAACTCTAACGAAATTATTTCATCACCACTGCTCTCAAAAAAAGTGAAGGAAAACATCGTGAGGAAACCGTCATGTCTTCGAACCAAAAATTACATCCACTATTTCGCACTGGACCCGCGTGAAGGATTACGACCCACTCCCTCTCACAGAGAGGATGCCTGTGGTTCAGCAGTGGGGACATTAAAAGGCTGATGATGATGATGAACAGAACAATGGTAACAATGGTTTTCTAAACTGTCTTTCGATACCTGTTATTCGTGATAATTAGTTCAAATCATTACGTGAAACCTAGGTCCTATATTTTCCCACTGTTCAAGTGTTCAATAAGGTAAAGGCGGTGGCAGACGCAATTTGATTCCCAGAGCTTACACCATTCTGCAACAAAGCCTATTACACCGATAATGGTGTTTCCATATTAGTCAGCAATTGCCCCAGTTTGCCATGGGCTAGGCGGGCACGAAACAATTTTTGACCATAGAAACCAATCGTTAATCTCTACATATTATTAAATGTAATATCTGTCTGTGGCTTAGCACGTTTAATCTCGAGAACCACTGATCCAATTATATGCTTTTGTTTGTAATAATAGGGGAACGTTATCTGCTATGGATTGAAGGCTATAGTTAGTAACAGTAAGTAAATATGAGCAGGGGGCATATGCGCTATATGCTTGGGGCCTTTACAGGGCACTTTGGAACCAACGACATGCTCATGAAGATGAGTCTAACCGCGACACCCATGTGCACGTTGTGTGGTGAACACACGGAACGCATGGACCCTTCTGTGCACATGCGATGCACTGGCTAATAACCGAATGAGTCTCCTAGGGGTTGGATATCCAAAACCAGAAGACTATAGGCTCATATCTCCTAGTCTCGTTGTAAAACTCATGAAAAGAGTTTTCAACGAGATTGGGGTGGAGTAGGTTATCTAGGGGACCACAATAGTTCCCAATTAGTCGAAGTGTCCGAGTTATTTCTCAGCCCCTCCCCAAGATAAGATAAGATAAGATTCAGTAAGTAAAAAAGTGATGTCACAGAAAGTCATATGGTACCTCTACTTACATTGCAAAACAAGGTGATACTTTCTCCATTACAAAAATCAAAGTAAATAATGGAGTTGTGTTCATAGAAAACAATCGAATCTTTTAACAAAGTGGAGGTGTTGGTAGTGCATTATAAATGATGTGTTCCGGTTCAAACATTTGGAACTGAAGTAGGCAGCTCTTATCACACAGAACAAATAACATGGAGAACAATGAAGCGCTGTAGGTACGCTCGTTGTGTTCAACTGATCGGTGTCAAGCATTTTTATAGTGTACGAGGTGCGACAGCTTTTCGACAAGATTAAAGACCACACAAGAAGCTTGCGCATTTTTTTGGTACTGATTTTGCCAAATCACTTGTCTCGTTTTAAATAAAATATACTTTTTAAGTTACTTAATAAAGTACGGTTTTCTTGCTCTGCACGGTTGCAGCCACTCTTACCTGCTTAACTTAAAAGCTTTAACAGAAATCCAATCACCACCTTAACAGGAACCTTATAAGGCAAATCTCATTGTGAATGTGTTCAAAAGTCGTGCAGTGTAAAGGGGTCCGGCGCCGATGACGCGCTGGACACACGAGTGTCTCGCGTGTGGCCACCGTTACTGTCTCACAACAATACCCGCTGATATAAAGAAAATATTATTTATTTAAATTCCATAAAACCCAGCTGTCGTTATGTACCGCCATATTCTTATGTAGGCCACGTTACAAAAGGCGACATATAACTTTTATCTACAGTTATTGTTATTTATAACACTTGATGCCTTTTACGTACCGTATAAAAGGAAAGTTCATCAACAATGTTGTAAGACGTGGAAGGTTTTTACATCGGGTTATTTAGTGTACAACTTCCTTGTGTCCTCAGTTAATGCTCATGGCGTGTTCCTGTACGGATCAATATGAGCAAAACCAGTCCGCGGATAATAAATATATCAACAGACTGATTGTTACCATAAACTATTAAGAATAATAGTAGGAACACCTTGCTTGGCGTTACTTATGGACACTGGATTAAATATCTTTAATGATTTTTATTATCAGTTCTATATAAATTAGTCACGTTTATGGGTCCAGTTTTGTTTAATTTGTATAATAGGTTAGGTTTTCGTGAAGCTAAAATTCTGGACTAACTATTTATAGAATGATAAATGATATCTCAACGGCATAACAAAAATAAACTTACCGCAGTACTCAGAACCGGGCAGAGTATCAACAAACAATAATTAAAAATTATTAATGAAGCGGGCGGAGTGTATCTCGAACAGTTTGTACCGATATAAATCAGAGCGATGTTCCGCCACACTCGGTACTGTACTCAATTAATTAGCGACTTCAATGGGGAGCCCGATCACGAACAACTATTATAAACTTTTACATGGAATAATAACCCGTTGTCAGTGGATAGTTCCAAAATTAGGCATTGCTACACTGTGTGTAAACTGATTTACCTGAGGGATTTGGTCAGCGAAGTGGGACAGTCTCTATGTTATCATTGGGGAATAGGTTTGAAATTACTGTTACTCGTAAACATATCAAAACGTTCATCATCAACGTACTATGCTCTTCAGACTATTTCCTACGAAATATCGACACGACAAATTATATTTGTATGTAGGTACGGTACTAATGAAATTGTTGCAAATTTCAGCAATTCACCTATCTTCACATGGTGTAGGTAGTAATTTTTGGATTATGGTTACTTTATAAGAAGAGCAGCCCCAAAATAGTACATTACTGCAAAGGCCGGGAAATAGGCAATTGCAGGTCGAATATGAGATTGAAGGCCGAGCCGTAGACGAAGACTTCACTAATACGAGACAGGCAATTGCCATTTCCGCCAAGGAATATATAGTGCTTTTCTCAAAAGAATGCAGGGAAATAAAACTTAATTTTCATATTATACATTTAATTTATTAAAATTTACAACAACATTGTTGGAGCGTTGTAATGTTCCTAATTCAAAAAACGCTCCTGCAATGGATTTAATCAACATTGCTGGAGCGTTGTAATGTTCCAAATTCAAAAAACGCTCCTGCAACGGATTTGATTTTCTTTGTCCGTAAAATCCATACTTCGCGTGTTCTGTTTTCGAAAATAATGACAATATTTCCATGCATGTTTCAGAAAATAGTATTTACTTAATTCCTTAAACACGTCACGGTCACAAAGATATTATTAGTACCAACCATAACGTGCATCGTTTTCTAAGGTTGAGATTGAAGCAAGGGCAAAGCCTTTCATAAAAGGCCAAATTTATTTTCTCTCATCAAAAGCACCTTTGAACCCCTTTGTAGACAACTATTGGGTATAAGATGTAGCCAGACATTTAAATATAGACTTATTTTGGACTGATTTTAGACTTAATATGTTTACCTTTCAATAGAATCTCCCACTTGTAACATTTTCATTTTATTGTAGACACAAATAAATTTAAGCCGATTTTAACTTTTTTTAGAAGAACTGGCAATAGCCGATGACCTTTCCAAAGCAGGTCGTTTAAAAGAGACTAGTAGGTAGACATCTGAAAAAATCATATGTAGGTGGGCGCCATATAATGAGTCAGACAAATATGATTCGACTTGGAATACTAATTCAATGCCATATTGAAATTAAATTAATTAACTATAAGATTTTAAAATTATGGAAGTAGCCGTGGAACGAAATTGGATTGATGGTTTGATATTAATTTTGTTCGGACAGATTTGCGTGTGGTTTTAGAGAGATACAATTAAAATTGACTATCTTTTACCAGCAGCTATGTCCGTGTGAATCTTGGGTGGTTGAAAATTATCCCAAAGGAGCGTACGACCGGGATAAAAATATCCTATGACCTATTCCAGGCCATGGTCTCAGGTCTACCTAACCGTAAGGCAAGTTTTATCCAAATTGATTATTTAAGGCGTGAAAAGGTAATGCCGGTTGTACACTCTCGTGCGAGAGCCTGAGAAAACGCTGTACATTAAGTTTATAACAAAAAAAAAATATATAAAACAAAAAACCCGTTTGCTAAAAATTAATAAACTGAAAAGAGAAAAACAAGTACTAGATATATTTTATACATTAAATATTATGAGGTGCTGCCAGCGGTGACAAACGAAGTAAAGAGAAAAGAAAAACTGATCAAAACTTCGTTTGTCACCGCTGGCAACACCTGCAATGATTTGTTTTATTTTACACTTTTTAGTTTTAATAATGAACGAGTTGTCCATATAAGTTATGTGGTTATTTTGCTATTAAAGTTACGCTTATCTTGAATTTGTGCCAAAATAGCAATATGTATATAATGAATCAAAATGTTATAATATATATATTTTTGGAATGGCCTTTTGGGGGAAGGGGGGGGCGATTTAAAAAATTATATGGCCTACGTCACTCTTACAATTGAGACGAATCCAACGACACCGCATATTTCATAATCTGTCAAGCCGTTAGGGATATAGAGCGTGCTATAGAAATGGACATACATACATAAATAAATATATACGCTTGAAAAACATTACCCTCCACAGTAGGGTAAAAAATACTTCATGATGGAACTCAGTACTGAGAGCAATGTACATCAACCTCGCGGGCTCTTGCGCGAGTGTGTACAGCCGGCATAACAAACAGAGAGACAGACAGACTACTTTCGCATTCATAAAATTAGTATGGATTTTAATCTAAAGCTTTGGTAATGTGCCCTGCAGGCTGTTATATTTCATTGGTTTTCGTTGTTAATGTCCAGTACATTTGTCCAAATCGCTGTTCTAGTTTAAGGCATGACACTCGACATCGGATACCTGCCACCTAGAACTACTTTTGGTGCATTAGACAACTAACAATTATTTAAGTTCTATCGAGCTGATATTCTCACGATATGAACCTCTTTCGTTATTTGAAGGCTCAGACTGATTCGCATTTATAATATTTATTAGAATTTGTACAGTATCGCATTACAATTTACGTTATTCTACTTGGATCTTATAATTTTCCCACGTTAATAGATCATTGCTAAACTTTAGTTTTGTTGTAAAATACGATATAGGGAATTGACTTATAAAAAGTATTATTTTTAGACGAATTTCCAAAAAGGAGGAGGTTTTATGTTCGACTGTACGTTTGTTTTGTTTTTGTTATTTGTATGTTCACCTATGTCTCAGTGATTTGTGGACCGATTTTGGTTAAGACCTGATAAAGAAATTCAGAGAAATACCACAGAACTCAAATTGCTGCAATTGCATGTCTGTTTATTATTTGCACCATTTCATTTCACGAAGATAGATACACACATACAACGGCATTCTATAGGTTTCATTGAGTCATTAAGGGCATTATAGGTACCTCATTATAGAACTGGACAACTAGGTTCCAACAACAACTAAACAGTGAAATAAAGGAACTTTTTTAACAAAAAATACAACTGGCTTCTAAACATAAACACTAAAAAGTGAAAAATAACTGGTATTTCGGCAGTCGTGAAAAAAATAAGAAACGAATATGGAACACCTACTCATCAATTTCATTTTTTTGTAAAAAAATATTTTTTCGAGTGGGCCTCTCGTTGAACAAAGAGAACTTAAATTAAACAAGTCAATTGCTTGTTAAGATAGGTGTTCTGTTCACATTTTGTTCTTCAATCATCCTTTTACAATAGTAGTTAATTGCACTGATTGAAAGCCTATTAAGTAGTCCTTCATGCGTTGAGAAATTAATAAGAAGCGAAAATAGGAACAAAAAAAGTTGTAAGATTTTAGGTAGGTAAAAAGAATATCCACTTTCCTACCTAAAATCTTACAACTATTTGCACACACCCTAATAATTATATAGTGCTACATTTATTTTCCAGTGTGACACATTTTCCGTTGTGCGATTACGTCAAAAATTTGGTCCTGACCACTATTTCCGAAATTAATAGTGTTTTTATTTGGAAGTCGGTTGTTTTTTTTTTATTTTCAACTTTTAAGTTATTTTTTTTTTAAATTGTGTACATTTAAACATTTAAGTGTTATATATTTTTGAAATTGCCTCTTAAAACCCTTTATTTTCATACCCCTCACGATGGGTTTGAAAGATAATTTTTTTTCAACACACTTGCTCATAAAGTGGCTCTAATTTCACCGCAATTAGGCACATAATGACACATGTTATCAAACTGTGACTTTTTCATTACTATTATTCACAAGTGAGATAAAGAGTTTTTTTTAAATTTATTGGTTGAGTTGCTTTGTTCTTAAAAAAGTTTCGATGCAAAAAAGATCGTGCTCAATAGTACAAATGCAACACATTTCATAAAACTTCGTATTTAAATAGATAATTTCAACTTGTACGTGTTTAATAAATAAAACTTGAAATTCCCCATTTTGTACGTGGCTAAAATACGCGAAAAAACAAAAAAAAAATTCATTCTTTTGAGTCAATGGCCATGCGCGCGCATAGGAAATCTGATTAATTTTGCCCGCCATTGCGAAAAAATTTTCATAACTCGTTTTCACTGTTGAAAATGATTTTTTAGTATTATTTTCTTCACAAGTGTGTTGAAAAACGTCGTATGATACACGTGAGTATTGATGATTACCGTCCTCGGCTCTCTTAAGACCCTCACCTAACGGCTCGGGTCTCAATGGCGCCTCAGCGGTAATCACCAACTTTACACACTTGTACCATAATGTACTATTTTTCTCCTTCAAAATGGCGCCCAAAATCCGCCATTTTTCCGTTCCAATTTTTATGTAGCCAGTGACACTCGCAGGGTTAAGATGAATCGATTGACGTAAGAATCATCAAAATCGGCCAACGCGTTTAGTCTCTGGAATGCCTCATAGGAACAAACATACATACATACATACAAACATAGACTGACTGACTGACTGACCCTCCTTCGGCAGTCGGGTAAAAAGATTTTTTTATGAATGATCTGTTTATAATAGGCTTTATTTTAGCATAATACTTAATGCATTCGAGAACTAACTTATTTGAAAACAACTCACTTGGCAGCCTTTAATCGCCACTAGTTCCAATAATTCCAAAACAGTAAATCGTTTAATCAGTCCAGAAGATCTTAAGCAATTTGGTGCACGCTTAACATCGAAATTAGAACAAATAAACTCAAGCTTACTTACAACAAGTAGGCAACTGTTCGCAAAATGAAATCGAACGCAGTACTACCAACATTCCAAAAGTAATTAGCCCGATAATGTACTGCTAATTGGAAATATATACCTAGATACATATATGAAACGGATGTCTTGTATTAATTATCGATATTTGATACCGGGACTACGCTATGTGTAATTAGATAAGTAATTATTGACTGCCTCATTTGTAAAGTAATCGCAAATGCAGCTGCCGAACATGAAGGACTACCTTAAATTAGTTATTTTTAAGTTTTCAATCAATTAAGAAAAAAAAAAATATTTTTGACCTGCACAAGGGACACGAGAAATAAGCAAAAACAAAAAATTAAACAATAATATAAAAAACCCCGTGCGAGACCAAAAAGGCTCCTATCCCAGCATGTGCAGCGATATTCAAAGAGAAAATAACTCTGCGCTGGTATTCTGATAATCTATGCGATTACCTACTGCGTAAGAATGATTAAAGAACAAAATCAGAGCAAAACACTTCTCTCATATCAAGCAATATATGATTACACCCTTTCTTAAACTGAATTTTTATTTAAGTTTGTTCTGCCCATTCAAAGGTTATCGGGCAGATATCGTCAATAGTGATAATAATATCGTCATTGTGCCTTTACAATTAAGGATATTATAAAAGACTAGTGTTATAAGTTTGATATGAAATAAAGTGTTTTCTGTCTAATTATACCTAACCAATAGAAGAACTCTTTTAGCCAGGTGTGAAACTATAAAACAAACCACCTAATAAATTAGCACATATAGCGAGAAAAAAATATTTATTTTTGACCCACAAAAGAGACACGAGAAATAAGCAAAAACAAAAAATTAAACAATAATAAAAAAAACCCCGTGCGAGACCAAAAAGGCTCCCATCTCAGTATGTGCAGCGATATTCAAAGATAAAATAACGCTGCGCTGGTATTCTGATAATCAGTGCGATTACCTACTGCGTAAGAATTATTAAAGATCAAAATCAGAACTAAACACTTCTCTCATATCAAGCAATATATGATTACACCCTTTCTTAAACTGAATTTTTATTTAAGTTTGTTCTGCCCATTCAAAGGTTATCGGGCAGATATCGTCAATAGTGATAATAATATCGTCATTGTGCCTTTACAATTAAGGATATTATAAAAGACTAGTGTTATAAGTTTGATATGAAATAAAGTGTTTTCTGTCTAATTATACCTAACCAATAGAAGAACTCTTTTAGCCAGGTGTGAAACTATAAAACAAACCACCTAATAAATTAGCACATATAGCGAGAAAAAAATATTTATTTTTGACCCACAAAAGAGACACGAGAAATAAGCAAAAACAAAAAATTAAACAATAATAAAAAAAACCCCGTGCGAGACCAAAAAGGCTCCCATCTCAGTATGTGCAGCGATATTCAAAGATAAAATAACGCTGCGCTGGTATTCTGATAATCAGTGCGATTACCTACTGCGTAAGAATTATTAAAGATCAAAATCAGAACTAAACACTTCTCTCATATCAAGCAATATATGATTACACCCTTTCTTAAACTGAATTTTTATTTTAAGTTTGTTCTGCCCATTCAAAGGTTCGGGCAGATATCGTCAATAGTGATAATATTACCGTCGTTGTGCCTTTACAATTAAGGATATTATAAAAGACTAGTGTTATAAGTTTGATATGAAATAAATTGTTTTCTGTCTAATTATACCTAACCAATAGAACTCTTTTAGCCAGGTGTGAAACCATAAAACAAACCACGTAATAAATTAGCACATATAGCGAGTTTTTTTTTTTTGACTCGCAAAGGAGACACGAGCAATAAGCAAAAACCAAAAATTTTACAGTAATAAAAGAAAACCCCGTGCGAGACCAAAAAGGCTCCCATCCCAGCATGTGCAGCGATATTCGAAGGGAAAATAACGCTGCACTGGTATTCTGATAATCTATGCGATTACCTACTGCGTAAGAACGATTAAAGGACAAAATCTGAACAGAAAAGCTCTCTTATATCAAGCAATAACTGATTACACACTTAACTACCCCCTAACCAATAGAACTCTTTTAGCCAAGTGTGAAACTATAAAACAAACCACCTAATAAATTAGCACATACAGCGAGCTACAATATATCAGACGTAATCAGACCTCGTCCCAGCTGCTCTGATTAACGCATGTATGTTCTACGGACAGTAGTCTCCATCATTAACATATACCTACCACGCCACTCCATTTGTCACCGCTGTGGACGCAGCAACCGGAGTGACTTCGCAATCGCATCATCCTTTTTTAGGTTTATTAGAAGTTGATTTACATATCAGCGACCGGTTTAGCGCGTAATGTAGTATCACTGATCAATCAGCGTTTGACGTGTCGTATAATTATCATCTCTCAGTTTCTTCATAAACCGAGGGCTTGTACTGTCGGCAGCATAATTCTGTTTCTTATTTACACGATACGCGAAGGAATTGCTCCTCACCATAACTTCGATAGGATTCTTTTAGTAAATTTTACTGGTGTCCTTAAGGATTTCCATAAATGATCAGGACATATTTAATTAGTTCTTAATAACTATAGCTACTGCCTTTTAAAGATAGTATAAGTAGTCGCAGTGGATCTTTGTGTCTCTGAAGTTGGCTGCAAGACCCTGCGCAGTTGCTATTTTTGTGTCAATGTTGAAGTAAAAGATAGCATTGTATAACTGCCTCTTTCACTCGCTTACATTTGTCGCATCGTCCTATCTCGCTTAGTCTATGCCGTATACTCGATGACCAAACTGTTTCTTGTGCAATGGTTCGCAGAGCCAACTTCAGAGACACAAAGATCTGCTGTGACTACTTTACCTAAACTGAGTTAGCTCTCTGAATTGTAATAATAAAGCAATTTCCTGAAAGATTCCTAGTTGTGGTTCCTATACCTGTAACAGTCAGAAGACGGGTGAAGCTGACCTAGTCGCTTGGAGACAATCAAGCGCAATTACATCTCCAGCAAGCACCTGTTACTGCACCCGACTGTACGAATGTTTAAATAAAACGCAGAACATGTAATAACAACGTCGCACAGCGGGCACATGCAATCAAACGCTTGTCGCGGCTGTATTAATAGTGTCGCAGCTCGCAAGTCGCAAGTCGCAGGACGCTATCTGAGGCTTGCGACAGCCGGCCACGTCTCCCAGAGCTGTGCACCGTATAATTACTGGTACAAAACTTTCATAACTCCCCGGCCCCGCCAGGCCCGGCCCGTCAAATAAGAATGAGAGATATTTCAGGCGTTTGTCGCTTAATTACACGGTGCTGTTGTCGCTTTAATAGAATTTAATTGTAGTCCCCGGTTCTAACTCTTAGCGGAACTTGTTTCAAGAAAATTAAACTATTATCAATTCTCCGGGAAGAACGATATCAAACGCCGAGACTATATCAGGTGTAACGTTTCTGTCTGTTGCGTAACTAAACGTAACCCGAACGAATTGTGGAACAAACTCTCCAATTGTCACAAGTGACCTTTGATACTATTGTAGGCGTTGTTTGTGTAAATTCGTCAAAGCTGTTTATTCCATTTTTTATAAATAGATAACCTTCTTAATTTGGTATTTTTGGGCCTGTATTTAGTAAAAAAGGGTTATGGCAGATTTATATAGATATTGTATAATTTTCTATTTTAGTGTTATTCTATTTCATTTTAATTGATTGATAATTTTTAATTTAGTTTAATTGTATGTTCCAAAGTTATTATTATTATTTTCAGCCTATTCTGTTCCACTGCAGGGCAAATGCCTTCCCTTCTTCCTTCCAATCCTGCCGGTTTAGGGCAATTGTGGACCAAACCTGTCGATAGGCATCACGTTCATCTCGCCAACTTCGCCTAGGTTTGTGGTAGATTTAGCCCATGATCCAAATTTGATTGATATAAATAAATAATATATAAATTGATCAACAAAATACTAAATGTAAGGACTCAATTCATACTCCAGTCCTGATATATCTTCAGATAACGCAACAAATCTGTCTCACCGCACATATTATACGTGCATTAAAGAATCAATCAATACATTAAGTTGCTTGACACACAATCAGACGCACGATACCCTAGGAACAACCGCGCGACGCATGTGTAGGTACCACCATTACAAAGATGTGGGCAATTGCTCCGGTCTGATTAAATATCGTTATCGCTTGTATCAAATACTACTGCACTTACTACAGATCAAAAACTGCTGAGTTAGAACATCCATCAATGTGAATAAGTGGAAATAATAAAAGGTATGTTTAAGACCAGTGCCACGTCTAAAGCTATGCGAGCGATACTGGAATGGACGTTAGAAAATATATTTTTTAAGTTTATGAAAATCTAATATAAACATTTTTGAAACTTCTTCCAAAAAAATCAATCATAAGCAGATATTAGTTTTTCCGAAAAAACGTTCAACTTAGAAAACCAAACCTAAAATTTCATATCTTTACAATGGTAAGAAAATATCTGAAAGGTACAGACACTAGCAGTATGATTGACTCCACTCTTATCCCCTGGTTGAATGCATTTTCGACAGCCAATCACAGCAGATAACGCATGCTTGATAATTTGTCACATTAATTATCCGATAATTTAGAACTGGGTAACTCGGCGTTAGTCTGCATTTTTGCCTCACATGACCCGAGAGTAAGTGATTATTTTAGAGCTTGAAGCTAACTTTCAAATCTCGCGTAGCTTTGAGTGCAGTAGCAGCACTCCGGAGGCAGTAAGTCCGCGCTCGTCCCGTTAATGCAGCACACGAGCCGAGCTTGTTACGAGCATTGTGCGGCCGCGGCGGTGGCGCATGGCGGGCCGATGATACATTATTTTTATAACAATAAATCGTTGTAAGTAAAGCACCGCTCAGCCGGGTGGTCCCTCTGCCTCAGTGTCTCGGCGTCTGCCCGCTGCCCGCTGCCCCTAGTCGCCGCACGCTCGCCCATCATGCCTGCGACCTGACTTAAGACTACTCTCCACACTTTACAACACGATACCAACCATTAATCTCTTTACCAACTGTCCATCCGTTTAATTATTTTTTCATTGCAATCATTGAGAAATATCAACAGTTTTTACGACTGGGAACGAAAACTCTTTAATTTTTTATACAACACCCTATCATTACCAGATAACAGATGAAAAAGGCGATGGTTTTTCAATAGTTAATTTATTAGTTAACGAACGAGCCGATACAATCTATTCGTTGCATACATAAAGATAAATGCTATGAGACACGTTATAAGACTGTGGCCACTGCACTGGCCGAAGCTGTGATAGCTATCGTAAAAATTAATAGTCCTTGACACGCGGCGTTCAATTTGCTTTTTAATTAGTACCGCGGCTGTGATACCGTACGTTACCGGAGATAGTGGAGATAACCGCTATGGGGAATCAATAACGATCTCCACCGATACCTACTGTATATCTCTCTACTAACTGAATTCTAAATAACGCGATTAACTTTACATTTACATATTTAAGTTAAGTGTTAAAATAATACCAATGAATATTTATATTTCTATATGCAGCTGACCTCAGTTCGCTTTTTTATATTTATTGAAATGGGATACGCAGCACCTCTCGCTTTTGGGCGTAATCCAAAGTAGAGAAAATTAAATAGACCAGTCTTACAGATTTCTTTGGAACATAATTCAAAAGATAACTTGCGATAAGACACTGCCAACATTGTATTGTTCAATGACTAATACATTCTGTTTTTCTTAATTGAATTTACGACACATAGACAATAAACATCTACGATATAAAACTGATTAATCCCGTGCCAAGTTGTTCAAAGGATTCAAGGAGGCTTGAAAATACAAACAGAAGGTCTATCGCTGTTAACAAATTGGTTTAATAGCATCTATTTAGTTATGCGCATATTAACTGAGGGGGGAATTGAATCGCGTTAGTTAATAGCTCACGACGTGGGACCGACGTGTGTCATATATTTAGTTTTGTATTAATATCTAAATTCATTTAAATTGGCTTATTACAAAACCTTTCTTCTCACGCCTCCATGTTAGGTGTTGGATAATAATTTACTATTTATATAGTTGAATATGATTACTATTCCCATGAATTGTATAATGTAATGTAATAAATTTTCAATTTACCAAGTCGGCTTTGTCATTTGCTGTAAGTCCATCGTTTTGTCATATATTATGTCTATGTCATATGGAATGAATGAACGACTGCAGCGTATTTCCGTGCTAGGATGTTATCGCAAACGTAGCATTACATAATAAGACTATAGACTTTGTGGCACATGATAGCTTTTTGACAAAATTAGAAAAAAACAAATAAGAGGTTTAGCACTGCAGTAGATCGCGTCTTATTTAAGAAACAGAAAACAATACGTTGTTATTAACAAAGTTAATGAAAATCTATTAACCTCGTATTCTTCTGACTATAGAGTTATTAATTGCGGGGTCCCCCAAGGGAGTGTATTAGGTTCCTTATTGTTTCTATTATACATAAATGACTTACCACTAGTGACTAATCATAAATGTGTATTATTTGCAGATGACATTTTGATTATTGTGACATCTGACAAAAAGTATAAAACGAAATCTGATCAAGAGATGGACATTAATAATACTATTGACGAAATTATAAAATGGTTACAGACCAATAATTTAAAAATCATATTAGATAAATCTAATTATATACAGTTTAATAAATCATAACATACTAAATACAATTTCAAACTTAATGTTGACAGGCCAGAAGAAGTTCCACAAACTAAATTCTTAGGAGTACTCATAGACCAAGATCTGAATTTGAAAGTACATCTGGATAATTTGTGCATTAGTATTAATAAGTTTGTTTATGCTCTCAGACAAATAAAGAATATAACCAAAATAAAACAGCGATTACAACATAATCACGCCTAAATAGAATCCATCTTACGATACGGGCTTCTTTTTTGGGGTAATAGCACGGATAGACACAGAGCATTTATTGCGCAAAAGAAATGCATCAGAGTCATTTGTGGTATCCGTACTGACGAGTCATGTAAACTATAAAAAGCTAGGTATATTACCACTTCCGTCACTCTACATTTACGAAATATGTAATTGTGTTTATAAAAATAAGGGACTTTTCAAAAAAGCCTATCAAATTAACTCTCGAATTAGAGATCCATGCAGACTTTTACTGCAGGATACTCCTAAATCAGCCAAGTATGCGAAAAGTTTCCTCCTTGTATTGTTATATAATACTAGCTGACCCCCGCGGCTTTGCTCCCGTCAAAATTATAGCTTATGTTACTCGAGAATAATGTAGCTTTCCGTAGGTGAAAGAATTTTTTAAATCGGTCCTGTAGTTTCGGCGCCTAATCAGTACAAACAAACAAACAAAAAAATCTTTCCTCTTTATAATACTGGTATAGATTGTCTGGAATTTGGTATTTAATATGGTGATATGTTATATCACCGTTTCAATTAATTTTGTGGTATTTTCTGTTTGTTGTATTATAAGTGATCAATAAATGTTTGTTAAACACATAGGGTTGCAAAAGCGATTATATTCCATTAAACCGGCCCTGTCGTAAAATCTGTTCCTTCCTGACATGTCCTAACTATATTCTATCTCTTTATCAATTTTCAGGTATAAAAAGCCAAGGATTTCATATAAACTTGCGAGAGGCCTTAGACTTCCATAATCCGGCCCTGCCACAATATCCGTTCTTAGCGGACGTTTACTAACTATAAACTACTTCCCTGACAAATTTCAAATTTCTAGCACAAATATGAAGGACTTTCATACAAACATGCGAGAGCCCTTAGACCTCCATAATCCGGCCCTGTCGCAAAATCCGTTCTTAGCTGACATCTACTAACTATATACTACCTCCCTGCCAAATTGTCTGTAGCTCAAAAAATGAACGACTGTCATACAAAATTGCGAAAGCCCTTAGACCCTCTAAATCGGGCCCTGTCACAAAATCCGTTCTAAAGCGGACGTCTACTAACTATAAACTACCTCCCTGCCAAATTTTAAGTTTGCTGCTCAAAAAATTAAGGACTTACATACAAACTTGCGAGAGCCCTCAGACCCCCTAAATCCGGCCCTGTCGTAAAAACCTTTCTTAACGGACGTTTACTAACTATAAACTACCTCCCTGCCAAATTTTAAGTTTGCTGCTCAAAAAATTAAGGACTTTCATATAAACATGCGAGAGCCCTTAGACCCCCTAAATCCGGCCCTGTCGTAAAATCCTTTCTTAGCGGACGTCTACTAACTATAAACTACCTCCCTGCCAAATTTCATCTTTATACGTCAAGCGGTTTTCGATATTTCGTGAAACGTGAATGAGTGACCTTTCGCTTTTTAACCGACTTCCCAAAAAGGAGGAGGTTCTATGTTCGACTTCAAGTTTGTTTTTTTTTTTTTTTTTTTGTTTATGTTCACCGATTACTCCGTCAATTAGGACCGATTTTGAAAATTCTTTTTTTGTTTGAAAAAGTAGGTTCCGAAATTGGTCCCATTTTAATTTGGTGAAGATCTGATGAAGAACTTCGGAGATATACAACAGAACTCTTCAATAAATAACGGCAATCTCTCGGGATTGCTGCAATCGCATTTCTGTTTATTGTTTATACCATTTCATAACATAACATCACGCCAGTACGCTCTTAAGGGGTACGCAGATCTCTCATTTCACCGGATATGTTCAAGTTTCATGAAATCTATTTTGGCATTAAAGTTACCTTACTAACTTGCCTATTAGGTACGTACAACTAAAAAGTGAAAAATAAAAAAACTTTTTGCAAAAAAATACTACCGACTTCCAAATACTAAACTACAAAGTGAAAAATAACTTAATTTTTTGAAGTCGGTGAAACGTGAATGAGTGACCTTTCGCTTTTATTATATAGATTAACTCATTTAAAAACAGTTTATTGAAATGGTGGAAAGAACATATGATTTATGACATTAAAGATATTTTTAATAATAAACTTAAAATAATCTTTTTCATTGCGGATAATGCTCAGATATTTGTTTATATTATTGTATTGACCTTATCTGTGACATTGAACAGCAATTAACTAATAATTATTTTGCATGCAATTGATACATATTCTGTATAGCTCAACATGTCGACTTCAGATAAATACTTGACTGTAACAACTTTATACCATGTTTAAGGCAAATAAAGACTTATCTTATTGTGAAGACTTAAAAATGTTTGTTAACTTTTTATCATCATCATTTCAGCCGAAAAACGTCCACTGCTGGACATAGGCCTCCCCCAAGCGTCACCACATTGACTGGTCCCGAGCGTCCCGCATCCAGTGGAACCCCGCAATCTTCACCAGGTCATGGGTTCACCTAGTGGGAGGCTTTCCAACGTCTTCCGGTTCGCGGTCGCCACCCCAGAACCTTTCGTCCCCATCGGCCATTCGTTAACTTTTGCTTAGTACAATTTTTATTCCTCATAACTTTAATAGTTACGTAAAGTTTGCAGAATAGCCTTTAGTGGTCTGAGCCAAAAACTTGTTCAGGAAACTATAATTCCACTAGTCACACGATCAGGATATAATCATGTAGGTACTTTAGTTAGACTACTATAGGCGGTTATGTCCCTCATCAATTGGAATATTTTGGGATCATCGTACCACAATCCTCATGGGCATAGGACTATGTAGAATGCGAAAAACCCTCAATTTGACATACTTTTTACCGACTTCAAAAAAAGGAGTTAATCAATTCATCACTATGTATTTAATATTGTTGGAATTGCACAATATTCACATATGTTAGGGGCTTCTAAACACGTCATTACTCCGAAACTACTTATCGGATCGTGATCGTCCTTTTAGGAAGTTTCATCAAAATCATTCTAGCTGTTTTCAATATATGGAGCATACAACCGAACTCCATAGCGACAAACAGCACGAATGTTTAAATTAAGTTATTATGAGTATTTTGCCAATCCTTTAGGTACCGAACTATAGAAATTGCTAAAATTTTGTGATGGTGTACTAAAACTAAAAAGGGAGAAATAAAATCATTTTCACAATAAATAAAAACGACTTTAAAAGCAAAGCACTAAAAAGTGCAAAATAACTTTCGTTTCGGAAGTCGGTGTCGAAAAATGATAAAAACAAGAGGTGCCAACGTTGAAACGAAAGTTATTTTGCACTTTTTAGTGCTTTGCTTTTGAAGTCGTTTTATTTTTTTTGTGAAAAAGCTTTTCGTATTAGCACCTTAATCGCAAATTACCACAGTTAAATATGACAGGTCAATGACAGCACCTTAATTATCAACAATAATAAGTTAATAACCATAACAAAAAAACCGGCTAAGTGCGAGTCGGACTCGCGCACGTAGGGTTCCGTACCATTATCTCAAAAAACGGTTCAAAAATCATGATTGTTGTATGGGAACCCCTACTTAAATATTAATTTTAATCTGTTTTTAGTAATTGTTGTTATAGCGGCAACAGAAATACATCATCTGTAAAAATTTCAACTGTCTAGCTATCACGGTTCATGAACCGTGATAGCTAGACAGTTGAAATTTTGACAGTTGAAGGCTGTATCTCATGAATCATGAGATACAGCCTGGCGACAGACAGACAGACAGACGGACCGCGGAGTCTCAGTAATAGGGTCCCGTTTTTACCCTTTGGGTACGGAACCCTAAAAAGAATAACCCAACATTCAATTTAGTACAGATCACCAAAACAAACATGTGATTAAGAGAAATTATCAGAACTGCCGTTAGTCTCTTAATCAAACGTCGGATTTAGTCAATTTAGCTTTAATGATAGTGTTGTGCGCGTTAAGCTGCTTTGATTAATTGTTTAGGACTCACATTTTAAGGAAAATCATTCATGTTGACTTTGATATGCTTGTGTGTGTGTGAAGGCTCATATTTATGGGAAACGTGGGAACAAAAGTTGAGCAACAGATGCTAAACTGACTAAACAATTTGCCTGAATCAGAATTTTTATTTGTGAAACATAGGTATTTACATAAAGATCTTAGGATAATTATAATGTCCGCTATGTTTTGCCGTGAAGACGTACAAATATTGTTGAAAATAAAAGCAAAAAATAAAAGAAATTAAAAAATGTAACAGAATAAAACAAAAATTAAATTCTTAAGTACAAGAAAAGTAAAAAAAAAACCTATTTTAAATGTATTTAAACATCCTAATAAAATCTAACGGAAAAAGCGAAACAAATTTCTTAAAAAAAAAAATCATAGCAAATGTTTATTGCAAACGAAATATAAAAAATATCCTTTATATAATCTTCTACAGTATAATAACATTTTTCAATTAATAGTGAGTAGAGACTTCAATAGCAACAATTTTTTTATGCTATCGGGTATATTATTCAAATTTTTTTTTTTCAAACAGCACTTCCTTTGCGGTAAAATGGACAATCTGTGGTAAGGTCCGATAATTTTGGTACTTGTCACACTAATTAAAGGGTAATCAACATCTTAAAACGACCGTCCAACTAGCCGACCGACCGAATGAGTCGAATCCCGTGTTCCATCAACACTGCAACTTTTCTTATTGCCAGCAATATGTTCAACAACACAAAACCACCTAGCTCGACCTATATTGTTCAACTTATATTTCCCATGAAACCTTAAATCTCAAAGAAAAAATGAGTGACGTCTATGTGAGTGTATGTTTATGTGTGTGAGTGTGTGTTTATGTGCGTGTGTGTATCCGAGATGCGCACGCGCGCCCCGCACGGAAGCGCTATCGGTCGTCCATCGACGCGTGATTTACGACACGCCATCTCACTACACACTTTTACGTTTCCATAAAATAAGAAAAGAAATTCGAATATCACTGCCTACTGAGTTTTGAGAGGCTCTTACCGACTTGCCGAGGTGATACACAGTTGATTTAAGAATTACTATTTCTTTTACTTTTTGCTACATTATAAGTTCTAAATGAAATCTTACTCCCTCTTATTAATAAACATGGAATAAAGTTATACCAGGAATAACAAAGGAATACCCATACATTTTCATAGGTTTACACTTGAACATAACATCACGCCAGCACGCTCTTAAGGGGTACGCAGATCTCTCATTTCACCGGTTATGATCAAGTTTCATGAAATCTATTCTGGCGCTATAGTTACTTTACCAACTTGCCTATTAGGTAGGTAGAACTAAAAAGTGAAAATAAAAAACTTTTTGCACAAAAATACTACCGACTTCCAAAAACAAAACTACAAAGTGAAAAATAACTTTATTTTTTGAAGTCGGTGTCCATAACGCAAAAAAATTGGTACCTACGAAAGACACCGACTTCAAAAAATAAAGTTATTTTTCACTTTGTAGTTTTGTATTTGGAAGTCGGTAGTATTTTTTTGCAAATTTTTTTTTTTTCATTTGACTTTTAATTGTAGCTTTTGAACATGGATTATCATTGGAGTATTTAGTAAAGATCTGTGACGATTATTTCTATAATTACCAACATTTAAAAAGATGACAGCTTTTCAATTATTTTTGGCTAACACTTTATTTTTAGATTTCTGTGTATGATTAATGTGTGTTGTTTATTTAGGCTACATTTGCCTACGCATTTCTTTTCATCAGTCGTATATTTTTAACTACCGTTTCATAACAATGAACGATTTCAGTCCATCCGCAAATGTACGACGAATCACGAGTAAACAATGTTTTTTTCATGTTCCTGTTTTCTATTTCCAAACGATTGTACAGTGTTTGTAGCTGACGTCAAACGACTATTAAAATTCTTGTAAAAAAAACATACAGAGCAAACCATAGGTAGGTACTAAAACATAATACTGGTATGTACCTAGGTACTGCACCGACAAAAGTCAGAGAAAACTTTATTATTTATCGATAGTACGTCCTGCCATTCGCTGCCATCGAATAATGATATATCCGAGCACAATAAACTAGATTTCGCTATCTATGTTAATGGTAGAGAATCAATTTGTCATTGTTTATCATTATCCACGGGGATAATGATATCCGCTATGATTTCGCTGTTATAAATCACAATAAGGTTAGCTCCGGTTAAACTCGAAAATCACCCAGGAAGCGTTTTAAAGTAAAATCATAATTCATTAGTCGGTCATTGAGCGTGCGTACGAGCGTCGCGCGTCGGGCAGACGAGGAGACGGAGCGGCAGCCATTATACGAGATGACGGCGCGCGTGCCGGGCCGCCAGCCCGCGTGGGCCTGCCCCGTCGCCCGCGCCGCGCCCGCAGTCCTGACCCCAAGGGGTCCCTGCCCAAACTCCACGGGTCACACTGGAGTGGTAACGCGAAGCCAGCCGTCGCCTTTAAATAGGAAACGACACGTTTATCCAATTAGAAATTCACCATATCTTTGTGATAGTTGAAGAGGAAATTTGAGCAATCAACTTGCAGAGCGCCTCGGTGCGGCGTTCCTATCACAGTTTATTCAATTGAGCTCGTAATGAAGTTATGTGAGCTATGAGCAGTATGGACTAAGCGCTCCGCGGCTACACTGACCGAACATTTGTCTGATCATTCGAAAAAACGTTAATGGTTTGAATTCATTAGATACAAACATTATTAAAATTCATATGAATGTTACAACTTATTTAGTCACGAACAGAAACGCCCATGCCTCGGGAAAACATGCCAATTAAACTAGAATACACGAAAATGTTTAACCGAAGTGAAACGCTCGTATCGATGTCAATTCTAGCATTTATGGAGTCAATTCTCAATTTAACTCTAACCTTTAAGATTAAAAGATATGCAAAAGTAGAGCCGCTGTCCAAAGACTTATAGTCCGGTAATAAGATAAGTATGACCTCAATACGGATTCCAGAACGAACTGGACAGAGTGAAATATAGCTAGCATTCTAAATAACGTATAATATATAACCAGGCGGAGTGCACAAAAGCGTGAACTGGGAACAAGTTGTTATTACAAGGTGTTGAACCTGGTTTTCTGATTTATTGTTGAATGGTATTAGCAATGATCAATGTTGTTTTGAGGTGTCTCTTTGCTGCAAGCGTTTTATCTACGTTAATTACGAACCATTCTAAGATAAATCTCATTCAGTCAGGAACTAAACGTGACATGGAATCCATTTATTTTGTCGTTTGATCGTAAAATTGATGCTAGTAAATTATCTCAGCTCACATCTAAAACGTAGATTGACCCCGGAGGAAAATACAATACAAGTGGCGCCGTAAATTCCATTAATATTGTTGACGTTTTGTCGGTGCCACGATACCTGTGCCCATGGTCCTAAAGCATAGAAAGTTTGCCATTTTGAATTATGTGTGAATAGTCCTTATTGATGTTGTGCTCGATGCATTAGCACTAGCACACAAGAACGAGGAAGTGTTGGAGTGTACAGTGTATCTCGGCCGTTGTTTAAGTTGTGTTAGAAGGCAGCAGGCGCGTGCCGTGCGGCGCGCGTGGCCGCTCGCCCCGGCGCGACGCGGACGCGGCGACGCCGATTGATACACCGAGTTAGCCGACCTCACTCACCGGCCACCGCACTGACCTCATTCATAAATCGTCATTTAAACTTATATTCAAAGAGCAAGGGTCCCCGTCTACTATAGATTCTGCCATATCTTGAATTACGGTGTCTCCTGATGATTTGTACGGTTTAAAATGATGGCTGATTTATGAGGGACCAAGAGAAAATATTTCGGTGATAGAGTTATAAAAGATTGTTGTAGTAATTTGTATGATACTTATGACGATATTTTATATAAATAGAGTTTATTAAGAAATAATTTGTCTTTATGAATGTTAGTCACTGCTAGATACGGCCTTATGCGGTCAGAAGGAATGATAAACGACAGAAATCTGGAAGAGCAATTTATCTTAAGATATGATAAGTACCATGAAGCACATTAACAGAAGTAGACAATTGTCTGAAGGAATGTGGTTAAATAATGAGGAAATCTAAGTGGACAATAACAGTGGTGTGTGTCGCGTTGTGACACTCGCGTGGCCAATGGTGCGCTCCGTCATGCAGCAAGCACTCCAAATTAATATATCCTGGCTCGCGCCGTGATTCCTAATATTATATTTAGACGTGACACGCGCTCGTTTGTATCAATTGCTCCCGTCTGCTTCACTGATATACGGCCGACGCTACTTTAGAACAATGATGGCATAAATTGCGCTATTACGCGCTTTAGCACTGCCCCGCGACCCTGCGCGACTTCTGACTCTCTAATTGACAAATTAGCCTGCACTGATACGCTTGCATGCACAATCGGCGATACAATCACTGACTGCCACGGCACTAGTTACCTACGAACAACAAATTGTGCCTGCCTACGCTCAATCACCGCAAAGCCGAACTAATTTAATATAACCACAAGTTGTCAAACTGAACGGGGAGGCAACTCGATAAATGAACACACAAATGATTCTCATGTCGGGGACAAGCGATTACAATGCTCATTAATAACTTCTTGTGCGGCGCCGCTGACTCCACCAATACAAATCAGTCTAATGAGTGGATCCCATGAAAGCCTTTTAATTTCCCATTTGGTGCGGCCACCTCAGATATCGACTGACTGTTATTAATACAGGGCAGAGCCGGTCGCCGGTGGCGCGCATCGCGGGTGTGGCGGCCAGGGCGCCCATGGCGGCTCCCTCGATTACGAGCACCGTACGGAGGTATCGCAGACGCTCTCTGCGACTTATCTCTCACTATTAATTACGCTCAGATATTCACCGGACAAGTTTTAATGCAACTGCTTCATTTGTTGCACTAAGAGTGCCATATCGGAGACGTTATAGACGCGATAACTTTGTGGAGCTCGGCGAGAGCGCGGGGCGCGACGTCGCGGTTTGACAAGTAATTTATAACCTATCAAGTTATTCGTGTAGATGACTGATAGCTCTGAAGTTGGCGTGAAATGCGGTCTTTACACTTAGTGGAGATAGCCATCTAGGTCTGAATCAGTTATTTTGTAAGAGCTGGTGCCCAGTGGCAGCGCCGCGGCACACGGCTGATGCAATTACTGTTTCTATTCATAAAAGAATTGGAATCAGATCAGGCGCAGCCGCGGGCAGTGCCAGCAAGTGGTTAATAACACCCCACTAAGAATATTGACTGCTGTTGCAAATTGAACTAAACTAGTATCGTGCTCTGTTTAAATCGCTATTTATTTCATATTATTTATCGTTGTCGGATAGATACGTACACTTAATGCAAGGCTTTCAATGCCGTGATGTAGAGCGTCGTAAAAATATACGTAATTTACAAAGATGGGCCCAGTGTTTTATTTTGCTGGAAGATGGACATACTGACCGTTATGTCTGCCATCATAATTCACGTAAATCATATTCAGCCGGTAAACCAGTCCGGTAAAAAGAAAATGTCTGTTTGAGACGGCGCCCGATAACTGCCACTTTACAAGCAGGTGTTAGTATCATAGTAATTTCTACATTTATAGACTACATTTATCAAAACCAGAAAAATATTAACTCTCGCTGTCAGTAAATAAAAAGATCGTTATTATTTTGTTAGAAGTTTTCTTACGTGAAACAGCAACTACTCGAAACTCTATCTGAGCTATGATTTATTGTTTAACATCAAGATAATATTTTAAGCCGGCAATAAACAAAACACGGAACCGGCTAAAGTAGGTGACTTAATTATTCCATCATTCAGGAGAATTAAAATCAAATTGAATCGAATTTATTGACAGTTAAGATATATATTATTATTCCATTGCGTTGTTTTGTACTCGAATTTATCGTCGACCTGCAATTTGAGAACCGAAACTAATAATGGTTTAAATCAAAATCACATTACTCAACCCAAAATCCAAGTTGATGGATACTCCGTGAGCTTAACATTCAGAGTACTTAAAATATACGATTCAGTTGGCACCTCGTAAGCACAGCTGAGGTATTTCAGAAGGAACGCGATGAAAAAGTATAAACATCGGTTGAAACTGGTGGACATTAGTTATGCCGTCACACCGATGATATCGCAGCATTAAGTGCGGATGGTCAGCAGCAGCAGCGGCCAGGTGTCACTTATCTGTGCAGTGACGGACGCACTGTTGAAACTAGAGAAGAAATGAGGAATCTGTCCGACGCGCGTCCGTACCATAACTCAGCAAGATAACTCGCTGTCCGGTAAAACTGTTAACGACAAATAACGCAGATAACGTAACGGGCGCCTAAACGACCCTATCTACCGTTTCGATAATATTTAATAATTATTTACATATATTTATCAGATGTATAGAACGCGTGCGACGGCCAACGACATCTCGTCGCCGCGGCCCAAGACACTTCACAAAATGATTTATTTTGGCATTCGGTTACGACAACTACAAAATTGATATGGAAATTATGAAATATGCTAATAAAATACATATCGTGGTAGTGAAATACAAGAACTATAAACCAATCAAAAACCTAATGAATTTGGTTTGTTTGCATAGATAATTGATATGGCTGGGGGAAACTGTTAATTTTTAGCAGTCCTTAGTATGGACCAGTAAAGCAATTGATTATCTTTTTATTGATTTTCAAGAATACACCAACACTATCTACTGGCAGAGTACATATTGTGGAAGATGTTTTGCTAAAGTTAATAAATACATTTACCTAAGAAAAGTATTGTTTGAATTCTATATGGAGCATCCGTGGGCTGGTCTCCGCATTCAGAACATAAACAACATCCCCGATGTCTCTGTCATACATGACGACTGATAAATAATTCCTCAACTTTTTTATAGTTCTAGACAGCGTAGGTGAAGCTATTCTTTGCCAAACGAAAAATACGGACCAAAGCTATACTTTCTTTCGACCTCGCATTTTGCCGTCGGTGCTCCATGGACCAATTGATATTTGACCAATTGGTCTATGGAGCAAATTACAAGTTTCCATCGTCCAATTACCAACAGGGCCATGGAGAATTGAAAAATGTTCCGATGCCCAGTTTAATAGTATTGTAAAGTCTTGTCCATAAACATGTCAAAATTGCTTTTTTTTGTAATACAACTGACTTCCAAATAAAAACACTAAAAAGTGAAAAATAACTTCAATTTCGGAAATGGGTGTTCCTGTTTTTGTTCCTTCGGGTTTTGACACCGCCTGCCGAAAGTAAAGTTAATGTTTTTTTTTTATATACTTTATTGTACCTAAATCACTTAAATAATTACAGGACAAAACATTTACACTGTTCACTTTGTTGTGTTTTTATTTGGAAGTCGGTTGTATTTTTTTTTTAAAACTTACTTATATAACCATCGACGGTTTAAAATATCAAATTACAGAAGTAAGGCATTGCACGTACGACAGTGAAAAATATGATGTATTTATGCAGATGGGATAAACTGTCTGAAATATTCTGTAACTAAATGCTCACAAAACAGCTTATTGTCCTTAAAAGAATTATATATTTATTAAATCCGGTTAGGTTTTCTGTGAAGTGGCCATTTAAAACAGTTTACATACTTGCCTATCTTTTCACTGAAGATTTTGTTTTAATTAACTATAATTAGCTAACATTATATTAAATTGTATTTATTTATAATATTATTGAATTCAGTTAGATGTGAACCAAAAAATATATCAAAGGCTTCTTTGAACCCAAAGTAGAGAAAACTGGTGTGAACTCAGGGTTATAATGTTATAATGGAACATAGTTTTGGTTAACGTCAAATGTTCTCCATAGCCCAGTTGGTAATTGGACGATGGAAACATGAAATTTTCCCCATAGACCAATTGGTCAAACTTCAATTGGTCTACGGAGCACCGACGCATTTTGCTTCCCTGTCAAACGTGCTTGCTGTATTTAACGTATCATATATAATATGCTTGACTGTATAACATTGAGTCGGTATATAATCTCAAATCAATGCAGAATTTCGGTGAAATGAACTAAAGCAACTTTTAACTTTTTTTTAACGTTACTTAGATTGTAGCTCGCATTTCAAGGAAACGTTGTTAACCGACTTCAAAAAGGAGGAGGTTATCAATTCGACTGTATTTTTGTGTATGTGTGTCTCCTCAAAACTTTTTACTAGGTGAACCCATTTTGTTAATACTTTTTTATTTGGAAGCGACTTCTCATGTGGTTCCATTTAAATTAAGTGAAGATGAACTTTGGCGATATACAACAGAAATCTTCTATAAACAACGGCCAATCTCTCGGGATTGCTGCAATCTCATGTCTGTTTATTGTTTACGCCATTTCATATCATAACATCACGACGGTACACTCTAAAGGGGTATTCAGATGTGTACAGTGAACTGTACACATCTGAAGGGAACCCATCTGAGGGTGAACCATGGTACACTCTCATTTCACCGGTTATGTTCAAGTATTTACTTTATTGCATTATAGGTACCTTAGTATAGAACTTTCTCATTAGGTACCACAACTAAAAAGTGAATAATAAAAAGGATTTCAAAAAAAAATACAATCGACTGCCAAAAAAAACACTACAACATGAAAAAAAACTTCAATTTCAGAAGTCAGTGTCAAATAACGAAGAAACAAAAACAGTAACAACGACTTTCGAAATTGAAGTTATTTTGTGGTTTTGTTGGAAATCGTTTGTATTTTTTTATAAAAAAAAAGGTTTTTATTGTTCGTTTAGTTTTGGTTCCACTAACATAACTTCAGACAAGCTTTACCAATAATTGTATCACCTACTTACTATGAAGTATTTACAAGTACCAACACGTATGGTAGTGATATTGTTGCAGCGGATTGATAACTTTTAAGGTGTCCAACCTGCTGTACTGATAATTAGATAGCATTGTATATTAAACAGAGACACATCCGGCTTTGCCCGCGACAAGGCGGTATCTTGTTTCATTAGTGACGTACTAATACTTAACTTAATAAGTATCGAAACATTAATGATTAAGGCGAACACGACTCAAACGCGACGTTGTCATTTCTCAGCGCGTAATAATATTGTACTTTGAAACTCAGGCCAATTAATAAAATGCTATCTGTATAAATAAACGAACAGCCTACTAGTTCGTTATTATTATAATCTCTGGTTAACGTGTTGTTAGGCTGTCGTTGGTTATGGATGTATGTTTGATAAATATATTTATTGAACGTAATCAAAAAGATATCAAGAAAAATGTGTCTGCTAATACAACTTGATAACTTTCATATTTTATTTTATTTTTGTTTCGTAGTTGTTTGTTGACTCTTGACTCTTACGATGTGATATGCAACAACAAAGGATAAAAATCCACTATTGATTTGAGCAACACATAGTTATAATATTTCTTAGTTAGTCTGTTACTATATTTTATCTGTGTAAAATACTGTCATCGCTCTCTTCTCTATAACCTCTGGTCGATGTCCGACACATTTCTCGTGAGTTACAGTAAAATATAAAAAAAATGCAAATTGTATCAATTACCAGCCTACATACACTCCATTTAAAGCTTCTAACACAGCTGGATAAAAGCCTCTCAAATTCGATGAGGGAATATTTTGAAAGCTGCAAAAATGTCTATATATTATACCAGAAAAGAAAACGAAAAATATATAATAGATGGAAGGTTTTTTTTTGATACAATAATTTTTTTGACTGAGATAAGCTTTCCAAAGAACTGTCCCTTAACAACTGTAATGGCTGTCACAAAAATTGGGCAATATGAAACTCAATACTCCGTTTATGATTGACCTTATCAAGACACGCGCGTCCCTATTCCTCTACCTTATTACATCGGGGCCACTTAATAGCCGTGCTTTCTAATTCCTAATAATATATTTTATAATTTATTGAGAACGACATTTTTGATCCGACATAAAGTTTAGGAATGTATCGTCATGTTTATTGGTGTCGATACTTGTAATGACACTTATGGTGTGATGCAGTAATCTATTAGACCATTGCCTAAAAGTTACGACCTTTTTCTGATTGGCAGGTCGAAGTTGAAAGCAATAACTACAAATGTATTTATCATAACTGCGATTGACATCGTTTGATGACACTGTGGATAAAATTAATTTAGCCCGATGAAGGGATCTATGATGCCACAATTGGGTGGTAGAAAATACATTAAAATTAGAAAAGTAACTATTAATCTGATTTGTCCTAGGTAGACCAGATGAACAGTCAATCCAGAGAGACAAACAATCCAGCTGGTTAGGGCCAACTTCGAGAAAGAGGTCAAGCATCAAATCTGATTTAGCGGTATCTTCTCGTCCAACTTAACACAGTGTCTCAAGACGAAAGTGTGTGTTGCCAGTGATGAGCTATGGCTCTGAGACGTAGTCGCTCAAAATAGGCCTCATCAGAAAGCTTACAGTAACCCAAAGGCCAATGTTGAGGGCTATGCTCGGCGTTTACTTGCGTGATCGTATCATAAATGTAAGAATCCGCAAGAGATTGGTTACCGATATAGCCCGGAGAATTGCCAAACTTAAGTGGTAGTGGGCAGGGCACATTGCTCGCAGAATAGATGGCCGATGGGGCAGAAAAGTTCTGGAATGGCTACCGCGAACCGGTAGACGTTGCGTTGGAAGGCCTCCCACTAAGTGGACCGATGACCTGGTGAAGATTGCGGGGATCCGCTGGATGTGGGACGCACGGGACCGGTCAGTGTGGCGACGCTTGGGGAAGGCCTATGTCCAGCAGTGGACGTTTTTCGGCCGATATGATGGTGGATGAATCAGGTAAAACATTATGTGCAACCTTCGGGGAATACAGGTGTGATGTCATGTCTTTTCACACCACCTGCTCGACATTTTCAATTACATACCATGCGATCTCAACGTAAAGTACGTTTCTTATGTTGTATGAAACTCCCGAGGGAGTAAAGTGATTTGAATTTGGAACGTCAAATTCGTGTGGAAACTCCTGGAAAACTTTAAGTAAAAAATGTCCATATGGCACGGTAAAAAGGTTTGATCGAAAATCGAACCGGCCACCATAAGCAGAATTTAAAAAAAAGGCGGGTTGTAAAATAATTTGAAGCAAACGAATGGCGGTGTGTGCGAACGACGAGAAAAGACGTTGACGAAGAAAGATTGTAAAATATGTTTATTGGAATAAATCAAGTCAGTACATTGTTAATCAGGCATTTGATTGCCCGACCTCCCACAAATCAACAAATTTCTACACTTTTGAGTACTGAAATAAACTCCACCACAACTTCCACAAATGTAATGTACCGAACAAAATGTTACTCCGTCCTTCAATAACTGGACTAATTAAAGTCCATTTTTTTTTTAATGTCTTCTCGCAGTTCACCCAAATTATGACTACTGCTTAACCGGACTTTTCCTGTTGAGACTAAACTAGAGCCACAGGCACAAAAACTTAACCTAAGTGACAACGCTGAGGGCTATCCCCTATGGGATACGAACCTCGGCTCAGGGCGTCGCTGGCGGGACAACTAGGGCTGCATAAGTGATTTTACCATCCGTTCGGAAACTACCTACGTGGAGAAGAACGGATAAGTGTGTCCAACAACATAATAACTTTTGATTTATATTAATTGCAAAGTAAATACTTTATTAATGGAGACCTCGCTCTTTATTGTCTCGCAGGTGTGAAAAGTAGAGTATGCTCTTCTAGAATAAAGCATGTCTTCGTCTTCGCCTAATTTCGGCATCTTGAACCCCTCGCTCCACTCATCATAACTCCCGAGCCATCGTTACGCTCAGGGTTCAATATGCCGCTCGTGACTTAAGACACTGCTTTATCCCCTTGGTGCATAAACTACTATTATGTCAATCGATACGTATTTATGTGTGGGCTCGCGGCAGTGGTTCTTTCCATGGTGCGGAGCAATAGCCTGTGAATTGCGTGACCTTCGTCTCAGGAAAAGGGTAGTAGGATAGATGACGTAAATCAGTAGGATTCTAGATGAATCCTTCTCAAACCACAGAGCAAGAATATTGCCACACCTTAAAAAGACTTCAACGATATAAATATTCTAACCTTGAAAACCCCCTCCCTCCCTCTGTGGCAGTCAAGTTAAAATTAAAATATGTATGGAAAACTTCTTCTTCTCGCCCTTATCCCATGTTACTTGGGGTCGGCGCATCACGTATGTACGTAAATATGTATGGAAAACGCAGAATTTATAAAGCCATAAACGTGACAAAGGTTTAAATTTTTTCCGCTCTACTCAGCTTCGGGAGGTACTAACTGATCAATGCAATTTTCTCAGAAAACGCATTTATAAAGATAAGTTATTCCGACAATTTCATCCGTGTCTAGCAAAAGTAGTAATCATAGAATTATTAATAGTCTAGGTATCTCAATTACGAATAAAATGTATGATTAACAGCTGTTTTATTTGATACAAATATAGAAGTAAATCGTGGCAATAATAGCCTTACTGCAAAAAGTTGAGTTTAAGAAGGAATGGGTAGATATTTCTGAAACCATGTGAATGTAGATTATGAGGTGTACCGCGCGGCGAAGGAGACTGCCGCCGGCCATCGGCGAGGCGAAGAAGCGAGCCAGGGAGGAGATGTTGGAGACTCTAGACGGGCATCCGTGGGGTGCCCTTATCAAGCGGTTCGAGGAAAATTTCGAGCCGCCACGCCACCGCTTACGGAGAGTCTCCAACCCAAGCTGCTGGCGGAGGTAATCGCAGCTCTCTTCCCGGCCAGGACATACAAAAAGGAAAAACAAGAAAATTATACTAGAAATGAGAAGGAATCATATATTGGATCACATAATCTAAGTCAGACTGCATTCTCTTGACCGGCTGAACGACCACAAATAAAACCTATGCGAATCATCAAACAACACCGACGAAGATTCTTATATGACAACCGATTATAATAAACCAGCTTTACAACATTTATCACCTGTTCAAACGGTTCTAAAATATTCTAAATGCACGCACAGAGAGTCCGATAAATAAAACGTTTATAAAAAAGCAGTACCTTCAAGAACCAGTAGCAATTATAAATTAAAGAAGTAAACTATATCACAGTAAGATCACGTCACCTCATTAGTTACAAAACCAGCATAACATAAATAAAAACGTCGCAATGCCAAAGGAAACGTCCCTAAGATATTGAGTGCTTATTAGTCGCAGATCGGCGTTCACATCTCAATCAAGCCTCGTTAAAGGAGGGCACTACAAATTACATTCCACTTGGCAATTAATTTATGTTTTATAGAGTGACGGTATCGAGACATGGCATGCGATCTGACGGTGGCTGTATCGATATCAATCGCTTGACATGTGTATTACGTTATGATGGCGGGTGACATTCGGACGGCACAGGCGCATCTCTAGCGGAGCGATGCAGATTGAATTGAATGAGACAATACGCGTAGTGATTATTATTGGAATTCAAATTTGGAATGTTTTTTTTTTAATTTGGCTGAGCTGACCAGCGTTAGAGATAAGTAAAATCATGGCTAAATTAGAAGTCGCTCGCTGTAGGTAGTAGCATCATAATGGGTTATGGCTGCCTATGGGTAAATTAAAACCCGTTAATAGCGAACTCGGGATTGCCCAGAACAAGTAACTTATTTTTGTAAGACTGCACTGAAGGTTTAAATCAAGAGCTATTCGAGTGATTGTCTCAAAACCTACAAAACGATAACTTTGTATGTGGTGAAGTCACTATGTAAACCTTTGTGGCTTAATCCTATACAAGTTCCACTTCCATTGATAACTCACTATACACTTTGTACATACATACAAATATGCCAAGATAAAAGTAGTATTGTAATCTTGCAAATATAGGCAAAATGCCAAACTAAAGTACGGCCAGTAAAATGACAATGAAAATACATTTATGCAAATGTAAGTAGCAGTAAAAGCTGTTTTAGTGATATTTTACTTTAATCTCGTCATTAGTATTGAATGTTCATTTGTACCTGATGGTGTTTGTTATTAGGTTGTTCTCACATTTCTCCGTATTTTCCGGCTGGTAACACATGACACGCAAGTCAATGATCCCGAAGAATCAAGGAAAATACAACACATCCAACAAGTCTAACGTCGATACGATGCCTTTATATATTGCAAATTCTATCGCCAGAATTGCCTCAACTTTTGATAACGAACTTATAGCATGAATCTTCCTCATCACAACAACATATTATGCAATTGAATTACATTTGAAATTAAGTGACTTTTGTTGCAAGCTTTGAATGTGTCAACATTACATTTATCATTTGCATTAAGCATGATTAACATCCTTAACTATAATTTATGTTTCCGTATCACAAGTCAAACGTGTCTATTCACCCAAGTAACATTTAAAAAAAGATTAGACATTTAATTTCAGTATAATGCTATATCAATGACGCGAATTGTACATTGTGCGACAACTATCGTAGCAGAACGCTTGCGAGTTATCTGCAAACGCAAAACCCGTCTGGCGGCGATACTACGAATACTCAGCCTCGCACGAGATTCACTTTCCACCACTCAATCCTCAATTCACGAGAAAAACAAAGCGTGAGGAATTATTCAAGTGATAACAAAGCGAGAGAATTGCCAATAGTACCACCCCCGACGACGGCCCTAGCGGTCACCACTCAGCCCGCTCTCACTTAATGTCATAAATAACTTTGTCAATCTGCTAACTTAATAGCATAATTTATCCGTCGCAGGACAACATAACGAGCAATGCCGATAATAAACCAGAAAAGCCATGAGGTGATAATAGCTGTCCGTAAATAATGATTCCTGATTGCCGGTCCACACCTCATCGGGCAGGTCGCCGGTCGGGCTCAATACCGTTGTGTATAGTACCGGTAGTTACGCGATTTCGATAATGTTACACGGCTGAAATATTGCGGTATCTGCGTATTATCTGTAGAACAAGAAGTGACCTCTAAAACTAGCATGTGTTCGGTCTGTAGAATGCAATCGGAGTCTAATTAACGCAGTGCTCGGACACGGCCAGCATCGAGGATGTACCGATTAGAACGGGTCGCCCATTAAGGAGAAACAATCACATCTCAAACAAGGAATAAGCAAGATTAGTTCTCTACACACAACTACCGCTGACTCACATGACGCTTGATTATCGTAGACCCTTATTTAGTTTAGAATTGGATCGATATTGCATGAAACGCGTAAAATGCTTATGAGAAAATCATGAGTTGCAGGCAACAAAATCTATATTGGTAAAACCGTTTAAAGACGAAGCATGTAACCAGTAGGTGAGCAAGAAGTAAACAAGCTCCGGTATCCGTTATTCAGGTGTATTGGCGTGTCAGATTGAATGCAGGTGTGTGTCGCAGCTCGCAGGCTCAGCGGTGCGGCGGCGGTAGCAGCCTCACTGCGGCTGTGTGTCGATGTGTTGCCCGATAGCCCCGCTCCAAGCACCGGACCATTTATTCATGGTGCAATAAATTCAAATTACCGGATTAACAATAGTACGGATACCATCTCCCGATCCGATATTTGCCTACCGATACTAAAGACATACGCTACCTTTTGCTCCCGACGTTATAAACATCTATGCACCTCTGCAATTAGTTATAATTGGAAAATAAGCGAAATTCAACGATAATGTACATGCACGGTATAAAATGGTGGAAATACTTTAGTTTAACAGCGGGCAGTTAAATTCTAACGATGCAGATGGAGTAATAATCTATATACCACTTATAATAGAGTTGTAAATTAAACACTCGCTCGTATAAACAAAACGACCGATGTGAAGGGGTTTTAATTTTAATAAGCACGATTTACACAAAAACATTGCTATCAATAAACGTCGCGGCGGTAAGAGCTTGTCGTAAGCACATGCGTCTCTGGCTCTCGAGGTGGATATAGCGCAATGAAATCCTACACCGCGACGAATCGAACGCTGTCCTGTCGCCTTTGAAATTTCTGCAATATTTCGCCCTTTTCACGCAGATATACCCGGCCCGTGTCTAAACCGCCGGACATGAAACACAATATCGCCGAGTGAACTCCAGAATTTATACGCACCGCACTCCAACGCTGGGCAGATTATTACAATACGTGTTACATTAAATTATCCCGCGTAGCCATTCGATACTAATCAATAATTACTGTGATATCTGGATTTAAGAGTAGCGCGAATACCAGCGGATTACATTAAGATTGGAGGTACCGTTTTGGTAGCGTATTACTCCGAGAGCGCATTCCTTGGGCACGTCGTGTCACGGCTGTTTACCTAAATAGATTTAAATGAATGCGTGCGATTAGCGCGCTCCGCTCATTGCGCCGGCGCATCGCGTACATCAGGAGCACCAGAAAGCTGGAACTGGTTTGATCTGGTGCTACGTTTTAATTGGAGCCGCTCGACAGCGATTAACGTGACACCCATAAACAGCGCGTTCTAAACGCGACCAGTAAACATGAACAAAACTGTAACGTTATTTTATGGATTATATTGTGCTCCTTAGCATGTTACAGCGTTTGCAGTCCATTGGTTACTTTGTTAAAAGGAAAGCTTACTTCCAGATTGTTGATCGGGTTTCAAGTCGCAAGACATATTTACTGAGGTACTTTGACCATTCAATTTTAAATGATATTCCGGTCTCAAATAACACCGTTGATTGAAGACAAGCTTTATGAATAAACTTACGATATTATTGATGAAACACTTACCAGAAACTGTGAGAACAAGCTTAGTATAGTCACGTAGTGTTTAAACGCCGCGTTGTGGCCGTGTGTCTACGCGGGCCGCTCGCTGGACTCCAGAGCTAATCAATCTAGCGGACATGGTCGCATTGTGTTGCGACAGGCGCGCGACACTCCTGCCCGCTGCGTCCATCCATCAACCGACGTCCGCTGCACGCGATACAGACCTAGGCTACACCCGAACACTAAGAGATTCACCTCGCTACATTCCAATAGAATCAAACCAGATTAAATCATTCTTATACGCGAAATAAACGATACTTGATTCTTCATAAATTAATATAATTTATTACAAAAATATAGAGAATGATACATCTCAATTTTATAGACACGGCACCGCGTTACTTGTGAGAAATGTATATTTTGTTGATCACGAACAAATTAAAGTATCATATTTTATTGCTGCCAACACTGCTATTATAACAGCTCATTAATAATAAGTAGACGAGAAAGCAATAAAGTAGTTTTCCCCGAAGATATTTTAGATTACCCTATAGACAACATAATATTAAATACATTTTGCAGAGACAAGACTATTTAGTAAGCTCCAATGCTAAAACATTGTTGCAATCAAAATTACGAGGTGATTATTACCTAAAAATACTCAAACGAGCACAACACTTGGCGCGGGTCCAGCACAACTCACAACTAGTAGTTCTGCACACAACGTGATTGTTTTCACGTGTTTCACCGACTCACTCGCCTGATATTCGTCCACTTGTTTATTACGTACAAATGTACAATAATTTGTCCAGCACGGCATAGTAAACACATTTTTGAAACTAATGCCAACGTGGAAAATTTGTGAAAAATAAACACGCCTTTCCTTGCCAGTTTTCAAGTGCAATAGGTACCTACGTTTATCAACAAAACGAACCATAAATAAAATTATCGAATTACATGGAGATTAAGTAAGACCTCAGCCATGTTCAGAAACGACATGCAATAAATTTTTGTCCAATTCGAAATCCAATTTTCTATTAACGACTGTGTCGTAAAACACTAATTTTAATCAAAACTTTTTATTGTTTCTATAATTTATTCAAAGAAAGCATATTTTTTTTCTCACCTCACTAAATCGGAGGCCTGTTAGCGCATCCTAATAACCAAATTAAATACGAGTACCAAATGTCACCGCCCACTCTTAACTTAAAAAGGTCAAAGAAGGAACGTTTCTTATGAAGGCAATATTAGACTTTCATGAAATTTCCATGTACCGTACCACCTACATTTCTTGGTTGAAGTAAATCATTAAGACGAAACTATAGAAAGCTGAAAATTAGATAAGCATCTACATAAATACTTTCTTGCAAAATAATCTGACTAAGAAAATCTTACTAGATAAGATTTTCTTGGTAAGATTGTAGATGGAAATTTTTTCTCTTGATACTGATCACAAATTGAACCTACAAAGATGAAGAATGTTTTTGGTCCTGGCTGTTATTGTAGAGCTTTGACAGTCGTAACGGGTAGTTAGAAGCACAAAAAACTGACACGGGATTGCGTGTAAGGGGGAGATGTATACAAATCACATACATCTGTCCTTTACGCACAATGGAAATTACCTTACTCTAAGGGCTCATGGTATATATAGCCCCTGATCGGCAGTCGCGCCATACTGGCATGCTGGATACATTCGGTTAGATTGAAAACCGACCTCAACATGGATCTTTCAAAAGTTCAGTAGCGTACTACTACAACGTAAGTGGCAGTGGGCAGGGCACATTTCTCGCAGAAAGGATGGCCGATAGGGCCGAAAAGTTCTGGAATGGCGACCGCGAACCGGAAGACGATACGTTGGAAGGCCTACCACTAGGTGGACCGATGACCTGGTGAGGAGGCCTATGTCCAGCAGTAGACGTCTTTCGGCTGAAATGATGATGATGATGATGATGTACTTATACAATGGGTCCATGAATTTAACGAACCTTCCACATTTTCAGAACAAACGCAAAATAACAGTTCTTACTCAGTTACCGTGACAAGACATAGGTCAAGAATCCTTTGCAAATAGCGATATACGTGACTGTAGTGCGTGATTGAGTCGCATAAAATAACTATCCAGCTAATGATGTTTTACGACGAAGCCGAGCCGTGGGTGAGTGTTGAAATATAAGATGACCAAGTTCTCAAATACCTTTACTATTTTCGTTAATCGTTGGGTACAATGTACACGTGTGATACAATTATGATGCGTGTTTATCTTTGGCTATTCTATTTTAGCGACTTTCTTGACGTCATGCTTTAATAATACTTACACATAATTAGTAAACTTTCCAAAGTTATCCTTGTTTGATTTGTGGATTCTTATTTTGGCAATCGGATATGTGTTGACAAGACAGTGTAATAGATACGAAGAATAGCTGCTAAACATATTCGTTACGTATTTTCAAGATAATTAGCGGCCATCAGTTATTTTAATAGCATCAACGATATCTGATTGCACCCACCTAACAGCTAATTAAACCACTGATCAAAAACCGCCCACAGATCTTTATTTTGCATTTTCTTCGGTTCTGGAACAATCTTTAAATAGTTCAGGACCGCCATCGTAAAGGTGAAGGACCTGAAGGTAAAGGAAAGAGCACCATGGCGCCCTTTACTTACCTTCACTTCAATGAAACAATAATTAGCAACAACCCTAAAATTAGTTGATTTCTCTTTGATAACATCTACGAATATTCTGAATAGGGTGTAACTAACTGTAGTTTGCATGCAGCACGCGTGTTTATACGTGACGTCGGTATATCCAGCCGGTGGTCGATACTGCGAGCGATTTATGCACCGGCCACGATAATGGCCGTATTAATGGAAATTGACACCGTGCCCGCTCTCCGGACTCATGGAGTCGTGGGAGACCGCACCATCGCCGCTTAAGGAAATATAATATTAACGCACCAATCATGATATAATAATCTCACACGTTGAAACGACCTGTCTTTGCGGCCATCACTGCCTTAAGTGACAATAATTAATTCGTCGACGGCATCGGCTTTCGATTACCCCTTTTATAATTTAAAAGATGGGTCCATCATAATTTTTTATTGCTTTTAAAAATGGACGCCGGGGTTCTGTTACCTGTACTATTAAACGAGCAATATTTGTACCTATATGTATATATATACATATTTGTAATCACGTTCTTAAGGTTCAACTAGTCGACGGCACGAAGTATTTTGTGCGCGAGGTTAAAATGCATGCCATCTCATCCGACAACACGTGCGAATGAGATAGATGCTGTGATGAGCAGTAAGAAGCTAGTTGGCGTACGAATGATAGAGTACGATGATTTAGGACGAAAAAGGGCGCGCGAAATTTTTAAACAGTCCTTTGGGAGTCTAGATATCATGAAAAAACTACTAAATGTATATTTTCAAAATAAAATTATTTGCAATGTTGAATTACTAATCTATCCCTATGTGGATGCCGTTTTGCAAGTTTCCTTCTCCTTATGGTATTTATTTCCGCCCAAAGATGCGTTAAAATTAGTGTTGAAATATGGAACTTTCGACTATTTCATTTTTAACTTTTTGTTTCCATACAGGGCTAGATAATGATGAGACAAATTGATATATATTTAAAGCTAGACTTCGTTTGTATGGAAGTATGATCGACTAGTGTAACCTTAAAACATCGATCTAGCGAAGTAAAATTAGTTTTCTCGAAAAAAAAACAGTTTTCTCTATTTTCACCCGAGCTCGGTCGCCCAGATACTAGAATCATAAAAAGAAAATTTAATTAAATGGAAATGAATATGAATATTTTTCAGAAAAATAATTAATATCTAAACTACAAAATATGAAACTTGTAACCTAAGATACCTACATCATTACGATGCCTTTCGTAAAAAATATAAACGCTTTTGACAAGGCTATGTTTGTTCAAATTGAAAGGGCAAGATCACAGGAAAAGGTATTACGGGAGATGGCTTGCCAATGAACGTGATATGTTGGTAATTGGTACTTATGAATCTGGCGACGGAAGCCGAGGATATGAAGCTAAATATACATGAGTATGCCGCAGCAGAATAAATACAAAATCGATATTGTGAAGGCAAAGGTTCGTTATGACTCTTATTTTATGTTTACGTAAAGTGATCTCGTTTCGTTGGTAACATAACTCGACCTGCCTGTTGTTATTTCTATTATGGGGATCATTACAGCGGTATGAGTTACGGCACCGTCTACGGACGAATAGCCCGACTGTCTGTCTATCTTGCATTATTTATTGGCATATAATGGATTCTAATGGGAGGCTATTGAATCTGCCACCTGCATGTGTTTTATTTTTCGCGGCCGGGGCAGGGCGGACCTCGGCCTCGGCCCTCGTCTCGACTCAACGCATGTGAATATTCATAACACAAGGAACGTTTCGTCCGGCGATTTAATTGATACCCGGCCTGCATCGCACACAACACAACCGATGGACAAAACGTAATTGCTCGTTAAGCCTCGATTGTTTCTTGATTATAAAAATAAAAAAGTAATCGTGAGCGCTCTGTATGGATTAAAATTTAAAAGATATCTGACGAGCGATTCGTATGTACGCGCAGTTTATTTTCTTTATTTCATACTAGCTGACCCGGCAAACTTTGTTTTGCCATAAAAACACCAAACATTCACCTACCCTACCCTACCCTACCCTACCCTACCCTAACCTACCCTACCCTACACTACCCTACCCTAACCTACCCTACCTTACCCTACCCTACCCTACCCCACCCTAACCTACCTACCCTACCTACCCTATCCTACCCTACCCTACCCTACCCTACCCCACCCTACCCAACCTTACCTAACCTACCCTACCCTAATCTACCCTACCCTACCTAACCTACCCTACCCTACCCTGTGTCTGTCTCCTGGCTCTAAGCTACCTCCTCACCAATTTTCAGCCATATCGGTAAAGCCGTTCTTGAGTTATAAATAGTGTAACTAACACGACTTTCTTTTATATATATAGATTATAGGATCGAATAAACAATGTAGCATTCTTCGTAGGTAGGTATATCAAACAAGGCTGATGATGATATCGTCAGACGTAACCAACAAATAAGTACATATTCGAATTTATTTAGACCTTTCGTCGATAACACGCAGTATTCAGGTTCTTTTATTTGCAAAACACGACGGACGCAAGTGCAATTTATTGATACGGTGCTCGATAACCAGTAGGTGCGTCCCACGCGGGCGCGGGCGCAGCCGCAGAACACAATGATCGCGAGCGCGCCCGCAACATTTACAAGTATTGCGCCCTTCGGAAGGAAATAGTGAAGCGGGCCCATGCTAAATACACTCCATAAATATGGACGGTTATGGTGTCGTAAAAACAAAGTCAAGCTGCGCGAACAGCCTCCGAGGCTATAAAGAACAAGCGTCATCGCACCTCAACATACTTAAACGAATTCATTTATTACGTCTGAATATTCTTGGCCAGTTCCACACTGCATTAACCATAATTATTTTATACGACTTTATGATAAAAATTTGAATATGATTATGTATAACAACATTACTACAACTCATGTAAAAACGAATTCCAAACTGTGCCAGGTGAATTCCCACTGTGATTTTGTATTTCGCATTAATGAAAATATGTATAAAACACACAACATTGTTTTTCGCATTAATGAAAATATATATATAACACAAAATACTGTATTTCGCATTAATGAATATATATATAGAAATAAAATTAAAATAATATTTAAGTGCATTAGTATCCAACACAACACAATATTTATTTATTTAATACTTCATGCACACAAATGTACAGAGGCGGACTAAATGCCTTAGGCATTTTCTACCAGGCGATCTTTGGGTGATGTAGAGACAAATAGTGGTAGGTGCAATTTTGAAAGTAAATCACGACACCTAAGGTAGATTTATTTAAATACAAAGCTATAAATACAAACTATAAATACATACAATCGATACTCAAACATATAAACTAAACGAATATACTTAAACAATTAGTGATAGCACATAATAGGAAAATATTATCGCTGTGACGATACTACTCCCAACTTCTTACTAATATTATCTAAAGCCATCATTAATTGCTTTTGAAGGTAAACCTTATTATAAGCAGTAGATATTCGCTAGATCAGAAGAAAACATCAAAATTTATTTTATAATAACCAAAGTGTAGTGTGTATCCCTATTTTTCTTTTTCGTAACACAACAATATTAGTTTTTAATCTTAATAGAATCACATAATTAACTATAAATTATTGGTTAAATCCAAATCAATATCACAGAATCGTCAATATAAATAACACAAGATATGTACCAATTTAAATACAATATTTTACCAAAACAAACAGCTATACGCCATCTGTAATCGTTTTACATATTATACGTTTAGAAAAGTAATCAAACTGTGGGAACATTTGTATTTAAAAGTTTATAAACTTGAAACGAAAGAATATATTCATTTCATGTCCATAATAAAATTATAAGTTATTATATATTTAAGTTTTTATTTAATTCTCTTTATTAAAACTGAATAAATTGTACTTGTATTAGTTTTAAGACTATCAGTTTTGAATTGGTAATAGGGGGAAATGCATGGGCCCATAACGTCTCGCAGGGAATGTTTATAAGTGCCATCACCTACAGAGAGGCGACACATTCACTGACACCTCAAAACAACATTAACATTCTAGTTTACAGTTCTGAGCTATTTGATATTGCCAGTAGAGAAACTGATAATAGTCACAGATCCAATATTTATGTTATGAAACAAATTGTAGAAAGTTATGATACTAAATATTCTTCTCAGAGAGTTTACAGATGATATCTTGTGACCCAGATTATCGCAGGTCTTTGTTTTTCAAATTGTTTGTAGCAATTTACACCAGAAAATCGGTCGTGTTTCCGCTGACGAGAATACAAACGTAATGGATATTAATTTATAAAACAACATAGGTAGGCTAACAGCACCTTTCACCGTAAGGCTTAGATTTTCACACGGTCTGCGTACTCTCCTGGTACGCTTTATAAATTTGAGGTGTGTCAAATTAATGATTTTTCAAATCAATTAAGATACGAGCACAGAAATAAATATAATCAGATAACGCGATTGTATGTACTTCGCGTGTCAAAAAACGGCGTATAATTACGATTAATGATCGTACTTGGAGCTTTTCATTAAGCATTATCGGCACGGAAAAGCCACTGAAATCTAGAAAAATTCCTTATTATGCCATATTGAGCTGTAAATACTGTATAGAAAAAGTTGGCCGAGGCATTGGAAATGTTTTCTTTCATTGGTAAGTAAATTTGTTTTTAAATTGTATGTAAAAAAGTGGCTCGCTTGGTTTTCATACAGATGGAGGGGCTTGCGTTATCTAGTTAGATTTATGTCTATGGATACATATATATAGAGTATATTTCCAAGATATTGGAAAAAGTAAATAGTAGCTGAACTGAACAAACCACGAATTAAAATGTTTATAAGAACTTGGAAATTTTGTGTTTTCTTTTGGGATGTTTACGTACGAAATCTAACTAAACGAGATTTAGCATAGACTCACCTCTGAATCCATTCATCATTTCTTGCCAATTATTTCACATCGATACTACAACTACTTCAGCAATGACATAATTATTTTCAGGTTGAATGCAACCTGAAAATTATGTTGTAAGTAATGGTCAGTGGTGATAGCGGTATTGCGTCTCCTCGTGCGCAATTATTAACGCAAACATCCCAAAATAAAGACGAAATCTAACTAAAACCCACGAGAATTAGCATCTGACACACTTCCGAATCCATTCAACATTTTTTACCAATTATTTTACATCGATTCTACAACACCTTAAAACACTACCATAGATTACTTTTGTGTGTTCTTTTGGGATTTTTGCGTACAAAACCAACGAGAATTAGCATAGACACACTTTCGAATCCATCCATCATTGACTTTCAATTACTTTATATCGATATTATAACACCGTAAAGCAATACCATAGATTATTTTCAGGTTGAATGGGCAACCCTGTAGTAAGTAATGGTCAGTGGTGAGAGCGCTATTGCGTCTCCTCGGGCGCAATTATAACGCTCCCGCAGGCGAGGGTTTGTTACGCGAGGCCGGCGCCAGCGCAGCGTCCGGACTGACCTATGACTTCTACGTACTGAATGCTCTATGGTGCATTGGTGTGATGGTGCGAATGTTATGATTATAACTGTTATAAACAGAAACTGTTCGTGTTATTTGCCTTGGATTTAGTGCAGTCATAAATTCGCAAGGATCACAGAAACTTGTGAGGTGATTTGATTAGAGTTCTAACGGGTTTTTTTTAACCGACTTCCCAAATAGGAGGAGGTTCTGTGTTCGACATTATGTTTGTTTTTTTTTTTTTATGTTCACCGATATCTCCGTCAATTATGGACCGATTTTGAACATTCATTTTTTGTTTCGAAATTGGTCCCATTTTAATTTGGCGAAGATCTGGTGAAGAAATTCGAAGATATACAACGGAACTCTTCAATAATTAACGGCAAATCTTTCGGGATTGCTGCAATTGCATGTCAGTTTATTGTTTTACCATTTCATAACAAAACATCTCGCCAGTACGCTCTTAAGGGGTACGCAGATCTTTCATTTCACCGGTTATGTTCAAGTTTTATGATATTCGGGTAATCTATTCTGGCGTTATAGGTACCTTACTAAACTAGTTACAATTAAAAAGTGAAAAATAAAAAAAAACCTTTTTACAAAAAAATACTACCGACTTCTAAATAAAAACTACAAAGTGAAATTATTTGGAAGTCGGTAGTAGTAGTTTTGCAAAAATGTTTTTTTATTCAGAATTTTGGTAAAAAATAGTCGGTGCATAAGTCTAACTTGTCATTCTTATGTCTCACCAACTTGAATCTCACCGCGTTTATTTCTATTACAATAAATGGATAGATAGATGCAGAGAACGACAAATTAATATTCTATAAAACTGATCAAATCACGATAAAGCCGCATTTGAAAATAACACCTACATCGAGCATTGTAAATTAATATTACCAAAATGTAAGTCGCTTAATGCTCTCCCGTCTACAGTAGGAAGCGACTTTTAATTATAATTTATCGTTCGAGAAGCTTTCTGTTTATAAAAGACGATGTGACCATTATAAAATGTTATTACACAACGTTAAATTATTTCCATCAAAGTGATGTCCACAAATTCCTATTTGATAATAATTTAAAAACGTGCATTAGTTAAATTAAATCTTGCCGATAAACGAAAGAAGCGTTCCGTTGATGGGTTGTTAACCAGCCATCGTCATTACATCATAAACTCCAATTTCGGACTAATTGAAAAAGGAAAAGCGGAACCCAGTCACAAATTACCGACACTATATCAAGTGTTAAACGGCACTTATCGACGCCGAAACGGCGAGAGATCATTGACGATGAAAAATACACAATTTGAGGCAATAAATCAATGTCAACAGCTCATGTTCAGTAGCGCTCCTCTCAATGTTTTATTTTATTATTTATTACTCGTAACGTAATTTCTGTAAGAGGAAGCGTTTAATTACACGCCGATTACTCGGTTAAACGCGGCTTGGATATCTGCCTAACTAAATTCAGTGAATTGCCCCACAAACTGCTCAGACTGATGGAGCACCTCGACTCACAAATTAGAAAGTTTGAATAAATATTTGAAGATACTGCTACTTGAAAATAGTTTAATTATAGCGTCCGACCACATATTGTGGTGTTATTTGTTATACGCGAAGCCGCCGGCTCCCGGCTGGTCGTTGTCGCAAAGCGCCGCACGCGTGCTTTCCTATTTGTATTCAATACGAATACTCTAATACGGCGCGCGATCTATCGACAGCGAGGCAATTTATCTTGCCCAAGAATCGAACCCCAACCTTGCATTGCAACAGCCGTACCGTATTTCCTGTTGCCTTGGCATGACACCAAATTGCTTCTACAAACGGTAGAGAATGTAGATTGTTCTATTATTGTTTTGTTCAAAGGATTTGCACTGCATGTGTTTGTACCGAGAATGGATGAACTGGGCGCATACCCTTTAATAGGTGCTAAAAGGAATTATTAACGACTCTATGCTGTGTTCATGAGGAGCTCGTGGCTAAATAATAACAGCCACACTGGTCTATCATCAAGGTTAAGCAACGCTTGACGAGGACGGTCCGTGGATGGGTGACCATTTCGTCATACCGAATTTCCTCCGTGCTTCGGCAAGCACGTTAAGCCGTTGGTCCCGGCTGTCATTTGAAGATCTTTGACAGTCGTTACGGGTAGTCAGAAGTTTGGGATCTGACACGAGTCTTGCATAGGGATACCGTGTTACCCAGTTACTGGGTTGTGGAGGTCAGATAGGCAGTCGCTCCATGTAAAACACTAGTACTCAGCTAAATCCGGTAAGACTTGAAACGACGCCAATATAGTTGGGAAAAAGCTAGGCAGATTGACTACTAGGCTGTGTACAGGTTTCGCTTGGCCTTTATTAAGAAACTAAAGTCTATCTGTGTTCTGAATAATTAATGTTTATTTATAGCCAAAACCTGCGTCCTGCACTTTAAATCTTTCAAATGACTAACGTCCTCTGAAATTGGAAACTTGAATCTATTAAACGAGGTTGCACCGAAACAGACAAGTTGACTCGACCAATTTCGTGATCTCCATAAATAAAGTTTGAAATACAATTTTAAAAGGACGCACTTCAAGATGACCTTTACAACCTATTTTATGGGTAGGGATGAGATTGAATAGGTCACTCTGGTTAATAGGTTGGAAATAGGATACCATGACGTTTTTGTTTAGAGTAATTGCTCTGAGGTCAGGCTGGGCCAGAAGATAGCGACAGTTCGCAATGTTTATAAATTAAAGCATTCGAACACCTACACACAATTTCTTGCATGGAATGTACCTACTGTAGCATATCCGCTACAAGACTTACGGTATGGCCTTTTTCTTTTGTTTTGTCAAACTGGTTGGTTACATTTTTCAAATTTCGTTTGGCAAGAAAAGAGAAGACAATTTTTTTCTGAAAGAATGTTTGCAAAATTGATGGCATATAAATCTTCAACCAAATTATTGATGTTTTTATAGCAGATGTTAAAAGCGTCTATAGTATTTGAAATAGAGAGCAGGATGGCCAGGCAGGCTCTAGTCATAACACTAGTTTCTCTGGGCAATGTTCAACCTCTCGTTTAATCATAATTGTTTTAATTTAGCTAAGAGTTCTAATTTCAAATTTATTTTATTTTAAAAACATGGCATTCTTTTTTCAGTGTTGTTGTGTGTTTGTGTATGTATGTTTTCATCGCAATTGAATCTTTTTCGTCATCACGGACTCGAAAAAATCGATTAATTATGGAATATGAGTATCTACCGTCGTGACAGCAACGCGGCACAAGCGGCACGCAACATCAACGACGTTTACGGAGCGAACACTACACACGAACGCACCACCTATTATTGGTTTGCCCGCTTTCATTCTGGAAATTTCGACCAGAAAAATGAACCCCGTGGTCGTCCGAAAAATTTGGTCGACAATGACGAATTAAAGGCGATTATGTAAACTGATGATACTCAATCTACGGCTAAATTAGCAGCATTTTTCGACGTTAGCATCAAAACAATATTGGTCCATTTGCGTCAAATTGGCAAGGTAAGAAAAAGCTTAACAAATGGGTGCCCCACGAACTCAATGACCGCCAGCGCGAAGTACGCGTCGACGTGCCTTGCATTGCTCAACAGGCACACAAACGAAGGAATTTTGAACCGCATTGTTACCTGCGACGAAAAATGCAAGCTGGTTGGATCCTAGTTCAACACCTAAACTTTGCCCTAAATTAAAACCTTCCCCTAGAAAAGTGATGGTCGTGTGTGATTCATCACAGTTTGATACCAAACGGGTTGAGCATTACTGCAGATGTGTTCTGTGAAAAACTGAACACAATGATGGACAAGCTCGCACGTCTCCAACCAGCTTTGGTCAATCGCATCGTCTCCGCTGCTCCAGCACGACAGTGTGCGACTTCATACTGCAAAGTAGACGGTCTCCAAGTTACAAGAGCTGGGTTGGCAGCTCTTCGTCATCCGCCAAACTCACCAGACCTTGCACCGACATACTTCAACTTTTTCCAGAATGTGGATAGCTTCTTGGGGAGAATAAAAATCAATACCAGAGAGGTAGTACAAAATATTTACTTATTTATTTAATACTTCATGCACACAAATGTACAGAGGCGGACTTAATGCCTTAGGCATTTTCTACCAGTCGACCTTTGGGTGATACCTTTGAAGAATTTGCTGCCACCCATCCAGCAGATTTTTAAAGAAGGGTATCAATAAACTGCCACTGCGTTGGCAATAATGCATCGATTGCATGGGTGACTTTTATTAAAAGATTTATTTTTAACCTCCGACCAACCTCTTAAAAATCACAGATGACCCAGACGTGTTGGTCAATACCGTAAATAGGTTTTTTGCTGATTTTGGTAGAAACCTGGCTAACAACATCCCACAAAATCTTAGAGGCGCCCAAAGCATTGCTCCGCACCCAGTCCCAATGGTTAACTCTATAGCCTTACGCCTCTTTAGCCTGGAGGCCGACGAAGAACAGGCCGACACTATTATAAAAAATCAGTGTCTCTGACTGGGATGGCATCTCTCCTAAATTGTTAAAATTCACAAGTCACAAATTGGTACCGCCCTTGACACACATTTGTAATCTCGCACTATCCACCGGCATTTGTCCTAAGTCCCTTAAAAAAGCCATCGTCCACCCGATCTATAAAACAGGTGATAGAGACAGTGTTAACAATTATCGCCCAATTTCTGTACTTCCTTAAAGGTATCCACGGAGGATGCCACATTATCACTACTGGTCTCCGTATACAAATATTAATAACAATTAATAATTAACAAATACATAGGCATCTTCTTGGACTTGTCCAAGACCTTCGATACTATCTCTGTTCCTATTTTACCCCGTAAGCTGGAACGGATTGGAATAAGTGGCATAGCTTTCAAATTACATCAGAACTTTCTTTAATATAAGATTCTTTCTTTATTTCTTTCTTTTTAAGATAAGATTAAGATTAATTAATTAGATTAGGTGTTAAGATTGGGAATTACGTCAGTGGTGAACAATTACTTGATTTTGGCGTGCCCCAAGGAAGTTTGCTCAGTCCCCTCCTCTTTCAAATCTATGTTAATTATCTCTGTCTACTCAACTTCTACTCTACTCACATTATAGCTTACGCCGATGATACAATTTTACTATCCAGTGGACACGACTGGGAAACAGCTAGGGAGGCCGCCGAAAAGTCCTTGAGATAATATGTTTGGCCTATGTTCTGGCTGGATAATAATAGTTAAACTCTGAATATCGGCAAAACCAGCTTTATCACCTTTGGTTCCAGGCTATCCACCCTTCCATCAAAACTATAAATTAAAGCCCATGTTTGTGACGACCGTGTCCGAAACAATCTCTGCCCATATTAGACTGTGACAAGAGCTTCTTCCGTAAAGTACCTTGGCCTTTACTTAGATTCCTGTCTCAGCTGGAAAACCCATGTCGAATCTCTGTCTGCATGCACCAGAATGCTCCTTGACCTTTTTAAAGAACTTAGAACTTCTGCCCACAAATTCATCCTAAAAATGGTATACACCGCCCTGTGCGAATCAGTACTAAGTTACTGTATCGTTGCATGGGGTGGTGTAGCAAAAACAATTGTCTAAAAAGCGGAAAGAGCCCAACGAGCGGTAATAAAAGTACTCCTAAGCAAACCGTTTAGATATCCTACTCCAAAAGTTTTTGCCGAATTTAAGGTGCTAACGGTTCGGCAAATGTATGTGTTTCGTCCAACAACAAGAACTCATAAAATTACTATTCCCAATATGGAAAAACAGCCCTACGATCGACGAAGACCCAAACCAGTTTGTCCAAGAGTCTGTACTAATACTACCTTCACAAGTCTTACACCCGCTACTTAAGTGCATTACTTTACAACAGACTACACAATAAACTGAACATACATACATTGAATAAGTTTAAATGTAAGTCCAAGTTAAAAGAGTATCTCCGCACCCTAAACTATGATGACCCGGAAGAATTACTCACGCCATCAGAAGGCAAGCAGACACTCACACACACTCACAACACATACATACACTACACAAACAACTCACATATAAACACACCCGTCAGAGAAAAGACATTTCCTTTCCCTTTTCCCCCCTTTCCAAATCTCGGGATTGTAATATGCTAAATTAATTATTTTATTGGTATTTTATTGATTTATTTTTTATATAATATTCAAATTTGAGTTCGACTTAATCATACTTTCCGAGTGCTAGTTAAAAGGATCAGGCCCACCACCTTATCTCGATAATTATACATCTTCTGCTACAACCAATAATCTGACTCAAAACGATGGAGTCGTTATGTACTTAGAACGGACTAGGATGTACAATATCCGAACCATCGTTTTCAGATGCTTATTGCTTAATTTGTCTTTTAAAGAATACTTTTTTTTTAATTTGAAATGGGCTTGCTCTTGACTCTAGTCTATTCTCTAGTCTATTGTTAATTTTCTATTTTATCGCTAATGTAATGGACGGGAAGATGACCCCTGTAAAACAGGAATTTCCTAGCAAGGGGATGATTGATCTTGTATTTTGTACCTCACCAATTGCATCCTAAATTGAGTTTCATCTGTAATTCTTTACTTTCTGACAAATAAATTATTTCTATTATTACTAATTACTTTAACTTATTTCATAAAAAAACGACAATTACATAGGTAATAAAGACTTAATATTATGAAAACTGGTATGTAACGTAGTATCCTATTAATTATTCTTTGGAATATCGCTTTCTCTGAAATTTCACACCCTTTTGTTTCTTAATTTTGATTGTTCGTTTCCTTGTCTGTAGATATTAGTTAAATAAATAAATAATTAATAGAAGCCGACTCCGGCTCCACCGTTCGGGCAGGGCGCTTGATTCCTTGTGGAACTGGAGTTTTCGTGATTACGTACATTTCACAACAGGTTCCGTATATTTAAATGTACAAAAAGGAACCCTTATAAGATCACTCTCTTGTCCGTCTGTACCTTTACTTACAAATTGCCGCGAAAATCTAAATTTGCCCATAACTTTAAAACTTAGCCTCCAATAAAAGTGATACCAATTTTATTATGGCGGCATAATGGGTAGGTACGGAATCCTCGGCGCACGAGTTCGACTCGCACTTGACTACGAGAACTGCGGTGCTACTTCAGCACATAATCCAGTATTGGAGTTGCGGATCCCCGACGTTTGGCTGACGTATCATCTTTTATTGCCATATATTTTTTATGTTAGAATTAACCTAGCTATTACGTAGTAGTTTTATATTTTAAATTTCTATGGATTAACACTTAGCTTTATGTCGTTAAAGATTCGTTTCCAACTGAATGCTTAAGATAGAATTTAACCGGTTGCAACTGTGTTGAGGATATGCACGTGTATTGATCGTTATACTTTCATCATAGCCCTCTTAACAATATATTTTTAACATAGGCGCCACAGACAGCCCACTTTGCAGGGGCTGTTATAACACCGAGGAATCAGCTGCCCACGTCATCCTGGACTGCGAGGCCGTGGTTTCCCAACGTGAAGAAATCCTCGGAACAGTGAGGTCGCTTCGCGAAGCCTGTGAAGCCCCCAGGAAGCTTCTGTGCTTTTGGACGGAGCTAGGCTGGCTACTTTAGCCGGTGACCCCACGCACAACGGACCAAATGGGTGTCTAAGTGCGGAAAAGAGAGTCCCTCTTCTATTCTATTATTAAACCTAGCTAAAACTTCATTCGTAAGGTTTTTTTCTTAAAAATATTTAAATTAACTAATACGTTATCGATAACTGCGTTTCTTCGGTATTTTTTTGATCAAGTGTTTTACCTTTTTTATTCTTTTAAATATTTTCGTTGTAGTTTTACCTTAAAACAAAATTATAGTCATAAACGTGGCATTAAGTGTCTTTTTTCATTATTTTAACGGCGCCGCCGCCTGATGAGATACCAATATTATTATGTTGCATTTACGTTTAATTGATATGACTTCAATATTTTACGTATAGTTGTATTTATAAATTGCAACCCTGTTTAAAAATCCGTTAGTGGAATACGGCATTAGCTCAACACAGTGCTAAAAACATTATAAATCACAGTAACCGCCGCTATATAAAACTTGAAGCACAACATAAGAAAGCACAAAACGCGGCCATCGCGTCGAGTTAGCAGTGCGCATGCGCATGTAGCCGTCACAGTAATTGATAGTCGGATTTGCGGGTACCCGCGTGAATAATCATAACCGCTGTGGTGGTTAATTACCACGGCTGGACTACACGTAATTAAGCAACCGCATTATTCCGGCTATGTCAGGCATGCGAGCTAGATGTTTGTGGCCATACCCACAACTAACTTAGGATACGTCCTTATCTAGAGTACCGACGATATTGTCTCGTTTCTAGTATCGTTTGGACGTTGACATTACATTTTCTGCAACTGATATAGTCACTGTCACCCTTTTACATCCTGCTAAGCAAACCAGGAGCAAATTAACATCTAAATTTATTCTCTTGATTCCACAAACCACCAATCCCTACATTGTAAAGTTAGTTTTAAGGTACAAGTCCTTTTTAAGCTGACAAGAGGTAGCCACTTGAAGTTGATTATGATGTTGTTTAGTCAAGCTTAATAGAACTTTATGACGAATTTACATAATATTGTAAATTATACCAGAATTTACAAGTCATTTCAATTTATAATATTTCTTTGTCTGTAGCAACAAGTTGGCTTTTGCTCTACGTTTATTTGTCCTACCAAACCGATGTACTGATGGGAACCCCACCGTCTTAGATGATGTTCTAGACGGAATTAACGTTATTAATCTACTTTGTAAACTGCTCACCCAAGCTTTTTTATGTTATATCTGTGCTTAATGAGCATCTTAAAAACAACATTGTACAAGCATAATCGTGTTCAAATAATTTAAATTTAAGAGTCTTGAATGTAATTCGTTGTTCAAGAGAGTTTTATAAAGTGCCTGCGTATTGAAAATCGACCTCTTGTGTTTCTAACATTGTGATAACCTTTCTGAGTTATTGTCTCAACCCCCACACAATATCGCTGCCGTTATATTCTCATGTAAAATATACCCTTTCAGGAATTAATTATAACTTACTATTTGACAACGTAAGGTTGTATAGGAAGTAATTCCTTCGAAATTATTCTCATTTCCAAATCGTGGTGGGTGTGTAGGCGGCACACAGAACTCAATAATATGACCTTAAAAGTACATGCGAACAAGACTATCGGTCCAGAGCCTAAACAACAAGCGATGGTCGGTTAATCGAGCGGTGACGCTAACTTGCGCGCGCGCCGCTTCCATATAAGTCAATCTTCCTATTCGCCCCCGCACTCACTGCTCGCAACTGACGGAACCACTAAATGACGCTGCCTGATTTTCCGACGATTGCCTTTTCGTTATGTTAATGACAAAAAAATCATTACCGAGAGCGAAACACCAACAGTATAATAAGCTGTTATGTTTTATGTCACACTTTTTTAAACATAATGTATTAAGGCAGTCGTAGCAATAACAAATGATATCATGTCTATTTAGCAAGTTCAAGTATAATGCTAAGAAAACTTATATGGATCACCAGGTTTGATGTGTTTATAGTCAACAATCGTGGTCAGTGATGAAAATGAATATATAAAAATAATTTTCACTACGCTGGATGACGATTCCGACGACAAATTATGATACATACATTTTCAGATTGAAATATGCTTGTAATTTGACGAAACATACATTTCTTGAAAACAGGAAAACATCGTGAGGAAACCGGCATGTCCTAGAAACAAAAATTCGAAGACATGTGACATCCACTAACCCACAATGGGCCCGCATCGTGTATTACGGCCCTCTCACAGAGAGGGGGGCCTGTGTCCCAGCAGTGGAAACATTAAAAGGCTGAAGATGATGTTGATGATACATTTCTTTAAAAATATACCTACGTACTTCTCTGATATCTTCAGCTGAAACTTAGCAATAGGTATGAACAATGAACTTTAAAATTGGGTAAAATTTACTCAACTGGAGATACAATTTAGAGAATAGTGTATGCTCTCATAGATAATTAGCACCGTACACTCTAATATATGAGATGAAAGAGCCCAACTGAACTTCCTTAAGCGCTTATTACAGTACACGGTATTCAGGGCCCTAAACTCTAATTTAGGGTGGTATACTGTTTTACTGTTACTGTACTGGTATACTGTTAGGGAGTTACGGTCCCCAAAATAGAAACCGTAGCGACCCGGAATGGTGGATTCAGAGCCCTGAATACCGTGTAGTGTAATAAGCGCTTTAGCCTACAAAGCCTCACAAAAAAAAGTAAGCTTATGTAAACTATAGCCTTTTTACCCGACTGCCGAAGGAGGGTAATGTGTAGTCTATGTATGTATGTATGTATGTTTGTTCCTATGTGGCGTTTAGTTCTAGAGACCAAACGCGTTGGCCGATTTTGATGATTCTTACGTCAATCGATTCGTCTTAACCCTAAGAGTGTCACTGGCTACATACAAATTGGAAATGATAAAAATGGCGGCTTTTGGGCGCCATTTTGTGGGGGCAAAAGATATTTTTTTCTTCCTAACCCATCGTGTGGGGTATCAAAATAAAGGGTTTTAAGAGGTGATTTCAAAAATATGTAACACTTATATGTTTAAATGTACCTAATAAAAAAAAATAACGGTTGTAAATAAAAGTAGTTTATTAAAAAAACCCGACTGCTTAAAAAGCGAACTAAAAAGACATAAACAAGAAGAAAATCATGCTTTGCAGTCAGAGAATACATCTGGTTTTGGTCAGCCAACTCGCGAATATGTATCCTCCGACTGAGCAGTCGGGTTTTTTAATAAACTTTTTTATTATAGGCAGACCCTGCACGTCGACACCCTCAAAGCCAAAATTTACGCTGACATTTTCAAGACTTGTGAAAATGTCACCCGTTTATATTTTTAACGTGTCGAACGTTTCCCGACATTTGTTTATCAGGCTTTGTTATCTAAATAGGATGTTATGAAACGGACGGACGTCATCGTGTAAGGGAATATTGTACAGACAAGTGCGTCATCACTCCTCCGAAATGATGCCATGCCTATGACATCTACACTGAACACTTATCAAACATTATTATGTAAGGATACGTTTTACATGGAACGAATAACTCTTAGCTAATCGTACGCGTGCGTATTTCACCAGCTATTATTGAAAATGTTACGTGTAACATACGGTTGTGTAAATTCACGAACTCATGTTCAAGCAAATACATATTAAGTGCTTCAGCTTTATAGTCACTTTACATTAAGTATTCGTTCCCCCATTCATAAAACGAATGTGTAACTTTATTATGGCATGTTGAAACTTTTGTTGTATGATATAAGCGTTCATTGAGTAAAACATCGTTATAATTTATCGGTAACAAGGTTTGTTGAGAGTCTTTAGAGTAACTCTGCAGAGGTCTTTAGTCTGTGTTACTTTGCAAAGGCCTTTGTCCTGCACTGTAAATATGCGGTCATATAAGTCATCTAATTAATCTAAGTATTAGCGCAGGTGTCTACCCAGATGCCTTGAAAACATCAATTATAAAGCCCCTTTTTAAGAAGGAAAATAGAGAACTAATGGAATCTTATCGGCCCATCTCACTAATTCCCGAAATTTAAAAATATTTGAGAAATATCATCATCACATCACATCATCAGCCTTTTTTTTTAAAAAAAGTTCCCACTGCTGGGACACAGGCCTCCTCTCATTGAGAAATATATCTATAATGAATTGTACATATTTATTGAAAAATATAACATTTTGATTTAGACTACATAAGACAATTAATATGGCCATATTTGACTTCATGTGCAATGTTATTAACAATGTCGATAATCGTAGACCTGTCTGTGGCATATTTTGCGATATGACCCAGGCATTTGATTACGTGCATCATACTACTCTGTTAAAAAAACTTGAAGCCTATGGTATTAGAGGCAATGTTCTTCATTTAATTGAATCTTACTTAAAAAATAGAATACAAATAAATGAAATTATTCAAATTAATACAGCAAATAAGAAGGAGAGGTAGTGCGATCTTCGGAGCGTCAAGCGTTCGAGCGGAGTGTACTGGGTCCTTTTATATTTATATTGTACATCAATGACTTACCTGAATGCATTGAGCAACCAATCACAATGTTTGCGGATGATAGTACCGTGACAATACCTTGCAAAAGTGTAGTGACCTATGAAAGTGACATCAATCAATCCTTAAAATTAATTGTGAACTGGTTAGACGAAAACAATTTAAAAATAAACTGGAGTAAAACAAAAGTTATACATTTCAGTCAACGGATACCTAGCATGAACCTTAATGTACACTACAATAATGATGTCGTAGAAGAAGCTGAATCTATAAAATTCCTGGGTCTCGAAATAGATAAACATCTTAACTGGAAATCACACATTAATATTTTATGTAAAAAAATAAGTAAATCCGCATATGCTTTACATACATTATCGTCAATAGTACACACGGATGCACTCCTTACTGCCTACTATGGTATAGCAGAATCCCATCTACGATATGGAATAATATTTTGGGGTAACTCAACCGAAAAAGAAACAGCTTTTAAGGCTCAAAAAAGATGCATACGTTCGATGTTCAAGCTTGGAACTACCGATAGTTGCATGCCATACTTTAAACAGTGTGAAATACTGACACTACAATGTTTGTACATACTAGAAGTAGCTGTGTTTGTTAAGTTGAATCCAAATCGTTTTAAACGTCTTGCCGATGTAGTTTCACGTAATAGACGCGACAATACCCTACTGTGTCATCACTCCGCTAAGACAGCACTAATGCGCAAAAGTGTTTACTGCATGGCTCCGGTCATATATGATAAAATACCGAAAAGTTGGAAAGAATCGCCGCTATCGTTATTTAAAAAAAGGCTTCGAAGCTTTTTTAAAGTCAAAGGATATTATAGCGTAACAGAATTCTTAAGTGAAAAAAAATTGAATCTTCCTGTTGAAATGTTTTAAAATAAGAATCATGCTTGGTTTTTGTTTTTCTTTGTATTGTCTGTTAAAGTTTAGTAGATTAGTTTAAGTTAGTTATTAGTATAGTTATTAGTTTTATTAGTATTAGTTTTTTTTTTTATTAATTTTTGTAATTTTTGCATGCCTATTGGTAAAATATGGCTGGACCTATTCCCTATACCACCATTGTACTGTACCCATATTTTCAAAATAAAATATCTTTATCTTTGTACATGTACATACTGTTAGTTGATGACAAGTACTGACATTAACAATCTGTAGTAGTTTCACACAAAAAAGACTCATTAGTAGGGTTTAGTATGATTTAATATTTTTTTCATCACACTTGCACGTAAAAAGTATCTAAACATACAGGTTAACTTGGCCGTAATGCCCCATATAAAACCCTCGGGCTTTCTTTTTGCCATGAAACCCTAGGGCGGTAAGTAATATTTTTTTAATTTATGGCGCAGCACACAGGTCATGCAAGTTCAAGCAAGGAGTTTACACGCAATTGAAAATTGTCTTAAAATGTTAACTAAACAGGAATTTCTTTGCAATCTCGCTACATGTTACTTAAATACTCAACTAATGTTCTTAATAATCGGTTTTAATAGTTATACTCGTAGTTTGAAAACATCGAAATTATTTAATTCTTTTTACACTCCGTCATGGCTGTATACCTACGTAAGTATTTGCCCTTAAAGTTTCTGAACAAAACACTGTATAATCTGTGGTGTGTTGTACGCAAAATACGCGCTTAGACGAGGAGTTGCGGACACCAGCCCGTCTTAATCTAATCTGTGGTGTGGGCAAAAATTTGCCAACCGCTTAAAAAAAAGTTCACGTATTTTGTAATAACAGCTGTGCTGACTTGTGTAATAGCTATAATTCATAATTATTACTCGCAAATGTGATGAAAAACATTGTATGTATCACGGGCGGTACGGGAATTACGAACCTCGACTCAGAAAGCCCTCAGTCTTCGACTTCGGGCTTCTACTAGACTCTCGATCGTAATTCCTTCCCTACTGCCCTTAATACACAATGTACTATTTCACCACACTTGCTTGTAAAATGTGCCTTATTACATCGCTTTTAGAGCCATAAACCGAGCTCGCCACACTTTTTCCAACCACTCCATCTCCTGAAACAATAAACAGTGGCGACCAACAGAAAATTGCCGAGGCAACGAAGCTCAACGAGTCCCAGAGAAATAATTCAACTGTCTAGGCTCCCGCAAAGAACAGTGGTTACGTAAGAAGCAGCAGGAGGCCAAACAGAGTTTCCTGTACAGACATAATTGTACCGTTTAAATCAATATTTATCTAACCTACCATTGAAAAATTTTAATGTAGGCGTCAAAGTTATGCAAGACCATCTGAATTATTTGTGAATTCAGATATGACGTCTAGTGATGACGACACATCCATGCATACGCAGGTAATGTATGAATCAACGCCAAAAACAAAACAAACAAAAATTACCGGCTTTGAGAACGGGTAGTACCTACTCGAACGAAACCGGCCAAGTGCGAGTCGGACTCGCGCGCGAAAGGTTCCGTACCATTATCGCAAAAACGGCGAAAAAAACACGTGATATTGGATACAATATGGGCGCCCTACTTAAATATTTATTTTATTCTGTTTTTAGTATTTGTTGTTATAGCAGCAACAGAAATACATCATCTGTGAAAATTTCAACTGCCTAGCTCTCACGGTTCATGAGATACAGCCTGGTGACAGACGGGTCCCGTTTTTACCCTTTGGGTACGGAACCCTAAAAAAAAAATTTGTAAGTACAAGTTATATAATTTTAGATAAACATCTGAAACATAAAGGATGATTACTAACAACTTTTACTATGGGACCAACAACGAAATTACGAAAAAAAAACAGCTGCTACTTTTCAACATTATTACTCTCTTTACCTAAATTTCCTAAAATTATGAGAACCCGAACAACTGAGTTGTTTTAGTTATTTTAATTACACGTTGTATTGTTTTTTCGCGTTCAAAGTCCTAACTAACTCGAAAAAATCTCGAATCATCAAATCGATAGAAACTTAAATCTTATTACTAGGCATATATTTCAAGTCAGTTTGAAGAACCTCCACTCGACTTAGTACAGAAAAAACCTCGAATAAATCACAAGCTATCAATTTGATTGAGTCGAATGGAGCAAATGAATTACAATATAGAGGTAAGCCTTAGCATTCGTTGTGACGTCAGTGGTGGTCAGGTCAGGAGGTTGACCATTAATTTTGACGGCTCCAAATAACAACTTCAGCACGATGCTGTAACATTCGGCTTTTTTTGGGGTGGGAAATCTTCTAATGACTTCACCGCTCTAGGTGAAGCGGGAGGGCGTGTCAGACTTTTACTAACTAAACCCCACCCGTGTTTCTTCAGTTGCTTGAGCCAAGGCCTAACTCTTTTTCAAATTTATCCACGACCCAGACAGGCATCGGCCCTAGCGGACTCCGTCAGTTTTTGCTGAAATCTCTTTATAGGCGCGCGGAACACTGCGCGTAACCATCGGCCTGGAAAATTAATAAGAAAATCCTTGGCATTTGATCATCAAGATGACCAAAGATGAAAACTTTATTTGAATCTTGAAACATCGAAATATATTTTCGTCTTGGGGGGTCACCTCATCTCTTAGAATTTTAGATATTTTCAGAGACAGACAAGGCTTGAATTAACAAAGTAACAATCTTGTTTGTCTGTAATGAACATGTTTTACTGGGGTTTAATAGCGCTTTAACGGATACATTGATTTTAGTATAGATTGTACTGAAAACATGGCTATGGCCGGCCACATGATCCCCAAAGAGACAAAATCTATGTAGTAAAGAGTTATAAGGGGAATTATATCTATCTGGGATACAGAACTTCATAGTAGAGAAATAATACATAGCTAAAAGAGTAAATATTTTAGAAAAGTTCTGTGACAGCAGGCCATATTTATTACTCTCCTGAAACAGCCCCTTGGTGAGCAGTCCGCCACCCACGGAAATTGGTGTGTATTGGGCATATTTTTTACCCGATAAATTTTATGTGCGAACTTTGGCCTTTTGCATGAATTATATTCCTTTCCCCGAGGATTTTTTTGAAAACTAGTAATTTTCACTCGATATAGTTAAATTTTAATTTCAGACGCCGACTATTTTTTTTCTGCTAGCCACTTCTGTTCCACTCCTGTCGATATCTATCTATACATATAAAATGCTTTGTCCTGAATGGCTGACTGACGGATCAACACACAGCCTAAACCGCTCATCGTAAAGACCTGAAACTTGGAGGGTGTGTTCTTTCTATGATGTAGGCATCCGATAAGAAAGGATTTTCCGAATTACTACCCCTAAGGGGGTAAAAAAGGGGGGCAAAGTTTCTATGGGACAACGTGATTCCTTGGTCCAATCTACATAAAATTTTGCATATAAATATTTTTAACTACTGAACGGATTCAAGGAAGGAGATAGATGGCATCCTGGGGCAGAACATAGACTATTTTTTGTGTAATAAAATTAGGTTGGTTGGTAGGTAGGTGAGGGTAGGATGGGTAGGGTAGGTACGGTAGGTAGGTAGGTATGTAGGGTAGGGAAGGTAGGTAGCTAGCTGACGGGAGCGAAGCCGCGGGGAACAGCTAGTAATTTTATTTAAAAAAATACGATAGGTACATGAACAGTTGCTATTGTTTATAATAGCAGCCTTAAGGCTGTTGTTGCTCAATATGTTGCAGGTCGTAGGAGAGTATGAAATAGTTGCGTAACGCAGCTCGTGGGCGCCGGATGTGCGAAGGCTGGTCTAAGGCCCTATGGCCCTACAATTGCGTCATTTACAGACGCCCCAGCACAGCTGGTAAGGGCTTGGCGTTCCAACGCCTTAGCAGTTGCTTCATCGATTTTTATTAGTGAGATCTGAAGTTTGGTAGTGAAGGGTGGGCGTCCGTATTTACATTTTGTAAGTCTGTTGTTCAATACTACAAGTTTTCAGCATAATTACAACAAGAAAATTTGAATTGGATTGGACGGAATCGGTCATAATTCTTGAAACATAATTTTTCGCAAAGTTTTCATATTAAAAACCCACAAAAGTTCAAAGGGCAACGCAAAATTGGATGAGGCTGAATAAAATAGAAGTTAAGCGAATATCGCATAAATTATAAATTCATAATAAGGAACCCCTAACGAATAACGATTTGTCCTCCCACGCGCCGAGTGGGCGTGTGCACCTCCACAAAATTACAGGTTTGATGACGGTCGATTAGATAAATGTCATCACAAGAAGCATGTTACTCTGAGGGGCTGGTTGCTAAAATCTGGCAGCTGACAGGAGCAGGGAATTAGAGAATTAAGAGGGCGCGGCGCGGCCCACGCGCTCGGGTTTCGCGGCTCTCCCACACCGTGCACCCTGACATTTACCCGAAGCGCGGTGGATCAACAGGAAGTTGCCATGACAACGCGCAGACGCTCCATGACCTTTCCTTACTTTCGGGATTCATAATCTCCTCTATATTAGGGTGGTATTACATTATGATATATCAAGGATCACAGATCTACGAGTCATAATTATATCATAATGTAATACAAACATTATTGTGAGCCATTTCATTTTTAACCGACTTTCCAAAAATGAGGAGGTTATCAATTCGACTGCATTTTTTTTTAATTTGTGTTACCTCGGAACTCGTTACTGCGTGAAGCGATTTTGATGATTCTTTTTTTATTTGAAAGCTGGTACTTGTCATGTGGTGTCATTTTATTTTCATTAAGATCTGATGAAGAACTTCGGAGATATACATCAGAATTCTTCAATAAATGACGGCCAATCACTCTGGATAGCTGCAATCGCATTTCTGTTTTTTGTTAACACCATTTCATAACATAACATCACATTAGTACGCTCTAAAGGGGTACGCAGGTGTAAACAGTTCACCTTGGTATACTCTTATTCCACTGGTTTTGTTTAAGTTTCAGGTTATTGAGTTAGTCTATTCTGGCTTCACTTTGGGCATTATTGGCACCTAGCCTATATAACTCGTTCATTATGTACCACAACTAAAAAGAAAAATAAAACTTTTTACAAAAAAAAAATACAACCGACTTCCGAATAAAACTATATTATACTACTATAAATTTCGAAATTTGAAAAGTTATTGTTTGTATCCTTTGTATGACCCTATATGATAGTGAAATACCCCCCTTAAACCGCCCGTGTGTGGTTTATGTTACGAATCATTACCGCACCCACACATAAATATCTACACAATTTAATTAATTCTACAATTTCGTAAGTTTGCCTTGTCGAATTAGGTACATCAAAGGAGTTTGCCTGAAGTTGTCGAATATTCTGGAACACTAAAACTTGGTATTCAGGTAACCTTTTCATAAAGCCGAGTAGGTGGATTAAATAACATACTTAACTAAGTACTTATTCTAAATTACCCACCCCATTACGATTCATGATAAAGCTTGTACGAGCCTGGCTTAGCGTCTACGCTGATCTATGCTGTTTTTCAAACCCACTTGACATGGTTTGGACTCTGTTGAAGAAAATCGAGTTAAATGCTATGTTTCCTTAACTCATTTTCAAGTACGTCGGTATGTATGCCTGTCTATTTTTGAAAGTCCAACGTGTTCGGTAAACATACGTGAAATACCCAAAGCTCTGAAATAGCATAATTATGGAGTAACGCTTTAGGTATCATTACGTAGCTGCGGCTATGACCAGTTACGTATTTTTAGAAGAAGCCAATGATTTATCCGAACTACGTAACGTCCGAACTATTCGGGCCGGTCTATCGACGTCACGGGAGCGCGCGTGCCATCCAGCTAATTGTAGCATCTCCAAAACGGTCTCCGGGATCCGTCACCCGGCGACCGGCGGCAGCGCAGCGCGTAGCGTCCGAATGTGGATCGTGAGTCAACGCGCAGAGAAAGTGGCGAGTGGAGCGCAGAGCAGCGGCGCGGCGCGGCAGGCTCGCGGTGACGCGTGGCGCCGAGCCTCCGCGCCCACGTGGACGCCCGCGCTCGCGCCGCCCGCCGTCGCACAGCCATCACTACACTTGTGCGCCCCGCGCTTTTCGCGCGCCTCCCTTTGCCGTCGCGACGCCGCGCCATTTTCTCGCGCACGTGGGCGACACCGGCGGCTGAGCGAGGACGCCCGGCTCGAACGCCATTAACGCGACCGTCGTGAATGAACGCCGACCTCGACCGGGTGGCTGGCGTCCATTGATAGGGCGCGCGGCGGACGACGACCGCGGCGCTCACGGGGGCGGCGTATGCACGCCCTCGCCGCTCCGCCTGTGCCTCAGTCGAGGATGTGGCGTTCTCGGCGCGACGACACAGTCCGCGTGCGAAACCTGTGTTCATTTATCAGTAGATGCTCGTGACCCTCAAGTGTGATTAACGTGCCGTGTATATGTAGTTTCCTAACCGTAATGTGCTGTGATCACGTCAATTTTGATAGAACCTAAGTTAGTTTTAGTAAGGGAGTGATAGTGGCGTACGCGCCGGTGCGGCACCGTCCACGCGGGTTTGAATGTGAGTGCAGGTGCGGTGTTGCGCACGAGGTGGTGTGGATTGTGCAGTGCGGGAATGCGCTCGTGCGATGCTCTCGGTGATCGCGATGCGTCGGCCGGAGGACGAGGAGCTGGGAGGCCGCGGCGACGGCGACGAGTTCGTGGACATTTCGCAGATGCAGCTGCTGGTGGAGGCGGGCCCGAGCGGGCTGCACTACGGAGGCCCTCCGCCGCCGCACGCGCAGCCGCAGCCCTACGCGGCGCCGCCCGCGCACCCCGCTACCACCACCGCGTCCGTCGACGACCTGTTCGCACTCTACTTTACACCCACTTCACATGGTAAGCACTAAACCATCCATCTTTTGTTGCTGTTCTTACTATAGTTCCTCCTATAAGAAAGCAACAACTGATATGCAAAACCGGTTTTGGTCGGATTTGCATAAATCGTCGTCATTCTTGAACTTGTTTTATAAGTTTGATTCAGTGTTGTGATGTATATTACATTGCAAAAACGCGACCGGAAAGTGATATTTGCCAAATATAACTTGTTCAAATTCGAATTTTTGGTACCACAGCTCGTACCAAAAATACTTTTACAGATTATATTGTCCCATTGAAATATTTCAAAAGTTTAAATCTTCTTTGTGAAGGAACTTAAGGATATCCATTATTAACCTGAAAAACCACTTTTTATACACCTTTCTGTTTACCTTCTGTTTCCACTGTTTACCTTGTACCTAAACACCCTGTTTATGTTGTTTTTCCGGTTTCGTATTTTATACTCTTTCATAACAGTAATCAGCTGACGGGGTGTAGATTTTTTTACGCCACAAACTTTTAAGGGTCCAAGTTACAAGAGTTTAGGCTACATTTTGCTTTTTGTTCTGTTCTTGAGTAATGTTATTATCGTCAGCTGATCGCTGCTCAGACAACCATAACATTTCAATTATCAATACAAGTTTAATAGTAAACAATAAAATCAATAAAACACAATCATAATTATGTTATAAATGATTTCAATATTGCGTCATTGCCGCATTTAGTTTCGATGTTACTTATATACAATCATTTATTTTCATGGGGTTGAAATAATGAATGAATGTTCGATTCACCATTCACCATGACGTGGATTGTGAACACGCACCTATGTATGAAGTATTTATTATGTCGCATGGTATTCAATATTTTGTTACAAACCAAGTTACACAATATTTCACTGATAAGACCCATCTGATGACTTAATGAATAAGTCAGTCGCAGAAATCATTCAATACTATACAAGCTCTGGATCGCTTAGGAACAGGTTACAAAGAACAGAAACTAGCAATATCTTCTAACGCTCCTAGGCGAGCAAACAATACTGATTTAGACTATGTTTGTCGAAGATTAGCTGCTGGTAACAACCAATTGACCCGGTCTGACCCCACCGCCCGTGTTGCTCGTCTAAATACTTCACTAGCTACCTTTCAAATGAGATAATTATCTATTGTTAGATAAATTTGTTCCTGGATACAATATCTTTGCCTTCTTGATATGTAGACCAGAGTCTGAAAAATATTTAAACATTTGAAATAAAACCTGAATAATAAAGTAAATTAATGAGCAGTGATGGCCCAGTGGGAACGGCCTCGACTTACGTTTCGTGGATTTAATGATTTAAATTATTTACTCACCAATGCTCTAAAACGGTGAAGGAAAACGTCGTGAGAAAACGTCGTGTGAATGTCCTGGAAGAAAAATTCAAATACATGTGACATCTAACAACCCGCACTGGGCCCGCGTGGTGGATTAAGGCCCATTCCCTCTCTCATAGAGAGGAGGCCTGTGTCCCAGCAGTGGGAACATTAAAAAGGCGATGTTGATGAATAAAGTAAAAGTAAAATAACACCATGCATGTGCTACAAAAAATATTTCTGTGATGGCCGTTTTGCGCCCGTATGCACCATTGAACTGCACCATCAATGGTGCAGAGGAGACTAATTTCGTTTCGTTTAATAATAATATAATAGTATTTGCTCTGTTTCCTCGTAGCTGAGGGACAATAACCATGGCTTAAGGCTCTGCTTGACCCTATGCACAGTAAATCTGTAAATTGCGAGGTTCTTGTTGACCCTATTATAAATTTGTGAGCTTTGGTTTGCACCAATAATGGTGCAAAAGAAACTGCATTGATAGTATCGTCTCATCCGCACCATTGAGATGACACATGTGACGCAATTTTGCCCAAACCTTTTAGTATAAATCTTATTTTCCTTACCCAACTTTTTCATATTCCCAACGGAATAAAAAAATTATGCATAAGAATAATAAGCCCCTAAAGCATTGCAATAAAAGCAATGTTATGCATTAAACTATTGGCCGCTAACATATTTTATGAAGTCACAATTTATGCAAAGACAGCTAAGCTAGATGATAAGAATATCAATACTATAATCTTGCAGTCAGTTAAGAATGCCCACGGACTTTGTGTGGAGTTATTTCGTAAACGTCAGCTTCTCGGGCTCGTAATAATTCGGATCAGCGTTCCGGCACTCCGTTATCTGGACCGGACGGCGCTAATCGGCTGCGTCTGCGCAACCAGCGCTATCATGTTCACCAAACTTACCATAAACATGGTCATACGGTCACGTGTACTACGTTGTGTTGACCTTTGGCAAGATTTGACTTACAAACAACACACACTTGACCTGAGAGGTAAAGTTGTCACACCGTGCGAATTTCTCTTGAAGACCTATGTCAAGTGCAGCACTGTGCCAAAGGCACTCTTTTCTTTTCTATTCTTAAACTTATTCCCGCGGGTTTGCTCACGAGGTCTATCCCACAGAAACTGTATTACCGAGATAAATATGGCACTCAGTGATAAAGGAACTTTTGGCAAAAGAGTTTTCGTAATCTCATCATAAATTCTTCAAATTACCTCTTACAAACGAACAATTTTTTTCCTCTTTATAATGTTATGTATAAGTTTAGATCTTTGTTAGGATACCTTTTTTTGTTAACGGGGTGAAATCTTCAAAATTCGGGCTGAGCTGTTGAAGCTGTGAGCCTCAGGCATGCTCACGGTCGGTTTCTGAATTGAGTATTTTGAGTCAAGAATGCGTCTATCCCTATTTAAGCCCAAATACTCAAATTGAAATTCGAATCTAGAATTCGGGTGGACCACAAACATCACCCAGAGAAGATGAAACTTATAATCCGTATCCAAATAAAGAATCATCTCCGTCATCTGGATGTGTGACAAAAGTTCTTAACATAACAATGAAACGACTTTAAAGTTTGCAAGAGCATTCAAATTGTGGGCTGATATTGCTCCGCTTGCAACAAACCTGTTTCTATCTGAACTCTTACTGTTTGTGAGGATATAACTGATATGCTATATCTATATACGCTATATGAATGAATGTTTTGTATTATTGTTGTATTAATAACAGTATATTTTTAATTGTTACATTCAACTGAACAATTTTGCATACCGTAAGGTAAAATGTACCGGGTCTGTCAACAAAAAATTACCATCTTATATGTATACCTACATTATTGGCAATAAATGATTCTGATTTCTGATTTATATTATATCGTCAAAGAAATACGTCGTGTATGCAACTTTGTCTTTTATGGGAATTTTAATATGACAGAACAGGATTTTAAAGGTAATTGGTACTGTGTTACATTATTATCAATTATGGATTACAAATAATAACAATGACTGAAGGAACTCAATGCTTTCGGTATATCCCATATGATTTTCTGAAAATATTTAATGCTCTTTAATTACCATAAAAAATGTGATATCTCTATGTCACTCAAGGGTTTGCTGTAAGAGAACGCAACATTGAGTTAGGCTCGCCTTTGTACCATGTGCTTTATTATGACATTGTATTAATATTGTGTTTGGTGTACACCAATAAAGAACTAAGAAGAAAAACAAGAAACGCTTCCAATCAAAAGACAAACTGAAAGTGATTTTTTTTATTTACGATAGCCTCGCGTTTGACAACTATCTCACCCGATGGTAAGCGATGATGTAGTCGTAATTTATTCACTTATAAAGTTACTTAAGTCAGATTATTTCATGTCGTTATCGTCATCATAAGGTACCTACTCTAGAAGAAATTGAACACATTCTGAATAAGAAATGGCCCAACTACACTTCGTTTGTTAAAATCGACTTAGTAGTTAATAAACACGTTACTGGCCCCAAAACTAATACGATATTGCATTCATGTATGAACTATTAATTTAAACTTACAGAAGGCAGAAACTACCGGTAGAACGATGTTACATTGAGATCTGGGGCAACTTTAATGATAATATTTTTTTTAGGTGTTTTAAATCCAACTCCGTGAACACGGAACGCACCTCAAAATAATTTTTTTGTTATTTGCAACACTGACATGTCAGCCTATGTTTTGCATCAACGTCAGCGCAGGAATACGTTTACTTGTTGCAGAATAATATTTTAAATTATAAAGTGAGAATTCATTTCAAATAAATTGTAAATTGGGGGGGTTACTTTATACTGCAATGAAAAACAATAGGTTATTAAAGTAACCACCTTTTTATTTTAACGTTAATAGGCTCGTTATTTTTTTTCTCCCAAACTATGTAAAAAAATATAATTTTATATTATATTAGAGAATATAAAACTTTAAGTAAATTCGCCAACACTGCAAATTTTTCAAAATATAATTGAAGTAGTTATGTTAATTTTAATTGCAAAATCAATAAATATAACCCTGTTTTACGGTATAACAGAACGCCATCTGATACGATTCTTCCTACTTAAATACCTTTAATAGTTTTTCTTTAATTTAAACATTAAGTACCTGTTACATTATATTTATAATATCTATTTCAACACATAAAAACAACAGATTAGTAAACACAAAAACTTGCCACTAATCTGAAAATCTAAAAAACATTCAAGGCTACCAATAAAAAGTTGAACTTATTTCCAGTGCGTAGGCATATAAATCTGGTATAATGTATGTAAACATGTAACATTACAAGTATGTAAAGTATCATCTTTATATAAGGATGTTACATGAGATAATCAAAATTAAATATGTAATAAATAAATAATATAATATTATACATTATGCTGATTGTTTTATTGCCTAATTCAAGCTCTAATAATATCTTAATATTTCAATATTATTTAAATTTTAACAACAACATGTCAATTCATAGAATTGTCGATGAACAATTCCACATACATTATATACCTACAATACGGCCTGTTTATCAGTTTTACACAATATTATTGTTTTATATTTATACCTTATCTGAATTCAGATGTATTTTCGGTTCTAATTCATTCATTTTATAATAACATTTTAAGGTGGGTAGCTACCAAAGTTCGGTCCCGGTTTAACCAATTTTTCAGGCGTTTTCTTTCACGCTCATTTACCTACCCCTTTTTATGTTTTTGTTGAAGGGGAGGAAACCTGCAAAAGGTGCCTGGAATTTTGGGGGAAAAACCAGGAGTGCCTTTGTTACCTCACTAAAACCAGCCCAGTGATCACCATCAGCACTTGGAAGGGGCCCCGTAACCTCTTAAAATACCACTCCGGAACTTCCTCTGTGCAACGCCTGTTAGAGTACATTCCTGGGGAGACTGAGAAGCGTCTCCCTTGAGCCTTGCTGTGCACGGCAGCACGTGATCACTGTGCCACCATCTCTTTTGGAGTCACTTGGTGGGCGGACAGAATCCCCAATCTGACGGCTCCTGACACTGGCGTCCCGCCTGCCTATGATGCAGACGGGGTTTCGGAGTGTTAGGCGTCGAGGCGGTTAATTCGCTCCGAGCGGGATCGGCCCTCTCACGATTCCGCACGGCAGCCTCCTTCTGTACCATCCCGGCTTCACAGAAGAAAGCCATTTCTCTCTAGTTTTCTGTCTTTGATAGTATTCAGTAGACCCATAAATAAACAATACCTCCATACAATTCCTGTGAAAGTCTGTAGAATGGGTATGTGACTTATGTTATACAATAAGGTATATAATAAATAATAATGTGCCAATTGGGCTCATAAAACGAAACACACAAATAGCCCAAAATTATCAAGCTATTGAATTTGGAGCCGAAGTTAGAACATCAAATGGTGCCTACTTCGTTACTATATTTCGGCTTTTTTAATAACTTCAACGACTCCATTGTCAATAATGCTATCAGTTGGATCGTGGTAGATGTTTCAATGAATGGCAGAATTGACAAAATAGACAAACTTAGATTTAACCAAAAGTTTAATACAACGACGGTATGAATTAAACTGGCTTAGCGGTAATGTTTATTCAAAACTATGATTAGACCTACTGTGCGTACTTCAAGTGAATTGTGTTTAGAGCAGAAGGATAAGATGGGAACACTATGTAAGATCTTTTGATTGTTTTCGGCGGGCAATCTTCAATTGTCTTGTATGAGTCCGAATGTTGGGAAAATGGGATGACAAGGGTTGAATGAGACTGTTAGTTTCCTTGTGTACTTACCTATGTTGTGAGAAGAGTAGATAACATAAGGGTTAAAATGAGCTACGGACTGTGCGTGGAAAGAGGAGCTCGTTACTGGCTGCCTTTAACAAACGAGGCAAATCAAACCGACTTTACAGTTTTATTAGGTCTCTATGAGCCGTTCGTTTAGACATGCTAAGTACATACAACGACTGATAGAGATTTTAGGAAGAAAAACAAATTCTGCATAGACTCGAAATACTTAATTGGGACAAAAGCTGGAGAATGATGATTATGGACGCCAACTTCAAGAGCAAAATACGAGTTTCAATACAACCGAATGGTTGTATTGAAACTTTTGTTAGTACTCCTAAAACATATTTTTATTCGGTTGTATGGTTGTATTGAAACTTTTGTTAGTACTCCTAAAACATATTTTTATTCGGTTGTATGGTTGTATTGAAACTTTTGTTAGTACTCCTAAAACATATTTTTGTTAGAAGTTTTACAGCCATATTCAATTCAAAATAAGTCATTAATATAACTACTAGAAAATAAATCTGTGAATAGAGGACAATGGCAGTGGTTTCTATACCAATATTATAAAGAGGAAAGATTTTTTTGTTTGTTTGTACCGAATAGGCTCCAAAACTACTGGACCGATTTCAAAAATTCTTTCACCGTTGGGAATCTACTCTATCCCCGGGTGACATAGGCTACTTTTTATCCCTGTATTTCCACGGGAACGGGAACTACGCGGGTGAAACCGCGAGGCGTCCTCTAGTATAAAATAAAATCAACAAAGTTTGAAGGCTAAGGCCGAGCGAGCTTGCCAAAGGCATCATCATCATCAGCCTTTTAATGTTCCCACTGCTGGGAAACAGGTCTCCTCTCTGTGAGAGGGAATGGACCGTAATCCACCATGCGGGCCCAGTGCGTATGTGCCGGTTTCCTCACGTTGTTTTCCTTTTACCGGCAAAGGCAATATTAAACTATACAATTTTTAATCATTTTAATAAAAAAAATTCAGTGCCAATATTAAACTACACACAAACCCTAGCACCCAAGTCCCTATTTCTAGAAACATTCCCCTATTTAAAAAGAGACGTCGGCGATAGTAGTTCATGATCTCTGATTGGCCACCGTAGAGGTGAATAGCATCTAATATTATTTCTACTGCGTGAAAATATATAGGTACCTAGGTAGATAACTAATTACTGTAAGCTGAAACCTAGACATCACAAGCTTCGTCGTAATCAAAAAATAAATATAAAAGAAGCTCTATATACCTTTTCAATTCTCAGAAAGGTTTATTTTCGTTTAAAAAGCAAAGCCTCTAATGGCATGTAGGCAAGTCTATAAGTACCTATCATAAAAAAAAACAAACTACTTAGAGCCTTATTTAAAAAAACCTCGACGATGTAATTGCTTGGCAGATGTTTTATTAAATTTTTCAATACATAAATTTAAAAATAGTATACTAACCCTCAGTTTCCCACCTTAAAATTATCGGAGAATTAATGTGACAAATTGTCAAGCACGCGTTATCTGCTGTCATTGGTTGAATGAATTTTCGACAGCCAATCACAGAAGATAACGCGTGTTTGACAATTTGTCACATTAATTCTCCGATAATTTTAAGGTGGGAAACTGAGGGTTAGATGGTTTGGCCATGTTAAGAGGATGAATGAAAGGCGACTAACGAAAGGTATTAACAAGGCAGACGTGAATGGAAACGAAGGGAGGGGACGCCCTAGAAGGACACACATAGACCTTATAGGTGATGTTCTTCAGAAGGGCCAGGTGCGCAGTACTCATATCCAGCGTGCGTGATGACGACAAATGTATGAAATTGAAGTGAAGCAAAAGAAGCATGTAAGGACAACGAGGAGGAGGAGAAACCCGTTTTTGGTTAGAACTCGTTTTCCCTAGTTAAAACTAGTTTTTACTAAATGCCTTTGTCAAAATTAGAAATACCTAGTCAAAACTAGTATTTACCACTGATATATTTGATTTTCAGTTAAAAGTAGTTTTCACTCCGAGCTTTAGCTAAAACTAGCACTAGAGAAACTAATCATGAACCAAGTTTAATCAAGGCATTATGTATCATGCCCGGGCATTATGAAGCTAGTTAAGTCAAATCGGGCAATGTAATGAATACTGATTTGTCACATTATCTGGTCATTATGAATATTGCTACGTAACGGTTGGGCAATTTGATAATTATGGTCAAGGAATTAGTCCAAAAGCGAGCGAAGCGAGCTCGGCAGCTTAGGGCACCCCGACACGTATAGATTAGGTTCCAAGGAGATAACTGGGAAGGATATTAGGCATTTAATTGATATTCAATTTTGAGCATTACTTAATTCTAGTTTAACAAAGGCATTTAGTAAAAACTAGTTCTAACTAGGGAAAACGGGTTTTATCTAAAAACTGGTTTTAACTGTAACATATTTAATACGAGTCATAAATGTTTTCCAAACGGGAATTAAAATCAGTAGGTAAGTATTCGGCCCTGCTAATTGTACCTAGGTACTTGCAGTAATCGCAACTATAACTATAACTAACTATTGGGATTTTCACTTTTTTTGCAAAAATGACAAAGGGCTAATCTATACAAAAAATTATAATTTTCATGTTTTTTTTTATTATAAACATGTTTTTTTATTTAACGAGAAAGGCAGACTTGCACAAACATATTGCTTTTGCTAACAAGATCTGCAGCACTCAGCATGTGCTAGAAGTTTTTGCAGTACATGCTAAGTTTACTGTACTCGTATCATTTGACATAAAAGTTTTTTGCGACGAATACTAACTAAAGCCAAACAAAGTATTCTACAGTACTGCATTTGAGTGAAGCCAGTATAACTAAGAGCTACTCTTGCGCCGCTAAAACTAAACGCAATATTCTACAGTAAATCATTATATATCTATTGTGGTTAATAAATCTAATGTAGAAATGTAAAAACAACTTTTCTAGTACCTACCTAAAATATGTTTTATTTTGCCACTTAAATATCAGATAGCTGAAGTAAAAGCTTACCAACACTTTTAAGTAACTAGTAGATACCAGACATGGAAATATGACATGATTGCTAACTAGAAACGCAGTAGGTATTACTCTGTCAAGAAAGTACCGAGAAAAGATCAGTGATACACAAAATGTTTGTTTCATCATGTAGTACATATATTTTATGTATCATCAATAGTTTTCTCAGCGCACGCCAAAGAATTATTTTATAGGCAACATTTTGGCTTTGGTTACATTATTGCAATTTTCACTCATAAATAATGCAGCTTTCTACTGGTGAAAGAATTTTTAAAATCGATTCAGCAGGTCCAGAGATTACCCCCAACAATCTCACAAACTTTACCTCTTTATATTATAACTAGCGTACGCCTCGCGGTTTTACCCGCGTAGTGCCAGTTCCCGTGGGAATACAGGTAAAGGCAATCATCATCATCATTTCAGCCGAAAGTCGTCCACTCCTGGACATAGGCCTCGCCCAGGCGTCGCCACATTGTCCGATCCCGTGCGTCTCGCATCCAGCACCTTCCCGCAACCTTAACCAGGTCATCGATCCACCTAGTGTGAGGCCTTCTTTTCGGCCCCATCGGCCATCCGTTCTGCGAGCAATGTGCCCTGCCCACTGCCACTTAAGTTTGGCAATTCTTCGGGCTATGTCGGTAACTTTGGTTCTCCTGTGGATATCATCATTTCTGACGTGATCACGCAAGGAAATTCCGAGCATAGCCCTCTCCATTGCCCTTTGGGTGACTTTAAGCTTTCTGATAAGGCCCATTGTGAGCGACCACGTCTCGGTCCCATAGGTGATCACTGGCAACAAACACTGGTCATAGACTTTTGTCTTGAGACACTGCGGTAAATTGGACGAGAAGATACATAGGATAGTAGATAGATATATATAAAGGCAATACAGGCTTAAAAAGTAGCCTATGTCACCCGGGGATAGTATAGCTTTCCAACGGTGAAAGAATTTTTGAAATCGGTCCAGTAGTTTTTAAGTTTATTCGTTACATACAAAAATACAAATCTTTCCTCTTTATAATATTAGTATAGAAGTATAGATTGACTTGTTGTTTACGTATTAGAAATAACTTCACCGCGTTTATTTCCAAACCGCCATTTTGCAAGTACTGCGTTTGCAATTAGGAGGGCAGTATTAACTAAGGAAGAAAACTAATTTCACTACAGGTTTATAAAACTAATTGGAAATAAATAAAAGGAAATGTATGTAAACAAAAATTCCTATTCATCGGAAACCCTACAAAATATGCAATTATTTACTGAATTCAAGCATTGGTTGAGTGGAAAATCTGGAAGACCTTAAAGAACACGTCTGAATACGTCTTGTTGATGTTGACGTAGAATTTCTACCTACATAATACTGATCCTAATAGCTACCTACTTTCACTACGTATCGTACGTGTTTTCACGAAGATTCTAGAACCTTTCGATACGATGAGAATAGAATAGGAGAATATTGTTTTACCAACTATTTATGGACATGCTTTCGATAAAGAGATAACTATCAGCATACTCTAGTGGCACATCCCTACTACGTACTTCGCAACTTACTTCCATTAGAACTGAAAAAAATATTGCGAATTAAAATGTTGGATTTCCACAAGCACCACCTCAAATTATTCAGTTGAAAAAAGTAAAGTACTCGTACAAATATTCTCCAAGATATATAGTACTTAGTAAGTACTCAGTAAGCATTTGGTAGCTTTCCTTTAAAGTTTTGATAATTAGTATTCTTATAGATTTTATTTTTTTACCAAAAATGGTCACTTTGTCACCTCATATATTTACCACTTGTCTCACCATATTGGAAAAATGGCGCTCAAGAACAGCTTTTTATATATATTTGCCGACTTATTTCACGATCGTTGGAAGTTCAGCCAAGGTTTTTTGGTATCTATTGTTTTTCGTTTTTCAACACAGATTCTGAAAAAAATAAAATTACTTTTCTCACTACAAAGTGCATTGCTTTTGTAAGTCGTTTTTTATTTTATTTTGAAAAATGTTTTTGTTTCCCTTTTTGGAGTTGGCAGGTACATGGGGTACCTAACAAAACTAATTTTATAGTACATTATGGTACAAGTGTGTAATGTTGGTGATTACCGCTGAGGCGCCATTGAGACCCGAGCCGTCAGGTGAGGGTCTTAAGAGAGCCGAGGACGGTAATCATCAATACACACGTGTATCATACGACGTTTTTCAACACACTTGTGAAGAAAATAATACTAAAAACTTATTTCCAACAGTGAAAAAGAGTTGTGAATTTTTTTTCGCAATGGCGGGCAAAATTAATCAGTTTTCCTATGCGCGCGCATCTAACAATGGCGATCGGCCACAGACTAAAAATAATGAGTTATCTTTTTTTTGGCTTTTCGCGGATAGCGTTTTAGCCACGTACAAAATGGGGTATTTCAAGTTTTTTTTATTACAGACAAAAACAAAAGTTATATTTAAGTGAAAGTTTTATTTAATAAACACGTACAAGTTGAAATTATCTATTTAAATACGAAGTTGCATGAAATGTATTGCATTTGTACTATTGAGCACGATCTTTTTTGTATCGAATCTTTTTTAAGAACAAAGCAACTCAAACAATAAATTAAAAAAAAACTCTTTATCTCACTTGTGAATAATAGTAATGAAAAAGTCACAGTTTGATAACAGGAGTCATTATGTGCCTAATTGCGGTGAAATTAGAGCCACTTTATGAGCAAGTGTGTTGAAAAATAATTTATTAGTACCAAAATGCGTTTCATGATAATTGCAATAAGCCTAAACACGACTACTATTTTGTTACGGAGTTCCGGTGCCTAACTTCCGACTTCAACATAATGATCAGTTCGATTTTTATACCATTTTTATCGGCACCATTTATATTAATATCAGTTTGTTAGCCACAACAGCGAAGAATCCTCACAATTAGCAGTTTGTGTCAGGGAGAAAAATATCTATAGAGCCTTACAAAGTAAGAAATCGAAATCAACCTTTGCAGGTCAGAATTGTTGTTCTAGCTGTAGCATAACCCTGTAGCATAACCCATTATAACCGATTTTCAAAAATCAGGTGGTTCTATGTTCGATTTTTCCGTCTATTGATGAAAAAAATTGAAATTATTTTTTGTTGGTATTTTCTTGAGGTCACCGTCACCAAGTCGGAATCAGTTGAGAGCATCCCATAGGTAACGAGGGAACACCTAAAATTTATAGGCAACATGGTAAGCATTTGCATAGAATGTATCATTCGGTGAAGTGAAACGCCCCAATGTAACGCAGTACTGGCCGTGCGCCCGCTCGATGCCAAAATATCATAATTGAACCTCCTTTTGAACAGTTTTGTTTGCAAAATATTATTTGATTTACATATGCTATGTTAGGTATGAAGTAATTCCAGCCATCAATTTTTCTGTATAAAAATATTTTTTAACATCCAAGTCGTTTTGGAGGCGTTTCCAAAAGTTGCGAAAAATATCGTCTTGTTAATTATTTTTTTTTAAAACGCCTCCAAAACGCCTCCAAAACGACTTGGATGTTTAAAAGTCTGCAGTTGGTACAAATCAAGTGCAAGAGGATATACATTTCTTTTGAATAAACTTATTACGATAAACATGAGAAGTTTTTACAATCACTATCTTACACTACATATTATAAAATAAAGTGTTCCGCTGCGTTTGTACGCGATAAACTCAAAAACTACTGAACAGATATTCATGCAGTTTTCACCAATAGAAAGAGTGAGAAACGAGGAAGGTTTTTGTCTATAATTTGTCACGGGCGAAGCCGGGGCGGGTCGCTAGTTTTTCATAATTTAAAGTTTTGCGACGCTAAACCAATGGTACTATAACGATTTTGTACTCGAAGAATAATTTTTTTGTGAGCTATCAGAAAAGCATTATCGTCAGTGCGAGGGTAAACAAATAAATAAATAAATCATGTCATAATCCATCGCGGAGGAGATTTCTCACAACCTGGACGAGATGTGTAAAATTTCTCAAAAATCTTCACAATTCGATAACTTGAAAACAATCCAATTTCTTACTGAAATTCTTTAAATGTTTATAGCAAAATAAACCCAGTTTAGTTTCGAAGATTTCAGGTCAAAATTGTCGTCTAGCAGGTACCTACCTATAATCTTTTTTAAGAAATGCACCCAATTACTAATCACGATGTATAAAATTTCATTAATGACTTAAGAACTCTTTACCAACCATGTTGGGATTAGCTGTCAATCCAGCCGGATGCAACAGCGTGCTTTACGTAGAGCAACTAACTATCCGACCTCCACAACACAAACCAGTAGTCCCAGTACCTAACTGTGTAAAGCAATACCCCATGGCAAGACTGATATCACATTTTCTGCCTTTGCCTACAGTCAAATCTCTGTACCACGAGCTCCTCATAACATCACTATCATATAATCATGTTCCTGCCCTTGTCCCATGTTACTTGGGATCGGCGCAACACGTTTTCTTCTTCACTACCGTCCTATCCCCCGTCACGCCATCACTGACGCCCTTTTCTTTCATATCGCACCTCACACAGTGTCTATCCACTTTTTCTTTGGCCTTCCCCTCCCTCTCCATCCATCCACATTTATATTCATAACTCTTTTAGTGACATGCGTTTTATCCCTCCTTATCACATGGCCATACCAGGACAAACGGTTTCCTTTCAACTTTTTTGTCACTAGCGTCACTTTCAAAATTTCCTCTTATAAACTATCAAAATGTCTAAAATCTTCCTACCTAGAAAAAGTCAATTGTTGCGCACCCAAACGTGGCGCCTTTAACGATGCTATCACTCGACATAAGAGCTCCTTGTAATCCGTGCTGATACTGTCAAAAATGCGCATCCCACGCCGAGCGCGTCATTTCGGAAGCGGCGGCTTGTCAGAGGTGCCCACATGAGGGCATTACACCTCTCTGGACGTTCCCAGATGTGCGATAGCCGGTGCACTCGCTTTGAGCGGCCCGCGGTGCCACGGGGGCACGCACGTGCTTTTGAGGCGACCCGCGCCGTCTCACGTCACCACACATAAATTGTCAATCTAGCCTTTACTAGATGAATGTGAGCTTCTATCCGCGCCTCTAAATGATCTGCTTTGCGACGACGAAATGCCGACGACCGCGAGACCAGCGGCAAGCCCAATCATAATGTTTCATGACTCATCATGATAACAACATCACAGAATATAAAAGAATCATGCCGAAATTATACAGAACTTTTGAAATGTATTTTGGTACTTAGTAAAGATATGATTACTAAATTATATTTTATAATAAAAGCTTCTTTGGCAATTGATCCAATATTATTTCAATTGTGTTCAAAGGTAATATAAATTAGGGATACCATTGTATTTTTCCAAGAAAATCTCAAAAAAATATTTGATCTGATAACACGAGTACCTTAGACAACATCGTTTTCCTCTTGTCCAGAGACAAAATGTATTTATGTCTATGAAAGTTTTAATCTTGAAGTAGATTTGTTTACATTGGTAATTAATAGAATTAAATTTTCTAATTAATTAGATCGCTTAGATCTAAGATAAAATTAATTGCTTGATACTACTAATCGTCTTAAATAAGTTAGCGCAATTCATGAATCCTTGCTAGTTCATGGATAGAAAGTGGATAGGTGACATAAAGCTTTTCACAATCTGGTTCAGTCTGTCTGAGCTGTAAAACGTTTTACAAGTAAACCGTCGATTGCATTCGTAAGTGACGAGTGCGGAGTGGCCGGCAGGTTTCCCTCGCGCTACAGTCAGTGCACGCGCACCTGTGCCCAATGATGGAGAACAATTGCTATCATTAGGGCCCATCGCCTTGCGCCGAGCCCACACGATACATATTCAAACGGTGCCACGACAATGCAAGTTTATTTTAAAGACAATAAATTATCGCTAATGCCCAATTTGCGTCGACCGGTTAACAATGCCCGTTCCCGCAATTACTTAAACTCGTGTAACTGCGTAGTTGCATACGATACGATCTGTGTCCGACTCCGAGCATCCAACGTCATTGTCTCACTCGATACATGCTCCGCAATTACACTGTATCGATTACAGCTGACTCAGTTGACTTCGATTCGAACGATTGACTGCGACCATAAAACATTGTTTTTAGTACACGTAATTAGTGTTCCAATAAAACGATATCTGCCTTCTTTGTCGACAATCTGCCTCTGGATCTCAGACATGTACTTTTAAACGTGAGTAAGTAGGTTTAATGGTTTGAAAAAATGTCAGGTAAAGCACTGAGTCACACACTTGTCTGTATGAAATTCGTATCACGTGTAGCCAAACAGCTTCTGGAAACCACAAACGATGTAAAATATACATGCCGGTTCGCAATCTGCCTTATCTTAGGCCGGAAGTTGACAATGGCAGTATTTCTGTTCTAAGTCAGTCATATAAATCTAGTCCGAGGTATATTCTAAAACATAGTGGATTAAAATATATAGTTAGACAACTTTCAAATGAAAGACGCTGGTCCGCACGCATGGGGGCCCCAAATAACGGTAGGAGGGATTCACTTCGCAACATTCTAGATGGAACAGAGGAATAGCAAATCCTTGATATTAGTTTAGTCATAGATGTTAAGAATTTCGGTTTGTTGGCAAATGCTGGGTAACCTGATATAGCTGTTGACACGATGAACAATACAGAAAGATAAACCCGCTTTCCTGTAGAAAAATTATTACAAGCAATTAATTTTGTTAAAACCGGAATTAACCAACAATTTGGCGAAGCTTCAGAATGTGATTTCTGAATTGTTGCAAAATCCAACAAAAATGTGCTTTTAGCTTGAAGCTTGGCATTTAAACAGTAGAAGATGTCGAATTCTTCCAATGTTTGCAGAATGTCTCAAGACGAATAACAACATACGCTCCGTCGACTTGATTATAATCTTGTATGAAATTCCTGTGAGCGCGAGAATTGCGTCCCGGTTACGTGTCGTTATAAACTAAACTAGCTACTGATTATTATTTGTCGAAAACAGGAGGAACGTTGGCAACTAGATACTTTGAGTCACTTCAAGTTGTTGTCTTAAAAAAAATAACAGTACACTAATCGCAGATTCAATCAGACCTACCTAAATCAAACCATACCTATTCTAAATACAAAAAAAAAAACAAGATAATTGGGGCTTCTTAGCACAGGCACAAAAAGGTACAGTCTCTTAACAATGTCAATCAAACACGTATTATCAATGTAGTCACTCATTTTTGAATGAGCTTATTCAAATTATAGAATTGTATTAAATATAGGACAACATATTTTGTATCTGTGCTATTGATATCACAATGGTCTATAAATAGTATCCATCTAGATACAACGCATTGTTATAAATATTACTAATAATACCTTAAAGTTATTTGACTTTGCATCCATCTTAAAATACGTTTTTTTTTTTAAGAAACTACAAGACGACAGTTTAATAGTATCGGTGTTGTAAAACTGGATGTGAGCCAATGTTTGTCTAGTTTTAAGTTTTGTGCAATCGCCCTATTTTTCTAAACTAAAACAGTTGCACGCGACACGCTTGAACAGTAACGTAACGGACACGTTTCCAATAATATTTAGCGCTTCAAACATTTACTCATGCTTGAGCGTGACAGTACGTCATGGAGACTTCAAAATATTTACCTACAAAATTCGTGTAATAAGAAGTAATGTAAAATATTGATATACTTATTAAACAGCGAGTGTATCTCAACAATGCTAACACATTGTCTATAGGTTAACAAGAAAACAAATCAAAAGACGTGCCAAAACAATGATCTGAAATTATACGTTCGCGGTCACGCATCCAATGATTAATCCTGTCATACACAACCAACGACTAATCATGCTTGGTCTCTGTGATTCGCTTAACGCACTAAGAAACTAATTGTCTTGATGTCGGACGCGTGCCCTCGGACTTGACTCATCGTCTCACTTCCCAAAGGAAGACTAATGTAATAAACGACATAACAGAAAAAAAAATGCGGATACTCTAATTAATGGACGCAAGACCCTGACCGTTGATGTACACTGGACAAATGAACTGGCACGATGCTGCAAAGCCACTACTCTTAATCGTCGTGACCTTGTCACGAACAAATTATTGTAACGCAGAGAGCTGTTTGCTTCCGCGAAATGACATGTCATCAGTCTTAGAAACTCATTAAGAACGCCGTAGAATGCTTTTGCAGACTTCCGTGTATTACAAAACAGCGATCGTGAATAACAAGAATTAAAGCTTAAAAGCTGAATCCTGTTTACAGATGATTATTTATCTAATATACTTTTAGTAGGTGTTAGTTCTGCGGTTTAGGTGATTAAGATAACGTCTAATTTATCGCAAGAGGCTGGAAATGTCACTGGATTTTAGAGTGATACAAGAAAGAGCAATCAAAATGCCTGTTTGACTGCTAAAATATTTAAGTATTGATAGAAAAATCAGAAGAATCTGCATTTAGTTAGGTACCTACAACATGTTCATGACAAAATATAAAACCAGGCAATTTATTTACGTAATAATACTTAATATTTGTTTTACCTCTCATAGAGAGAAAGTCTGTGTCCCAGCAGTTGAAACATTTAAGGCTGATAATGATAAATATGTTTTACAAGATAGCAATAAAAGTAGATACGAAAGCAATAGTAAATTAATCTTACATACAAACAATAATGCTCCAGGAAGCATACAATCAGTTAGTTAGGGCCGAATTAACAGCTTTACATTCAAAAATCGGGGTAATGAATCTTAAATATTATTCAGCCAAATTGTGAACGCTTAGCCAAGAGTTGGTTGGTGATAATTTGCTGTGTAATTTAAATTCTTCCTTTTATTTTTTATTTATATATAAATGGTATACCTACTCAACGTTAACTTTAAATACTGACACACAAGTAAACATTATCTTTAACTACCCCTGCAATCAATGCCAATGATGATGTACTTGTAAATAATCCTAGTTGTTTCCGAAGTAGATGCAGCAAGAACACTGTAACGTAGATAAGTCTCGGAAATATTGTCAACAAATCTTGTTTCTCCGGCTTGTACTGAACTTCTGAAGCTCTAAACAAGCGGCATTCAATTTGGAATTTCGACCATTGTTGATAGAATAACACTTTCTAAAGCCTCTGCATTCACGATGATATGATTTGCATTTTCAATGAAATTGTATTCTACACAGTTTAGTGACCTAACCCATTATGAATCATTCATTTGCCTAGCCTTTTTCCCAACTATGTTAGGGTCGGCTTCCAGTCTAACCGGATTCAGCTGAGTACCAGTATTTTACATGGAGCGACTGCCTATCTGACCTCCACAACCCAGTAACTGAGTAATAAGGTACCCCTTGGCTAGACTGGTGTCAGATTTCAAGCTTCTGACTACTCGTAACGACTGTCAAAGATCTTCAAATGACAGCCGGGACCAACGGCTTAACGTGCTTTCCGAGGCACGGAGGAAACCCGGTATGTTGAAATGGTCACCCATCCACGGCCCGACCTCGTCAAGCGTTGCTTAACCTTAAGATCGACCCGTGCGGCTGTTATTATTTAGCCACGAGCTATGACCCATTATGAATCTATACAAATAAATAAAATGTAAGTGTCTGTATGTAATTGAATGCATGTGAAAGTATATACGGAACTAATAACAAATAGGTTATAGATTTTTTCCTGTTTGTGCCGGGTAATTTCCGAAACGGCTAGGCCGATTTTGACGGGACTTTCACTGATAGTAAATGTTATAAGGAATAACATACTCGCATAACATAGACGAAGTCGCGGGCAACCGCTAGTGAAAAATAAAATGATGTTATGTGTCCCGGGCGAATCCGAAAGTTGTTATGATTGTCTACCTACCCATATTAACCAAGTCTATCCACATATTTTTAAAAACGTTTGGTTTTGTCTCATACTAGTATTTTGATTAGATTTTTTAAGGTTTATCATAATAAAATGAATAGCAAAGGATTGAATCATGGTAGAATAAACACACTACATATACAACAGATTAATTCTTCAATGAATTAAGTACAACTTCACAAATACTAAGAGTATTCTTATAGATTCTATCCAGTTTTGCAGAGAATCAGATACCGTATTCTAATCTAATACCAAAGCTAAATAAATAAATCTAATATACAATTATTTTGTACCAAATTCACAAGCTACCGCAAGTATAGCTCTGATATATATTAGGACCGAAATTCTCTCTGATTAGGTTAAAAATAGAGAAAACAATATACCACATAATACAGTAGCAACAGTCGTAGCATAGTAATCATAAAACTAGTCGAAAATATTATAGACAGTCACGTTAGCTTGTGGTAAATTATTTTATATAGAAAAAACCGCATTGAACGACTTTCATTATAATTTTACTTGTGATAGAACTGATAGAGCAATAACTTTTGAAGAGACTTGAGAGAGTTCAATGGAATAATGCATCAATCAACAATTTATATTGTTGTGTACCAACTACCAACAACTACAAGGTAGTAAGTATAAAACTTAAATGCAGAATATAAAAAAATTAAACCGATTTCCAAAACAAAACACTACAAAGCGAATAATAACTATCTTTGCCAAAGTCGGTGTCTTTTGTACCCATTGTTTTCCGTTATTCGACGTGCTTTATTTTCCTCTTTTTAGTTTTTGCAGGTACCTCCTATAATCATGAAAATTTATAGCCAAAGTACATCTCATGACGATTCCAATAAGCCCAAACACGACTAAGATACATTGTTTTATTTCGGAGTTCCAGTAGCCATTGTGGTCTTCCTCATCAGTTCCACTTCACCAAATGATACTTTCTGAAGGCAAATGATTGCATTGTTGATGAAAATACCAAAATCGATATGTATATGGCTATAATATTTGAGGAGTTCCCTCGATTTCTCTAGGCTTCCATCATCAGATCCTAGTGTCTTATCATGGTACCACCCTTGGGATATCTCCTTTGCAACAAAAAATGAATCATCAAAATCGGTTCATAAACAACGAAGTTATCCGCGAACACACATAAAAAAAAATATATATATATACGGTCGAATTGAGAAACCGCCTCCTTTTTGGGCAGTCTGTTAAAAACATCAATCCTTTTTTAAGCCTTTACGAAACTGTGCAATATTGAAAAAGAATCTCTATAAGAAGCGAAGACAGCGAGTATAAAAATACTTGAAAATACCTAAGAAGAAGCTAAATGCATATTTTCACAAAATATATTTCTCAGACTGCAACAACCGCAGTTCGCAGAGAACTAGCTGTCCAGTGGATAATTGTAATTGGTGACCGACATAAGTGAGTCAGACACAAGTGGCGTCCTATATCGTTGATTATTTACGGGTTGCAGCGCAACTCGTAATTGCGGTCGGGACCCCGCCACACGGCTCGTTTATCTAATTAGCGTCCCGGTGCGAGAGTCTGCGCGCACGTCTGCCCGCCGCAACTCGCAACCGCGCAACGCCCGGGCGCACACACGTCAAAATGAGTACTTTAGGGGGTCAAAAATATTGGAAATAAGAGAACCGATAATTGATGCGCTTTTTGATTGCTATTGCAAAACCTCATCCTATCCTACCACTTGTGACATGATTCGGTTTATCTAAATGGAGTAAAAACCATTATGTCACATTTTTTTGTATACCAGCAATATTGATGTCAATTATTGTTTCATTTAAAATAATTTACCAAATAAATTATAAGACTGAGTCTTTATAAAACTGGTATGACTCGCTACTTATACAAATACAAAAATATAGTGTCTACATTATGAAAATAAAATGCTTTTTATCAACAAATTTTCATTTTTTAACACTAAAAACAATTCCATTTTGGTAATGTTCATTTTTTGATTGGTTGATTCACTGCAACTACCCGGAAAAAAAACATACTAGCTTTAAAATGCGTTGTTATGCGGTTCTAGTTTTAACACCACGTTTAGTCAATGCCTTAATTAATACAAATATCATGCTCATACATCGATACTTAGCGGGACTTTTTTTGTATCTCTGAGAAAATCTGAAGTATTTGTTAAAATCATTTGTTTGTTATTACAGTACATTTTGCGACTCAATTAATTTTAATCACAAAAAAATACATTCATTTATTAAATACATACCTGAAGCAATAATACCCATAGTAAATTCGAACACTTTGCGAAAAACTGACGAAAAAATGCGGCTTGTAACTTTCGATGTTTGAAGGTAACTATCGACTCGTTATTTGACGTTTACCTGCTCGACCTTTTTACGCCTTTGTTATGAATAGTAACAAAATAAATTGTACTTACTTCGAACAAAGGACTATCTGGCTTTGTAAAAGCAATGAAATTAAGACCGTACGTTCTTGCAAATAAAGCTCATTTTGACCCCCTAAAGTACTCATTTTGACGTGTGTGGGGCGGCGCGTGCGCAACCTCCACTTACATTAACTAACACCGCCATGATTAAATGAGCCATAACTGATAGCAACATTAACTAGCTACGAAAACGTCGCGCTTGAAACAAACAAATACATGGCGTCAATACTCATTACTGTGTTGTTGATCAGACAGCCGACTTGATATATGGAAATAATAAGACTATTAGACTAGTACATCCTTGTCAGTAATTTATCATTGTTACACAGTGGAAAATAGTATGTGACAACATGCAAGTCATTGGTTAGGAGAGCTTGTGGCTTAATAATAACAGCCGCACGGGACGATCTTCAAGGTTAAGCAACGCTTGCCGAGGCCGGTTCGTGGATGGGTCACCATCCATTATATACCAAGGCTCCTCCGTGTCTCGGAAAGCACGTTAAGTTGTTGGTCCCTTGGCTTGTTTGAGATATTTGAGAACCTGGAACCAGTCTACCCAAGGGGTATCGTATTACACAGTTACTGGGATGTGGTGGTCAGATTGTCTATCATCATAATTTTTAATGTTCCCACTGCTGGGAGGCCTACTCTCTGTGAGAGGGAATGGGCCGTAATCTATCACGCGGGCCCAATGTGAGTTGGTGGATTGGATGTCACATGTCTTCGAATTTTTGTTTCTAGGACATGTCGGTAGCCTCACTATATTTTCCTTCACCGTTATGAGAGCCTCCTAGAGAGATTGTCTATCGCTCAATGTAAATTACTGGTGGTTAGCTGCATCCAGCTAGACTGGAAGCCAACTCCAACATAGTTGGTAGAAAGTAAGGCAGATTGACTTGTCTACAAGTTTAGGTAGTTTATGACGCACTTACATACCTTCCTACTTTCATGTCCTGTTATATCGTTTTTTTTCATTGTGGTCAAAAGCATATCAGGAAAAGCAATAAAGCAGTAGTGTCCGACCGAAACTGGTTTTTACGAACGAAACCGTATTTCGGCAACTGTCTCAGTTTCGGCCGAAATCGAAACTTCCTTACAAGGATCTTGTTTTGAGGGAAAAATAAAGAAAACGTTATTATAATCAGTCAGTCTTTATTTTATTATTTTTATTCCCATAGCTATGCAGTCTTCGACATTTTCACTTGTTGGTACAACGAACATGATCGATCACAGCGCGAGAACTCCCGAATGCAGTTTCGGGTTCGGTCGGCGGCTAACCTGCCGAAACCGAAACTCGTTTTTTTGCCGAAACTCGACCGAAACCGAAACTGAACTTTCGGTCGAACACTATAAAGCAGTGATAAATTGTAACTTTGATTGTAACAATTGATCGTATTCATGGTTTGTTCTTCGTTCTTAATTACAATTCCAAAAGCGAGCACTGAGTCAGGTCAAGACCGGTCACTATTACTGACTTATGTTCAGTTTTAATTGCTTTGCCCGATATAGCTCACCATTAATATAAAATGTACATCATGACAAACAGACTTTAGTCACAGTTCTAGGTAAGTATTGACGATTTAAAATTAAACCGTTATTGTGGTTTAATTTGAGATTTACTTATACATTTGTAATAACGGAAGTTTATACTTACGTAGAGATAAAATTTTATACTGCACTAGTATGATAATAATTGATAATGAACAAAAGTATGAAACAACTTTCATGAAGAAAGACATAAAATGCTGTAATCTATAAGGCATTATCTTCTGGGATACATTCCAAAGTGAGCCATAAAAAGTGCCGGAGCAAGGAAATAAGAATACTTTATGGATATCGACATTTATGTCGTATTCTTCGTGCACAGAACAAACCTAAAGATTCGATTTTATGCAAACTCCTTCACGCTTAAGCAGCTTACGTCCATGATCATCAATTATTATAATATGACTGCACATTAACTTCGGTATTAATTAAAATACAGCACCTGATCTTGTTAGACAGATATATTTTAGTAGCTGCTACAACATTCAAAATTAATATTCGAAAATTACAATCTTTTGCCATGATATTACCAAACAAACAATCGTGGGATCTGCTTAGAGTTGCCAAATCTAATATATAATTATCCTACTATATTTTGGGCTAACAATAATATATTGATTGAAAAATATATAGTTGCTGAATCTATTATATTTTAGTCACATATCAAATTTCCGTTTTGCATAGGTCGTGTAAATGAAACTGCTGTAGCAGCTTAAATTCCTTTGACTTTCTGAAACAGATAATAATTTAATTACTTGGCAAGACTCTTTCTGTCTCGCATTTTAGAAATATGTGCATTATACTCAATAGACTGGCCTGCTGTCAGACAAATAATTGAGAATTTATGCACCTTGAGTTCAATTAACTCACTTTTATCTACTACTCTCTTCTATATGCTACAGCACCCGAAATGTACCTACCTCAATCTAATTTTCCTCTTTAAAATGTCTGGCAACCTTAGAACTACTAGTTCTATACCTGCAACAAAGTTATTGATCTAGATCACCGTAACGCAATTAACGTTGCCAATGATGAAACGAATGAATTTAATACTATTAATATAACACAGGAAAAAAACAGCAAGATGAATAATACCTACCTCACTGTATTGGGGGGAAAATCTTGTCAATGGTTCGCAAGCATCGAGGACTCTTTTTTAGGACATTACTTCTCTAGGACATTACTATGCTAGACTAGATTTTAGTATTTACTCTCACAGTGTAATAATTATGTACATATCTCTCTTAAAGCTTTAGTAGTGGTATTAAGTACCAAAAATAAGAAGAATAGGTGTCAAAAACACCATTTGAGGAACTGTCAAGATAATCATTTGTTACGATGCCATAATAAGTTTTAGATAAGAAATAATATTAGAACGAATTAATTATAAGCATGGAAAAACGCAATCTCATTTCATATAGACACCACAATCATTTCAAACAAGAGATATCTTGTTTTGTTAAATTAAAATTTGAAACGTAGGAACTTACCCATTACACAACACAACAACTTATTTTTTGCACTTTGCAGTGGTAAAATCTCATTGTTTTCATATTAATTGGTTCATTAAGATACCGTTCGTTATAAGCACTAAGCATATATAGGTACTAGACAGCAAGCAAAGAAATAAGCAAGAATGTTTAGATTTACAATCAAATAAGTGCGTAAGTATCAATTCATTAATAAAAATAAGCAGACATAAAAACAACAACGCATTAACTCCAGCAATTAAACACAAGAATAATGAAGAACACAAAGCAGTTAGCGAATACAGAAACAAGCAAGCAATCAGGCAAGAAAGCAAGCATTTTTTGTATATATTTCGCCAGAAGACCTGACGACAGCCTCACTTCTCTCGATCAACGCCAATCCGCTTTTGCGATGCCTCGAACGCACGCTTCATTCTGGACCTGCTTCGCAAACAGTTGGCTTCACGATCTACAAGACTTGGAAAGATATATTGATTAAGACCCGGGTATACCTCTTTGTTATTCTCCCTCAAGGATAAGGCGGAACAAGAGTGTCATGCATGCTTAGAAAAAATAACGCATATTCTAAGCGTGCATGATTGTTTTTCTATCCTCTGTTGGATGTTGAGGTTGACGATTATAGATCATAAACGTCTGGAACACAAAGTGAGACCTACCTAACTATAACGTGCATACAGTGCGTTGAAGTTATATTAGGATGATTGATTCGAGTAGATTCGAAGTATTGAACTGGATATTGTATTTCAGACACACATTATTTGTATATCTGATACGTGCATTGTAGTATAATCGTATATCTGATAACTTGACTAAATATTAAACCTGGAACGTAAGATATGCCAGTTTTACCTACGCCTGGTTTTCTAAACAAATTTTACAACGATGTAATATTCTATGTTTGTTTGTAGAAAGTACTTTCTTTCTCTGATAGAAAGCTACTTTTTATTCTGGCAATATCACGGATCCTGTAGGATAAGCTACGGGAACATATGCCTAAGAAATGGCTATTCTTACGTTTAGTAAAATCAAAATCATTTTTTTATTTCACATAGGCACTACATGGGCACTTATAAAACGTCGACAAAAGGTGCACGGTTCGGGTTGGTCGTTTCCTATGGAGAAGAACCGCCAAGAAACTTCATGGTTACTCTTTTAAAAATGGTTTGGTTTTACAATATTTCCATGTTACAGCATTAGTATACATATAATAACATATATAAGTTAACAAATTTTAACTAGTATCTAGAAGGCCTACAATGTTCACACATTCTCAAAACAATCGGTAAAAGAATCAATACAAAGGTAAAAAAAATAAGTATAACAAGACTAAATTTAACATGTGGCACAAATGTTGTTATCAGTGCTGTAACTATTCTTAGCAAAGGGCTATAAAGATGATTGAAAACCATTGTAAAAAGTCTAATTAAAAGAAGGAAAGAAAATATGAGATTTAGAATAGTTAGAGACATCCACATATATTTGTGCCGATTACAAGTTACCAGGGAAGCTGCATGCGCAGTACATGAAGTTCTAAATCTAAGACTAGCAAACAATCCATCTTATGATTAACGAGCTAATAGTACATTCTGTATTAAGGGCGGTAAGTAAGGAATTACGATCGAGGCTCTAGTCCCGAAGTCGAAGACTGAGGGCTTTCTGAGTCGAGGTTCGTAATTATGCTGTGCTATAAATTAAAAAAATATTACTTACCGACCTTGGGTTTCATGAGAAAGAGAAACCTCAAGGGTTTTATATGGGGTATTACGGCCAAGTTAACCTGTACCTATGTTTAGATACTGTTTACGTGCAGTGTGATGAAAAATATATACATATCATAATGATTATTTTAGTATGTTGCAGAATTAGTACTTAACTGACATATCAAAAAATCTACGCCAAGCGACGGTAGTTGTCAATAAATTATTTGCCATAATTAAATAATTGCAGTTCTTCTTTAATATTATTTTTTTAGTAAAACAAAATATTCTCATGTATAACAACCAGAAAACAAGAGATAAAGAGTCAAGTTCTGCCAAACTATACCATAAACTAAAGTGTTAGCACTTACTGACAGACTTTAAAACAGCAAAATATACCGTGTAGGCGGCATCGCCAAAATCTAATCTTGAAAAGTCAATTTTGTTCAAAATGCCGCTATGTCCACAAAAAATCTGAATGCCTCGGAATGAGTCAAAGATGTTCCTAAGACGCCGACGGCAATGGCTCTGGTAGTGTGTTGGCGGGAACAATGCTTCTAATCCGCGCCAGTTTCAAACTTGCAGACCTTACCTTGACTCCTACGCCACAACTCCTTTTACTGAACAAAACCTTGTTCATGAGTCGCCTAGATATCACTTCCACCTGAACTACGTCACTTTTGCTTTTCAACTTTCAGAATTCACCAAAACATTATTTGAATCATTTCTGTCGATAGTCTTTAGAAGTTTATCGAACAATTCGGACACGTTCTTTCACGCCGGGACAAGAATTGTTAGAATGACGAGGTAAGCATAACACCAAATAAAATGTAATTTTTGAAAACCATGACACCATCCTATGACATTAAACGTGGCTATCGCAAAAAATCTAATCCAAATTAACCTTTTGTGTAAACGCATGCAAATCTGATGAAGTAAACAAAGCAGCAACACACAACAAAGTTACCACTATTGACAGTTTTTGTTATGGTATTATTCATGAGGAATGGCCTCCGAGCTAATGAATGAATGGGCCACGCTCGCCGTGCGCCGCCCACGGCTACTTCATTCATACGTAGCCCTGCGTGGTCGCGGACTTGTTCTCAATGTCGCCTTGCAACGCCGACCCATACACGACTGACACCTATGCTTACACGTTGCCGTACTGTTTACTCGCAATACGTTAACTTCAACAACTAAGGGATAATGGAACATACACGAAAAATAACACGCTCTCCGAAGTCTCCGTTCTCCTACACATTTACTACAAATGTCAAAGGTTCCCCAAAGGCCTACTGAAATTTTGTAGTAGGCTGAACATCTGCGTTATCTCCTAAAACAATAAAGTCCACTCAACAGGTTGCCTTAGAAAGGTCACAATCGATAAGAAATGGCAGAGTTGAGGATGAATAAGGCGAGCCACCAGCTGTGAGGGATCGCCGCAAGAGTCGGGATGAATGGCGAAGGGGTGCCGGAGGTATGGGTTAGGGAGGCTCGGCACGTGTTTCGTGGCCATGGTCACGGGATGACGTCCGACATTTAAAGGCGCATGCGCGGTAGGAAGCAGGTTCAAGGACGTTGAATCGATCGCGCTTAATGCCAAGCTGGCCCCAGCCACGGTCGGACGCTGCTCTTCACCAGGGACAATCGAAGCTGCTGTCATTGCCACGGCCACACAAGAGGCCGCCACACGCCGCACTGATGCAGACAATACGGAAGTACTACCTTTCATAGTATATTTCAAATTTTATTATAATGCATGTATTGTATGCAGTAAAAATATTGTGCATAAATAAACAATTTAAGTATTGTGTGTCTTATTTCGGTATAGCAAAACCTGAATTTAAGAAAAAAATGCCTTCATTAGAAAATACGAAATTTATGCCTCAAGCAGAAATAAAGATGAACAATAACCACAAGTCTCACTGTTTCTGAAACGACAAGAAAAAACGTTAGGTACGTAAGATTCTTTGCATTCAAGAATGAAAAAAAACTTAAAAAATAAACAAGTTATTTTGCTTTACAAAAACAAAAAGTTATAAATAAATGATACATTGTACTTTACGACAGGAGACAGAGGCAGTCAGTTTGCGCGGTAAATCCGTATTCTTTCGGAGCGCGCCAGTTGATTGCGCGCGTAATCCGCCGTAAATAAGGGACGCGTGCGCAACGCTGATTACATTACGGCTGAACACGCACATCGAGAGCACATGGAGTCGCGTGACAATAAAAATTAAATTATACTTAATTATAATGTATTATTTGACAGTTTACAAATGACTTCACACTTTTATATACATTTTTAGAATTCGTTTTCCCATGGTTAGTAAGTTGGGATCTTATGGAACTAAACTCTTAATAAATCTTAACGCAATCAACAGACAAAATTATTATGATTGTATAATAGCAAAAACAAATCTAACTAGTACCTAAGTATATTCACATCTGAATTAAGTATTCAGCGTTGAAAATGAATTAACTGAAGCTATATATAGGTAGGTAAGGACTATGAAGGCAAGGACGACTAAAATGGGTAACAACAAACCTAACGAAAAGCTTTGTACCTATACTCACATAGTATATTCACAAAACTACAACACAAATGGAATCTCCACAGCATTACGTGTGCAAATGCACTGATTGCGACTGCAAGTGTCGCACGCGCGTGTCAAATCGCCGGAGCACCCACGCCTCGCACACACATCCCGACACCAGCCACTATCTCACACAATACGAAGTCGATGTACACCATAAAACCGCATTGCATGATCAAACTACTCCTCCAGTAATCAAATCTACTGAAACATTGCTTATGCCGCAATTTGCTGCAACAAAACACAATATTTACCTTATCGCCATAATAACTATCAGGTAGCCACTATTATTGTCATATTTATACAATACGGACGCCATTTCCCTCTTTAAACATTGTGACATTAACCACAAATTACAGAATTTATATGTGTGCGCGCCATTCATGAAGTCGCCACGAATGCCACGATTTCACTGGAAGCCGTAGTGTGGGGAAGGTGGGGAAATAGGGTAGTGGGGTGAGGTGCCTCCCTATTTATGAATGAGGCCGTACGTCATTGATATCGATCGGGGCTCAGCGTTGCGCGGCCCCGGTAGAGGTTACCACACAAGGGCAGTGCTGGCGGTCGATCAACAGGTGGCCGGCTGACGCACGCCGCATATACAGCCTTCCGCTAATTTTTGTCACTTAAGTGATGACGTCAGAAAGATAAAGCGCCAGTTTGCATTTTATCCTGCTTTATCTCTACATCACTTGGTAAGTAGGTAAGTTCTTCATGGATCAGAAGCCTTTATATCGGCACAGACGTTCTAAGGGAAATCTGTTTTCCTGACTATAAGGAGGGGGTAGGGGCGCGACGGCGACGGTGGCGGCTGTGGCGGGTGTGGCGGCGGTGGCGACTTTAATTCGCATGTTACACAGAGGCGCCCATCAGCTTCAAGTTCTTTCCAGAATCTTATTTAGGTTTATCTGCGAATTGCCTTCTCCCTCTACATACTATTACTTTAAACGCTTTGAGGTCTTTCAGCCTACAGATGTGAATAAATCTTAATAATTTCATAATTTATTTGAAATTCTAACAATCAGTAAACAAAAGACGTAGGCTGTGCCTGTAGATAATATCTCAAATTGTGATTATGATCTCTGTCTTTAATTAAGTCTATTGAATAGGAGAAATCTAAGAGTTACAGTTTAACTTAGATCCTGGGAAAACTCGTTGTTTTTCTTGCTATGGATTTTAAATTAAATTGCATTGTAAATTAAAACGATAAATAAATAATTTACGTATCAAATGATAGATGTTACACTGTTAGGGCACATGGGTCTCGTATAACAGTGTAGCCGTTCCGAACAACAGTCCTAACTGTATTAACACTCCCTATGACGTCCATCGAACAAAATATCATACATGACATGCGTAATATTTGGTTTAGCTCTGATAGCTGATCTACACTCGAGTTATTTATCGGAAAATAAAAGTGTGGCATAAGTGTCGTGCGTCACGCGAATAATTCCTACCTCCCTGGGGGGTGCGGAGTTCCTGACGTCAGCGCCACCACAACCCCCCTAAGATTCTCGCTACTCACTACTCTATTCATAATTTTCGGAATTTATTTTATATGCACGACAATTGGAAATTTACCTAGTACATAGGTACTTACCGATCGATTTTACCTCGACCCCAATGTATCAATGAAAGATTAACAATCAAGGAAATATAAACTTTCGTGAAGTTACTTTGATTAGTTTGATACAACAAAAGCGTTGTTACTAGAGGCGTCTCTCATTGAAGATATAAACCTCTCATTTTAATTGCAAGTCGGAAATACTGATTTCAAATTTCCTTTTCAAAGAATATTATCGCATCGATAACAAGCTAAATATATTTGAACATCACCCTGTTACATCATGTTCACAATCAACAGCGCATACGTGGTGGTGACTACGTAAATGCGTACAAATTACGTTCAAACGACGATTACACAGTTCTATAAATGTATCGTGATAAACATTTAGCTGTTTAGGGTGTCTGTGTACGTCAGCAAGCTAGTGATAAATCTGCACTAGATTAGAATTTTCGAGTGTTGATCGATGAAAGCGTAATTATAAGCATGAGTGCGGCGTGACGCGGCAACCAGCTCATCTTGACGTGACGACTGCCAATATTAATTTCGCGTCACTGCACGCTATTTCAGCGCGCGTTATCGGTCAACGGATGGAAGGTGCTAACCTATGTGGGCGCTTCGGATCGACGCTCGCAGGTACTGTTATTTCCATACTTCTTGTCTCTATTCTGCAAGGATTTTCAGCTGCAGCAGCCGTTATATGTAACGTTAGAGACTGCAGTTGTTTAATTGCCCACCACTTAAATAGAGCCATTCGTAGAATCGTTTATAGCGTTCTACCATTGAAATTATCCGACACTGAAGTACTACCTTAATCAGGGTCAGCTACATGGGCCAAAGGACTTCGTTTTAGGTTACCGTTGTCAACAAGGAACCCTTAGTTTCGCCATGTCCGTCTGTCTGTCCGTCCATGTTGGTTCCGTTGGCATGGATATACATATTAATCGCGCCGACAGAGTGGTAAAATAAAATCAAGCAAACATTTTTTTTTAAGGTTCTACGTCCTGTACAAGTATTTCGAGGTTGTTTTTTTTTCTCGTCTATCCCGTGGTGTGGGATATCGTTGGATAGGCAATTCAAACATATTACGGGTCTGAAAACTATTTATCGATTTTGGGATCCCTTTGCGTAAAATTAAGCTTTAAATTGCATTTTTTTGTTAGAGTCAAGTGTCTCCCCTCCCATTTAGCTGGCAGGGGCCAGCTAAATGATTGCTTTTGGATATGCGAAAAATTTCACGGCAGTAGTATATATACGTATAACGAAATTAAAAGGAAAACGATCTCATCTAAGTAGGATTTACAAGTTTACGAGTAATGGTCGACTAACTTATAAAATGTACTTGGAAAAGTAAAAAAATTGTATATTGACGTATGGGGACAACAATTTTTTAATGGCAAAGTTAATTTTGTCCCTTCGTTAGAGCAATATTCGGTGCTTTCATGGTTTATGAACGTTAGTAATATTACCTATTCATTTGGTGAAGTAGCTGTTCATACGGAACTCTCTGTGCGCGATTCAGACTCGCACTTGGCCGGTTTATAGAGCAGTTTAGAGGAGGTTACTATTGTTATCAGCAATAATGTGCCAATACCATGACCAGACTTGGGACACCAGACTGCAAATAAAAATACCTAGCTACGGCCAAGAATTAGTCATGTTTGTCACATCAACATTAAAATTTGCATAACAGAACCAGATTTTATGCACCTGCTTACATAAGAGCTGCAATATATATTAATTAGAAAGCCAACATACTTTGGCATGTTTCAGTAGAACATCGTGATTCATCAATAGCACTAATGAAAGATAATGTAACAGTTTATATATTAATAGCTGCCGGCGGCGTGGCATCGTCACCTAGAATTGCATTTGCAACACAAGCGGGTATTATTAGCCCGAGTTCACACATGCTCGCCAAACAGCAGCAGTAGGTCGACTCATTGTCGAACCACTTTCTAATACTACGGCTCATAACACAAGTGTTTACTTGATGTCTCTGCGACAATGATACGTTTACGGGGGCGTTATTGCTACTAGACTGTCGTAGGCGGCCACCTATCTGTCTTTTAAGTTGTTCCTTTAGAGTCTCAAGCGGTGAGATCACGTCTGGGATGGAACTGCAAGGAAAAATGATTTTCAAAATAATGTTCCATTACATTTAGGATCAAATAAGTTCGTAAGGAATCATTAAAAATCCAATATAGATTTCTTTGATTAAAACCTTTTAGCATCTCATCATCTTGAAGATTTGGTTTAGTAAGTAGGTTGTATAAGAAACGAATATAACAACATCATTAACAGCACTCAAAGATAAAGACAATGTTAATGCATCTATGCTACAGTACAACTATGTTCTTAATGTCCCACGGCAATCATCGCATTTCCGAATACAAACGAGATGCTAATTTGAATGTCCATCAATTATTAGATTTATCGTGTACTAGCGGACGCCTCGCGGTTTCACCCGCGTAGTTCCCGTTCCCGTGGGAATACCTACATGGATAAAAAGTAGCCTTTGTCACCCGGGGATAGTGTAGCTTCCCAACGGTGAAAGAATTTTTGAAATCGGTCCAGTAGTTATTAAGTTTATTCGTTACATACAAAAATACAAATCGTTCCTCTTTATAATATCATGAATAGACATAGATAATAATTTGTATTTAAAACTAAGCAGGTACTTTTTTGTTGTTTTGTTTTTCGTGTTGACATATAGAGCTGTAAAACTATTTTCATATTTTAATGCAGCAGCTTTCCTCCCATTTTTTAAAACATTAAAATAAAAAGTATTAATAACTCTATATACTTCCAAGTTGCTTAAGAGCGTCCGGCCTGCATCAAGTGCCAAGGGCAACTGATAGAAAGCCGACGACTGACGAAACACGAAGTTTGCCGAGGGACAAGAAGAAAATAGTCGTACTGTACATATGTATGTAGCTCAATTCTATGCTTTTCTTAGCGTACACTAGAGAATGTAAAACACTATGTTGTTAATCTAAAACACGACACAAAACATGAAAAGACAGTAGCGAGCGGCAATAACACGTAGAAATGAGCAAGGTATCTGTCCACCTACTCAGTACTCACTGGTCATCCTAACGGCGACCGCTAGAAATCGCTTGATTGTTTAAACATAATTGTTGTAATTCCCACGGCAGATATAAATCCACACTTACTACGACATGTTATGGCACTACATTTGGTATAGTGAGACACAAAACAAGCACTCAACGACAAAAAGAAAATTGTATTTGAATAGATCGGCATAAATGCAATGACATGGCAGACACAGTTGACCATGTTTCTATGAAACATAACGGCAATTAATCTCAAGACCCAAAAAAGTAACCACGACTTTCGTCAGTCTGGAAGCGTATAGCAAATATCTTGACTACTTCGGCGAATCCATAAACTAAACTAGAAACAAAACATGTAGCATCGGTAACTACCAAGTCATATGACTGATACTTCACACAAACACGAAACCGTGAATAATAATCCAGAAGAAACAAATAGTAGCGCGCTAGAAATAGACAGCGGTATTGAAGCAACGGTCCGAAATAGAACCCCGCCTCCGAAGTCCAAACCAAAAGCAGTCTTGTTAATTATAGAACGATTCCCGCAGGGACGTTTTCATCTCGTGATTCACCTGCTGAAAACTCGATTGTTCGCATTTTACGTCAATCGGTTGCGTGGTGTTTACGAGCGTGCGCGGCGCGACGACGCGACGGCGCAGGAGCGTCAGCTGACGGCCAGGAATAGCCCTGACATCGCGGCCACGCTATGCCGCTTGCGCCCGCGCACCCACAAATAGCGCGCTATAATTAGACGTCGGTGAAATCGTGGGTTTGTTATTTTTCTTTATCGTCTCCGTTACGCGATAATTGGGTTAGCGTGAACGACTGCATGTGGGCCCAATCGGGCGTCGGCGTGTCTCGGACACTGCCGGCAGCCCGGCTACGGCTCCGCGCACAGCTGGGCCATTGTCCTGCCACCGCAACACACCGCACCGCTCCGCACGCGCCTCTATGCGCATACTTGACATACTTATTCTATATTCGAGAATTGTCTCGTTATTGCACATTTTACGAGGAGTTTTACGACTTATTTATATGTAATATACGAAAGCAATGATGATAATTCTTGATGAAAAGTATAAGACCTGCCCCCGTACCATGACGTGAGCAAACTATCGTGGTGCGACTGGGAAAAAGGGACAGATGTATACAAGTCATATATGTCTCTTACGCACACTCAAAATAACCTTGCTCTAAGAACTTATGGTGACCCCTGATGTGACTTCTCAAGGATACAATTTCTAGGAACGGCGATAAAAAAATTGAAGTCAATTCCCCGACCAAGTCAAACAATATTCCTTTTGTAATAGCTAAAAAAAGTTGGGAAAAGCGCAATTTATTCAGATCTAAGAAAAGATTCCCTCTGAATAATAATGAAAATATGCAGACGTCAGAACTAATTAGGTGGCGAGTGACGACGGTGTATCTGTAAATTATCCCTACCTCACGCAAATACCTTCGTCTGCGTGTTTACGAAAACACATTTTCATGTTTCAAAGTATCCGTCAGAAATAGATTCTTCAGTATATTTGTTTTTCTTTTATGTATGTTACTGTGTGGCTACATCGTGTTCATTACTAATGACCATTGATGTTATGACTATCTCATTTTTACCCTTGGTATCTAATAAATTAGTAAGTACTTTTTTCTATATAACGATAGGCTCGCGTTTGACCACTATCTCGCCTGATGGTAAGAGATGATGAGGTCTACGGTGAAGCACGTTTGCCTAGAAGTAACCTATTCACTCTTGACTTAAAGACCTCTAGGTTGTAACTATCAGGAAACAAAGATTACGGGAAGGGAATTCCACTCCTTAGCTGTACGCACAATTAAAGTATTTGCAAAGCGTATTTCTTGTGCGTATGTCAACCATGTACCGATGGCGCATTGCCGTACGCCTTGTAGTCCGATGATGGAAAGGGTTAGGCGGAATTAAATTGTGCAGTTCCATCGCAGAAATTTTACGGTAAAAACCTACAGGCTGGCAACTCGCGTCTATGTTCAAGGCTCTGGAGCTTTGACTCGACCAGTGCATCGTTGCCGATAAGCCTCTCGGAGTTCAAAAATTTTAATATTATTTAATTGTGTTGTATATTTCATAGAGTAGCGCTGTACCTATTTGTAAAACTAGCAGGTAATAATGCATGTCACGTATCGCTGGATATAATTATCTAGTGTAATTAGTAAAGTTGATCTGAATATACAATTTGTCCGGAAGTGTTGTAATAAAACTTTAAAGGTCGTAAAATACACTTAATTTTATTGATAAAAACACTCCACTTAAGGGGTTTAAAACCCCCAATTTTTTTTATTGTATTGCCTAAAATTTCTTTTTCAGTATGTAGACCAACTCAAAGACTAAATAAAGGCATGTGTCAATCCCTAAAAATATAGCAGAATTTAAGGAAATGCAATAAAAACTTACTTTTAAAATTAGACTTTTCACTAGACTTAATCAAAAATAAATCTAGTCTTTTGAATGTTAGATGAATATTTTTTTGGATTTTCTATGCTATGGGCGAAAAAATAACATTAAATCTACGCCTCTGTGAGACCTAGGTCCAAAGTTATGGTTATTAGACAATGTGGAGTTCGTAACAAGTAAGTCAGGTCCTAAAATTGATCTTTGTGGGTGTTTTTAATTTTTATCGATAAGATTAACTGTATTTTACGGACTTAAACTTTTATTATTACAAACCCGGACACATTGTATATTATGTAATTGTCCTATAGAAACATCAATTATCTATAAACAATATTATACAGGACGAAAACGCAAAAACGCACAGGACCGATCAGTGTGGTGACGCTTGGGGGAGGCCTATGTCTAGCAGTGGACGTCTTTCGGCTGAAATGATGATGATGATATTATACAATTACATACATGTATAAGAGATGCAGACCAAAGAAAGAAAGAAAAGTGTTCAATGAAAAGACGGATTAAGTAACAGAAGACATGGCTAAAAAGAAGGTGAATAATAAAATCATAGATATGACAAAATGTATCGTAAACGAAGAGGTACTGCACCAATTCCAAATAGATTGGGAAAACGAGGATGGGGATAGAGGCAGATTGCAATGACATCATATCAGTCGAAAAAAGGCCACTGCTGGTCATAAGCCTCCACCAAGCGTCATCACATTGACCTGTCCCGTGCGTCCCGCATCCAGCGGATCCCCGCAACCTTCACCAGGTCGTCGCTCCAGCTAGTGGAACAATGACAATGAAGAGATTATTTAAGTATCTTAAAATATCAAAGATAACAAAGCTCTGGACCTAATCGAAAGCTTCGTCGAATCCGAAAATTAATAAATGAATACAAGAACTATGCTCAACCCTCCTCCTAGAAAATGATACAAGTATGTTCGGTATATCTAGCCATTTCCCTCCTATTTCTATTACGAAATGATAAGCAGGTTAAAAAAAAACCGATAATCTTAAAGAAATAACACCGTTAATAATGGAAAAATCTTTATGAGCAACAGTACATTATTTATTTTAGGCCCGCTGAATAATTTTGTACGCAGCCGTTACTCAGGTGTCTATATTTATTTCCTCTTAGCCATTCATGCCTTAACTCAAAATTCTGAAACTCTCAGATACAACGGAGAAATTGCATGGAACAATTATTAATAGGATTGTTATTTTTTTCACAAGAATATTATAGACTAGTTGACGCCTCGCGGTTTCACCCGCGTTTCTGTGGAATACAGGGATTAAAAGTAGCCTATGTCACCGGGGTTAGTGTAGCATCCTAACGGTGAAAGATTTTTTTAAATCGGTCCAGTAGTTTTTAAGTTGATTCGTTACATACAACATACAAAAATACAAATCTCTTTATAATATTAAGTATAGATATAGATTTAGGATAGAATAAATTGTAAACTCTATGACCGGGTTGAAACTATATAATATAAATACATAATATATAGTCCATCCGAAATAATGTCCTATATTTAAAATTGTGAAAGAATATTTCAAATTGTACAATAGTTCCGGCGATTACCCTCCACATATTATGTATACACAAACTCATAAAATTCGCATACTATCCCCCTTATTAATAACCGTGGAGTACGCCAAGCTTAAACCTCAACAAAAATATGGTTAATACTGAGATGATACTGTTACCCCGATTACATTAAGGTGATATATATACGCCCCAATGTAACGCAGTACTGGCCGTGCGCCCGCTCGGTGCCAAAATATCAAAATTGAACCTCCTTTTGAACAGTTTTGTTTCCAAAATATTATTTGATTTACATATGCTATGTTAGGTATGAAGTAATTCCAGCCATCAATTTTTCTGTATAAAAATATTTTTAAACATCCAAGTCGTTTTGGAGGAGTTTCCAAAAGTTGCGAAAAAATATCGTGTTGTTAATATTTTTTTTAAAGCAAAACTATTAGTTACACGAAAAAACCTTGTGTTCCAAATGATGTACATGAATCAATGATAAATATATATTTTTTTCAAACCTTTTAACCTAGCTGTTACTGAGGAGTATGCTTTAGAAAGTTACCGTTTTACGGCACTAAAGCGTATGTAGGCCCTTAATAAGGATATTAGGACTGGATAATATTTACCTAGTATTCGCTTCGAGGCACAGTCAGAATGATCCTAATATATTATGTTATAGAAGTGAGTATATAGTAAAATCTCGCGTTATATTTCCTTGATCTTGAGTGGTTCAGGTCACCGCCCACCAGCTAAACCTACACCAAACGTTCGTAATTACTGTTAACCACACGTTTATACAATCTACCAATTATTATCTGATCATTTATACACAAAGATATATTACAGCTATAAAAAAAGTTTTATTTGTTTTCTATTTTGGAACAAGGAAGTTGCAGACGTTTTATTTGATTAAAAATTAAAAAGTTCTAGAAAAAAAAATAAGTAAAAGAGGAATCTAGATCATGTCACATTTGCTCACTATACGAATTAACACAGATAAATAAGATTATAAGTATAAAAAAGAGATCAGTGTTGTTTTTACAACGGGATGCATACGCCTTTGTATTTATTCTGTTATATATCTAGATAAAATAAAATATATTATTTTTATACATGAATAATATACTAGCGGACGCCTCGCGGTTTCACCCGCGTATTTCCCGCTCCCGTGGCAATACAGGGATAAAAAGTATGCCTATGTCACCCGGGGATAGTGTAGCTTCCCAACAGTGAAAGAAATTTTGAAATCGGTCCAATAGTTTTTAAGTTTATTCGTTACATACAAAAATACAAATCTTTCCTCTTTATAATATAAGTATAGATAAATTAACGTGGACGTAAAAACCTATATTAAAATATTAAGCAGTAGGTAAGGATTGAATTTTGAGATTGATATATATTAGCTGTCGCATTATAACATCACTAATTTGTGTTTAATCATTTAGATTTGTAAAATATATATGTATCATCAGCGCAGAATGTAGATCACAAGAACATAAAATTCTACTTATCTACAAAATCAAAATCTGTGTAATAAATAACATTTATTATTCTAGCGACAAAAACGCTATTTGCATAGGTAATATAAAATTTTATGTGCTAAAACAGTCCAAGTAGTTTTATTAGTTTATTAGGTGAATGTGGATTATGCATGTTAAATATTAAAGAATTGTTAAAATATTCCAGCTCCCTGCGCTACGCATTTAATAAGTATATTTTATTTAAATGTCTTTCATTGTTCTGTTACCATTAAGCACAATAAATCAGAGATTAATTTGTAAAAAACATAACAGACTGAGTCTATTCCAAAGACTTATAACAGATTTTCTTAAATTTACAATAATAACAAATATCGTTTTTATGGGGCCACGGAATCTTATGACAAAGTCGAGTAGCAATCGGCTGTTCGTTTTATCCACAACTTTTCTCAGAAGGAAAACGATTTTTCTTAAATATTTTTTGCTTAAAAGAGAAGACAGTTATTTTAAAATTTGTAAGAAAAAGGTTTGACCTGTCCCCGTTCCACGATATGACTTCCAATATACGATTTTTAAAAGGTTTTACTGAAAAAATAAACAATGTATGCTACCACTCCGTACTATTTCAATGGAATACTCCTTTATTTTTTTGCAACTGCTTTCTTTTAATCTTTTTTCATCTATTTTTTCGAACCTTAAAATATGTTTTTAACATATTACATATGTCCCTCGTCAAAAATTACTAAGTATTAAAAAATACGCTTCCAGGTCTGCTACCTTAGTATGCATGAGCATTTCTCCAAGCAAAAAAAAAGAAAAAAAAAAAGGTATGTTACCTTAATAGTAGAGTCTTAAACATAAAAACAACGCTCATACACAAAAGGGCTCATAGTTTGCTCATTATAAATTTTCATTGAATTGGGAGTACCTACCGAAAACTACGTACATAGGTAGTAGTCAGGAGGCTCGCGCTAAGTCCCGGGGGGGCAGGAGGAACTCGGAGGTTTCGTGGTGAAGCGGGCGGCGGTGGCAGGGGGGCGGCCGGGGGGGCGGCGCGGGCGGTAGGCGGCGTCGGGCGGTGACGTCAGCCTCGGGGGGGCAGCGCGCTGCGCGATTGGCGGAGCTGCGCGCGCCGCTACCGAATATGGGACCGCAGCTCCATTGATAAAACTGCGACGCGGGGTCGCGCGGCGCCAGTCCCCTTCGCACAGGCCACGCGAGAGGCCGTCTTCACGCTGGCGTTGTTCGTAATTCCGCTCGGCCCGTGGGCCGAGGAGCAGGTGGTGCCGGACGGGATGGGCACCGATGCCGATCACCCGACCGGCCCGCACCTGCTCTCCCTGGCTGACGTGGGCGCGCTCGGGTTCGACTGCGCGCTAAAGCCGGTGTTGGCGCCGATGACTGCGTCTGGCACGTCGACCGACCTCAACACGCCTGTCACCACTTCGGACCTGCCTGCTTTCTTCCCGACGCTGCTCGAGCCTCCGTCGATCTCAGGTGCGCACCCTCGCCGCTGCTCACTGCTGCTCCCTGCACCCGCGCCGGCCTCGTAGGCGGCCTCGCCCCCGCCGGCCGCCGGCTGCCGGTTCCCGACCGATAACGTTGTAAATAAACAATCCGGTCTCCTTCGACATCGGGATGTCCTTCGATGCCCTTCAGGACTAACAGTGCTCTAGCTTCCGTGTAAGCACTTCGGTTTCGCGACAACTTCGAATTATCGCGATATAATAGAGATAAAAGTTTCCCGGAGCGCGGTTCAAGTTACAGTGTTTAGTGAAATGGAAAGTTCAGCGGCCCGTGTCATATGTTCGGATCGATACATGAAGCTGAATGAGTATCTAGTTCTCCTGTGTACCTAGTTGCCGGCGCTGTACAGCGCTACCGTCTGCGTAATTACGGTCGTGCTCTATCATGCTTTCTAAGTGCGTAATTATTTAAAGTCAAGATTTTGGATATATCAGTTGGGGTAAATATACTTAGGAAATCTTTACATAGACATCTAGAATATTTAAAAGAGTGATACTAATAGTCATATTGAACAAAAGTTTTTACACAATTATTTTGAAACTGGCTTGAGAGAAACATGCTCAGTAAAAGTTTCTGAATATATCTAGTAATTTTAGTAGCTTGTCAAGTTAGAATGGACTAATATTTTTTATATATTTAGCTTTACATTGATATTATAATTTATATTACTTTTAATAGTTAATACTTAATAAAATAAAGTAATTATAATTATTAAAATTATGTAAGTACTACTTATATATTTTTTTTATGATAGAGAAGTTTTCTTGTCGAGAGATTTTGTTTTCTCTTCTAATTTTCTTTTAAATTTATTAGATTCTCAGTCGTAAATATAATACATTCTAGTAAAAATCTTGCTCTTTTGAAACTTGCATCTTTAGAAAATATTTGTTAAACCTAAACATTATTATTTTAGACCTACAATGATTTTGAGATCGATCTTAATTATTTTTATAGATATATAGATAAATCATTTATTTAGTGCACCCAAAAGACACAGCACAACACACAAAATCTTAATTAAATTATTACAATTATCAAACTATTTAATTATTTATCAAACTGATGCTCCAAAAACAACGCACTGTTCTACTTTTACTGAAGGCATTTATTTACTGAACCCTGCTCACAAGTTATATACGTTTGCAAGAACATAACATTCCCCAGTAGGTGACGGTCAACGGTCAAAATGATCGTTCGGTACATTCCGGATAGTTTAGAGATACGCACTTATCGACTTCCTACGTTATCGAACGCCGCGTAGCATTGCGCCATCCGCTCCGTGCCGCTACTACACAATATGCAATAATACTACCGATAAAAAACCTACTCCGCAAAATTTATTATTTATGTAAATAAACTTTGAACTTAAACGTAAACGATAAAAAAATCGTTCTAGGTATCGCTTGCAAAACGGTTTTGGCTGTAGGGTTATTACTTAAATTTTGATCTCAGCAACGGGTAACAGCATCGTGTAGCATATCAACAAGTTGAAAACTACATTTGCCAGTAAAAAAAATCGCGTCGTGTGTTTTAACAGTGCCGTTTAATTTTAATGAAATATATCAATTTAATGAATTTTTTCTTTTGTTGTAGGTACACTAACAGGCGATGAGCTATCGCTAGGATGCTCGCCTCGACGGCACAAGCACGAAGCATCATTGTCCCCCGGCGCTCGCGCCGAGGACGCCAGCAACGCGTCCAGTGCGAGCGCGTCGCTTTACGGGCCGCCCGCCGGCAGCGCCGGCAAGCGCGCGCCCTCGCCGCCACTACAGTGGCTGCTGCCGCCCGGGCCCGGCCCCGGCAGCGTCGACAAGTACTTCCAGCAGGAGTACGAGGAGCGCGTGGAGCTGCTCCCGCCCGAGTGCCAGGCCTATTGCACGCCCGCGCAGTCCTGCCCGCCGCCGCAGCACTGCGAGTACCGACCGCCACCGCAGCCGCAGCAGCAGCAGCAGCACACGTGGGACTCGCAGGAGTACGCTAGCGCGCCGCAGCCCACCCCCGGGCCCTCCGGCCTGCCGAAGCGCGAGCCCTACCCGAGCCCAGCCGGCCCGAGCGACAGACCAGTGCAATTAGCCGAATACAACCCGTCCACGAGCAAAGGACACGAGATCCTCTCTCAAGTGTATCAACAAAGTGCGCAACCGCTACGGCTCGTCGCGGTCAAACCACGCAAATATCCCAACAGGCCGAGCAAAACCCCCGTCCACGAACGGCCGTATGCATGTCCAGTGGAGGGTTGCGACCGCAGGTTCTCGCGGTCGGACGAGCTGACGCGGCACATCCGGATCCACACGGGCCAGAAACCGTTCCAGTGTCGAATCTGCATGCGCTCGTTCAGCAGATCGGACCACCTGACGACGCACGTGCGCACCCACACGGGCGAGAAGCCGTTCGCTTGCGACGTGTGCGGCCGGAAGTTCGCGCGCTCGGACGAGAAGAAGCGGCACGCGAAGGTGCACCTGAAGCAGCGGCTGAAGCGCGAGCGCGGCGGCGGGCCGGCGTCGCACGAGCACGGCCACGCGCCGCTCTAGCACGCGCCCGGCGCCGCCGCCGCCGCGGAGCGCTCCGAGGACGACTCCGACGGCGACGACAGTGGCGATAGTCTTAGCTCCTAAGCGGACAACTGAACTTTTTTATACTTTCACGTTGAAATTATCGAATGATTTCATCGCATAGGTGTAAATGAATTGTCTTTAACAAAGCTTTATTAACTCTACATTTGTAAATTCACTGAAATTTATATATATATCTTTTTATACATATTTGTAATTACTATGGTAAGATTCGATTTGCTCGATGTATTTATTTAATTAGATAGGTTAATTGAAAACTGACTGGGAACAAACGTAGATGCGAAGCGATGCGGCCTAACGTGTCCAGTGTGCGTGGCGTTACGTTTCTATGCAAAGAGAACTTTGTCGCCTCGAGTGGTGATGTTTAAGTCACCGTCGTCCTCGGCATTATGTGAACACATATCTTTCTGTCTGATGATGGCAGTCCAACGGATAGGCTTAACTGTGTCTCGCATAGATATTCTGTTGTTAAGCTATCGATTAGTTGTACGTTGTTGTTTATTAGACAAGTGACCACTATGAAGATGAACTGTACTTGTAACGTGACTGAAACCGTCTTGTTGACATCGACAGCGGAAACTAATTGATACCTAAGTATGTGACAAACTCTGGAGGTAAACCTATTCTGCCTAGGACTACCTACTTAAGTATTGTAGGTATATTTAATATTCTTATATTTGACAAACTAACGTGAAACTGTGCCATTAATTTAACTTTATAACGTGCCACTGCAATTTTTATTTACATAATTGTGTAATTAAATAAGTATAACACGACTGCTGAATAAGTGATAACTATGATTATTTCGTTATACTATATTTCTAGTCGAAGATAAAGTATAAACGCGAGAATGTCGACTATTATGTTCGTTTTTAGATAATATTAATATCTGCCATTACTAACATTTTAATATATATTTACGTTTCGACAGCTGCTGTCATGTTCTTCTCTTGCTCAAACATTTAATTTAACTAAATTTGCTCAATTCCGCTTCTGGTACATATTCGTGTGATATGGTTACTTTTATATATCCACTAATGTTCTTCGTTTCGCTCAGACTACGTGTTGCTCTCTCCGTGCACTTGTTGTTCAGTAACTTCACTATTATGGCGTTTCCCAGTGGCATATATTTTTATAGTGTACGTATTATTACATAGACTAATCTAGTAAAAGTTTAGCATATAGCGTTTAAATTATGATCTCTTAATCATTAATAATTATTTTCAATTGTAGCGAGGGCCGTTTATTTATAATACTCATAAGTTTCTGTACTAGGTGTAACTACGTGTAAGATTCATTTTTTTTTGGATTTCCGTAACTGTGATGACGATGTTACACTTGCTAATACTTATAACAAAGAGTGCGGCCACAGGCCGGCCGGTAGATAGGTAAATAATAACAATAACTGCATTACTTATTAACTTCAAAACATTTATTGCAATATTTTAATAAATTCTTAATAGGGTCCCTATAACCAGTAGGATTCCTATACATTCACTCACGTTGTAATAATAATAAAAGTTTCAGGTTTTTAAGTAATGCGGTTTAAAAACTGAGAATGTTTAATCTCCTTGTTTTTCTCATAATTGAGTACAAAAATTTTGCACAAAATAGTCGTAACTTTGTCGTTTAAATAGTAACTTCTAGTGAAAATGTTTTTCATGGAACTGCCTTCGCAACTATGATACTTTTGTACTAGTTCCAAGTAAAAATATTTTTGTTGAGTACATAATATTACATCACGGCTTTATACTAGGAGTAAATCAACAAATTAGTGCAGTCGTAACAAGCCGGATCCCCAACGAACAGTGATACAACTACAGGGTGGGCCTTTCAGTAACGTCGGTCATTATGAATTTAAGATTATCTGACAATAATATAACTAACTCTTGCGCCTGCAATGCAACACACTAACTGCAAACGGGAGCGGTCCAACCTATTCCACTGTGTACCAGTTATCACATACTCTAACGGGAATATTTTGTCTTCAATGATTTTGTTAATAGCATTGAAATTGTCCAGAAATGTCAGCACGTCACTTTATTAGATCGCCGTTCCCAAGATATCAGTCGCTTACGAAGCCTCTGTAGGAAGGAGCGCGGGAGAGCGCATGCGCACGACCGTGCCTCCGTGCAAGATGAGAATGGTGTACGAGTTTATAATGTTTTTACTGTTATAGAAGAGACGAAGTCTCCGATAGACAAGGCTAGAGTAGATAGGTATTAAAAATCGTATTCATGTTAAACAAACGAGTGAAAATTGAAACGGAAAAGACTAAATTCTTACACATTTTACATAATGTTGCATCGCGTTCGCGTTAACGTTATTGATATACGGTGTTTGTATTAGGTTACGAGTTACGACTTGCCCATTGTTTGCTACCCGGCGGCGAGAGCCTCGGGTCGGCATGGTGGAGCGATCTCGCATTGTTACATTATGTTTTACATTCATACAACCCCGTGCTTCACACGAACACTTCACGTTAATATACCTAGCTCTTAAAGAACTTTAAAAAATACGATATCTAACTTTAATGGTGTTCACCAAATAGTGAATGAGAACGAATTCTATATGAAATTGTGTATGTTATTGTTTAAGCTATCCTTTGTATTTCACCAGAGTGAAAGATGTTGTTGATGTTCTATAATTATACTTAGTCATAAGTAGGTATTGTTAAATCTCACTAATTTTTACTAAATTCTATTTAATTAAAATATTTGTAAATACACTCTGACTAAATTTGAATTTAATGTGTATATAAGAGAAATGAAATTTTTATTTAATGAATCCACCTAAGGTGCGGAAATACAAATTGTTGAAAATTTGAATCTTGTTTTTTATGTTTTTGCTTTGCCTTCCTCATCAAAACTTCTTACAGAACCCCAAATTGCGCTTGAATGCGTATTCACAGTCGAATAGATCAACTGGTAAGTATAGTAAGTATATCTACCTCTACCTATATCATGGATTAATGAATCATACATGAATGAACAGATTTTACAATTGGGCATTGAAAGCCGTAGGTACCCTATACTTACATTCTGTTTAAAATTCAAGATAACTGTTTAGATTCAAAATGTATTTAACATTTCACATCAAAACAAACACCGAATTTTATAATAGTTCAATTGAAATAAATAGGTTAAACTGGGAATGACATATAGGACCAGTTTCTGAATTAAGTATTTGGAATTAAGAACCTTGTCAAATCCTACTTTAATTTCAATATACACAACTTTTCTACCAAAGTTAGAGTCTAACAAATACTCCACTTCAAATTCTTAATTCATTCATCTTGGTAAATACTAAAGTATTCATTTTAAAGTTGAGAAACTTCTGACTACATCACAGTGGCGCCATCTACACGAGAAAGGCTCAAACATCACCCACATAATGTTATCGTCTTGCATATCTACGAGTGAGGCAACCTAGAGACAGCAATGTAACATTAGGTATCACTGTTCACCGCTAGATGACGCTTTGAAACTTGTTCCAGAGACAAACAAAAGATTTGCTGGCATTTAGGTAGATGGCGTTACGTACTATTATGCTGTAAAACAAGTGCATACTGTGGTAAAAAAAGCAGAAAGAATAACAGCTACGAAAGAGTAAAATAATGTAAAGTTGCATTCTTTAATGTGCAACAAGCATTCGACAGAGTTTGACATCGAAGATTGCTGTTTCTAAGCGAAGATTTAACGACCGAAGAATCTTATCTTCACGTTTTGGAATTTCAAGTTACTTATGAAAGAATTTTCGGGTATTGCAAGTCCTGAAACCCATCAATCTTTGATATAGATGTTGGAATACCCCAAGGTAATTTTCTGGGCCCGATACTGTATGAAACTGTTTCGGACAGAACCATTTATACGAGCAAGTATATTAAAAAAGACAGAATACCCTGACATTCATACTCACTTCAATCACTTGCTAATGCTTTTTAGTCAAAGCGATTTTTAAGAAAATATATCTAAGTTAGATTGTGTAATGAATTAGTTTAAAAATAGGTAATCGCTACCCTAATATTGTTATCGATTCATTTAGGTACATATTATAAAAAAAAAACAAAATTTAAAAAAAACTCTTATTTAGTCAAATATCTCTAAATTAAACTATTTAGATTCATATTTTATTTAGTTAGTACGTGATGAGTAGGCGTTGTAAGAAGTAAGATTTGTAAATCAATGCGTAGTTTCCGTTATTTGTTATCGTTTCATTTAGGTACATACTATAAAAATAAAACTCATTAGTCAAATATCTCTAAATTAAACTATTTGGATTCATATTTTATTTAGTTAGTACGTCATGTGTAGGCGTTGTAAGAAGTACGATTTGTAAATCAATGCGTAGTTTCCGTTATTTGATATCGTTTCATTTAGGTATTTACTATAAAAAAACAAAATTTAATAAAAATCTCTTATTTAGTCAAATATCTCTAAATTAAACTATTTAGATTCATATTTTATTTAGTTAGTACGTCATGTGTAGGCGTTGTAAGAAGTACGATTTGTAAATCAATGCGTAGTTTCCGTTATTTGTTATCGTTTCATTTAGGTATTTAATTAAAATAAAAAAAAAAAAAAAAAATCTCTTATTTAGTCAAATATCTCTAAATTAAACTATTTAGATTCATATTTTATTTAGTTAGTACCGTCATGTGTAGGCGTTGTAAGAAGTACGATTTGTAAATCAATGCGTAGTTTCCGTTATTTGTTATAGTTTCATTTAGGTATTTACTATAAAAAAAAAACAAAATTTAATAAAAAAATCTCTTATTTAGTCAAATATCTCTAAATTAAACTATTTAGATACATATTTTATTTAGTTAGTACGTCATGTGTAGGCGTTGTAAGAAGTACGATATGTAAATCAATGCGTAGTTTCCGTTATTTGATATCGTTTCATTTAGGTATTTACTATAAAAAAACAAAATTTAATAAAAAATCTCTTATTTAGTCAAATATCTCTAAATTAAACTATTTAGATACATAGTTTATTTAGTTAGTACGTCATGTGTAGGCGTTGTAAGAAGTACGATATGTAAATCAATGCGTAGTTTCCGTTATTTGATATCGTTTCATTTAGGTATTTACTATAAAAAAACAAATTTTAATAAAAAATCTCTTATTTAGTCAAATATCTCTAAATTAAACTACTTAGATTCATATTTTATTTAGTTAGTACGTCATGTGTAGGCGTTCTAAGAAGTACGATTTGTAAATCAATGCGTAGTTTCCGTTATTTGTTATCGTTTCATTTAGGTATTTATAAAAAAAAAAATCTCTTATTTAGTCAAATATCTCTAAATTAAACTATTTAGATTCATATTTTATTTAGTTAGTACCGTCATGTGTAGGCGTTGTAAGAAGTACGATTTGTAAATCAATGCGTTGTTTTCGTTATTTTTTATCTTTTCCTTTAGGTACATACTATAAAAAAACTCATTAGTCAAATATCTCTAAATTAAACTATTTGGATTCATATTTTATTTACTTAGTACGTCATGTGTAGGCGTTGTAAGAAGTACGATTTGTAAATCAATGCGTTGTTTCCGTTATTTGTTATCGTTTCATTTAGGTATTTACTATAAAAAAACAAAATTTAATAAAAAATCTCTTATTTAGTCAAATATCTCTAAATTAAACTATTTAGATACATATTTTATTTAGTTAGTACGTCATGTGTAGGCGTTGTAAGAAGTACGATATGTAAATCAATGCGTAGTTTCCGTTATTTGATATCGTTTCATTTAGGTATTTACTATAAAAAAACAAATTTTAATAAAAAATCTCTTATTTAGTCAAATATCTCTAAATTAAACTACTTAGATTCATATTTTATTTAGTTAGTACGTCATGTGTAGGCGTTCTAAGAAGTACGATTTGTAAATCAATGCGTAGTTTCCGTTATTTGTTATCGTTTCATTTAGGTATTTATAAAAAAAAAATCTCTTATTTAGTCAAATATCTCTAAATTAAACTATTTAGATTCATATTTTATTTAGTTAGTACCGTCATGTGTAGGCGTTGTAAGAAGTAAGATTTGTAAATCAATGCGTTGTTTTCGTTATTTTTTATCTTTTCCTTTAGGTACATACTATAAAAAAACTCATTAGTCAAATATCTCTAAATTAAACTATTTGGATTCATATTTTATTTACTTAGTACGTCATGTGTAGGCGTTGTAAGAAGTACGATTTGTAAATCAATGCGTTGTTTCCGTTATTTTATCTTTTCCTTTAGGTACACTAACTATAAAAAACAATATTATAAAAAAAACTCTTATTTAGTTAAATATCTCTAAATTAAACTATTTAGATACATATATTATTTAGTTAGTACGTCATGTGTAGGCGTTGTAAGAAGTACGACATGTAAATCAATGCGTAGTTTCAAAACACTTTAAAAGGACTATGTTCCTTAGAACCTTGAAATGTATTATATCTTCTTGTTAACTTGTTATTTGCTACTACATCTTAAGATTAATTATAAAATGTGTTGTGTATATCTATCTATCTATACTTAATATTATTCAACGCAAGAAGTTACGACACTGATTAAAGGTAAAGGTAAAGAAGTGAAAACAAATTATGGTAAATAAACGAGTTACGATATAATTTATATAAAAAATCACGAACATATTCTAATAGGCACATTTCGTCAGAAAACTTCATGAAAATTCATATCGATTTTTTATCTACACGCTATTAAATATAATCATTGTTTTACAAGCGAAAACAAACTAAAAACATCCTTAAAACAACTTTGCCACTAATAAATAATATAACACTGGGCAACAAAATCCGACCTTAGAAACTGTTAAAAACTGAGCGAAAAATAAAAGTATGAAAATAATTCGGCTCGAAGGACCAAAATGTACCTCCACCCTTAACAAAAATATGAATCTTTAAAAAGAGTAAATAAAATAATTGCCCAGCACATTCTCAAATACGTTGGGTTCGGTTTCCACTTTACCTTTTATATATTGTCAATTTAATGATTGCATAGTGTCAAAAAATAATATTTTATTATATTACTGTCCAGTGTGGTAATGAGCCTCTAACCTGTCGCTACCAATACAATGTGAAGCAATATTTATTATAATAATATGTTTTATTGAGTGTAGTGCTGCGTTGTACCGATTGGTTTAAAACAATATAGGGTCGCAAATATTTCACAAACGAAAAAACATTTTATCAATTTTAAATTAAGACAGTCACTATTGTTACTTACACGTAATCGTAAATAACATGGTGTGTGTACTTTATGCTATAATATACCAATACAAGCAAATGTGCATCCGTGTTCACCAATTTATCTAATGTTATGATATTGCCTTTACTTTAAATCTCATTCAACTCGCTTTTATTTTATTATTTATTACAAATTTAGTACCGTTGGAATGATTAAACAGTAAATCTTTGAACTATGAAACAAGTACAGATATACCTACCCACATCAAAAATGTCTACGGATCAAGTACCTACATTTTTTACTATAAAAATTATCCAATTAATATTTAATAAATCTAGTCTTCCAGATCCCCTCTGGCTTCTTACTTAATTCCTATGATCAAGTTAACAACTTATAAGAAAAATTGTGCAATTTTTACATATTGTGGGCTATTAACATAAGTTAATGCCGTCAATTAAATGGCAAAAAAGGCAAAAATTACGATTTTGAATTATTATTGTGTAGATAAAAAGAGCTGTGTTTCCACCATTGACACGAATCACACAATCACAGCGATTTGGCATGCTTAAAATCAGTTCATCAAAATCAATTTGAGAATTGGCCGCTCACGTTCTTTCTAACTAGTCAAAAAGTTGTTGTGGGGCATGCACGGCATCCATACTTGGCAGAGCTTTTCTTTGGAGCATATTCCATGTGTGCTCAATTGGATTGAGGTCCGGCGATTGAGCAGACAGGCAGAACGTTGACGCAAACATCGGCAATAGTGCGTGTTACGGCTCTAGTAGTATGTGGACGTGCATTGTCGTGCATTAGTCGAAACGAATCACCCGACTGGCGTCACAAAGGGTTGATCAAGTCTGAAGCAATCCTCTCCGCATAAATCTGAGCATTGAGTTTGCCCCTGTTCCAAATGAGATCGGTCCTTCCACCGATCCAAATACCGGCCCAAACCATTATTCTTCCCCCTCCATCTGAACTTCCTGAAAAAAAATCATTTGACGTCCAGAGTTCCTCTAAACTCGAGTACGTCTTGTGTCCGGCCTCATACCAAAACAAGATTCATCGGAATAGCAAACACAACGCCAATTTTCTTTCTCGCAATTTCTGTGTTCACGAGCCCATTGTAAACGAGCCCTAAGATTGCAAGGTGCTATAGGTGGAACTCTCAGCGGCCTTCTGGAACACAGACACACTTCACGTAAACGATTTTGGAAGGTTTTGTCGCTTATCAGCAAGCCTGAAGAGCTGTGGAGCCTCGTAGCCAACATCATGGCGGTCATGATACGATTCCGTCGAGCAGTATTTTGGATGTACTGGTTCTGTCTGCGAGTGGCGATGCAAATTCGAGCTCCATGTCGCTTGGCCACGTTCCCTTTGATACGATAGCGTGTCCAGAGGTGGATTATGACGCTCTGTGTAGTGCTAAGAGCGACAGCCACAGTACGTTGCCTGGAACCAGCTTGCAACATTCCGACAGCTTTCATCATCTCTTCTCGTGTCAAATGCTGTCATCGCTCCATATCCATGCAATTTTTTTCAGTTCCGATGCAGAAATAGTAATGGTTTTGTAAAAACGCTATTACACACTTCTAAAGGAATTGATGACTGTTGATTTTCTATTTTTAACCAAAATTTAAAGAATATTCTTAATTCAAATAGTGAAATTCACTAAAAAGAATCTATAACGACCCCAAAAAGTTAAAATAATAATCCTCAATTGCGGCGATACTCTAAAACGTACTTGATCCCTACACTTTTGATGTGTGTATTAATAAACTACTACACAAAAAATAAATTATAATATTTGCTATAGAAACTGAATATATTAAGCACCTAATTTATATCAGTCTTAGATTTTAAGCTATAACGTCCGTTTACCTATCCGAATGAACGATCACGGTAATCTAGACTACGTCTAAGACATACAAAAATAATATTAATTTATAAAGAGCCAATTCCAAGCGGTCTCTCTTCCTGTCATTAAATTCATCTAAAAATGTTAACTCACTAACTAAATGTGTAAAAACTGTAACTTCCTTTCTACCATTGAAATAAAATAAAAGAATCATGCATTTTCAACACAAATAATGTTTAATTTTCTTATTTAATATTAACAATGTAACGCCTAAATGTCATTCACCAGATAGAAAGCAAGGTACTGCGTAAATATCTGCTATTGCTCACATATATTTAATATATTACCTTACCAGGTAAGAATTAGGATTGTGTCCAGCAGCGGTTGCTGAGGCAAAGTCGGTATTCTTTACCGATGACAGAAACAATACCGGACACGAAATATCTAAATATATTCAATATAAAAACCCAGTCAAATCTAGTATACAAAACTATACACATCCGTTAAAACCAAAACTTTGTTCAACGAGCGCGTTTCTCTTCTTATTTATTATGTTCTTACGAACAAGTTAAATGTATTTAACAATTTTTATTTGATTTCATCATTGAACGAACCTGTCACTTGACCAAAGACTAGACCGCGTAATATTACAGTTGGATGTTCACCAAGCAGCACAGGGTGTGCTATGTGGTCTCCTCGTAGTGTTCTTCGGCTTTCACGAGGTTGGGCTCGGACTCAGAGCGGCGCTTGAGCCCGTCGGCGTCGGGCGACAGCGGCCGCTCCGCTTCCTCCGCCTGCGCGCACACGCCCGCTGCCGCCTTGATGTCTGGCGCACTTCTACTCACGTCCACCTAACAAACAGTTTTAATTTTGCTTTTAAAAAACCTAATGCCGTATGCACTAAATAATTATCTAACTTTCGTTCCTTTATTTTCGAAAAACATAGGCGGGCGCCGCTGGCGGTAGTTTTGCTTCAAGTGAGCTCTTGCCACTCCTTCATCTTAGGAGCACAAAATCTAAACCCACATAATTTGCCATGCACAAAATGAGCACTAAATAATAAAGCGGTGTGCAAAGCTCTAGGGTCGAGGGACCCACTATGTGTACATACATACATCAACGGCGGCTCGCCGTAATCTAAACCGCCCATAAACCTACAGTGCGTATAAGATGGCGGCCAGACGCGAAGCAGGCAGCGGTCAAACGCCGCGGTTGATTTTTTGTGCCGGTTAAGTGCATACGATATAATAGCTTTATTTACATAAGAAAAAGATTACAATTCAGTGAAGTCCCTGACTCCTGTGCTAGGTGATTAACCTGTATTACAGGAACCAGTACCCTCCCCGGCAACACGATCACAAGCGGTTGCATATTAAAGTGGAAAAGCGGCTAGCCGCGTGGTTAGTCGATATTAAGTATCGACTAACCACGCGGCTATATATATATATATAAAAATAATAAAAAAAGTGAAAAACGTCGTTACCATTTCTGCTTCAAGGAAGTCACCAGCTTCCTGTTTCACTTGTGCATTCATTTTGTCATTTAGATAACACACTCCATTGAGGTCGATCGCGCTGTTGGAGAATATCGCCGCAGCACCGACCGACGCGTCTACCAACGGCTCGCTCTGATGAAAACACATCAAAGATAAGATTATATTGGCTGTTAATACAAAATGCAATATTATGCATAATTTATTTACATAATGTATGATTTTAACTCAGAAATAGCTCCATAAAATTATCTAGGACTAAGGCCTCCTTTCTGAGGAAGCAAGAAGGATAAGGGTAGGTAAATTTATAGTAGTTTATTGCCACAAAACAGCACGGAAGTGCATACTTCGAAGACACAAAAATTAAATGCGTCGTTGCACCATATTAGACGGAGACGCCATGGCACGTCACCTTCTGATTAAAATCTTAAATTGACTATCTTACACTGATGGGTTCCTTATACAAAGTGTAACAAAGTAAACGCAAAGCCTGAAAAGTTGTCGTACTCATCATTACGAAAAACTTAAACGTAAAAGTCAAAGAAAAATTTAATTCATTAATATACTAGAGGACGCCTCGCGGTGTCACCCGCGAAGTTCCCGTTCCCGTGGGAATACAGGGATAAAAAGTAGCCTATGTCACCCGGGGATAGAGTAGCTTTCCAACGGTGAAAGAATTTTTGAAATCGGTCCAGTAGTTTTGGAGCCTATTCGGTACAAACAAACAAACAATCAAACAAACAAAAAAATCTTACCTCTTTATAATATTGGTATAGATTGGTATTTGTTAGTAAAGTAGTAGTAATAAAACATTATCACCAAATAACAAACTCGTGGGTCAATGGGAAGTTAAAAAATTCTTCGTAACAAAATTGCGTGACAGATGAAGGACAGACAGACAGACGGACAGGCAGAGACGTGAGTGACAGCTATAGGGCTCAGTTTGGACCCTTGGGTACGGAACCCTAAAAATCTGCTGCCCCATATTTATGTTTGCATAACTCTTCTCAGATTTTGAGTTTATAATGTAATTTATAATTCTACGTATAAACCCTAGTTATAAATTAGTTACACCGCGTATAATGATGGTAACCACTAAGGAAGGATATTTAAAATATTGTGAGGTTAACCTCTTAAGGAGTTGAAATTTTGTGAGGAATCTCATCGAGACTGCACCTAAATAATATTTCATCAACATACCACAGATAAGACAGCCTTGGCCAGCATTGGCCTCTTCAATAGCATAATTTATCTTGATCCTTTTTATATAAGTCGCAATGCAAAGATTATCAGGCAACCTAATCTAAAGCTCTCTTTGCCCTACGCTTCCAGATTCGCTGTCTTCACTCAAGAACACATTCACCACAATGGTCATCACTTACACTGTTAATATAGCTTGTCCATTCATATTACCACTTCAACTTGTTTTAATATTATGGCCGCCGAGGCCGACCCAGAAAGAGGTGGTAAGACGACCTAGACCCCTACTGCAGAGCTGGTCCGAGGTGGCTCAGAAACCCAGCAGTGGGACAGAAAAGGAACAAACAAAAAAAAATGCCAAGAATCATTTATACTTACCAGGATAACATTCTCGGGAACTGTAAACTTCAATTGCGTTGGCTTTTTTGGCGGGGGCATCTCGGCGTCCGGTGTTTTGTAAGCATAGGAATTGTCTTTAGGGGTCAAGTCTTTTGGCTCTCTGAAAACATTTTATAGTCAGCCAGCTTCTTTAGCGTTACCTACTCCAAGCCGTTAGGGTATTCTCACCTAAGAGCCCTAAACTACAGCAAAAACCATTTTATTTGAAATTGTATTTGATTTTAGTTTTCGCCACAGAGTAGTGTACAAATGGAGTGATACTAAATAAGCACTTAATCCTACAACAAATCTCTCCCAATCAGTAAAGCATACAGAAGAAACGAAACGCATGTTATTTAAGGCTCATCCAAATGAAAGATAATGTAAAATGCATGGGTTATTAGAATATAATTACTGAAATATCGTTGCTCCATTAAACGGCTGTGGATGATTATAGAAATACAAGCAAAGTTCCCACAGATTTCGCCGGATAATCACTTTCTGCCTTAAGCACTACTTTTGTTAATGCCCCAAAGGTTTAGTAGCTAATATTATTTTAACATGGTTTTCTTACTTTTTAGGCGTAACATGGTAGCTCTCATTCTTTTCCGTCTGATGTTGTGTTATCAAATCACAAGCCTTTCCAAGTATCACAATAGAAACCAGCACTCTTACCGATATCAAGCACAAATATGCTATAGATATTAAGAATATTGCAGCGAATCTGAAAATATATTGATTAATTATTTTAATATTCTATAACTGAGAATAACTGACTTTTTCCATCCGTTTCGCGAAGATCAAATATATTGAACAGTTGGTCTTAGGGTTTAGGCGCCGAACCACGGTGCCACTCCGTGCCGTGGCAATGAGAGTATCATAAAAAAAACATTTTGCTTTATGACAACTGACGATGCAATTATTCTGCGCCGTTGCCGCATTTTATTTGGGCGCACGGTTGGCGCAGTGGTTGAGCGATTGGCTGCTGCGCTGCGTGTCGCGGGTTCGATTCCCGCACGGAATAAATATTTGTATGACCTACAGATAGTTGTTCCGGCTCTGAGTGTTTGTGTATGTGAGTTTATATGTTTGTAAACGCACCCACGATACAGGAAGAAATTCCTAGTGTGGGGCAACGTTTTTTAAAAAAGAAGAAGAAATTTCAAAGTCTAAGAAGGTGCACGACACTGGGGTAGCGTTCCACGGTACGTCTTCGTATGTTTTTTGGTCCTTACTATAACTGCGACTTAATAAGAAATAGCTGAAAGGCAAATCATCTAAAGAAGTACTTCAACTAACTACAAAGGATGATTACCCAATAATAATTATCATAACAATATTATGCATTTACTTACCCATCGACTTTAACAGCGTGTACCAACACTCTAGTGATAACAACACCTAGAGGCAAAGGTATAAATCCCATTCTGCGTGCTACCAAATCTGAATGATCACTGAAGGCATGTTTCTGTCTTGTTTGCGCAACGTCATATGCCAGGCTCACTGTGTATTCTCTATAAACTCCATAGGGAATCTCATTGAACCTGAACAAAACAAGAACAAGCATTTTGTGTTTATTTGGAACATTACTATTGTAACATTGTAAGTAGGTACAACACAACTATTAAAATAATCATAGAATAAAAATTACCTGGTAATGAAAGCATGCTTGACCCAATCAATGATGACCTCAAAAGTCAGCACAAGCACACAATCAGGCGCTAGTATCCAGAACCGTTCCTCTTTCCACATGTATTCCTTCATAGTTTGTAGCACTACAATAAACAGAAGCACAGACAGATGGAGGCGCTCCCTCACATCACTACAGGAAACTTGGAAGAGGTTGTTCTTGTCAAACTTTTTGAAGACACTGCCCTTCAATTCTACAAACTGAAAAAAGAAATTTGCATTATATGAAAAATGAAACTCTGGAATAAATAATCTTTATTAAAAATCTAAGTAACCTAATTCATAGTTTTTTTTTTTTTTTTTTTATCTATTTAAAGTTTATCTCTATATTTACAACTATACAGGGTGTAGCGGCAATGTGCGATCAAATTTTAAGAACTGCTTGTATTAATATGAACATCTTTCTCCAAGGAAGTCATAGGAAGTACCCAACAAAAAGAAATTGGACTTGCCATACAAAGTTGACAACTTTCATATCAGCCGAAAGTCGTCCACTGCTGGACATAGGCCTCACCCAAGCGTCGCCACATTGACCGGTCCCATGCGTCTCGCAAAACCATTGTTTTCATCGGCTGACCAAAATTTGTATGGGACATACATTTTTTTAGAATTGGGCATGACTTCCTTGTTGAAAGTTGTTCATATACATGGGCAGAGGCAGTTCTTAAAATATGATCGCATCTTTCTGTTACACCCTCAGCAATCAGCAATAAGAATTTATCCAAATACTAATACTTACATTGTTAGACATCATTATGATAAGTAGACTTTTATTATTGGAATTGAAGGCAACATTCAGTGTTGTTGCTTGGAACAGCACTAATAAGCTATGAAGAACTGAACAAATGATTAAGGATTGTCTATCAAAAACACATAACTATAAACTGTAACCAATTCAAACTTCTATTTATGGACTAACTAGCTTCGCCCGCATGAATATCGAAAATTATCCTAAGGGAACAAATTCCTGGGATAGAAATGCCAGACTAAAATATATCTCTGTGCCAAATTTCATCCAGACCTATCCAGGCGTTTGAGCTTGAAGAAGTAACAAACACACACTCACAAACTTTCGCCTTAATAATATTAGTGTGATAGTGTGATTAAAATATACACATTATATGGTATTTTTTGTAATGACCAAATAACATTAATATTTGTACAAAGTCACCAAGTAAAATACCAGCCTTAGTACTGTTTGCAATTGTAGGAAACAATGATGAATGTAGCCATATTCAGTGTAAATGAATATTTCTGTACTGTAGAGTTATTGTCACTCCATTTACTAAATACTCTGTCTTCTGTGCTTACTGTCCTAATGAAGTAGGTATGAATACTTTTATAAAGATATAAAGTGTAAATTTAAAATTTGCAGAATTAATATTAATAACTATGGGAAAAGACATTACTACAAAGTTTTATATCATTACATATATCCACTCTTCTTTTTGTGTGAGGATGTGGCTACCACTGGTATCAGAGTTAATTAAACCACCACTGGGAACCCCACAGACCTCTGACTTGGATATTTCAGACTTACATTAACTATATAAGTCCAGGCTTCCTCACAATGTTTACCTTCACTGTTCCCTGTGATATCCAAGATAAACTTAAAAGTACATATGAATTTGAAAAAGTCACATTGGTACTTGCCCGGGTTTGAACTCACAACCACAAGCACAAGAGGCAAGGTCTTAGCCACTGGGCCACCATGACATCCATCGACATCACCACAATATAACCACTTAAAAATATTTATGTATATTGCTGTTTGTTTACAGAAGGCCCCTGACAATCCTAGCCTTGACTTTTCTGATTCAACTAAATCATATGTGGTTAAAAAGGATACAGACATAGATCATGGCAAAAAACAGATGAGGTATTACTCCCAAATGCTCCCTCCTTCTATCTCGTGGTTCAGTTGCAGTCCAAAATAGTGCATCAATGGTATCCTGCCCAAAAGCTGAGAACAGTCTGTCGCCAACCTCCAACATATTGTAAAATATATACAATTTCATCACACTCTGACTCTTTACTAAATGATACATCATATTTGTATCTATATAGCACATTAAAATACTGCAAATTAGCAATATGAAACCTTTAAGCATATCACATGTTTCTGCTGGTTTTAATAAACTTTGACGAGAACTTGAATAAAACCTGTAATAAAAGAGATATATTTCATAAACCAAGTTTTACTTAATTCATGTAAAATATTCATGAAATAGTGATGCCTCCTACCCAAAACATCTCCTGAAAAGTCTGCTAAAGAAGGTCCAAATAGCCATGATAAATCTCAACGGAAGGAAGGTGTAAACAAATAGTAAAGAGTCTGCACATTGAAAGAATCCATAAGCCATAAACTTTTCCAATTCTTGAGGAATCTTAATAAAGGAATAAACTTTTTCTCTTCTGGCTGAAAACCGTTCTTCGTCATGTTCTAATAAATATCCTCGCGTTAGCTCTACGTGTAAAAAGGCAAACAAAGAGGCAGCCTTCTCTCCATCTGTAATATTAAATATCACAGTCATTACTATCCATAGAATTTTATTATTTTGTCAATTCCAAACAGGATCAATTACTTTACCTTTGCATTTCATTTCCTTCACTCCTTTATCAAAACTTACATCGCCGGACGAATTTTGTGTATTGGTTATAGACTTGAACCGTAACCTTTTAGTTTGTTCCTGTACATCCTCATTTTTGACTATCATGTTGTTTAAATTTTAAATATATCAAACTGGAAATCTCTATTACATTTGTATTGGTTTTGTTAGAATTTAATTTTTAATGCGGTAACTATTACTATAGCTCCAAAATTTATTTAATGACAGATTCATTCAAATGAATGACAGAATGACACAACATTGGACGATCTGTCATAATGATCTGTCCACAGAGTATAATGAAATCTATGAGATCTGTCTGTACCTGACAACAGTGACAACTGACAAACAGTTCAACATGACACCACTAACATCGAGAGCTTAAACCTGTGTTACACGGTTGCCAACCAAGGCTAAAACCAAGGTCACCTTGGTTTGAAGCGGGTGGGGCGAAAAAGCTCCAAACCTCAGTAATTCAGTATATTTAGTTTCTAACTAAACATACTGAATTGCGCTGCGCAGAGAGGACGTATTTATGCTCGTACCGTAGGTACGTTCATTACAACGACGTCATGGTGCCTTGCCTATCATAACTTCAAAAATAATATACTAATAAACTTTAAAACTAAACTCTATTATGACTATATCTTCTTACTAATATTATAAATGCGAAAGTTTCGATGCATGTGTTTGTTGCTCAATCAAGCTAATATGGCTGAACGGATCATGATGAAATTTGCCAAAGAGATATAATATAGTCTGGAATAGCACTTAGGCATCTTTTCACCCCGATATGATGTTTCCTTGGGGTAAGAAAACACTTTTAACGCGGGCGAAGCCGCTGGCAAAAGCTAGTATATTTAATACACGTACTTTTTAAAGTAATAGAATAAACTGAAAATAAATATCCCGTGCACGTGCATTTTTTTTTCAGTTGAGTCTTTTATGACTCCGATGTCAAATCCCAAAGACAGGGCAAGTCTCTGTACATAACGATACGTTATAATAATACTTTACGTTTGCTCTGTTGAGTAATTTGTGCGCAGCGACGCGTGCGTCTGCGCTCGCCGCCTGCAGCAGAAGCGCGACTGTCATGTCATACGCGTGGTTGTAAACAAGCGACAACACGGTTTCAAACAAGCGGTTACACGGTTTCAAACAAGTTGCCAACCAACTGGTAGGCAGCGCACGCCTTTCTACCAAGGGCGTTTAAAGGTCATGCTAAATTTGGTTTAAAACCACTGTCTACACGGTTTTAAATGGCCGCTTCAGACCAAGGTGACCTTGGTTTTTGGCTTGGCTGGCAACTGTGTAGCACAGGCTTAAGGCAGACTTAGGCCCAGTTTTTTTAAACCAATTAATGGTTAAATCTACCAACCATTGCCAACCAATGGTTTCGAATTTCACTAAAATTCACTTCTTCATCAATTGTTAGCTTATCAAATGATCGAATAATTGAAGAGTTAATTGTTTTACCATTTTTAGGCTAAAAGTTTATAGAAAAAGGCGTTTTACCGAAATTTGAAACCATTGGTTGGTGAGTGGGACACTAGTGCGCAATTAGGGGTGTGAGCATATGTGGGCCATTAAATCTTGGCCACCCAAAGAGCGCTGAGCACCATGGTAAGCTAATTCATATGCAACATATCAGGCATGATGATCATGATTATGGCAGTGTGGAGCGTCGTGCGTTACGTGCGAGGTTATGCGTTTGTTTAATAGATATAAATAAACGTAACGTAACCAAGAAATAAGATTTTGGGTGCAATGGCTGGAGCCTCTAGTCTACTAGTTTATTCTCCATAGAATCGCCCGGCAGTAGCCAAACCTTTAGTTTAAACTGCGAGACGGCCACAAACCGCAACGCTGAAAAAGGGAGTAAAGTCCTAGTAATTTTTTGAAAGAGACCAGGGTTGTTTAAACTTAGTATTTTGAACTGCTGGATCGTATATTACTTTACTCTTTGTGCTGGATTATCAAAAATACCATTCGCTATAATAAAATCATACTCCAAACACTTTTTTTGTTTTAACAAATAACAACTGAACATCGTCTGTTTTTACAGTAATAATTATTCATCAGACAAACCATTTAATTATTAAATTAAACAAATAATAAGTTGATGTTTAAATGCGGTGCGGATGCGTGATTTAGTCGATTTATTATTTTAACCGCGGAACAAAAACGACAAATCGACTAAACTACGCTCACTCTCTCTGTCTCTGGTCACTATTTTGGCTGGCACAGGCACGCTATCTATCTAAGTTCGTCAAGCTTAAGCTGATGAAATTCGTTGCCTACGTTAGCGGTTTTTACTAATTGTAGTACTGATTTTACATTTAAATGTTGTAAAACGTAATCGGAACTAGTTAATTCTTTCTCTTAGAAGATTATTGAAGGTACTAAGTTCACTAAAACCTTAATTATGGCGTCGAGTGAAGGGCGAAGTGCTCAGTCAAACTTGCATCAGCAAGATCTAACCAAATTGGTGAGTTAAAATGTTCTAAATATCAGATCCAACGAAAATATTTTGCTCCATTAATGCTCACATTTAGGATGTTTAAGTTTCGCTTCTGTCGATGATTAAGATTCACATAACCTTTATGATTTGCACACATGTACATTTATGACTTGTATTAGGTACCTACTATGCACCTACTTAACCAGTTATTAATATTAGGCTAGGCAGTTGTTTTTTTTTATTAATAGACTAGAGTTCAATTACCATGCTAGATATTGCCAGTTTGTACACAATAATGATTTCGATAATGTTTTCTTATTTCAGGATGTTACCAAATTGTCAGCTTTATCACCTGAAGTCATTTCAAGGCAGGCCACAATCAACATTGGCACCATTGGTCATGTAGCTCATGGAAAATCAACTGTAGTAAAGGCTATTTCAGGAGTGCAGACTGTCAGATTCAAGAATGAATTGGAGAGGAATATTACTATCAAGTTAGGTATGGTATCTTCATAATATTTGTTTTTTAACTTAATACTTGCCTAATCCTTTGTGAAGTTATTGTCAGAAGCCCAAGTCTATCAACCATACTTCCTAAGGGCATTGTGTTTCCATGTAAATTACAGTATTGACTGTATTTTACATGGAAGCCAGTAGCATGGTGTTTTACAAGAAGCCAACCTCATCTTAATTTGGAATAAGATGTTCAAATGGCAGACCCAAAATAATTAATGACTTTAATATTACTTTGTGTCAACTATTTGAAGTTTTCTTATTTATATTTATAAATACTTTATTGTACACCAAGATAAAACAATACATAAAGAAACCTTAAAATTAAAACAAACATACAACAGGCAGGCAGGGCAGGGGGGACTTAATTGTCTAGTCTTTGAAGATTCAATGATTGAGTGTTTAATTAGTTACTATTTTCAATTACTATTGTAAATGAAAAATCTTGTAGATATTTTTTTATTTATTTATTAGACTAGAATTACTGCAAAACTAAATCTTTTAAAAATATACTTTAAACACTCTAAAGCTCTAATAATAAATTGCATCTTGCAAAAAGTTATTAACACATATCTTCTCTTTAATCACTTGTTCAGATACTGTGCAATATACCATGTGAAATTTATTGTAAACCGGAAGTAATTATGTAATGTTTTTGATCTTGTAAGACTGATGTTAATTAATCAAAACACATGGTATGTTGCAGAGCGCCTGTCCAACTCAGTCATTAAAATGTTTCGTGAAAGAGCTGACGTGAGGCAAGAAAATGAGTTCTTTGAAAAGATGAAGAGATGTAAGAAGAGGAACTTGTGTGTTGATTCTGAAGAAGAATTAGATATGCCTGCACCGAAGAAACAAAAGAAAAGTAGACAGGATTCTGAAGAGTACATTATTGAAAGAATCATTGACTTCAAATTTATGTCTGGCAAGGAGTACTTCTTCATAAAATGGAAAGGGTGGCCAGACAGTGAAAACACCTGGGAACCAATTGAACATCTTGACAACTGCCCAGGTGTACTCAAAGAATTCCTTGTGGATGAAGAATATAAATATTGCAAAGAGATCGAAAAATTAAAGAAAGAAATTTCATTTGGAAACCTACTTAGTGAAGATAATCTATTAAAAAGGTTTGATGAAGTAGAAGGCAATGATATTGCAAAATTAAAAGTAAGCTTAACATTAAAATTGATTGCAATGATCAATTTACCTGAAGAGAATGAAGCCTTAGCCACAGGACTTGTGCAAGAAGCAAGAGATCTTTTACAACTCTATGTTGTGACCAGAAAGCGATGTCAGCAGTTAATGAAGTTAAAGAATTGGGAAGAACATTTAAATCAGGTTGATACATCCAAAAAGCTTATTGTAGAGAATAATTTTGACTTGGCTGGTCCACCAGAAAATTTTACCTATATTAATCAAAGTATACCTGGCAGTGGTGTCACAATCCCTGACAACCCACCCATTGGATGTGAATGCACGGCTTGCAACTGTCGCTCAAAAACATGCTGTGGCATGCAAGCTGGCCTATTTGCGTATACAGCAAATAAAAGACTTCGTGTTGCACCAGGTACCCCTATTTACGAATGTAACAAAGCCTGTAAATGTTCATCAGAATGCTGTAATCGTGTGGTTCAAGGTGGCAGAAATATTAAACTGAGTATATTTCGAACTGCCAATGGATGTGGATGGGGAGTAAAAACTGAACAGAAGATACGGCAAGGTCAATTTATTTGCCAATATGTTGGAGAAGTTATTACATTTGAAGAAGCTGAGAAACGAGGAAGAGAATATGATGCTAATGGACTCACATATTTATTTGATCTGGATTTTAACTCTGTTGAAAATCCATTTGTAGTGGATGCTGCTAATTTAGGAAATGTGTCACATTTCATTAATCATTCCTGTGAGCCTAACCTTGGTGTATGGGCAGTATGGGCCGATTGTCTTGATCCCAACCTGCCTATGTTAGCTTTATTTGCTACATGTGATATTGAAATTGGTGAAGAAATCTGTTTTGATTATTTACAAAAAGCTTCTGATGCCGATGATGTTGAGACAAATAGTTCTATTATTAGTAAAGAAAGTACCTCTGATAATGATATACCAAGTGGGTCTGAAGCTACTACAGGTATCACACCAGTTTCACCAGTTAAATCTAGATTTGAGGTGCAACAGCAAAATCGAGCTATGCTTCGAAATCTCACAGAATGCAGATGTGGTGCTATAAAGTGTAGAAAATATTTGTTTTAAATACCAGATTTGACCAGACTTAATAATATTAACAGATGGAAAATAGGTTTGACAAAAATAACTCCAGTCTGAGGCCCTGTCTCAACTTTTCACACTGTATATTATTATGGACAGTTGAGCACTAATATCTGATTTTATACTTCATTCATTTCTGAAGTTGATAAAATATAAATATTGAGGTATCCAGTAAATTAAAGGAATCTCATAAGCTGTTTATAAGTTTTACTATGATACAAATGAACTAGCTCTTATCTATGGAATGTCTATTTCTATGAAAATGTTTAATGGAATATGGAAATAATAACACCATGTGGTAATTAAATTTTGTTGAATGTATATGTATGCCTCAGCATAAATTGTGCCTTTTTGCTGCGAAGCATTTTATTTGTTTTGAAATGAAGACTGTCTATCACAAATATTTAATAGAAAATTCTAATATTTTAGACTTCATACTTATTGATTACAATCAATAAGGAAAAACATGGTAATAAACGATTGTCATGGCTCCACTCACTACCTGGTGTAAAGATATAGTGTAACTGTGTATTAATGATGAAATATTTGGAAAAATAATAATTATGTTTTCTCTTTTTAAATATTTAAGAAAAAGATGTATAAGTGAAAGTAATTAGGTGTGTCTGCTCTCCACTGGCTGGTGTTGTTTGACACAAACGTGGAAATAATATAAGACGCGCAAAGCTGGCTAGTGGAAAGCACCGAATTAAACCAAGGCCCAGTTTTCTATGGTTTAAGACATTTATGGTTTTCCTATCCATAGTTATTTCAACCAATGGTTAAATTTGCTAAATGGTTTAAAATTTTGGTAAAACGTGTTTATTAATCAATTGTTAGTCTAGCAAATGGTCAAATTATTAACTCTTCAACTTATTTGACCATTTGTGATGCCAACAATTGATGAATAAACGAGTTTCACCAGAATATGAAACCGTTGGTCAGCATATTTAACCATTGGTTGAGTTAACTATGCATCAAAAAGCTGGGCCTAGGTGACAATCCAACACGATTTATTCCTAATGAAAATACTAAGCGGAACTAAATGAGGCTTTACTCATTTTAACACTTTAAGATGCTGAATTGCCTTATGTATGTAAATAGAAGTAGGTATACTGAAAGTATTATGAAAAATGGATATTTTTTGAATCCGTGTTACATTTTGATAGTTTATTAAGGTATGTGGTTGTATTATACCATGTTAAGTACAAGGATTTTGGTGTACTAAACTATTTTTTATTGCATTGCATTTTTATAGAATTAAGATAATTTTATGTCTAATGCGAAGTATCGTATAATTTTAATTTAGATTAGATAATAAAAATGTTAATTTGCCAAAATATGTTTTTATTTGTATGTGTAAAAGAAGTCCGTAATAAACAATGTATTACAAGAAAAAGTTTATTGAGTGAGATAAACACTAAGAGTAAACATCAGCGCTTGGCGAAAATATAGTCAGTAATAGTTCGAAACTTCTAATAACCTTTATTATTGAAATGATCAGAATTCTGATAGGGGTTAAGCAGGAAAATTGAATGTAACATTCACATTCTAGGGCCTATTGCCCGAATCTGCAATAAATATTATTCAGTCATGACCATTGAAAGGCCTCGGCCTCCTGACCTTCCTTCCACTCCTTTTGGTTTAAGCTTTTGACCGCCACGATCTTCAAAGATTTCTCCCTTGTCCTTCTATCACCTAGGCCAGTCTTTCCCAAGCTTTTTTAACAGAGAAATCTATAAGTTGGTTACAGATCATCAAAACTCTCTAAATTAATATTGTTATGGTAACCGTTACACGCACGTTTATCGTTTACCACTTTCCACGCCATGCCTTCGTAATTTTTATTTGAACCCCAAATCCTGTCGTGGGCCTTTTGTTAATAACCCAAAACAATGTTCGGTACAGGTTACGCTAATGCGAAAATCTACAAATGTGACAATCCAAAATGTGCGCGGCCTACGAGCTTCATATCGGGCGGTTCATCGAAGGACGATAGCTTCCCGTGCCTGCGACCTAACTGCACCGGTCGCTTCCAGCTGGTGCGTCACGTGAGCTTCGTCGACTGCCCTGGGCACGACATTCTTATGGCCACCATGCTTAACGGTGCTGCGGTCATGGACGCCGCATTGCTTCTCATCGCAGGTATGCATTTCTTTAATGTTAAAATGAAATGCATAAAGAAATAGCACTAAATCAAAATGACTAATCCTTTGTTATGTCTAGGTAACGAGTCTTGCCCCCAGCCACAAACTAGTGAGCACTTGGCAGCCATCGAGATTATGAAACTGAAGCACATACTCATATTGCAAAACAAGATAGACCTGGTGAAAGAAGGCCAAGCCAAGGAGCAACATGAACAGATCGTGAAATTCGTGCAGGGCACTGTAGCTGAAGGTGCACCTATAATACCTATATCAGCTCAGTTGAAGTATAACATAGAGGTAAATCATCATCACCGTCCCTCCTACCTCTATCCTATATTCACTTGCATAAAAAACCAAAAAATAAATAAAACTGTTTCATCATTAAACACTTTTAGCAACATAAAACTATGTATGGCTGTACATATAATATAAATATGGCTATATATTCTATACGTGCTTAACCATACTATAAAATAATGGTGTTAAAATATTCACAACGGATCTTTGCCTCTGAATTGTCTGGAAGACCCTGCAGTAGCTTTTTTTTTGTGTCAATGTCGAAGAAGAAGATAGCATTGTATAACTGTCTCTTTCACTCGTTTACGTTTGTCGCATCCTCCTATCTCGCTTTCTCTATGCAGTATACTCGATGACAAACTGTTTCTTGCGCAATGTTTGGCAGAGCAAACTACAGAGACACAAAGATCTGCTGTGACTACTATATGTAAGTGCCTGTCTAAAATCATCATTTTTATAGTATTGTCTTTTTAAGTCAGAGAGAGCAGAACTTTAATTTTAAGTTTGCTGAGCATACCTACAATACCTTTTTTTTCTAGGTGTTGTGTGAATACATCACAAAGAAGATCCCGGTACCGTTGAGAGACTTCACATCGCCACCACGGATGATTGTCATCCGCTCTTTTGATGTCAACAAACCCGGTTGCGAGGTCGACGACCTCAGAGGAGGTGTGGCCGGTGGTTCCATCCTGCAGGGAGTGCTTACCGTTGGAATGGAAATCGAGGTAGCTATAATACTTCTCCGAAAGAAAACTATAATTCCTCGCCGTAAATATGGCACTCGAATAAACAAGGAGATTTGCTCGGTGGAAGCAAATATATCGAAAGCCTGTGTCTCCAGTTTGCTGTGGTCCGTTCGAACCAAATCAGAGCGTATGTTACGGCTATTACTCGTGGCAAGAAGCAGCGGCCGTACTACGCAATGCATCCGCTTAATAAAGTATAATTTTTACATTGCTTGTCCAATCACTTAGCGACAAACTTAGGTAAAGTTCTCGCCAAACTTCTTGGCCTGAAGTTGGCTACAATGGCCGCGCATTGGTAGATCTCATACAAAACAGCGCCGTTTCGTGCCTTGCTCATCGGAAAACCAACTTCAGGGCGGCCCAGAAGTTTGGCGAGCACTATAGTGGTCTTAAGGAGCAATGCATTTATTGTTAAAATAGTACAGTCGCAGTAATATTTGAAAATAAAAATATTTTATAATGGCCATTTGCCTATGACATGGCCGTTGTGACCACGTCGCGCGGACACCGACACGCGCCCTTGTTCAAAGCCGAAAGTCAAAAATATTCAATTCAACTAGGCCATTAAGCGGCTCATTTGAACCTCAATAATTAAAATTTATAAGTAATAATAATTGATTCTACCGTCCATTCAGAAAAGTACCTTGTTTTGGAGAAGAACGGACAAGAAACTCCATACATACTCTTTAAAAAAAATGAGGTTTACCTTAGTACATACATTAATAAATTCATTTAAGTGAGTACGATGCACCCAGAATAGCACTACATACGTATAGGTATGAAGTATTGAAAGCATTAATAGGTAAATTCATTAATTTGATAAATAGGAACATGGTTCTCACATACTTACAAATATTGCAAACATAGGTAAAATACCTAATTCAACAACAACTGAACAGTGTGTAAGTTTCATAAACAAAAAAAAAAATCTGTTCTCCTTTTTTACCAACTTCAAAAAGAAGGAGGTAATCATTTATATTTCTATGTGTATAACAGTCACGTTCTACAAATTCGATGTCTAGTAAAACAAAATACGGCACCCTAGCTAAAGTAACTTATGATATTGGTCGTCATGTCAACTTCGAGATGTTGCTTTTTACCGACTTCAAAAGAAAGAGGTTATCAATTTTGTATGGGCTTCTAATCACGTGTGCCAAATTTCTTATGTGTATGTTTGTCTAAGCATTTCTGCGAATCTACTTATCGGATAGTGATCATTCTTTCTTGGGTTATGTATCTCTCAACTTAGAGAACAGTGCAAGTTTCATCAAAATCGGTTCAGCAATTTTCAAGATATGGAATATACAACCGAACTCCTTAGCGACGATCAGCACGAATGTGTAAATTTATTTATTATGGGTATTTTGTCGATCCTTAGGTACCTTACTATAAAACTTGCTCAATTTATAATTGTAGGGTACTAAAACTAAAAAGAAAATCACAAGGAAAAAACCGACTTCTAAAGCAAAACACTACAAAGTGCAAAAATAACTTTCGCTTCGGAAGTCGGTGTTGAAAAACGATAAAAACAAGAGGTACCAAAGACACAGACTTATTATATACCTATTGAAAATCACTCGATTATACGGTACGACATTTATTTACATCTTTCCATTGTTCAACAGGTCCGACCAGGGCTAGTCAGTAAGGATGCCGACGGCAAGCTGACGTGCCGCCCCATCTTCTCCCGTATCGTGTCGCTATTCGCGGAACAGAACGAGCTTCAATACGCCGTGCCCGGAGGTCTCATTGGTGTCGGAACCAAAATCGAGCCCACGCTTTGCCGTGCTGACAGACTTGTGGGACAGGTATATATGCTTAGCTACGCCTTCTATACTATTGCAAATGGCATACGAACATTATGAACTTACCGATCCTGAGATTAAATTAGGTAAAATACGAGCGTTTTCGTTTTCTTTCTTGGGTACTAAATACGCAAGTCTTCAGTTTTTTTTGTATCAGTCGTGGTTAAAGCGTATACGCTAATAACACATTGTGGTTAACAATCCAAGTGACATTAATGCCCAGATACCCCTGATAAGCTGATTTTAAAATGAGAATCACGTCTGAACTGTCGTAATTTTTTGTTAAATTTGACCATTTTCTTAATAATTTGATCTAAGAAAATTTTGAGTTTCATTCGTACATAGTGTAAACAATTTGTAAATGTATGTCTAAAACGAGCAAAAGAAACGACAATCGCATCAAAATCGCCGGGCGTATATTAATGAAATCGACACCATCTCAAAGACAATTTAATTATCTACTTTGATTTATAAGGTTTTTTTTTAAAGTCTTTTGGGGGTTTTTGAAGCGATTGCGCGTTTAGTTCCCTCAAGGTCGTTGGCGACTATTGACGTCTTAAGCTAATTTTGGCCTTGCCTCACGGTGTCACTCATCTTTGTCCTTGTAGCCGCTTATTCCAGCGTATCGTGCTAAGACAATATAAATAAAACAATTCACTTTTACAGGTCCTTGGAGCTGTCGGTGCTCTGCCCGGAATATTTGTGAAGCTTGAAGTTTCGTACTACTTACTGAAACGTTTACTTGGTGTGCGCACTGAGGGTGACAAGAAAGCAGCTAAAGTACAAAAGCTGACCAAGAACGAAGTAAGCAATATAATTATTTATTGGCTTTTTAACCCCTTGAGTACCCGAAACGTGGATCCATGCGAGACTCGAATGGGTTTTAATTGTATCGATAATTTTGGCATTCAACCTGTTAAGGCACGACTGTTGCATAACAGAAGGGTTATGATAAAAAAGAACACAATCGCTAAACGGCGGATGGCCGAAAAAATCTACTCTCAATCAGCTAACTACGATCGATAGGAAATAATTCGCTGCTTCTGGCCTATTGAATTTATTTCAATAGAAGACTGAATTGCTGGATATGCAGGTGCTGGTTGGAACCTGTTTTGCCATTTAAAGCACAGCCGAAAAATATCAGGAAGCGAAATAACATTAATTTTTGTTGCATTTTTTAGGTGTTGCTGGTCAACATTGGATCCTTGAGCACAGGAGGAAGAGTAATCGCTACCAAAGCTGATTTGGCCAAAATTGCTCTTACAAACCCTGTGTGTACCGAAATCGGCGAAAAAGTAGCCCTTAGCAGGAGAGTCGAAAACCATTGGAGGTGAGCTATTTTACATTATGATTTACGTTTTGAATATTTTTTGGTTTCAATTTCTATCTAATTTAGTAGCTAATATTTCATAAAACATGTTTCATCATAAATAAAGAAAGAAGATTTTTTACTATCCTCTACTTCAAACAATTTTTTTGTTTTCAGATTGATTGGCTGGGGTCAAATTCAAGGTGGAGAGACAATCGAACCAGCAAAGAATTAATGTTATGTATTTTATTTTTATACATTTGAACTATTATGTATTTAATAAAGCAAATATAAATGTAAATAAAATTATTATTTAATTTCAATTTACACTTGATTGACTACCTATAAATTAATTCAAAAGTGAGTTCATTTAGAGAGAAACATTGCCTGGGTAAATCATTTATTTGATTTTGTTCATTTGCACTTGCACTTGCAATAATGAATTTTAGGCCATGTATATAAATGTGTTGATATCTTCATCATCTCTTCGCATGTATTTGTGTTCGATAAGCCATTCCAGCTGCTCCTTTATCATCTTCTTAGAGGGCAAGAACATGTTCTTCAAAATCTCTACCAGTTCACTCTGAAAAAAAAAATGTTTTGTATAATAAACAATCTAGAATCAGCAATTTCTATTGCCTCATCTCTTATTGAGATAGAAATCATAATGATTGCATTTTGTCTATATCAAATGCGTCCGAACTCCCTATATAAATTATTGTTCGAGTGTCATAGCATCCAAATTGGTTGAAGCGTATTTTCCGGCCGGAATGACGCCATTCGCCATGCACATACAGCAGCGTACCGAGCAGAGCGGCTCCGCGACCTACCGAGACCATTTTCTTGAAATGGTTTGACTCGATGTTTGCGAATTTCCAGTGTAGCAGAGCTCTACTCGGAAGTGCACCTTTAGGCGTAATGACGTCCACATACTAAATGCTTAAGCTGTACAGTCAGTGCCATAAATGTCAGGACAGAACACCTGTTCAAAATCATTTCGGAATGAACACGAGAACCATGGTTAAGGCACTTTAGTTGTTTTTTAAATTTATTTTTATCCGTCTGTTCCGATATTTGTGGCACTTTATTGTAACAATCGTATAAACGAAAAAAAATACGTAACATATTACAATAATTTTTGAGATCTTTTATTTACCTGGAGAGCAGTATTCGTGATTCGTTTTCTCATCTTAAGTATTTTTATAATAGCTTCTTGAGTCCTTAATATTCGAAGCTGAACAATGGAATGATTATCTTCTATTTGAGACCTCTCAGTGCTCAATTGAAGTCTACCAATCAAATTAATTTTTCCTCGACGTTGAGGCTTCCCATTTTTGATTAGGGCGAATTCTTGACTTACCCAAAATGTTGTATTCTCTGAAAAATCTTTAGGATTCTGAACTGCTGGTTCATAGGACAATAACTGTCTTTTGAGTTTTGGAAAAGCAACAAGGGACCATAAAGTTCTCCTAAGTTCTGGATCAGGAAGTTCAGTTGCAAGTCTCAAGTTTTCATAACTTATTTTCTCCATTGGTCTTTGATTCCATGCAAACAAGACTGCCATTTGAAATGTGGTGACATCTAAGTCAAATCTACCCACAGAATTGGCAAATGTGATTGTACCATTGCTCATATGATGATACCACTGCAGCTTACGCCCTGAATGTTTCTTCTTGTAGAAGTCTTCAACTTCAGGTATGTAGTCCTCTAACTCTAATGGAAGGCTAACAGTAACTCTTTCAGATCCACGGGCCCATGCTCCTGCATTGAGTATTTTTATATTTATAGCATCATGTCTTGTGGTATCAGCTCTGAACTGAGTATTCAGATCTTCACTGACTTTAATATCTTGAAACATTCGAGCCAGTTTATTAACATAATCTGCAGGCATTCCCACCTCTCTGAGCCACTCTACCATGTCCTCCTCTTTTTCAGAATCTGCACTTGAATCTAATATTAACCTTCGAGTCAAATGTGCTTTGTGATATCTCATAAAAACATCCTTGTTTTCTATATACTTTAAAACTAACAATACATCTCTCAACCTCGATTCTATCTGCTCACTTGTTAAACGTTTGCTTAGCGGTGTCTTCCGCAGCAACATGTCACAGTAGTTAGCAAGGAGCTCAGGACACTTGCTCTCAGGAGCCGTGCCTTTGCTGCCCCGGATTAGAGCTGAAGATGGTAGTTCCAACTTAAAAACTGTTGTATCATTTACAACACATTTGTAAGCCTTATCTCTGGCTGTCAAAAACCTTGGATCATCCAAAAAGGCATCTTTAGCCAATGAGCTGAAACTTTTAAACAAATCTAATAAACGTTCCACATACTTTTCTGAATCAGATGTGATTATATCTGCAGAAGCTACCATATCTGCTAATCCAGCAGACACTATGTGTGCCTCTAAGTCTCTTAATATGGGTGTAACTCCATCAGGCACTCTATCAAGAAGACGGAACATAAGTTGTAACTTCTCAGTTTGACCAGTTTTAATCAGAGGGGCACTCTCTGCAAGTAATGTGGGCAGGTGTTCTTTAATGAGAACTTTCTCACAACAATGTGTGAGTGCTGTAACACTACCACTTCCTGGTTCCAGATATCTATGAGCACGAGCTTCTTCCTCTTTCAAACGTTGATCAGCATACTTCATATAGGATTGAACTCCATTCACCAGTAATTGTTCACTGGCTTTTAGTTTGTAAAACTCTTCTGTAGCCTGCATATAAGCAGCCTCAAAGTTTTCCCTGTATATTTGGAGTTTTTCCAAAGAGTTAGAGGATAAATTAACTGCAACAAATTAGGATTAAATTTAGTTTAAAAATTATTTAGGAAACAAGTTAACAATAGACTACAAAACACAACTTACCATATGATTCTCTTACACCAATAACTAGCTGTGAATCAAAGGATTCACCATTACGTTCAGCTTGTACTAGCTTCATAGCAGAATCTTGTAATCTCTGCTTGATTTCCACGAAAATGCTTTGATTCCATGAATCTAACATCAACTTCCTAACCAAGCTATCTTCTATGTTATTGTTGTTATTCTTCTTCTGAGTAGTAGATGAATTAGAACTTGAGACCTTGCTTACATTGTTGATAGAATTTTCTAACTGTCGAAATGGGGTGGGTAAATAGTTGCACTGTGTAAAAAACTTGCCCCATTCGGCAATATATGCCTTTAGAAGAGCTTGGTCTTCCCGCTGCGCCAGTACGCGATTCTGAGCCTGTTTTATATACATCATAATATCTTGCTGAAGAGCATCCCTCAGCTTATATGGCCCTCTCTCATCCCATAGGCACACAGAATGGACAGAACCAAAAAGATCTTGCCATTCTATTTGCGTTACTGGCTCCTGCTTGAGAAGCTTCAAAACAATAGGACGCATAGCAGGCCATTTATCCTCAAATGTGACTTGTCCTTTATCCTGTAAAGAAAATCCATTAAACATTATTCATCTAAACAAAATCATTTGAGTTATGTCGTAAAACACAATAGAAATAAAATGAACCTTTAACATGACTATAATTAAAACAGTACACTATTCATACAAATACACTTCTCATAATCAAATAGATCTGGCGATATTTTTATTTAATTTACAATTTGCGATAGTATTGAGTAGCTTAGCTTATTTCTACGTCAATAAACGTGAAAATAAATCAAGCATCCAAAACTCGATTCGACTATAGTTAGCGAAGATATAGTCGAATAAACTTAAAATATTATATTCAACGTAACAACTATTTATCATAATATAAAATAATCATTGGTTTTATTTATATCTGTTTCCAATATGCGAAAGAAACCAAACAAGTAAAAAGAATTTAGCAAAATCTTCACGCGAAGTTGCGTACGGTGGCACAGTGGAAGTGGAATACACACACAGCGAGTTTTGGGCGGTGAGGGCGGTCACCCACAATGACTTTATGCAGCGATGCAGACGCGATACAAACAGTTACAAAATAAATGCGATACAGTTATAATGCTGTCGGAGTTCGCCATCGACTCGCAAAAATACAGTCGCGCCTTCACAAAACGCGCGACTGCTTCGCTGCAAAAAGTTGCCGTGGGTGACCGCACTTAGTCACCAACCGACAAGTTAGCGATTTCAAAACAGGCTTATGCACGTGTTAATTAGCATTAGCAGGGATTTAAACTTGCGTGGGATGCCGTGGCATTTTCGCTTCAAGGCTAAAAAAGCAGAAAGGACCTTACGGTGCGTCCACACAGCCGCGTCGCTATAGTTCTCGCCGAACTTCTTGGCCGCCCTGAAGTTGGCTACAATGGCTGCGCAGTAGGAAATCTCACACAAAAACAGCACCGTTTCGTGCCTCGCGCATCCGGTAAACCAACTTCAGGGTGGCCAATAAGTTTGGCGAGGGCTATACTCACGACTTCAGATTGCAAACCATTGCGCTTACGTCCGTAAGTCGGTAAGTTATGGTGTGTGCAGCACTAGGACTAAGGAGATACATCATCCTAGTTGCGGCAAGGGCCAAGCTTGTGAAACCGACAAAAAAAAACTTACCTATCATTGGGTTTTTGACGTTGAGTAAGTTGTTATGTTCTGTTCTGTGAGTCTGTGACTTATCTTATCTTGTGGAGGCGCCGAGAAATAACTCGGACACTTCGACCCATTGGGATCTATTGTGGTCCCCGAGTCTGTGACTTACTTTAATACTCTATGACGGCTAAAAGATCCTAGCAACCAGGCCATAAAACTTACTTTAAAAAAAAAAAAACTCTGTCTGTGACTTTTGACAGCTTCGTCAAAACAGAAATTCATTGTTGTTTGAAATTATTTGGATATCAAATTATATTAATTTAGTTCTCCTTCTCTCTCAGTCTCATATTTCTCGTCTCACATACTTAAACATTCTTATTTCCTGTTAGTATACTTTATGATAAAAGCTGAAGTATGAGTACTTTTGGTGAAATTAACGAACCTTCAAGCCGAACTGCTTGGGAAGACTGGGATGACGTACTTTGCAGCGAAAATTATGTCGAGTGAGTTTTATAATAATAATTGAAAGTCGAATCAATATTGAACATGAGCTTCTCTAACACGACCATATCCGTTTCTTCTGCATAGAGCGTCATCATCATCTTTCTGCCCTTTGCCCATGTTACTTGGGGTTGGCACAACACTTTTCTTCTTCCATACCGTCCTGTTCCCCGTCTCGCCATCACTGAGTCCATCCATCCATCCACATTTTTATTCATAACTCTTTTAGTAACATGCGTTTTATCCCTGCTCATCACATGACCATACCAGGACAAACTTCTGCATACATTGTATTTATGATTATATACTTAAATTGTGCCAGTATGGTGCTAAGTTTAACCTTTTATTGGTTTCATGTGTTTTCTTTTTTACAGTTTACGTCTTGAAAAGGATGTAGAAGCCCCAAAACAAATTGATACTTTCATTATATTAGAAGGGAGATACTTATATGATTGTATCAGAGCTCACCATGAACTGGAACTCATCAATGCCAGTTCAGAAGTTAATTTACGCTTGTACCGGACTAGAAAAATGAATAATTATGTTTGTATGATAAGGGATTACAATTTAATCTTGAGTAGCGAAATAGTTGAGTTGTTGAAAAAATATATCAATGTCAGTACTGATGTTATAGCTATATTAACTAAACCACTTGTAGAATACCAAGTGTCTGAATTGGTCACTAAAGACTATGTAATTAGAAGTCTATCAGCAAGTAAACAATCTTCAAATGGTCTGGACATCAGTTTCCCTAATTTGGAACAGCCCAATATTATATCAGGCGTTTCTGCTGGAGGTAATGCACTGTTGCAAGTACTGTTATAATTTGAAATCTTGTATTGCCTTTTTCTCTATACTAAATATTTGTTTTTTCTCTTTTAATTTTTTTATTTTAGTACTTAGTTGGAGAGAAATCACTGACATGCCTGCTAAAGCTGTTGTTTGTTATATTGAACACCCTGAAGAGCTACAAATACAAGAACTGTTTGATTTGCTGGAAAAATTGAAAATTATTCCACATGTGGAGAAAACACATCGTGACAATTTGTTAAATTCAAACTTGTACATTTAAATAACAAATATTGTTAAAGCTATTCTGTTACACTGATGTAATGTATAAATAAAAAATACATGTATTTTTTTAAGAATTTCAATAAATTTTAAGTCCTAAACCGTGTTTTTGCAAAGTCACGCGCCGTAACGCGACGTCTCCGAGACACGTGTCGCACAGTTTCTATATTCACAATGAATAAGCACAAGAGTACATCTTAATTATTATATATATACATAATAATATAAAGAGGAAAGATTTTTTATTTTTTTCTACCGAATAGGCTCCGAAACTACTGGACCCATTTAAAAGAATTATTTCACTTATGGAAAGCTCAGATGAAGTAAAAAAACCGGCCAAGTGCGAGTCGGACTCGCGCACGTAGGATTCCGTACAATTATCACAAAAAACGGCACAAAAATCACTTTTGTTGTATGGGAGCCCCACTTAAATATTTATATTTATTCTGTTTTTAGTATTTGTTGTTATACTGGCAACAGAAATACATCATCTGTGAAAATCAACTGTCTAGCTATCACGGTTATAGATACAGCCTGGTGACAGACAGACAGACGGACCGCGGAGTCTTAGGGTCCCGTTTTTACCCTTTGGTTACGGAACCCTAAAAAAGATGGAAAGCTACATTATGCCGGAGTAACACCGGAGTAGTTAAGTCTCTATAGCAGCGTTTGTGTTATAAAATTTCATTAAATTGGTGATAAAAACCAAAGTTAGTTACATTCGTATTGTAGTGTTAATTCTTATTCAAATAAACAGTTAAACAAATTGGTAGGTAGGTGGGTAGGGTATGTAGGGGTAGTTGAGTAGGTTGGTAGCTATATATGCAGTTGAAGGGAGCGAAGCCGCGGGGGTCACCTTGTAGTATCTACTAATAAATACATTTTGATGCTTCTGGAACTGATTTTCTTTAGTAAATAAGTAACATGAAAAAATTTATATCATAGCAAACCTGTTTTAGACTAGAGAATACTATACCAAAGAACAGTTTATGCAAATAATTTATTTCCATTTTTGTACAAAATGGACCTCGTGTCTAGCAGTGAAGGTCCATTCCATATTCTATTGTTCTACAAAACTATTCTCTCTTGTCGTACGTTTAGATTCTGTCCGACCAGAATGTGGCCACCTACACCTCAGCGCCTCTATTGCGTACCTATCCATTTTAACAGCACGAACCAGACTCTTTCCCTTTCATTTTGAAAACTCAACAGTATGAACATTGCGTGTTTTACGCTGTCGAGTAGACGGATTTTTTTACTGATAAAGCAATTAATGCAAGGAAAGCATACCCTGTGCTATTCTTTGAACTTACACAATTTAGATGCAGGACAGCTTTGTCTTTGACCTTGTTCAAGTCAAGGAATGTGCAGATGGTGTACCTATCTTGTGAAGGGGCTCCACACTGGCACCGCGTATGGGATGGGTCAAGGATACCCCATTTTACTAGATTGTCTCTGCAGCGACCACCCTGAGCCTTTTTTTTTGTGTGGTAAATCATCCAATGACTTCTCCCGTTTTGGGTGAAGCGGGAGGGCGTGTTAGACTTTTACTGACTAAAACCCACCCGTGTTCCTTCAGTTGCTTGAGCCAGGGCCGTGGTAACTCTTTTTCAAATTTATCCGCTACCCAGGCAGGCATCGGCCCTAGTGGACCCGTCAAATTTGCTGACATCTCTTTGAGGCGCGCGTGGAACACTCGCGCCTGGTCCTTGTCGGACGGCGAGTTACCCGTTACTCACCGTCCGCAAGCCCGCGCCTACGGTGGCCGGGAATCGGCTTGCGACTCCCGACGCCCAGGGACACCGCGGTGGCTTGGGGCGTGAGGGCGCCTCCGTTGCGTCTCCCTCACGCTTTCTGCCTCCTACTTCGCGAGCATTACTGCTTCGCAGAAGGAGGTGACAGCTTCCCATGCCCTCTCGCTCCGGACCACCCTGAGCCTGCAATCGGTTCAGAGATTGCCAGATTGGCCACTGCAGTTCGTGTCCAGGTAGTAGATGTTCTACTGAAATTGAAATATTCATCCGTTCCTCCATATTTCAAATCTCTGGCCTGACGCGCTGTTCTGAGGACTTCTTTAACGTGAGCGGGACGATGCCACTCTGGGCATGCCATTGAGCTAGGAAAAACATGGAGGCGCCGCAATGTTCTATACATACGTTAGCTTATACAAATATGAGTGAAATACGATACAGAATGTGAAACATCGTTTGGTCTTTTGGGGAACCGACGAGTGGGGTAGAGGCACACAAAACACGGTTCACTCCAGTTTATGCTTTCATATTTATTCGAACGTGAAACACACTAGGTATGAAATATCCATATATATTAAAGGATTAACACTAGCAACTTATCGATAGGTTCTAGCATGGAGTAGCGAGTTGCACTTTTGAATATTCGTCCTGCTGTCAAATGGTTGTTTACTTTTTGTATTATTAATGTGTGTGTGTGTTCCGTGATTGACACAACCATAGCATCGGCAGCCATTTTAAGTGCCATTTAATGGTTTAGGTAGGCACGTTTTTTTTGTAGGTATTTCGAGTCCATACTATTTATTAGGTCTATGGGGCATGCAAACTCCCCCGCTGAAAAGGAAAAAGATAGGCCGGTTGTACGGCGAATAATGTTGTTTCAAGCCCTAACTTTTTGTTTCGTTTTTATTCAGTGAAATTTATATGCCAGGATGATGCCTAGGTAGAGAGGTTGAAGGCAGTGTTCTATGTTAATGCCACTTGATCTCACTTGCCACGATTTAATCGAGGGTCCAATTTGATCGACCGTTGCAAAGATGGAAAACAGGACTGTGTCTTCAGTGGTTTGGCCAGAGGGTATTTTCGACGTAAAATTTGCCAAGCTTCCGTCAGTTTTTCTTCGGCCTCTTCAAAACTATTTGTTTGGGCGGCTAACGCAATGTCGTCTGCATATAAAAAGCGTTTTGTGTGTAGAAAGCATATAAGTAAATTAGAAGGAATTCGGATTCGGAGGCCCCCAATCAATTTGCCTAGCCTTTTCCTATGTAGGGTTCGGCTCGGCTTCCACTCGATGCAGCTGAGTACCAGTATTTAACAGTGCCTATCTGACCTCCACAACCCAGTAACTGGGTGATACGGCACCCCTTTGGCCAGACTGGTGTCAGATTTCCTGGCCTCTGACTATCCGTAACCATTATTAAATATGTACACAGACAGCCAGGACCAACGGCTTAACGTGCTTGCCGAGGCACGGAGGAATTTCGGTAAGTATGATAGGACGACCGTCGTAACCTACTTACCCATCCATGGACCGTCCTCGCGACGGTCAAACGAAGCGTTAAAGCGAAGTTAAAAATAAAAACATTAATTTCTAAAATTAATACTTAATATCGTAAAATTTTATTCAACATTAATACATTAACATACATTTGACAATCGTTTAAAAATATTTAATAAGGTAAATAAAAGTAACATAAGAAAACTTATGAAATATACAAATAACCACAGCCTATTGGATCGCAGACCAGTATGAGTTTGGTTTGTTATGTAACAAAAAATATATACTATTACATGTATAGTAGTGGTACTTTAACCATGATTAATAAAGTAACATTGAACTTTATTTATAAAATTTTGTGCCCTACCATGACCACGAATAATATTGATAAAAGCGACACTTCCTACTTTTGTTTATGGTTCATAGTACCATAGGCTTTTTTTAGATTGAATAATAAACCTTATTCTAATTACTTTAAAGTGCAACAGTTATTAGACGGCGAGAGCTTTAATGAAATATTGACTAGCCTAGACTTGGAAGTTTAATTTCTGATGGTCAATTCGTAGTCATGATAAGTAATGTTATAACGACTGTGTAGTACATCAAGTACAGTTCCTGATCGTTCAGTCAATGACCTTTAATAATAAACAGAAATTAACAAAAACATATTTACAAATTAGTCTTAGACTGCAAACATAATATAACGACTTTATAAAAAATTAATATACAATCACAAAATATATATGTACCTAATTCAGAGTTACTTATACCTACATACCTATAACACTCTTTAAGCATCATTATTAGAGCTTCCGAATGCTTAAATTTAAATTGCTAAAACATTAATACAAGATAAGAAAACCTTATATCATTATAAGTGAATATAACAATACACTTTTATGTCCACAAGCACATAGGGTGAAAAATCTACTGGATAAGTTTTCTTAAATAATTTAGCCTATAGGGTGAATTATTAACAACCAACATTCCTTTGTTACATAAAAGAAACCGTGAAAGTTAGAAGAACCTTGTATTCTGAAGAAATTGTATTTTGAATACATTTCCAATCTCTCTTAGGATCTGTCAAATAAAAAAAGATGCGGATGCATAGTGTGCTATCACGAAGCTGATTTTGCAAAAAAACGCTGCATATTTACGGTTTTATTTTTAAACAATTTTCCAAACATTTGATGCAATAGATTATGAATTTCGTTAAAACCAAAATTGTGACAGAAACGCTATTGACATCGTCATCATTTCAATCAGAGACTCAGATAATTTGGTGTGAAACACGTTCAGTTTAGAGAAGGAATCACATCCTTTATTTCATCCCTTGAATAAGGAAGGCAGTGCTTATGCCCTAATTGTTTAGTTTCGAAAAAAGAACGGCGCTATTCGTCTTAGTGGAGTATCATAATATATCTAGAATCACAGATCTAGGAGTCATATTTATATGATACTAGCTGTCCCACGTGGGTTCGCTCACGTCAACTGGCTACCTACTCATCTACCCTACCTACCCTACATACATGATTGTTGCGTAACTTAAACCGTTTACGCAGCGCACGCAACGGAAGCTCACAAAAATAATAAATTTTACACGTTTTTAGAACATTTTTTCATTGATTCTCCGCTCCTATTGGTCGTATCGTAGCGTGAGGTTATAATATAGCCTATAACCTTCCTCGATAAACGGACTACCCAACACAAAAATATTTCTTCAATTCCCAGCAGTATTTCCTGAGATTAGCGCGTTCAAACAAACTCTTCGTAGTATAGATAAATATATGAATCATGTTTATATTACGTTATCATATAAATATGACTCTATAATCTGTGATCCTAGATATATGAAAGTGTAAAGCCCCCCTTGTATAGCTCTCATTCTCGCATTGGACACTAACTTGCCTGTACGGCCCTAGTTAAATTATCGATGTCACAGTCTGGGTCACTGTTACCTTACACAATCTTAATAGATACCTGGCGACTTCAATTCTGGTATTTGACGATTTCTACCCTACTTAATAAAATTCGAAATGAACGAATAAATTCGAAAATTTGTTATATATTGATATGAAGAATAATTTTATTTTATTTGATTAACATTAAAAGTAGTTTTTATAATAAATATAATTTTGTATCTTATACGTATACCTACTATGCTTATATTGCAGATCGATCATAAACAGTATTATGTAACATTAATCAATAAATATTTTGTACAGCATTATAAAAAAAGCATTGTATAGTGACAGTCATGGATAAAATATGGTATTGACAATTAACTCGACAGAAACAATTTACAATAAAATTTATTGATAAACGTTGGGGTAAATAAATTGACAACAAAAAGGTTCCAGTGGATTAAGATGACGTCACGCTCAAGGTGCGTTTACACTTAGGCTGAGATCTATATATCGAATTTATACTGTTCAAGCTAACTGTATGCTTTTCATACAAAAATGAGCTTTAATCCTATTCAGTTAATGTTCATATTCGCATAAAACGAACTTGATCACAGTTGCTTATAAGAATATGCACAAGAACATTAAACAAATAAGGTTCATATTCGTATAAAACGCATTATGTACTTAGTCTAAGTACGCAGTATATATCTCAGCCTAAACCACTCAGTAATCAGAGACATCAGCTAGTGTCACGTCATTTCATGCATGAAATGAGGTTCACTACAACGTGACCAGGAGACGCTTTCGATCACATAGAAACACAAGGTGTAATTGAAATAACTGAAAACTTAAGGGTTCATTTTACTCATCATTATGGACAAAAATTATGGCCACAGTAAAAATATACAAACAGTATGAAAACTACCTACAAACGCTCGAAACGGCACACTCACACAAAAATACGCTCCGACGTGACTATTAAGGCACTTCTGCTGTGCTGTCAGTAGTGCGAGCCGCTTAGGGATCTCGTTGATACGCATATTTGTGTGAGTGTGCCATTTCGAGCATTTGTAGGTAGTTTCCATACTGTTTGTATATTTATTCTGTGCTATGCGACTAACCTTGAAATGGCGAAGGTGTTTCCTACAGTTATAAACGCCAGTCTAGACAAAATGATGGAACCGGATTGTTTTTTGTTTGTTATTTCAGTTCAACCTTTTATTTTATGTTATAAGAATTAAATAATGTTAAAATCTTTCATATATGCACTCAATTTTGATATGCTACATATTTTTTAGAAAAATACCCGCATTTAAAATGGCTCTATGGAGCAAAGCTAATCATCAACATTGTTATAATTTTTGGTATGAACAACAGTTATAATTTTAAAGTAAATATAAAATTATCATCCAATATGATGTAATTAATTAAACTTCTTTGTGTCCGTTATGCTAGCGTACACCAGAACTGCAACGAGTTAGTTTCTATGCCAAAAAACTCTGTGTAAATACTGCCTAATTACTGTAAAAATAAAAAAAAATCTTCCTCTTTAGTTTAGGAAATAAACACCATTTTCACTATGTACGCTAGCGTCACGATCAAGCTAGCGTACACATGGCCGTACTCGAAAACGGCTAATTGTAAAGCAACAGATTTGGACACAAAAATACTGTTCTAATACTTCTCCCGCTATGCAAAATTTCGTAACGATTGCTCTTGTAGGAACAGAGATATTGAACAAGACTTTTCAATGACATTCGGAGCTGGCGTCATGGCAGCGTACACATAGTAGTTCTTATAGAAAGGGAACTTTTCTTGTAATGAATGCTATATATATAAATAGTGCGTGAAATTCTGCCTCTATTAGTGTAAATACTTTATGCGAATTCGCAGGGGAATAAGCAAAAAAACCTATGTTAAGTTCTAGGAACAAATATACTGACGTACTGTCGCGAACAAAATGAATTATTTGTGAAATTAAAAACAGAAATATAGCATTATTTTCTAATACACGTTAGCATGATGTGTTTTGACATAAAGTAATAATATGATTATACTGTGTTAAAAAATAATTGTTTTTGGCATAATAAATGTTATTTGAATTTTTCCAATTATTTAATTTTCACTCAGAACTATATCTACAATGAAGTGTACATACTCCTAGTTCAGTACTTCATCACGTTTCAGTTTTAGTTCTCTATTAAAAAAAACTTGACAAAGCACCTTTGAGCATATCTGTACCTGTACTATGAACAGAAATTAACAGGGTTTTTTACTTATTCCCCTGCGAATTCGCATAAAGTATTTACACTAATAGAGGCAGAATTTCACGCACTATTTATATATATAGCATTCATTACAAGAAAAGTTCCCTTTCTATAAGAACTACTATGTGTACGCTGCCATGACGCCAGCTCCGAATGTCATTGAAAAGTCTTGTTCAATATCTCTGTTCCTACAAGAGCAATCGTTACGAAATTTTGCATAGCGGGAGAAGTATTAGAACAGTATTTTTGTGTCCAAATCTGTTGCTTTACAATTAGCCGTTTTCGAGTACGGCCATGTGTACGCTAGCTTGATCGTGACGCTAGCGTACATAGTGAAAATGGTGTTTATTTCCTAAACTAAAGAGGAAGATTTTTTTTTATTTTTACAGTAATTAGGCAGTATTTACACAGAGTTTTTTGGCATAGAAACTAACTCGTTGCAGTTCTGGTGTACGCTAGCATAACGGACACACTTCTTTTCTATGTCAATAAGTAAAAAATATATAATAGCTAAGCCAGGCTTATCTATCTATTTATTAGGATGTTTCTACGAATTTATGTTGTGCCGTCATATTATTTACTCACTACTTTTAAATCTATTGTACCGATGATAAAGATTTCTTAAGCTGATTCGTCGCTAACCTTTTTAAAATTATTTTAATATTCAAAACGATAAAATATTTTTTGATAAATCTAGAGCTTTTAGAAATATGGATGAACTGTATAAAACTATACTTATGTTATACACATATAAATCACTACTTTCCCATATTTTATGAAGGTGTAAATATATATAAAGAAATGCTTAATTCAGAATCAATGTTTTAATTTACAGAACTTGAAAGTTCATTGTATTAATTAGTAAGGAATGTAAAGCAGCATATATATATATATATAACTATTTTTGTCTCTTATAAATATATTATTTATACATAATTATGTAATATACTAGTGCCTGACTAGACTCACTTTAAAAGTTGACATTATCATTATTATGTGAACTGTTATCTTTCGTTAATGGTACACAAGTGATTTATTTGTGTATTTATTTATTTAAGTAAGCACTAATAGCATTAAAATAACAAACTCAATGAAATTAAGATGCTGTCAGTGTTTACTACTAGTACTAACATAACGTAAGTTAGCCCTAAGAATACAATATTATAAACTTTTAAAATATACATGACACTGACACCTAACTTATGGCATATTAATATTAGACGAGGATTACATTAATATTCCCCCTAGTTGCCTTGTAAAGCTTCTAGTGACTAAATCTACACTTGTTACCATACAAAAATAAAATTGTCTTAGACAATCAAGCTTTTATATGATAAGACATAAACTCTCTTCTCTAAATAACTTTGGAGGTACATTGAACAGCCTTTCGTTTTTTACTCACATCTGAAGTGTTATGTGTTTATATATCATTTAACCCGCCATTGTTTTGTCCTGATCTGACTTTGTCCAAAACTTTATTGACGAACTCGGAAGTTTTGCCTGCGATTTTTATCTCTGTAACAAGGAAAATATATTATCAATACTACATAACAAGCAGTGCCGTAATTAGCCTTTTCTGTGCCCTGTGCGAGTTTCTATAAGTGCGCCCTTGTTTTTTTTCAGATATTATAGGTACCCTAGAGCAGTGCTAGTATAGGCCTACTTTATTTCATTCAGGGTGATAAAATAAAGCACAAGGAACTTGGTGGACCAGTTATCTAATATTTTGGAAGAAAAATCTAATTTTAACTAGCAGACAATAAAACAACAATAAACCATTACGAAGACGACGACGAGCCATCTGATGTTAAGTGGACCCTTCGCCTAAACTAAAACTCAAACGCAAGTTCACTAGTGCAAATGCGTTGCCCACCTAGATGGCTAAGATTTAATTTTTGGGCCACAACACCATAGTGGCCCAAAAATGTAATCTTACACAACTACACAATACACAAATGAATGAGTTTAGGTAGTAAAGATTTATTAAAGCAAGCTAAAACTTTTTTTTAAATAATATAAAAATGAGCGCGATGTTTTGTCTAATTTAATAGACGTTTTTGATGATACTGGTATGGTAGGTACGTATGTGTTGGAATCGAGCACTAGGGGCGCAGCGGGAACTTCAGCAGCAAACGGCCTGGCCATTCTTGCGCCCCCTAGAGTCTACGCCCTGTGCCTGGGCACCGGTGGCACCGCCCTATTTACGGCATTGATAACAGGGCAGGAGGCGGGAGGAGCTCGTGGCTAAATAATAACAGCCGCACGGGTCGATCATCAACGTTAAGCAACGCTTGACGAGGTCGGTCCGTGGATGGGTGACCATTTCAACATGCCGAGTTTCCTCCGTGCCTCGGAAAGCACGTTAGGCCGTTGGTCCCGGCTGTCATTTGAAGATCTTTGACAGTCGTTACGAGTAGTCAGAATCTTGAGATCTGACACTAGTCTAGCCAACGGGTTACCGTGTTACCCAGTTACTGGGTTGTGGAGGTCAGATAGGCAGTCGCTCCATGTAAAACACTGGTACTCAGCTGAATCCGGTTAGACTGGATGCCGACCCCAACACAGTTGGGAAAAGGCTAGGCAGATTGATTGACATAACAAGGCAGCTACTACTATTCACCAGTAACTTCTCATTGTATGTTTTTTTTTTTTATTCATTAGATGGTAAAAAGCAAATTCAACCATATCTCATTGATACAAGGTGTATTTCAGAATGTGAAGGTGTTATTACCTGTAGCTGTATTAACTATGTTCGTGATGTGCGAGTTCCAGTCGACATTGTTCTGTGAGTTAGTCACTCGGCTGCTCACTATTTGTTTCATTTGCGCTATGCCGTTCATGAGACGCCCTGAAGTAGGAAAAAATTAGTTATCAAAACAATTTAGCATAAAGATAAAAAAAATACAGATTTGTAATTCTTGACAATTAATTTTATGCAATTCTTGGTAATAAATAACCACAATTGCATAACTAAATTGCCTACCCTAAAGTAAACTCTTGTATCATAAACAAATTATAGCAGAAATTATAATAAAAAAAAAATCTTAAGGACGCTGTTACATTTTCGACGAACTCAGATTTAGGTATCTAGTCGCACACAGCAACATTACGCGCACGCACTCATTGAAACTACTGAGCGCTCGATTTTATACACCATTCAAATAATATTGGTCCTTGATATTATTTTTTAATTTATCGAAGTTGATTCAGGAAGGTTGGCACTTTGAATATGCATTTGGTAACTGTTACAAACCGTCGCGTCGTCGTAAAAAGTAGCTTATTATTTTTAACCGACTTCAAAAAAAGGAGGTACTCTATCTATTCGACCCGTATGTATCCGCAGTTTTCTTAAAAACTACTGATCCGATAGTGATCGGGTTTTCGTCGATAAATGTATGTGTTTTCAGGGAAGGTTTTATTGTATAATTTATTACGATCTGATAAAGATCTTCGGAGATAGACCATGGAACTCTTCAATAACAAACATCAAATGACCTGCGATTACTGTGATCGTTTGTTTATGTTTTGTTTTCACCATATCCTAATATAACATCACGCTCGTACAGTTTAACAGGGTAAACAGATGTATTTAGTATACCCAATATGGGGTACCAACAAAAAATAAAACATGAAAAATAATAACTTTCCTGTGTCGAAAAACGAAAAACAATAGGTACCGACACCGACTTCCGAAAAGAAAATTAGTTTTCACTTTATTGTAGTAAGTAGGTATTTTTAAAAAAACGCTTCGTGATATAAGTACCTAAAACGAAATAATTTCCGGTCACAAGGATTAAAAAATTACTTGAACATTTTGCATTACATGGAAATCCATGACGAAAGGTTGTAATTTTTTTATCGGCGGCCATATTGGGTTTTGGTCATAACCAAAGCCTATATTCATTACTAAAAACCCAAAAAATCATGAAAATGACACCCATCACGAAAATATGTAAAATTTTCGTCGGCGCCATCTTGTATTTTGGTTTTGACCCCGTATTCGATATAACCGACCCCAATATTCATGAAAGTGACATCCATGACGAAAAGTTGTAATTTTTTTATCTGTGGCATCTTGGGTTTTGGTTATGACCCCATATTCATTACCGGAAACCCAAAAACCATGACAATGACACCAATGTCGAAAAGCGGCCTCGTCGGCGCCATCTTGTATTTTATTTTGACCCCGTATTCGTCATACATACATACATACAAACCGGTTCAAATCATAAATCTCCTTCCACCCATCCACTTCTAACCTTCACCGCCGACAGCTTGATCTTACCCATCCAAATCCTAACCTTACTAAGAGCTGCTTAAACCCACCCATCCTTGTCTCAACCTTGTCAACAACTGCTTAACCTATCCAAATCCCGATCTTACCCAACATAATTTCTAAATCACATCCTAATAATAGGAAACTGTAACATACTTTTATTTCGGTCCGATAAAATATCAACCCCTTTCGATCACGACAAACGACTCACGCATTGCACACTACAATCTTTTCTATTACTTTTATCGTATTTATTTTTTGCGAAAAAGCGATACGCTCGTCCTTCCACGAGCGCTTCTGAGCGCGGAATGATGAGCTTCGACTGGCTTCGAGTGCAAAATGTATGAAGAAGTCGGCAAGTGTTTTTATTTTAGCTAATAATTAAAAAATATATTGATTTGGGTAAAAAATAATTCGCTGAACCTGTAAAGGACTATATATACCGCAATTTCTCATAATTTTGAAGATAAAATATCCTGTGAAATTACCTAAATTGGGACCTATTCGGACCCTACATTTTTAATATTTTTGCGATTATTGTGATGGGCAAAACGTATTTGTGCGAAAATTTTGTATGATGTCATGCAATTTTTCTGATGCCAATCTGGAGCTGAATATATTATCCATAAATTAAGACCATGATATCCTCACATCTGTGATTGCATATACATTAAAATTGTACCTGAAAAGCACTGTTATTTGTAGAAAAATGTAATAGCGTCCTTAACTCTCAAACTAATGACTAAGATCAACCAAGCTAGTCATTCTATGCTTAAGGTAATTAATTTGCATGTTTGTTTATCTGGTGCCAACTTAAAATGCTTGACTAAAAGTTTTTTTATTTTTTGCTTTTCCATTCGTTATTTCGTTGATATTGTTTTTATAAAAAAGGTTTTTTATTTGCGTTTTAGTTTACTTAATTTCAACAGAATCGGTTCGCAATTTAAAATTCAGTGGGCAAATTATCAATAAGTACTTTTTTCCTACCTTTAGGGGTGAATATTATTTTTCAAATTGAATTGACCCACTTTGTGGTTACAACAAGAATATAATAAAAAAAAAAAAAAATGGAATTAGTCTATAAAAAGTTATGCATGGTCATAACATAAAAATATACATGTCAAATTGAGAACCTGCTTCTTTTATTTTGTTGGTTAAAAGATCATTTTTGTCAGTATAATAATATCTTAAAACCTATAAATGTGAAAGTTTGGATGTATGTTTTTTACTCAATCACACCAGAACGGCTGAATGGATCTGCAGGAAATTTGGCCCAGAGATAGATTATAGTCTGGAATAGCACATAGGCATATATTTTATCGCAGTATAATGTTCCCTTGGGATGATAAAAAAGTTTTAATGCAGATGAAGCCGCTGGCAGAAGCTAGTTCAAAATAAACCTGATTTTGTTTAGCATTTTTGTTTCTACTTTTTATAGTTACACCAATGAATAAACATAACTTGTTTGAGATGAAATACCATTCTCTTTATGGCTCTGTCTCCAATGACACAGCTCATCAAATTCAAAGGCTAGTCTGTGTCAGCTATTTCTAAAAAATAAATATACTTACTGTGTTCTTGCTCCAAGCCATGCAGTTTTAATTTATTTGCCTCATGTTGGGCTTTTTTCTTCAGCCTACAAGCCCTTGATGCAAGTTTATTTTTCTCTTTTCTTGTTTTCGGTCTTACATTGAATGGCAGTTCACTCACAGGTATCATGTCATTTATAACCTTGCCCAAATTATCTAGTTCTTTACCAATCAAATGTAATTTCCTTGGATTTGGTGTTAAGTCATTTCCATCTCCTTTCCTGGCTTTTCCACTGCAAATATATCACAGTATTGGGTATTAAAAATCTTAATGCAATTGCTATACAAATAATGCATCTATAACATTTTATAATGATTTTATTACCTATGTTTAATACCCCTGACACTGCAACTGGGACTGAAAACCGGATCAGTTACCAAATTGAGAACATGTGGATCTTCAGATTTGTTTTTCAAGATAAGCCTTTGACCTTTTGGGCCTTTTGCTTGCACATTGTACTGCCAGAAAAATCTCTCCTTCTTCGAACTGTGACGTGGCTGTTTACCTTCTGTTTCATCATTTGATTCTGTAAATAAAATGATTTCATATTTTTATACAACAATGACTAGTTTATATTCACAATTATATATTGATGTTTACTAATTAGGTAAATACCGTCTGATGAAAGATCCTCATATCTGTCACTATCTTCATCTGTCTCTATATCACGGTCCTCTTCATCCTGTGAGAAGTCACCCGTGCCTGGACTGAGGAGCCCTCCAGACAGAGAAGATGCAGAGCCTGCTTCAGCCAAAGAGCTTGTAGACAACAGATGTTTACGTGGCTCTCGACGCTGCCAGATCTGGCAAAATATATATATTTATTTAACATAAGTTAAAGAGCTCTTATAAGAATTATTTTTTCTTGTCAATGCAAAAATGAATATCAAAATTGTTTAAAACAACTCACCTGTTCCATAGTGAGATGAGTAGGGGCAGAAGACGAGAGTTGAGCTTGCTGAGGCTTTACACTAGTGGGGTATGGTGGCAGCACAGTGGAAGCAGGGACAGACTGCCCCAGAGTTATCTCACCACTGTATCCATCCATGCGAAGCAGCAGTTCTGGCAACTGGTTCATAGGCTGAGCAAAGCTGGATGATGCTGAACTGTGTTGACTTGCTGGGGAAAATGCAAGTTGGGCGCGGCTGTAAGGACTGCAAGGACTCTCTGAGGCCATTATATTGTGTGACTGCATAGTATTTGGGCCACGACGTGAACCACTCATTGCTCCTCCAATTTGCACACAATAACCACTCTCTTCAGGCAAAAGCAGATCATCAAAATTTAAATCATCCAATAATGTGTCAGGATTTGCATTCAACTCTGCAAGTGTAGGACCAAGTATTAAATCTGCTTTATCAACTTGAAATATGTCTTCATCATCCATTTTAAAGCTTTCCACTCTAGATGTGTTGTCGTTTTCAAATACAAGCTTATTGTAGCCCATATTGGGTATGGTATAAGAGCCAACCAAGTTATCTTGCAGACACAGATCTAGATCGGTATTGAAGTCGCCCAGATCGACACGGCGCTGCGGGATAGGCACAGACGCAGACATCGTGCCCAACTCTATAGGCGACTCCTGTTTTATCTCTAAACCTGGCTCGAGAAGAAAGTCATGTGTGTAAATAGAATCCGACATCGCACGTGTTTGTAACCAGTGACCTTGACGTATAATAGTCTTGTTGATAGAGATTGGCGCACGCGTCTCACGTCTGTATCGATTTATTCACAGCGAAACCCACGTGTTGTAACTATTTTACTAACTTTATTTGTTACCAGAACCTACTTATGAAGTTCGTGATAAATATAAACATATCCTTTTATCATAAATACACTTATATATCTCATCCTTCGGTTACATAACTGTAACAAAACACAACCCTATAAACAAAATTTGTAAGCACTTGTTATTCACAATGACTTTCGATATCGAAATTAGACAAACAATAGATTCATTAAATAGAATGTTTCACGTTTATTTGTGTCAATTACACTTGATGTTGTCGTTCCACGTGATACTAGTAATGAAACTATGTGGGATTTCACTAAATTCAATTGATAGAATAGCCACAATAACAAAAACACTGCTGAGATATACGAAGTAAACAAAGATTTTATTATTATTATTCAGCAAATTCAAAGGTCATTGAAGTGAGATAACGAAATAGAAAAGTGTGAAGAGTAAAAGGGACAGATAAACTTGCTTTGAAAAGTCTAGGCGGAAGTGGAAAGGATCCGCGAACTAGAGGTGAGAAAGTTTTTTACTATAGTAAAAACTATTTGTCAATGGTTAGTACGGATTTCTACTAATGCTGCTTTTTGATTTTATAGATACCGATGGTACCGGTACCTACATGAATATAGAATTGAATTTAGGAGTTTTCGTGGGTCGTTTCATATCGTGGCTCGGTGTGTGCTGATCTTTACTTCATTTTTTTTTTCACGTGCATGGAAGTAATAAGTAAATGCCATAAAACCATGAAATTTACCATAAACTACAAAACTTTTTTTTCAAGTGAAGTACAAGATGTCGTAACCAGCTGAACGTCAAAAGTGCAGTGACAATACTGGCAAAATAATACAAGTATTATTCAATTTTCAATATTATGGGCGACGAAAACTTAAATTCTAGTAAAAAATGTGATACAAATAAGTGCAATGTCTTAATTATTGGAGCCGGCATGGCTGGATTATCTGCCGCCAATTATCTTCTCAAAAATGGCATGCAGGACTTTGTAATTTTAGAAGCTAGAAAACGTATCGGTGGTCGAATAATTGCAATACCAATGAAAAATCAGAATGTCGAGCTGGGAGCCAATTGGATTCATGGAGTATTAGGTAACCCAATTTTCGAAATAGCGATGGCCAACGGTCTTGTAAATATTATAAACATACCCAAGCCGCATAAGGTTATAGCAGCAACAGAAGACGGGAAGCAGGTACCCTTTGGAGTACTACACGAAATACACGAAGCTTATGTGTGCTTTCTGAGACGTTGCGAGGAGTACTTCTTGTGTCAGTATTTGCCTCCTCCGGACATCCACAGTGTGGGTGAACACATCAATTTAGAAGCTACTATTTATCTAGAACGTTTACCATCTTCAGAAGAGAAGAAATTACGAAGATTAATATTTGACTGCTTACTGAAAAGAGAAACATGCATATCTGGATGTAACAGTATGGATGAGATAGATCTCCTAGAGTTAGGTAGCTATACTGAACTACAAGGTGGGAATATTATGATACCTACAGGCTATAGCTCAATATTAGAACCACTCACTAAAAACATTGCTCCTGATAAAATACTGAAAGATCATGCTGTGAAAAAAATAATTTGGGACTCCTGTGATCATAACTCGCAGAGACCCTTAGAAGATGTGGGTGAAGAGTCTGAGGACTCTGATCAAACAGTGATTGAAGATGTGTCTAAAACAGCATCTGACAAAACAGTCAATCCTGGTGAAGGCACATCATTAATGGATGTTACACGGAAACCAAAGAAAAAGTTCCCTAACCATGTTGAAGTGGTATGTGAAAATGGACAATCTTACTATGCTCACCATGTGATATGTACAATACCCCTGGGTGTTCTAAAAGACAATGCTTCAAACTTGTTTGAACCATCTTTGCCACAATACAAAATGGAATCCCTTGAGAGATTATTATTTAGTACTGTAGATAAAATTTTCTTAGAATATGATAGACCATTTTTAAATCCAGAGATCACTGAGATCATGTTGTTATGGGAGAATCCATCTGCTCCTGAAGATATATCAGACTCATGGTATAAAAAAATATATTCGTTTAGCAAAGTATCAGAAACCCTGTTATTAGGATGGCTCTCAGGCAAAGAAGCTGATTACATGGAAACATTATCAAATGAGGAAATATCAACAACTTGCACTAAGATACTAAGAAAATTCTTGAATGATCCATTTGTTCCTGAGCCTCAGAAATGTGTTTGGTAAGTGTTTTCATACATATTATTATTATAAGAAGATGACAAATTATTATTATGAATCTGTTGTGTCTCACTACAGGGCAGAGGCGTCCCTTCTGTCGTTCTATTTTTTCACATGTCACAACAGAATTGGGCAAAAGTAGGCACTAATTGCATTCCAAACAATAGGTTTAGACGCAGATGATGCTGTGTAAAGTTGGACTCCTATCTAAAGAATTCTCTACAATTGTTATCTGTTATGATTATTGTTACTTTACAGCACGAGTTGGAAAAAGCAGCCATTTACAAGAGGATCATACACTGCTATAGGAGTGGGAGCTAGTCAGAGTGATATTGAAAGTATAGCTCAGCCCTTATTCAGAAATGTACATGATAAAAAGGTAATACATATTTTAACTAATCTTATTTGATAAGTATGGTAACAAATATAGATTTTCAATGCAATGGCATATTAGTCACATAGCACAGGCTTACAACCCAGGACAGGTGTCCATACCATTTAAGCAAAATGCTGGTATTGCATCTGATTTATGCCTGATACAACAATATAATTATGTTCTTTGTAGTGTAGCCAATTAGCCATGATTGGTTTAGCTGAAAATTTAAAATCTAATAAGTAATAAACATTTCAGTCTAATTTCTAAGTATTATCTTTTATCTTCTGCCTGTAGTATTCCTATCTGATAATATTAAATGTAAAATATACATAGTCATGATAGACCCATATAATAACTATTAGATAAAGGAAAGATAAATGAAAGTTGTGCCTTAGTTTCGTCATTGGTAAGAAGTAGATTATGATTCAATTAGGTGTAGGAAGGAAAAACACAATCATCAACTCATCATTTAGTATCTAAAGAAAATACTTTCATATGTAGAATCCAAATGTACCGTATGGTGATGGACGTAAAGAATTTCACGTGGGTGTCGTAAGAGGAGACTAAAGGACACACCAGAGAATGGGCAGCAGCGTTCTCTGTGCACTATACCAAACTGCGATCGCCAACGCGTCTGCCAAGCAGAATAAAAGGCCCCGAGTGCCTGACAGCCCGTCTACCCTCGGCTACGGTAGCGGTCGAGGCGATGGCGTGGCAAGGGGTGCAAAGAATCCCCGGAGTGGACCTGGCTACCCAAATAAACACAGACGACTGGACCTGGGAACATATAACACGCGAACACTCCAGACCGACGAGAAGATAGCCGAACTCGAGGAAGAATTGAACAGGTTACAATGGAGCATTATAGGTTTATCTGAAGTCCGAAGAGAGGGAGAGGACTCTTTTATCCTCAAATCCGGTAACCTGTTCTATTTCTGAGAGGGTGACCGGCAGTGCCAGGGTGGTGTCGGCTTTATCGTCCACAAGTTCACAAGGGAACAACGTGGTGAAGATCGAGAGTGTGACAACCAGGGTGGCGTACATTGTACTTAGAATATCCGCAAGATATTCGCTGAAGGTCATACAGGTCTACGCCCCGACCTCGGTACACCCCGACGACGAGGTAGAGACCATGTATGAGGAAATCTGTAGAGCCATGCATGGTTCCAAAACTTACTAAACCTAGTCATGGGGACTTCAACGCGAAACTGGGCCAGCGAGAAGAGGATGAGCTGCAAGTGGGGCAATTTGGAGTTGGACGTCGGAATCACTGGTGTCACCTACTGGCCAGTTTTATGGAGAAGGAGGGCCTCTACATGATGAACTCCTTCTACAGAAAGCGTGAGCACAGGAAGTGGACCTGGCAAAGCCCCAATGGTGCAACTATAAACGAGATCGACTTCATCATGTCAACCAAGAAGCAAATTTTCAATGATGTCTCTGTGATCAAGCCGGTCAAAACGGGGAGCGATCACCGCATGGTAAGAGGCACATTGAACATTAATGTCAAGCTTGAAAGGTCTCGACTGATGAAGTCCATGCTCCATCCAGCACAGATCCATGTCCAAAACCCAGAGAGCTTTCAACTCGAACTCCAGAATCGTTTCGAGTGCCTAGGGAGCTCCGTGGACGAATACAGCGATAGGTTCGTGGAAGCTGTCCATACGGTCGGGTCTAAGTTTTTCAAGACCCGCCGTACAGATGGGAACAAAAAGCTCTCTGATCCTACTCTCAAGCTCATGAAGGAGAGGCGAGAAATGATCCTGCACTCTTCAGACGACGCGTTGAAATACCGGCAGCTAAATAGACGGATCTCAAAGTCCTTGAAAAGCGACCTCCGCCGCTTTAATACCGAAAGTTTTAAGCGGAATAAGGGCTCCAAGGTCTTTGCAAGAGATCTGTCTATTGGGCAGAGCCAGCTCACGAAACTGAAGACCGATGATGGCAGGATCGTATCCGCCAAAAAGAAGTTTCTGAGGGTGATCGAGAGATTCTATGGGCAGTTGTACACGTTAACCAGTAAACCCGTCGCGAATCTAGCGTATGACCCTAGAGCTAGATTAACCCGACACTATACCGAAGACATTCCGGACGTCAGCCTGTATGAGATTAGGATGACTCTGAAACAGCTCAAGAACAACAAGGCGCCGGGTGAAGACGGAATCACGGCCGACTTCCTGAAGGCGGGTGGGAAACCGGTCCTTAAGACCCTTCAGAAGCTGTTTGATTCCATCATTCTCGAGGGGAGGACGCCACAGGCACGGTGCAGAGGTGTGGTGGTACTCTTCATCAAGAAGGGTGACAATGCCCTACTGAAGAACTATAGGCCCATCTCACTTCTTAGCCATGTCTACAACCTGTTTTCAAGAGTCATTACGAATCGTCACGCGCGCAGGTTTGACGATTTCCAGCCTGCCGAACAAGCCGGATTCCGTAAAGACTTCAGCACCTTAGACCACATACATACGCTGCGGCAGGTTATACAGAAGACCGAAGAGTACAACCTGCTTCTCTGTTTAGCGTTTGTGGACAACAAGAAAGTCTTCGATTCGATCGAGACTTTGGCTGTACTGCAGTCTCTCCATCGGTGCCAAATTGCCTACCGGTACATCGAGATGTTAAAGTGTTAATACAAAAAACTTTTTAACAAAAAATACAACCGACTTCAAAATAAAACACTAGTCGGTGTTCTTGTTTTGGTTTCTTCGTTTTTTGACACCGACTTCCGAAATTGAAGTTATTTTTCACTTTGTAGTGTTTTATTTTGAAGTCGGTTGTATTTTTGTTAAAAGTTTTTATTTTTCACTTTTTAGTTGTGGTACATAATGGACCATTTCTCCAAAGTGAAGCCAGAATAGATTAACCCAGAAACATGCAACTTAAACAAAAACGGTGGAATTAGAGTATAACGGGGTGAAATTTTTTTCACACCTGCGTACCCCTTTAGAGTGTGCTAAACTGATGTTATGTTATGAAATGATGTAAACAATAAACAGACATCCGATTGCAACTATCCCGAGTGATTTGCCGTCATTTATTGAAGAGTTCTGATGTATATCTCCAAAGTTCTTCATCAGATCTTGATGAAATTTATATGGGACCACGTGGCTTTCAAATGAAAAAAGAATCATCAAAATCGGTCCACCCAGTAAAAAGTTCTGAGGTAACACACACACGCCACCATGTCAGTTCGACTTCAGGATCCGCCTTAGAACCCGTACTTTTGCAGCGAGGTGTGAGACGGAGACGTAATATCTCCGAAGCTGTTTACCGCTGCACTGGAGGACCTCTTCAAGGTTCTGCACTGGAGACGGCTAGGCATCAACATCAATGGCGAGTACATCACTCACCTTCGGTTTGCCGACGATATAGTGGTTATGGCTGAGACCATGGAGGACCTCAGTACAATGCTCGATGACCTCAGTAGTGTTTTCGAAAGAGTGGGTCTTAGGATGAACATGGACAAAACCAAGGTGATGCTGAATGCCCAATTGCCCATGTTACACCCACTATCTAATCAAGGTCGGAGACTCTACACTCGAAGTTGTGGGCGACTATGTCTACCTGGGACAAACGATCCAGTTGGGTAAGGCCAACTTCGAATTCAACTCGGCTGGGCAGCGTTCGGGAAGTTGCGCGGTATCTTCTCGTCCAACTTACCACAGTGTCTCAAGACGAAAGTCTATGACCAGTGTGTGTTGCCAGTGATGACATATGGCTCTGAGACGAGGTCGATTACAATGGGCCTCATCAGAAAGCTTACAGTCAATCAAAGGACAATGGAGAGGGCTATGCTCGGAGTTTCCTTGCGTGATAGAATAAGAAATGTAGAGATCCGCAAGAGAACCAGGGTTACTGACATAGCCCGAAGAATTGCCAAACTTAAGTGGCAGTGGGCAGGGCAAATAGTTCGCAGAATGGATGGCCGATGGGGCAGAAAGGTTCTGGGGTGGCGACCGCGAATCGGAAGAAGTTGCGTTGGAAGGCCTCCCGCCAGAAGAAGGTGGATGGATGACCTGGTGAAGGTTGCGGGGATCCGCTGGTTGCGAAACGCACGGGACTGCTCAAAGTGGCGACGTTTGGGGGAGGCCTATGTCCAGCAGTGGACGTCTTTCGGCTGATATGATGATGATGATGTAGAATCCACAGAAACCAGGATGTGACTTTATATTGCCATACGCAAAGTACATATTAAAGAAATTATAGAGTTAACGGCAAATTATACACTAATTATTTAGAGATTATTAATAAGGTATTTAAAACCCTGCGTTATTATGCATGGATTATTACTCTAATAGTTTAACTGGTCAGTATCCTGAACATGTTTTCCAATCCTTGTTTAGTAACAATTAATAAATATTAGTTGAAGGTAAAATCAACAAAAAGGATTTCTTAGTTAAGAAGAGATCTTAACTACATTGTTATTCATCTAATCGACATTGAACCTGTATCAAGTATTCTTAGTGTGTCTATGGCAAATACTATTTTTAAATGTTATTTTTAGCCCAACATTCAGCTACCATAACACCATTCGCCTTTAACTCGTTTCAAATGAAACCCATTGTTGATCTATAGGTACCATGGAACAGAAAAAACAGTGGAAGTGCAATGCACCAAAATTACTATGGGAACCGTTGTCGCCAAACTCACACAAATAAACGGATAATCATATAATACACTACAAATAAACCGATCGTTTGATTTGTCGTTTTAATTTTAATCAAAATAAGCATAAGTCACATAACCTACATCTGGAAAGAAATATTATAAGATTTATTATACGTTAGTGCAGAAAGTATTTACGACGTTTTGTAGTCTAAAGTCAAACTAGATTCCATTGCCAAGTAAATTCCTGTATTTTCTGTTCCGTGATAGGTACCATTGACTATTGTAGATGCTTAAATAGTTAACAAATAATACTTATTTTATTTTTGTTTACAATCATTTCAGCCTGTCCTGCTCTTTGCTGGAGAGCACACCCACAGCAACTTCTACTCCACCGCGCACGGGGCGTACTTGTCCGGCCAGGTGGCAGCACGGCGTTTGCTGGCCTCCGACGAACCCGTGGAAAATTTTCTGGAATGTCCAGCTTCATCTGACCTGAGTTCGTGGATACAAGGAATACAACTTGAGGGCTAGTTATATCTTAATGGTATGTAGACCTGCTTCATATGCACAGTGCCTAGGTACATTATACTCTCATTGTATTTATCCATTATACATGACAGAGGCTTGACCGAGTTACTCATAAGAATTGTGATTTTGTTTAATATTGCTGTTATTAGGAAATAGTTTTGCCGTTATTGTATAGTAATTGTTTCTGCTATTAGAAATAAAGAATTTTTATTTATTTCTTAAATATTATATTAAAACTTGTATATTGATGTAATTAATTGACTATGTTAGCTCTCTTAAAAAACCAAAATACGATGTTGGTTTAATTTTCGCAATCCCGTTGTAATACAGCTTGTTACATAATGACCGAAAATAGACAAGTACTAAAACAACTGAGAATAAAATAATATGAATGATAAAATAAACAACACAGTAATGATTTAATTTGTTAGTAATCTTATAAATTATAAAATCATTTTTAAAGACATTCTGATAGTACAAATGTAGGAGAGGTTAAAAACGAGTCTAGAAATTGCCTACATCTCGTACCACAGACTGGTAGTCGAACTATTTCTTAAATATAATACCTACTTCAATCTCTTCTAAAAAACATAGTATAATTATTATTATTCATATGACTGTTTTCTCACACTTGAGAATACTGTAAAAATGTATCTACTTTAATTTAAAAGTGTTCATCTCTTAAATGCTTTGAACTTTAACAGTCAAATAATTGGAAAAACGGCTACTCATAGACTAAATAAAAAATAGTGTGCATATATCTTTTTTGGCTTATTTAGGACATTAGGTATATACGTAATTGATATATTCTATTTATATTATCCATCAGATGGTTTCTTGCAATTATTTAAACACTATGCTATCACAAATTGCCGCAATACTTTTGATCAGTGTACCAGCAATTTAGCTTGCAAGCATTGCTAGATTGCTACAGATCGACGAAGAAGTTGATAAGTTAGCTTTAAGTTCATTGAAATAAAATGCATTTAGAATCATTCATAAATTATTATCATTTCAGATAAAACAGTATTAAGCAGGGAATTATCTATATTATCGGATCTATGACATAGAGGGTGCTATTATGAGACATTTTAATAAAAATCTGGCTCATTAACAGCAAATTTTTCGAATAAAATAAAATTTGATACGAATGACTGTTCGTAGAGATTGTAAGTAAGCCTAATACGCGTGTTATATGACTAAAAATACATCAAGTTTTGTTCATAACTGGGCATTGAATTCAACATACTGACAAGATACACAAGGTCTATTTTGCGTACCTAATTAAACTGTAACAAAACAAGTTTTCTGAATTGTAAACTGAATCAACTTTAGACCTAAATATTAGGCGTGAAATAAATACTAAATATACCTAAATGTATTTCAACACAACCTTATCAATTTTAACAGAATGTTTCAAGTTGGGTCAGTAAGGGCTTGTCTCAAAAATATAAGAGGAATAACCACAGCATACATTTTGGAGTTTCTAGACTGGATTTACTTCCAAAGTGAGTAAAACTGTGGTACCTATGAATGAACTAGGTATAAAATTAGTGAACCATCTCGCTGTGATCATATTGTTGTATTTCAAAGTTATAAGAGAAGCACAATATGAACTAACAGAGTCCAGTTTATTATAGTCTATGTTATTATTATATGTGTGTAGGTATTTGTGTATCTTGACATTCAAGAAAAGAAGATCATGGCGAATTAATATTTTCAACAATCAACTGGCTTTCAATAAATTCCTGTTGGCATCTCTGTGTAGTTGTTCCTTATATATGATGAGTAGAGATTGTCTAATTTGAAATTGCACGCCCCCACTGTTTATTACGAACAGTTTTACAGTATTTAAATAGAAATAAAAGTAGACTGGCATACAATTTAAAATGAAACGATATGTAACAAGTACGGTCAAACGCACGTCAATAGTATAGTTCTATTCAATCTTAATGGCGGCTGTGAAGTGAGCTACACGCTGCAGAGTACTACAAGTAACTTGCCCCTGGTGTCACATGAATTGGGATGTAAAAAGTGACTGGTCTTTTCCGAGGATATATTAAATTTGAATCAAACAGTAACTATGAATATATCTAATTTTCTGCTACGAAATACCCGCTTTTTAAATGATAGGGTAGTTTACTGAAAATTTGTTTTTTGTCCGTCAGGTAGATTAATAAAAAATATTGGACAAGTATTCTTTTTTTTGAAACGTAAACATAAAGTGAAGACGATATAATGCGTTGAAATATCGTGTGACGTCGCGCCCCTAGTACACTTGATACTGCCTTAATGACGCCACAAGCCCCCACTCCTGAACTTTGATGTGCTTTAACTTTGTCATTTTTTATTGAATTGGTAAAGCAAAAAATACGTGTCCAATATTATTTTTTAATCTTACTGACGGACTAAATAGAATTATCATTTTCTACCCATGAAACGTCCCTATTGGCGAGCGGTTGACTGTATTTCAGAATGGTTTATTATTATAGAAATCCTATTTTACCTCAATAGTCATTCCGAAATTTATGTTTACACGTTCTTTTGCTTAGGGTTGCCAGCTACACTTGCTACTAGAAAAGCTATTTTAGATAAAAGATAAATAGGCCAAGTGCGAATCAGTGAATTCAGAAAAAACTTAGGGCAGTTCTAAAGGCTGCCAGCACTGTCCCAAGTTTTCTTAATTCACGAGTCTGAAAGAGCATTTGAAATAAACCCCAAGTTACCCCATAATATAATATAATCATACCAGTGTGTTACAAGTTAGTGATAATTTCTCAGTAGTCATTGAATTAAAGTGTGTACCTAGTAGTTTACATAGACATAATCATTTTAAAGTCAGACATTATTTTTAGGATAAAAATGAATGAGCCTCGCTCCAGTGCAGTATGAACTTTCTACTACCGTTTCAGACCAAATAACTTTGGCATTTATCTTTACTAGGGGTAACATCATGTCCAATTTTCGACATAGGCACCCATGAACTGCAACCCCAGTATCATAGTATCATGCTATTTTAAGTAATCTATTGCACAAAAATGTACATACTTATTAAATTAAATTTTAGTTTGTTATTTAAATGGACCATTTATATGTTTATATAATATCAATTAAAAGACCAGTGTTTAGAAGCCACTACCGCTTACAACCGAAAAAATGTATTTTATTTGGTATGTTTTAATGAGTACTGTGCTGTGAGGCATTATGGCTTATTTTTATAAAAATCTGGAGTTGTTTTGTTATAGAGGATTTGCTAATATCTAATTATTGCTATTAAGAATCTGCTTAACAAGTGGTGAAGAGTTCATAGATTTTTATGAATAAGATTGGCTAGGTATAGGTGCCTCTTTGTCATGACTTGAGGACATTATCCAATTGATATGAATTTTGTTACTAACTGGAGCTATTCAGATAAACCACGGCACAAATAATATAATATTAGCATACAGATGCCTCATCCCATACAAAGAAACCGTGCCGACGTGGCTAGCATTTTTCATTTGATTGTACCGATTATTTTTTGTAAATCGATCACATTCGGCTCCGTTCCACGGCGATAGATTCTATATCCGTAGAACGGAACCGAACGCGATCGATGTACAAACAATAATCAGTACAATACGTCGGGACAGTTTCTTTGTATGGGATGAGACACCACTGACCACGGGTAAAACTTGGCAGAAGTTGACTTCCGCAAGCAATTCTTAGCGTATAAACCAGTGATCGCGGCAGTCTTACTTCTGCAAGTTTTCTAAGTACGAATTGCTCGAGTTGAAATCAACTCCTGCAAGATTTGTTGCTAATCTAAACCTCGTTTTAGAAATGGCAGTTGAACAATTAGCAGTAAAAATCTAAGTACATATATCGTCTCGACACAGCACTTGGAGCAGTGGTGGCCAGGGAGGCGCTTTACTTTGTGTAAATTATGTAATCACCACTGCTCTAAAAACGGTGAAGGAAAACATCGTGCGGAAACTGGCATAACCTAGAACCAAAAATTCGAAGACATGTGACATCCACCAACCCGCACTGGGCCCGCGTGGTGGATTAAGGCCCTTCCCCACTCACATTGAGGTCTGTGTCCCAGTAGTGGGAACATTAAAAGGCTTGATGATGACAGCCGTTTACTTTACCTACAGTAAAGCAGGTACTTCAACATTATTTTAGTTAGCATAAATGGATTAAATGCAGAAATGAATTAGTACCTACAAAGTCCAAAATTGTATGAAAACCATCATCAGATGGTTTGTAAAATATTGAGAAGACACTACTTTTTCTACACAGAAGCAATTTTTGGACTAGGTTTTATATATGGCGCTATGTATATGCAAGCTAAATTGGCACATTTCAACCATAGTATTTGCATGATTGATATTATAATGCATTTCCAGATTTTAGACTTATTAAAATAATTAGGTTACATATTCGATTTTTCTAGTCAATGCAATGTTTTTTTTTGTATCGCTTTAAATAAATCATCAAATACATAACTTTTTTTATTGTCCTCTACTGTTATAAAATATTATTGGATAATATAATAATTAATGGTACAATAATCAAAAGAATTTTCATTGTAATAAACTTTTATTAAATTAGTAATAAACAATTGAAGCAAGATTATTAGCATTTTTATAAAAAATAACAAAAGAATAATAACATTTAATATATAGTTGCCTACATAATGTAGCCGTAAAATAAAGGTATTAAAGCCCTCTAAATATCTTTATGATTAACATCTTTGTCAAAATCATATTGGATAATAGTTCTATTTGGTCACTGGTTAGAAATAACATACATGACATGTAATTACAACATTTCAGAAATATAATGTAGAGCTTTATTTTCTACACAAAAGGGTACACATTTCAGTGAGAGATATAGAACACCTCTAAAATTATCTATAATAATATGTATAAAGTTCAATATTGCATAGCTAATTAAAAAAATGCATTCAATGTCATGTCTGGTCTGCCTTACTATCTGAGAAATTTCATTTTAACATAACATTACAATATGTATAAATTATTATTTCTGTTTAATTTATCAGCTAATGTCAATTAGGTAATTATTGCATTTCCCTTGACCCCTGGCCAAACAAACTTTTACCCAATTACAGGTACTGTCAGACAAAATTATATTGTAACTTTTTATACCTCTAAAAATGTAATACTATGTTAATAAAACCATGGAATGCCACCATTGTGAAGATTAAAACTACATAAAAAATACTGAGTACCATAGTCACCAATTAAACATTACTTACTAATCCTGCCTAATTATATTGCAGTGTTAAAAAGTGTTATAGTTAGAGTTAGTGTTTGTAAGTTATTTAAATCTCAATAATACATAGATTGTTTTATAAACTCAGATAAATCTTCAGATTCTTTCTTTGCTCAATTTAGCATAGGTAGTGCTAAAGCAAAGCTTATTAAATGACTCTCAGAAAATGACTATTGTTGTCACATGTGTGTCAGTGTTTTGGAGGCTGGTGTAGTCACTCTTTAGGCGCTGTCCTAACACAACGCGCAAACACGCGAACGTCGCGTTCATTTGTATGGCAAACACGAACGCATCGTTGCGCCGAAGTAGGCCGCTTTTCTAACAATTAAAAATAGATCTGATAAAAAAAATATAAAAAAACATTTATCAATCATAAAAATTTAACCTAGTTAAAGCCAGGAAATTTAATTGTTTCTCACCTACAGGTTGAATGACACTTGCAAATCATAAAAGAGGTATATTTGTATAAATGAGGGTTAGATAGTTTCAACCTTAGTGAACTTTCAATTGAAGCTGTAAGTTGTTTGATAAAACTGGTAAACAAATTATTTCCCTGAATTTACATAATAATTAAACCTACATTATTGGACGGATATATCTCTAAATTTATAGATTAATAACAGTTGATACAATAGTGAGTATTCTTCATAATATACATGTAAAAGTAGATGTCATGATTTGTTCAGGTTTTAGAGAGCTTACAGACAAACTTATCAGCAGCATATGACCAGTTCTCGTGATGATAGTGCATCTGTAAACACCTTTAACAGAGATTCAGGTATGTTAACGAACAACATGTAGTTCCACTAAAGAATTTTTTGCTGTTATTTTTGTTAATAAGCTGTTATCATGCTCATGGGACACCTCTTGCCAGACACACTTGCCTATCAGAGGCACCTCTTCAAGAGGTGCTCTAAAAGCTACAAGTAGGGTTAGACAGCAGCCATCAGCAACAGGGTCATGTTCCAAGTTCAACAACCCCAATGGCCGGTGTTGACCCACATCAGCTCCAAACATTTCCACCATAAACCTTCTCAATGTTGAATGAATGCTTTTTCCAGGATTTATCTCACATGTTGGGAAATGAATTGCAGTTTTCTCACTCAGCAGAACATGCAACTTGTTTGTACTCCTCTTTTTTATAACTACCACCAATCTCAATAAATCTTTGACATGATGAATGGGGGCTGGTAAGATTTCTTTGTGCCATTGACTATCAGAAGGTCTATTACTGTATGACTGAGCTTTCTCAATGAGATGCAAAATGTCATTAGACCTTAATGAGATTTCTTGAAGATTAGCAATCCACTTTGCTTGCAATGATTCTTTATCAGCTCTAGCAGGTGTTTTCAATTCACCACCTTTGACTTCACCAGTTAAAACAAACCTGTACCACATTCCACCAGCAGTCTCTACAACTAGTAGAGTGGTAGGATTACATATAAGACCTGTTTCCTCAAGAACCTCTCTGGCTGCAGCTTGTACTATAGTTTCACCCTTTTCCATGCGACCTGCCGGTAGATACCACTTGCCTGCACAACTCTCTTTTGCCTCTTGCATCATCAATACTTCATTTGATTCATTTAGGATCACACAAGCAACGACGTACGTGACGTTGCTGCCCAGTACCGGTTTGAAATTTGATGGAGTGGTAGGTGTGATACCCTGAGACTCAGCAACAGAATTTTGATCGGCAATTGTAAAATCACAGATAATATTATCATCACCATCTAGACCTAAGCCATCTAGTAGTTTAGTAATATGCGAATCCACTTGGCGCGACATATTTACCTAATTATTTTTACTGTCTTGTCTGTCTTAGACTTAAGACCTTGTTTGTTTATTTTTATTTGTATTATTAATGAAGTGAACAATTAGCTTATTTCAATGGTTTAAAAACATTTGAAGTCAACTTAAATCGAAACTATTTTTAATTTTATCAATGAGCGTGATTTGTCTAGCAATTTGTAGTACGGTAGTATTTTTATTTTTAAATTCCTTTTACTTTACCTGCTTGGGATACAGAACCATTCAGCCGGTCTTTCTTAAAGGGCTTATTACACTACACGGTATTTAGGGCCCTAAATTATTTTTTGTATGTTTTTATTTATAATGTCGTTTATAGAATTAGTAAAACAGTTTATATGATATGAGTATTAGATACAATAAGTATTATATGATATGAGTTCAGGCCAATAAAATGATCATAGTATTAGAAATAATACTAGAAACGAAGCTATTATACTAAACTAAAATCTGCCAACCAGGACAAGGAGCGTGAAAACCCCGGTTTTTGGTGCTTACACGGGACATTTACAACAGATTTTATTTTCATAATGTTTTTAAACTAAATGTAGTTTTTAAATTTATTTTTTTACAAAAAACATACAACCGACTTCGAATTAAAAACTCGACAAAGTGAAAAATAATTTCAAGGACGGAAGTTGGTGTTTATGGTTTCGTTTCTTCGTTTTTTGACACCGACTTCCAAAATCTGAAGTTATTTTTCACTTTGTAGTGTTTTTAATTTCAAGTTGGTTGTATTTTTTGTAAAAAGTTTTTTTTTTCACTTTTTTGTTCCGTCACATTACGGTACGGCACAGTTAGTGGTCAATTTCTATAGTAATCTTACTTCTTGGATGTATGTTTGTTACTCAATCACTCCAGAACGACTAAACGGACCTAGACAGACAGATGGATTATAGTCAGGAATAGCACATGGGCTACTTTTTATCCCGGTATAATGTTCCCTTGGGTGATAAAACACTTTTGAGGTGGGAAAAGCTGGCAGAAGCTATTGTACAATAAATAGATATGCAAACCCGGGTGATTTGCTGTAATATTTTGAAGAGTTCCGTTGAATATATCCGAATTTCTTCACCAAATTTAAATGGGACCAATTCGGGATCATAACATTCCAAACAAAAAATAATTTTCAAAATTGGTCAACAATTGACGGAGAAATAGGTGAAAAATAGCCGTTGGTAATTTGAAGATTTTAAAAGCCCGACTTACAAATAAAACCCCGCCCGGACGCCATCTAAACTAGGACAAATCTGGGGAAACCCGGATGGGTGGCAACCCTATACTAACGAAGCGTGTTGTAGCATCACGTGGCGTGTTGTATATGTGCACGGCTCGCGTCGCGTTGGGTGTCGACATGTGGCGTCACGTCGGGTTTTAATAGTATGTTGCCACCTTCAGACGACGTGATGGTGATAGACGTGAACACATTTAAATTATATTAATTAACGTTGGCTTTTATAACTCTGCATTATTCAAAAATTGTGGGTAACCGAAAATTTGGGGTAGATTACTTTTTTTTTGTGTTTTTGATAGACGATAGTTTGTTTATATTCTGATTAATTCCTGGTAAAGAATAGTCACTTAAGTACGATGCAGTTTGGATTTGATACAGTTTTATCACTGTGAGTGACCGTTTTCTCAGTGTGTGATTACTGCAAAACCACAAAGTTTGTTGTTTTGCTTCATAATGTTGAAATTTGACACGATCTTCATGTAAAAAACATGAATAGGCGTATGCATATTCGAAATAATGTTCTTAGTGAAATAATCTATTATGAAAATCATTAGCTCGACGTACACGTCAACGTTGTGATCTTGTAAACATTGTCGTTTTGGCTAAGAACGCCATCGTGCTGTTCCTTCAAATCTTGGCATTTACAAAACATGTAATATTATAGTGCTTACACACTTTCGGAGTTAGTCCGGTCGTACTATAATTATCCAAGCGTGTGTAGAGTGGTCCGCCGGACATATATTTTTGAAATCACCTCTTAAAACCCTTTACTTAGATACCCCACATGATTTTTCCCCACAAAATGGCGCCCAAAATCTGCCATTTAATTCTATTCAAATTTTTATGTAGGCTGTGCCACTCGCAGGGTTAAGACGAATCGATTGACGTAAGAATCAGTGGCGTGCCTAGGGTTTCAAAATAAGGCAAGCCCAATAAAATTTTAACCGATTTCAAAAAAAGAAAGTTCCGTTAAAAAACTGGGTATGTAGGTACCTACGTATGTATCATCGCAATTTTCTCATAAACTACTGGTTAGGTACAATAAATTAAAAGTGAATTCATCCATCTTCTTCTTTCCTCTTCTTTCTTCAATTTCACTCTTGCTTGTCGTGCGGTGAATGAGAGGTAACCAAAGCTCACTGTAGGCATGCTAGTGCTAGATTGAATATAATAAACATATCACTACGGTTGTTATCAACGCGCGTGTTATATTTTGAAATTTCCTCAGATAACTGGCGTGATATAGATGTCTCAATTCGTTGTTTACCAAAATTACCGAAAGAAACCATTGCACACAGGTGTATATGGGAATTTGCGTGCCTTTTAATGGCGCCAGATATGTTATTTAAATCATTATAACCAGATGTATTCCAAACGGAATCTTCATTCGAAATAAAATATGCAGCACCAGCGATACAACTTATTAGTGTGCGAACAGCCAACAATCCAACTAGTTTTATACACTGATCTATTAAATTTTCGTTTATGCGATTTACTAGTCTGAGAAATACACAGATTAGGCGTCGGTTTTAATGAAGAAATTAACTGTTTTTTCTGAGCAAAGTTTAAAGATTTTACCTTATCTTCGCCAATCAAAATTTGAACGCATTTTAAATCATCACAAGGTACAATTACCTCCATTGTTGTAGGTAAGTCACCAAAAAAATTGTATCACTGAGAAAATCTAAGAAAATACACAAAAACCTTTAACAACAAAACTTTTCCCACTCAAGAAAATGAAACTGAAGTGATTTGCACTCGGGCACTTACACAGAGTTGCAGTGTTGTCATTTAGACAAAAAAAGTCGCCAGGTATATGAAAAATCTAGCTAGATGTCGCAATTTTTTTATTTTTAAGATATAGCTTGAATATTTAATTTAAAAAGTCGCTAGTTTTTATTGTTGCTAAATCTTAAAAAAAGTCTCCAAACTCGTTAAAAATCTCCAAGATCTCACAACGTCGCTAAAACGGCAACACTGCAGAGTTGGCAAGGTGACAAGGTCACGCATACGCGTGCAACTTCATACGCATGCACGGCTTAAATCTTCCATGCTGATCGATTTGTAGTGGTGGGTCGTTGTCGTATTTTTGACGGACGAAACGCAACCGTTTTCCCGACGACAAAAACGGTTGCAGAAAACGGTCTTCGTCGCAACTGGTTTGAAGACGTCTTGGAGAACGAAACTTGGAGGACGGAACGAACGTGGAACGAAACGCGACATTCGCGACGAGTCGACGACGTTTGCGTGTAGTTGAATCAATTCACTTTCGACTGTATTTTCTTAGCCGTAAAATACAAACTCGCACAAATTTATTCGAAGACTGGTTTGTGCAACGAAGACGGACTTAAAAACTGTTTCACCGTCGCAAGAACTATTTTGTGAACGATAAAGGACGACGCGACGTCTGCGACGACCGACGTGTCTCGTAGTTTAATCATTTCGCTTTCGAATCTCGACTGTATTTTCTGAGGCGTAATATTAAAAATCGCACGAAGTTATTCGAAGACAGTTTTCTGCAACGAAGACTGTTTATCCCAGGACGTAAAACGGTTGCACCGTCGCAGAACAAAAAACGGTCTTTAGAAACGGTTCGTCGTCGCAACGCCCACCACTATCGATTTGTAGACGCACAAGGTTCTAACTCGTTATACGGCACATCGCTATAAGTGCGAAAGTGACAGAGATAGTATTTGAAAGCCCGGCAAAAGCCGGTACGTGTAAGCGAGATAGCTATACCACTATATGTAGATGCTGCAAATGCGAAACTGACACAATCGCCATGTATAGTAGTGTGGCATAGGTAGATACTTTGTGTTATTATGATAAGAATTAAACGCGCGAACTTTTAAATAGTTCAGGTTTGATATTGATTCTCTATCGAGCATTTTAGTAAGGCATTTGGGCTTATATGAAGATACCACCACTGTTAAGAATCATCAAAATCATACATACATACTTACATACATAGACTGATAAACACATTACCCTCCTTCGGCAGTCGGGTAAAAACTTTTTACAAAAAAATACATCAGAGTTTTTTCATCTTTACTACACGACATCGCAAACGTACTCGAAACGTCCGTTCATTCCGCACGTCTTGCATGACTGAATTGAAGAAGCTCCAAGTAGGGAGGGAGCTTCCCAATACAAAATTCATACAATTTTTATGGTCAATTCCAGAAAATGTTAATTTTACACACAATTTTATTGAATTGTGTGTACATGTCGCGCCATCTAGTGTAATTTATTTGAAACAAATTTTCTTTCTTAGCAATGAGACCCCGTGCCTGTAGTAAGCAAGTCAGGGAGCTTGACGACCGGGTCGCTCCGGTCGCCCTGATTTCGAACCCTAATCTTCTACACTGAATTCAGGACCCTTAATCTTAAATTAGGGTGGAGTAAAAAATTTTAGGATGTTTGGATCTCAAAATAGCATCAGTAGTATTCAGGGACACGGTGTTTAGGGCCCTAAATTCCGTGTAATAAGCGCTTTACGTCACATTATTTCATTTTCTGGCTACTTTCGAGAATATGTCAAATTTGATTTGACATAACATCTGTGAGATTACTGCTTGACATTGACATTTGGCACTTTGACAGGTTGGTGCCGCGATAAAAAGTGACCGATCGAATCCTGCTGCCTGCCCTTCACGTTTTTAAAAATCTTGTTTTTAATTAATCTCACATCCATATTAAGCCATGTCGGTCACAAAGGGAAATATGCTGGTGATTGCTTATAAATTTTAATATTTAAATGTTTATCTTGTATGAATTTGAAGATTTAAGTTACGTAATATTTTGTAGGTTCGTTCCTTGAGCACGTCGGCTGCTGTTGGACAGCTTGTTAAAGCTCCCATTCAAGTTTTTGGTCTCGAAGGCAGATATGCATCAGCTTTATATTCTGCTGCTTCCAAAAGCAAGAGCTTAGATGCAGTTGAGAAAGAGCTATCTCATTTCCAACAGTCTATTAAGTCTGATGCCAAGCTGAAGGAATTCATCGTGAACCCAACTCTTAAAAGGGCTCTGAAAGTGGATGCTCTTAAACATGTTTCTGCTCAAGTAAGTTCAAATAATCTTTTAAAATGTTAGCTTTATGTATATTTTCTCAATGAAATGATCTCTAATTCAATTATAATTCTTGTTGGAAGAGGTTTGACTTTTGAAAGGTTTAATTTATGGATCTAGACAACCATGCTGATTAAAATGTGATAATTGTCCTAAATGTATTTAGTTATGTCAAAACTTATACTATAGATTTAGATTATGAGTACAGTGAAATATAATAATATATTATTTAATTATTTGAATAGGAATGCCTTGAGTTTACCAGATTTTACCGCACTGTATCACTTTTTATTGATAATGACATTATATTCTTTTTTTAACAGGCTTATTGCTGGATAGACGGATAACATTGACAGGAGATCAACGGTTGATTCAACTTATTTGTTGATTGAAAGCCCATCGCTAGTGAAAATATTTGGAGCCATAACTTCAAAAATTTAATTTTAGAGGGAAATCTAATTAACTAGCACAATAATTATAATTGAAGGCTATTAATTAGATTTCCCTCTAAAATTCAATTTTTGAAATTATGGCTCCAAATATTTTCACTAGCGATGGGCTTTCAATCAACAAATAAGTTGAATCAACCGTTGATCTCCTGTCAATGTTATCCGTCTATGAAATAACTTGTGCAATTCATTAACCCCATTGATTGATTTATAAATGAAGAGCAGTGGTGGCCCAGTGGTAAAGGCCACGATTTACAAGTTGTGTGTTCTGTTGTGGGTTCGAACCCAGGCAGACAAAGTACCTGTAAATTTTTGTAAAGCCACTTTGTGTAAATTATTACATCACCACTGCTCTCAAAAACGGTGAACGAAAACATTGTGAGGAGGGATGTCTTAGAACCAAAAATTCGAAGACATGTGACATCCACCAACATGCACTGGGCCCGCTTGGTGGATTACGGCCCATTCCCTCTCACAGAGAAGAGGCCTGGATGCACAACAGACCAAATGCGAGTCTAATTGCGGAAAAGGGGTCCATCTATCCTATCCTACATTTATAAATGAATCAACTAAATTCGCAAACTCAACAAACTGTGCCAATTAAAAAGTTGACATTTTGTTAACAGAAAAACCATCAATGGCCCATCACTAATTTCCTCCTAATAATGGCTTGATAATTAAATACAGAAGTCTTCATAATCAGCAGATGTAATTGACCAATGTATCAAGAAGTATCTGGTAGATGGTATTTTTGCCTGCAAAAGCAGTGATTTGAAGTGTGAATTGTCTATGAACATTATTATGTATGTCAGAATGGTTTCTCAATTGATTATGATTATGTACTATTTCGTTGAATTTTTGCAATATTATTTAGAAGTAGTTCAGTAAGGTTGTACTATTTTAGTTAAAGTTATTTAGACAATTTTTGCTAAATATCCATATGATTATGTAATTTTATGTTAAATATTTTTAGACTAAACTGTCCGCCACAACCGGCAACTTGTTGGGTCTGATGGCTGAAAACGGTCGCCTGGACAAGTTGGAGAATGTTATCAATGCATTTAAGCTTATGATGGCTGCCCACCGTGGCGAGGTTGCTTGTGAGGTTGTCACTGCCAAGCCTCTTGACCAGGCCCAGAGACAGAACTTGGAAGCTGCCCTGAAGGTAATGCACTTCAGTCATCATCATCATTATCCTGCCCTAATACCAATTTATTAAAGAGTACAGCATGTCACCTATACCACTATCATGTCAGAACCTTTTCAAACCATAAAATCTATCACAGTCAAACAAATCTAGTCAGTTTGCCAGAGTGTCAACAAATGAAGTGCCTATGAATTGCTTAATATTATTAATCTCGAATAGTGGTTCTTGTCATAGACACCATACCACAGTTAAATCTGTATATATAACGTTGGTACTCTTTTTTCAGCTAAACAAAGTTTCTACCAGGCACAAAAAAAAAGACTTGTTTTGAATCCTACTTTGGGATTCATCATAATAATGTGGGCTAGCTTTACCATACACAATTTCCGTAAATGAATTGTTGTTTTATTCCAGAAATTCCTGCAAGCCAATGAAACTCTCCTGCTCACAGCCAAAGTTGATCCCGCTCTGATGGGAGGTATGGTTGTCTCTATTGGTGACAAGTATGTGGACATGAGTGTTGCAACCAAAGTGAAGAAATACACAGAACTCATCAATGTTGCTGTTTAAATCATGAAATATTTCAAATGTAAATGTTTAGCCAAGGATAACACTAATATTTAAATCAGTTAATCATTAGAAATATTTGTTTTATTTTAACCTCTTGCTCTATGTTACAAACAGGTTTTTCCTTTTTGTTAAAAAAAGTTTGCCCCACACTAGGAATTTCTTCCTGTATTGTGAGTGCATTTACAAACATTTAACTCACATACACAAGACACCCAGATCCGGAACAACTATCTGTAGACCATACAAATATTTATTCCATACGGGAATCGAACCCGCGACATGCAGCGCAGCAGCCGATCGGTCAACAACATCAAGTGTGTTATGATTCAGAAAATTATTTTAATAATATTGAAATGAAGACAAAACTACAAGCATTGTACCCAAAACTGTATGGAAAGACCTATTCTATTAACTCTGCAGGTTGAAAACTAGTAAAGTTAAAGGCTCTAATTTAAAGAACTCCTCATTGCTAAAATCTGTGAGCCTGCTCAACCTAAAAGTACCAGTACATTAATAATATGCGATGCGGATTCGCCTCGCGATTTTGAGCTCTATAATACAGCTTGACATCATAAGACATTGCAATGGGTGTTGTGTTATTCATATCAATAAAATAAAACGACCAGATAATATTGGAACAAAAAAATTTAATAGTGCTTCTTGCACTGCCAAATAAGATATACCTATAACAAAAATAATACTCTCACAGTAATCATAACACTATGTTATATTTCTTTAGAATTAACAAGAATATTTTTATTTGAGATCATTTTTAGGAGATCTTAAATTGAACAGGTAATTATGTATGTAGGTAAATTAGTAATAATTATGAGCAAAATTTTATCCTTCCGTCGGCGCAGCTTCGCCTTTGAGAAGCGCATTCTCTGCCTCCAATTCTGCAATGCGAGCTCTTGCAGCCTCCAGCTCATCATCTCCACCATCAGTGCCTAAATGTTTTCGAACATACTCCAGAGCATCTTCAGGTTTATCTGGTTCTTCATATAAGCTTACAAGAACTTTCGTTAAAGCGTCCATAACGCCGGCTCGCTCCAGGTATCTTCGAAACTCTTCTCTTTTGGAATCAATGGGCTGTAAAATGGAAACAGGCACAAAAGTAAAACATTTCTTTCAGTATATTTGGTATATCTACTGGCAATAAATAAACATATTTTAAGATGGATCTCGTTATAGTTTTAGGTACCGAAAGCGAGCGAACGAGATTGTTTACTAGACCCAGTTTAAATTTGAATGCAGTGGATTATATACTGAAATGATTTTATATAATGTACTTACTTTATACGATGACATATTTGAGTATTTTCTTAAACGCGCCTATTCAGAGAGAATATCAATAAAAATAATATTTCTCCAGAGAATGCAAAACGCTGTAGCTGAAGTTTGACTGACAAGTTGACAGACAACCATTATTTATTTTTTAAATTTGACATATGTAGGTTCTTTCGTTGTCTATGTTTTTTCTCGGTCTAGCTATAAGCCTAATAAAAGCTTAGTTTAGGTTTATTTCCTAAATTATTTCTAAAATAAAAAAAGGAAATGAGATTTGTTGTTTGTCCCCATCTTCTTATTTTGCTTGGTGTGCTTATAAAATATACTGATAGAAATCAATCTAACCATGCAAGTGAACAAAAAGCGAAGCGCCTACAACAAAAGACAAGTGGGTAAATATAAATAAATACTAAAGTGTCTGTTGTGGTGGTTTCTCAGCAGTTTACTGGAGGCACAGTACTCGCTTTTTAGGGTTCCGTACCCAAAGGGTAAAAACGGGACCCTATTACTAAGACTCCGCGGTCCGTCTGTATGTCTGTCTGTCTATCTGTCACCAGACTGTATCACATGAACCGTGATAGCTAGACAGTTGAAATTTTCACAGATTATGTATTTCTGTTGCCGCTATAACATAAAAACAGAATAAAATAAATATTTAAGTAGGGCTCCCATACAACAAACATGATTTTTGTGCCGTTTTTTGCGATAATGGTACGGAACCCTTTGTGCGCGAGTCCGACTCGCACTTGTTTTTTGTATTGATATGCGATGCGCTGCGACCGTACCTGGCTTAGGCCTGGCTAGATTTAGTTGCCAGCAACAATCACATAGTCCAATCAAAAAAACGTATTCAGCTTGTTATTTTTTTGCCTAGTTGCCAATTTTTCCCAAAGACCATCAATTAGGTAGGTACCGATCGATCTATAATGCGCTCGCCAATCCAACGGTGTAGTAGGCGGAAAGAGACATTACTGTGATAAAAACTTGAAAATCATATTTTACGGGGCGCCTTGGGAATAACTACAACACGCAATGCAATAATAGAACAGGGGTCAGAGAAGTCTGGCCGCCACCGTTACGTTTAACTAACATAAAAATAAAGGTGTATTTTAGGGTTCTGTACCTACCCGTAGGCTGAAGCCCGTAGGGCTCTGGTGCTTTTACTCTAAAGGTGAACGCGCACCTGTCCGCGCCGCAGGAGCCGCACGCGCCGCAGTCATCGCATTTTCTCAAGGCCCGGCGCTATCCGCGCCGCACGCATTGAATCCACCTCTGTACATCTTGAACTTTATTTTCATCTGGATACGGATGATGTTTCTGCGCCGCCCGCATCGCCTGCCGAATCTGCTGACGTCATCAGCACGCGCTGGTGGAATCCGTATACCTACAGCATTTTGCTGAAATGCGGGTAGTGCGGCGCGGATAGGTGCGCGAGGCTGCATACGATTTCATATAAAGTTATATAAAATGCGATGACTGCGGCGCGTGCGGCTTCTGCGGCGCGGATAGGTGCGCGTTCACCTTAAGCCTGATGCTTTCCGCAGCCGTATTGCGTAAGTGCGCAAAGAGTTTTTGGTCGGTTAGATACAGTTTGGCCTTATAACAATTGTGGAGAAGAAAGCGATATCAGTTTTCCAGGGATGATGACTAGAAATATGTCCGTTAGGTAGATTAGTTTAGTTTCGACGGGCTGTTGCCGCAACTCCGTCAGGTAGATTAATAAAAATTTTGGTTATAGAAAACAAATGCCGCAACTGCCGCTTAAATCGTATTGTCTGGTGGACGTCCTGATAACATAGTGTTACATACTCTTTGATTGAGAGGAAGCGCATTCCAAAGAATGGACTGAATAAGAAAGGAAAAATGAATAAAATCAGAATTATGAGAAGGTCAAAGCAAGAGAAGTTTGTTAGACGAACGTAGATTCCTAGCGTATGAAGTAGGCTTGTCGAAAAAATATCGATACAAAATATTCAATATCGAAAAACGTATCAAAAACGATATTTTTTTTCAAATTTAATTTATTAGCAGAATATTTAACAGAATTCAAAGCCGTAAAAGATAGGAACGAACGGGAAATTACTGTATTGTCTATAATGTTTTGTTAGTGTTCATTGTGTGTGTGTATGTGGCGGCCGCGGAGGCAGTCATCATCAGTCACTCGTTACTCACTTTCAAATGTGAGTTCTTTTGCGTTGGGTGTGTGTGGTGCGTGTCATCTTCTAATATTTTTAGAAGATTGCTATTTAGTTTTTTTTATTTTCAAATTTTGCCTATTAAACAGGAATAACGATTAAAATGCCTTCGTTTATATTAAGATTCTCATACATTAAAATAATGTACATTTTGTATAAAAATTTCTACTTCCAACAAAAAAACAAAAAAGAATAGAACATAAAAACTCTGAAAATCGGACCGATTTATCGATATTTTTTTACTCGATATTGATATTTTAATAAATATCGATATATTTTTCACTTTTCGACATCCCTAGTATGAAGTAGAAATATATTGAAAGTTGAAAGTAAGGTATGAGTTAAGGAGGGGTGGGGGAGTTGAGCCGATATATTATTTTCCTCTATGGAGTTGACTAGTATAATATACTAGAGACTATATTATATAAGAATACAAAAAAAAAATACTATAAAGTTTAGTAGAGAGAAAAGCGTGGTCAAAGCTCGCAAACGCCTCTGCATAATGGGCATAGAGAAACATATATAGGGACATTAGCACCGAGTACTTTTATTATATGGACAGACACTAATGAGCATCCATTTGAGCTTATATCTGCAGCTCGACACATGGTTATATTGAGGAAATATAACCAGGTTGAATATGAACAGGATATAGTTGTTCAGGAGCCTATTAAGCTTGTCCAGGAATACCGCGTTCAAGTCAAAATAGCACATGTTACAGCTCGTTTCAAACTTAATAATTTAAATGGGTAATATTTAAAATGCAACCTGGGTTAAATATTTTATTTATTATTAAAGTATTCGTGACGTAGTATAATAATTCAGTAGCAAATATATTGTCACATAAGCACTCTCAGTATTATTTCATTATTACATAAGTATTATAATGAAGAAAATGTCACAACAAAAAATAAATATGCAACAGAAACAAAGGTGAGCCATTTTTTAAAGTGAATTATTTCTTTTAAATTAAATGCAGTTTTGCTAACTTTTTTTTACCCATCTGCAAAGATGGGTTATTTGAGAACTTAACTAAAATACTTTGCGAATTTAATATTAGTTGTGATCTATTGCATAAAACTTAAGATTCATCATCGCTTCCCGCGTGCTGTTTCGGTTTAGGTCCTCCTGATCGCTTAGCCATAATGATTTGGTCCACTTTGAGAATGGTCGCAGCTGCGCCGACGGCGTATTTGAGTCCCCAAAACTTTAGGATATATAAATCCAATATGTTTTTCTCCTTTGCATCACATACACCGTTGTTTTCAGATTCAATGTCATAACCTGCATTTTTGTTGCCCTCCTGAAAAAATGACATTGCTTTAGACGCATTGATAACAACTCTAGGATTAAACCTCAAAACAACAATAACTCGACTCTGATGAATGATGCAATCAAATGTCAATTGGTACTCCATCTCTATCAGTCAGGTTTACAATGTAATGCTTTCATTACATTTAAGTTTCAGCTAAGAGTATTGTTTCAATAAAAATATACATAGTAGTATTCACCTTGTGAGCTTTGTAGATATTGTTAACAACTTCGGTGGCATTTGCTCCAGAATTGTCTGCTAAGGCACGTGGGATGCTCTCCAAAGCTACTGCGAACTTTCTTACTGCATACTGCTCTAAGCCTGGCAGTGTATCAGCATACTGAAGGAGTTGCTGCGCTAATTCTATTTCTGCTGCACCAGCACCTGGTAAGAATCTGCAAAGCAAAATAGTCAAATAAAATGCTGTACTTTTAGTAAAACTGTATGATCTGTTATAGTATTTAGGAAACCGAAACTTACTTTCCATCCCTGGCAATTCCTTTGAATGTGTTGACACCATCATCAATAGCTCTTTCGATGTCATCCATGTAGTTATCAGTAGAACCTCTGATAACAACAGTGGATATACGTGATTCTGAGCTCTCCATGCGGAAACAAACAATGCGGGTATCTCCTAGCTCTTCCACACCAATAGAGTCACAATAACCAAGTTCTTCAGCAGTGGGTGTAATAAGTCTTGGCAACACCTTAAAAAAAATATGAGCTAACTTTAGTATGTATATCAAACAATTTTATGATTTGTACAAACTTACTTTTTGTCTCAAAAGAAGGTTCATAAATAGGAAGTAGAAAGAGTTTGCAATAGGAATATTCTTGCTAAGCAACTCAACATTACTCTTATTGGAAAGTAATATTGATGCACAGAAGTACAAAGTTAAACAATCAGAAAATTTTAATTCTGGAGCTGATGCACTAAGCAAATCATAACTTACAGTAGCATTGACAGTCCTGGCTAGGCGGCGGAGGTCAAACTTAGAGTTGAGACGAACAGCCATCACTCCATATTTGTTCAAGAAATGTAAAGCCATGTCACCAAACTTAGCACCAGCAACAACTACTTTGACTCCAGCATCAGCAATATCTTTGATTTGTTTCTCCAACTGAGACTCTTCTCCTCTGCTGAAGTTTAGAAGCTCATCAGCTGATTTGATCAGTACTGTTCCCTTGGTTTCAGTCTGGGTGATGTCCACAGGACAAGAAAACACAGCTACTTTGGCTTTGGTAGCAGAAGGAACATCTCCTTCAACCTCTCGCTTGAACACCATACCAGAAAGAACTTCAGATTGCAGTATACCTGATCCAAGAATCTAAAACATACAAAATGAAATATTTCAGCAAAAATATTATTAATTCCTACAGAATACTACTATAAGTTTAATCATCAATACATACCTTGCATATTCTCACATTATCAACATTGAATGTGTTCTTTTCAGGGAGAATAGCAACACATGCCTTAGCAACCAGAGCAGCAATGAAATCTTCATAACCATACTGCTTGGACATGATTGAGGGAGTGATTCCTTTGATAACAGCAGCAACATTTTTGCAATCTTTGATTTCTTCACAGACAAGGCCAGGCAAAATTTCCAAACATTTCTCTAGAGCTTTCTCATAACCATCAGCAATTTCACTAGGTGTTACACCCAAACGCAACAATTCTTCTGCTGCTTCCAGAAGGGCTCCAGAGAAGACTATGACAAAGTTAGTACCATCACCAACTTCTGAGTCTTGCATCTGACTGGCCAACACCATCAATTTAGCAGCTGGATGTTCAACATCAAGTTCTCTTATGATGGTACCAGCATCACTTGTTACAAATTGCTTGTCAATGTGGTTGATGATCATTTTATTCATTCCATTTGGGCCATATGCTGAACGGACACTTTGGGCAAATTGTTTGCATGCATTTATGTTTCGGTAAACTGCTTCTTCAAGGCCAGAGAACATCTAGTAACAGATGAAAAATTATGAACAACGTTAAGCTTTTTTTATGAGATGGTGGAGATGGAGATGCTTGGTCATAATTTGTCATAAAAAAAAAACATTAAAGATTAAATTAGTCACAAGTACTCTTTTATAATGAAATAATACGAACTAGTGAAAAATATATAGCCCAGAATGCCTAGAACACACTAGAACAGCATTATTTGTTAGATTTTTTTTAAATATAAATGTGTGATAAACCTATTATGATTTTTGTATAATTACTTAGTTTTTATCTCTAGCATCATGTTTTGCATAAAATTGGCGATGATAAGTAGAAATTCAAAAAATTATGAGAAGATGTTAGAACAGATGAAACGTCCGGAGTGGGTGCTCAAATTGTTGGTTATATTGATAAACTTACCCGTGCCCCTTCTTTTAACATTGAGGGTACCCCCGGTGCTTTAGGTACGTGTAAGGCCATGGTTTTTAGAAATTTGAATCACTTTCAACACAAAAAACTTATCTGGATTCCCTCGTGATCTGCTGAAATACGGCGTAAAGAAATCACGATCTCAATGGCATGAACAATGGAAACCGGCTAATGTTGTCAGACTAAAAAAACATGTTCAGTGTTGTAACTTGAATAATCATTAAAAAATCCTTGGCAACACTAATGCCGCGGTCCAACGGTCTGATTTATTACAGGGCAGTGAGGCCAGATCCCAGATCGCGTCAGGCTAGGCTCACACTCACAGGCCGTGGGAATGTCGCATCCGATGAAGCCCGCGGTGGCCTGAAGTCAGTAAGTTCGAAGGCGCGGCACGGCATCCATAGTAAATTGCTGGTCAGCTGCACAACATTAAAAAGCGGCCACCAGGTCTACGCATGCCGTGGGAACACTCAGCACGGGCCGCGGAAGGCCGTGTCAGACGTTGCCACGTCTGGCGCGGCCTGTCGATTAACGGGCCGTGCTTCACACTGCCACAGACGGCAGAAAACAAAATTTAGATGGCTATATCTAGAGTTCTTTCTTTATCATAACATCACGACTCTATTCTCCAAAGGGTTAGGCAGACGTGCACCTATAGTACATCCACATTTCGCCAGTTATGTCCCATGTAATATGTGGCGAGCCTATTGCCGTTAACCGTGCACAAATCCTGACTACGGTCTTCTACTTAGAATTTTAGATGAAAAATCCCAATAAAAATTTCTTAATTGGTAATAATTCTAAAATACTCACCTATTTGATTATTATTTGTAGCTATTTTCAACCGACTTCAAAAAGGAGTAGGTCCTCAATTCGACTGTAGGTATGTTTGTTACGCGATTACACCGCCAATTTTGAACCGATTCTGATGTTTTTAGGGTTCCGTACCCCGAAAGGAAAAAACGGAACCCTTATAGGATCACTTTGTTTTCCGTCCGTCCGTCTGTCTGTCTGTCAAGACCCTTTTTCTCAGGAACGCGTGGAGGTATCAAGCTGAAATTTATATCAAATCTACTGTCCCTTGAAGCTGTGAAAAAATCAAACTACTCAGCCAACGCAATCAAAATATACAGCCGTTTTGCCGCAAATTTCCTTCAAATTTTCGACACTCGCAAGAGAAAAAACCTACAGGGTATGTACTTCGCGTGTACTCAGAATATTGAAATTTGGTACGAAGCAACGTCTTATAGCACAGATAAAGGATAAATTGCGAAAACCGTAAATTTTTGGTTACATCATATAATAAAAATATTTTTATTAATTTTAAACTTACTACCCCTTTCCTCATGAGCGCGTAGAGGTACCTCTACGCGTTCATGAGATGGAAATTCATTTCAAATACTCAGGTCTATAATACCTTTAAGCTGAGGTTTGTACGGAACCCTCGGTGCGCGAGTCCGTTTCGCACTTGGCGGGTTTTTTTTATTTGAAAGCTGCAGCGTTATTGCGTAATGAATTCGGAAAGAGCAAAAGGTAAAGAGTATGAAAAATCGATCAATCACATGCGAGATGAAAGTCGCGATGTGGCTTTCATTCTAACTATGTAATTGGTCGATTTTTCATACTCTTTGCTCTTTCCGAATTCAGTAAGGCTGTTGAGAGTTAGTGCTTCTCATGTCGTCCCATTTAAATTTGACCAAGATGTGACGAGGAATTTTAATGCGTATTTTCATGGTAATATAAGGTACCAAAAGGAAAAAGAGAAAAAATATATTTAAAAAAAATAACCGCCTTGCAAAACAAAACACTACTTAAAAAGAAAAAAATAATTTCAAAAACGAAAAAGAATAGCTACTAAAAAATCACAGACTGCCGAAAAGAAGGTAATTTTTTTCGCTTTTTAGTATTTTGTTTTGAAAGTCGGGCATTTTTTTTCGGTAAAAAGTTTTTTTAATTCATTATTCGCGCTTACGCTAAAGCAACATACATCATCAATCTATGAAGGTTATATTATGATAACTTTCGCGCGCTCGTTCATCGGTACCACGACTTTGAATGATGATTCCAAGGATTCCAAGTTTGGGGAATTTGTCACTTCCCTCAAACCTACATAAAAATACTAATGTTTATGTAGGTTTGAGGAAAGTGGTTGGTGGTGTGGCGGTAGAAGTGAACTCGTGAACATCCATAAATGTATGTCCACGAGAGGACATCTAAACAGCTCAATACCATTGACAACTTAATTTGGTCGGGTTATACGCGAAGATTTAGTATGGAAAAGTAATGAAAGCTAATTTCTCAAATCAATCAAAAATATTTTTTTGCTTGAATATGGTACTTAAGGTGTTACAGTCAATTTATTGCAGCATATCCTGCCATAATATGGCGTACAAATGTATTGACAACCACAGATGTCACCTAATCTAACTTACAAATTACAGACTCTATTGACTTGTCTTCCAAATAGTCCTTAATGCTATCTGAATAATCTCTTAAAATACAACACTTAGATATCTGAATTTTTGGTCGCTATAACTTCCTTAGGAGTAGTAATTTTTGTATAAATTTGGGAAGAAATCACAGTTTTTAATAAAATCTTGAAATGAAAATTTAACACCATGACTACCGCCAACCGCCACCCCACCAATGGCATGGTATATCTCGTAAACTACTGGAGTACTAGTTAATTTTGGGTACTAATTTTATCTTGCAGGGTAGTCATTTTCTCTGTGGGTTTGAGGAAAGCGACCGGCTTCTTAAACTTGAAATCAACATTCAAACTCGTGGTCTTGCTGAACGAGCGAGCGAAAGTTATCATCGTTGATTTCTCGGTAAATACAAATGTTTCAGTTTTCTTTTTTTTATGAAATGAATCACATTTATAGGTAGTAATTATTTGTATACTTAGAATAGCTGTAACATGCCCCCTTTTTCGGCTCTCATGGTGGTCCTGCTGAATGGAAAGTGACTACCGCAGGATCACCTTCAAAGTCAATATTCTCGAAAACTACTAAGGTACCAATTTTGTTATTCGAGCACTAATTGGTACCAATTGAGTAGTAATCATTTACTAAATATGGAAGCGATTGGCGCCGGGGTCCGGCGGTAGTCACACATTAATTTTATCTTGCAGGGTAGTAATTTCCTATGTAGGTTTGAGGAAAGCGACCGGCTTCTCAAACTTGGAATCAACATTCAAAGTCGTGGTCCTGCTGAACGAAAGAGCAAAAGTTATCATCGTTGATTTCTTGGTAAATACAAATGTTTCTGTTACGTTTTTTTTTTTTACGAAATGGTGGTCCCGCTGAAGAGAGCGTGACTACCGCCGGCCCACCTTCAAGGTCGATTTTCTCGAAAACTTCTAAGGTACCAATTTTACCTAAGAGGTAACTTAAGTAGGTAAAGACGGTGTTTATAAACTAAAGTCCATGTGAACGAAGTCGTAGGCAACAGCTAATAGTTAAATGTTTTTTCATAACACAGTGATGGATGACTGATATTGTCTAATTATACAGGCTGTATATCCACTGTGCCGAGGTAAGTGTCGAGTTATAAGTGCAGTAAGCATCCGACGTGTGATAACATGAAAGGGAGAATTACTTTCGAAAATAAAAAGATCATATTATTGGCTACAACAAAATTTATTTAAAAAATACATCACTGGAGAAGTCGTCAGATAGTTGATTAATTTGGCAACACGTCTAATACATTCTTGCTTCTCTATAAACACTAAGAAAAATATTCGTTTCGGTACCTTTTGGCAACTACAAAAAATCTAAAATAAAGCAGCCGTTTAAGAGGTAGCTGCGGAAGTAGGTACTTACCTACTAACAGGTACTTTTTCCAGTTATGTCTGTACAAAATGCAATGATATTATGATATTATAAATACCAAAAACATTTAACTACTAACATCAAATAGCGGTAAATTACTGTTATTTTTATGACATCAATCCGACAATTTTATTTCCTGATTAATAATATTTAAAAACCGTCGAAATGATTAAAATTTTATATAAATATTAATAAAACAATATAATTACCCACAGCTCCCCTACCATGCCCTCATTTAGGCCAACAATCTCTGTTCCATGTTTGCTTATCAAGTAAAGTCATACACAGTCGAACTTTTATTTGGATAGATAATATATTTTAAGAGTTTTAGCGGCGCAAGTAAGTTAAGGGGAATTCGCGGTTTGTCAATCAGTAAAAAAATCAAAACTTTTTCGAAGGTTGTTTGATCCTCATCAACTTAATTTTAGTAACGCCACTGACTCTACTTAAAATATATTATATCATTCTATCTTTTCCTAATCTGTATTCATTTACCCTAGCAATTACTTAGCACTAACATCACAGTGTGGTCCCCTAAAAAATTACATTACGGAACCAAGTAGTATAAAAATGGGTACTTCTCTGAATGCCGAAAAATAAAATGTCGAATCTAATAAATCAACAATACATACCTAGTTAAAATACAGAACGGACTGTAGTATCAATAAATTGACAGTTTATTTTGCTGAATGGAAGCAAACCTATCTGTATTTTTTACATATCCATACTCAAATTCGGTAGGTATAATGATAGCATTTCGGCATTCTGATAAGTACTATAAAAATAAATGTAAATTAATACTGTTTGCCATCAAATAAGTAAGAAATATAAACTAATGTTACACACGAATATAGGAATAATTGAAGTACATTTATATGCGAGAATTATATACTTTCGCGTTACGAAAATCCTGTATGGATGCACTAATCAAAATATATTCATAGTTTACTTTAATAAATGAATAATTTTATCATAAGTAGACACAAAACATTTACATGAGAATGAATACAAAGGTTTGATACCTTTATGTGTGCCCCTCAGCTGTATAATTGATCCCAACCGTACTTAAAAGTTGGGCAAGTTACAATAGTGTATAATGTTTACTAACTTGCACTGTCGGGTCAAAAAGGTTAAAGTTACTAGCGTCATACACATGTACCTGGCCAGTTAATGGCTTAATTAATGTTCGAAATATTCAGTTTAATCATTACGATTCAATCAGATAGTGGGTTCAAGTACAAGCCTTTCAATAATATCGTCACAATTCATTATTTTTTGTTTAAATATTCGAGCTTAGCTCAGACCAAATAATCTTATAAAATTAAAACTAAAATTCTATAAATAAATACATATAATTTCACATCAGTTGGTATAAAAATATTTTTAAGTACGGAGCAAAAAAATCACAGTAAAACAATTATAATTCTGTATAATCCTATAAAAATATCGGTAGCATGTTAGTTTCTTGCAGCTCAAAAAAAGTAAGCTCGAAAACCAAGCACTGAAGTAATTTATCTAATTGAAGGTTTCTCGATCTATGCTTGCATACAACCAACATACTACCATGGATGTTACAAAATGGGTAAATGAGAGAACTTAAAGTTAACTAGCAGTCTCCTAAGCAATATTTATAACTAAAACTAAGAACTCCTATTTATTTTGCATTCTTAGTACTGAGATCAGTTACTATTTACCGATCTATATATATAAAAATCAATTGCTGTTCGTTAGTTTCGGTAAAACTCAAAAACGGCTGGATCGATTTGATTAATTCTTTTTTTGTTATGTTTGCCAGAATACAGTGAAGGTTTAAAAACAAAAAGAAATGTAGGTTGGATAGGGAGGTAGGGTAGGGTAAGTAGGGTAGGGTAGGGTAGGTAGGGTAGGGTAGGGTAGGGTAGGTAGGGTAGGGTAGGGTAGGTAGGTAGGGTAGGGTAGGGTAGGGTAGGTAGGATAAAAGTACAATGAATTCAAAAAATGAATGTTTAGTGTTTTGTTAATTTTATGGCAAAACATCGTTTGCCGGGTCAGCTAGTCAAGAATATTATTATTAACTAATGTCCTGCAATAGTTCTTTATGCCCAGAACATGTTTTCAAATATAAACCACATAAGCCGAGTCTTATATACACAACATCAAGTAATTCCTCGAAAAATACATGTGGATGATCTACAATATAATATTGATCACACCAAATATCTACTGAAATAATTAAATACATTTACTAAATACAACATATATTAAAATGTTAAGTCTAGCTATTATAGCCTTTAAATTCGATACTGGAATAAATTTAGTAACAGTCTTGCAAATGAGAAAAAAGATCAAATTAGCCCGCCAAGGGGTGATGAATGGTAATGGACGAAGAAATGATATGAATGAAAATAAAGGAAATAAACGACGACGGCTAACAGAAACATGAGTTGCACCAATCCCAAGTAACAAGGGCACATGGCAACAAGAAACACATCAAAAGAAGCTGCTTTTGTAAAAGAAGACGGGAAGCCTTCGACGGTTATCATAGACAATTAATATGAATGAGACACTCAGTATTTAATCGACGAATTTATCGAACAACATCAATTTTACGGGAACATGAAGTTTGCCATTCACATCCAATTTGACGTCGCGAGTTGCGAACGTTTCAGTATCACTGGGACAAATTTAGCTGCTTGTAATATGGCTGCATTAATGTAATATCATGTATAGTAGTCACAGCGGATCTTTGTGTCTCTGAAGTTGGCTCTGCGAATCATTGTGCAAGAAACAGTTTGTCATCGTATATACTGCATAGAGTAAGCGAGATAGGACGATGCGACAAACGTAAGAGAGTGAAAGAGGCAGTTTACAATGTTATCTTCTACTTCAACATTGACACAAAAATAGGAATTGCGCAGAGTCTTGCAGCCAACTTCAGAGACACAAAGATCCTCTGTGAATACTATATGTATACTTCATTCGCGATAACATTAGACATTTAAATTAGCCCATTTTGCAGCCTGTTCAACCGATTTTGACTTTTATTGCGTTGATGATACGACAAATGGCAGCTGTGGTAAACAGTTGGTTTTGGTAACAGGTTTATGCTTTTTATGTTATCCTTATGTTTACGGGATAGAACTCAAAATCGGTTGAACGGACTGTGAAAAGATTTGGAAACATATCTAATGTTATTTCAAATGGAGTTTAGACACATATAACCGTATAAGAATCTACTTTGCTGCATAAGAACATAGTACATTAATGAACGACCAGCAACTGTGTAGCTGTACTCGTCAGTAAAAAAGGCCAGTTTGAGTCGTATATCTTTAAAAAATAAAATAGACAATGAGTAACATATATCTTTATACATGTAGATCAAAAGTATGTTTGAAAAAGTGTCTATGTGTGTGTTTAGGATTAGTAGTATACACCAAAAAGGTCATCACCATCGTCGTCCTCGGGGTCGGACATGGAAAGAATTGGAATAAACTTAGCTGTGTCCACCGGGCGGCGGATAGCATTGTATCAGAACACGTTCTTGGGAGGCGGCACGGACACCACGGCGGCGCCCGCGCGGCCCGTGCTCAGCGGGGCCAGCTTGCGCCAGCAGTTGGACTCGGAGTCGTACACTTCCACCACGCACAGATATTGCACGCCATCGTAGCCACCTGATGATACCAATGTTATATTAGCCAGGGTTGTGCAGATAATTAAGGGCCTACATACCCTTTAGTACCGTAAAACGGTTACTTTCTAAAGAATACTCCTTAGTAACGGCTAGGTTAAAAGGTTTGAAAAAAATATAGGTTAGGTTAACACAGGCTGGTTTCCGCAACTCCACGACCAAGCGCGTATTTTGCGTAGGGTGAAAAAAAAAATGTGATTCATGTACTATAAGGGTCAAAAGTGTAGTCACACTACCAAAACAGAAAAGGCAATTTTGTAGGCAGCTGAATTTCAACTTTTCGCGGTTAGTAGAAATAATCTATACTTTAATTTCTATTCAAAATATTAAATCAGTTGTGGATAATTTAACTTCTTCTACAAAAACTAGCCTTTTAAGTTTTGGGAGAGTATGACTGCACGTTTGATCCTTGACTGTACATAATTTTGAACACAAGGTTTTTTCGTGTAACTAATAGTTTTGCTTTAAAAAACTAATTAACAACACGATATTTTTCGCAACTTTTGGAAACTCCTCCAAAACGACTTGGGTGTTAAAAATATTTTCATCCCATCTATTCGAAAAGTACGACTTGGTTCGCCTTTAAGTGCATCCAAAAGTGGTGTTTTCTATAAGAATTGTTTTTATTATTATGGTCTAAAATCCACTTTTTGTCCACTTTTGTTACTGACTCCAGAAAGTATAAGAACAAAAACACTTTAGACACTGTACTCACCAACAGCAACAATCCGATCTCCGAGCAGGCAGGAGCCGATGGCGTCCCTGCCGTATGAGAGTCTCGCTAAAAGGAGCCAGGAGTCAGCTATCGGGTCGTAGCGCTCCACGCAAGCCAGGCGGCCACCAACTGTGTTGGCCGGAGCTTCATGACCTCCCAAGGCGTATAAGTGGCCTCCTGCTGCACACACCTGTATACCGAATATTGTTTGTTTTATAGTTTCACTTCCAAATAAAGGTGAATGCCCATTATGTAAGGGAACTTGGGCCCCTTTGAAAAAATGGTTGTATCTTGATGAATTTGGTTGTATATTGTAGAAAAAAACAGGTTACATTCATAATTAGAAAATATTTTTATTTATTTTTCAGGGTTCACGTTCGAGATATATAACGATGTTTCTGTTCTTGAAATGAACCCTTATGACAATGCAATAAGGTGCATACAAATGCCCAAGTGAAGGAACCTACTTCTATTACCCACATATAAATTAAAGAACACGGATGGAAAAAAAACACAAAATATAAATCATATTTTTGGATAATATTGAAATCGCAGACACGATACCTCTTAAGAGGCCTGTGTATGGGCATCACCTTTAGAGTATAGTATTTAGACAGTTATTTTATTAAAGGACTATAGTGGATACTGCTGGTGTGGCCCATATTTATGTGCTAAAGATGCATCAAGACTGTCGTCGATCGGTTTGCAGGAGGACTGGGATAAAAGTGGTTAAAGCTGGTAGAGGTTGGGTCCCTGATTAAAACGCTAACATTCTTTAAAAAAAAAAAAAACTCAAAAATATTTGCATTATCTTATTGCAAATTTTTCGAGAAAATAACAAGAATTGTTTCTAACCTCAATCAGATAAAAAGTGAAAACGAAACGTTAAAATGGGTGATTGACAACCAAATCAGTATCGGTATATTGTCTGTGGTGTAAAATTTCGAGCAAAATAGTTGAAAATAAAAGCAAAAAAAAATCTACACCATTTGTGTCATGTGTCAGTGTCATTTCGTTTAGTGGTGGGCGTTGCGACGACGAACCGTTTCTAAAGACCGTATTTGTTCTACGACGATGCAACCGTTTTACGTCCTGGGATAAAACAGTCTTCGTTGCACAAACCTGTCTTCGAATAACTTCGTGCGATTTTTTATTTTACGCCTTAGACAATACAGTCGAGATTCGAAACCGAACTGATTCAACTACGACATACGTCGGTCGTCGCGTTGTCCTTTATCGTTCCACGTTCGTTCACAAAATAGTTCTGTGACGGTGAAACAGTTTTTAAGTCCGTCTTCGTTGCACAAACCAGTCTTCGAATAACTTGGTGCGAGATTGTATTTTACGCCTAAAAAAATACAGTCGAAAGTGGATTGATTCAACTACACAAACACGTCATCGACTCGTCGCGAACGTCGCGTAGCGTTCCACGTTTGTTCATAAAGTAGTTCTTACAATAAAAAGTGAACTTTTTGCCTATGTCATACAGTCGATAATGTATTACCAGTAGAGTAACCTATGCCGTCGTTCGTGATGCGACGGTCAAATCCGTGCAAGCAAATTAAATATAGATTTAAGCTGTGTTGACTTAAAGTGCAAAATCGAAATTTAAGTCGAAAAACGTAATTCTATTCCGTTCCGTCCTCTAAGTTTCGTTCTCCAAGACGTCTTCAAACCAGTTGCGACGAAGACCGTTTTCTGCAACCGTTTTCGTCGTCGGGAAAACGGTTGCGTTTCGTCCGTCAAAAATACGACAACGACCCACCACTAGTTTCGTTGCTTTCGTTCATTCCGTTTCAGGAGTTGCATGGATGGGCATTTGTGTTTCTTGGTGTTTTTTTTTTATTTTATAACGTCCTAGAAATCCTGCTCAGAAAGTTAGTGTAACACCGACTTCATGGTTAAAATAGTTTGAATCTGTTCCAAAACCGAATCGGGGCACTCCGACTTCACGTAGTCTTTTGGCTACTACCTCTGGAGTGTATTAAAAATCGGAGGCGCGAAGGGAGAGCAACCCCCACCCGCTGTAACAAAGCATAGGCACCCGTGTGAGCCGTAGCGGGTGAGGCTGACTAGCAAGACAAAGTTGCGGAGGTGAGCATGGGTGCCTATTTTTTGCTACGTAAGCGCGGAGGGTTTGCACCTCCCGCAGCGCAGTACTCACACTGACACCACCACGCCGACGCGTCATGGGCGCGCAGTTGGTCCAGTGGTTGGTGGCGGGGTCGTAGCACTCGACGGAGCGCAGGCAGGCGCCGCCGTCGATATGTATAGGTACTCACACTGACACCACCACGCCGACGCGTCATGGGCGCGCAGTTGGTCCAGTGGTTGGTGGCGGGGTCGTAGCACTCGACGGAGCGCAGGCAGGCGCCGCCGTCGATATGTATAGGTACTCACACTGACACCACCACGCCGACGCGTCATGGGCGCGCAGTTGGTCCAGTGGTTGGTGGCGGGGTCGTAGCACTCGACGGAGCGCAGGCAGGCGCCGCCGTCGATATGTATAGGTACTCACACTGACACCACCACGCCGACGCGTCATGGGCGCGCAGTTGGTCCAGTGGTTGGTGGCGGGGTCGTAGCACTCGACGGAGCGCAGGCAGGCGCCGCCGTCGATATGTATAGGTACTCACACTGACACCACCACGCCGACGCGTCATGGGCGCGCAGTTGGTCCAGTGGTTGGTGGCGGGGTCGTAGCACTCGACGGAGCGCAGGCAGGCGCCGCCGTCGATATGTATAGGTACTCACACTGACACCACCACGCCGACGCGTCATGGGCGCGCAGTTGGTCCAGTGGTTGGTGGCGGGGTCGTAGCACTCGACGGAGCGCAGGCAGGCGCCGCCGTCGATATGTATAGGTACTCACACTGACACCACCACGCCGACGCGTCATGGGCGCGCAGTTGGTCCAGTGGTTGGTGGCGGGGTCGTAGCACTCGACGGAGCGCAGGCAGGCGCCGCCGTCGATATGTATAGGTACTCACACTGACACCACCACGCCGACGCGTCATGGGCGCGCAGTTGGTCCAGTGGTTGGTGGCGGGGTCGTAGCACTCGACGGAGCGCAGGCAGGCGCCGCCGTCGATATGTATAGGTACTCACACTGACACCACCACGCCGACGCGTCATGGGCGCGCAGTTGGTCCAGTGGTTGGTGGCGGGGTCGTAGCACTCGACGGAGCGCAGGCAGGCGCCGCCGTCGATATGTATAGGTACTCACACTGACACCACCACGCCGACGCGTCATGGGCGCGCAGTTGGTCCAGTGGTTGGTGGCGGGGTCGTAGCACTCGACGGAGCGCAGGCAGGCGCCGCCGTCGATATGTATAGGTACTCACACTGACACCACCACGCCGACGCGTCATGGGCGCGCAGTTGGTCCAGTGGTTGGTGGCGGGGTCGTAGCACTCGACGGAGCGCAGGCAGGCGCCGCCGTCGATATGTATAGGTACTCACACTGACACCACCACGCCGACGCGTCATGGGCGCGCAGTTGGTCCAGTGGTTGGTGGCGGGGTCGTAGCACTCGACGGAGCGCAGGCAGGCGCCGCCGTCGATATGTATAGGTACTCACACTGACACCACCACGCCGACGCGTCATGGGCGCGCAGTTGGTCCAGTGGTTGGTGGCGGGGTCGTAGCACTCGACGGAGCGCAGGCAGGCGCCGCCGTCGATATGTATAGGTACTCACACTGACACCACCACGCCGACGCGTCATGGGCGCGCAGTTGGTCCAGTGGTTGGTGGCGGGGTCGTAGCACTCGACGGAGCGCAGGCAGGCGCCGCCGTCGATATGTATAGGTACTCACACTGACACCACCACGCCGACGCGTCATGGGCGCGCAGTTGGTCCAGTGGTTGGTGGCGGGGTCGTAGCACTCGACGGAGCGCAGGCAGGCGCCGCCGTCGATATGTATAGGTACTCACACTGACACCACCACGCCGACGCGTCATGGGCGCGCAGTTGGTCCAGTGGTTGGTGGCGGGGTCGTAGCACTCGACGGAGCGCAGGCAGGCGCCGCCGTCGATATGTATAGGTACTCACACTGACACCACCACGCCGACGCGTCATGGGCGCGCAGTTGGTCCAGTGGTTGGTGGCGGGGTCGTAGCACTCGACGGAGCGCAGGCAGGCGCCGCCGTCGATATGTATAGGTACTCACACTGACACCACCACGCCGACGCGTCATGGGCGCGCAGTTGGTCCAGTGGTTGGTGGCGGGGTCGTAGCACTCGACGGAGCGCAGGCAGGCGCCGCCGTCGATATGTATAGGTACTCACACTGACACCACCACGCCGACGCGTCATGGGCGCGCAGTTGGTCCAGTGGTTGGTGGCGGGGTCGTAGCACTCGACGGAGCGCAGGCAGGCGCCGCCGTCGATATGTATAGGTACTCACACTGACACCACCACGCCGACGCGTCATGGGCGCGCAGTTGGTCCAGTGGTTGGTGGCGGGGTCGTAGCACTCGACGGAGCGCAGGCAGGCGCCGCCGTCGATATGTATAGGTACTCACACTGACACCACCACGCCGACGCGTCATGGGCGCGCAGTTGGTCCAGTGGTTGGTGGCGGGGTCGTAGCACTCGACGGAGCGCAGGCAGGCGCCGCCGTCGCGGCCGCCCACCGCGTACAGACGCCCGCGCAGCGCCGCCACGCCGCACGTGCTGCGCGCGCCCGCCATCGGCGACACCATCGTCCAGGTGCGCGAGCATGCGTCCCATCTACAAGGCAACAATAATAAAACGATCTCAAATATAAGATTTAAATTGTTGGATTTACCCTCACGGCAAAGTGTTCATTCTGAGAAGAGTGAGCTCACACAATAATTGCGTTTCCATGAAAACCAAATAAAGACGACATTATGTGTCAGAGGTGCACCGCGACGCCGCGGTATATATTCAAATTATCTCACTCAATATGTGTAAGTTTTCTGTAGTAAATAAAGGAACGAGAAGATTGTAAAGCCATCTTAAAAATTGAGCTGACTCTTAAACATATAATTAATTAAGCCCAGTCATGAAACTGAATCATTGTCGACGCGACTTTGAAGATAAGCTCATGACAGTTGGGCTCTTTTTTAAAATAATCACCGAAACTGCGAATAAGGATCCTTATCACAACAACCGCTATTTTTGATTATCTTCTATGAACAATTTCTCCAAAGGCGACTTCGAAATCTAAACTAATTGAGCAATTAACAACGTGAATAAAATATTTTACTTCTAAATACCTTTCAACGGAATTCAAGTAGATCCATCCGTCATGTCCACCGACAGCATACACGGGCGAGTTGGGTCCGTCACCTAGCACAGCGACGCCCAGGCCGTGGCGATGCGTGTTCATGGGCGCCAGCACACTCCAGCTCAAGGAAGTCAGGTCAAAACATTCCACCTAACATCAAATAAAGAAATCTGTAGGAATTGCAAAAGGTGCAATAGAAAACAAGTTAACTATGCAAACGGACATAGGAAGAAACTGAACAGGAGTACAGGTGATGCGACGAAATCCGCGAACAAAACGGACATACGAGTATTAACATCATTAACACTGATCTTGTAAGTAACATCAGTTATCAAAATATAAACAGCAAAATAAATCATCGGCATCTGCCTGCACTTGTTCCACATTACTTGGGATCAGCTCAACACTTTTGCTTTTTCCATTCCCTCTTGTATAAATAGTAAAATAAATACCGTATTTAAAGTTTTAAGCCCATCCCTGCCACCGACAACAATCAATTTGTTGTTCTGCAACACTGCTACGCCAAACTGCAGCCTCCTTGCGCCCATTCGCATAAACGGGGTCCAGGTGTTCGTCCGGGGATCATACATTTCCATATTACTGGCACCCTAAAATAAAATTTTTCATGATTTATCTTTGATCATATGAGGGAAAGTTTTTTTTTAGGACAATCCTGCTACACTATGTTGACAATTGATTCAACTGTCTTGGATCCTGCAACGATATTAATCAGAAAATCCACTGTTCCGCTGTTTCCTGTTACATAGGCATGCAACAAAAAACAGAACAGAGAGGTTTCAAGTGTTTCGAGAACATAAAATAAAATTTGTTAGAACCTTGTATCCATCCATGCCACCAATAGCTAAAAGGCGTCCAATAGTCGATGTGCGTGGTCTTGTCCGGTGTGAGAACAGAAGTGAGCGACGTTCAGGCAGAAGATGCCACTTCACCGCCTCCATGATAAGGGGCTGGCACTCTGGCACATTACCACAGGCCACCTCCACCTTATCTATTAAGTACTGTAAAAAAATATTCATATATGTTTTAATTACAATGGATAAACAATCAACATATTAAAATAAATAATAATATAATCTGTCAACACAAATGGGTAGCTATTTCTTTTAAATAAGATTTTTTCATTAGTCAGCTGACAGACTACAATTCTGGACAGCATCCTGTAAGCATCGGTACCACGGATTGGAACATCACTGGAAAAAGTTTAACTGAACTTGAGCTATATCTAACGAAAACATGGCGGACCGTAGTGTAATTAAGTTTGACTTATTATTTTATGTAGTAAATAGGGATTTACGGAGGTTCGATTCCGATAAGTCGGGAACATCTGATTTCGGTTTCGAAACTTTTAAACGGCGGTAATCGGAGGTCGATGTGCTGCGGCGGCGACGGCACGCGGTATGTAGGGTAGGGTAGATAGGGTAGGGTAGGGTAGGGTAGGTAGGGTAGGGTAGGGTAGGTAGGGTAGGGTAGGTAGGGTAGGTAGGGTAGGGTAGGTTATATAAATGTTTAGTGTTTTTATGGCAAAGCAAAGTTTGCCGGGTCAGCTATTATTAGTATAGATTATTGTTTGTGTTTGCTAATCTCGTGTCTCCTGTGCGGGACACAATTTTTTTTTCTTTCTTAATCATGTCGTGACTAGTGATGGTAAATTCCCGAGAATATTCTCCTTGCGAGAACTTTGCTATTAAGTTCTCGATAATATTCTTTTGGAAGGGAATATACGAGAATTTAAAAATTTGATGACGCTATTGCATCGATTTATGTTTATAGTAATCGTTTTCAGTGCATTTGAACGTTTTACAAAGTTAACTCCAAACTAATCTATTCGACAACTTAAATTCTCTGTATATTCTCCTGAGCGAGAACATTTCCGAGAAAATTCTCTTAAATTTCATATGGCGTGTTAAATTAATATTGTTTTTTCGGACTCTTTGTTCAATGGTTTTGCTTTGTTCATAATTTTCCAACAGTGAGCAATCAGACAAATTTTGCCTGCTCTTTAGGTGATGAATTTATTACCTCTATTTTCAAAAGGTTTTATTTATCTTGCCCTGTCTTTTGGTATACCTACTAATTGCCGATCAGTGTGGCGACGCTTGGGGGAGGCCTATGTCCAGCAGTGGACGTCTTTCGGCTGAAATGATGATGATGATAATTGTAAATCCAAGATGGCTGCCGCCACAAAAGGGCAGCATACATATTATTTTTTCACAACCCCGTAAGGGTATGTACTATAGAGGACGTGGCCAGCGGCCAATGAATTAACTCAGAAATTACTTTTATATTTGCTATATTTAGCAAGAATTCCACAATATGCCTGCCAGTGTTTTTATAGGCAAGTAGGTTGCCTTCTAGTTAAGCCATCGACCACATAGCCACTAGACGCCTAATAACAGGCGAGCGATGTCTGTCAACACATATGACTAAAAAGATCATATACAGGTAATACTGATCGCCACTCGACAATTTCGAATTAGTAGCGACCACTTCTGTGAGCCATAAACACTTCCGTGTCAGTCAATAAAAAATTGATAAAATAAATTTTATAATGGCCTCTTGTACAATACGTTGCTATGGTAACAACAGCCAGACATCGAGTTTCCGAAAAAATAACATAACATTAATTTGATATATTAATAGTTACATAAACATAATTAGATTTATTTTCTAATATTATTTATCGGAGTTCATATTATACTGGTCAAGTTTGTAGGTGAACACGCCCACCGCATGTTTGCGTCTCTTTCTTTTTAAAGTATTTTTTTCGCTATCTCTTGTCCTCTATAATTTCGTAAACAAAACTAGTGAAGCACCATATCCTATGACCAAATCTGTTATCGATAGAACTAGAAACCTTACAAATACAGACATTAAATTGAATAGTTTATTAATTGTGAAACGATTTTTTGATTACGTTTTTTACTAATATTTAATATTACTATATTTAAGAACCAACAACCGAAAAAAAAGTATATTTACCTTTAGAATTTTGTTTCTTTTTTTTTAATTTTAGCATTTTATGTTATTACTAAAATGTTAAAACGCCGTATAATTAATAATAAAAAAGGTAATATTAATTTAAAAAAAATACAAATACTATTTATAAAAATCGATACGTTCCTGGTTTTATTTAAACCTGTCCCACCCTTAATGATGTGTATGACCTTGGTAAGGGACCAATCAGAGCGCAGTACCCCGTGCCTCATACCTCGGCTAGTTGACAGAATTGTTTTGATGTATTAGATCAAGCATTAGGCGTCTAGGGGCTATGTGGTCGATGAGTTAAGCAGAGTCTTCACAGTACCTATCAACTGATAGGGCTGGATTAATTGAATTCAGTACACTATGAAAAGAATCCAAATACAAAATGGTCGAAAAAAAAATTTTCTTAATTCCTCTTCCGAGTTCGTTGATATTTTCGTCAGGCCGGAGTGTACGCGTGTTGTATGTTGCTAGGTCCTACCGTAGTCGAGGGTAGAGAGGCTGCAGGGCAACAGGGGCCATTTTTTCCTTGTGCTTTTCATGGGGGTTTTGACATAATCGGTCAGTGGCTGTATGGTTGATACATAAAGTGCCTAGAGAATGCTGCCCATTCTCTGGTGAGTCCCTTAGTCGTTTCTTACGACCCCCCTGTGTAGATATGGGCTGGTGTTATTTTTTACGTTCGACACCATACGGTACAATGCAATTCAAATCAATTTATCTGGGAAAAACGGTTCTGTTAGGTAGGCCTACCTTCGAGAGAGAGAGGCCAACTCGACGGTTGGCCGACTCGTGCAGGGCAACGATCGGGAAGTTGCGTAGTATTTTCTCGTCTAACATACCAGTGTCTCACGACCAGTGTGTGTTGCCAGTGACAACCTACGGGACTGAGATGTGGTCGCTCACAACGGGTCTCATCAGAAGGGCAGGGAATACACCCAAAGGGCGATGGAGAAGGCTATGCTGGGCGTTTCCGTGCGTGATCGCTTTAGAAATGAGGATATCCGCAGGAGAACCAAAGTTACCGACATAGCCCGAAGAATTGCGAAACATAAGTGGGAGTGGGCAGGGCACATTTTACTCTCGGAACTCGATGGGCCGAAAAGTTCTGGAGTGGCGACCGAGAATTGGAAGACGCTGCGTTGGAAGGCCTCCCACTAAGTGGACCGATAACCTGGTTAAGGTTGCGGCAATCCGCTGGATGCGAGACGCACGGGATCGGTCAATGTGGTGACTCTTGGGGAGGCCTATGTTCAGCAGTGGACGTCTTTCAGTTGAATGGTAATGATGACTTAATATATGAAAGTCGCCATTTTGTACTCGCGGCCATCTTAGATTTGGAATGTTTTCATTCTACTAGTCAAACCTCTACATTTGATACCCATATTGAAGGGGTTGTTGCATGTTGGGAAATGTGGCAAAAGGGCGTTCCATAGTGTTCGGTGCAATAACAGAAGTTGATAGAACAGTCAACATTTTCAGAGCAATTGCTCCTAATTCAGTTGTTGAATATAAAGTTTGTCACCACGCAACTAGCTTGACTTTTATAGCTGTTCCCCAAATAAACTCTTTGCTCCATAAACCAGAACCACTTTTATATTCAGACACTTCTTCGAATAATTGTTGAACTGAAATACTGTGTCTATCAGTCAAGTTAAGAACAAACACCTATCCGTTTATTTTTAACCGACTTCAAAAAAAGGAGGAGGTTCTCAATTCGTCGGAATCTTTTTTTATTTTTTTATGTATGTTCCCCGATTACTCAAAGACGCCCGGACCGATCTGGAAAATTCTTATTTTGTTTGAAAGGGTTATACTTCACAGGTGGTCCCATGGTCATCAGGTCAAGATCTGATGATGTGATCCTTAAGAAATCGAGGGAACTCTTCAAATATAGCAATTACATATAGCAATTTTGGTATTTGCATCAACAATGCAATCATTTGCATTCAGATAGTATAATTTGGTGAAATGGAACTGATGAAGAAGACCACAGATGGCCAATGGAACTCTTTAATGATAAGTATGACACGGGTAGATATCTCCAATACCGACTAAGATGAAGCAAATAAAAGCGGTACCATCGAACTGATCTGATTATGAAACCGGAAGGTAGGCACTGGAACTCCGAAATAAAACAATGTATCCTATTCGTGTTTGGGCTTATTGGAATCGTCATGAAATTTACTTTGGCTATAAATGTTAATTGGAGGTTCCTCTAAAACTAAAAAGAGAAAAATAAAAAACTTTTTAACAAAAAATCAAACCGACTTCCTAAACAAAACACTACAAATATAAAAATAACTTTCTTTTCCGAAGTCGGTGTCAAAAAAAGGAAAACAATGGGTAAAAAGACACCGACTTCTAAAAAGAAAGTTATTTTTATATTTGTAGTGTTTTGTTTAGGAAGTCGGTTTGATTTTTTGTTAAAAAGTTTTCCAGTTAATGTCATTGTTGTACTCGCGACTATAATATTTATTAACTAAAATATATTAGCAATTTCCACTCGGAAAACGTATAGAGTAACATTTTGCGAGTAAAGTATAAAATAACAACTAAAGAAGATGACTTTAGATCTTGAAATCCAATAAAGTGACTGCCAATTTTAAATTCTCGTAAATTCTCCGTCGAAAGGAAATTTCCAGAATATTCTCGATCGGAGAATATTCTCCGTGAGGGAATATTCTCTCGACCCATCACTAGTCGCGACTGGCTTGTGTAACTTGTGTTTGCATTTCGTTTTGTTTGTTGTGAGGCAGGTGCTTTACTTTGTGTAAATTATTATATCACCAATGCTCTCAAAACAGTGAAGGAAACCATCGTGAGGTATCCGGCATGTCTTAGAACCAAAAATTCGAAGACATCCACCAACATGCACTGGGCCCGCGTGGTGGATTACGGCCCATTCCCTCTCTCAGAGAGAAGGCCTGCACGTACAACGGACCAAATGCGAGTCTAAGTGCGGAAAAGGGGTCCATCTATCCTATCCTATCTGATACCTACCGACGCGGTGGGGCCGCAGGGGAAGAGGAGCGCCGGTATAGCGTTGGCCGCTTTCTCTTTCCCCCGCGGCCGAAAAATGATATGTGGCGGGGAAATTGGCATTGACCCGTTACAAGGGGACCAAGGGTGCAATACACGAAGTCATCAGGCACCCATCTGCTGATTTGGTCCCTGGGGTGTTCACGGCGCACAGTGTAGTCTGGTGCGCCGGTAATAGGGGGTACTCCCCAGAGGGTACGGTGACGGACAGCCGCGGCGGTATCGCGGTGAGTGCCAACGCGTGCCCGTGTTCCCGCCATAAGGCACAGGAGGACACCGTGGAGTTTTAGTGGGTTGGAGTCCCGAATACCTGCGCTATTTCCTCGTGGTAGCGCAGCATGCATGAGCATTTAACGACGATAAAAAAAAATAAGATTGAAACTTAAAAAAAATATCGAAGAATGCATAGCTATGTGATTTAAAGACAAAAAAATAAAGACTGACTGATTATAGTAACGTTTTCTTTATTTTTCCCTCAAAACATGATCCTTGTAAGTTTCGGTTTCGGCCGAAACTGAGACTGCTGCAGAAATTCGGTTTCGGTCTAAAACCAGTTTCGGTCGGACACTAGTTAGTTCAATTGATGCATGATGGGTAGGTACTCAAGGGCACTTAATGTTCCTGCATGTTATTATGTATATGTATATGATTATGATAGAATTTCTTATGTTTCTTGACTTTAATATGTATAATAAAGGTGTGTAATGTATGTAAAATAAATAAAAATAATCTTTACCTCAGAAGAAAGAAGAGGTAGCTTGATTAGCTTCAGCAAAGCGGGCAAATGACTTTCTCTGCTCGCACTGTCATGCTGCACCCATGTCATCAGGCTTTCAAAAACGTTTTCTTCTGTCACCACATTGAGATCATCTGATTTTAACAAGTTGGACATCTGGTCAACTTGCAGTGATAAGAATTCTTGATGTTTCACAACCTAAACATAAAACAAATATTTTGTAGCTGTTTTTTACTTTTAAATTACATGATTTATGATTTGTTATTATGTTTATATCAGTGAAGACCTCGAAGAATGGTAAACTATGACAAAAATGGTTTAATAATAGATACTACATGCAAAACAGTAAAATATTAAGAACCTGCATGAAGTTTTGGTATGTATATTTCAAAGCACTTTTGTGTAAATCCAAACAGGACTGCTGTTCAGCAAAGAAAGCTATTCCCAGACAGTTGCAAGGATCCAGCTGCTTCTTTAAGTATGCACAACAAGCAGCTGTAACAGAATTAAGCTGCAGCAAGCTTGATGTTGAAAGAAGCACCTCAACTGTTTCCTCTCTCAGCTCTGCAAATTAAAAAAAAAAACAGTTGACAGCATGAGACAGATTTTCTTTTCCTAAAAATAATAATCCCTATGTACTACAGCAAAACATTTTAATATTTATTTAAATATAATTATGTAAAAAGCTTAAGCAATTTTAACAACCAATTGCTGATTTGTGCTGTTTTGAGGCAGAGAGAAAATCTATTTAAGCTGCAGCGCATATTTTACTTAAAATAAATATTAAAGGTAAAAAGTGATACTAGCCTATGGTGCCAGTGTAGCAGTAATGTACGAGATCCTGAAGTGCCTGTGGGTCAACTCGCTCTAGTGTTATCTCAACTGACTGGGACTCCCTCAGAGAGCCAGTGAACATAGCTGCAAAGTACTCGCTGCAAGATGCAAGTAGAATTTTGTGTGCTGGGATTCTGTCAAAAAGAAATTGTACATGTTCGTAGATTATTTCTCTTTTAAAATAATTTTACCTGCATAGTGATAGTAGAATGGTTATTTTAAAAAAATGCACAGAAAAGCTTTAAGCAAAAAAGTCATAACTTTTGTTCTTGGGCAAACCTCAATTTGCTACTCCCCCAATTTTGCAATTCATGGTGGAGAATATGTAAGGCAGACAGGGTTATTTATCAATTTTTCATATTGTAAGAAGATTAATAAGATTTGATTTAAGTAGGTAACTGGTAAACTGAGGTTTAATCTGGCTAAACTGCAGTTATCAAATCATCAATTTGTAAATGGCACCGAATTATTGCAAAAAAAAAGTTTTTAATAAATCTTGTGCGATTATAAATTCTCAATATATTTTGAACATAACATTTCACTTACAATGAATTCCATTCAATTTCTATAGGTCTAATTAGAAGAATACTAGCTTCTGCCAGTTGCTTTGCCTATACAAAAGTCTGGTTTAGCATTTATTGTATTTGGATAAAATAAAAAAGCTGGTTTCATACTTCTTGTAATCATTCCTTTGTTAGAACATTGATTTCACAATGTAACACAAAAGCATTTAGTGCTATGAGTAATGTCGGTTTATAAAAATAAAAGTAAGCGAGGTAGTATGCTTTCCTGAATAAGATAAAGGAAAGTTAAGTTTTTGCCATTCATTGTTTAACTTATCACAATAAAAATAAATGCTAAATCAATCTTTTAGACATTAAAGTAGGTATAAACATCTAGCATAATAGTATGAGGAATTAAGTGCAAGTTAAAAAACCCATTAGGTGATGCAGTCGGGTTCACGACCTTTTCCAAAATACTTGACCTTATAGTTAAACTTACCTGACAAAGTGTATGTAAATAAACAAACCTGCATCCTCCTGCAATAAGTGCAACGTCACATAGCTTCTGAGATTGAAAATAGCCAAATATATTTTTCAACGCTGCCCCCGAATGTCCTGTGTCACAAAAAAACTCATCTTGGCTTGCAGCACTGGATAGACTTAGCTGACTGAGTTCTCTCGGCAAACCTTCATCGATCGAATTGCTCGATATATTGTCCTTTGAAGTCTCAGGTTTCTGAGTATCACTAGTCGACATTGTTAACTTTGTGAGTAATGGTTAAATTACAAGAATCTTTCTTCGAAAATCAATACTTCACATTTCACAACAAACAAAGCAACGATTCGACGTGAATTTCATTTTTTTTTTTTTTTTTTTTTTCGCCCTTCGGGCAGGCTATAGTCTTTCAACCATACTGCCTAGTCTTTCGTAGGTATTTTTTCTTTCGTAATATGTTTAGAAATCATGTCTTTCGTTTTTCTAATCCATGTTGTAGTCATTATAAGTTTGTCTTTGATTATTAGTTAAAATCTTGTTTTCACACAATTCCGTTTTTTTTTTTTTTCCAATTCCAACTCCAGGGTAAACGTCATTTCCATTATATGTCAATGTCAATCAATTCCAGGGTAAGTGTCATTTCCATTTCATGTCATCTTTTGTTTATTTTCTTCTGGTTTTTTTTTATCACACATCTTATGCTACAGTTTTAAATATACAAACTTTATAAATAATAATAAAACGATAATATTTATATATACATAGGTGCATAGGAACAAGAAATAGAACCATTTAAATCTCATTTACAGTCTCCAATATGTATCTATACAAATATAAATAAGTTGAAGCGTTCTTAAGCAACTCCTGTATGCACAGCGGGACCCTATCAGGTGTTTTATAAATTTTTAGAAGCTCATCCGACAACACAAGGCGCTGAATGTTGAAAGATGAACACTCAAAGAAGATATGATGTAGTGATTGAACTTTTTCTGATTGACAGTAATTGCAATAAGATAAGCTGACCATTTTAAGACGACGAAGATGATAATTTAATCTACAATGACCAAAGCGCATACGACAAATAATTGAATAAAACTTTCTACTTACAAATAAATTATTTTTGCAAAACCAAGGAACAGAGTTGATTTGAACATCAAGACTGTTGAACCAAGAACCTTTATTTTCAATATGTGTGCAGTGGTATGAATATTTCCCCCATGCCTCAAACATGCGCCGTCTTAAGAGACTAACTGCGTCTGTGCATGGTATGGGAACACTCATATCAGTGCTAGGTATTAATTCTTCCAACTCAACAATTTTTTTGGCAAGAAAATCTGCTTTTTCATTTCCTCTAACACCAATATGTGAAGGTACCCAAACAAAACAAATTTCAATATTTGACTGGGCTAATTCAACCCAGAGTTGTTTTATCAAATGAATAATGTAATTAGTGTTGGCATGTAGTTTATTATTTGCCAAATTTTTTAGAACACTCATACTGTCACTTACTACAACCCATTTGTTATGTTCAGAATTGCTATTTTTAATATGTTTCAAAGCACTCAGAATTGCAACAGCTTCAGCTGTAAAAATACTAGCATTTCTGTCAATTCTCCTACCAATACCTACGTTTGAAGACGGCTCATAGATGGCAAAAGAAACAGCTCTATCATTCTTGGAACCATCAGTATACACAAATTTATGATCTGACCACTCTGACAACATTACATATACTTCCTCTTTTGAAGGCAAATCCTTTTTCTTATTTATAATAACACTAATAGCTGGAAATTTACTGCTGAAAGTTCCCTCATAGCAAGGCAAGATAAGCTTAGATCGGTAAATGTTAATATTTTCAATAAAGTTTTTGAATTTTCTAAGTTGCTGTAGTATATAAAAAGATTTTGTAGCAGTTTGCATAGCCAAATGCAACATATTGACTAAAAGACTATTACCCAAAACACTATAAAGCTTCAAAAAGAACCTTTCTAACAAGTAATCAAAACGAATGGCTAATGGTGGAACATTACATTCAATCTGCATTGCATTTACAGGAGTGCTTCTGAACGCCCCAGTTATAACGCGCAAACACTTGTTTTGCAAAATATTTAAACTATTTACATGTTTAGAGTCTGCAGCAAAGCAATAGAAACCATATTCAAAGTGACTACGAACTAAAGATTTGTACAATAATAACAAAATTTTAGGGTCTGCACCCCAATATGTACCACTCAAGGATCTCAAAATATTATAAGCTTTATTTGCTTTGCTAATAATATGTTTCATATAATTATTCCAGGACAAATTATGTGAAAAAATAACACCCAAAAATTTGACATCTAAAGAACTGGGTAATGCACAATTATTGTACAGCACAGCAGGCATATTATGATTATGTTTACCAAATAAAACAACTTTGGACTTCAATGGGTTGACACTAAGATCAAGGTAAGAGAAATATTTACATAGATACATTAATGCAACATTCACTATTTCAACTACTTGTGATACATTTTTCCCAGATGCATAAACCACTAAATCATCTGCAAACTGTAAGTTTTTAACCTGAGACCCTAAAATTAAATTTAATCTTCGTATATACAATATAAATATTAAAGGTGATAAAATGCCCCCTTGACAAACTCCTTTAGAAGATAGCCTAGGACCATAAAGGTGTCTGTTAAATTTTACATAGACTTTCCTATTGCTAAGAAATTGTTTTAACCAATTTATTATTTTTCCAGGGATTCCTATCTGTGATAACTCACTACATAAAATATCTATATTCACACTATTAAATGCACCTGCAATATCAAAAAACACTCCAACCAAATTTTCATTTGACGATAACGACTTGTGAATATCGAGCTGTAATTGACAAACACTTTCCCTAGCAGAACGATTCCTACGAAAACCAAATTGGTTTGATGGTAAGATATTATTTTTTTCAATATAAAACTCTAAACGCTGTTTTAAAAGTTGTTCAAATAATTTTCCAACACAAGAAGTAAGAGCTATAGGGCGGTAAGAATCAGGACACATTTTAGGCTTATCTGGTTTTAAAACAGGTACAAGGCAATCCACCTTCCAGTTAAGAGGTATAATATCATTTTGCCATAATAAGTTCAAAAGCTGTAAAAATATTTTTAAACTACTAATGCTAAGTTTTTTAAAAAGTATGTATGGCATTCCATCAAGACCATAAGTAGTATCTCTTCTGGAAGATATGGCTGATATTAATTCCTGCAATGAAAAAGGACTAAGAAGAAAATTATTGCTGGGATTAGTACTGGTTGTGAATGAAGATTTTGAGTCTTGTGATGCGAAATCTGGTGTGTATTTTTTAAGAAAATCTAAAACCCATCCATCATCTTCGAGAGCATTAAAATTGAATGTTTTATTATACTTCCGCATAAATTTCCATATGACAGATAATGGCGTAGTCCTATTGAATGTTTCACAAAGAGCAAACCAACTTTTTTGTCTTTCCAATTTTAGAACAAGTTTTTTAACTGCTCGAAGCCTTTTGAATTGTAGATAGCTTTCTTCTGATGGATTATTTTTAAAATATATGTATGCATTTTTAAAATTTAATACGGCTTCTGTGCATTTTTGATTCCACCAAGGAAGATAAGGTCTTTTAAAATTATTTACAAGACATGAATGATTGACAAAATTTGTCCTACCAGTCAAATGATTATTATTTTCAATAGAATTTACAGCTGCTGTATGTAAAATGCTACAAAATTTAAGATATGTACCAGAAAGATTTATATTATCGACTTTAAAATCAACCAACAATTCATCAACAAGACTACTATATCTTTGCCAATCCACCAATTTATAATTTGGATAAACGGGCAAATGTTCAGCATTAGAACAATTGCTGTATGTATTACTTTTGTTAATATTACTAATCACTACTTTAATGATTATAGGAATGTGATAACTACTACCAAGAGGACAATCATGGACGTTCCATTCACAATTGAGAGCTAAAGACGAAGAGACCAGCGTCAAATCCAGCGCATTAGGACGCCAAGTTAAAGAGCCAACTGTTGTTGCATGACCATTATTGAGCAGAACCAAATCATTATCATCTATTACTTCCAAAATGTTTCGACCTCGTACAGAATCCGAGCCACAACCCCAAGACGAGTGGTGAGCGTTAAAATCACCAGCAAATATAAATGGCCCAGGAATAGATTTTATTAATAAATCAAGGTTTTCTTTTCTGAATGCTGGATTACAATTCAAAGGACTATAAAAACTGACTATGCTTATCTCCTTGTTATTTACTTTTATTTGAATACAGATGTTTTGCAATGAGTTATCAAAGAAGGTATCAATTTTAGAGTAGGTAATGGTATTGTGAATAATTATTGCAACTCCGTTATGTTTGTTACCAGTATCATTTCTCTCAATATTATAATTTTTTATTTTAAAATTTTGGTGAGGTTTAAGCCATGTTTCACTGATAATTGCTATATGTATATTGTGACTATAAAGAAAATCGATAAATAAATGTTTATTACTATTTAAACTTTGAGCATTCCACTGTACAATATTTAATTCTGAAAAATCCATCAACTGGTTGAAGAAAATTTATTACTGAACGTTGTTTTCAAGGCTTCTTTAATAGAAAGTGAATTAATAGGTTCATCTTTATTGCTTATTATTTTTGTGAGTGTTTCGACTAAAGTATTTATAAATTTATCTGATTTCATGAGATTACTAATCTGAGTGTCCAGATTGCGTGATGTTAAAGCTGGAAAAGAGTTTACATTAAAAAGATCTGAATATGTAGCATTTTTAGTTTTAATTTTATTTTCTTCTACCTTTTGCTTTTTTATTGGACATGCTGAAGAGATTGCAATATGATTGCCGTTACAATTTGCACACTTAGCATCCTTCGGGGCAACAACACACATTTTGAAATTGTGATGTTCAGTACATATTGAACAAACTTCAGTATTTCGACAAAATTTAGCTATATGCCCATAACGCAGGCATTTAAGGCATTGTTTCACTGGTGGGATATATTTGTTCACCTCATGACGCCATGAGTCCAAATAAATATAAGTTGGCAAAATAGTGGATGCACGTGAATTTCAACAAACGAAAACAAAGACATTTTTTTTTTATTCCTTGACAAAGACAGACTAAAAAAATTGTCGGTAGAGCTGTGCTGCCTTGCTTTCCTCTCTTTATTTTTTATGCTGGCAACCATTTCAGTCACCTATCGATGCATCTGTGACATGTGAAAATGATCATCGCGATGCTCAGCTTGCAAACATTATTTGGAAGTATTATTTCGTTCATAAAACCCTTATTGATTTTATTATATTTCGTACACAGATTTTTTTTCCTATTCTGATAGTTCCACTTTTAGCCCTATTAGGCTTATTTTTTTTTCTGTAGCTGATTGAAATTTAATATTATGTGAATTGTTAGCAAAGATTACTATTATTAGAAGTGAAAATCCAATGCACAGAGTACTTTTATTATATAGACCCAATGTTTTACGAGAAAATCAAATTTTTATTTCAGTTCTTTATATGTCTCTTTTCTGGTTGATCGACTTCCCAAAAAGGAGGAGGTTCTATGTTCGACTTCAAGTTTGTTTTTTTTTTGTATGTTCTCCGATTACTCCGTCCGTCCGTCTCCGTGGACCGATTTTGAAAATTCTCTTTTTGTTTGAAAAAGTATGTTCCGAAATTGGTCCCATTTTAATTTGGTGAAGATCTGATGAAGAACTTCGGAGATATACATCAGAACTCTTCAATAAATAACGGTAAATCTCTCGGGATTGCTGCAATCGCATGTCTGTTTTTTGTTTATAACATTTCATAACATAACATCACGCCAGTTCGCTCTTAAGGGGTAAGCAGACCTCTCATTTCACCGGTTATGTTCAAGTTTCATGAAATCTATTCTGGCGAAATAGTTCCCTTACTAACTTGCCTATTAGGTACGTACAACTAAAAAGTGAAAATAAAAAACTTTTTGCAAAAAAATACTACCGACTTCCAAATACAAAACTACAAAGTGAAAAATAACTGAATTTTTTGAAGTCGGTGTCTTTCATAAGTACTATTTTTTTGCGTTATGTACACCGACTTCAAAAAATTAAGTTATTTTTCACTTTGTAGTTTTGTATTTGGAAGTCGGTAGTATTTTTTTGCAAAAAGTTTTTTTGATAGCTCAAATTTGAAGTCCATATGCTTTATGGGGTTGGCGTTTGCTTTTGCTCCCTAGCTCTTCTATACAGTAACCAGCTCGAGAAGATAATAAAATAGCCTCAAATACCATTTTTTTGTCTTAATTATTATTTTATATTTTCCTAGGAACGAATCTACACCAGTGCGCCCATTGTCGTGTAGATCATATAATTTATCTTTTTGTTTTCTGATCCGTTCAGCATGGCTAATCCGTTGTCCCGTGTTACTAAGACGTTTTCTTCTTCCCTACCCTCCTGTACCCCGTCCCGCTATCACTGACTCCCTTATACCTTCATCACTCCTCACACAGTCCATCCATCTTTTCTTTGGCCTTCCCCTCCCTCTCCATCCATCCACATTTATATTCATAACGCTTTTAGTAATATGTGTTTCATTCCTGCTCATTACATGGCCATACCAGGACAAAGGTTTTCTTTCAATTTTTCTTGTCCTGGCGCCATATTCAAATTTCTCTAATATACATGGCTATGATTTAATAATTAATGGTGATCACGATTTGCATCAAGAATTACTTACTAGGAAGCTACTGACTATTAGTTCTAGAAAATAAGAAATTTTATTAGGGATAATATAGTAACATTTAAATAAAACATTTCTATTATCTGGCTGAGGCATTTATTAACATTTATTTTTGTTTTTCAATTTTTTTCTTAATACAACATACATAGTAATTAACAATACATAATAAATAGTCCAAAAGTATATTACGCCTACAAAATAGCGTAGTCGTTATAAGATTATCGCCATATGAGTTGCTTACATGTCCTGCGAAATGTGTACACAACTCCATGACACGGTTGAAAAAGTGGGAATATTCTCAGAGAGAACGAAGGTGGAAAGATCATCAAGATTATGAAGCATAACCTCTCTGGAATGTGTGAAGTCGTTCAGCGGTTGCATGTTACGTTAGAGATTCTCTCGGAGCCTATTCCATTTTTCAAACAAGCTATGCGATGACAACGACCTGAGCGGCCTGCCTGAGTGAGCTCGAGCGTTCTCTGCCTCTCGGCCGTCAGTTGTAGTGGCAGAGTCCGAAAGAATGTTGCAGTCTCCAGTATATTGTGAGTCAAGGATTCAGTTTGTGCGGTCAGAGATAGTTAATCGTTTGTCTTCTGGCAAACACAACACTATGAGAAAATATACATATGTTAATCTCTATCTAGTGGTAATCAATCAAATATGTATCTACAAAAATAGTTGCATTTTCAAATTATATATTTCTCAAGAAGAACGGCTAGTAAAATTATGGTTTGATTCGTCTTGTGAGAACGACGAAGGTTAACGCAGCAAAATTTCTATGAAAATGTTTTACGTGAAATACGATTATTTAATTGACCAAATAAAGAGTTTTTAGTGTAATATTTATCCACTACAAGTGTGACATCTAAAAATATTGTTCTCCAACAGTAAATATCGTCGAAGTACTTTTCCCCATTTGTGTTGTAGAGATATTTTAGGTAGGTATAAGTACGTTATGAGAAATAGATATTACAATAATATCTAATTTGAACTGAGTTCGGAAGATTTAATGAGCATCCTTCTTTCCTTTCCAAAAGAGTCGTAGAAGTACGGTTTTCAGTCGCAAGATACTGCGAGTCGTATAAAAGTGTCTAGAAACGATTTGTAAATGTTAGATATAAGTAGGCGTTTAGTATATTTATTTGACAAGTTGTGCTCATATTACGTGCTTACATATATTGGAACAATCACTAGATATAAATACAATAAATAGGTAGTGAGGGTGCGTCGAAGTAATGGCGAAGACACATGAGTGGTCACAGGGACAGCGAGAAGCGGGCCGACCGCCGCGCTACACGCTAGCACGCGGCACGCTAGCACGCGGCACGCTTGCTAGACTAGTAGCCGCCCAGCGCGACTCACTATACAGACAGTGGACTGGACAAAGTGGACAACGATTAGCATCTTCATTATTCTACATACACATACAGTATATTCATAAAATTGACCAAAATTGCAAAATGTTTCTAAAGTAACAGGGAAAGAACAAAAATAAGAGCCAATTTGGGAACAACACTAGGTTTGATTAATTGCAAGGTAACTTTACCTAAAAGACATACAACAAATAAGGTATCCATAGAATGTGCGAAGCCTAAACAGTATCAAACCATGAGGCACCTGTATTTAATACAGGCTAACATAACTCTGACATAGGTATCATACGTACATAAATAGTAATTAGTACATATTTTAAATTAATATTAATCACATTGATAGGTACATAGTCTATTCCCGAGATCTTGATTTGCATCTTAACCTATAAGTATTTAAAATATCACAATAAATTGCTGTGCACATACGAAACAGGCAAATTTTAGTGCAATTAGATTAATTTTTAAAGATAATTATTTTCCGTTCTAATAAAACATGCTTAAGTGAAATAATAAAATATGAATCCACAAAACGTAGACACAATTATAATTCAGTAAATGCCGAGTAGTCTTGGGGTATGATAAAACAATGCAATGTTTTAAGTCTAAAACGATACCCGTCACCAGTACGTCCTCAAGGGTCGTACAGGAAACAGTCGGTGGGTAACTTATGATATGCTACTTTAATACAACTGTAATATCATCTCAGAATTCATTGACATAATCATTTTCGCAATTCCAAATTGTTTCCTGTTAAGTTTATAAATCTTTGATTCCAAAATGCATTGGTTTATTAAATTAATTATATCTTTATAACTACCCTAAAAATAAACTTAGTCAAGTATTCTTCTGAATGTATTAGTAAAGTTTTATTACATGAAAAGGCCATTATCTGTAGTTAGTATTGACACAGTTGAAATAATTGACCTTCCAGCCATTGATTGGGTTTGGGCGTATAGCCTTTGCCACGTCAATATTGCCTTAAATCTTGAGAAATTATCAAAACGCAAATAGTTTTACTTAAAAGGTCGATGTTAAGTAACTAGTAATCTTTCATTAAACAAAGTAAATTGTTAGATTTTTTTCGTTTTCAATGAAGTATGTAATCGATTTCAATTCTAATATTCAAATTATATAATGAGAAATCACGATAAGTCTTAAATGAGATAAACATCAAAGCAGTTACATTTATCGACACTAAAATTGTTTTGAAAAACTCGAACAGATTTTGCAAAAATGTTGTTTTGTTAATATAAATACCGCTCAGTCTGTTGGCTCAAGAACTAATGTTCTAACAGACTTTCGCGGTGTTTATTCAAATTTTGGTTTTTACTGAACTATTGCCTTTTTGTAAAATTTGTATAAATGCAAAAAGACTGCTCCGATGTGCCTCCCAATTCTCAAATACGACTTATCTGTTGTGCTCGTTCACATCCACTTTATTTTTATTAATTTATTACAATATACGTTTCATAATTTCTCTATTGTACACTTTGCTTAGAAATACAATGCAATAAAGATTAATTGATCTTAATTTAATACTCGCGACAAAACTGATTATTCTAGTAACTACATAGCTACACACAGAGTATGGGTGCTAAAATAATTATATCGACTGTAATTGGTGCAATATTGACTACTAACTACCAAACGACGTAGACGGATCCCTATGTGCTACTTCATACACATACTAAATATTCCTAGAGAATATATATTTTTATAATAATAATGTTTTTTATTTAATTAACTCTACGTTATATCTTCTATCATTTTAGAATCTAAATAATAGCTCAATAATAGAACGCCTACTACCTACGTGAGTAGATTCACCTTTATTATTGAGTTACATTTTCTTATAGCTAGTTAATTATATTATGAGTGGATGTGAACATTTACTTATATTTTTTTCGTCTGAAACAGGCAACTAATCAGATAATGGCTTGTTCGATGAAATAAACTTACACATACGTACTTGAGCCAGTGGCTCGTGGTACGTGCTAGACGTAACGACGATCTTTACGTTATTTTATCTCCATCAGTGCAGTATTTTGATCGGAATGTTCTGTTCAGTGATAGAAAACTTTCAACAAGTTTCCACTAGTCTAATCATAACATAATATGCTTTTATTAATCGAGTGTTTCACTAAATACAATTCTGTTAAAGCTTGTAAGTTTATGTCAATGAATTGATGATTTTCATTACAGGCAATTGGCCTCATTTCGTTGCAGTACAACGTATATTTTTCTGAATTAAAACTAATAATATAATACTAAACTGATTAAAAGTTATATTACTGTCTAAGTATTAATTAAATAAATTATAGGTACATCGTAGTAAATAAATTAGGAACTGATTAGTGACTAGAAAATATTCATTTGTGAAACTCCCCAGACTTGATCGGCAAAGGACATAACAATTAATTTTTCAGTCGAAATACTAACTTTATTCTAGCCGTATTGAACATATCAGTAACTCATTCATAAATTAAAGACTATACAAATCTATCCAATAAAGGAAAATGAGTATTTATAATAATGGAATATTTTATAACAGTACACAATATAGCTGCCTCTAGTCGAGATTAATTTATGTTAAAATACATAATGCTCTCACGCTCTCACATCTTAATAATTGTCTTTTGAAAATAATGTACATAGTTATTGACAAATCAGGAAAAGTAATAGATAATAGTGCCATCGACGGCTGATCACCAAGTACTAGTGGACTCTCCAGAGCAGTCGCCGGTCGCAAGTATAGGCCGACTATTTAAATAAATACAAAATAATTCATTAGGTATCTATCTATGTACAACATATTTTAAATTTCTCTTATTTACTTTACAACCCTCATTATAATAAGGAATGTTATAACTTAATGTAGAGTAAATACATAAAGTGAATAAATATTTTAACAAATCGACAAACTTTTACGTTTTGCCAAATGAAGAACTATTCTAAAATATTTATGTATATGTTCTACTGTCTAACAATGTTGACTACCAGTCTCACATTTTAGTTTAATAAGTGCTAGAAGGTATGAAATACATGGAAAATAAATCAGCTGCGGAGAAGTTTAATTGGGACGAAACCAGATCGTATCACTGCTTTCCTTCGTGTCTGTTGTCTCGATTGTCGCAGTCGGAAACCTTACACTACACTTTAAGTGGTCATGTTTTGGCATAGCTGCACCACTACTTGATATGTTTCATTACGTTCAACGCATGTACGAGTTAGGACTGGTTGCGCCCGAATACTATTCCTGGGAGTTCGCAGCTTTCACTGATCGCATATAAGCACGGGGGCCAATCGATCGTATATGTTACATGAGGTCCGTGTAGCACTGGCGGAGTATTAGAGCACTAGGGGTCAGGGTCCGGGGGGAAGGGGGCGTGCTTAGCGGCCGCGCGCCCACCGGAGCAGCGCGTCGGCCAGCACGTCCAGGTGGGCCTTCGTCTGTGGAAAAACGATGCGTTACAGTACCACTCACACACACAAACAGAAAACTTTCTACTACTTACAGGCTAGAAATAAATGTACTGATCACCAATAAATAAGTCTACAGAGCACATCTATATGTGAAGAATGTTCAACACTCATCGTTTCACAGCTGAACTCTATCTTGGGTGCTATTACTTAAACAAACTACGTGCCCATTTATTTACCCAGACACTAATTTATCCTGATCGGGACACTAACGGTGTGCTCTCCAATTAATTATTTATCCTAATATGGGAATTACATCCGAGACCTCAGGGTTGCCTCTATGTTGTACGCAGGGTGAACGATTCGATGCTTAGGTGATAAGTTGTATCATCGAGAAAGGGAGAGCTAACTGCTACACCCAACACTTACTGTAATTGGAATAGATATAAGTGACAAAACCTTATCAGATACTAGTTATGCTTTCACATGCCATGTGTAACGCACACATGGCGTTTACCTGTAGGTAGAATGATGAAACACTACCATTTGACATCAGCCACAAGAGTATGAGATCTCGGTGGGAAATTTGTTAAGGTATTTCAGGCTTAGCAGACCTGCTATTATTATATAGAGCGAGTGAGTAAGTAAGTATAAAATCACCGTTTTGTAGAACATGCAGGCCTGTCGGTCTTCGTCCTCGCCGCTGGGGCAGTCGATGAAGCCGTCGCAAAGCACGTGGTCGTCGATGCAGCGGTAGCGGCCCTGCCGGTCGGGCGTGGGGCACGCGAACCGCTCCATGCCATCTGCGGCCGGAGGACATTCTGGAAACAACAAATGTTTTTGTAGCTGTATACTGTTTAATGAAAATTGGGGAACCCTGGCATAGCTGAAGGAAGAATTGGCTGATGATACTACATTTTCGTTAACCCATTGTTTAAAACTTACACTCAATTTGCCACTAGATATCATTTTTCACAAAACGTTATAGAATACAGTTAGATGTCCCAAGGACTCACACACTTTACACCTAATCTATTATAGTAAGTATATAATTTTCAAACAAATTATCGATGATATGGCAAATTACTTATTGTGTGAGAATAAATAGTGTCCATTAATATTGAACATGCTACAAGGCTATTGAGTTTCGTTTCATTTTGGTTTCGTGCGCTTGCAGACAAAAATTGTATCTATAATATAATGGTTTAAATGTTAATAGTCATTACTCGAGCGAGGGTAACGAACTCTGACCTCTGTTGTAAACCTAGTCACTTCTGACTTTCGGTTCTTTGTTCTTTCGTGAATTCTGCTCCGAAGTCCGTCTCTTGGAAAGGGTTTAATGAGCTGTGCTATAACAGAGTACACAGGATATTATTTTGTTCTCATGGAAAATTGGATTTTTACGTATCATCGCCTTGGGTATAAGCTTAGGTACTACCTATCCCCACAGAGGTTTACTCTATACTGCCTACGAATGGGCAATCTAGAATTGTAGACATGTTTAAAACAAATATCTTTGACATCTTACAGCTATTGTTTAGGCAGGATAACCCTTGTCGAAGGAGTTTTGCTTGCGTGTGTTGTTCACCGCAGTTGTTCGTTATCGAATATCAGAAAAAAATCAATTCGATTTTAATTAATATCACCTTTATAATATCGGATCTAATAAAATTATTAATTCTGTTGTCGATAATACATCTAGATTAACTCAGACAGTTCTGTAAAATGTCACGAAGATTTAGTACCGTGTATTTTTCTCGACTTTATAAATTGCGTTGTTAAACTGAAATACATTCTATAAATAAGGCATTATCCCACCTTTTAACGAGGGAAGAAAAACATCGCACGTAAACCCACACGTATGTAATAAATTCTTATAAGTCTGATAGTCTAAGAAGCGCCATAGGTCACATACATGGCTACGCGACGCTTGCAAGGGATTTAAGTGAACATTTTATTTGCCACAGTAAAATTCCGCTAAGTTCTTACATACATAGAAAAGTCAAATAAAATTCTGATGTTATTTGACCTGCAAAGTTAAATTAAGTTTCTCTGATGTTTATCTAACTTATTATTAGCGTAGGAGAAAATAATAATATGATATTGTATTTAGATGACCTTTTTATGACGCACTTTGTAGACCTACAAGGCGTACTGGATAATATATTACTTGATAAAATATACTTGAAAAATCAGCGAGCGCGTTAGTGGTACGATACATCAAAAATATAATATTCTCATCCATTTGGTTGCATTAAGTGAGCGAGCTTTTTGCTCTTTCCCGAGAGGTTGTGAGTTTCGGTCAGTTAACCGTGCGATATTCCCAAACTCTGCGGCTAAACTGGTTGCTTACACAGTCTGTGACGGCAGGCCACTCTATCGCGAGCTTCTATTTTTAGCAACGCCGGGGAAAGTGAGGCCCGTGGCTCGATTGCGCGCGCCCTCTATACACCTCTCTCCTTAGCCTCTGTCTATTCACTTTGTGGGAGGCAGCGACGACGGCTTGTGCATTCGTAAACAGCTATCGGCACCATTCACGTGAACTAGCACTTTACGGTTATCAAATCTTTTGTTATTGGTATCTATTTCTTTATTTTAATATTATTATTAAACGACAAAATATGAAATAAAACGGTGACGTTAAAAAATATTTTTCTAAGAGGATATTTCAGTTTATCCTTAATTCTTATTTTATAGGTCATCATGTCACCAAAAACCTACTGTTCACAAATCTCAAACAGAAAACAAATACAGACGAAGAAATAAATAAAAGCAAACATAAGCAACCAATTAAGCCAGCAAAATGTCTAATGGCAAAACTCTTGTATTGAGACAGAGGAGAAAAAAGATAGTACCTACAGGAGATACGTGGCCGCAAATGAACCCTAACCTGTGGTGCATAAATGCTTTGTTCATGATAGGTTACCATAGAACGGCAGCTGATTGGTCCCAACCAGGTACAGATTGCAGTAGCAAAGAGTTGAGAAAAACTGGTTTTACAATAATGAAAATGTCAGCCAACCAGAAGATACACAAAGTAAACGCCCAATGTTTATATGTTTAGATATTTACAAATAACATGGCTTTGTCGATATTTATCGCCTGTCTGGATTCGGTACAGAACCAGGATAACCTAATTTCTCTTTCGGTGTAGCTTCGTACTTTTATAACTTGCGTGGGATGTCGAGCAACTGAAACATTCATGTTTTCTTTTCTCAACAGAAAATAAACAACTAATTATATAATTACTAATTAGTGGGCTTTTTCTTCGAACATAAAAATATACTTCAACGCAAAGAATATAAATATGTTCTGTTTTTAATTCAACTTAAAAGATTCAATCTAAGAAAACTGAGACAAGAAAATGAATATCGTTAAAGTTGCGGTGATATTTTAATAAAAAAATTGTTGTGTTGTGAAAAGATTAAGGGCCACGATAAGGCTCCCTAATCTTCTATACACGCTGTTTACCTACTTAATGTAGCTAAGCTGAGGTAATATACACGGTTCACGCCCATCACGATCGCGGCAAGCCAGATGAAAATTCATTGAGGTGAAGCATAAAATAATATACTAAATTGTTAAATGAAGGTGATTTAATTGCAGTTTTCTAATTTTAAATTACACCCCTAATCTGCTTTATTTCATTAGTATATATGACTCTATTATGAATGTATAAAACAATATGTAAAATAAATGAAGCTGTAGGTACATACTTAAATTGTGCTATAGTAACCAATTCATAAACAAATTCACATCATGCACGAGATTATCTAGCTTAGAGAGATACTAATTTAACTCGGGGTGAAACTATCTTTCGTACTAGCGTTACTTTGTTAGGGTACTCTGCGTTTTATCTACGTCCTTCGCGAACACAACTAGTTGCTTCATTCACCTAGACCTAGTGTATGTTGTAGTTGTATCTATGTGTGTATGGCATTTGACGTCAACTTCTAGAGAAGATGAGTCGTGGACCTTACAATATCTGATCTTGATCTTTTTCAAATTCAATGAAGTTCATTTGGAATTTAATTTGTACTTTAAAATCGATTTAGATTTAATACTAGTATCAAATTACGGAAGTTACAAAAAAAATGTGTCACAACAAAAAAATAAAAGCTGTTTTCGGAAACATTTCCTATTTAATAACTTTAATGAAAGTCGAGCAAACTATTCTGAAATTGAAGAATGAATATTAAGAATGTGACAAAATAATAAAGTATTAAGTGACAGCATTGATGGATCGCCACCAATGAGAAAAATAACTATTATTATGAATGTATGGTGCGCTCGTTCTTACGTGTACGGCTTACGGCGGAATTATGAAACTTTATGTGACGCTGTATATCATACCGCTTTACCGTGCACAACGTATAAGACTCTGAGGGTAAGGCTAAATGAGCGGCCTAACTCTAAGTTATGTGTGCACTAAGTCCGTGTGTTAGGCGCAGGATGGCAGGACACATAGAAATGGCGTCGGGCTCGTACATGGCACGGGCGGCTTCCTATTGCATTCAAATTTCATACAAAATTCATGGAAATAAAGTGCAATTTAGGACACACGGTATGTCGTTGATCCGATGTGGTTATGACGCGTCATTTCGGTGCCCGCGCCTTTACATATTGCGCTTTATAGCCAAGAATTTTGTATGAAATTAGAATGGAATAGGAAGCCGCCCGTGCCATGTCCGCGCCCGACGCCATTTCTATGTGGCCTGCGCCTAATATTATTTTCTAAAACATCGCGTTTTTCTTTCATAGTCAAGGAAAAGTCCCTAAGTGTCTTTTCTTCAAATACCGTAGTTCTATAAAAGGGTACTGTAGGCGACTGTAAAAGTGAAGTTACGTGCTCGTGTAAAGCCTGTATCACGTATTCAGGGCGATGGCAGATATAAGCCACCTCCGGGATCTTAATATGTCTTTTAAGACCTCGCACTTTTGAAATATCTGTCATTTGTACCGTACTTTAACGTTTAGTTATCTGAAGATTCTCTCCTCTGTCTTGTTGTCTTCTAGACATTTGAAACTCTCTTTTACCTGGATTAGCTTTTATCCATTTTCAGCAAATAATATTATGAAAACGGATAGTATACTCTATCTGATATAAATATGTCTTTATGAACTAGAAAGTTTTCACATCTAATACAGTTAACCTTAGCGAGAAGGTTGCTTTCAAAAGCTGTAAAAATATTTTTACTTTACATTTTCACAAAAACAGCTAATCAAGTGATATTCACACAGCGACAAGGACACGTAATGCACTGCTGCTTCAGTTCTCACTACGACTATTAGCACTATGCTTTGATAGAAAGGAGATTTATAGTTTCCAAATAATGCCCTGTTATGATTTTGAATTCGTTGTTTTTTGACTAGGTAAATATTATAATGTTATTATTTCCATCTATCTTTATGCGACGTGTCAATATCTAAGATTGTCACTGTTTTACTGACTCCACGGTTAATCTCAAAAAAGGTATAAATAAAGTTTTCAACACACTTGATCATAAAGTGGCTCTAATTTCACCGCAATTAGGCACATAATGACACCTGTTATCAAACTGTGACTTTTTCATTACTATTATTCACAAGTGAGATAAACAGTTTTTTTTTTTAATTTATTGGTTGAGTTGCTTTGTTCTTAAAAAAGTTTCGATACAAAAAAGATCGTGCTCAATTGTACAAATGCAACACATTACATGCAACTTCGTATTTGAATAAATAGTTTCAACTTGTTCGTGTTTAATAAATAAAACTTTCACTTAAATATAACTGTTTTTGTCTGTAATAAAGAAAACTTGAAATTCCCCATTTTGTACGTGGCTAAAAGGCTATTCGCGAAAAGCCAAAAAAAAGATTACTCATTATTTTTTGTCTATGGCCGATCGCCATTGTTAGATGCGCTGGCATAGGAAAACTGATTAATTTTGCCCGCCATTGCGAAAAAAAAATCGCAACTCGATTTCACTGTTGGAAATGATTTAATTGTATTATTTTCTTCACAAGTGTGTTGAAAAACGTCGTATGATACACGTGTGTATTGATGATTACCGTCCTCGGCTCTCTTAAGACCCTCACCTAACGGCTCGGGTCTCAATGGCGCCTCAGAGGTAATCATCAACATTACACACTTGTACCATAATGTACTATTGCTTGATAGATATTTTCACAGAACATTATTAAGGTACCTAATTAAAAATATGGCTTCAAAAATATACGACGAAAGTAATTTAGTTTCATTCCGGGTAAATCTACCATAACGCGTGTGTAGCACGCATCTGTTTCTTTATTAAACTTAATCGTCCATAAAAAGAAACTGGAATGAGTTTGTAGATTATTATTAACATTTCCGTAAATTAAAATTGAGCAAATTCTGAAGTTAGGAAAACGCGGGTAGGCCATTCCTTTTCTTATCGTGATCGTAGTAAGAGACGAAAAGTGTCCATCTGTCAGCGATATGATATACCGATTTGAGGAAACCTGCTATCTCTGCGGTGCTTTGCTTGTTCCTTTTATTATTATTCATTTATTATATAATTTATTGTACACCACTTAAATAATTACAAGACAAAACATTTATAAAGATAATTTTATGTTTTATAGGTATTCAAGAACAGTTATCTGGAATTGTTTGATCAGTGTGATTATGCCGAGTTTTTAACGTACTCACTCGTGTTAACGTAAACGATCTCTTATGTCAAAATGTATACAAAAAAAGATGCCAGAGGGCGGTTATCCAGTATCAATTAAAATTTACGTGAGTAAAAACTCGCACTAAGGCCTCTTGGATTTTGTTTAACTTTCCAGTTTCGAAACACGAATGTCTAAAGCGTTCACATTCTTGTAATTATATACCTTACTGGCAACGCATCTCTCTCGCATCATGATCTTCCTGTCCAATTTACTCATATATCTATATTCGACATCTATATCTATCTATATCGGTGACGAGACTCGTCACCTCGAACTATATCAATTTCCAAAACCCGCCCATTGTTTCTTTGGTATCCTCTACTTCCATGACTACCCACATTCATATTCAAAACTTTCCTCACTCATACATCTCTTTCGGATGCAATCTATATATCATTTAAAATAATACTAATAAAATATATATTGTTATTCATCTACAGGTATCTTGAAAACTCGTTACTAAAATATTGACACGAACATGTTTTGTCATGAATAACAAAAGGTATTACGAACAGCTGATGTATTATTCTACTAAACGGCTATAAGCATAGCCAATAACACACGCTATATACTACCTCGATGCTCATTTATATAAATGGGTCTCAGATAAAATGCTAAGTTATAAAAACGGACAGCGATTACTTAAAGCACCGCCAAGTTGGAACGTACGTCACGGGCGTGGGTGTTATCCCGTATTACTCATGATAGTGATCGCGGGATCGAGTACGCAGCAGACTTTTCGGCGTCGAATACGTCATCGGTCGTTACTACACTATCGAATGATTTTCATTCGAGTCGAATGTTGTGTTGTTCTATTTTGTTTGTTATTTATATATTATTTAAGTATTTTTCGTTTTCGTAAGTGTGTCCGTGGCATCAACAGTGGGTCCTATCAGAATATCAGCGCGGGGTTATTTTCTTTTTTGGATATCGCTGCACATGCTGAGATAGGAGCCTTTTTGGTCTCGCACAGGGTTTTTATTTTTTTATTTTTTATTATTGTTTAATTTTATGCATATTTATCGTGTCTCCTTTGCGGGTCACAAATAAATATATTTTCTTTCTTTCTTTATAAATGTCCAAAACGCCTTTACTTTCGACTAGACCATTGTTTGCGACAGTTTGTCCCCTCCACGCCCGTTATTATAGCTGACAAATGAAACTAACTTCAGATAAACCACAGTTGAGAAAAACTTGTGTACCTTACTCACACTTTACCAAAATCGATACACTTATAAATAACTCTTCATAAAGAATGAGTTTTTGTAAGAATACTAAACGTGGAACCATTTTGAGTATTCTCCTCAAGTTAGCGCGCAGGAATCACGTGCTATAACTCGGATTTAAAGCTTTAGTCTTGGACTTCGGTTGGATTTAACTCAAACTTCACAGTAGTGACCGGTTTCGTTTTATTTGTTTCGAGTTTAGTGTACCTACTAAAACGAAAGTACTTAATATAATAAAGAAACTTTTAGCGTGGAAGACGTACAAAGTATACCCAGTCTTCGGCGTAAGTTGTTGAAGTTACATTTAGGTATTCCTACTAATTGTAGGAGGATATTATATATCAAGCAAATTATTTGTAATTGATATAGCAATTATTTTAGCGTTCTATAATAATTTCCTTATAATTGGGCAACACCTGGTTTATTGATTGGCAGTGGCTTTGTTCTAGCACGTGTTATGTTTTTTTGTGGCCGTCGATTGACTGCTAGACCCTTTCAAGGTGATAAATATTAACAAGACGTCGCAGTACGTGCCTCTGTTGCTAAGGAGATTGTTGCCAATGCTTCATTCTATCATTTGCCATAGTCAAGTTTTAAGTCGGCAGACACAAACAGAAAGATAATCCGGCTTAACAGGTACTTTAATGCATCGACAAGTATCACACTCCAGCGTGTGAGCTTTGTATAACCTGATCTGTTTTAAATAAGTACATTTACGTGATCCGTATTTATTAATTCAGTAAAGGAGTGGCTTTTCATGCTTGCTTGCACATTCACTGCCTGGGAAAACAATATGTCTTTTTAAATAAAAGTATTCAGTTTCAGTGCCCTTTAAAATATAAAGATGCGAAAAATAAAGTTTGCGCGTCGAAAGAATTTTTAATAACACTCACTTTAGTTTTACACAAAAAAGGGGAAAAGCTTTGTCATGTTTTACTTTGTATCAGCTCACATGCATGTTGCAAAGTGTATTTTTCAGCTTTGTGTTAGGAATATTTTTATTTCGTATAAAGTAACGATTTACAAAATATGCGCTCGGCGTAGCTTCTACGGGGCTACGCGCAGCGTAGGCGGGAAACATGGCTACCTACTACATGACGACGTGGGTATACCGGAGGTAAATCTGCAGCTACGAATTACTCAATTTAAATGGGTTACGGGATAGGATAAGTCATTTATCAATATAAATGACTTATCCTATCCCGTAACCCATTTTTAGCCTATTGATTATTTTTTGCATATCAACAATTTATTACGCATAAAATAACTAATAGGCTAGATGACTCAAAAAACAATTTAGTCCGTCAGTTAGATTACCTAAAAATATTGGACAAAAAATACGACGATACAGTGCGTTGAATAACGTGTGGCGTCACGGTGTGCTACACTTTAAACTGACAAAGTGACGTCACAAGCCCCCACTCCTAAACTTTGATGTGCTTTATCTTTGTCAGTTTTTATTAATTTGATAAAGATAAAACACGGGTCCAATATTATTTGATAATCTCACTGACGGACTAAAAATAATTATCATTTTCTACCCAGAAAAACATCCTTATTGTAATATGACTACGCGGCGTAGGCAGCAAATTGTGTGTTGTGTAGTCCTTGCTATGAGGTCAATTAATGAACGAAACTCTACAGCTACGAATAACCTCATAGTCAGTTTAAATAGGATCCGAGATACTGGATGAGTCATTTATAGCCATGATAAATTATCTACCCACATCAACTTTATTACCGACAATTCCGAGTAACCCAAAATAACATTTTGGCATTAAAGAAAATATGATCTTCAACTAGACAGAAAGTTTGCAAGGAACAAAGTATATCGATCAGTGACAAATAAAATACTTGTTGTTAAGTCGTATAGCTTTAGTTTCAGCTTGAGAACAAGTTTCAGATTTACGAGGTTTTATATTTAGGTATCATCTAGAGTTGGAATTTTAATCTTTTCCGTGGACACGTTCACTGGAAATGAAGAAAGATTGAAGAAAGACAGGAAATATTTAAGGTAAGTATTTTTTTTTTGTATTCAAGTAAGGTGAGTGTGTTATCTTTTAGCTCGCTTTAGTGGGTAAAAATGTTACGATGAAATAAAAGCACCTTTATGCATAGTTCCACGTTTTATCAGTCGTTGAGGGAGATTCATTGAAGAAAGACAGGAAATATTTAAGGTAAGTATTTTTTTTTTGTATTCAAGTAAGGTGAGTGTGTTATCTTTTAGCTCGCTTTAGTGGGTAAAAATGTTACGATGAAATAAAAGCACCTTTATGCATAGTTCCACGTTTTATCAGTCGTTGAGGGAGATTCATTGAAGAAAGACAGGAAATATTTAAGGTAAGTATTTTTTTTTGTATTCAAGTAAGGTGAGTGTGTTATCTTTTAGCTCGCTTTAGTGGGTAAAAATGTTACGATGAAATAAAAGCACCTTTATGCATAGTTCCACGTTTTATCAGTCGTTGAGGGAGATTCATTGAAGAAAGACAGGAAATATTTAAGGTAAGTATTTTTTTTTTGTATTCAAGTAAGGTGAGTGTGTTATCTTTTAGCTCGCTTTAGTGGGTAAAAATGTTACGATGAAATAAAAGCACCTTTATGCATAGTTCCACGTTTTATCAGTCGTTGAGGGAGATTCATTGAAGAAAGACAGGAAATATTTAAGGTAAGTATTTTTTTTTTGTATTCAAGTAAGGTGAGTGTGTTATCTTTTAGCTCGCTTTAGTGGGTAAAAATGTTACGATGAAATAAAAGCACCTTTATGCATAGTTCCACGTTTTATCAGTCGTTGAGGGAGATTCATTGAAGAAAGACAGGAAATATTTAAGGTAAGTATTTTTTTTTGTATTCAAGTAAGGTGAGTGTGTTATCTTTTAGCTCGCTTTAGTGGGTAAAAATGTTACGATGAAATAAAAGCACCTTTATGCATAGTTCCACGTTTTATCAGTCGTTGAGGGAGATTCATTGAAGAAAGACAGGAAATATTTAAGGTAAGTATTTTTTTTTTGTATTCAAGTAAGGTGAGTGTGTTATCTTTTAGCTCGCTTTAGTGGGTAAAAATGTTACGATGAAATAAAAGCACCTTTATGCATAGTTCCACGTTTTATCAGTCGTTGAGGGAGATTCATTGAAGAAAGACAGGAAATATTTAAGGTAAGTATTTTTTTTTTGTATTCAAGTAAGGTGAGTGTGTTATCTTTTAGCTCGCTTTAGTGGGTAAAAATGTTACGATGAAATAAAAGCACCTTTATGCATAGTTCCACGTTTTATCAGTCGTTGAGGGAGATTCACGCGAGCTCGTAAGTCGCGTGTCCTCCTTGCCGCAATCTTGGCTTATGGCCGCGCCATATCTTTATGAAGGATGTTATCACGGTACGCACTACGTACGAGTTTAACTTTTAATTTACCATTTTAATTTTAAAATACATGCTATCTCATACGACAACACGTGCGAAAGAGATAGATGCTGTGATGAGCAGTAAAAAGCTAGTTCGCGTACAAATTAGCACTTTTGCAAATTTGGGTTGTGTGGTGATTTAGGGCGAAAACGAGCGCGCGAAATTTTATAAACAGACCTTTGGGAGTCTAGGTATCATGAAAAAACGACTAAATGAATATTTTCAAAATAAAATTATTTGCATTTTTGTATTACTAGTCTATCCCTGTATGGAGGCCGTTTTGCAATTTTGCTTCTTCGTATGGTATTTATTTCCGCCCAAAGATGCGTTAAAATTAGTGTTGAAATATGGAACCTTCAACGCTCATAATTTTCAATATTTTTTTCCTATTTGTTTCCATACAGGGCTAGATAATGATGAGACAAATTAATATCATTTTTTATTTTGAACGTACATCGTCAAACAGTGGAGTAATCGCCAGACTAAGTTTGTATGGAAGAATGATCGACTAGTGTAACCTTAAGTGTATCAGGACTAAGGATACCAAGATGCTCACTTTTGTATTGAATGAATTATAGATAAGACTGTGTTGAGACGTTAGTTTTAGTCAGGTAGTGTTATAACATGAATACTAAATGGTTATTTGAAGTGTTTTTCATGGGATAAGTAATAGTTTAATTATTAATTCGGAGTAGCTTGCTTGGGTCTGCGTGTTTGTTGAACAAATTCAGTAATGGATTTTTAGGCAAATGATATACTTAATGTGGTATTTTATTGCAAGCAATGAGACGTTCTTGCAAGAAACAAACAAGACTATATCTCAAGCACAACAAGAAAAACTGCAAAATACGAGCTTGGAGTTGCGGACACCAGCCCATTTCAACCTAAGCTTACATATTGTTCGAATCGTGGATATCCTTCGGAGCTCGGCAGCACAATGACCATCGCGCAACTCAACGAGTGATCGAATTGAAATTGATACGCCTAATTAAGTGCCGTAAAAATAACAGACCCTTAATTATATTTCCTATAAATAAAACAGCCAAACTTAATTTACATTTATATAAAGAGAAGTAGTTGCTTAGGCCTCGCGTAAACGAAATTCATTTAATACCTGTGGAGCACCCTAATTAAATTCGTTTAAACATATTAACTTACCCAATTTGTATGACCCCGACATTTAAGTAGACCTTTATCTCAACGGAAACTTAATATTTGTTTACAAACCATTTCGTCAATTTTCTTTTATTTGTATAATTTGTTTTTATACAAACAATTATAAGAAATCTGAAACTTTATTACCTATGAATTGTGAAATATATAAGATGTTGTATTAAGAAAGAATTTATGAAAATATTGTTGTATATTGCCATTATGTTTTATTATCCTTATAGTGGTTGAGTTATGATCAAGACTTACTACTCGAATGGGTGGGTGTCGAGCGTTGGTTGCAAACCCATTAATCATACTACGATACTTTATTGCTTCAATGGGGCGCCGATATAGAATCATGATATAGGATCGTTGAATGGGGCTCAAAGGGGCGTGTGGGGCCTACGGCAGTCTACGGCGGCCCACAGAGGCCCACATCGCACGTTACGTTTTTGCATTGTGTCTGTTACATTCACTCCAGTTTTCAATCTATTTTTTAACCGACTTCCCAAAAAGGAGGAGGTTCTATGTTCGACTTCATGTTTGTTTTTTTTTTTTGTGTATGTTCACCGATATCTTCGTCAATTGTGGACCGATTTTGAAAATTCTTTTTTTGTTTGAAAAAGTATGTTCCGAAATTGGTCCCATTTTAATTTTGTGAAGACCTGATGAAGAACTTCGGAGATATACAACAGAACTCTTCAATAAATAACGGCAAATCTCTCCGGATTGCTGCAATCGCATGTCTGTTTGTTGTTTATAACATTTCATAACATAACATCACGCCAGTTCGCTCTTAAGGGGTAAGCAGATCTCTCATTTCACCGGTTATGTTCAAGTTTCATGAAATCTATTCTGTCGAAATAGTTCCCTTACTAACTTGCCTATTAGGTACGTACAACAAAAAAGTGAAAAATAAAAAAAACTTTTTGCAAAAAAATACTACCGACTTCCAAATACAAAAATACAAAGTGAAAAATAACTTAATTTTTTGAAGTCGGTGTCTATAACGCAAAAAAATGGTACCTACGAAAGACACCGACTTCAAAAAAATTAAGTTATTTTTCACTTTGTATTTTTGTATTTGGAAGTCGGTAGTATTTTTTTGCAAAAAGTTTTTTTTTTAAGTAATTGTTTGACATATTTCTAAAGAATATGAAAATGTCAAATATCTGCCAAAGATTAACAACTTCAGTCAACTGTCATAAACTATGGTTTCTGAAACGTGGTTTAGCTGCTGAGATTAGTTGGATGAATTTTCAACCATCAATCGCATCATTTCACATTCGAGAATCCTGGGGCTTGATACTGCAAATAATCAAAATCCAATCTCGCATCTGCGTATTACCTAAATATCGATACTTATCGATATCTAAAGTAGTGTACGATTTCGGGCGAGGTGTAGGTAAACTGAATCGAAACCCAACTTCTGTATTTTGGAGTTTACATTACTAACAGCATGGGTTCACCGCCTGCAGGTATCGACGCGTTTCAACACCCTTACTATGAACATGGTTTGAAACAGTAAGGATGGTGGCGCCATCTCTTGTAATATGTCATAAAACAATGATCGAATACATTGACATTTTGCGGGCGATCGACCGGAACTATCTCGCTCCTTTCATTTATACCTTTTCTGGCTCCATCATGTACGCCTTTACCACGGACATTTCAGAGCGTTTTTTGAATTGCTCGCTATTTTCAACGACAATTGCCAGACCCTTCAAATATAGTCCAAATTTTATAATAGGTACACAGTTTTATGAGGTTGCTCAAGCCGCAGTAACAAATGATAAATCCATTCAATGTTCATTAGTAACTTCAGAACTCAGGTTATTAAACATTAGATTTTTTATATTATATATCAACAAAAAATATAAGAGCACATAAGTTTCCTCAATATTGCACGATAAGCCACACCAATAAGGTTACTTAAGCCACCTTCGGAACACGAGATCTACAGGAAATTGGTTTTGTCGCCACCTACGCAGAGTAGCAGGTCATCACTAAAAGTAAATTCCTGTCATAACAATCAGTAAATTGAAATATGAGATGATTTAAGAAGTATCTTATTTTTATTTACGTTTGTTTCTTCCGAAAAGAGCTTTGTTTTCCACGTAAGTTGCGTGTGATCACGCCTAATATAGGCGCAAGTATGGTGTCCGAAACACCATCGATCGGCGAGCTCAGTACTAAATTATGTAGCTTCCTTACAACCACTTGGGGATATTTATACCAGCATCGATGAGCGGGTTGAAGGGTCATGTTAAAAACAGAAAGGTCACGCTTATTTTAATACCGCGGGTAGGTAAACATCTGCTATAAACTGTATAGTTCATAATACACATTTTGCTGCGACGTCATGGTCATATCACGTTACGTAAAAGTCATTAATTCATTATGTGCATGTGTGGGCATTTTGGTAAGTTATTTTTACTTTTCTTATAATACTTTAACAGCAGTTTTCTTCTATAAAGGTCAGTGAAAAATTAAAGTTCCTTTCAACAACAATGAATTAATTGACGTAAATAGTTCACAAGCAGTAACAGGTACCTAATTTATTAGTGGACGCCCACGATTGTTTTTGTTACAGACGCGTTAGATGAGGGTACGGAAACATTATTATAGGTACGTAAAGGGGAATTTCATCTTTGTTTTTACAATGAGAATCAAATATTGCTCATAAAATCTACCGATATTACCATACCTAATCTAGATAAATGTATGGTATAAAAAGCACCAAAATTGTTTGCATACACAGTCAGAATATATATAAACGTATTTATCCAACACATTATGGATAAGCCTGACAAAGGGTTATGATTTGGGCAATCTTGTATGAATATTTGTGTTTACCCATCAAGGATGAATGAGCATTTTTTTCATATTCCTTTGCCTCAAACGTTCTACCACTGAAATGACTAAATAGCAGCTAGAATATCGAAGTGAGCTGTGTGCGTCATTGGCGAAAAAATCAATGTCTCGAATATTTATGTTGGAGCCTATGAACATACAACTTTGTGCCTAATAATAATGTTTTATTTTCATATTTGCCAAACGATTGATGCCACATGAAATACAAATTGATTGAGTGCTGTGAACAACATTCGATTAGAAGATGCAATTACGTTTACTTCCTTTTATCAAGCGAAGACAGCAGAATGGTTCTATTTCCAAACTTATGTGTTAATATTCATACATTATAGGGGTACAGAACTTAAGCTGACAGTGCAGTCGGTCGGCGCTGAGTTAACGTTCGATGCCAAAATTCGGAGATGCCAAACAATAGGCAATATGCCGCTGTAGCCCCGAGACTGTGTTATAGTTCCGCCTATTGCAATGTCGAACTCACGCGCCGGAAGTCGTTGTGCGCCATGTGGCCGCCGCGCTTGCGCCTCCCCGCGCCCCGTGCACCCTGTGCGGAGGCATCTCGCGCCTCTCTATACCTAAATGCCATAAACTACATTATGCATATACTTTATTGCCTCTCAAAATTGGTTTTATGCTATTACAATTTAGTATTTCAAATAAATATAGGAAAACGATGGCATTCGTCGTTTAAGAAGTCATGTCCTTCGATAAATAAGGAAGAATTTATAAATGAATTGCCACATTACTGGCAAGTTTAACTCTTATAAATCTGGGCGACCGAGCTCTGCTCGGGAGACAATAGAGAAAACGACGTTTTCTAAAAATGAAACCTAGTTAGATCGATTTGTCGCCCCCGATACCCTCTGCATACTAAATTTCCTGAAGTTCGTTGGGTTTCCGAGATTCAGATTATATATATATATACAAGAATTGCTATTTTAAAGGTATTACATTGCTTAAAAAGATTTATTACTGACATTTTATTTTCTAAAACAACAACAATTCTGCTGAAAAGAGTTTAATACGCAAAGTTAGTAAAAGTAATTTAAAATTTCGTGAAATAGAAATAAATATGGGATTGTTAGTGACTGGAAGGTTTCGTTATAAATAGCAATTATTTGAGTGTAATTAGAGGGCGAACTCGTCGTAATGTAGGGCGTTTGAATGAGAGGTTTGAAGTTGAAAGTTAATTGTGATGTCGGCACTTGTTGTTGCTCGCGTGGTGTGTGCGGCGGGCGAGTTTGAGTGGCGAGCGGCGAGTGGCGAGTGGCGAGCGGCGACCATCCGACCACAATTTATGCCTGGGCTGCGGCTGGCGCGCCGCCAGACGCCGACACACTCGTTAGCTCCTGAAGCAGCCCACGATCTAATAGTTTTGTCGTCTTTCAGAGACCATTTAATCTGCTTGTTTATATTTGTTGCAACTGGAACGAATACAGGTCATTTTACGGTGTTTACATTTTCGTCCGCTTCTTTCGTATTGTTTTTAGATTTGGAAAGTAGGTACGTATATTTATGTACGTGTTAGCACCTACATAAATGTAACTATAGAGGAATATAAATTAACTATGCCATTTAATTTCATCACATAATACGTTTAATAGTTCATGTTTATAAGTCTCAATTCGGTTAAATAGTTTTCGTAGCAATTCGTAGCGTTTCGTAGCAGCGTGCTACGGAGCGTCTACGACGGTAATATCTGTACATTTTCATCCCGAAACTAATCTCATAAGTTGTCTGATATGGTAATTTTCATTGTCGTATAGACTTATCTGCTTAGTGTAGCTTAATAAGTCTACCAAAATTATTATGTTCTTATTTATTTTCACGGTATGTTCACCTCTCCGTAGCGAACGTAAAACTTCATTATATTTATGGAAAAAGTTTAGATACTACGTCGTGTGAATTATTAAAGTGTATTAAGTGAATGAAAAGTAGATAGGGCTCCGGCATAAATCTGGGTGACCCTCGTCAGTCGCAGCTTTGCTCGTCCGTGCGACACAATGAGCCTCTCTCCAGATAAACTGCCATGTTCTGTGGAATTCTCCTGAATCACCATTTGTGAACGTATGAATGGTGTATAATGCAACTGGTTCAGTGGAATCTGGATAGCCGGAAACGTTGTTGTAATAGACTGGAGCAGTACTAATTTAAAAATAAAACCAATTTTTAACCGACTTCGCAAAAAGTAGGTGGTTTTCAATTCGGCTGTATATATTTTTTTTTATGTGTTTTACCTCAGAACTTTTTACTGGGTGGACCGATTTTGATGAATCTTTTCATTTGTCATGTGGTCCCATTTAAATTTCATCTAGATCTGATTAAGAACTTTGCAGATATACATCAGAACTCTTCAATAAATGACGGCAAATCACTCGGGATAGCTGCAATCGGATATCTGTGTATTGTTTACATCATTTCATAACATAACATCACTTTAGTACGCTCTAAAGGGGTAAAAAACGAAGAAACCAAAACAAGAACACCGACTTCCGAAATTAAAGTTATTTTTCACTTTGAAGTGTTTTTATTTTGAAGTCGGTTGTATTTTTTTTTTGTTAAAAGTTTTTTTTATTGCTCCACATTTAATTTATACAATTTGCCATATAATTAGGTTATATACCTAAGTCGAAAGTCAAGAGTGAATGGGTTTTTTCTAGGCAAGCGTGCTTCACCGTAGACCACATCATCGCTTAACATCAGGTGAGATGGTGGTCAAACGCGAACCTATGGATTAAACAAAAAAAAAAATTGCTGTTCTATACAACAACGCATACACTGTTGTGTCTAAATCTCTAAATCTAAGTAAAGAATCCAAGAAAATTCAGTAAGCAATATTTTAAGCGAGGGTACAAGAACTGCTCTAAAGTCGGCAACACTTTTTCATTCAATAGTAAACTTATTCCGGTTTTCCAGTAACTGGGCACTTACCAAGTTTCCAGTAACTGGGCACTTACCAAGTTTCCAGTAACTGGGCACTTACCAAGTTTCCAGTAACTGGGCACTTACCAAGTTTCCAGTAACTGGGCACTTACCAAGTTTCCAGTAACTGGGCACTTACCAAGTTTCCAGTAACTGGGTACTTACCAAGTTTCCAGTAACTGGGCACTTACCAAGTTTCCAGTAACTGGGCACTTACCAAGTTTCCAGTAACTGGGCACTTACCAAGTTTCCAGTAACTGGGCACTTACCAAGTTTCCATCGGCTATTTATAATTAAACAAGAGCGTCGTATTTTAAAGCAAGTTATTTTTCAGTTTTAATGGCGCGACAATAAGCATGTTTATACAGATTGATGGCAGAAATAGGCTTCAATTTGTCGAGTGCTTGTGCTACGGCGCGGCTTTTAAATTACTCGACTAATTGGGCAGATCACGGTGATTTTAGGCCGTACTGTAAGCCTTAATTGGGGTTTCAGGTGTAATCGTCGATCGTCGGATACGTCGAAGCCGAGCTAAAAATAAACTTTATGGATGCGTGCGTGAGGTTTCGAATAACTAAAACTGTACAAAATGGGGCCGTTTCCCTTTCGTTGCTATTCTTGTTAAATTTTATTTTTACCCCTTAAGTAGGTTACAGACCAAGGGACTTAAGTGAGTAAATAACTTCAACCATAACAAAGTTTTTGAGGGCAAGCGGTTTTAGTTTTCACACAAGCGCTATTGTTGCGGATTACTGTTGATGTTTATAGTTATTTCCTATACCAATACATTCTTCTTTAAGCAATGATACTTACATTCTTAAAAGTATTCTTTATACGTAGCACTTTCAAGTGACACACTAAGTAGAGTACCAGCGAATGAAAGAAAAACCGGCCAAGTGCGAGTCGGACTCGCGCACGAAGGGTTCCGTACCATTATCACAAAAAACGGCAAAAAAATCACGTTTGTTGTATGGGAGCCCCACTCAAATATTTATTTTATTCTGTTTTTAGTATTTGTTGTTATAGCGGTAACAGAAATACTTTCTAGCTATCACGGTTCACGAGATACAGCCTGGTGACAGACAGACAAACAGACGGACCGCGGAGTCTCAGTAATAGGGTCCCGTTTTTACCCTTTGGGTACGGAACCCTAAAAAGGAAAAATAAGGTTGTTATATTCAAACGCGAGCAAGAACGAGGTTAACCCACAAGTTTAAAATTAGGGTTTAATTAAACGCGCAGGTTGTCCTTCTAAGAATAGACGCTCCTATTCCCATGGGCGTCGTAAACTGCGAGTAAGGTGGTATAATAAGGTGACTAAGCAGTCGTACCAACCTATACATGTTGAGTTGTATCTCTAAAGGTTGGGTTGCAACAGCGTAAATCTGAAACACGAGATATAATAGATGGCGACGCTAGTACGATCGGTCTGGCTTAGTGGCGAGATTGTGGGTTGTCTCTGGGTGCAGTTGTGTTTGTGAAGACTATTGTGAATTGTTGATTTACGTAGTCATCTTACTAAGATTGAAATGAGACCTACGAGATTAATAATACCAACCAATTTCTGTCACTGAATCGACTCAGAATCTAAGTAGGTAGGTGCAACTCAAACCTCGCAAAATGGGGCTACATCGACGGAACAGCAGCAGGGTATGTGGAGCTAAGTCGCAAACCATGCTCCACCACCTGTCCCGCCTTCTGTGTCCCAAAACATGCAGTCAAAGTGAACTATGCGCTAACACCGACGATGCCGTGGAAGTGGCAAAGTTTTGGGCCGAACTAATTTGAATAACTGTCGTGCCAGTGAAACGATAAAGTCGAATTACTGTCCCACGGCACGGCAAAGGCCTCTTCTCATACAAAAAAAGCAAATTGCTCAGTAATCACAATACTTGCTCAAAACGGGTAAGTAATTTCAAAATAGTATCTTGGTTTCCGCACTATGTTGTACGTCGCCGATGTAAGTGATATCTATATTTATTATTTATTTATTTAAACTTCATGCACAAAGGCACAATGGCGGACTTAATGCCTTAGGCATTCTCTATCAGGCAACCAAGAGTGGTGAAGAGATAACATGGCAGGTGCATTTATATTTAAACCGTGGAAAGCAAACAACAAAACAAAAAATAACAATAATAAGCCGTTTAAATACATATATTAAAATATATATTATACATATTATAATACATACCTATATAAATATATAAACATACATATATTAAAAAGTAACGAAAATAAGTTATAGAGATGACCCCTCTCCCCGCTGAAAGTAAAACCGCAGTAACCGCTTGAAAGCATACCGACTGGTGGCCGTCCTGATTTTGAGAGGAAGCACGTTCCAGGGAAGAATAGACTGAATATGAAAGGAAGAATGAACAAAATCAGTAGTATGTGAAGGACAGATTGGAGGAATGCAGATTTCTAGCGTGTGAAGAACTTAAATATTGAAAGTAAGACATAATAAATAAAGAGAGAAAATATTATAAAGAGGGAAGATTTGTATTTTTGTATGTAACGAATAAACTTAAAAACTACTGGACCGATTTCAAAAATTTTTTCACTGTTTGGAAGCTACACTATCCCTGGGTGACATAGGCTACTTTTTATCCCTGTATACCCACGGGACAGGGAACCAGGAACCACCCGGGTAAAACCGCGAGGCGGTCGCAAGTCTAAGATAAACTTAGAAATAACAAATGAGACAAACGGAGAGGGAAAGATTGAACCGATGAATACAACGATCGGCCTGACTAGTAAAGTTAGAAACCAGTTAGCAAAGTTCAGATTTCATTCAGTTCTAAAGGTGGAACTAAGAGTTAGGTAAGTTTTAGCCGCTTATCCGAATAAAAAATGCCATAAAAGTTTCGTCCATGTTTTTTCCTTTGGAAGGATTTGTGTGAAGTAGGATAAACTGAGTCACCGTTTTTATCTTAGTCATTGATAAAACTTCTTACACAATTTCCGTCCAAAGATAGTTGCACTGAAGGAATTCCAAGTTCTAAAGTTCTACATAGTAATGTTACCAAAGTAGCCTGAAACATTATCTATGCACCGAGTTACCTACCACCACGCACATAGTAGCTTGTTGACGTTTAGCCACGAGAAATATTATGTTGTTTACTTGATCGGTGACTTAACAACGTTCATACAGCTAAGCGGTCCCCAGAAAATAAACTTAGGTATTTCTTACTTTATGGTCTTACCTGGAGACTTACTGACTTCTGTACCTCGAAGTTGAGAACATATTATTTCTGGGTGAATTCCTCGCGTTGCAAATGCTGCTATTTCTACGGTTGAAGAAGAGTCTACATACTCTTCGTCTTCAGTCTGGGATCACGAGCAAAAATGTTCAGCGAATTTAAGAAGGTAAACTCGAATTATTTCATCGGGTGTTAGTCGAACTCTAAGATCAGAGTTTGTAGCGAGAACAAAGATATATTTGTCTACAAAGGTACCTTCATTTTAGCATGAAAACTAGATATCGTAGTACCTAATTTAGCTATTTGTAATTGACACAAACAATATCAAAACCACAATTAATCTGCCCATTACAGGTGTACTGATAAACCACACAGAATTAGTTAACTAGTCGGTCTCTATTAAACGATTAATTAATACGCGTAGGCGGGCAATTCATTAAAGATGAGTGAACACATCGAGCACATGCAGCACACTCGACGCATGATTGTGATATAGCATGTATCAAGTACGTACTGTTTGATCAAGTGAACAACATGTCAGAAAACGTTGCAGATTTGAATCTGCAGAAAAATGTATATCGAATTTGAACTAAGTATAGTTTCTTCCAAGTCTTCCAGGATTTCAAAATAGTGAAACGCGTGTCGCATTACTTTTAGTTTAGTTTAAAAACGTTGCCCCACACTAGGATTTTCTTCCTGTATCGTGGGTGCGTTTACAAACATAGAAACTCACATACACAAACACCCGGAGCCGGAACAACTATCTTTAAGTCATACAAATGTTTATTCCGTGCGGGAATCGAACCCACGACTCGCAGCGCAGCAGTCAATCGCTCAACCACTGCGCCAACCGTGCGCCCGTGCGCATTGTATATCAGTAGTCTTTTCCCGCGGCTTTGCTCTCGTCGGCTGTCTCGCAGAAATCATGAATTTGCCCGGGACAAACAGTAGCCCATGAAACTCAGCAACAGTGTAGCTATTTATCTGTTAAAGAATTTTTGTAGTCTGATAAGACTTTCCAGAGTTAACCAGTTAAGATAAGACTTTAATGCGTTTGATATATAGCAAAGAGGCTTTTAGACGTTGGCACGAAATAGTAAAAAAGTGGTCATGCTTGTCTAAGCTAAGTCCCTAAAGTAGGTACCTCTTGTATTAATTAGTATTATAGAGAGGGCACGTTACCTTCTATGCAATTATGAGAACAGAAGTTGCAGTTAGAGTCAGGCCATGTCTTCAAACAGTACAGTTGTATACTGACAATATTTTTTCAGGTTTATGAGGGTCTTTACGATTCGGCTAGTTACGGTCGGTACCTACGTTAGTTATTATAATGTGTCACGATCTCATGTCGAAGTTCGGCGGGATGCGAGAGGTTGGCGGGGCGCGGGGGAGCGACACCTGCGCAGGATGCACCCGCGTGCAGTGAGCGCGCGCCAGCCAGTCTGGCGCCTACCAGCCGCCCCAGCACCCCCCGCCACCAGCGCATCACCCCGCGCACGCCTTACGACTCCCACGCCCGCGTTTGTTTTCAACTTTGATTGATAATTTGTTATTGGAGTGCGTATAACGTTTCGGAAACACTACTACGTTTCACTCAACTGAAGGTAATCGGACAAATAGTATTCCTCGAACAGAGAGAAGAAAAAAATTTAAAATGGTTTTCCTTATTACTCATTAAGTACCTATCTATCGAATTGGGATATTTATTTTATTACTTAAGTATAAAAGATTTTAGGAAAACTTTGCTATGGTCTGACTAGATTTTTAGTATTTTTAACCGACTTCAAAAAGGAAGAGGTTCTCAATTCGACTGTATTTTTTTAATGTAAAAAAAGCTCAAATCTTTTTACTAGGTGAACAGGTGAACCGATTCTTTTTATTTGAAAGCTAATGCTTCTCTTGTGGTCCTATTTAAATTTGATCAAGATCTGACGAGTTGTTTTTGAGTTACGAGTATCCTTAATAATGCGTATTTTTATGGTAATAAATAAGGTACCTACCAAAAAAATATAGGTTAGGTCGGACTTAGACAAAAAATAGGTATCAAAGACATCGACTGCCGAAAAGAAAGTTATTTTTCGCTTTGTAGTGTTTTGTTTTGAAATTCTGTTTAATTTTTTGGTTAAAAGGTTTTTATTATTTTCATTTTTAATAAAATGATTTATCCTTGTAGGTATTAAATAGAATAAACAAAAAATACATCCAAAACCAGTAACCTTCCTCAAAGGACATTTCTACGCAATAGGTAGATTTCGCAAGTTTAAGTAAGTAAGTATATTTTCATCAAAATTTTCCATTAAGATTATAAATATTTGACTACCTACGTGATATTAACGTTGAAGTTTTCTGAGTGTTTATGAATGAGGCAAAACTTTTTGCATAAATGATTTTTTTTTTATTGTCATTACAAACTGAATAAAAAAAAAACTCTGACAGTCTTAGATTTTTTTGCATTGCCAAGGACTTTTAGTACTTATCTATTTTGCTTAGCTTTTTTGTTAAAAACTTTAGGTTGTACCAAGGTTAATATACGCAAATCAAGGCAACAAGCGACTTTATCCTCCGTTTAAAATATTCATATATTTTCGTAACTTACATAGACGAAACACAACTACAGTGAAACCTGGATAACTGGGAAATTCAGGGACCTGCAAATTTGCCACTTACCCAGTGTCTCAGATATCCAGGTATAAATAAATATCTGTCTCATATACAGAGGGTTCCATTAATAGAGATGACAATAGAGGTTATTTCAGGTGCGATTATTAAACAAAATAACGGACTTATGTATATAATAAACATTTTACTAACTCTTTTTGTAACTCTCTCTCTCTCTCTATAACTCTTTGACAATGAGACAGAATTTTATCTTTATTCTGAATGATTCTACAAAGACAAGATACACATACAAAGCATATTAAATTCGACTGAGACTTCATCGCGTGTCTTTGCACTTTCATAAACGGATCTTAACTTTAGTTTATCATGTATTGATAAAGACTGACGACTTCGTTTCGGCATTTTCAAATAAACATCCGGACAATCATCAATTTTCAATCATTTTCGATACTAAGAATTACTGCACTGTAAACGAAACAGAAATTTATTTGCAATTAAGTCCGAGTTAGAGACATAATAAATTGACTTTATCTCAGTTACCTCTAAAATTCAAAGAAAATAAAGAAACTATATTTTTTAAATATAGTTTCAGTAAAAGAGGATACATTCGCTGTCTCAATTATAGAGCTCTTATTTTTCTTTATTATTCATGTGTGGATATGGCCACCTTTGGTGTCAGGGATAATTAAGCCGCCTCTGTAAACCCCACAGGCCTCTGACTTGGCTATTTCAGACTAACATTAACTATATAAGTCCAGGTTTCCTCACGATGGCTTCCTTCACCGTTGCCTGTGATGTCCAAGATAAACTTAGAAAGTACACATGAATTTCAAAAAGTCACATTGGTACTTGTCCGGATTTGAACCCATGCACGACCTCAAGAACGATACTATTTTATATAGGGTGGGTAGGAGGGTATAATGACTGTAATTATAGATGTAATTATCACGATAAAATTAAAAGAATTAATTCCAGATATAGAGGTTTGTTTTGTCCCACTAACAGATGTAATTCAGCGCTAAAGTGTCGGGACCTCAGCATGACTTCCAGCTATGGAGGTTTCTCACTTATCCAGGCCCAATCAAAACCTAACTTTTTCTCGATATATCAACCACTGAACTATAGACATTTATGCAAAACTCAATCTTTCCAAACAGCCACCTGAATACTAAAAAGGATACCTGAATGTTTGGTACAGAACACTAAAAATCGATCGCGTCTCAAAGAGGCGAACTGACATCAACAAACATTACAATACGGCGCAAACAGCCCGATATTGAGCGATTGTGTTCAACCGCTGTTCACGCAGTCAGTCACCGACACACGGCTAATTATACGTGAGAAGCTATGTACCGACTAGGTAATTATGCGAGGTTTGATTAGGTACCTAATGTTAAAACACTACTTATGTACATTTAAGACGGATTAGGTGAGCGTAATCCGTCTTAAATCGGTCGAAAGTAAGTAGTGTGTAAGGGTTTATACAGAGTACTTACTACAACGAAACGTTTACTTAAGAGTGACCAGTGGTCAAAGGAATATTAAAGCTCAAGAACGACTATTGTTAGTTTCGATGGTTGTATATTTACGAGTATTTAATCGTTATTTAATTATCTCTAACGTTGACGAACGTCTGCGAGCGTGGCTGTTCATTTAATTATAGTTCGGTAATAGTATCTATTTGTAAGCACCCCAGGGGAGACGTTTACCTGACGCGGGGTCAGCGATATATCCCTACAAAACTCCGAATTCGAGTAAGAGCAAATATGAGTGTTAGCCGAAATTTTATGTTCTATTTGTTATGGCTCATAAATCATGATTCTGCGACATAAAAAGTGAAATAAAACCGGCTGCCGGACAATTCGTGGGTAACAATTGTACATATTTATTTTTGCATTTTAATGTCTGCGTACTTTATTTATTATTATATCGTGTGATAACATTGATATATGAAAAATAAGTTCCTGTAACGAACAACAAGTAGCAGGTCGTAAAATATACATATACATACTTCAATATAATACTATATTGAATGAATTAGGTTATTAAATGGATTAAGGGTGGGGTGTGACGTAGCTGGCGTGACGTCAGGCGGCTATTGCGCCATCACTGCCAAAAAACTGAGTCAATTTCTTGGAAAAACAAAGTCGCTTAAAATGATAACGTACGCCAAATATTTAATATACTAAAACATTTTTAAAATTACTGTTGGTTGGTAAATATTTGACGTTGGTTCTCCCCTATGTTATTTGAGTTAGGGAATAGGATTATTGGATTATGTTTGAGCTTCTTATGGAACTTTAAGCTAGTTTGAATCATAATTCTAGTATTAGAGCTTTTTCCAAGACTCGCTAGCACCCACTAAACTAAACACAGTATAGTTTAGTGGGTGCTTTTGTTTTAAATAGATTGTTTCATTGTGATATCAACATTCACACCGAGCGCACAAAATAGAAAGTATACAGCACACCCGTCATCCTTGATTAATGTTACCTAAAAGTTGACAGATTCACTAGGGTTGCTACTATATTGATTCTGAATTTTAAATAAGTTGATTGATTCTGAAGTTAATATAAGTTTACAAACACAAATACATCGATTCGCCTAAACATACATCATGTGAAATCATGTAATGCTTACATTCCTTAGAGGCTAGACAGAGTATCAAATATCCATTAAAGAGCACGACGCCTCATATGACGAAGATTAAAGGGTAACAAGACGTAACAATGGTGTAATAAAGATCTCACCAAAAACATAAAAATGTGAAAAGCCACCAACTTTGACAAAACAATAAATGTGATAAAGGCGCCAAGTTCGACGAAGAAGAGTTGAGATCTAGAAAGGTGATAAGTTTCATAGCCTTTCCTTAAATAAAGATACAATGTACAATTTCGTCAATGGACTTAATAGTAGATTATTGCATCGAGCACAAAGTAATTTATTATTGCACCGAGTGCCTGATCTAACAGGCACGAGGGCAATATAAATTACTTAAGGCGAGGTGCATAATCTGCTTTTCTTTCAACAATTACCTATAGGAACAGTAGATAAAAGAAACTCATATCAAACAGTTAAAATAGAAGTTTAATTATTGAAATTAAAAGATTTTCTATAACACTGTCGGCTTCATTTAGAATGTTTTCCGGAGTTAATGTGTCGCTAGATGATTCCATTTTAATTCGAAGCCGAAGCACTCAAAATCAGATAGTATCACACTTTATCGTTTCCAAAAATATTGTCAAGCAAAATTAACAAAGTTCCCGCCAAATCACTTTTTTAAATTTCTTTCATTTTTAAATCAGAGGTAGCAGCAATCATTTTTTAAATTTGGAACAAGTAGGATAGAAACGAATAATACGTACGTAAAAAAAAATAGTATTGATATCGGCTGGCTGAATAGAGCTAATCCATTGAGATTGGCACCTTTTGGTGCGATAAAAAAAATAAACTGTGCAATAATGAAATTTCATACATTTTTATTGCTCTAGAGCATTGAATACTCGCTTTGTACTGCTTTTTTAGTGTGATTGTGATGAAATTAAAGCATAGTTGGAAGAAAAATAATTTATTATATTCTTAGATATTGAATTTTTAACTTGTCATCTTGATTTTTTTTTGACCTTTGTAACTTAAGAACAAAAACATTTAAGCAAGCATCTGTATTTAATTTCAGGCTTCATTACATTAGCTGTACCTACATCGCTCACTGACGTACTGTGTCTTATATCATATGCAAAAAATTACATTTCCAAGTTCATTTTATAAATTGGTCGACTATTACTCATAAATTTGTGAAGCCTACTTAGCTGTGATAGTTTTCTTTTGATTTCGTTATATATACTACTGCTGTGATTATTTTATTGATAGTTTTCACAGACCCGTAATATTTTTGAATAGCCTATCCAACGATACCTCACACCAAGGGATACACGAGAAAAATATCCCCATTTTTCGTGTACGGGAGGTACCCTAAAGTCTCTGAGATGAGCTGTGGACGGACGGACAGACGGACATGGCGAAACTATAAGGTTTCTTTACTACGGAACCCTTAATCAAAAAATACCTCTGTTGTGTCTTTAAAAATAAAAGACCACTGGAAAATTAGAATTCATCGATTGCGACCTTGTTTAAATGTACGATTATTCTATTTCAATGTGTAGATAATTCGCATTTTCTTTACATACTTGATGGGGAAACATATGCAAGGCATTGAAAAACATATACTTCTTTTATTAGTCCAAAAGACTAAATGACATGACAAACGTCCGCACCAGCACTCGTGACAGCCGCGACTGAGCTCTGTCCAATCCTGCCCGAGAATCCCAGTAAAATCGTAATGTCAATGTGCGCGTGCAAAATGGCGCTTTGTTCGTAGTGGACCGCCGCCGCTGCTTACGTACTTTGTGTCGAAAGTATGATTTAAGTATCTTAAGACCACTTTTGTTTTAAGTTCATTGATTATTGCCGAGCCAGGGAACATAAACGGTGGTTCTGTTTCCGCTTCTCAGAAAAAGTTATGATAGCTTCCTAGATTATTTATTTAGACTTCATGCACAAAAGGTACAAAGGCGGACTTAATTAATGCCTTAGGCATTCTACGGGTGGTGAATAGATAACTTGACAGGTGCATTGTATAAAAATATAAAGAAACAACACATTCATTCATTTTATTATTTTAAAAGAGCTTTGATTTAAATTAAGCGTGTTTGCATACACAAGAAATTCTCCCTCAAAGTTATCCGGACGCACTGAATTAACTTCAAGCAGAAGTTTTTAAAAACTACGAAGCACGTGTGCTCTCATTTCCTGCCATTCTCTTCAGGAAGCAATTTTCTTTATTTCTTAATCGCCTACGAAAGTTTATTTTCAAGTTATTTTTCTTATGTTATCTCACACAAAATTGCTTCTTGTCGTGGCGAATGCGGTGGAATTATAGCAAAAATACAAAGATTTATTTTTAGGGACCTGATCTCAAAATATTACGATATGTAAATAAAGCAAAAGTATGAATCTTAGTACAATTCCCTTATATTTTCATCGCTTGACCTCGAGATTCACTACTCCGAATAAACGAATGTCTGAAAACACCAACTTCGAGACTAAGTGAGGTCGCACTAAAACTGTCGCCTCCTACAAAAGTTTTGTAGCCCATATAATTATAAGTATATTATTCTCGTATCCTGGCAAGATGCCGCAATGTTCGTTACGCACAAACCTGTACAAGGCCTTCTTGAAGTCCTCAAGAGCGCTAGAACATCTTTGGTTTGAAGCCAAATACTTGTTCCTTTCCTTCTACGCGATTTGTAAAGTTACAAAACCTGATTTTCATATTCTCTTCGCAGGCGAGTATTCTACGTGTCTCAAATGATTTTATTTCTGTAAGTTGGTTTGTACAAACACTTTTAAATGTCGAACATATTTTTTAAAACTTGATGAGGTCGGCGTTTCCTATCTGACTACTCTGAGAAGAAAGGCCGAAACAAGTTAGCTGCAAATTACTCAAGATCCAATAAAAAACGGGGCGGCACGTGTATATTGGTGAAGGAGGATTTCGTTTTTAGCCCTTTACAAATAACAAATGAAATGTCTAGCGATTATTCTTTCGAATGCTGCGGCATAGAAGTGCCGAGTCAAAACTTAATACTAGTATGTGTTTATAGAATCCCGGATTCCGATGCTGGTATATTTCTAAAAAAAATGGAAGTTTTGTTACACAAATTAACTCATAAAAATAGGAATCGTATCGTAATATGCGGAGACTGGAATATTGATATTCTAAAAGACACTACACAAAAAAGAGAATTAATATCTATTTTGCATAATTACAACTTATTGACACATATTAAAATGCCCACTAGGAAAAAAAGCTGCATAGATCAAATAGCCAGTAATATCTCGATCCCAGACACAAAAAGCAGTATACATAACCTAGCCCTCTCAGATCATGATACTGGGCAGTCATTAACGTTCTTTCTTCCGATATCTAATAATAAGCCGAAGATGCCAAATTTCATTTATGAAGTCAAAAGAGATTACAATAAAAACAATATTAAAAAATTTCTTGACTGTATATCTGCTTTAAGTTTTAATGAAATATATGAAGAAAGAGATTTCAACACTGTATTTAACATATTTCATGACCTATATATTCTCTTTTACAAACTATGTTTCCCAGAAATAACAATAAAAAAATATAATAAACCAATAAAAAATAAATGGATAAGTAAAGGTATAAAAATATCGTGCATAAAAAAGAGAACTTTATATTATAATTACCAACATGATGCCTTAAGCAAAAAATATCATAAAAGAAGATACCTGACCTATTCTAGAATTTTAAAAACATGTATATCACATTCACAATTGATAAATAACAAAAAATATTTATATAATTCTAAAAATAAATGCAAATCAACATGGTCTATTATAAAAAATAATATAAATAATAATGATAATTATAAAAATGACATCAATGAATTAATAATAAATGATAATATAATTAATGATCCTTATGACATGTGCAATCAATTTAATAACTATTTTATAGAAATGACCAATAAATTCAATCATAGCAATAGTAATAACGTAAGTAACATTGACATTAACACTAACACTGGCAGTATCTTTTTGACTCCAGTGAATGAACAAGACATTATAAAAATTATCAACTCTTTAAATGATACTAACGCTACTGGATATGATGAAATAACCACAAAAATAATAAAACTAAGCAGCAAAATCATAGTAGAACTTTTAAGTTATTTAATTAATTTGTCATTTGAGACAGGCACATTTCCTACTAGATTAAAACAATCTATTGTCAAACCGCTATACAAAAAAGGTAACCGCACGGATATGTCCAATTATAGACCCATTACATTGATCCCTATCCTATCAAAGATTTTTGAAAAGGCAATGTACGGGAAAATCATTAACTTTTTAAACAAAAACAGCATTCTTACTGAGAACCAATTTGGTTTTAGGAAGAATAGTTCAACATCTCTTGCTTGTTTTACTTTGGTCAAACTGATTTCTGAAGCCCTTAATAATAAAATACCTGTATTGTCAGTGTTTTTAGATATGAGCAAAGCATTTGATTTTGTCCCACATAATCGCCTACTTTGCAAAATGGAGAAATATGGTATAAGAGGCAAGGCACATGACTGGCTTCAAAGCTATTTATCGAGTCGCCAGCAAAGGACAGTAGTAACAAAAATTGATAATAACACAAACAAAACATACAGTTCAGATTTAAAAATAAATAGCTGTGGTGTTCCTCAGGGAAGCGTATTAGGGGCCCCATTATTTATTATATACATAAATGACTTTTGCAAGAACCTAAAACATAATTGTACACTATTTGCTGATGACACTACTCTAACAATAAAATCTTCAAATAGAAATGACCTAGAAACTGACACTAACAATGAAATACTAAAAGCAATTAAATGGATGGAATCTAATAATTTACGTGTAAATATTGAAAAGTCAAAGTTAGTACAATTTCAAACATACAATTCTTTAGTAAAACCACCGCAAATACATTATAATAATACAATTTTGGAACCTATACCTTCAACCTTATTCTTGGGAATAGTTATTGATGAAAAATTAAATTGGAAAGAACATGTAAAAAAAGTCTGCACTCGTCTCGACAAATTTGTGTTTGCGCTTCGAAGACTCAAAAGAATAGCCAGTAAAGAAACAGCCCTAAGTGCTTATCATGGCTATGTTGCATCAGTGCTGCGTTACGGCCTCGTGATATGGGGTAATTCAGTAGATGTGAACAGTGCATTCATTGCACAAAAAAAATGTGTCAGAGCTGTGTATGGAGCTGAATATTTAGATCATTGTAAGCCATTATTTAAAGCACTAAAAATTCTTCCACTTCCTTGCCTATATATTTTTGAGATTTGTATTTTTATTAAAAAGTATTCGCATATGTTCCCATTGTATGAACACATTTCTAAAAGAGTGAAAAGCAGAAGCCCAAACAAATTACTTGTACCTAGCCAGAGATTACAATTGTATAGCAGGAATTCCAATTGCATGGCAATCAAAATATTTAACAATTTACCCGCACGCATCAGAGTGTTGCCCACTAATAAATTTAGGAAAACAATATTTGCCTGGCTTTTAGACAATTGTTTCTATTCAGTTAATGAATTTTTAAATAATAAATTTTGACATTTCATTTTATTCATACTTATTTACACTTGTTAACTTGAATTGACTATTATTTTTTTTTTTTAAGCATTTGACATTATATAATTATTAAATTTTGACATTTCATTCATAATTATCTTGTATAAAAATTATCTATTTTTTTAACTAAACTAATTTATAATATTGTACGCCTCAAACGTCGCGCGCACACCATGTATGCGTAAGCTATTGTGGTTTCTATTGTGTCTGCTTGTTGATGCGCAATGGGGGAATATAGCCTCTTCTTAGCGTTCGATGACAAACTACTTCCTATAGTTATATTGTTGTGGCCTAGAACTTCGACACTTTGATTTTGTAAGTTACTTTAAATATTTCTACACCGGCAACGGTAGTGTATGTGAAACTGTTTATTATTAAGATCTTAATGTACCATATACTCAGAAATAAATATATCTTATCTTATCTTAACAAACTCAGAGGTCACAGTCTCTTTTAAAGTCCAGACAAAATCTTGGTTAGATCATGTGAAGACCATGTAGACTGATGTCTGAAATGGTCTTTTGAGGAAAGAACTAGCCAGATTGATTGGACCTGTCCAGTCAGTGCACGCAACAAAGTATAAGCACTCAGAATTTGCTTGTGTTATATTAAGATACTTTAAAATCAGAACATTTAAAGCTCATTTGAACATTTATAAGGTATAATTTAAAACTTTTATAGAACTTATAAGTTATTATGCCGTATAACTAAAGTAAAGTTAAAAGCAGAAAGCTTTGTTTACCTAAAAACTATTTCTTTCTAAAACATTAACATTATTCAGTAACGTCTTTTATAATTCCACGAATGTTTTAGCACATATTTTATTCAAGCCGAGCTAAAGGATTACGGACTTTTTAATCTCCATCAAAAGAGATTTTAATTTTCAAAGTTTATTGTTATTTTTTTTACTGCATTTTTAACGGCCCATGGCGGATTAGAAAGGCAGGAATTTTGACTGTCTGATGTATTTAATACAAAAAAATGTTGTAGGAATGTCCCTACATACATTTGCTGCGAAAAAGTCCTAGTTAAATAATTTCACCGGAAAATTATGTTCATTATGGTAGCAGTAATGTTGCTTGAAAAGTCCAAAAAAACCCAAAAGAGCAAAAAAAAAAATAGGGCTGTCAAAGGGCCCAAAAGCAGTTTTTTGCCTAATTCTCGTAAAGTTTTGAATTTACAGCAATTTGTGCTCAACGCAATTTTGTTCAATTGTGCACAAAAAAGTCTTATTTAATATTCACAAATTTTCAATAGTTTAAGTTGTAATAACAATACCAGTAATAACGGTTATTTTCCCGGGCTATACAGTACCGTAGCGTCAACTCTTGGACTATAACAAGAGTCTGTGACACCAGTATAAAATAAAGAATAGAAACGACATTACGGCTCTCCAAAGATTTTTCAAAAAATGAATGAGCATGATTAAAATAGTATTTTTCTTAAAATCATCATCATATGCCTGCCCTTGTCAAATGTCACTTGAGGTCGGTGCAACACGTTTTCTTTTTCCATACCGTCCTGTCCCTCATCACGCCATCACTGACTCTATTTTCTTTCATATCACTCCACACACAGTCCATCCATCTAATCTATGGCCGTCCCCTCCCTCTTCATCCATCCACATTTATATTCATAACTCTTTTAGTAACATGCGTTTCATCCCTCCTCATCACATGACTATAACAGGACAAACGGTTTCCTTTCAACTATTCTGTCACTTTAAAACTTCCTATATACTTATTTCTCACTTTATCCATTCTCGTCAATTCGCACATCCATCTCAACATTCTCATCTCTGCTACATGCAATCTCTTTTCATCCATATTTTTCACAGCCCAACATTCATACCATCCATACAGTAGACAGGTCTAATCACGGACTTATAAATTTTCCTCTTTAACTTGAGGGGCATCTTTGGGTCGCAAGTTGTTCAAGTGACCTGTCGCCATTTGATCTATCCCGAGTTGATCCGGTGCGTTACGTTTCGGTCTAACTCGCCATCCTCCAAGCGACCCTAGATACCGGCAGTCAGAGCATATCGGTATGGGGTTCCAGCGAGTGCTATAGGCACATAACTGAAGAGACCGCCAAAATCGCAGAACAAGTATTCAAGTAACGGTAAAAAGTAATTTTTCTTAAAATATCGTTATGATATTTAATTTCAAAAGTTTTCTGAAATGAACTAGCAAGTTATTAAAGATATCAAATTAAATTTTTGTTCCGTGTAAAAGACGAGACTTCAGAAGGTGTTGAATATCACTTTTTAATAAGGATCTATGCAAAATCCCGTGTCCCGCAATGAAGTTATTTATTTTGTGGCCCACGCTTATTTTTTGAAGAAAAATACCATACCGAGTGGCATTTCTTGGGAATTTGCAAAGGAACTTATACGATTCTATATTATATGCATGCATATTTTATACTTTTACGATTGAGTGTTTCTCGAAATACATCTCTTTCATCATTAATTCATGTTTGAGGATTCTTCCTGGAAGGTGAATGAAGATGTCTGTCAAACTCAACTCCAGTTTTATTATAAAGGTAAATTATGATGGACTTCGGTAGTATTGTTTTCAATTTTGAAATATTTACATAATTTCAATAAAACATGAAATGAGTAGATACTTTTACTAGGTTTAAACTTTAACAAAAAATAACAAAGTCGTTTTTATATTTTAACGATATTTTTTCTCATAAAAATATTCTTCTAACATTTGACGGGTAAAAGTAACAAAACACACGATCAACTGTTCCATATTTCGCAGTCCATAGGTGGCCACAGTGTAGTAAAGCCGCGCTAGAGATTCTAAGCTAGTTTTATAGTGTGGGCTGCAGGCTGGTTGATATGTCAACGTCGGACACATCCACCGCATGTCGTTAGTTTTGCGGGCGTATTGTTTTACTTTGTCAATGGGACTACTGCCTGTGGTCACACTGTTTAACTATTCAAATTTTCATGCTTTTGTTTTAGTAAACGATTGTTTTTCTATCGATTCGTTTGATTTGTTTGATAGAGAAAGTAGGACGAACTTTGTTCTGAATGAAATCTATTTTCGATATCGTCAGCAATATAAATCTTTTGTTGTATTACGTGGAACACACACACGTGGAACTAATTGCATTAGTTCATATACATGGTAATTTCGGCTTGTATGATTATATTAATTCCTCGGAAGCCGAGCGGGCCTATTAATGTTATTGTGATTTAGCTATAAACTTAATTATCGGTTCAATTTGAATCACTACACCCAACTACTATTTCGTTATAATCCTTTGTATAATATCAATGTAATTAGTTAATTCTGACACATTACTACTTGCCGCTTCATAAGGGGTTTCTAGAGTAATAATCAGAGTAGGGTATATTAAGAGGAAATATGGACAGAAAGCACCGACTGAATTTCCTTAGTAAAAGTCATATTTCGAGGTTTGGTTCTCGTGTTTTACCGCCTCCAATATCGGACCAATTTAAAACATATTCCCCTATATTTTCCTTTTACATTTATATTTGTCAAATTTGTACTCTAAGCCTCTGTTGACAGCGCAATTTTACCATTTTGGAGGGTTCTAGTGCTTCTAAAGATAATTTATCATCAAAAAGTAAACACAGGGGCATAGTATATATCTTTATTTTTCAGTTTGTGGAAAGTCTTTTAAATTGGTCCAATATTGGAGCAAAACCCTGAATTGTAAGTTTTTACTTAGGAAATTCAGCCGGTGCTCTCTGCCCATATTTCCTCTTAAATGCTACCTGAATATTGTTTACAAAAGTTATTTCTAACGAATAACATACCTTAGAAATATAGTAAAGCTTCCTTTATAAGAGATCCTTTCATTAATTGTAGCTAGTTGCGCTGACAATTTATAAACTGTAGGATCCAGTTCGATCTTCATGAGTAATATTTTATACCTTATCGAGTCATTGTATAATATTAGGATGTTATCCTTCTCATTCTGCAGCTTCAGGTAAGTTATTCGTGCTGTGATCCCTTAAGTGCATCGTTATGCAAATGCCAAATGTACAGCCGTATACGAAGCCGTACATTTGACATTCACCATCACTTACGTTTACGTCCTACGCAGGTAATGAATACATGCGCAGCTCTGATTGCATGTTACAGCCTCTGCCAATTAAACGGCGCTCCAACCAATTGCCTTGCCTTAACCACACATCGGAATGAACGGTTTATTTTGCTACTGAACTACCTCACTTTATTTATTTATTTAACCATTAATGTACACACACATAAAAAAGAGACAAGAAGAAGAAGGAACAGAAAATAGGTACAAAGGTACGCTTATTTCAAAGAAATCTCTTCCAGCATACCTGCGAGAGGAGAGTTGAAAATAAGAAATGTAGATACCGTGTGTAGAGGGGCAATAAAAAGAAAAACATCAAACAATTTACTATAAAATAGAAAAAAAAAATATAACTAACTAGCTGTCCCACGCGGCTTCGCTCCCGTCAACTGGCTACCTACCTACCCATCAACCCTACCTACTCTACATACATGATTGTTGTGTAATTAAACCGTTTACGCAGCGCACGCAACGGAAGCTCTCAAAAAGGAATAATTTTGCCCGTTTTTGCAACATTTTTCATTTATGCTCTGCTCCTGTTGGTCGTAGCGTGATGTTATATAGCCTATAACCTTCCTCAATAAATGGACTATCCAACACAAAAAGAATTTTTCAATTCCAACCAGTAGTTTCTGAGATTAGCGCGTTCAAACAAACAAACAAACTCTTCAGCTTTATAATATTAGTATAGATTAATAAATACTCTCATAAACATACATATTAATAAATTAAATATATATATATTAAATAAATAATAATAGCACTGACACTGACACACTAATAGCACTTAAAGAATAATGGAAATGTTTTGGTTCTCACTTTACCAAACTTCCGCAATTTTTTACAAATGATTTTTTCTGAAACTTAAGTCGTTACAATACAGTGACGAAATACTGGCTGGTAACGGCTTCAGAGTATAAAAATACCTATTAGATATAATGTTTTAAAGTTTGGAGCTCTTTAGTAACTTTGCTCATTTAAAATAAGCGACAGAAAAATGTTTGAATTAAAACCTCTTATTTGTAAGCTTTTGGGCTCAACATGAAAAGTTAATTGTTGGAACTAAAGATGAGCATAATCTTGTAATAATGAGCAAGTCTTTGTCTAGCTGTGTAGATTAGACAGATCAAAGGTAAGCCAACCTCACTAATCAGTGCATCGTAGATAAATCTGAAAAGACATGGCCTTGTGAAAGAAAATAGGCAGGTAATTACAAATCTGTAAGATCCTTGAGTATATATTTCAAGTACATTTGCAGAACTAAGATTAGTAGAAAAGTAGTTCAAATTACGAATGTAAGTGAGACGGAGAGTCCTTGAGTGACCTCTAAGAGACAAGCGTGGGTGGTCGGCGCCACGTTGTTTATCTAACTACTTAAACGAAATTATCTCCTTTAACCTCAGTTATAAATCACGAAAGATCAAGGATCTTTTTATTTTATTATTATCGCATTGTTCTAGTCGTCTAGTTTGCATTATTTTGCAATCTTTATGAAAGTGAAACTGAAAAGTTGACCAGACTACAGACTTTATGAATGTCAAAAGATCACCTACACATAGCGAGAGCGCTTTTCCGGCTAACATTGCATTGACATTTCATTGAAATCTGCGTCGTATTCTACATTGTTTTTTCTTTGAAATCTGCGTCGTATTCTACATTAATATTTCATTGAAATCTGCGTCGTATTCTACATTGACATTCATTAAGTTTATTTTTATTTTTTATAGCCTTATGTTTATTCATGAGAGCGTTGTATTAATGCCTAGTACCCACAGCTCTCTAAAAACAGTATCTGCTTTTTTTGGGTTATTTTCAGTAGATCCATAACTATAGGCATATTGGGTTTGAATTCATTTGAATTGTAAAATTATTATAACTTTTTATTATTTCAATTAAAATTTTATGTTGGAATATTGAGGTCAGAATAACATGAGATTTATTTTCGTGAGAGTAGTGAAAAACAACGTAAAAGTCATCAAAAATGGCAATATAGGTCAATTTGTTTTGTTTTTGTAGTGTTCTAGATTTAGGTCTACTGGAGACATTTTTTATTTTTCCTTTGCCTCTAATAATAATTTTGCAAATGTCATGCAAACCTGTTATTTGTATGGTTACTAAAATGCCGATTTTATATGTTATTTTATTTGAATTGTAAGTGACAGTGCTGTTGGAGAGCTTATTATAAATAAATAAATAAACAATAATAACGAACTAAACGTTTTGGGAATACTTTCAATATGCGTACAGCTAAGGAGTGCAATTTCCTGATAGCTATAATCTTCGGGTCTTCAACTCAAAAGTTAATAAGATACTTCTACGCAAGAGTGCTTAACCGACCACATCATAGCTTACCATCAGGCACAGATAATATAATACTAGCATACAGATGATGTAGCATACAGGTGATCGAATCAGAAATGTGGAGATCCGCGAGAGAACCAGGGTAACCAACATAGCCCGAAGAATTGCCAAACTTAAGTGGCAGTGGGCAGGGCACATTGCTCGCAGAACGGATGGCCGATGGGGGAGAAAGGTTCTGGAGTGGAACAACCGGAAGACGTTGCGATGGAAGGCCTCCCACCAGGTGGACCGATGACCTGGTGAAGGTTGCGGGGATCCGCTGGATGTGGGACGCACGGGACCGGTCAATGTGGCGACGCTTGGGGAGGCCTATGTCCAGCAGTGGACGTCTTTCGGCTGATATGATTATGATACAGATGCCTCATCCCATACAAAGAAACCGTGCCACGTAACTAGCGTTTTTCATCTGATTACAACGATAATTTTTTGTAAATAGATCACCATCTAATAATCAATCGAGATCGATAGATAAATCAAATAATCAGTATAATCAGTACAGTACGTGGGGACAGTTTCTTTGAATGGGATGAGACACCACTGCATCAGGAGAGATAGTGGGCAAGCGTGAGACAATTTCAAATAAATAAAAAATACCTTTTGTACCTCAATGGAATAATACTTTTCAACACACTTGCTCATAAAGTGTCTCTAATTTCACCGCAATTAGGCACATAATGACACCTGTTGTCAAACTGTGACTTTTTCATTACTATTATTCACAAGTGAGATAAAGAGTATTTTTTTTTAATTTATTGGTTGAGTTGCTTTGTTCTTAAAAAAGTTTCGATACAAAAAAGATCGTGCTCAATAGATAATTTCAACTTGTACGTGTTTAATAAATAAAACTTTCACTTAAATATAACTTTTGTTTTTGTCTGTAATAAGGAAAACTTGAAATGCCCCATTTTGTACGTGGCTAAAACGCTATTCGCGAAAAGCCAAAAAAAACATAACTCATTATTTTTAGTCTATGGCCGATCGCCATGGTTAGATGCGCGCGCATAGGAAAACTGATTAATTTTGCCCGCCATTGCGAAAAAAAATTCACAACTCGTTTTCACTGTTGGAAATGATTTTTTTGTATTATTTTCTTCACAAGTGTGTTGAAAAACGTCGTATGATACACGTGTGTATTGATGATTACCGTCCTCGGCTCTCTTAAGAAGCTCACCTAACGGCTCGGGTCTCAATGGTGCCTCAGCGGTAATCACCAACATTACACACTTGTATCATAATGTACTATTATACTCAAAACTTATGAAAGATTGCCTGATTTTACATCAGTGTCAAGATTTTATACATAGTTGGGATCGGGATACGCCGCAGGGTTGGGTTACACAACAAATCCTTTGATCGCGTATTGTGTGATCATTATCCGCCGTATAAACCTGAGTTAAACACGTGAAACAGAAGAATGGAAACCCATCATCAAAGGGTAAAAGATAAGTGTTCAAGGATATTTAAGGGTACGTAACGATTTAAGCCATAACATAATGTGTACGAGGAAAAGGTTTACCAGTATTCACACAGAAATGTTAAATATCCCGTTGCATAATTAATAGAAACATACTTATTCTTGATCCCTTACTTAGAAAGGAAAATGAGACTGAAATAATAATTATTACTAACGTGGGTTGTAGATACTTATTAATGAACTAGCTGTCCCACGCGGCTTCGCTCCCGTCAACTGGCTACCCTACCTACCCTAAATACATGAATGTTGCGTAACTACCGTTTACGCAGCGCACGCAACGGAAGCTCTCAAAAAGGAATATTATTTCCCGTTCTTCCAATATTTTTCATTTATTTGCTCCTATTGGTCGTAGCGTAATGTTATATAGCCTATAACCTTCCTCGATAAATAGACTATCCAACACAAAAAGATTTTTTCAATTCCAACCAGTTCTTGAAATTAGCGCGTTCAAACAAACAAACTCTTCAGCTTTATAATATTAGTATAGATTACGTATAGACATACAGAAGGTATTTAATGAAGCCATGTGAGTTACGTTGCCTTAATTACCAATCTGATTACTTACTAAGCTTCCTTGAATATGATGCAAGTAATTTATTAAAGAAAATACGATACAAATTGTATTAACATTGTTAATAGCTCGGGGCGGAATATGATTTTAATATTAACCAAGCAAAACGCCTCCTCGTTACTTGTTAACTAGATTTAATTGTAATTAGACAAATTCTACCGACTTGTTGAAATATACGTGGATTTTGGTATATAATTTTTATACCATTAAGGTATAAAACATATACACGGTTTTTTCTTTTTAGTGTAGGTGTCGATATTAAGTAGGTACCTGGAATAGGGATAAAAAGTTGGTTCACGTTTTTTGGATTATTTTGATCTGTATTTACATGAAGGAATACACGGTCCAAAGAAATTAATATGAGGCACATCGAGTAAGGTATAGTTCAGCTTTGAAGAGCTTGATCTCTAAGTATCTAAACCTCGATGTTAAGTTTTTGACAGAGGTTCACTTGTTTTTTAACCAAGTTTCCAAAGGTGGCGGTTCTATGTTCGACTGTATGTTCTTTTTTTTGTTTTTCTTCACCGGTTTCAGCGTCAATTTGTGGACTGATTTTGAAAATTCTTCTGGTGTTTGGAACTCCCTAGGTGGTCCCATTGTCGCCGAGTCAGAATTTGATGATGGGAACCCATGGAAATCGAGAGAACTCCTCAAATATTATAAGCAAACATATATATACAATCATTTGCGCTCAGAAAGTATTATTTGGTGAAGTGGAACTGATGAAGAAGACCACAGATCGCCACTAGAACTCCTTAAAGATAAGTATGATGCGAGTAGAAGATATCTCGAAAGATAACCGACTATGATGAAGCAAGCTATATTTATAAATAAATAATACTGATGAAAATGGTCCCATCGAACTGATCTGATGATCAAGCCGGAAGGACGCACTGGAACTCCGAAATAAAATAATAATAGTCGTGTTTGGGCTTATTAGAATCGTCATAAGATGTACTTTGGCAAAAAAAATATGTTCATGTAAAAAGTAAAACTAAAAGTGAAAAAAAACCGTCTTCCAAAAAAAACACTACAAAGCGAAACTTTACTTTCTTATCCGAACTCGGTGTCGAAAAACAAAAAACAATAGGTACCAAAGACAACGACTTTGGAAAAGATACCTAGTTATTTTTCGCTTTGTAGTGTTTTTTTTTGGAAGTCGCTTTTCCTATGTATGACTTAGTAACTTTATTTTCGTTTGACTCCCTCAAGCTTGTAGCCCTCCAACATCATTTCTTGGAAGCACGACAACACTCTGTGGGGAATACATTACATGTTTCTATCGTCTGTAGTGCTTAAGGCAATTCGTCGTGTGTTAGGCAATCAGACCCGGAACATTTTTTATGCTGTTTTTGTATAGCCCTTACATATATTGTATTCATTCCAAAAATATGGCGTAAGAGCTCTTAACACAAATATTCTTAGTAATATCTCCCCTCGAGTTAATTACATTGACAATTATAGCTAGTTATTTTTAACATAACTCAAGGGTTTTTTTCTGTTTTTATGGCAACTGATTGGAGGAACTTTCCTTCAAAAGGAATCAGAATAGGCCTAAGTTCTTGGGGATTCCTTAATATGTATATTCAAACGATCTTAATGCATTCACTATTCTTGAACTGAATGTCTCAAACAGAGACTAATATCGTCTGTGAATACAAACGTATTGATTAGCCACATGATTCTCCATTAGCCGTGTACACTGCTCCTAATCTAACCGTAACCGAGATCGTTTATCTCAGTTCGAGGCGAAGTGCACGGCGTAACTGACTAGCGAAGCCTAGGGGCTAGCACTTATAGATACTTATAACAACTAAAAGGAACTAAGAGCATTTGTGTAACCTTATCTTTTATAACTATTATTACTAATCGCATAAAAAGGAACTACCGATTTCAACCGTTTAATAAAATCCAATCATTTAAGGTGCAAGTTCACCGGGGCACCGAGCCTCTGCCGCGTCGCGATCTCGAGGGGTGTGTTCGCGGGCGAGACCGAGACATGTGTCGGTCACAAACTCTCCTCGATTTTAATCGTTATAATCAATTTAATTGTTTAAAATTATTATTCCACCTTGCTATGGCAAGCCAAGTTATGAAATTATTATTGGAAGAATACGACAATATGATATTATATTATTATTATAAAAATAAACAAATATTGGCTATCAACGAATTATATACAACTAGAGGCCAAAAATATCGTTTCCAATATGGATTACTAACTAAACTCAGTAAAAAAAATGGTTATTTAACTGCTAAAGGACAAAATGTTTGGGCATATCGAGCCCGATGTGTGACACCACTCGTCCGTAAGTGACCGGCTAGCGGTCTTCTGTCGCGCGGTGCGGTCGAGCGTCGCGGTCTCGCGTCGCGGCCTCGCGTCGCGGCCTCGCGGTTAACTCGCACCTTTAGTGATACCGACGTGACGAGGTGGGTCATTCTTAACGATTACTTTGACTTTGACTTGGACATGATAATATCAAATTACCATGAAAGACGACATCAATTTAACCAAAATGGCAGTACGAACTGTGAGAACAGCAACTTCACTGAAAACTCTACGATGCTGCTGAGGTTTATACATTTTTACTTGTTGCCCAGTTTAAACCAGAGTCGCGTTAGCGGTTGAAAACATTTTGTAACGATAATAAAGTTGCCCGCTGCGGGAGACGGGATTGAGACAAGGTAGACAGAGCGTCGCCGCGGCGCAAACGATGTTTACCCACACAAGTACACATCGCATTTGAAATAGAAATATTTTCCATACCAGGACCGCTGCGCCGAATTGTAGGTCAGTTTGTTTGTGCGTTTGTTGTGCGCTCTTACAATTAGCGGATATACTCGGATGCAACGTCAGTACCCAAATGATTAATGGCTATATATATATGGTCAAAAATTGTGTAGAAAAGAAAGAAGCACCGTTTTTGTGGACTGTTTATAAAAATATTACAGTTTTACTTTTATTTTTCCAATAAGTATATTATAAAAGCCCGTTTTCATTCGCTCCTTGTTTTATTAACTGAATAGGGGCGCTATTATATTTTTGGTATTCGAGACGAATACCAAATACACAATTTTTAAAGGCCTTTAGGTTATAACTAAATAAATCAAAAAGATATTCTGTTACAACAAGTAAAATTTCAAAATTTTAGAAACCCCCGACGCATTTTTATTTCATGCTACATAATTTATCTAGTACATAGTAGATACGCTTCGATCGGCAATCTATTGAACACGTAATTATGACACGATATCTTGCGAAAACACCCCGATTCAAACAGTAAAACGCCCATAACTTTTGAACGGCTGAACCGATTTTATTCAAACATAGCTAAGAACACTCTCATTTAAGTCACCTATTAAACAAAAAAAAACTAAATCAAAATCGGTTCACCCGTTTGGACGCTATGATGCCACAGATAGACACACAGATACACAGCAACACACGTCAAACTTATAACACCCCACTTTTGCCAGCGGTGGTTAAAAATATATGTATACACAAGTTTTTTACCTCTTCTTTATATTAGGTTTTTAAATAATTTCGTAGGCGCTCGTCTCGTGCCATTTACAAGAGGTAAGTATAAAACCACTCATATGAATTCTGTCTACATTTTACCTCAATATTTTTCCTAATTTCGTTATGTAAGAGTTAAAAAAATGCCCGTTTTTATTTCCCTCGGGTGTGTGATTTATCAATGTACCGCTGCTGACTTATAAATTAAATCTCAGCATTTTGTTTGGATGGCGAAATTATATTCTTATAAACGGTTTTAACCTTATTCAAAAGCCTTTCATTGTGATCTATTTACGTAACAAATGTCCGCACCCTTCGTGTTAGGAAGGATTTATTGTTATCACGTTCAAATACGTGTCTGTGTTGTATTGTTCACTTTCACTAATTTATTTAACTCCGTCGGACCTTTATTAAAACACCCAATCGTCCCAAATTTTATCCGCCAAAGATTTTGCAATTTTGCTTCTAGACAATGATAGGTATCTACGTGAAATTTAACCTTTTTTTGGCTAGTACGTTTTTAATCATATTTTTCTACTCGCCTATAGCAAAGAGAAAACACACCCGCTTAGTTATTATAATGAGAACTGAAACGAGTAGCGGTATTTAATTAAATAAGTCGTTTGTCGGGTTAGTTTACCTCGGAATTTGCCAAGTAATTATAACATGAACTAAACCATTCCATCATCGTTTAGTAAGAAGGGCGAAAGCATATTGTAAAAGGTTTGTGTGTTGCTAAACTAGCATAGTATTTTTTAAGTTATTATTATTTCGTTTTAATTATAAAGTTCTTAATCGTTAGGTATCTACTATACTTCAAATAGTTTAAATAGAGTTATCGAAAGCATATTGTAAAAGATTTGTCTGTTGCTAAACTAGCATTGTACTTTTTAAGTTATTATTATTTCGTTTTAATTATAAAGTTCTTAATCGTTAGGTATCTACTATACTTCAAATAGTTTAAATAGAGTTATCGAAAGCATATTGTAAAAGATTTGTCTGTTGCTAAACTAGCATTGTACTTTTTAAGTTATTATTATTTCGTTTTAATTATAAAGTTCTTAATCGTTAGGTATCTACTATACTTCAAATAGTTTAAATAGAGTTATCGAAAGCATATTGTAAAAGATTTGTCTGTTGCTAAACTAGCATAGTACTTTTTAAGTTATTATTATTTCGTTTTAATTATAAAGTCCATAATCCTTACGAATCTACTATACCTCAAATAGTTTAAATACAGTTATCGAATGCATATTGTAAAGGGTTTGTGTGTTGCTAAACTAGCATAGTAGTTTTTAAGTTATTATTATTTCGTTTTAATTATAAAGTTCTTAATCGTTAGGTATCTACTATACTTCAAATATTTTAAATAGAGTTATCGAAAGCATATTGTAAAAGGTTTGTGTGTTGCTAAACTAGCATAGTACTTTTTAAGTTATTATTATTTCGTTTTAATTATAAAGTTCTTAATCGTTAGGTACCTACTATACCTCAAATAGTTTAAATAGAGTTATCGAAAGCATATTGTAAAAGGTCTGTGTGTTGCTAAACTAGCATAGTACTTTTTAAGTTATTATTATTTCGTTTTAATTATAAAGTTCTTAATCGTTAGGTACCTACTATACCTCAAATAGTTTAAATAGAGTTGTCGAAAGCATATTGTAAAAGGTTTGTGTGTTGCTCAACTAGCAAAGTATTTTTTAAGTTATTATTATTTCGTTTTAATTATAAAGTCCATAATCCTTACGAATCTACTATACCTCAAATAGTTTAAATAGAGTTATCGAATGCATATTGTAAAGGGTTTGTGTGTTGCTAAACTAGCATAGTAATTTTTAAGTTATTATTATTTCGTTTTAATTATAAAGTTCTTAATCGTTAGGTACCTACTATACCTCAAATAGTTTAAATAGAGTTATCGAAAGCATATTGTAAAAGGTCTGTGTGTTGCTAAACTAGCATAGTACTTTTTAAGTTATTATTATTTCGTTTTAATTATAAAGTTCTTAATCGTTAGGTACCTACTATACCTCAAATAGTTTAAATAGAGTTATCGAAAGCATATTGTAAAAGGTCTGTGTGTTGCTAAACTAGTATAGTACTTTTTAAGTTATTATTATTTCGTTTTAATTATAAAGTTCTTAATCGTTAGGTACCTACTATACCTCAAATAGTTTAAATAGAGTTATCGAAAGCATATTGTAAAAGGTCTGTGTGTTGCTAAACTAGCATAGTACTTTTTAAGTTATTATTATTTCGTTTTAATTATAAAGTTCTTAATCGTTAGGTACCTACTATACCTCAAATAGTTTAAATAGAGTTGTCGAAAGCATATTGTAAAAGGTTTGTGTGTTGCTCAACTAGCAAAGTATTTTTTAAGTTATTATTATTTCGTTTTAATTATAAAGTCCATAATCCTTACGAATCTACTATACCTCAAATAGTTTAAATAGAGTTATCGAATGCATATTGTAAAGGGTTTGTGTGTTGCTAAACTAGCATAGTAATTTTTAAGTTATTATTATTTCGTTTTAATTATAAAGTTCTTAATCGTTAGGTATCTACTATACTTCAAATATTTTAAATAGAGTTATCGAAAGCATATTGTAAAAGGTTTGTGTGTTGCTAAACTAGCATAGTACTTTTTAAGTTATTATTTTTTCGTTTTAATTATAAAGTCCAAAATCCTTACGTATCAACTATACCTCAAATAGTTTAAATAGAGTTATCGAATGCATATTGTAAAGGGTTTGTGTGTTGCTAAACTAGCATAGTAATTTTTAAGTTATTATTATTTCGTTTTAATTATAAAGTTCTTAATCGTTAGGTATCTACTATACTTCAAATATTTTAAATAGAGTTATCGAAAGCATATTGTAAAAGGTTTGTGTGTTGCTAAACTAGCATAGTACTTTTTAAGTTATTATTTTTTCGTTTTAATTATAAAGTCCAAAATCCTTACGTATCAACTATACCTCAAATAGCTTAAATATACTTATCGATATTAGTGATAAAATGTATTATACTTACTTTGCAAACATAAAACTAAACAAAATATTACGAAGAGAAGAGCATAGCTGTGGGTATAACATTTTAAAATCGCAGAAATGCCGCTTTATGTGTAATACATTATTCATAAAATTTGGTTTTCATACAAGCCGACGAGGGCTGGGGGATCAGAGGTGCAAAAATGTTTTCTCATATTCTAAATGTTCCTGTTGGTAAGTCACGGGGACGTATGAAAGTATATGGCCACATTCACTGAATGTTGCGCGAGTGTTGAGCGCCCATCCAAATTATTTCAGAGCTTTTTTCAACTGAGTACAGCCGGGTGTGTGGTTATTCTACGCCATGTGACACATTTACTGAACCCTAGACCGAAGTGGCACGAGTTTAAATAGAGCTTATATTTGTGGATATTTCATGTGAGTTTGTATGGAAGATGAAATGATTTTCCACAGATCAGTTGTGATACATAGCCGCACTTCGACCCATATGACACAAGAGAGCGCCTGAAACTATATAGTTGAATAATACGAAAATACTACTCCACAAAAAGTAAAACTATTTCAATCCATAATTCTAATCCTAACGGCATTAACAATAGAAACGGAATCAAAAGTTCTATCAGCATTGCGATTCCTATCAGTGAACGCTTGTTCAAGCTTTTCAAAGGCTTCTTGTTTTAATGTCAAAGATTTTATCTCGGCGGCGGCTGCAGCTTATTCCCGGCGATTATATCAGTTTATTAAATAAAAGAGAAACATTTTATTTATGAAAACTCGGACCGTGGTACTGAAGCTGCGTCCTATCAACTGATGGAAATTATGTAGATAAGTGAAAAAGCTCACAGCCTCACAGTTTCATTCGGAAACTGTATTTAAAATCTGTTCGCCGGCGGAATGGATTTACAAAATTGAGTGAGCGCGGCAAACAAGTTTCCGATTAGCTGCTGTCGAAAACAGCTAGCGAACAATTCAGACTGAGATAGATGACAATTTGTTGTTAAACAATTTAAATTGTTATTTCGTAGTTATTCAAATATGAATTAAATTTGTTACTATGTGAACAGAAGGTAGACTTAACATAGATAAAGTATCGGTTCTGGGGCCTACGTGTCAGAGAGCAAATCTATCAATATTCACCGAACACAGTTCTGCGCTAGCTATGCCACAGATTACTGAACAGTTACTACGTAAGCTGAGAATCCTCTACGAGGAAAACCAGATAACCGGCTTGTGGGATATTGTGCCAACTATAAACGTATAGGTACAGTACACGCTCGGTGGCCGCGCTTTACTTTCAATAGCGTCAGTAAACCCTGGTTATTGAGTTTTTCTGTTTCTTTGTGTTCTTTATAGACGTTGTTATTAGATTGTACTTGTTCTCAAACATTGTAAAGAAACTAGAGGCTGCGGCAATTTAGTTGGGACGACAGTAGTCGGTCACATGGGATTTTCTCAGTTTGATATTCGTATTGTCGGGATCTGGCATCCGATCGTGGATCGGCCGCTCGAAGGTCGTGTTTACTTTCATACAAATTGTATGCACACAATGAAGCCCTTATAATATTCTTCTTTACAGAAACTTGAATAGTTTATAAAAGGTTTTGTTGAGTAAAATGATCTGCGTTCTTTAGATATCTTTGAAAACACTTTTGAACTCTGTGACACCGAGAAAAGCCTTCGCCTTCTTAAGATCTTTTAAGAGGTGAATATATGAATGAGTAGCTAAAAGGACTAGGTACTTACACGAATAATATGATTAAATCACTGACAAACTTGAACGTCTGAGATGTTTAATTAATAAGCCTTTAAGTTAATCTTTTACAAATAGGTCAGGATTTGCTGATGGGGAAAAAATCACCTGACCTTTAATAATTATTTTGAATAAGCCTCTTTCATGGTAACTTACTACAATAACGGTACTTTGGAACTGGCTGGATAAAGGGCTAAGTAAATAAAGTTAACTAGAGCATTATATATAGATCAGCAGCCCGTAATCAAATAATCATTTTCAAATCTGAATCTGAAATTAATTTGAATAAAGAATTCGCAGCGGCATAATTATGTAACTTTCGAAAAAAGTTTTCCAATATACAACCGAAACTCAACGAAATTATGATTGGATATCAACAATGTTTGTTGAAGCGAGTTCCTACATTTCTTTTTATTTGTAACAGGGATTAAGCTTAATCTATAACAGTATTTTATTCAGAGATAAAAATGGTGTAGTTTAATATATATGACAAAAACAGATAGCTAGTAGCGAGCAGTGGAGTTAAAATGCAGTAATTTCTTGTCAGTTTTATCCACGCGCCGGGCACGCTCGCTAACAAGTGGTCGCGTGCAGCCGCGTCTAGGACCTTGTTCCTTTTTACTTTTAAATGTTAACCATAATTGCATTTAAAGGCAATTTATTCAAAAGGTTTGTTCTTCTGCAGGAGTAGATTGTTTTTAATAAATTGTCTGAATAAGTACGACGAACCGTCGACTGCTATTTCAGTATCCTGATTCCATAGGAATATAACTTGAACTTAGAGCATGTATTTGAGTAGTTTGGTAGTCGACCCTAACATAATAAAGAGATTCCGATATCCTACATTTTTAACCCCCGACGGAAAAGAGTTAAGTTTGACGTGTGTTGCTGTGTATCTGTGTGTCTGTCTGTGGCATCATAGCTCCTAAACGGGTGAACCGATCTTGATTTTGTCGAGAGTGTTCTTAGCTATGTTTGAATAAAATCGGTTCAGCCGTTCAAAAGTTATGGGCGTTTTACTGTTTGAATCAGGCTGTTTTATTAGATTGCCGATTGAAGCGTATCTACTTTGTACTACATAAGTTATGTAGCATGAATTAAAAATGTGTCGGGGATTTTTTAAATTTTGAAATTTTGTTTGTTGTTGTTTTAATAGCTAGTCATACATAATTTGCCATAGTTAATTTCCATTTCACTTTGTTTCGGGATCCGTGTAAATGTTTCAACTTCTGTGGAAACCTTCTACGCGTAAAATTTCCTACAGCGTGGATGGATCGGCTACACATTCATAGTAGCTGTTCCAAGGCATGGATTAGCTGTATCCTCGACGGTGTTGTAAGCGAATACTACTGGATTAAATAACGTAATATGGACGCCAGCAGGCAGCAGCACCGACCTGCACATTGATAACATAATACCGCGTCAGCTTGAGGCCGGATTTAGATTCAAGACAGGCATTCTGAAGCAGCATTCTTGATAATGGAAGCTCGAATAATTCCAGATGGAGATTTAAAAGTAAACCATGTAGTTTTATTGAATGATGCGGCTAGTTTCCTATTTAAGAATAAGTAAAATATGTATTATCTTAAATTATTACATTCTTGTTCTTCTTCATCGTGTCGATGATTCCATTTTCCAATTTAGATGTTGTGCTTCGACCAGAACTGAACCAGAACCAGAACGTCGACAGCCCTAGCGTTGGCCTCGCACAGGTCCTTTATGTTGCATGTGTTTGAGCAGGACAATAGATGGGGCATCGTTTGCGGTGTGGTTACAGTGTACATTGATATTTACCTATTTAGCTTGGAAACATATAATATAAATAATTGCCGTGTAAGAACTAATTCACCATGAAAACACGTGTACTTTAGATATCCATGAATGGACCTGACCAACAATGCCTTTATCCCAGTATTTACAAGCAAAATCCAGTTGATAAGGGTGCTGAAATCTGTATAAATAATAGATGTATGTAGTGCGAAACATTACATGGTTAGCAACTCCTAAGTAAACACCGAGATTGGCTCGGACATCGAGTGGCCTGTGGCCGCACAAAGCCTCGCTCCAATGTCACTTGAGATATATGTATTAGGTAGCTCCAGAATAGGCAAACATTTCTTAATACTGGCCAGATTAAGTCACAGTCTGACTTTATTTATCTGCTAGTCTATTATTATTAATAGTTTTATATAACCTACTCTGTCTCGAAATTTTCTTTGTCGCACAGATTTCAGGAATACATGTCGGACTGACTATTTATATTATTAAGACTCATTTCAGTAAATTAACTTTTATTTTTGTATAAATTACATTAACAGTGGACGCAAAAAATACATAGATAAAAGAAGATCAAAGATCATTTCCTTGCACAATGACATAATATTAGTATATTTAAATATGTATATTTATTTATATACGTACGTAGTAAGTATATTTATGTTTTAATTTAATTCGTCATAGGTTATTTTAATATTGTACACTGGATGCCTGCCCTCTATAATTGACAACTTTCTCTGTCACTCTAGGGTTTGCTGTAAGAGAACTCAGCATTGATTTAAGCTCGCCTTTGTACATGTATTTTATTATTATATGTATGTAATGTTGTTTGTTTTCGGGTTTTCAATAAAGAATTAAGAAATATTAAGATATTAACACACACACACACATTATTAACTATTTGGAAATACCTTCTAAAACTTTTAAGAAGGCTCCTCTTTGAAGCTGGTTTAAATAAAATCCTGAGTTGATTCTATTCCCAGAGTCCCAATTGGGATCAGCAATCTGTCTTCCCTTAGCAATCTGTAGAATAGTGATTTGCATTATAACTAGCCAGCTCTTCGTGCTAGGCCTGTAATAACGGCAAATTCACGGCAGCACCATTTTCTGTTTAACATTTTAATAGATCTTACCTACAGCATTTTGACCTCGTTTGTAATCATTTCTAAAACCATCAATTTTATTTCAGTCTGCTGAATATTTCGGACCCTTTCAGCCTATTTAGCTAAAGTTCAAAAGAACGTAATTTTATATCTCCGGGCCTTTTAATAGGGTTGATTATAGAATTGCCGTTTTAGCAAAACCTATGTTGGGTTAAAATAAATCTACACGGAAGAAGTCTCAAGAGTACCAATTTGGTTTTCTTAACCTCATACTAGTATTTTATGATACAAGTGAGCTAAGTTGCTCATTACACACGAGGCTGTGGGTTGCAGGCCGAGACGTAGGCGAGGGCGTAATTCAGCCGAGCGTGTAATGAGCAGAGCTTGCAAGTTTCATACGACGTTTTTCAACACAATTGCGTGGAAAAAACAAACATGTATTGCTTATATCGTTTAATTATTAAAACAATTGGTGAACGTACAATTTTCACAGCGGTATTGGATTGATTTGGATGTCAATTTCACAGTTTGTATTACATTGACGCTTGCCCTTATGTAAATGTCGGTAACACAGGAAAATCATAGAACAGTAGGAACCAAATAACTCATGCTACGATTTGTACATGGTTGTGGTTCGGGGCAAAATATTTTGCCTTTGGCTCCAAATTAATGGCTTGCGTTATTTTGTCACTGATTTTCGCCTTGTTATGAATAGAGTCTGCTTTCGGGTTTCTACATTCTTTGCTGTAATATTATAAAGCTCTTGTCGTCTACACGCACCAATATCACTGAATATTAAGGGGTTACCTTAATATTCGGTGTTATTGGTGCGTGTGCAACGAAATCAATTAATTAGTTCTAAGAAGTTACGCAATTATTTAGATACATTTAGATTAATAATATGCAACGTACCTTTGTTGCTAGGTACTGACTATCCGGAGCCTCCTTCAACGTCGGTTGGTGACAAAACAAAAGATTTCCGAAAAATATATCCGCCCGAGCCGTCTCTTCATAAATGCCATCAAGTTACAGTACGTTTTGATATCAACACCATGTTTGAGCACCACCAGGCATAGATGCACCAGAGGGTGCTGGGCTTTTATGTATTGGCGATTTCAGAGAAATACGCCAAAAACACATTTTCAGAAAATTACTGCGTATTATTCTTGCTCTTTCATTGTAGGAAACTATCGCAGGCAGCTAAGCACTTTTCGTCGCTTGCGTTTTGAGCTTCATTTCGTGTTTCTGGCGTGGTTAACTCTATCAATTGTTTACCTTTTGCACGAAAACTTAACATTTCTAAATAATCTACCACACAGCGACAAATACGATACAAACCAAATAAGAAAATTATGGGAAATGGCGCGCAAGCTTTTTTTTCACGCGTTAAACGCAAGGTGACTGAACATACAGCCTACTTCAAAATTCTAATTGTAATTGATAAAATGCAAATATTTTAATATGTCAAAAAAAAAAAAAATTGATAATAATAAAACTTTGTTTGACTTAATTAAGGATGTACACATTTATTTATTCCAAAAATGTATATCGATTTTCAGCGGCCTAAAATCTCTTTTTTGTTACTAAAGAAAAACGGTATTACCCGCTAAATTGAAAATGCTCTGTTTACTTGCAGAAAGGTACTAATTTAACTTTGTAGGGATCATTATATTACGCACTAGTGTGTAATGTTATTACGCAAGTGTGTGTTATAGCTCGGCTTATGGCCCTAAAAGCGATGTAATAAGGTTCACTTTGCGAGCAAGTCTGTTGAAAAGAATATTATGTAGGTACATACAAAAACACAAGAAACGCGCGAAAAACAGAACCCTTTTCTTGCAGTCGGCTAATAATAATCTGTGATCTTGGTTGCTAGTCCCATACCGTGTAACTACGAGTAATATTGTTTAATCCCGCGTATGTAACAAAATTCTAAATTGAGATTTTGTGACTATTTCCTGTCTTGTTACTTACGCGGTATGTTCTATCAGCGACGAATACCTGTGGCACTTATCAACACGGTTTTAGTAACATTCTTATTTATAGAAAAGGGTAAGGTAATACTTACGGGCAGCGCAAGATAAATATAGTAATACTATTTAATTATAATAATAGTGTTTGCATGTTAATGTTGCCACAAGCTAATGCATGAAATCGATGACGAATATGAAACAACTGACAGAAATATTGAATCAGGAAGATAGTATTGTATCATTTTTCATTTGATGGTCATGACAAATGTGTCGTGATTGGAGGTTATAAATATTTGTCATAGCCAATATTTGAAATCTGTTTATTCTCTAACTAATATTACAGTATAGATGGAAAACAAACTACCTACTGTAGCCCTCCTGTTGTGACCCCCTAATCATTTATTATAACACCCACGAGTGTCATCAACATACAGAAGACATGGTATAAAATATAAATACACCAACTTCTTCCATTTCCCACACATAAAAACTCAGAACATGATCTTCCCGCTCGACCTAAAATTGTAGTATCTACTTAATGGATGCCTTAAAATATAATAAATTCATCTTTTCACGTTGACACTGATTGCGAGCTATGATCCTTGAAAGTCATTTGCAATGATTCTTCCTTTCTCCTTTGTACAAATAAATTGAGCAAAATTACAAATGACAGCGAATATTTCATTACGATAAGACGAAATAAAAATACGCAAATTAAGCGTGGGATAAAACAGTAAGATTTCCATTTCTCTCGTTTATTATATTTCTTTCTGAAGTCGACTTTGTTTTCTCACTGGCATTGAAACGGTACAGCTAACACTAGTTTTAAGTGTTGAGGAATAATAAACTTTTTGTTCTTTATTAAAATCGATTTCGTAGCAGTTTTCTCTGGAGGATTAAGTGTTTTAAATAAATAATAAGTACGCAAATACACAAAAATGTACCGCATTTAATGAACAGAACGTTTGTATACTTTATTTTCCGATTGGCAAGCAATTCTCTTCAAAGCTACGTCGGGAGAAATTCGTTATTTTTTTATAGGCTCCATTAATTTGCTAAGAATTAATTAAAAAACTGAATCGGGTACATTAAAGCCCCGCCTATTGAATTAATATACCTTTGAGGTGTGATTTCACAGCAGAGAGCTCAATAAGATGTTATCAATAACATGTCACATCGGTTTAATGTATAGTGTCAAGAAAATTGGGTTCACGAGAAGCTACTCGTAGCCGAATCTTATTATCTGCAAAACCTTTCACCTGAACACAATGCGTGGAGCCAATTTCAAGTATACCTGATAGTAAGCGATGTAGACATGTATGACTCTGTGTCTTCAACAAAAGGTTATTGCCTGGTGAAAACATGTTGCATGAAAATAATAATTTGTATATTTCTTTAAGATTGTAGGAGCTTTGTAAATTCTAAAATATTATCGTCTTAGAGAACACGAGTTTAATCGAATCAGTGTTATCACTCGAATGGACTTCGTCTATTTTCAAATAACGCCGTTTAACCAATCTACTGCAACCGGCAGCAGTTAAAAATCCACGGAAAGAGCACTATGGCGTCACTAATGCCCGGTAAAATTAGTAGTGACGGTCAATTAGAGATACTTAGCGAAAGCTCACGAAGTGCCGTTCGGTCGTGCCGTGCGCTGTTCGCCGCGACGTTTTCCGGGTTGTGATGGACACCTAAAACGTGACCCGGTATTGGCACTCCCCTCGGCGGTGCCTAATCTCTCCGCCTGTCAATAAACGCCATCATGTCTCCGCCGTCGAGCTTTGTTATTGTTGTAACGACCAAAATACGACAGCCGAGACGCAATAAGGAGTCTAATTTGCTAGTCTGCGACACATTTGATCCCATTGACATTTGTGAACTTTGATGTATCAGTCAGTTCAGCAAGGACAGTGAACTATGTGCCTCTGTGTATCGTGGAGTTGGCGGTAACGGCTTAGTATTTTTACGAAGGCCTTGCGCTAGTGTGCATGTGTTGTAATAATGGCACTTTGTGAGTAGTGGGCGCGCGGTATGTGTGCGTGTGTGAATGGGCGAGGGAGCAGGTAGCGCGGGGAGGGCGGGTGCGGCGGGGCGCGGTATCGACGCGCGCGCCGCGCCTGCGCCGAGACACTCACCTGTTGCCGTGAGGCCATGGAAAGATACTCTTTCAAATTAATATGGACACCTGATACCGAAATAAAAGCAAAGTTTCAAGACCAAGGAATGAAACGTATCTTAGGCCTAAAATTAGCCAAAATTGACTTTTGTGTAAAATTTAGCGAAAGATAACTGCATGTGTGACTAACTTAGAAAACTTTTGACAACTACGAGTATATCAATTGTTCATTGTTTTGTTTATAACGTGAAAACTGATAACGCAATAAACAACCACTTTGTGAAATACAAAAGTTGACTCTTATGAGTTCGCAGTAGTGTTCATAGTTATTGCAATTAATCGGCAGCTCCGCCAAATAATATACTTGATTACTTGTTGTTTTTTATTTGAAATTATTGACTGTTGTTTACTTACAAATTATATGTTTAAATGGTTATTCTCCATTACAAATTTAAAAAGTACGAATCCAAAGCCTCAAAATTTTATTGTAAGTTCTTTTTAAATTGTAGTGTAGTACAAAATTTTAAATTGCATTCTCAACCTAACACTAAATATAGAACTGCCTAGAAATGGCAATCCATAGATTTTAAATAAAAGCTTGTATTCATGCTTATTTGATATTATCATATAATGTGAGATTATAGAAAGGAAATAATTAGTAGATATATAATGTTTAATCAAGTGACAACTGTTCACTTCCTTAATGTGATCACAGGAAACCTCTATAAATACGTTTGTATTTAATTTCCAAGTAAGTAAATCCATCTGTTTATGTTAGTGGTTGTCGGCACACGCTTGAATACGTCGCCGTGAGTGAGGGTAAGTGGTATACGATGTTTACTGTTATGGAAAGGTCCAGTTAGTTTTTGTACGAATGAATATAGATCGTCTTCATAACGGACGGCTCTCGTTTTATGATCCTCGTGAAGTGAACATTCGTCTTAGCCAAATTGTATTATATGGAACGGTAGGGTTATATGGGACAGCCGAGAAACATACGCTCTGAGGAAGCGCGCATTACACATAAACATTGACGTGTCTCGTTACGGCTAAATGGATTGATCGTAAAAAAATGCTGGATGGATATGGCGGTACAGTTAGTGCTTTTAAATGACATAGCTGTATGCGACCACGGTCTGGGTGGCGTGGGCGATTACAACTTCTCTGAACTGGGTGAACTTGAGCGTGGTGCACACCACCATGTTCCGAGAAAACGTTAATTTCATTTTATTTCAACACGAGCTATATATTAATGTACTAAATAGCGAACTTGGCTACTTTGTATATTTAACTAGTTTTTGTTTGTGGTATATTTACCGAGCTTTAATGTTATGTTTGCTACGTAGGTCCTACGAGTACTACGGGAGTGCTACGGGAGTGCTACGCAAGTGCTACGATTGCTACACGTGTGCTACGATTGCTACACATGTGCTACGATTGCTACGGAAGTGAGACGAGTTTACGGAAACTCGATATTTTATTTAGTGAAAAATAGTAGGTACTGATTCGATTTGTAAAACTAGCAACAACGGTTCTGATATTTAGAGAAGCTCTTTTACAAAATCCCCGGGTAATCCGCTTCCAATTCAAAATATAAATATTTCTCAACTCTAAGAGCATCATTTGAACTACAACCTTTCCAAATGCTGGCTCTAGATATTTTAGGGAGACAAGTTGCCAATTGATTGACCTTAGCTCAATAATTCCTATGAATGGTAGTTCTAGAAGATTAATGACCTGAAAGAGATATCAGCTGTCAGTGCCACAAAGAAAAGGTTACTCCTTGGCGATCCGGGGATATCTTAAGACGCGATTTAACGATGACGTCAACAGGAAGATTAGTTGCTCTTTGCCCCTTGCAAATAAAAATATTCCTTGAACCATTATGTTCACCAAACTTGTGTCTATGATCACAATGCGATTTTAATCTTTAGTTACATTTTAGAGGTAAGATGAAAATCTTATAGGCTACGGTCGTGATGATAAGATACTATATGTCAAAGCAGACTGTACAAGCTTTTTTTTAACACCCGACGGGAAAGAGGGGTGTTATAAGTTTGACGTGTGTTGCTTGTCTGTGTGTCTGTCTGTGGCATCATAGCTCCTAAACGGTTGAACCGATTTTGAGTTTTTTTTTGTTTGAAAGATGATTTTGTCGAAAGTGTTCTTAGATTTGTTTAAATAAAATCGGTTCAGCCGTTCAAAAGTTATGGGCGTTTAACTGTTTGAATCGGGGTGTTACGTGTTCAAAATATTGCCGATCGAAGCGTATCTACTATGTACTAGATTAATTATGTAGCATGAAATAAAAAAGTGTCGAGGGTTTTTAAATTTTGAAATTTTACTTGTACCAAGTCCAATTTGAAGACACAAATTGGAACAATGTTATTCTATAAACAAAATATATTAATAAATCTATTGGATGCCTATTACCGTTCCCAAAAATAAAATATTTTCCCACAATATCCTGAACAACTCAGCATGTTGTTCCGGGCTCAGTAATCGACATTCACTTATCACGATGTTGATGGAAAAACGCGGAGAATATAGTCGACGGATATTTTATGTACGTTTATGGACTGCCGATGATATTTCTTAAAGTATATTCCATTATCCTGAGCGTGTAGGGAAGCTCGTGCAAAACAAGGGCACTTCATGGACATGCATAAACAACAACACGTTACCTACAAGGTGACACCAACTCGTCTACTATTTGCATGTATTTGGAGCTCTTAAACTATACCCACGCACGAAAACAATGTCGTTTTCATTCTGCACATGGTTTTCTCGTTTTCTGTGCTTTGATGCTGGATTTGGCCGACAATGTGTGGTAAGTTGTGTTTATTCGTACATATGATTTTTTTTTTGTAAATAATACAGAGTCAGTATTGCTTAATCTCTGCAACATAAAATAAGCAGTCATGTCGTCAGCGATGACGTAAGTTTTATTTATAAACCTTTTGATATCTAAAAATATAATGCCAAAAGTTATATAAGGTGCCAAAATTTTCGCCACGAAAGAAATGTCCTTGCTCACTTACGAAAATGTTGCAATCTGTGTAAAAAGAACAAGAGAGAACGGTGCGACAACGACGCTTGGAATTGAGAACAATATTCGAGGTGCGAATATAACCGCTTAAAATAGATTATAAGCAAGATTAATGTGAAAGGGATGTTGGTTACTTGTTGAACGGATTCGGATGAATTTTGATATTGCGGTAGAAAGTATCCTAATTTAGCACAAAGGGTATCCCGGAAATTAAGGAAGTTTGCACACAAAGCGCGGCCACCGCCGCCGGTATTACATAGTTTGTTTACCCGCATATTTTACAAACTCCACTTTTGATGCCGTCACTAAAGTATTTTTAAGGCATCTAAATTCATCGGATAAGTTTTATAGAGCAACTCAATTTCAGGAGAGCAAAAACAGATGGTAAAAATAGATATGGAAATATGACGTAAGAAACCGTGGAATTGTATAATAAGCGAGTTAGGAAGACGAGATACCCGAATAGTGGCGAGATCGATAACTCATTGATATTATATGAGTTGGACAGGAAAGCGGCTTTCGTCTTGTTATAGGTTTAAACAAAGTAATTCTTCGCGGAGCTTTTAGCTTGTCTCCTAACGCAGTTAGCAATAAAGAGAATAAATTGGCGTATTCACGATGTCTATTACTCAATCGTAGGTAATGGCAAATGGCCGCTCTGAGGAGGTTAAATGCTTTAAAGAAATATCAATTTTTGGCGCAAACAGACGTTCTACTAACTTTACTTTTTTGTTTTCCTACTCCTCCTTTATTCTTTTCTGATTAATTTCGTTGCGGAATCTAAGACAGTTAAGTTCCCCGAGACTTCGTCGACCTTCATTGGCTCGGCACTTTTCTGGTGGTCACTACTGTTGATTCTGGCTTTCAGGAGTTGCAGTGCTTTGGGAATAGTGCGGTGGAATTACCTAGAATTTGCTATATTGGTATGTTTTTGTAATGCTTTGAACTTTAATTAATGAATTATATTTCTTCTTTTTTATTATATTTTAATTTATATTGCTTTATTTTTATATTCTGAAATCAGCCTTATATGAAGTTCAAATCAAATAATAAATTAGATATTTTTTTAACATAAACTTAAAAAAAATTACAACTAAACCAATTGACTCATAGAAAATATTCATTTTTGAAGCAAAGGTTACCTGAATATGATTTATATCTTATTGCTGCTTATTTAATATTCATGCGAGCAATTTAATATGATTCGGAGAGGTAATTGTTGTTATAACTATGCGCGACGCAAACAAAGCAAGAGATCATCAAATAATGCTGTTTTAAATAAAATCATGTGCAGGGGAAATGGCGAACACGTTTGAACTTTGCGGAGACGTTAAAGCGGTTGTTGTTTTCCTATATAAATATTTTATATTTCCTTTATCTTGCTATAAAGCTTTCCCCGCGCATTGACTCGTAGAAAATATTCATTTTTGAAGCAACGGTTACCTGAATATGATTTATATCGTATTGCTGCTTATTTAATATTCATGTAAGCAATTTTGTTTGATTCGAAGAGGCAATTCTTGTTTTAACTATGCGCGACGGAAACAAAGCAAGAGATCATCAAATAATGCTGTTTAAAAAAAATTCATATGCAGGGGAAATGGCAAACACGTTTGAACTTAGCGGAGACGTTAAAGCGGTTGTTGTTTTCCTACATAAATATTTTATTTTTCCTTTATCTTGCTATAAAGCTTTCCCCGCGCACCAAGCATGTAGGTAAGTAGGTATTCTAATATTAGACACTCCAGTCTCTGGAGGTTTGTGTCTGCAAAATTTCATGCCTTAATGATTTCAGTGACACACGTTAATACTCGTTTACCAAATCGCCAAGGACTAATTTCTTGAATTAAATCTTTTCGTCGCGAGTGTCGAGTTTTGTGCATTATGTTAACATAGTGTTTTATTATTTACGTCAACAAGTGTTAAAGTATTAGTTAACAAGTGTTGTAGTATTAGTTAACAAGTGTTAAAGTATTAGTTAACAAGTATTGTAGTGGTGTCGGAAGTGCCTAATGGACTTGTTGCACGTGACCTATGAATACTGTCTTTGCCTTACTACGAGAATGTCCGGTCTCGTTATCTAAACTAAACAGCACTTCTTTTATATTCACAGCGACTTATGCTGCTTTTGCTTCTCGCGGAATTTCCTCAATAAAAGTTAATTATTCACATGCATAGGTAAAGTGTGGAATATATCGTTAATTCTGTTGTTAATAGACTAGTCGAATCCAAAAAACCTATAAAACAAACCCGAAAACAATGGAACACCACAGTTACTCGATTTATTTTGCACGAGATTGTTAAAATATTTGTATGAGTATTTGGCAATTGCGGTCGTACAGCGGCAGCCGGCCCTGGCACCCGGCACCCGGCAGCCACTAACAATTATAACAACTTGACAAGGTAATTAACATCGCCGTTCGTACAAAGCTCGACGACTTACCATGAATAATGTACTCACTGCGGTTTCCACGAAGTCGATGAGTGCAAGTGCTGTACCGTGTGATTCACTTTGTTTTTGGAATATAACGTGAAAGCACAACACAAGCCTCCTAGAAATCTGTGCGTGTAGAGTGACCTCTACACGCACAAATTGCTAGGAGGCTTGTTGCCTACGTAGGAAAATTTTAACAAATTATTTCTGCAAAATTATATCACTTCTCCGCGGCGATTATTTTTTTTACCTTATTATAAATCCGTCAAAAAGACATGTTCACACAATTTAAATCCTTTGTTATTAAAGCTTAGTAAGTACTAAGTAAGTACTTCTAATAAAATCCAAAATAGCTTGTTTGGTCCGTATCTCACGTTTGGCAGCAATATTAAACGGAGCGGAGATGAGTTGTGTTCAGTTCATATAATGATCGGAAATACGTATAAGGAGGTACCAAGCAGTTTGCCGTGAATTGAAGCGCGGTGGAGCACTTGCGAACGTACGTAATATGTTTAAATGAACGTTGGTCTCTTCGTTTACCGTTCCGCCTAAAAGGTCTGTTTGAACTGCCTATTCGTCAAGGGTCAGACAGAAATAACCTCGTTTATCTCCTGCTCCCTTATTTACCTCGTTTCTTTTTCTGCGGATTGTAATTTGATTTGAGTGAATGTGCAGATACATGTAAACTTTATATTAAGTCGCGACGAGTTTCTACACTATGGTAGTTTTCTTGTTTGCCAGTTTGCATATGTGTTCATGTCGAGTACTGTAAATATGTTCTGATTTGTAACATTTGTACGTAACAACCGAATGTATTATTTGCATGCTAATTTACAAAGGTCGGTGTTAAGCTCGCATGGAGTACTGCCGTGTGGAGTGCTTTCATCAAGTGTTTTAATACAGCGTACTGTATTTCTGTTATTGTTGGAGTACGAGCAAATGTGAATACTGATTTTATTTATCAGTCCATTCAATTTAAATTATTGGGGTGTAAATAACCTATTTGAATCATTTATTTGTGCTATCAAAAGCAATGTATTCGGGACATTTGAATAATATAAATTGTTTTGTTGTTGTGTTTGTGACGTATGGAGGCAAATCGAACACCATTATAATCATTTACGTTTGACATTTGTTGTGACATTAGTGAGTTGACAGCTGCGGGTGACTGGGTGAAGATAAAAACTTGTATTTAATAGTACATTGTGTATTAAGGGCGGTAAGTAAGGAATTACGATCGAGACTCTAGTAGAAGCCCGAAGTCGAAGACTGAGGGCTTTCTGAGTCGAGGTTCGTAATTCCCGTACCGCCCGTGATACATACAATGTTTTTCATCACATTTACGAGTAATAATTATGAATTATAGCTCTAATACACAAGTCAGCTCAGCTGTTATTACGAAATACGTGAACTTTTTTTTAAGCGGTTGGCGAATTTTTGCCCACACCACAGATTATACAGTGTTTCGTTCAGAAACTTTAAGGGCAAATACTTACGTAGGTATACAGCCATGACGGAGTGTATAAAGAATTAAATAATTTCGACGTTTTCATACTATAACTATTAAAATCGATTATTAAGAACATTAGTTGAGTATTTAAGTAACATGTAGCGAGATTGCAAAGAAATTCCTGTTTAGATAACATTTTAAGACAATTTTGCGTGTAAACTCCTTGCTTGAACTTGCATGACCTGTGTGCTGTGCCATAAATTAAAAAAATATTACTTACCGCCCTAGGGTTTCATGACAAACAAAAAAACTCAAGGGTTTTATATGGGGCATTACGGCCAAGTTAACCTGTATGTTTTGATACTGTTTACGTGCAAGTGTGATGAAAAAGTACAATCGGCGCCCCGCCGCTTTACTTTGTGGTATAATACTTGTAAACAACTGGCAGCCACTGAATGTAGACGTAGAAGAACTTGCGTATATATTCGAGATGAGATTCTCTTTTTTTTATTAACTTAGGTAGTTGTCATTTCTGATGCATGCTCACACAGACTGAGATAGAGATTGTAGATAAATCTTGGCGTAAAAGGACGAAAAAGTATGGAGGGCATATTTTTTTAATTCAATCTCATCTCTATTTAATTGATTTCGAAAAATCTTGAAAAATATGTATTTCTATTTTTTGTTAAATCGACGCAAAATCTTAGCTTTCGTTCCTAAACAAGAAATATTTGCTTACGACACTAAATCCATCAAAAGCGACGAAAAATAAACTAGGCTGTGTTTGTGTTTTCACACTCAAGGCAATAGCGCCAAGGTATAAAATATAAATTCTATTATTTTTAACCACTTTAAAAAAAGGAGGAGGTTCTCAATATGTCGAATATTTTTTTGTATGCTCCCCGATTACTTAAAATCAAAATCATTTTTTTTTATTTCACATAGGCCTACATGGGCACTTATAAAACGTCGACAAAAGGTGCACGGTTCGGGTTGGTCGTTTCCTATGGAGAAGAACCGGCAAGAAACTCCATGGTTACTCTTTTAAAAATGGTTTGGTTTTACAATATTTCCATGTTACAGCATTAGTACTTAGATATTTCCATTAGTACTTAGATATGGGGGGACAACGTAGGCCCGACTTATGACAATAAGTCGTAAGAAACTAAAAAAATAAAATAAAAAGATTATATATTTTATAAAAAAGTTAACAAATGTTAACTAGCATCTAGAAGGCAAGCAAGAAAGCATCTACAATGTTCACACATTCACAAAACAATCGGTAAAAAAATCTATACAAAGGTAAATGAAAATAAGTATAACAAGACTAAATTTAACATGTGGCACAAATTTTGTTATCAGTGCTGTAACTATTCTTAGCAAAGGGCTATAAAGATGATTGAAAACCATTGTAAAAAGTCTAATTAAAAGAAGGAAAGAAAAAATGAGATTGAGAATAGTTAGAGACATCCACATATTTGTGCCGTTTACAAGTTACCAGGGAAGCTGCATGCGCAGAAGGAGCTAAGGCCAAATGTTTTTATCTTCAACGTAGTCCTTGATTTTATAATATGCTTTTTTAATAAGGATACGTTTGATGTAATTTTTGAACCTTCCATCGGTCAGTTCTATAACTGATTTTGGCAACTTGTTATAAAAGCGTATCGATATACTGACTCTACCTAGAGTCAGTATATCGATCTCTTTAAATTTTGCTCTGAGGGACTCGCGAGGACCCATTTTATAGATTGCGGGGATTGCCCTCTTTTGTAGGATGAAAATTGAGTCAACGTCTGCTGCTGATCCCCACAGCAGAATGCCATAAGATATAATACTGTGGAAATATGCATAGTATACTAACCTAGCTGTAGCTTCATCGGTTAGCTGCCTTATTTTCCTTACTGCATATGCAGCCGAACTTAACCTACCCGAAAGCGTTCTAATGTGCGCGCCCCACTGCAATTTTGAATCGATAGTAATCCCTAAGAATACAGTTTCCGTTATAACTACAAGATTTTATTATTTCGTTATAACTTAAAGACACCTAAATCGATTTTGAAAATTCTTCTTTAAAAGGGTATACTTCCCAGGTGGTCCCATGGTCATCAGGTCCTGGAGAAATCGAGGGCATTCTTCAAATTTTATAAGCACACTTCAAACGATTTGGGTATTTTCATCAACATGGCATGCATTTGCATTCAGAAAGTATCATATGGTGAAGGAAGACACTGATGGCCTCTGGAACTTTTGGGTTATTGGACGATTCGCACGAATTGAAATCGCCCTAAATGTGCGAAACGACCCTATTTAATAATATTATTTTTTCTGTGGTGATTCGCACGAAGTTAATTTATTGGTGTGCGAATCGACCACTCCAAAATGATGTAGTAGGCAATAGGCACATATTTTATTTTAGAGAACTAAAAATATAAAGTACAGTTGTGTTCACCCGTCTCAGCAATATGAAGAATTAGTAGATATTTTACTTGAATCTTCGCACATTTAGGGCTAGTTATATTCGTGCAAATCGTCCAATAACCCAAACTTTCCAATGATAATTATGATTTGAGTATAAAATATCACGAATAGTTAAATGACCGTGATGAAACAAATTTAAATAAATAGTTCTAATCAAAATGGTACCATCGAACTGATCTGGTGATGAAACCGTAAGGTAGGCACCAGAACTCCGTAATAAAACAATGTATTTAGATATTAACAATTATTTATTTACCGGTTGTGTTTAGGCTTGTTAGAATTGTCAGGAGAAGCTATAAATGATTTTCATGGTAATATAGGGTAAGTGCCAAAACTAAAAAGCGAAAAATAACATCATCGCTTACTATCAGGTGAGATAGTGGTCAAGCGCGAGCCTGGATTAGATAAAAAAAAAACATTCCAACAATTTTTTTTTACTGAATTTCAAAACAAAACACTACAAAGCAAAAAATAACTTTCTTTTTGGAATTCGGTGTCAAAAAAAAAAATGGTTAAATGTACTACGTACTAGAGAAGCTATTTCAAACAAAAGATTGCGCGTAATTCGGTGACAGCAAGCAGGGGGGGGGGGGGGAGGGTTATGTTCCCACAGATATACGATCAATGCGCGCAGATGAACTTTTTCTTACTCTTTGACATTTTTTCATTTGAAACAAAACTTAGTACTCAAACGTGTCACGTTGCAGCGAGCGCTTGCCACAGACTAAGGGAGTTGGGGTACGCGCGCTCTATCGCGTGTTACAAACAATTGAGTTGAGGAGTCTCCTCTAGTACGTAGTACATTTAACTCAATGTACCAAAGACAATTTTTAAACATATTAGGTATTCGTCGTAAGATTATATTATTTTCTATGTTTTTGAGGACTAATTAGAAAAAAACAAGTCTAAAATGTTGGTGACAGCTTTAGATGTTTAAAGAAGTGGTCAAAATTTATGTCTTAATAAAAGATCTAGAAATTATAAACATTTACTGAAAATAGTAAACGGCAACCCTGATTAAGAGATCCGTGGTTCTATCTGAAATCTAATACAATTACAATCGTGGCTCTACTAAGTAATCCGTAAGGCGCGCGGCAATTTCATCAAATCTCTTATCTCGTCTGTTATTAAAGGTTTTAAAGAGCTTTCTGCGAATTTATAAACGGATTTCTTTGTATTGGAAATGGCAGTATACGTTAGAATTAGAATTAACGATACCCCGCAGGAATTCTAGGAATGATAGTGTAGGATGCTTGGTTTTTTTTAAGAACATTAACGTTTTGCTAATTTTAGTGCCATGATCTTCTTCTTTTCGTGTGAGGATGTGGCCACCTCTGGTGTCAGAGTTAAATAATCGCCTCTCGGAACTCCTCTGGCCTCTGAATTGGCTATTTCAGACTTATATTTAAAAGTATCATTTAATAGTGCCATGATAAGATCAAAGGTTTTATAAAATGAAATGAACCAACACCCAGTTTCCCAGATCAAAATTATCGGAGAATTAATGTGACAAATTTTCAAGCACGCGTTATCTGCTGTGATTGTTTGAATCAATTTTCAACAGGCAATCACAGCAGATAACGTAGCTTGACAATTTGTCACATTAATTCTGCGATAATTTTGAGCTGGGAAACTGGGGGTAAGTTTGTAAAAGAGAATTGAGAAGGTGTGAATGATCACAAATAAAGTAACTCAATTCGAAATAAAAATCTTTGCAATCACACAATATAAATATGTAATAAGTTATATAAATATGTATAGTATGTTCGACAGTTAAAATAGGTAAATTATTGCAGGTAGTGGCTACATAGTTATTGTCTATTCTTCCCACAGAGCCGTAAACACCCCTGTAGTAATGGACAGCGTATTCATACGTGGCGAAGGTGAAAATTACATAATAACCGGAATAATCAGACGCTAACTCAGTTGTTAGAGGGACCTGAAGGAGAGAATTCAATCCCGGGTCTTTATTTCTCCGATACCGGGATTTCAGGATTGACGAACACCAATCCCGGGATCCCAGGATAATCCCAGGGTTTCCGAAATTTACAATTTTTTTTTTTAAAGTACGTTAAATCAGTTTTTTTTCAGACTTTTGTAATTGAAATCACAGTTTTGAACTTAATGGTGAAACAGTAGGTTACATTTAACTAATTAGGTTGTTATAAATTGTGTATATAAGCATGGAAATAATAAACACACATATAATCAGCTAACAGTCATACAAAGTCACAATAGTACCTAACTTAAAAGTATCATTAGGTATCTATTTTTTGGTATTGCGAAAATACACACGAATAACAACAAGGAGTTCTATGTCGGATCACCTAACCTGCTTCTTAATTTATTGCACATAAAGGCTGCTGCAGAAAAGGCACGCTCGGGCTAGATGTAGCAGTAGATGGAATTGTCAACAGATACTTATACGCCTGTTCGAGAATAAAACTACGCGTAATGTGCAATGATTCAAAAAGGTTTATTTCTTGCCTTATAACTTTATTAAATCAGTTTCCATGGACCGTTCTTGGACTTGATCTCCGCCTAAAGTTTTTCATTCAGGCTTAAAACCAGGTGTTCGCTGCAGCCATGTGAAGCAATCTGAGCAGTTGAGTAATTTTTGGTGTTAAATTTTTCCGTGATCGCTGCTATCTATTTTTTAATAATTGCCTTCGTAGGGATACCAAATAAATCAGCCAATTCATCATCCAAGTCAGTATTTTCTTGAATGGGATTTCGTAAATAGCATATAACGCCTGACAAATCAGCTTGTCGGTGTTGTTTAATGCGTTCAGATACTGTGCTTTTCAATTTAGATGTCAATATCGATGGATTGTTTAATAAAGAATTTAAGAGCTGCATCAGCTGTAGATAAATTTGCGTCAGAACGGCAAAGTGCTACCATAGTTAGTTTGACTGGGGCCAGAACATTAATAGTTTAATTGATGACGTTGAAGTTCCGATTAGAACAGGGTTAATTTAGTTCAAGAAGTGCCTATTGAATGTTGACTTTCAAAAGTAATAATCACTCCAGCATTGTCTAAAAGCTGTTCCGCCTCGTTTTGCAATCATGCAGTAAAGGAGTTCTTTTAAAAATAGAACAACTTTCCGAAATCTTCTAAGTTTTTGATTTTATTGTCATCTATCAAATCCGAAAATTCCGAGCTGTCAATCCCGATATATGATCCGGGAACCCGGGAGCCCGGGATCCCAGGGACACGGTTTTTGGTTGCCCGATATCGAATTCCCAATGCCTGAAGCCTGATGCCTATTCAACCGTATTTTTTTTACCGTTTCCAACACCAATTTTATTTTTGTTGTTGTTTCACTTTATAAGTATTTTTGTTTCTGTAATTCGAAGAAGGTTAATAAAATAATCACTAACAGCAAAGCAAATTAAATTTGTTACTAATTAATCCTAGTGTGTAAGTTGTAGTATCTAAGGTGTTTACTAACAAAAATAGTTCCTATGTTGTCCCAGATAAAAACAATATTAAATTATTATTATTCAATTAAGCGTGTCTCCCGTGCCCATAACATTGATTAAATGTTTCTAACAAGCAATTGTCGGGTTACTTACCTAGATGCATGAGACTGGGGCCCACATGTCGGCAATGACGAAAATAATGTTACAAGTAAAGGGAGCTTTTGTCAGCCTCTGGGCACTTTTCCAAATCCCGGTCCATTACTGAATCCCTAACTGAAAACGGGGACAGAGCCCATTGATGGTCGAGTTAACGGTAACTTTATAAATAAAGTTTCATCTATGTTTCATAGAAATAGGAATATTCTATTTCTATCATAGATAAACATATAATAAATTATTGCTATTATTAAAAAGTTATTTCAAGTTCTGAAAAGGTCACTCACTCGGTAAAAGGGCGTGCATATCCTAAGTGTTCAGTAATGAGATCGGTCGAAATCGGTAGAGTTCAGAACTTTTAAACAATTTAATGAAGAAAAGATATCTGATTTCGGATCCCAAAAAATCGTTTTATCTTTTATGTTACTCTGTCTAGATGTGACTTTATTGAATTCATTATTTCAGGTAACGTATATTTTATCGGAGTTCCTAGAAATGAACTCGCTGAGATTTCTAACTCATTGGGTTTTAGACGACTATTATTCAGTCAGCTGAATACATGAGCGTCCTTTTTTGTACCAACCACAAAGTCCATGATTAGAAATCTGTTTGCCAAGTGGTTATGATGACTGTAGATAGAGATGCAGTGATTTACTAAAGCTGAATATACTTCAGATCACTGAACGGTTATCCGGCGTCGCATTTTCCTTTAGCAGTTCTTTCTTAAGCGGTGGACTGCGAAAAGCAGTTGAAGATAACAAGATTAACACGCTTAAGTTGATTTAGAAAAATAATCTGTCTGTATAAAGAGCGCTCATAATGTTGCAGAGTGAACTAATTCATTTACGAAGCAGTCAGTACAGCGATTAGAGACCTATGCTCTCTAAGCGACTATTAAATTACAACTGAGAGAGAACTTTGCGCTCTGCATACTCCTATGAAATTATTTACATCAAGTAACGTTTCAGCATCGTATTTATGCAGATGACGTTACCCGAAACTGGCAGGGCTTTAACGAATATCAGATTATTGTTCTGATAAAATTGAGATAATGTGGCCATTGAGACGATATCGAGTTCTATATTTAGAATAAAAGTTTGCCGAGGAGAAAAAATAAATACGGCCGTGGGAATTGGTAAGGGTGTCACGTTTCAGGCTCGTACGTGGTGCGTCGCTCCTCAATCGAAGAGTAGCTACGTGTTCGCCAGCTGCCGAGCTGCAGAGAATGTTACGTGCCGTCTGCCCAACCAACCTATAATACATGAATGTGTGCCCCGACATACTTAACGTCCACACTTCAAAAAGTTCATTCACTCAAACATTCATTACATTCCTTTAAAATCTCCAAACTCCCGAGCTCCAACAGTATTCTCAAATAAACGTTAAAACAAAAGAAATGTACCGAATTAGTCTTAATTTGAATGTTTAAGGTCGAAAGAATAATAATGCTAAAACTAAAAAATGTCGCATTGCTTTATGTGTTTGTAGGTATGTATTTAATTATTTTAACGTTTTCATTCCAAAGAAAGCTCCGCGTCTGTGGTTTTCATAATTGTTTGTAAACATGCGAATTATAACTAAGTGGAATAGGATTTTGTTGAAACTTTGGATATTTTATTGCATAATTTTATGTAGATCTGTTTTGTTATTATTATAGTTTTCTTCTAGGTTTTTTTTTATAAATAAAGCGCCGTTTAAATATTTTAAGAGCTAAGGTGGCGATTGCAATGTACCTTTGTAAAAAAATAATGGATCATTTTGAAATTAAACACTCGGTAGACTGTTGATGTAGATACAACCTGATGGAAAGTTAATGACTTGATTACCATATCGGTAGCCGTGGAATGTAAGCTTGTTGGGTGTTTTCATAAAGAAAAAGCTTTTTAACCAATATCAGAAATATTCCATGTTGAATTAATATTGGAACAAATACAAGAAAAACAATCGCATGTAATCGCGATAACGAGCTTTTAAGTGACGATTAATAAGGTGTGCCCATCACACCTTATTAATCGTCACTTGAGTATAAAATATAATGTCAAAGAGTTAAGAAGAACTTATTTCACCATACCCATTTTAGAGCAACTATATGCTGATATTTCCTGAAGTGCTAATCTGAACCGGAAATATATATTAGATACCTTCAATTGTTAGCTAATATGGTTCATTAAGTTTCAGAATGCGGTGTATCAGCCGCATATCTGCGTCAGTGAGTTCTAATGCCGGAAGGTTGGTTTGCAGCTTACGCAAGTACTACCCATAGATCTATATTTCAATAGATCATGATGCACCCAAACATCTTAAACGTATTACAAAATGTTTATGAACTTCTAAAGTTTATTGAATTGTAAATGTCAGGTTTTGGTCTGTTGGATATGAACCAATAATTTCAAATGTCAACGGTATTTAGTTCCTAATATTGTCGCGTATCCAGAATAGGAATCTAAACGCGACCCTAGAGTAGAGCCACGTCACACGCTACTTATAATTAGCCGCAGTAGCACAGAGGTGTGACGTACTCTGTCGCCGACAGAATATTGTCACCTGTCGTGCGGAATACGGGAACGGACAATGCATTCGGGATTTCAACCGCATTTGTCGTCGCACCTGTTCATGCCACCGTAAGCTTAAATTATGGTGCTCAATTGTCGTAGATCGACTACCGATGAAGTTATTAGGTGCTTGTGTGTGCGGCGAACGCTGTGGCAGTTTAATAGTTTTATTTATGAGTATAAGCTTAGCAACGTAAAACTCCAGCTCCACAGCCACTAGGGCACAAAAACAAGTGATAAGCAGAAAAGTTCTGAAGTATTGTTGGACCTGCTGAAGACTGTCCGAATAATTATAATGTATATTTGTGTTGTATAAACTCAATTTATTTTTTGGATTATATAACTGCACAGCACATATGTGAGTACTATGTACTAACTGTAAATCTACCATTTACTGTACCTATGTGTCGTTCGTTGACTTCAGTGTGCCCCGGCAGTTGAGTGTGTCATGCTCTCTCTAATGTCTCTCTGATGGTGGCACATGTGTTGGATCATTCGGTTCCCTTCATGATGGTTGAGCTGAGTGGTGCCGATCCATGTGTCATGTTCGTGAACGGGCGCCGTCAGTTGGGATTGGTCATATCTTAGCTGCCTCCGCATGTTTTTAATTACCTATTTATTGTATTTTTAATTGTTTGTTTTACTCTAGACGCTTTTAAGTGCGTTTTTTTTACATCGTTCTCACATATATGTATTTTTCCTACAAGATTATTGTAACCAAATACTTGTAAAACACATTTTTGTTTTTTTAAAAGAGTAAGTTTGGAGTTTCTTGTCCGTTCTTCTCCATAACAAGCTACATTTCCGAATGGACGGTAGAATCAATTATTATGACATTTAATTTTTACTTTTGACGTTCGAAAGTGCCGCTTAATGGCCTAATTGAATAAAGAAATTTTGATTTGATTTGATTTGAACGCAAACGAGTAAGTTATTGATGTATGCAGATTATAACTTCGTAAATACTCTGTAAACTTTAACGTATATAAACGTGATAACTTTCTAAAATAAGCACCGGCTTAGTGGGCGGAGTTTGTATGGAGATTCATCCCTAATCTCCGCTAAAACACTTAATGATTACCGCATACAAAGTTTCCGACCGCGCCTTTGACTCTGTTTGTTTGAGCTTCCAATTGTCCCGAAAATAACAAATTGGAGTAGAATATTGACACAGCATTTACTATTCTAAGAATGTTTTTCAGTCATATGTTTGTATTGAACCCTTGGTAAACAGCTTTTTATCTCCTCTTGAGTTATAAAACATGAAGAAAGCATAGGTATGTGGGTATCTTGCAGAGCTTCCTGTAAAATCTTAGGTAGGTTAGGTACTTACCAATTTGGGGCACATCATAGGGTCGGTTGGAGCGGGAGGCTCGCAACATCATCTGGCTGGCTATCCCCGAGGGCAGCTGGTGCGGCGCGCGCTTGCTGGTGCGCGTGCGGCGGCGCTCGCTGCTGAGCGCGCCTGGCGGCAGCGGCGGCGGCTCCTGCGCGTAGTCGCCGCCCTCGCCCTCGCCCTCGAACAGCTCGCTAAGCGGCCGCGAACGCGCGACATCGCTGCGGCCGCCGCGCCAATCGGGCGGGTAGCGGCGCGCCGGCTCGGCCGCCGAGCGCAGCGCCAGCGCCGCCAGCACCGTGGTCACGCAGCACACGCGCATGCTGACCGCCCGCGCCCCCCACCACACGGGCATCGCCTGCTACTAAGTACACAACACGATGAGAGCACCCGCTGGGCGCATGCCCGACCACATTATTCGACCTTCACTGCTAATAGACGGATCTTTTCCGCTTCAGTTCAGAAGGCTCAGGATGAAACTAATTTTGACGTTTGTTGACGTCCGTTATCTGAAACAAATGAAAAATATTTGAAGTCGATATTGAGAATGACAAAAGACTGAAGGGCAGTCCATTACATTATTATCTACTCGCTTTGAGATTGACATTGAAGTAAAACCAATAAAAAATTCATGTGCAGTGCCGAGCAAATCAATTCGTAAATGAAAGCATTCTGCCATTCGCCCCGTACCTAAAACTATCTTATCAACCAAATAATGTATTTACGTATAAAAACTAATTGATCAGACAAACACTTTGAAGCACTTTTGAGATCGATTCATTCAATGAAACACTTTCACGCTCTTCTTACAAAAGATGTGATTACTGTAAATTGGATTTTATATGAGCAGAATGATTTATAAGACAAACAAAACGACAGTTAACAAAGTTTAGCAACCTTTTCTGCGCTTGAACGGAATATTGTTTTTGTAGGGTATACCGTCCTATATAACTTTTACAAATAAGTTAATTGAGTTGTTAAGTGGATCATCAGTACTGCGTTAGTGGTTACGAATTACTGAATTGGCGAAATATTTGTGTACGAACACATACGATGTAACTACACTAAGTCTATAAACTGTCATGGTCACTAACACTAATATTAACATTATAAGCGGGATATTTACCATGTTTACTGTTTGTAGCGAGTTTCCGATATTTCGGTGCTGTTACAAGCACCATGATCACGGCACCGAAATATCGGAAACTCGCTACAAACAGTAAACATGGTAAATATCCCGCTTATAATGTTAATATTAGTACACTAAGTCTAGTCTAGTTTATTCGTAGACTAAAGTAATAGGATTCACGTGTCACTGATGTAGACCCAACACAACATACCACCGACATTACCGTTGAGGATACTGAAAATGTGTAAAGTTTTACAATAAAAACAAATTAACTGTGGTCTAAGTGCGGCTTTCGCGTCTGTTCTACGGTGACTTTCAGTATGAAACTTTTCCTTAATCTTATTTGTGAGGTTGACTGAAGAAAACCGCGAAGTAATATTAAAGAACCCGTAATGAATTACAAACAGCGTAACTGATCGCTGACTATCATTCATTGTTACACGTTATCACACAATTTCTTTCATGAACAAAAGTGTAATATTCAATTACTTCTAAGAAGCTTTATTGTTTGTCGCCGTGGGATCTATTTAACAAATATTGTGCTTATAATTGGATACTTTTGTTATAGCAAAATTGGATTGTATTATTTAGTATGTTGATATTTTTCATCTCATCTCAGCGTTAGTAAAGTTTTATTTGTGGAGTAAAATATTCAGATTTCATGTTAGAGTCACGTCTCGAACGTGCGCGAGGAAACTTGTTATCATCATCTTCGTTGTACAAGCATCTCTCATGTGAGATTGTGATGTTTACAAATGTTTACTTTACCAGAACATTCGTAAAGTAGTCGGCGTAAAGCGTGAAGAAAGCATAATAGTTCTGTGACAATAAATTATGAATATGATAGTTGTAAGTTTGCAAGAAGGCTTGCGGCTCGCTGGAGAGTTGCGAGTGTTGTGACACCAGCGAGACTGTCAACAGACAGGTCAGGTTAATAACATAGCTGTAGTTGTGGGGTGACGTCGACGGGAAGCGTCAAAGCGTCACGGCTGGGAGCGCGTCCGGCGCCCGTGCCGCCAGCACTGCCCAACGGCTCTGCGGTCACTAATCTGCTTGCTTTATAGCGTGGCATTGGTGTCCATTCACTACGGTACACCGGTTTAGCTAAACATAAAACACTGACGCCTGTTATAAGCAGAGAGAACTAAAAAGGGTCGAAAAAAAACAAAGCTGACTTTGTTCATAAAAGGAAAACTTCTTTGAAAGTTCTGTCAAAACTTGTTTGAAAGTTTTAACTAAACACAATTTAATAGTGTTCTTCTTTTAGTTAATTTTCTTCTTTGTAGTTTTATCCTCTGTATAACTTAATATAAATTTGATAAAATTATGAGCTCGAAAATTGAGAAAATGCGGAGGTACTGCGGCATTGAGTGGGCAAAAAGCAGGCGTGTTATTGCATGAAGTGTTCCTTACCATTATCGCAAAAAAACGGCAAAAATATTACGTTTGTTGTACGGGAACCTCAACAGAAATATATCATCTGTGAAAATTTCAACCGCCGCAAAACAGCCTGGTGACAGACAGACAGACGGACAGTGGAGTTTTAGTAATAGGGTCCCGTTTTTACATTTGGATACCGTACCCTAAAATGTCTCATGTACCTACACCCACACACATTCATAGACAGAAAACGTATCTAAGCGCAGAAAATTGTAGCACTTCTCCGGACAAGTTCTTTCACAAACAGCTCTAATACCACTCCTACAAGCTAAATTAATTTACACCTTATTTGATATGCTGAAATGTAGGTATGTAAGAATAGTCTGGCCTGACTGGACTACAACTGGAGCTCACTTTTCTGGAACATAGTTACTTAGTTGTTCTGCATAAATAGTGAGACTTTTTGTAAAGTGTCCATCATTATTAGCGTATAGTGAATGTGGTTGTCGTTTGTAAATTGAAGCCACGTGCCACTTGTATCGCGTAGGTTTTAAATGTCACACCGGTATTAACTGGTGACTGATTGCTATACTACGCCTACGGCCCGGAGCCGGTGTGCCGCTGTGCCCCTGTCTTAGTGTGCGTTTGTGAATCATACTTAGTGGAGATTTATGTTAATTGATTGGTTTGTAGTCGTGCGTGTTTAGAATTAAATCTGGTTCAAAAAATTGCATTAAAATTTCATACAGCTTTCACTTTGGCAGCGTATTTATGTATTTATTTTATGCCTTTATTAATACATTTTTAAATATTTTATAAAACATACAAATAAAATATATTTTAAAATATAGAAAATAGAGGCCCACCGGAATCGGGAACAAGGTCCAGCAGCCGAATTGCGTAAGTGAATTCGGCAAAGGAAACAGTTTGGAACCTTCAAAGAGTTAGAATCATTTCTTTCAACTTTTTCGGTATTACGAAACTAATTTGGAAAGAGTACGATCATCTTCCTGATGATTTATTTCCAAATAATTAGGACTGATTTAATTTTGATTTACTTACAATTAATGGTATTATAATGCTTTTAATTAAAAATGTATAATGGTTCCTTAAAACTGAAAAAAAAAAATATTCTTTACAATCAATTCTACGTCAAAATATCGGTCATGGAAAGATTCGTCTCCTGTCCTTTTCAGAGTGTAATATGCTATACGTAAAGTCCTTTTTGTGAAGGTTCCAAACTGTTTCCTTTGCCGAAAGGGGAACCTCCTAACAATACGAGCCGTGTCTAGCAGTACTGCTGCTCTCTGGATCAGAAAGCAATTAAGCAATTGATTTTATTTATTATTAATGCACACAGTATAATACATACAGAAAACACATCAAGACACTAGAGTACAAAGGTACTGCTTATTTCTTAAGAAACAGCAGACCTCGCGGGTCTGCTGGCAGAGGAGAAATGAAGAAGAAATGTAGACAAATTAATAGTGTGTGAGAACAGGTAGAGAATAAAAATGAACGCCTAACCTAAGACATAAAAACATATAAATATAGTGTAAGTTATATATACTTAAATAATACCTAATTATATAGCGTATGTTTAGTTGTTAGCGAAAAAATGCTGCTAAGGCGCTGTTTTCAAAAAACGGCAGCTTTTCTATTATTTTTACTAATCCCTGTAACTTAGTACAAAAATCGTTATAGACCTTCATAATATAACTGAATCACAAGCAACTTTCCGCATATGAGATCCTGATTGTTAATTTGCTAATATAAATTAATTGCGGTTAGTCTCGGCTCGGGGCGCTACCCGCTGCTTTGTCTTTCCTCTTCACATTATTAAGCCACTGATGAGCTTCATAATTCGTCTGATAACGAAGTATTATTTCCATAATTTATCACACATTGGTACTGACATGGTTTGGTGATAAACGCTTGTGTCTTCTCTGTTTGAGAAAAGGCCTTTACAGTGGGACTTACAAGTAGGTATTAAAAGGTATCGTTGTTCTGTTAGAGTCCATGTTTTGCATCGTTATAAAATACAGGTATGCCAGAATGGAATAGAGAGAAGCTTAATGGGCGTAAGAAGGAGAGACAGAGAACAGTTAGAAAAGATAACTACATACCCTTTAGTGCCGTAAAACGGTAACTTTCTAAAGCAATACTCCTTAGCGGCTAGGTTAAAAGGTTTGAAAAAAAAAACTACTAACATAATTTTGAACACAAGGTTTTTAGCGAAAAAATATCGTGTTGTTAATTATTTTTTTAAAGCACATCTATTAATTACACGAAAAAACCATTTAGAAAGTTACCGTTTTACGGCACCAAAGGGTATGTAGTAGGTCCTTAAGATAAAATAAAGAAAAGTGGACAATAGTGGATATAATAATTACAGAATGGTACCCGAGAGGAAATAAAAGAAGTAGGGGAAGATAGCTAAAGCGATGGGAAGACGATCTCAAGAAAGTTGGTCCAGAATGTTTGGTCCAGAATGGTTACGGGTAGCGAGAGACAGAGTCAAGAGGAGAGCCTTGGAGGAGGCCTTTGCCGAAAGACAAGCTGGTACGAGGAAAAATAACCAGGTGCCGAGAAAAATATATAAATTCACATTGTAAAATAAGTATAGCTTAATGTAACTAGTTGAAGTAACCAGCAATAAAGGCTAATTTTATTTATTAATAAAAGGTATTAATTATTAAAAGCACGATGATTACTACTTTGTTTATCTTTAATTCCTCTGTCAATGTTGCGTTACGCGTAAACAACAAATGTTCCTCAAGACTATTCTGTTACCATAATAATGAATACGAAATTAATGTTGGGTTAACGCACAAATACAATTCGTTTCAGCGAAATGTCTATCCATCAGCGCTAATTGTTGCGTAACAATTACTTGGAGGCGTCTGACAATGAATAATCCACCAACCAGTGATCCGACAACATCAATTTACATCCCACAGCTCTCTTTTTATAACGTTCATTTAAAATCAGCAATTAATTATCTGTCATTATGATAACCTCATTACGTAACGAATGTATTAAGATAATGTAGATGGTTTGATTCCGTTTAGGTATTAATGGCATCAAGCCGGGCTCAGGTAATCTCATGTAGGTTCATAAATATTAATTAACTATCAGCAATAGCAGCACTATTAATTATCTCCTCTAATTCAAATGTTACACAAATAGCTTATTCCCATTTGGTTTCTGACAAATGTATAACATGATAGGTACCTAAACCTGTGGATCTATGAAAGAGCATTTCAAAGATTTTCTGTGAGATCTTACTTTAGAACTTAGCTCTGAGTCCACACTGCTTATGTGTGTGGATTTAGTTTCTATATCCACAATAAAAATAGAGGTTTCAGAAGTGAAAGGAATTGTTTAAATGAATGCTGATAATAAAACTTTTTTATTTTTTTTTATTTGTCGATATGCTCGCGTTTGATGACCACTATCTCGCCTGATGGTAAGCGATGATGTGGTCGACGGTGAAGCACGCTTCCCTAGAAGTAACCTAATCACTCTTGACATAAAGACCCCAAGGTTGTAGCTATCTGGAAACAAAGACTCCGGCAGGGAAAATTTAATTATTGTTTGAGTTTGTAGTAAGCCGCCTGTAATGCCGCCGTTTCCGTATGTAATGTTTTTATCTTGGTGTACAATAAAGTATATATAAATAACGCGCATTTAATCCAAAAAAATATTGACCGATTGCAAAGTTGTACTCATCAAGTCAGTGCAATCTTGTACCAATGCAAATCAAATAAAGGAAAACCTCGTTACAAACTTGTACGTCACATAGTTTCAAACACACAAATATACACGGATGTGATTTCATAAGTGTTCCGTTTTACCCATTTTGGCACCGAATACAAAAAAATATATTATCGGTTAAAGAATTTTACCGATGACGTTTTTTATGATCAGACGAAACAAAGATGTTTTCTAGGAACAGCTACTGAGCCAGATCAGAGTTGTTTAGATACAGTTTAGTCCTTGGTTCTAAAAGGGGATAGGTAATGTAAATGTTTCAAAACTGAGAATACATGCGACTGACATATGTCAAGCGGTGAATAACTTGACCTATCCTATTCCGTAGGAGTTCACAGTACCACAAACGATATAAGTAAAGTGTGGGTCCCACCACTGATAGCTACTCTCATCAATCAGAAAACGCTGTAACTATCACCGTCCATGGACAATGGCATACAGATAGCCGTTCATAATTTGTTGTCATTAGAGTGTCGTTGCTACCCTTATTATTGATGTAATCGCCTTTCACAACACCCACGGCAAAGGTGTGACCATTCTTTACTAGGAAAAGTTGGCGTGGGTTTCAAGATAATGGGTAGGATATAATATATGGCTACTTTCAATTTATCCGTCGTGTTTGTAACGAAGTAAAGGTTCACGAAGACGCAAAAGCAAACGGTGGTCTGAAGTCTTTTTTATCTAGAAGAAGCTGTCAACTGAATCTAACTTTAAACTAGAAAAACTGGAATTTTCTAGAAGGAAGATGAAGCAAGCAAGGGAGAAAATATCCGAGTTTCTGTATTACTTTTTATCTGAAATACTTTAGGTACGCGCGAACCTGTGCCCAACACACACTTAAAACGAAATTGGCGACGATTTGAGCTACACAAGTTAGTCCGCGTCAATACACGCGGCGCCATGACGTTGGCACTGAATTTGTTAAGAAAGTCGTCAGTCCTCGAACGCCAGCCGACGTTCTTTCACTTCAATACACTAATTTAATAACCCCGATATTATACGTTCTTACACTTGGAATTTTCAAAGGCTAAAGGGTCAAAGCGAAGAAATGCTTTTAAAGGAAGATTTACCCAAGGTTTCCGAAATCAAATTACCCAATTTGTTGATTAGTTACTCCAACTTAAATTGTAGCAAGGGCGCCAAGTCAAACACATGGGATGTTTTGTACATAGAATAACACTTTGGGTAATATTATTATATGTTATACCTATCATGTTTTCCGATTATCTATACCGTTATACTCGTATGGGCTGAGCTTAGAGTTTAGTTAGTTACCTACATACAATGTAGGAAAAATGGAGTGGAAATAGAAAACAAAACTTTACCGTAGGAATTCAATGATACAATCGATGGGGTGTTATTATATAATATGCAAAGGCAGGAAATAAAAATATATTTTAGCCTTTCTAATGTAAGAACACTGAATGCTATAAGGGCCGAAACCTGTGGCGTGGCTATATTTATAATCGGGTGGTGCGCGGTGGGCCGTTGACGTCATCGCGAGGGTTGCGGGCGCTAGGGCTCGGGAGGGGGGATGGGAGGGGGGATTGTCGGCGGCGCGCCCTCCGATACGCACTTGCAAATTCGCACCTCCATGAATGGAGGAATTAAATTATCCTTAGCCGCGCGCCGAATTTACACGGACCTGACTTGGAACGCCAAATGACTTTTTAATATGTATTTGTTCTGCTGTTTTACGATTTCGTGCGTTTATAGTCGCCGTGACTCATTTTTATCCAGCTGAGGTGGTACGTGTGTGAGGGCGACGCGCGACGGACAACAGCAGTAAACAGCTGTGAAACGAGATCACTTTCAGCTCGAGCTTCAGCTATCTTAAACGATTTATTGTTCAGAAAGAACGCTTCAAACTATAAACTACAAATTAAGACAAGCTTTCTATTGTTAGAAGAACTTCACCTAGGTACAACATTCTAACCATTAAGGACGTTTTTAGAGGGAGTAATTACCTGAAGACGAAGTAGTAGGATCGTGGAAACAATTTACTTTGATGGGCACCGTAACGACGCTGCCAAAAATAAACTGCAACATATTTATAAAAGTGGCATTTAGTTAGAACTGTTCAAGTGAACTTCGGGTTTAATTGTTTTCGCATAAATTTCGAAAAACTTAGGAGAATGAATGAATGAATGACGTTATTACGGAACCTAACTCTGGTACGTAAGTGACGTTTGGTTCTTCAGGATCCACAACCAGCTTTGGAAACATCATGTTAGATTATTGTTTTTTATTTGAAGAAAAAATACAGGTAGAAGAATACAGGTAAATTGACTGTAATAAATTACTTAGCTAAATACTATATATAGAAATTAAAAATACATACCTATAGATACCTTTTTCTTCCTTTAATAGTATTTTAATTTGATTTAATTATTGACTGATTTATTTTTATCTAAGTTATTCAATTTCAATATAATTTAAAATTTTATGTATTTTTTTTTTAATTCAATTTTAACTTTTGGTACAATTTTGTTATGATTATGGTATTAACAGGCTCTGTATTGTAATGTATAAATATGGAAGAGAGACAGGTTATCTGGTACAGGTATATCCATACCTAAAAGAGGGCCTCTGCACCTTTTTAACCGACTTCAAAAAAGTAGGAGGTTTTAAGTAACATCTGTTGATAGCGAAAATAAAAACAAATAAAAAATTCTATAAGATTATAGAATGGCGGAGATTCGAGGTAATTTTCTTTGATTTGTTCCTTGAAGAGAGATATATTTTTGGAGTAAGATCCACAATCGTACTGCATGAAAAGAGAAGGAATGGGCATAAAAATTAGTTTGATAATCATTTTCTAAGTTTAATTAAAAAAAAGTTCATTTGTCATAAGATCCTCCAACTCTTTGAGATCGGTTAAAAAGGAGCGTCATCTCCAGTTTGTTCCGTTTCAATTTATCCTGGTTTAGGGTAAATATCAAAGTATTTTCGCACGACGTCACTTGGTGAGAAAGTGGAACATCAAAAGTGTCCTCGAGGACGGCCAAGCCGCACCGCGCGCCGGGCTCCTCCGAGCGACCGTGGAAGGTGCGCGGTGCGTGCTCTTCACTAAATTGGTCTGTTCCGTGTCCCCACAATAATTCCACTTGATGTGGGTTTCAATTCAATTATACGTATCACGCAACACGCTGCTTAACCAAGCTACGAATAAGAAACTACGCAAATAAATACAAAAGTTTTCTACTGAAATAAAAATGATCGTAAAGCTATATTTGGGCTTAGGCTTTTCCAACTAAATACCGTCTATGGTTTTTTTTTTATATATCTATTGGTTCATTACAATATAATGAAATACATATATTATGTTTAGCTAAGAAGAACAATAAGAAAGCCACGTACGTGACTGGTGTTACGACGGCTATATTTTTCTGCCAGAGCGTAACAAAATCAGCCGATATATAAGGTATACTGTTGGCTCGTTCTCAGAATACCAGATTCTCAAAATACCAGATTATCTAAACACCAGATTCGCATTATACCAGAAGTACAGTTAAAATGTAAGCTCGTATAAATCTGTGAAGTGATATCGTCATATTTTTTTATTACTGTAAATTATTTGGGGTCAGCGTCCATCTATTACGCATATGACTCAACTCTTCGGTGCTTCAGGGATTTCATTTTCTTTCAAAAATTCTGCCATACAAAGGTCGAGAAGAATCGATGCGTCCCATGAGCTCCAACTTTTGAGATTACATTTCAGATATGATTCCGATTTTTATTATTATGGATAATGTATACTGTTTCAATCATACGAAAATATTGTTCTTTATTTTATTTAGCTTACCCTGTTTTTTGGGACTCTGTATCAAAACGCCCTATTCGCATAACGACATTATGTATGAGCAGATCGTCCTATTCTAAAAATGACCTAGTAGCAAAACGTCCTAAACGAAATAATGGGAATGGTACAGTCATACCACACAAATATGATATTTTAAAGGAATCATTTTAGTCAGCATTTTTTTGACACAGTTAAATAAAAAAAAAAAAACACAAAGCGTTGTTTTTTGCGTTCAGTGCGAAAGTGTAAGTTATAAATCGGTCCAAGTTTAGAAATTCTTGTGGATGTTCTCCACCCTGGAGTGAGCGAAGGAGTCTATAAGATTCATTCCTTTGACCTGGGCGTTGGAGTTCTTGCGCAATTCATCACACTTCCTCTGCCAGGTATTGACCCGGATGACCTGATGCGAACCACGCCATCACTGTGGCCGTAAACGGTCGAGTTCCTCTCAGGAGGTAAGCGCGAAACACGGTGCGGTCAGTTGTGGTGCGAAACTCCTCAAGTTTGTCACCCGCAGATCGCACCTTGTGGCAGCCATCATGTCGCGATTTTCGGTGCCCGGTGCGTCTGCTACGAATAGGGTGGGCGATTGTATCCTCTTGTCCAGCACAGATCCAAATCCAAAAGCCCGAGAGCTCTCAGCTCGAACTCCAGAATAGTTTCGAGTACCTAGGGAGCTCCCTAGAAGAATACAACGATGGGTTCTTGGAAACAGTCCATACAGTTGGGTCTATGTTCTTCAAGACCCATCGTCGGAAAAACGACGACTTTCTTCAAAACGGGTGACAATGCCCGGTTGAAAAATTATGGACCCTTTTCACTTCTTAGCCACGTCTACAAGCTGTTTTCAAGAGTCATCACAAATTGACCTCCTAAACAAGCTAGAGTCTGAGAAGGCTTCAGCAGCGTAGACCACATACATACGCTGTGTGTGGCAGATTATGCAGAAGACTGAAGAATAACCTTCCTCTCTGGTTAGCGTTTGTGGACGAGAAAGCATTTCAAGCAACCACATAATTAGCTTTTAGTACATTATTTACATCATTATTATCAATAAAACCGTTAATTATTATTTTTCTATTTTATAATGTAATTTATTTCAAGTATTACTTATCGTCGGCTGTTAATCTGATTGTGTTACAATTTCATTAACTTGAGTGTAGCAGTATACACATTTCATATATTAATTCGTTGGAAAACGGCTTTTATATTCAGGATCTTATCAGCCAAAATTGCACTAAAAGCTGTGTGCTTAATTAAATCGTGATATGTATCTCGCTTTATTGTTCTGCTAGTTGTTCTGAATTCATAGCTTTATCTTAATTTGTGGTATTCATTTTATAAGCTTGAGTTTCGCCACTGTATTTTAGTCAATAATATATTTTAGAAAAAAATAGTGTTTCTGAGAACCAATGTATGTGAGGAGGGCAATAAGTAGCGACAGGTGTCATGGGTGACATTTATCAGCACCGAGACGTGGAGTCAGCAATCGTCACGTGTGAGATGATTGAAAAGCGATGAAGTGCGAGGCATGTTTTTTTACCGCTTGCGACATCAGGATAATGTATTATGAATCATTTTTCATTTTATTTGTACCAAATAAACTAAGTATTAGCATTCGGCCGGGTATTGCCCTCTTGTTTAGGTATACTATCTAAAATAGGTATAATATACCGCCTTCGCCATACTATGAATTATTAATATTGAAAGAATATGTTATTCTTCTGCTAAGCGCAGGATGTATATCGTCAGAGGAAAACACAATAAGTTGAGACATTGTGGATGTAAATGATATGACGAGCTCCGCCAGCAGCATTGTCTTCATTGTGCTGCCAACCTACTTGGCAGACCTTTACTTTATGCTAAACTTTCTGAAAGTAAAGCCATTTCAGCAACTTTTGTAGAAATGTTTTTAAACTGACCAAAACTTGAAGTGGAATTAACACTACGTTCCTTTGTGACAAAATTAGTTGTGATATTACGTTTTCTGGTTACAACCCACACAGTACGTGTAGTTGGAAGTCTAAGTATTAGTTTAGTCTACGTATCAAAAACGTACAATCACTCAAACTATGTGGTTATTTAATTATAAGAACTCAACTTGTAGCTTAAAGCGACCTAGGCATCATGATTGAGATTGACCTAGGATTCAATCAAGTAACCGTCTTTACAAACGAGTTCTGCTGATGGTTGAAAGTAAATCTGATAAAATGGTGGTGGCAGCCGTGACTGGCAAAACATAGGTGCTCTTTGTGGCTAGACGATTGCCATAGTGATCCGTCATCGTGATACACATGTGGTTTTGCTTCCTGTATTGGTGTTGCGTAGTTTTTATTTTACAATTACAAACTCGTATTTGAAGCTGAGAGTCTGCCAACAGATGGTACTCGGTTTAACGTCAAACGTTGCCAATTGCATCTTTATAATTATATAAAGTGTACGCGCAACAAAGATATGTAGGATAAGCGTCGTAATTGCTGTTAATGTAATTGTATGAGGTAACATGACTCGGATTTGTCATCGAGGAAGTAATTAAAACGCACGTACGGCGGACACAACGAGGGAGTGAATTCGTCCGACATCTAAATAATATGTAAATAGAGATGTGAAGTGGCCGAGTCGTCGGGGCGCCGCCGCCAAGCGTACAACGTTGTGCCGCTAACCTAATTGGCGGCGATTCTTCGGGAAATGTAAATTTTACGACGATCATGTTCCCTCCTCATTCCCTCCACATTCTATTCAGTAAGCTCTCTATCTACACCGTAATTAATTGTTAAGTTAATCGCGGCGAAGGTTGGATTTGTCTGGGATGAAGATCGTTATGCTTTTGTATGCTCAGTATTGGCTGTAGCATGAAATGTATGTAGTATACCGCCTTGCCGGTGTGATTGCGCTGATGAGGTATGATCGGGATGAATGAGATATGGTTTAGTCTTTGTTCTCGCATATCACCTGTGTCTATCGGAAGGGTTGAATAATTAGAGGTTTGTGGGTTAAGGTAAGATAGTTCGGGTAGTGGTCGTGGGCGGGCGCGTGCGGTGCGACTGGTCTCTTTGTGTGTCGGATCAGTACTCAGAGCTCGCAGCAGTACCCGGCCGCTCCGCCGCTATTCACCAGACATTTCAATGGATTTACTTACGATGTTGATTTCTAGCTTTACGAATTATTAAGGGAAACTATGCTTTTGTCTTAGCTACATCGCTTTACCAAAGCAAATTGGTCATATCTTATCATTCAGGTAAAGTTGGTAACTAACATTCCAACAAAAATAGTACCTGACATATAAACAAACTAAAAGATTAATTAAAATTAAAATATCTGCAAATGAATGAGCGTTATGCGTAGAAAAAGGCTAGATCGCGCATGAACGTGTGGTATGTGTGTCACGAGTGAGTGTGTGAATGAGTGCGTGAGTATGGGTGTAAGTATCAATAGTGAGGTAGTGTGGTGTGTGAGTTATAATTAGCAAAGCTTAGTTCACCTGTCCTTAATATCCTGTCTTTATAAATACGAAAGTGCCCAAAGAAGTGAAGTAGAAGCGGTGGGGAGCGGTGGTAGTGTGTGTGGTGCGGAAATGTGTGAAAGTGTGTGTGTGTTAGTGCGTAGTGTGTGTGAAGTATACGGAAGTGCTTATTTATTTGTTTGTTTATTAGTTACGCTTTCACGCCTGAAAACGGTAGTGAATCCCAAACATTTTAGACTTATTGTCAATCGATACGTTACCGCTGATAGAATAAGACTTTAGGTAAGGTTTCCAGCAGTTCCATGTTTTCACGAATTTTGTTTCGATTGATTTGGCTAATTGCAGCACATAATACAGTAGATACTGATAAGAATATATAATTACCTACGAGAGAATACGTTGCGAGGTACATGTACCTATATTCGCAAACGTGTAAAGCTAGCTAAAACTAATTTCCTTTGGAAAACCTTTGAGCAAAGATTTATATTTAGCGGGACGACGACGTTTGCGGATGTTTAAGATGTTTATTTACTGTCAGGGTTGGAAAATATATTTGTAGCAACGAGAGCGATAAGCGAAATAGCCTGAGGTAACACGGATTGAATTATATAAACTACTAGTTGTTTCAACTAAATCAATTAGGCGAATAAATTTTACTATTTGTTCTAGATATTGAGAAGCTATAGCAATCAGTTTCTTCTAGAAGATTTAATTTGTATACAATATGTTCGTTTACAAACGTTTCTGTCCAATATTGAAACGAAAGTCAGAGCGAAAAGGATTCACTGACGAATTCGTATGCCGCATACAAGCGTCACGTTTGGATACGTTGTAGGTATCTTTTTTTATCCACCATTGTTGGAAATTGATGGGTGGAATGTGTGCCTTTTATCTGTTGTTCACCTAACACCGAGGTGGCAACCCTAGCTGAGCTGGATAGGGATGTGCAATATGGTTGGTTTGCGCACGGTTTCACAACCACAAATCAACTTGGAATGTCCCGGATTAAACGCTTACAGATTGCACTTTGTTGAGTTTGTGCACACGAGAGTATTTTGTAACACAGTTATACAAATATATTGTTTTGAAGTTGTACTCAAATGTTTGTGTATCACAAATATCATTGATGGCAAAACACTGACCCTTGTTTCTCTACAACACGTCTTTATATTCTACCGTCACTGCCGTTAGAATTTAGTCATTTAAGTCAAAGGTTACGTTTGTATATCAAACGACGCATGTGTTCAGTTCTGTTGCGTCCTGTTCAATTACGAACAGCGTGTTCAATATTGAATAATAGACTGCCAATCCCAGCTCTGTATCATGTATATCAGCATCTAATACAAGCACGGTCACCTCTAGCTTACCTATACGGGTTAACGAGAGCGTGCACCTCTAGAATAACTGATTGCACCGGCCTTAAAGTAATTGTAGTACATTAACTAATTTGGCTTTCCAAAAATGTATGTGTAGACAAATTGAATCATTAGTGTCGTAAAATATACGATACCCGTACGTATTCAAGTTTTGAAGCAAGCTGAGTCGAGGCTCCATTTCGTGGCTATTTAGGTATTATAATCGGGTATTGTTGGCACTCACATGCACATTGTGAGCTGCGCTTTGCATGTCAATGATCTCAGTGTGTTAGAGCACGAGGTTGTGCGAGCGTTGCGAAACGCGTTGTCGCATATTTTTATTAGCTTCACGCTTTTGTACGTTCCATTCTACATAATAAGCATAAAATTGCTTCAGCTGGTTATCTAATAAAGCATTGTTAGAAGTTCATTCTGAGGGAAACGGACAGTTTAAATGGGTGAATATTACCCGTGGGTACAATCCGTTGAGATTTGCATTGCTTAGACTTAATTAAAATTAAACATATAATTTGGTTCAGTATCAGTCCAGCAAATGAAGGGTATATTTGGGGTTACGAAAATCTGTGTACATATTCTATAAAGCTTGTGAGCTCTGAGACTACACAAACTCGCACAGAAGCCATTTACGCTCTAATAATGTTACGGTAATGAGAGAACTTTACCTGTTTCCAAAACATATAATTGTTACTAAGAAATTAAATTTTCTAAGAATCTTTGTCTACAAACATCATGTTTCGGTAAGCATTTTGTGGTTTTACGATTAATAAACATATAAATAGAATTATAATTAAGTAGTCTTGCTTGAAAAAGACCTCAAGGAGGCACAACAAAGCCATTTCGTTGATTTTATTACCTACAGCCCAGTGCACGCCCGTCCTTGGACACTCGGGGATAAAAATGCCCAAATAGATAATAAAACTTGCTTTATGTGGTTTTAAGAAACACAAAAAGTGCATTTTCTTTAGTTGGTTCAATATTATGAAAATGTACGACTTCAGCCTAGCTCTTCGAAAAGGTATTTTTATAAAACTAAAGTTCTTATATCAAGGTGTAAAATACCAAGGTGGTATTTTGCCTAAGACTTCGCCTAGATTAGGCGTTATACTATTAATATTTATTTAAGTTATTTTTAAACATGGTAAGTGCCTACGCTTTTTACTGCTCGACTAGTCTTCCTTCAATGAAAGTAATGATCAAACTATGTTATCGACGACACTCCAGTATTGACTTTCAGATTTATCTAATCCGAACAAAACTAAAATAACTTTAATTTTCTTTTACATTGCATTACCGAAATATTCTATTTTTAATCGAACTGAGTTGCAAATTAAAGAGTATTTATCTTTCAAATTACTAATTGGTAATTATTACCCACTTTAGTTTTATCAAAGTACCTATGCCCTTAAATTAGTCAAAGTTCGGTATCCGATTAAAATAATTTGTGATGGAAATAAATAAACAAGCGCCATGAATTGAAAATTTTCAAAAAAATAAGATATTGAAAATCAGTTGACTGAATGTAACTACATAATTTTATGAAGCAACTATGAATATCTTAGTATTACAACCTAAAAGACAAATAAAAAGACAATAAAGTAGAGTGTAGTCCAACTAAAATAATGTCTGATAGTTGTCGTTCTGCGCAATAACGAGAAATCTTGCGTCCTTTGACCTACGGTTAGTTTTTGCCGAAATAATGTTCATATATTATTAAGAGAATATCGTTTATCATTTTATCATGTCTATAAGTTAATTGGGTCTACTTACAGTTGAACTGGTTCAGAAAATAATATTCTTAAATAATTATATATACCAATCTATATTGATCGACGTACAATAACCAAGATAAGAGCTAGCAAGTCTAATTTTTTAAAGTAAATAAAATTCAGAATGTTATTTTACTAAATATTAAGTTAGAAAATAATTCTATTAACAATTTGGTAGCATACAGCCATTCTGTTGTAGCAGCCAGCCATGTTAGGTCGTGCACGGAATATTAATATGTAATAAGTACGATGTTAATATTAGGTTAAATCGATTAAATTAGAAGTTTTATTGGCGGCGTAGTGGCTTGTGTGGTCGGCTCCCAACTTTGTAGTGTTCGTCAAACATTGCGTCGTTACTATCAAATAACTTTGCCGCTCCACTGTTCACGGCTACATTATACACCGGAGCTACTTCAGCACCCTCCTAAAGCCTAATTTTCAGGATCGCTACGTCGATTACGTAATGGTGCGTATCACTTGAATTAATTCAACAGTAATGCTGGCGATAGACTCACGGAGAACATACAGTAACGTTGTGTGAGCTTTCTGTTTAGGAGCCAGAAATGAGGACCGGTTTACATAATGTTACTTCATTCACTTTCATATTCAAGTTACGTGCCTATCGCACACGTGACAAATACATAGTAGATACTAGTATCTAAAATATTGTAAACACCACTCAGTTTCTACATCAGTTTTGATGTTATACCTAGAAACACAGTCCTTTGTAAGAGATATTTTCACCCGACTGCCGAAGGAGGGTAATGTGTTTATCAGTCTATGTATGTATGTTCCTATGTGGCGTTCCAGAGACCAAACACGTTAGCCGATTTTGTTGATTCGTAAGTCCCTCGATTCGTCTTAATCTTACGAGTGTCACAGGCTACATTAAAATTGGAAAATAGAAAAATGGCGGCTTTTGGGCGCCATATTGTGGGGGCCTAATATGTTTTTTTCTTCCAATCCCACTGTGTGGAGTATCAAAATAAAGGGTTTTAAGAGGCGATTTCAAATATATGTAACACTTATATGTTTAAATGTAATTCGAATAATAAGTTAACCAAAAAGTGTTAAATAAAAAAATTAAAAAACCCGACAGCTTAAAAAGTGAACTAAAAAGACGTAAATAAGAAAAAAACATGCTGTGCAGTCGGAGGATACATCAATAAAAAAAAATACATAAATAAATACATCATCGAGCTGGCTGACTATAACCAGATGGTTTTAGTCAGCCAGCTCGCGAATATGTATCCTCCGACCGCACAGCATAATTTTTTACTTGTTTACGTCTTTTTTGGTAATTTATTACAAAGACTTGAAGGAGGCGCTATACTTAGTACGAAAATATAATACCCAACACAATTCACTTTAAAAGCATTGTCTACCTGTACCTTTTCTACTTAAAAATACAAGACGGCTCTAGGGCTCTATATCTTCATCCATCTCACATAAGATGGCCTGTGACAGACAAGCGAATGATCAACCTAAGAGAATTTCATTTTTGTTTGGAAACGAAACACTTAAACGTAACTGAGTATATACATATTTAGTAACGAGCAGCGTCGCCAAGGCTAAAGTTATTCTAAATAGAATTTAATTGAATTGAAACATCTGTTAATCAAGGTACTTTGATTTGCAAAAGTTAAGTGAGCAATGCACTAGGGATCTGTGTTGTTCGAGCCTAGCAGAATGTTCGTATACGAACACATCTTAGATTCGACCATGCGTGTGTCATACGTGTATAGGTATCTATTCCAGTCCCTACGGACGGACGGACAATTCTCCTAATTATAACCTATTTTATTCCCTGCACATGTGTTGTCACGCGATGTGTCATTGTCAAACGGTGGCTTGAATTTTCACTGGAAATTAATGTGGCTTATTTTGAACAACACTTAATAAATTGATATTCGCAGTACAACCTCACACTCCTCGCAGTCTGGTGGAAAAGCTTTACAAGGTTTATAATCATAGTTTATTTGCGTTATTTACGTTTTAAGAGCTTGATGGAGCGACTATCTGTTACAGGCACAGGGAAAGGGGTTAGTCATTCAGAGTCTGCAGAGCCCATTCACCCAGCAACTGCGGATGGCTTATGATACTGATAGTAACTTGTAACTATAATATGTACTCAAACCCAGACCCAGTCGTATTGGCTTGCCGTCCTATTAGCTATGAAATTAAGGTAACAGAGTGGACATGTGCTAGCACACACACACTTGTTCACATTTAATACTTCGATGGTTAGTCAGCGCTGAGATTGCGCTGAGGCCGCGGCAACCTTGACCGAAATTCGGTCTATGTATTTAAAACGAAAAATAAAAACATACATCGTCAGGCAATTGATACAATAATATGTACTTAATATTCGTTCATTGCTTTTTATTATATTTACTTGTATCTACCTCTATATTATTATGTATGTGGCAGCCATCTGGTTAAATTAGCCAGCCAATCGGATGCCTAGGCCGATAGTTAAATGAACTAGAATCATTCAAAATTTAACAACTTGGCGTATTGAAAGTCAGCCATTTGAAGATGACTAACCAAGACTCAGCCTAGTGATTCAGTTCAGTTTTTTACCACTGCGGTGCTAGAAGTCACCAAAACAAATATGGCGTCAATAGCGCAAACCGTGAATGTTATTTTTCGTTCTTAAGTGAGATTGAAGTGTGACAAAATTGTATAAAACTATGAACGTTCCAAATAATACTACATCTTTTGCAAGTTTTCGCGAAATATTTTTGGGTCTAAACTATCTAGTCACTCTAAACAAACATTACAAATGCATCAATATCCAATTTTACTAAATGACTACACGACATTCAGCCACCTGGTTAAACGTTGCGTTCAATGACTTGGCTAGTTATCCTTCAGCCATTTAATTAGATGCCGACTTTTAATGAACGGCCTAGGCGTCCAATTAGCTGGCTAATTTAACCAGATGGCTGCGACATATACATTGGCAGCTAAGGCAGCACTGGAAGTAAGACGCTGAATATTAAAGAACACGTATTTATAATAACAATGAAGGATAGAGTCCTTGAAATATGGTGTCTCTGAAGCCTTTGTCGAATACCGCTCGAGGTCGCATAACAATAGCTGCGTAAAGCTTAGCTAGCTTGCCTTCGGCTAAGCCGGCTGTTCTCACGGAATCTTGTAAAAGTTGTAGTTAAACAGTGAAATTATTCGTACATTGTGAGGATATACTATAAAGCACTTTTGTGTTTCTATTTTGAGAGCTATAGACGAAAGGCACTTTCGCCAAGCTTGTAGCGAACAATGAAACGCGTGCCCACACAGCTTTATATGTACTACAATCATACTTATAGTACTTACTTAAATGAACTAAATGTTAAATGCATAACTAGCTAACTATTTACTTCTTTCATATTCATGTGTTCTTACTTAGACAGATTACATTATATTTTATTACTAGAATAATATTTACCATGACTAACTTAAGCTAAGTAGTAAGTATGGTAATAACCACAGGACAGTAAAATGTTTTGAAACAAAAACACTTTCACGCTCTTGTACATTAAGGTAATATGCGTTATAGTTGAATAGTTTTACTAAAGCACAATTAATTTATTTATGAGATCGTGAACTCTAATTTAAATTCGAAATAAAAATAAATGAGTTTCTATTTTATTATTATTTAAAGTTATAAAATTTGCCATAGTATCTTAAGAAAGTTGTGCTAGTTTACAAACGAAAAACAAACATTTTTTTTATAAATTACAGAACCGAAACTAATGTAGTTTGACACGCACTTCATATGTGTTTATGTACATTATTTAGTTAGTGACGTGTTTTATGGTAAAGAATTAGCAACGAGCATGTCACCTTAACCTAAATAAAGAAGCGTAATAACTGTGATTGCTGTAATTTTCCTAATAATATTAGTTTGGAACTAACTTTCCAGGAGAACATTTGATTTCTTTTTTCCGTGACTTGCTGACGTTTCAACTGGGATGAAATCGTAACAAATAGATTATATCTCCCGCATTCGGCAAATTCGTTCCCTTTTGGATGAGTCAGCAAATAAATCTGAACATGATATGTGATATACTTATACATATAGGTTCACGAGCCCAGCTTTGTAAAAACATCTCTGCGTAGTAAATACGGTAGGTATTTATATCGGCAATGTTTCACTTATTTGTCTTTTTGTGAATGGAAAGGTCGCGACTAAATTAAGGTATAGATAAAATAGAAAGGTAGAAAGTATTCATTTTCTATTTAAGTACCTACACCGGGCTTTTAGCGGGAGTGCTCTTTCTTTAAAATAATGAAATTGAAGCTTGAATAAATCAAATGATGAAATTCAGTTTCTCACGAAAAAAGATTGATTTAATTTTCCTTTGATTATGGTTACAGCGAAGGTCTCGCCGTTTTGTGTCGTCACCCTTATTAAAACTTTTAGACAAATTGAGTTTATATTTATTCGTTAATATTCGTATATCTTTACTGTGTAGCCTGCTGTGAATTATATACAACTTTCCTTGTTTACGGATGTCCGAAAATACTTGACAAATTTCATCGGCAAACAACGGTTTTTTATTTTTGTAAAATTATTCTGTTAATTCGGTAAGGCGTTGGCGTTTGTTATTACATAAGACGTTGGATTAAAAAATAAGAAGATTATTTTCTTTATTTTGCGGCTCGGTTTCTACCCTTATCAGGAATTCGTTTCAAAATCCATGTAGCTTAGTGGGTATTATGACATGTCGTTGACGTCTTGGCAAATCTATTAGGATAATATAAAGTTCACTGGAGATCAGCTCAGGCTTGCTGCTCAAGGACGTGTCAGAACTTAGTAGATTCTCTTGTACACCTGTAATCCCAGTGACATTTGCAGAATCTCCTGGGTGGCTCAGTAACCTCGTGCCACTTCTCTAACGCTGAATTAATTTGGGAAAATTTATCGACGACACAAGTATTCTCGTAAGTCTTGGATCTACGTTTTTATAGTCAAATGGTAGGACTTAATTTGGAAAAACTTTTATTTAATCCAAAAATTAAAATACTTAGTATAAAAAATAAATTGAAATAAGAAAATCTTTTATTACATTTTTTTTTGATATATTTTAAATTATGAGCCCTTTACTTGATTGATTGGAAAGGACATTTTTAACCGACTTACCAAAAAGGAGGAGGTTCTATGTTCGATTCCGTGTATGTTTTTTTAATGTATTTTCACCGATATCTCCGTCACTTGTGGACCGATTTTGAAAATTCTTTTTTTATTTGAAAGAGTATGTTCCGAAATTGGTCCCATTTTAATTTGGTGACGATTTGATGAAAACCTTCGAAGATATACAGCAGAACTCTTCAATAAATAACGGCAAATCATTGTCTGTTTATTGTTTATACCATTTCATAGCACTACATCACGCCAGTACGCTCTTAAGGGGTACGCAGTTCTCTCAATTCACCGGTTATGTTCAAGTTTCATGATATTCGGGTAATATATTCTGGCATTATAGTTACCTTACTAAAAAACTTGCCTATTAGGTAGGTACAACTAAAAAGTGACAAAAAAAAACTTTTTTGCAAATAAATACTGCCGACTTCCAAATAAAAAACTACACAGTGAAAAATAACTTTATTTTTGGAAGTCGGGTCCATAACTCAAAAAAAAATGGTACCTACGACAGACACCGACTTCCAAAAATAAAGTTATTTTTCACTTTGTAGTTTTTATTTGGAAGTCGGTAGTATTTTTTTGCAAAAAAGTTTTTTTTGAGAAAAGAACAGCGCTTAGCCGTTCATTTGGAATAAAGACGAGGTTTTTATATGGCCTATTTTCTGTTACCCAAATAAATAGCTAGACAATACGTTTAATACGACTGGTCTGCGTATATTATAAGCATATCGTGCATGAAATGTAGCCATGAGTGACTAGAGTTCATTGACATAGAAATGTTTAGAGACTTTTAAAATGTTAATTTAGCAAATAGAAAAACAAGATCATAATATTTGAGTCTACACATAAATATGAAATCTATCAATCTCGATTCACGACTGTAAGAGGATAATTGGAATTATGTCGCATTTACTCAGAAATTATTAAATTAATTGACAACGATTAATTAATTAATTGTGATTTACGAACGATTAAGAGCGATTCTATGTTAACTAAATATATCTAGACATTTGATCACACCTTATTATGTTAGGAAATGATTCAGGTTATTTTTCTTGGATGAAAAAACGTAATGGCTTTTTACAAGGGTTAAAAAGTTATCGAACTTTGCCTAATTCAAGTTGTGAACTTTGAGAAGACAATTTATTATTCTAATTATAACTTCTTTACTATCAAACCTTTTTCCTCAATTTATAAAAAAAAAATATGTACCTTTGTGAACATTTAATTTCATTTAGGTAAATCCTATTCAACTTTATGTACTTAAGCAAAATTAAATAGTACCTATAACTCAAGAATAGTAACACATACTACTTATTATATCTCACCCTCTCATTCTCTCCCATTTAGTCTCTCTCTCCATTTAGTGATCCATTGCATGAATTTTAATTAAAAAACAATTTAACAATTGTTGCTAAAAAAATTATGACGCCTCAGAAATAAGGAACTTAACTAATGTCTGCTGTGAATGAACTTAAGTAACGACAACGATAAGTGAGAAAATAAACGACTAATTATTAAACTTAAATTTAAAAAAATACAAGACGAAGAAAAATGCACTTCTGTTTCCATAATCCTCAATTAATATTTCAATTTGAAGTGTAGTGGATGACTGGCTAAATTAATTTATTCTGCCCGTCTTCTAAGTAAGCCAACCCATTAAGACAGTTATAGGCACAACGGGACGTGTGCCGCGATAGCTACACTACTCTCTAGTACTCTCACTTTTGGTCACTTGGGACGAGTTTGCTACAGAAACTCTGTTAGACGCCTCGCTCACTAAGCCACGACAAATAGGTGGCGGGTGCCGCGCGGCGCAAACAACCCACTCCACAGCGTATAGCTTTTCAATTAATTTGAACTATTAACTACTAGTTTTACAGCTATCACACCACAGATATAAATGTAACTAGATGACGCGATTGTATGTACTTCGCGTGTCAAAAAAACAGAGTAAAGTTACGATCAATGATCGTAATCTGAGCTTTTCATTTACCATTATCGTCACCGGAAATCCACCGAAATCTAGAAAAATACCTTTTTATGCCATATTGAGCTGTAAAGAATGTATAGAAAAAGTTGGCCGAGGCATTGGAAATGTTTTATTTCATTGGTAAGTAAATTTGTTTTTAAATTGTTTGTGAAAAAATGGCATGCTTGGTTTTCATACAGATCGGAGGGACTTGCGTTATCTAGTTAATTTATGTCTGTGTATCACATTAATATTATTAAGGCGAAAGTTTTTGAGTGTGTTTGTATGTTTGTTACTCTTTCATACTAGGTACTAAACGGATCTGGATGCAATTTGGCACAGAAGATTCTAGACTGGAATAGCACAAATTATACTTTTTATCCCAGGAATATGTTTCCTTGGTATAATTTTCGACATTCACGCGGGCGAAGCTACTGGCAGAAGCTTGGGGAAGATTTTTGCTAATATTATATAAACGCTGAACATTTAACAACAATTGATTACAATCTTGATACTTCAGTAACTGTTGATTAACGCGTGCTCCCGCGAATTCTTTACACACGTTATTTGCATCTGATTTTAACAATCCGATACTTCTGAGAAATAAGCACGCATTGAAGGTTTTAATAAGCCTTTGAAATTCGGCGACGCTGCTTGTTTCGGCTTTGTCTGCGCGGTGGTAATATTCACATTATTATGGTAATCCCAAGTGTGTTTTACATTCTATTGTAAAACAAGTTATTCATTTCTGCACATCATACTGGAATAGCTTTTTATCAAGGCAGTAAGTGCTTGAACATGTCATTTCTCTTTGATTAGAAGAAGAAAGAAAGTAAGAAAACGTGTTTATTTGTTACAACACGACATACAATATAAGAACATGCTTATGCTAAACCTTTAACAATAGTATTGTTAGTAAAAACGAGAAATATAAATCAAACAATAATAAAATATACTACCTACATTTTGTTTATAACAGAAGATAAATAGGGTGAAAAAGATACCAGGCAGATGCATGATGTAAGATGCATGCGTGTCGTGTCGTGATTAGATTTCAAAACATCTGTTGATCTTTCAATCCCGTTCTAAACGTCATTAAAATTATATTAGGTCCAATGATATTCAAATAAACAGATACGTTATACACTCACAAAACAATTGAAAAAAGTGTTCCGCGCAGCAGCGGCAGCACACATACACACTTTTCATTCATCTGAAATTTCACTACAAGTCGAAAGGGATGGCTTGATAAAACCAACAAGAAAAAAAGAGACAACTAGTGTTTGTTACTTGCGTGTGAATGTAAACAAACATTATTCTGACCACCAATGTCCAATGTTGTTATCTTTTTCTAACCTCCAAATATCAGAATATTAGAAAAAAATGAAATAAATTAGTAAATTGAGGTGTATTGCGTACTTACATATGGTATGAGATCCCTTATGTTTTATGTACTTTGGTATCATAATTGGTACAATTTATAAATACACACGATGGCATTTTTTTTATTTTGTTTTTGTTTCAACAAAGCCTATCGCTCTTCGCCATGCGTGACATAAACTAAAGACTAAAGGTCACAATTGTGACCTATTCGAGTCTTCACAATGCGCGCGCTCATAACATATATGTTTATTTGAATATCATTGATTAGGAACCTATGAAATTGGCGTTTTGTCGTACTTACTGGCCACTTTGATCTCAAATATCTCCTCTTTGGTTTGGTATTCCAATTTTAAATTTATACAGCTATTTACTCATGCTTTTTTGTTTGGAAAACCGTAATTCATTTGTTTTTTCCTCTTTTGGTTTTTCTTTGCGCCAGTCAGTTTACAAAATGGAAAACTTGAAATATCGCGTATTTACGAGTACGAGTTCCATCGTGGCACCAGTGCTGCAGAAATGGCTCGAAGGATTTATGATGTATATGGCGACGGTGTCGCAAGAGAAAACACAGTGCGTTTTTGGTTCCAACGTTTTCGTTCTGGAAATTTCGACCTGCAGAACAAGCCCCGTGGACGGCCGGAGACCAAAGTTGATAATGAAGAATTGAAGACTATTGTGGAAGCGGATCCATCGCAAACCACGTCCGAGTTAGCTGCAGGCTGTGGTATTAGTGATAAAACTATTTTAATCCACTTGAAGCAAATTGGGAAGGTGAAAAGCTTTAAAGGTGGGTACCTCATGAATTGAGTGCAGCAAACCGACAAACGCGCGTCGACTGCTGCGTTACATTACTCAACCGGCACAATAATGAAGGGATTTTAAATCGAATCATTACCTGTGATGAAAAGTGGATCATGTACAATTATCGGAAACGCTCATCGCAATGGCTGAGCCCTGGCGAACCAGCCAAATCCTGCCCCAAGCGAAAATTTACTCAAAAAAAAATATTTGTGAGCGTTTGGTGGTCTAGGGCCGGTGTCGTTCACTACAGCTTTCTTAAATCTGGCCAGACGATTACGGCGGATGTCTATTGTCAGCAACTGCAAACCATAATGGAAAAGCCAGTGCTAAACAGCCGAGGCTGGTCAATCGCTCTAGGCCACTGCTGCTTCAGGACAACGCTAGACCACACACTGCACAACAGACGGCTACCAAATTAGAGGTGCTTCAATTGGAATGTCTAAGACATCCACCGTACTCCTCGGACCTTGCTCCAACAGATTACCATTTTTTTCGAAATTTGGATAACTTCTTGCAAGGGAAAAAATCAACTCCGATGGGGCAGTCCAAAGTGCCTTCAAAGATTTTATTGATTCCCGTCCGAATGTTTTTTTTTAGTAAAGGGATCAATGAACTACCTATGAGATGGCAAAAGTGCATAGATAGCAATGGTACATACTTTGATTAAATAAATATATTATATTAAAAAAACGACTTTATTTTCCTCCCTTACAAAACGCCAATTTCATATGTAATGACCTAATATTAATAATACAGCCTGGGTTCAGTTCCAGAGCTTTGTTGCATTTTTAACAGTTTTAATAAAGTTTTATACTATTTCGGATGTATTAAAGCAAAATATGCTATTATTTCTGGTAAGTGGTATGAAAATGTAGAATGGGCAGTACCAAAGCATGTACGATATGTATATAAGTACCGAAAATGTCGAAAAAAGAACGTATCCAATCGGATCCAACTTCTTCTGGAGATTTATCTTCCAAATAACAGACAAAGAAAAGCGCTGATTGGATGTAAAAAACTTTGCCCAACAGCCACTCTGAACTCTCAACATCCGAATTGCGTCAATAGCGATTAGCGGTGGCTTTTCACTAACTGTAGTTTTCCTTTTGGGTGCCGAGCTGTTTCCGGTTTCCATGCTTAAATATATGTAATGTTATTGAAGATGTTGTTCAGAATGGCCCGGTGCGTAGAATTTATAGCTAATACTAGGAACAAACACAAATTTGTAGTACCTACAACAAGGCTCAAGAAAATAGGTGGCTCGTTTAGATGTCAATGTGTATGCTTTTATAATAAGATTCTAAGCCACGTACAAAAGCCTTAATAAATTCAAATCATTAATTAAACGTAAGTTGTGCCAGAAAGCGTTTTATACCATTAAAGATTACGTTGAGGACAAAAAGGCTTGGGATTGACCTGTTCCAATCATAAATTTTGTTTTTTTATTGCACCGTGTATTGTTATTCTTTTTTTTTGTTTTTTCGTTTTCTTGCAATGACAAGAATATTTACTTTTTAAAGTATTATATTATTTTATTTTAATTATTGTAAATATGAAGACTATGTGAATCATTATTTTTTTTGTTTTTAATTTTAATTAGTTTTTAATCATGGTCTGGCAGTTTGAGTAGTTTATGCGGCCTACCCAATGATATTCAAATAAACAGATACGTTATACACTCACAAAACAATTGAAAGAAGTGTTTCGCGCAGCAGCAGCAACACACATACACACTTTTTATTCATCTGACATTTCACTACAAGTCGAAAGGGATGGCTTGATAAAACCAACAAGAAAAAAAGAGACAGCTAGTGTTTGTCACTTGCGTGTGAATGTAAACAAACTTTATTCTGACCACCAATGTTGTTATCTTTTTCTAACCTCCAAATATCAGAATAATAGGAAAAAAAATTAAATAAATTAGTAAGTTGAGGCGTATTGCGTACTTACATATGGTATGAGATCCCTTATGTTTTATGTACTTTGGTATCATAATTGGTACAATTTATAAATACACACGATGGCATTTTTTTTATTTTGTTTTTGTTTCAACAAAGCCTATCGCTCTTCGCCATGCGTGACATAAACTAAAGACTAAAGGTCACAATTGTGACCTATTCGAGTCTTCACAATGCGCGCGCTCATAACATATCTGTTTATTTGTATATCATTGGGCCTACCCGAATGTCCTTTCTTTGGTATTGTTCGTCGAATCACTGAGCTCCTTAAATTGTGAGTTGAGCTGCTCGGTTATTGACAAATGTGGCACTGACTGAACTGGTCCACTCAATCTGGCTGGTTCTTTTCTCAAAAGACCATTTCAGACGTCTGTCTACATGGTCTTTACATGATCTAACCAAGATTTTGTCTGGACTTTAAAAGAGACTGTGACCTCTGAGTTTGTTTCGCCCTTTCTTCTCAGAGTAGTCAGATAGGAAACGCCGACCTCATCTAGTTTTAAAAAATATGATCGACATGTAAAAGTGCTTGTACAAACCAACTTACAGAAATAAAATAATTTATCATTATCATTATGTATCAGATATATGAAAGTAAACGTATAAAAGTATGTCGTAGAGTTTCCCTATGCAAAAACCTCACCCTAATGAAGTTCTGATAAATTCCAATACATTTCAGTATTAGAGCTTTGTAAAGCTTTTACTTGACGGGTTGCACGTTGACCTTTCTGTTCAATTCTTAGAATATCTTTTAATTTTTAGGCTTCCGTATCCGAAGGGTTCAAACGGAACCTTATTGCTGTCACTCACGTGTCCATCTGTCCGTCTGTCCATCTGACCGTCTGTCCGTTTGGCCGTCTGCCCGTCTGTCCTTCTGTCCATTTGGCCGTCTGCCCGTCTGTCCGTCGTCTATCACACGGGTTTTAACGGTGAACATTTGATGACTTTATCATCAAATTTTCACATTATGAACATCTTGTTGACCCATAATCATGCAAATTATATTTTTTTTTTTAGTGGGCTCTCATACAGCTAAAGGATGGGGTAAGTATTTTTTTTTTAATTACTCCATCTACTGGGGTATCGTTGTTTAAAGCTTGGTAGATAAATACTGTTTTTTTTGTTTTAAAAATATTGGAAAACAAAGAAATGAAAAGCGACCAAAGTCAGCTTTTTTACAAAATTTTGTTCCGAATATTTTTTTTACTTCCCATTGACCTATGAAGTTGAAATTTGGTGACAATGTTTATTATTACGTCTATTTTACTAACAAGTACCAATATCAATCGACTTGAATCAAAATCAAATTAAAATCAGATTTTCTTTGAAATTCCTACATTTTCCTATTACAGCCAACTTAATTTTGCGGTTTGGTACGGAACCCTAAATGTGCGAAGTCCGACTCGCACTTTGCCGGTTTTTTTGACCCCGTTTAATAAGATTTGACATCTAAATTCTCCTTTTATACTTTATTTTTATAACAAACCCGCTTTAAATCTGTGCACAGCATTGTAATAGAAAACTGGCAATGATTTGCTCCAGACTTATTCCATAGGTAAATGTTATTTTTTTTAATAAATACTAAATGTCAGCTTCAAACATTTATAAAAAAAACCTTTCGACACAAACCCTCACCTGATAGAAAAAACAAACACGGATAGCAGATGTAAATTTGTGTTTGGACGAAACGGAAAACGTCCTTGGGAATTCGCTGTTGTGTTAAATTAGGTAAACGGAGACTGCACGGATGAAGACAAGGTTCCAGCAAGTTTAAACAAACCCTTAATTTAGAACACAATTTCTTATAATCCACTTTTGAAACGATGCCAAGAATATCGTGACTTTAGGTATTCATTCAAATGAAGTTATTTTTCAAGTAATGGTCCTCAGAATGTTAGATACTAAGTCAACCTGGAGTTTCTTCTTCCAACGAAGTTACCGTCTCCTGGGGAATAAAGTGCCATCAAGATTTTAATGGTATGTAATCATCTAAATTTGGAAAAGAAATATATCACTTTTTATAACTGGATCAAATAAATTTAAACATTTATCAAGAATATTTTTTTTTGTATTGGTAAGAAAACTGCTCTAATAATGTAATTGCTTTGAAGTGGTTACTAAGTGGAATAAATTAATACGCACTCTAATCTTTTTCTGTTAAACATACAAATAAGCACTTTAAAAGTAAAGGTTAATAAGTAAATTGAATTGATTTTATGTGAAACATCAAAAAATTGTTGTACCTAGTTGTACTGTACGTAAATTCATAATTTCTTACAAATGCTCACTCATTAATTATGATTCATAATTTCTTACAAGAAAAGAAAGAAAATCTGCGGAAAATTTTTTTATTGGCTACGTAGTCAGCCTAAAGATCGGCTAAGTACATTGACCTTTTTCTTAAAAAAATGAACTCCCTCAGGACTACTTGCGTACGCCCTAAATTAACTAATTATACCACGATTCTTTCTTCATTTTCTAATATTTAAATTTATTTTGCATTTGCAAACCCGCTTTTAATATCGATATTGTACAAAACTTGTAAACGTATATATTTCTCAACTGAATTGTTGGATCCGATCTTGTTTGTCTTTCATTGAAGGATACTGAAGTGAAGACAAATTAAACGCGAAAAGTTTAGATTTGCTTTAATTACTGTCGAGTTAGATCAAACTTCCAACTTTAGGCTTCGTCCTTCATTTAGATCATTTCAACAAATTAATGCACTGACTAAGCATCAAGTTTTCATCACATAATTTATAATGTTGTAATGTCGATAAGGTTTTAACATTGCTACACTGTATGATTTTTAATAAAAGGACCATAGTATTTTTAGTTTGTTAATACCGTAACGCCAATTTTTTTTATTATCGAAAGGCTCGCGTTTGACCACTACCTCGCCTGATGGTAAGCGATTATGTGATCTACGGTGAAGCACGCTTGCCTAGAAGTAACCTTTTCACTCTTGACTTAAAGACCCCAAGGTTGTAGCTATCAGGGAACAAAGACTCCGGAAGGGAATTCCAATCCTTAGCTGTGCGCACAATGAAAGTATTAGCAAAACGCTTTGTGCGTATGGGTGGGATGTCCACCATGAACCGATGGTGCATGGCCGTACGTCTTGTAACCTGATGATAGAAAGGGCTAGGTGGATTCAAATTGTCACACACTCCCCGAAATGTAACCGATAAAAAACTGACAGGTTAGCAACTCGGCGTCGATGTTCGAGGCTCTGGAGCTTTGATGCGACCAATGCATCGTTGCCAATAAGCCTCTTGGCCCGTCTGTCAATCGACAGTAGTTACCGACATAAAGGCTGTATGGCTTGCTTGAAGTGTTCAAAATTGTTCTTTTAAGCCTTTTCAATGAATTAGTCAGTTAGAAATCATCTCATTGCCAATAATAAGCCAACATGATTAATGTTAAGCTTTATGCAAGAGCTCAAGATTTCTCGTTTTTTTTTAGCTTAGGTTTAATAAATGCATTAATGGAACTAAATAGCTTCACCAGTTCCATATGAAAGCAATGTCGGCTATAAAATTAGTTTAAAATGACATGGAAGTAAAGGTAAAAAAAAATTTTTTTTTTTCGCTCTCAGTATTTCCATGTGGAACTATCTATATGGAACTACTGGGAATAATGGTCAACAACACCTGAGGCAACATTATTCGATGTAACGGTATTAAGAGCTCAATTTATTCCAACGTTGATAAACCCGTAGGCAGCCAGCTTACTTTCCTGTGACGTCGACACAAGCTCACCTTCTCATTCTCCGAAGTTACTTTATAGGCTATATTAAATCTAATTTAATTAAAACGTAATGCGATAACATTTTATGTAGGTGTAATATAGCTCAAGTTATAACGGCGTTTGTCATGTTAAATAATAAATTGAAAAACGTGTCTACGAGTAAGAAGTCTGCCCTTTAATAAGTTGAAAACACATCTCTGTAATAACACAGGGACAATATAACCGTAGTGTAAAGGAGTATATTTGGCGCTGCGGCTGGCCGACCCTTCGCCTATTCATTGTGTAGCTTTACTTGAATGAAACACTAACGAACCTTATTTTTAATTCCAGTAGTTTATGTAGGTATATGTAGCAACGAAAATATGACGTCATGCATTCATGTCCTATAAATAGAACTGTCGGTGTTTATCTCAAAGCTGACACAGTAACACCTAACTTTAAACCTAGGTACCTATCTTTCTTTATTATAACATACGAGTCGTGTACCTTTCAAATTTATAGAAATGTTGTACCTTTTATAATCCCGACGGACTGCGTATTTTTTTGGCAATTATTCCCAAAGTACCTTCTGCCAACAGGTTATAACATATTTATGATTTGTTATCACGTAAATAATTCTACTCGCTTCGATTGTCTAAAAATATCGTTTATATTTAAGTGAACCATTTCAATAGAATTTAAAACGAACCGTTCGCTACTTATCATTCGCTAAAAGAAATACTTGACCCGAGAAGGGAATTTTATAAAGATAAGATAAAAGCCGATTAAAAAACTTATTGTTCCTTAATGGACTTGAATTACAAAATGTTTTACAAGTAAACAGAAAAATCCAGTTCTATTTCGACGTCTTCTTAACCTTACGATGCCCTACGTCATAAAAATTCGTTGTACCAATATCAATGGAAATAGTAAAGGACTTGAATGAAAGTAAAACAATGTTCAGTGAACCGGAAAACGTCTGCGACCGAAAATTCTGGCTCCAAATATCATGTCTGATAGTTTCGCCAAGCTTTGCTTAAAACTGAAAATCATGGCTTGCGCAGGGAAAAGGGCTATACACCTTTCATTTTGGTTGCTAATACTTGCTACCTCGGTATAAGACGGCCAAGGTGTGTAGATAGCGTTGTTATTTTGCGTCGAGATCCTACCCATTGTGTGTCCGGCCATTTCTCAAATCGTGACACGCACATCTTGCAATCATTAATCATTCCAAATGATCACTCATTGTTCAATTATAGTCTTCCCTGCAAACGTATTTTTCGTATTGGAGAAAGTGCCTACATGAAGCTAATTGGATACATACTCGTACATATATACATATTTACAACCCTCAATTCGGTCCCGTGATGTCAATCTTTCGACCCGAAAAACTAACCATACAATTTTGTTTGATTCAATTTTCTCCAAAACGAAATACAAATCAATTTTTAGGGTTCTGTTGTTATTCGAGTATTCTCTACACCTGGGACTATGAGCAGAGTTTTATTACGGCTATATATTTGTTTTCTTCCAACAAATAAAAGCTTTATCGTCCCATATTCATTCATATTTCTTCAGAAGAGACGTAGCCGATAAAAAAAAAATACTTTGGTGCCCGTAGATACGTGGTAGGTAGGCATTGTAAAGTACAGTATAAAACTATATTTTTGGAAGAGATTCATGTTCTTCAATGTGACCTTAGACAACCTACGACAATTTCCAGTTCGGAGCTGTTAAGGTTTTATACATTTTGTTCTATTTACTTCTTAGTAGGCAAATATTGGCTTAATTTCGAATCTGCTGCTGCTGAATACTTGACGTATTTTATATAGCTACCTGTATGAAGAGTAGGAATACTTATTGATCTGTTTTGATTTAAGCTTTTCTTAAAACACGACTAATTTATTCAAAAAAGTCCTCCTTGGAAGGTTAAAGTCGGTGAGTTGTGCTTTCCATTTCAATTTTGTAGATTTCCAATGTTCTTGTAGGAAATTTCGTCTCCAGAGAATAAATCGTCAGCATGCACGCGCACAGGTCGTTACCGCCGGCGGTTCGATTGTATAAGACATCACGTTGGGCTATTTAAATCCGTCGCTTCAAAAATAGAAGCAAACAATAATAAAAATTTGACGGCACGACCTCTTCAATTAGTAAGTTGTTTCTGTAACTTGTTCGAATTTAACCAACAAGAAGTTTAACTTAAATTGGGGTAACTGGATGCAAATTAAGATACAAAAACATACTTTGTTGTGTAATTATCTCGTTTTAATTACTTGTGCAACTTAAGACTGTGCTTATAATTTATGAAAGCAAGAAAGCGTTTGTTTTTTAAAACGGTTATGATTGAAAGGTAAGATGAGCGTAAAGAAGCGGCAGAAACTTACTTGTAGTGAGTGCGATCCTTGGGTGCGTCCTCGTCGTGAAACAATTACAAGCACATAGTATTAGTTGGGCACGGCGGCGCTCGAGTTTGTTGTGCCGGCGCGGCGCGGCGGAGAGTCGACGCGGCGCGGGACGACGGTGCACGGGACGAGCGGCTGGCGCGGCGGCGGGACGCGACTGGAGGCGGCGCGCCGGCGGCCGGCCGCGCAGCCCGCCCGCCCACCACCAGCGCCAAACGTCACGCCATTTACCCCACAATCTTTACATCACATAATATCACACCAAATATTTTTTCACATAAAATCGCAAATTGGAATATTTGATTTATTTCTCACCGATCCGATCAATGCGCGACATATTTTCGAGCTAGCCGCGGTGACGCGCCGCTCATTTTTACTCAGCTATCCAAGTGTCAAAGGTTGCTGTTTACACAACATGTTCTATATATATCAGTTTTGTCAATAAGCTGATTGTTTTCTGTTTATATTGGTAAAGGGCTGGGTGGACATGTTTCAGGTCCTATGTCACGTTAATAAAAAAATCTACTTATTGAGGAGTCGAGGACAGTTCAAATAAGAAAATAGGAACGATGGTGTTCATTTTAACGTTACTTGCTTATGCACCGAGATAGTATTAGGCTAATTATTTAATTTCGAAGCAGGTCTGCATAATATTAGACATAAGTTTAATGCGTCACATTAATCTAAGAGTTGGAATGAGTGGATGAATTTTGTTTCAAGAAAAAGCCGTGAAAATTCAATTCGGGAGTGAGTCACATGTTTGTGAGTCAAGTTAGTGGATAGCTTTCTTCAAACCTCAGTTCTGTATAGCTACATAACAATAAAATTTGCTTGTCATGGTGCTTTTCATCTCCGCCCACGGCTTCTCTCATAATATTGTTTACAGCTCCATATAAAATGCTATAATAATACTAGATCGACTTTCAACAACACAAAAATATGCACAGAGAGTAGCACAGTGTTCTGTTAATTCGTTTTATTAAATCCAGTTCGGGCGGCATGCTGCAGGTAGATTTGAGATGGGTGCCGTTTTAGCCTCTCTTTGTATATATCTGGATGAAATTTCTTAATAATTTCAAAGGTATACTACTTTTAAAACAAGGTGAAAGATTTCAAGCTATTAAGAGTGATTTAATACAAAATAGGTGATGTAATTGGTCGTAACTAAAGCTTACAACGTCTATCGCAATTCCCACGTTGATTTTTATCAGTCAGTGGTTCAAAAAGTAACAAAATGCTTTCCAAGATAACATAATTTCCGAAATCTTAGCCACATTTCTTTATTTCTCACCTTACTTGGCAGAATCCACAATTCTCCACCTACTTTTATCTTGTTTTTTTTTCCTCTAATTACACGTTGTAAAATAAACAAAAAAACTAAAAGAAGAAATTGTTTGTGTTCTACACTTTAAGTCTTGTTCAGAAAATGATTCTGTTATACGCGTGGAGTCTGTAGCGAATAAACCACCCGTTCACTTTGCGTGGGTGTATACTATGTAGCTGAAGGATTATTATATCATAAAACTGGCCGCAGCATCCACTGGTGCGCTGGATTAATAACATCATACTGAAACGTAAAGCACTGCTAACATTGCTACGTTCATTCATGAGAGAAAAGTGGCTAAAAAAGCCTGTGTTCGGCAGGATACTTAAGAGCTTATGTTAATTGAGCTTCTTATTTAGATAATTAATACTGTTAATTGCCTTCCATGGGGGTCGTAAAACGCTACTAATTGCGTCGAAGATAGGATCAGCTTACTCTGTTCATCAATTTGTTCGCGAGCGCGGTGCGTAAATTGCTACGACATTCACCTACGAGCGTCGTAGCTCGTAGCGCTACGAGCAGGACATCTACGAGTATGACGGCTACGAGCAGGATAGCTACGACAAGTGCTACGAGATTATAATGATAATAATTATTATGAACGTGGTATATCGTAAATTTGGTTTTTCTATATTCAACTTATTCAATCAATATTCTATTTATGTTCCAACTGGGAAATCTGAGGCAGTTAGACCTGAATTATTTCAGCCTGAATTCAGGAGCTACGGTTAAAAATAAACATTAGAATTATGTCCATTGATTTCTCTTTGGCATTTATTATAACACAAATTGTAAATTGATTGAAGCTATGAGGATTTCAATCTTCGACATTAATGAAATTCTTATTTAGTTTATGTCGAACATAGAAAACTCATAGCTGTTAAGCAAAATAAAATGTCTGTATTTCTAACGAAAATTACTCTTATTTTTTTATATGTCGCTCTACGTCAAACGGGTTCGATATTAGTTTTGATAATTTAATAAAATTGAACACAAAGTTTGAAACCTAATATAACTATGCTAATTAGAATAATAATTAGAATGAAAGCTCCAAGATAAGGTGAAGCTTGGAGAAGGTCGGTGTTAAGTAGTATAGCAGTGTTAAGGTATTATATGCCCCAATGTTAAAGCAGCACTTGCCGTTTTGGAGGAGTATGCAAAAGAAGCGAAAATATATCGTGTTGATAATTATTTTTTAAAGCAAAAGTCTTACGAAAAAGTCATATTTCACAAATAATGTACATAAATATTTTTTTTACCAACCTTTTAACCTAGCCGTTACTACAGAGTATGCTTTAGAAAGCAACCGTTTTATGGAACTAAATCGGAGTAAGGACCGTAAGCAAACTGAGTGTATTTATTCAAACTAGTGAAACTCTTCCGGTCTGTGTACAGCTCAATTAACTAGGAATACAGGTGCTCTCAGCTTTATTTAGTGTGCTATCCAAAGAGGTGATATGTTTGAAGGAGAATACGGAAAGGGAGGATCAAGAGATAAGTTATTTGTCAACTAATATGTTTGGGCAAAAGAAAATTGAAAATCGCGACGAGTTTAGAAAATTAAATTTAAATTTACAAAGTTAATAAATCAAATAATTTATTTGCATAATATCTACATGTTTTTGTGTTTTTTTCACATTGTATTTTAACCTCATGCGGTGTGCAAATTAATACATTAGGTACTAATCGCAACATTAAATATACAAAATAAATTTTACATTAATAAATAGAAATATCAAATTAAAAAAAAAAATTATACACAAGGCAATCAAATTTCTGTAATCATGTTTGTGGTGCCATTTCAGATAAAATCAATCTTCTTTCATTTAAATAAACATTAATTGAATAATAACATTTTGAAACTAAGAATTCGTTCATAACATTTTTTGAATTGGTCCATTTTGTGTAGGTCTGCGATACTTTTTGCCAACTTATTGTATATTTTGGGTGCCACGCCCAAAATATTTTTATTAAATACTGCTGTTTTATGACGTCTTTCACATATTTTATTTTTGTGTCGTGTGCTTCTTGGATGGGTATAAAGATGTAAATTCACTTTAACAAGAAACGGAAATGTTAATAACTGAAACTGTAGAAAGCTACATTTTCAGTCATTAAAATTTACAGCCTTCTGTGCATTATAGGCAACACATTGCCCTTATGCATTGTTGCTGGGGTTTGAACCTCATTTCTCTGCCTGACGAATTCTCCCAAAATATAGGTACGTAGCGTAAAGAAGATGCAACATACCCGTGATACGCCATTAATAATGTTGCACGCTTTGATACTTTTCTTAGGTTATGGAGAGCATAGGAATACTGGCGAAGCTTTTTGTTTGTATTTTCAACAATATGTGTTTTCCAGCTCATATTTTTATATATCCAAATACCTAAGAATTTAGTGTGTTCTGCTTCATTGATAGTTTTGTCACCGTAACGAATATCCGGTTTTTTATTGTTTGTTTCTTCAAATGAAATATAATTAGGTTTTCAAGGTTTATTTTAAGTTGTTTTCAGTTAGCCAAATTATTATATCATTGAATTGAGTGAGCTGAGTGATGTATATGTTTCACTAGGAAGTTTGTTGGTCTACTCCAAATTGTGCTGACGAGCTGGCTTTTTTGCGTCTATGGAATAATCTCAGCTCAATTTGAATAAATGATGTTTAATTCGATTTGATTTGATTGGGCCTGAGGCACCCTTCCCTTCACTATGCGTAGGCGGACGTCAAAAGTATACGGAACAACCAGATCCGAAAACACTCTCAAAAGTTATGTTTTTTTGCAATCTCTACTGTTGAAAGAAGATATTTTACTGCCATATCAATTCACGTTTCAAAGAATAAAACAATTTTAAGGAAACTGTGCGGTTACCGTTTTCAATTGAGAAAGTATCGTTACGTTACATTGTAGCAGCGATAAAATTCCACCTCGTTTATACCTTCGACACTTATTGTTACTGGTTTCACAATAGTGATAACAATATACCTATAGCATCTTACCTTTTCCTCAAATAACAAAATATAAATAAGATGGATGGACCTCGACAATTTTTTTTCTGGAATCATTTCAACTCGGGCGCCCAGGTCACCGCCTGTGGGAACCACTGTCAACAGTCTTGAATAATCGACAATGATCAATTACCACAAAATACTGGAAAGCATTATACACCATTATATTTAAGACATTCATCAACAAAGAATCAATAAATCCTTATTATTTATGAATGAATTTAATTTAAAGTAAACAGTTACGATGAGAGTACGTTAGGCAACATTAGTTATGAAGATGAAGAGACTTGAATTAATATTACAACCAATTACAATTTACAATTATTAAACAACGAATGAAATAAATAATCGAGTTACTGCATACACAATTTTTATTACGAGAAGCGTAATGAGGATTCTCGATATATTTCACTTCACATACATAATATCTGAATACATGCTACAAATGTTGTGCTTCTGTGTATTCTCATATTTTTATAGGCTTCAATCGGGTATGCGATTCAATGAACCAGGGAACAATGTCTATAACAGTTTTGCCGATGCCAATTAAATTACAGACCCGGAAGGATGTTGTTTTATATTTATAAGACGAGATTTCTTGGCAATAAGGATATTTATAAAATCATTTTTGATGCGCTAAGATATGATACTATGATATTATAAGATTCCTACTTTTAAGCCTAGCGGTAGCAGTTCAAATACATCTTTAGCGTGTCGATTTAGCTCAAATTTTGTCCGGCCAGAATTTAGCCACCTGCAGCCTTATTGAGTAATGAATTCGGCAAGGCAAAGGGCAAACTGTATGAAAAATAGACCAATCACTTGCGAGATGAAAGTCGCGATGTGGATTGCCGTCTATGTGATTGGTCGACTTTCATACTCTTTGCCTTGCCGAATTCTTTAGGCAATAAGACTGTTGGATAGCTCTGTCGTTGGCTTCGTTTAAGTCGTGGATGGTTCAGCCGTTCAGGTGATTGTAAATGCTGGATAGGTAAGGAGGTGACGCCAGGAGCGGATCCAGGATTTCACTCAGGGCAGTTATAGTTTCTCCCGCGACGACCCCTCCTTTAAAAAATGCAGATTGTACCTTTATCTAGAAATTGTAGGATGGAAGGCTTGAAGACTAGAGATGCTTGTAGCAAGCCTTGGAAAAATAAATCATAGTTCCTGTACCTTCGGCACATTTTATCCTTGAACTCAAGAAATTGCCCCCGCTTCCAAGGATAACGACCATTTTCTGATATACCTACACAAACACCAAACATATAAACTCACATACGCAAACACGCGGAACAACTATCTGTAGGTCATATAAATATTTGTTCCGTGCGGGAATCAAACCGGCGACACGCAGTGCAACCACACAATCGCTCAACCACTGCGCCAACCGTGCGCCCAAATTACTTACTTAGATTTTGATATATAAATGGTAAAGGTATATGTTAAAGCTATCTTTGCATCTTATTTGGAGTTTTACAGCATGTGAACGTCGAGGCAATCAAGCTATTCGACCACACAAACATAGTGAGAAGACTAAAAAGAACAAAACCGTTCGAGTTAGTGTTTAGTGTTAGTGAATAGTGTAACGCACGAAAGTGCTACCAAATAAACAAAAGAACGAAGTGTATTCGCCTTAATAAAGACAATAATAAAAGTGCTATTGGATACATTCTTAGTAAAGATAATGTAATAGTTTAGGTTATAATTATATTACTTATTAGTCTATTTATAAGGCTAGATTGTAATAAGATTAGGGTCCATGCTATTGATGAAAAAAAAAAATGGAATTTAAGAATCAGTTTCAACGAGGCGCAGGGGGGGGCACAATTGCCTCCGTTTCCCCCCGGAACGGAACGGGTATGGGTTGTATCCGCGCCTGGGTGACGCATATCCTGTGAAGGGGCTTCACACTGGCATAATGTTTGGAATATATCAAGGATACCTTATTAGGCCAGATGATTTCTACAGCCCCGCGCACCCTGGACAGCTATCACCCGGTAACTCACAGTCTAGCTGACTAATCCTTGCACCGCGTTGTATCAAATACAACCATTCACATTGTTGCCTGTAAAGCTTTTTTTTTTATTTATCGATAGGGTCACGTTTGACCACTATCTCACCTGATAGTAAGCGATAATGTAGTCGACGATGAAGCACGCTTGCCTAGAAGTAACCTATTCACTCTTGGCTTAAAGACCCCAAGGTTGTAGCTTTCAGGAAACAAAGACTCCGTCAGGGAATTCCACTCCTTAGCTGTGCGCATAATGAAAGTATTCGCAAAACGCTTTGTACGCTGAATGAGTAACTAAAGAGAACGTTTTCTAATAGCTTGGTTTGGCAGGGGGGTTGATATATGACCATAGTTCAATGTTAAACCATAGGTTTTTGTTTTACTTAGCCTACAGTGATCAGTTGGCATCTTTACCACAATAAACTTAAATATTTGCGAATTAATTCAAAGTTGTTCGTGTTTTCTTAAGTAATCTGTAAATTCAAGTGGGCGGGTGACATTTGAAACGATGTTTTACCTTAATTATAGCCTTTAAAGATATTGTAAGCAACGCCAACGTAAAAATAAGTACATGAGATAGTAATGAGACTAGTTCCAGCAAGGGTTCGAGCAGAGGGAATTTGAACACGTGGTCGTCTTCTTCTTCTTTTCGTGTGAGCATGTGGCCACCTCTGGTGTCAGAGTTAATTAAAAAGCCATTGGGAAACCCACAGGCCTCTGACTTAGCTATTTCAGACTTTCATTGACTGTAAAAGACCTACAATATCCTATAGACGGAAATTCACATCGTGCCTTTCATCTCGCATTTGATTGGTCGATTGATGGCGGCCAAACCCTTTGCCTTGTCGAATTCACTTACGCAATTACGCATTACGCACCGTTGCCTGTGGTGTCCAAGATAAACTTAAAAAGTACATAATATGAATTTGATTAAGTCACATTGGTACTGCCCGGATCCACTGGGCCATTGAGCCACTGGGCCACCACGACATGCGCAGTGCACGCATGTTCGTGATTTTAGAGCATAGTTAGGTCCAATCGGGGGTAAGTGCGAAATTACTTACGTCCCAGGCCCCCGACTCATGGTAAGTTATGGACTGTCGGGTTTCAGTCGATTTAATCATACGGTCTCCCGAGACGAGTATCCACGAGAATTACCCCACAAAAAGGACATAATTAGATATGTCTTAAAACTAGTAGTCAGCCTACCGACAGTGACAAGACTTTTCACTTTTATTGCTACTAAGATCTGACCGATCAATGTGGTGACGCTTGGGGGCGGCCTATGTCCAGCGGTGGACGTCTTTTGGCTGAAATTATGATGATGAAGTTCTAAAACTTCTTCAAAGGAAACTGCTGGTAGTTTCGTGCCGCCTTTTATACTAGAATCGGAAGCTATGGTGAGATATATAAGAGCAAAAAGTGCGCTGTTTACTCTTACCCTCAATTATATAAAAGGTCTGCACTCCAACCCCGTAGCAATCTATCACCACCTGGAGACTGATAAGCCAGCTCTCTTTTTCCATTCTTAGACGCATATTGAATGTCCATCAGATGTGGCGAACCTTCCATACCCAGTGTTAAGAAGCACAATTCCAAACCTCGCGCAGTTTATTCTATATCTGTTACAGTAACAATTTTAGATTAGGAGACAAACAGGTTCGCAGAGTACCTCGGTGAGGCTGCTGATGCAGCATGCTTCTGCTGACACAGTAGCTATAGCGGTCTGGATCTGTATCCAAACCGCTATTCGGTGTCGTTTTCGTCGCCTTCAGATAGTTCCCACCATTGTATGGTAAAGTCTATATCTATTCTCCACCCTATCCCAGACCAAGAGGCATCCGGGGTATGGCGGTACAAGTCAGCAGATTGGGATGGGATGCGTTCTTTCTTCGCATCCTAACCTTGGCAGCCTACTTGCTCCTCTTCGGCTGACTGATCCTTTGTCGTGCGCGGACGCCGTGATGGATGTGTTGCGTCAGGGAATGGAGTACTACATTCCATACAATGGAGTCTGTGTATCCCGATAGCTACCTAGGGGTCTTCAAGTCAAGAGTGAATAGGTTAAGTTTAGGGAAGCGTACACCATCAGGTGAGATAATGATCAAGCGATCAAAAATTAAAAAAAAAACCTCTCAATTGATTATGAGCGATTATTGATTTCACCCGAGCCGTGCGAAGTAGATAGGCGGTGCGAGGATGTGTTGCAGCGACGTGACTAAGTGTGATCGTTTCCACCAAAGCTGTCCAAGGATCTTACGCGATGCAAGGGTGCATATCCAAGCAGTGAAATGGTGTGTAGTTTGGGGAAGCAAAGCGGATTCTTTACAGCTATTCGCGGATACACAAAATCTTCGCTCGCGTTCATCGCACACATTTCTAGCATACATTCTTTGTTAGCGTTCCTCGCAAATATTCTCCGTTCGCATTTCTCACACACATCTCTGGCTATTTCGTATGAACGAATACCTTGCCCTTTTCCACCAGAGTTGCGCTGAGCCAGACCAGGAAAATGATGTGATAACATTTGGATGCGCGGCTAAACGCACCGCCGAAATTGCGATAAGCTGGTTTCGACAGAAGGGACGGATAACAAACAGCTGTGAACGATTTGGATAGCGATTCGCTTGCACTAAGGTAAGGAAATTGAACAGTACCTTGAGTTATGGATGTTCAGCTGATCCTTTGATGACGGATTGATCGAGGAGTGACAGCTAGCTATATAGCCGTAAGTCTCGCCATCCATCAGTTGCGAAAAACGTGAGTGGGGTGTAGCTGTCCCGCTCACACTTGTTACGCTGGTCCTGTGTGGGAGTGGATAGGACGGGAGTCATAATGGAAAGTGGCGCAAACACCATTGGTTTATTTCCTCGCGTACCACCGGAACGTAACCCTTATAGATCTAACGACAAGTGTCATCTCAATCAGAAGTAGGTACCACTAATTGAGTTTACCCTGAAGTTACCAACCAGTCGAATCAAGCGTGGGTGAATATCGCATGTATCACAAGACAGGTACCTACACGAACCGACTGCCATCTAACCTCCGTAACCAAACTAGCGTAACGCAGGCACACCGCTAAATAATATAATACTGTAAGCCCTGTAAGATATGGTCTTAAGTTACTAACATCATTAAACCAGGTTTATATTTAACAAACTGCCTCTACCTTATTAAAACATAGAGTATCGTATATATTCTGTTAATATTAAGCCTTTATGAAGATACATGACAGTCTCTAAGAAAACATGATTCTTGTTATAAGGAGGTAATTAACTACCCACATGACTAATTAGGTATTCTTTTTATAATTTTGGGAAGTAATCGCGTTTGATTCTTGTTGGAATTTATTTAGACACGTGTTACGTGCAATATATTTGATTGTTGATGTTGGTGTTGTAAACTATATAAAATAATTCATAGAAAATTAGTGGTGGGTCGTTGTCGTATTTTTGACGGACGAAACGCAACCGTTTTCCCGACGACGAAAACGGTTGCAGAAAACGGTCTTCGTCGCAACTGGTTTGAAGACGTCTTGGAGAACGAAACTTGGAGGACGGAACAAACGTGGAACGAAACGCGACATTCGCGACGAGTCGACGACGTTTGTGTGTAGTTGAATCAATTCACTTTCGACTGTATTTTCTTAGCCGTAAAATACAAAATCGCACCAATTTTTTCGAAGACTGGTTTGTGCAACGAAGACGGACTTAAAAACTGTTTCACCGTCGCAAGAACTATTTTGTGAACGAACGTGGAACGATAAAGGACGACGCGACGTCTGCGACGACCGACTTGTGTCGTAGTTGAATCAGTTCGCTTTCGAATCTCGACTGTATTTTTTGAGGCGTAAAATAAAAAATCGCACGAAGTTATTCGAGGATAGGTTTGTGCAACGAAGACTGCTTTATCCCAGGACATAAAACGGTTGCACCGTCGCTGAACAAAAAACGGTCTTTAGAAACGGTTCGTCGTCGCAACGCCCACCACTATAGAAAATATATAAAGATAACAACATTTCAGCCGAAAGACGTCCATTGCTGGACGTAGGTCTCCCCCAAGCGTCGCCGTCGCCACAATATCGGTCCCGTGCATCTCGCATCCACTGGAGTCCCGCAGTCTTAACCAGGTCATCGATGGCCATGGGCAGCAGCATTCTCTGTGCACTGTAACAACAAATTGCGATTCGGCGGGTCGGCGCCTGCCAAGCGTGGCGATTATGGCAAACCATCCCAAACATGGGTAGCGCAACAAGATGAAGATAACGCTTCATTCTAAACAGCTCATTTTAGCAAAAGGTGTTTGACAGATTGAAACTACTAGGAAAAGCTAAGTTGGTAACCCTTTCGGTATGCTGATGCTAACTTATCAGCACAATTTTATTGACCTGTTTTCTTCTATTCTTTGAATTTGTGATTATTGCTTTGTGATATATCTGTGTCGAATAAATGTTTTCTACTTCTATTAGATTATGAAATATTAAAATAGCCCCTCGGCTTTCAAATCTGAATACAAGTGTTATTCGGCGCCAGTCATTATAATATCATGATCTTGAAAAGCTAGGGTGTTTTATTCGCCGAACAATGGACATGTAGCGTCCTCGCCATTTTGAAATATTACAGAATGTGCCAGAAGTAGGTCAGGGCAGCCGTCATAAAAAATATAATGGTGTACAGGTTACGAAGTACTCTATATCACTTACATACGAACAGAACAACGGTTTCACATACATACATTGATACAGGCTTGTTTTCTCCTACAATATGGTCCATTATATGTTACAGAGAAGAAAGAAAAAGGTACAGTTGTTATCAAACCGGTTTGAGATATAAATAAAGTTTTATACGTTTGTTAAACGCGCGCAATCACTACCGATCTTTAAAAGACTGGTAAAGGAGTACTACCTGTCACTGTGATCTTATTCTTGTTGGAGCTGTATTGTTTTCTTGCCTGTATTAATGTATGTATGTATCTATTTAATATTTTATATTTATGTATCTATTTTCGTATTTTATATTTAGTGCTTCCTATGTTCGTAACTTATTTAATTTTAAAATTGCACCAAGTGCAACCCCATGTCGTGTCCAGGCTATCTCTCTCCATTCTGGGTTGCCTGGAAGAGATCGCAGAAGGCGATAAGGCCGCCTGTTGTATGTTTTGTTGTTATTTTAAGGTTTCCGTGTGTAATGTTTTTATCTTGGTGTACAATAAAGTATATAATAAATAAATAAATAATAAACACTAGCTTATTTTTTGAAAGAAAGATATAAATAATCTACGGAAGAATTTTATTGCTAACTAGGACTATTTACAGGAAGGTAATCAAGAAAGCTATATATTGTAGACCTTTTTTGGCAATCTTAGTGTCTTGTAATTGGGTGTCTTGTTATATTGTCTTGTTTGATCTTGTTGTAGTTATAAACTCTGTGAATTTCAAGACCCTAGAAAGAACGAAATAGCCATTCTAGCCTAATCTTCTTTTCAAAAAATATTTAAGGTGATGACCTAAGAAAACTAATTATTTAAGTAACTTGCAAGTTTAATTCCTTAATGAATTACCAAAAGTAGAGGCTCCAAGCACGTACAAGTTGCGGTTGGGGCTATCAGGTAATCTTCCTGTACCGTGATTAAAGGATTTCACGGCGGCGCCCGTTCAGCGGTGAGCACCGTCGGCGTCGGATTATAACAATTACTACCACGTATTACTCAAGTAAGATAATCGGCCGCGCGTCAATTAAACTCATCTACATGATGACGGTTCTACAATGTAATAGCGCTTACAGGAGCCTTATGGTCAGTCATTAGTGTCTGATATAACTGCCGCCACATCAAATGAGCCTCTAACTATACACATTGTACTATATCTCCAATTTCATACTCGTAGAACCTATTAATTACCTCAATTTGTGTTTATCTTACTTATTATTATCTTATCTTACTAATATTATAAATGTGAAAGTTTGGATGGATTTGTGTATGTCTGTTTCTCAATAACGCTAAAACGGCTGAACGGATCTGGAAGAAATGTGGCACAGAGATAGATTATAGTCTCGAATAGCTCATAGGCTAGTATATACTTGTAATAATAATGCAATAAAGTCTGTATCATCATCATCTCAGCTAAAAAACGTCCATTGCTAGACATAGACCTCCCCCAAGCGTCGCCACACTGATCGGTCCTGTGCGTTTCGCATCCACCAAATTTCCACAGCCTTGACCAAGTCATCGCTTACACCTAGAGGGAGGCCTTCCAACGCTAAGTCTTCAGGTACGCGGTTGCCACTCTAAAACTTTTCGGCCCCATCGACCATCCGTTCTGCGAGCAATGTGACCTGCCCACTGCCATTACGTTTGGCAATTCTTCGGTCTATGTTGGTAACCCTGGTTCTCTTGCGGATGTCTTCATTTCAGATTCGATCACGCAAGGAAACTCCGAGCATAGCCCTCTACATTGCCCTTTGGGTGACTTTAAGCCTTCTGATGAGGCCCATTGTGAGCGATCACGTTTCGGTTCCATATGTTATCAACGGCAACACATACTGGTCAAAGACTTCCGCCTTGGACGAGCGGTAAGTTGGGCGAAAAGATACCGCTCAGCATCCCGAACGCTGCCCAGCCGAGTCGGATTCGAAGGTTGGCCTCTTTCTTGAAGTAAGACCTACCTAACTGGAACGTTTGCTCCAAGTAGACATAATCATCTACAACTTCGAGTGTAGAGTCTCCGATCTTGATATGAGTAGGTTTTCCATGGGCATTCAACATGACTTTTATTTTGTCCAAGTTCATTTTAAGACCTACTCTTTCGGAAGCTCTACTGAGGTCATCGAGCATTGTACTGAGGTCTACCATGGTCTCAGCCACACATCATCACATCATCATCCTTTTAAAGTTCCCACTGCTGGGACACAGGCCTCCTCTCATAGAGGGTGTGGGCTATAATCCACCACGCGGGCCCAGTGCGGATTGGTAGATGTCACATGTCTTTGAATTACCTCACGATGTTTTCCTTCACCGTTTTGAGAGCAGTGGTGATGAAATAAATTACACAAAGTAAAGCGCCTGCTCGGGTTCGAACCCACGACCTACAACTCGTAAGTCAGGACCGTAAACACTGGGCCACCACTGCTCACAACTCACAACCTGACCTACAACTCTTAAAGGTAGATTTTCTTAATGACCCTCGGCAAACTTCGTGTTTCGTCGGTCGTCGGATTTCTATCAGTTGCCCTTTGCTCTTGGTGCAGACCGGTCGCTCTCAATCAACTTGGAAGTCTGATAAAAGGTGATGACTTGTGTGTGCCCTGGCAGTTGAGTGTGTCATGCTCTGTCTAATGTCTCTCTGATGGTGGCACATTTATTGGATCATTCGGTCCCCTTCTTGATGTTTGAGCTGAATAGTGCCAATCCATGCGTCATGTTCGTGAACGGGCGCCATCAGTTGGGATTGGTCATAATTTAACTGCCTCGGCCTGCTGTAGTTTTGAATTTTTTGTTTTACTCTAGACGCTTTTACATGCACGTCTTAGCCATGACCACTATATCGTCGGCAAACCGAAGGTGAGTGATGTTCTCGTCATTCACGTTGATGCCAAGTCCTCTCCGGTCCAGAACCTTGAAGACATTCTCCAGAGCAGCGGTAAACAGTTTCGGAGATATGACGTCGCCCTGTCTCACACCTCGCTGCAGAAGTATAGGTTCCGAGGTCTGAACCTAAAGTCTGACTGACATGGTGACGTTTTTGTACAAACACTTCAATACCTCGATGTACCGGTAGTCGATTTGACACCGTTGGAGACTGCAGTACAGCCCAAGTCTCGATCGAATCGAAGGCTTTCTCGTAGTCCTCAAACACTAAGCAGAGAGGCAGGTTATACTCTTCGGTTTTCTGTATAACCTGCCGCAGCGTATATATGAGCTCTACTAATGGGGCTAAAGCCTTTTCGGAAGCCGGCTTGTTCGGGAGGCTGGAAATCATCAAACTTGCGCGTTAGACGATACGTGATGTCTCTTGTAAACAACTTGTATATATGGCTAAGAAGTGAGATGGGCCTATAATTCTTCAGTCGGGCATTGTCGCCCTTTTTGAAGAAGAGTACTACCACACCTCCGCACCATGCTTGTGGCGTTTTGCCTTCGAGTATATTGGAATCGGACAGCTTCTGAGAGGCTTTAAGGACCGGTTTTCCACCCGCTTTCAGGCGTTTGGCCGTAATTGTGTAATTGTTCTTCAGCTGTTTCTGAGCCAAACACAACGCAGGCTGATGTCCGGTCTGTCTTCGGTATAGTGCCGGGTCAATCTAGCTCTTGGGTCGTTTGCTAGATTTGCAACGAGTTTACTGATTGACGTGTACAATTGCACATAGATATTCCGATCTCAGGCAAACCGGATTTCCAACCTCCGGTTTGTCTGAGAAGAGAGGGCGCACACGCACGCACATGCACGTACATATCGCCACACACAAAAAACGCACGCGCCTTTCGGCACGTATCGTCGGAACACTGCAGGATCATTTCATGCCTCTCCTTCATGATTTTGAGAGAGAGAGTTATTTAGTCCTATTTGTACGAAGGGTCTTGTAAAACTTAGACCCGACCGTATGGACAGTTTCCACGAATCCATCGTTGTACTATAAGCCACTCGAAACGAGTCTGGAGATCGAGCTGAAGCTTTCGGGGTTTTGAATCTGGATCTGTGCTGGACAGAGACTTCATCAGTCAAGACCTTTCCAGCTAAATATTTAAGTTTAATGTGCCTCTTACCATGCGGTCATCACTGGCAGTTTTCACCGCGTTGATCACAGAGACATCATTGAATTTTCATTTCTTCGTCTATCTCATTTTTAGTTGCGTCATCGGGGCTCTGCTAGGTCCAGTTCCTATGCTCACGCTTTCTGAAGAAGGAGTTCATCATGTAGAGACCCTCTTTCTCCATAAAACCGGTCATTAGGTGACCCTGGTGATTCTGACGTCCAATCCAAATTGCCTCACTCGCAGCTCATCATCGTCTCGTTTGCCCAGTTTCGCGTTGAAGTCCCCCATATGTTGCCAGGGCCAGTCGTCGGTTTATACTTTGGTTGCTTGTTCCCGTCCAGGGATTCTTAGCACCCCTTGCCACGCGGGCTGCCGGGTACTAAGTTTGGTGAGATTTGCCTTAATCGCCACGCTTAGCAGGCAGGTTGGCGATCGCAGTTTCATGTTAAAGAGCACAGAGAACGCTGCTGCCCATTTTCCGGTAAGTCTTGAAAGCAAGTCTAGCTAAGAAAGTCTGTATACGAACACAATAATTACAGATATTTATAGTTCAGGCGTCACATGAAAATAGATACTAAAATAGGTAGGTTTTAATCTGTTATTCTCGGCGCCATAAAATAAGGCTTGCCATGAGAAACTCATGGAGGTGCGACATGTGTAACACAAACGTGTTGGAAATAGTTAATTAATGAACTAATAATGTTCGACACGGACTGGTTGGACTTTTTCCTTATGACCGCAAACTCGCTAGTTGTTCCTCGCCCACAAACTTGTGGCTCATCAGCCAATAAAGGATGCCCGAAAGGACCGTATCGGATTTCCGCTGTGACTATCGTAACAAACATCATTATAGCAGATGAACTCGTGATTGCTATAGATTCTTTTTTCAATCAATAGTTGTGTATAGGCGGACTTAACGCAACAAGGCATTCGTTAATATGTCCTTACAGGGTTCACGTGTATACGGGCTACACGGTCACGCTGCTCCAAATACGCCTAATTGACACATAATAACATACACAGGTACACTTAAATTGGTTAATAGTAGACATTTAATTTTCATGCGGCACGTGCTATACGAAAATAGCTTACAAATTATTACATCAGCTTAATTTACCACACCTCATAGCAAAGGCATCTTCTCATATAGAGGAAATACGACATTTTGAAATTTAATTAATTTTTAATTATTTATGAATGTGTTTTACTTAAGTAACTGTTTGTTTAATTTAATATTTTTAGGGTTCCGTACCCAAAGGATAAAAACGGGACCCTATTACTAAGACTCCACTGTCCGTTTGTCTGTCTATCACCAGGCTGTATCTCATAAACCATGACAGCTAGACAGTTGAAATTTTCACAGATGATGTATTTCTGTGGCTCCTATAACAACAAATACTAAAAACAGAATAAAACAAATGTTTAAGTAGGGCTCCCATACCAGAAACGTGTTTTTTTTGCCGTTTTTTGCGATAATGGTACGGAACCCTACGTGCGTGAGTCCGACGCGCACGTGGACGGTATTTTTTATATGTGTATGTGTTGTTTAATTTATGTAAATGTTGACTCTGAACGTTTTGGGAGACACTGTAAGTGCAAGAGTAATTGTAATAATAAATAAATAAAAATTACAAATGCACGAGTAGAACTCCCGAGTGTCAGTTTTTTATACTTGTTTTTTAGGGTTCCGTACCTCGAAAGGTAAAAACGTAACCCTTATAGGATCACTTTGTTGTCCGTCCGTCTGTCCGTCTGGCTGTCTGTCAAAACCCTTTTTCTCATAAACGCGTAGAGGTATTAAATTGAAATTCATATCAAATAATCAGGTCTATAATACCTTTCAGCTAAGGTTTGTACGAAAACCTCGGTGCGCGAGTCCGACTCGCACTTGGCCGGTTTATTATCTTTTGGTTTTCGTGACCGTGCTTCACTCATCAGCCTTATAATGTTCTCACTACTGGGACACAGCATTCACTCTGTGAGAGAATTTATCGGTCTTAATCCGCCACGCGGGCCGAGTGTGGGTTGGTGGATGTAACATATGTCTTCGAATTTTTGGTTCTAGGACTAGCTGGTTTTCTCACTATATTTTCCTTCACCGTTTTAAGAGCAGTGGTGATGAAATAATTTTCACAAAGTAAAGCGCCTGCCTGTGTTCGAACTCACGACCTACGACATGCAAGTCATGGCCGTTACCACTGGGCCACCACTGCTCTTAATAATTAGACTCAAATAATTCTTAAAAATAAAACTGTACACAATTGAGTTTTCTTCGTATATGAAGCAATCCTAGGAGAAAATTATCCCGTTTTATTCAATAAAAAATTATAGTAAAACACCCAATTAGTTTTTCCTAAATCTATTTTTATTTACTTTAATTTTTTCTAGCTGGAAGCCTCTGTCTGATACAAATACAACATCAACACGGTCTAGGGATATTTCATACTCAATTAAATAACTCGAAAAGTACTGGCCGCATTGGAATCTTTTATACACCGATTTGTTTGTAATTTATCTCAGACTAATTCCAAATTCAAATTTTTGAAAATTCTTTTGTTTCGGTGGCATAAAAATGTCTTGATGTGTAGGAGAGGGAATTTTCATTTGTGCGAAATTTAGAAAACAATACGAATTACGTTTAGTTACAGTTTTTTTTTCATTTTTAAACGAAAGATAAAGTTAAAATTGAGGTATTGTAGCCATGCAACGCCAACATTTGACGAGGGCGGAGATGTTACGAGCTGTGGGAATGCTGGAAGCTGGGCCTGTTCAGCGTAATGTTGCTGAGGCCATAGGGACCCACCAAAATGTAATTTCAAGATTGTGGACACGCTATCGTGCCACAGGTGAAGTAGCGGAGAGGCACCGGGGGCCAAGTCGCATCACTACCCCCAGACAAGACCGATTTTTGCAAATTACTGCGCGAGCTCAACCAAATGCAACGGCGACTCAATTGGTCCAAAGGCTGCGAGTGGAACACCAAGTGCTTGTGAGTGACCAAACTGTAAGAAGGCGACTGCATGAAAGCAATCTACGCTCTCGTAGACCACTCCGGGTCCCACCTTTACGGAGAGGCAATCGTGGACGACGATTAGAATGGGTTCGGAACCACGTGGACTGGGGCCGTGAGCAATGGTCCAATGTGCTGTTCACGGATGAATTCAGGTTCGGCTTCCATCCAGATTCACGAAGGACGCGTGTTTGGCGATTTCCTGGACGATGGAGCCGTCTTCAGAACCCTCAGGAAGTTCACCCATACCAAGGAGGAACAATTATGGTTTGGGCAGGAATTCGTCTTGGAGGACGGACGGATCTCGTTTGGGTGCGGGGCAATATGACGGCAGAACGATACGTCCAACAGGTGCTGGGGCCCCTAGTCTTGCCCCACAGAACACAAATGGGGCAAAATTTCCTGCTCATGCACGACAATGCCCGGGCACACACGGCGAGAACGGTAGCAGCTTGGTTACATACACACAATGTTAGGGCCTTAGACTGGCCTGCTCAATCGCCAGATCGAAATCCCATTGAGCATGCGTGGGATATGCTGCAAAGAAGAGCTCTGAAGGCAGTTCCTGAAAATCTGGCTACAGAAGATCAACTTTTTGCGCACCTCATAAGGACATGGGACAATATTCCGCAGCAAGACATTGACAACCTTGTTCTGAGCATGCCGAATCGTTGCCGATGTGTTATGAACATCATGGGCGCTTTCTCAGACTACTACCTTCAAGTTTATAAACACAAATTAAATGATTTTTCTATTTTTTTCAGTTTTTACTCATATATTAAAAGTTAATTCATATACGGTTTCCGTCTATGCTTCATTTTTTTTTCCATAAAATCCTGAAATTTTAATCGAAGTACCTTAACCATTATTAAAAAATGGTAGAATATTAAATAACGTATCTTTTAAATATATACATGTCATATAAATAATTAACACATTGATAGTAATTCGCTTTGTGTTTGGGTGTTTATATTCTTTATAGTTATATATACTATACTTATACTATTATATGCACTCGTGTATCACCCATAAATATATAACTTGGGCCTAGGTTTCAACTTTCAAGAAAATGATTATCAAAAATATGCACTATACTAGTAAGTAGTATATGCATAGGGTTGTCACACTTCTCACTATTTTGACCTTTTGTGGCATAAAGTTTTTATCATCTAAAATCAGCAGCCTTTTTATCTCGGCATGAGTAATTAATGATGTTTCTGGCATTATCTATATATTTTGTTTAACTGTTTACCTAGCTCCGACACCTAGCAGCATTACTTTGTTCCGGAAAGGTTAAGAGTAAGGAAAAGTACCTAGCGTAGGTATTATAGGCACTCAGGAGATATTCTGATTTACCTCTGGGATGGCGAGAAGCGAGAACGTGCCTACGATGTCCGTACGGCAAAGGCACCTTCACTTACCACTACCCAACTCATGAGTTTTCAGGTTATTTGCCACCGGCAGATAGATGCCATAATGGTCTGGTATGAGCAGTACGATCTCATTAGCGCACAGGAGAGTAATTGCCCGTACTTGGATGGAACCCCAACTTACCTTGAGTACTTAGAAAGAGTGAAGGCGGCCTTTAACCTTATCCTGTTTCCACCACATCTGACACTCCTTGCCGTGGGCGGTGCATGAAAATAGTCCGGGGAAATTCATCCGTAGTATTAACTACGAATATTGTATTAATGTTAATATGTTCCACGAAGTGTATGGATATGTTTATTATTTTCTACTTATACTAGACAGGTAATGTTTCCCGAGTAAAGTTTTCATGAAGGGTTACTAACAAAATTATAAATATGTAGGAATTCTATAAAATTTATAAAGGTCAATAGGAAATCTGTTAGAATACCAAATAATGTGTGAAAAACAATTTATTTAACACTTTTACGATCGATTTTCGGCATTTATAGAATGTATAGAATTCCTAGGAATATAGAAATTTCCTAGGAATTGTATAGAATGCCTGATTTCATACATTTCCTACAGCACATACGAGTATATATAAAAAATAACAGCTGCGCTTACGGTTACGATCTTCGAGGTAAAAGAACGCTTGCTGACGATGTTCCGTGGATGAGGACCATTGCATAGAGGAGTCTCGGTCTTCTCTGTGCCTCTAAATGTTCCAGCTGCCATTCGATACAGATAGTCAGGGGCCAGAAAATCTAACACCAGTCTTGCCTTGAGACCGTTACTGGGTTGTGGAGATCAGAAAGGCAGTCGCTCCATGTAAAACACTGGTACTCAGATGAATCCGATTAGACTAGAAGCCGACCTCAACATGGCATAACCGAAATAGTGTTTTTACCAATTAAAATAGGCTGTTACACGTGCACCTAGGTAAGGCTAGTGTTGATATTAGGTTCTGATTAATTCCCCAGGTGTTTGATCATAACCCTAATTCTATCAGAACAAAAGCCTGGACATATACCTAGGCCATACGGTTTTATTGTTATTATAATGACACAAAAGGTCTTGTTATCTTTCTGGTTTTGGGATCATTTGAATTCAGTATCAATGTTACAATGGAAATGAGCAACAAAAAGTTTCTACTCACATAATGAGACCTCATTGTACATATACATATTCGATCAGCCACCTAAATTTTTGTCGCAGAATTTCAACCTTCAAGTTGAGTATCAAAGTGCCAGTTTGTTTACATGTGGTTTACATACAGAATAATAATAGGCAACAAAATCATTTTAAACTTGACCGTGTCAACAATGTAAAAATAGAAACTCGCGTGATCAAAATACTTATTAAGTTGCTGAGCAACTCGTTATTCGCTTTTATTCCAAGTGGCGAAGTTTGCTGATTAGCTGATAAAATCAAAGCAAGTGAGAACAAACAGCATACACTTTATGAATATTAATTTGTGATAGATTAACAAATTCTTCAAAATTCAGAATTATACATTATGGCTATCTATCAAATATAATTTATGTATTATATAGATATTAATAGCTCAGCAACTAAAGCAATACATTGTTGAATGATCGAATTTGAATGATAAAAATGGCGTAAAGCGGTCAGTGGCCTTCTGACAGTGAGTGCAGCGCGCGTAATTCGCACCAGATAACCCCCTCCAAACAGTCGCCCCTTGGAGGTGCTCGCGGAGCGGACCTTTCTCTGTTTGCGGACAGTGACATAGTGACCGTGTTAGCGCGGAGGGCTCATGCCATGCACCACTACAGCGTGCTCGTGCCGCTGCTGGTCGCCATGCTCCTCGTGGGGGACGCGATGCGGGGCGCGGCCGGCGCGCGCCGCTCCGAGCCGGACCTCAGCTTCGCCGAGTCCGTATACGCCAAAATGTCCGGTGCATGTGAGTCAATGTCCTTCACCTCTTTAATTTATGCGCGCTAATCTGTTGATAAATACGTCTGAACTCTTACGTCTTAGTACCGTATTAACTTACTGTTTACATAATGTTATTTTTTTGTGTTCGCAGGTAGGGCGATAATGGACTTACGCTACAACGCCAAGACTGACCAAAATGATCAAATAAAAACCATGAAGGTCATACAGCTGGACGGGAATACGGTTCGAACTTATCCAATAAATGAAGCATTTGTCAACCTCACGAAACCTGGGATTTTCGACATAACGAAACAGACTAAGATTATCATCCACGGATACAAAGACAGTTCGCAATCCCAAGTGCCGTTGGATTTAGCTAATGCTTACAATGATAAGAAAATGTTCAACGTGTTTCTAGTGGATGCGGAAGAAATGAATAAAGATGGATACATTTTATCAGCCCATAACTCTCGTCTTATAGGCAAGAGACTAGCAAACCTTTTGGCGAATCTGGAACACTTTGGAGCGAATGCTGAAGATTTTCATCTGTTGGGGATTAGTCTTGGTGCGCACGTCGCAGGCTGGGCCGGCAAATACTTCCAACAATACAAAGCGCACAGTGTGGGGCGCATCACTGGGCTAGACCCCGCGGGCCCGTGCTTCTCGTACGCCTACAGTGGACAGAGATTAGATAAATCAGATGCTGCTTACGTGGACGTTTTGCACTCAAACAGATTGTTACAAGGAATTATCGAGCCATTAGGTCATGCAGATTTTTACATTAATGGCGGCGGACCAAATCAACCGGGATGTTTCATGCCATCCTGCAGTCATCTTCGAGCGGCACAAGTTTACACCGAAAGCATTACAACACCAAAGTCTTTCATTGGAGTTCGGTGCCAAAGTTGGAAGCATTTCGAAGCAAATGCTTGTGAGAAGGAAGAGTACGCAGTGCTGGGCTATGGCTCGTCGACAACTACTCGTGGTCTATATTATTTACGCACTTCACCAAAGTCTCCTTTCGGTCTCGGAATGGACGGAATAAAGAATAAGGAACCAGTTACCGATAACTGGCTAAAAAGTTTTAAGTTAGGTGATTTAAATCTGTGATTTTAAGTGCTAGCTCAATTTTGTTTTGTTGTGTGTAATAAATTGTTGCCATACTCTTTAAGATATTTGGACTTTCTTCTTTGTGTATTGCATATGGCAAAACGGACTGATTAAAGTACGCAATAGTGATTTCTGTGATAATATTGCACAAACATTTTGTTGTGAACTTCGTTTATTTGATTACGCGAGGTGTCTCCGAGTGTCCACTGAAACAAAAGGAGGCTTACTTAACAGTTTCGCAAGTCCTTTTGTAAACCGTTACAAATACAAGATCGGCTTGGAGTGAATCAGTAAAAATACAGAGTGTTACTAATTTATTCGTCACTTCATTAGCAAACAATACGTAGTGCGATCTACTACAACTGCATTATATAATTCAGGCTCAACATTTTATTGTACTTTGTGATTTCTAGTTGCCTCAGAAAGTTTCTCTTTATGTTGTTGACCGTGGTGTGTTACCAAAGTAACTAGATACGCTAATACACATTTAAAAAAATGTTATTACACGCATTTTAATAAACCTTAACGCTACACCCTTTTTGGCCAGTATAAATATTTATAACATTGCAAATTATGTAATGCTTCATACCATTACAATTTCCATGGCAAACCACAAAATTTCAAGTGTCCTACTGGGAATCGCTGAGAATCTCGCAGATATTAAACCTTGCAGATGCCTTAACGCAAGGCACGCATTGTTAGAAATTATAATCATGTTTAAGACTCTAAATAGCAAATAGAACCAACCAAGTGCGTATGGATTTGATCTCACGGTTCCGTAGTAAGTGCGGATATACGGGATCAATTAAAGATTCAAGATTTATGTAGGTGTTTAAAAACATTTCAGATTCAAAGACCATGAAAATGTTGTTTTGGTGTAGTGTTCGGACATGTTATTGAACCATTTCATACAATGATTGTTATATTATAGGACTCACTATATAAGTACAACAGTAATTGAATGCTGAGGGATAGGACAGAGCCTCTTTTTCAAAAATGTGCTATTCATATAATCGGCGACAAAAATTGTACAATCATGATAGAAAAAGACGAAGCTTGTGGAACTCTAAATATGAAGGAAATAATCGTTTATACTGTCATCACCATTAAAACCGTTACATAGTAAACGAGATTGTTATCTGTTGTCTCTAATTCATCAGACGTGACGGGTTACGTGAACAGAAGTGTAGCAATCATTTCAAGTTCGAGCCGCTCGGCGCTTGTCCGGTAGGTGTGGAAACGGAAACGACTCGTTACCGGCGACGACGGCCTACTGCGCGCGGCGGTGAGGCGGCCATTGCTTGACACACACACGGCTCACTTAACACGATTGTTGACAAGGTACTCTGTTCTTTAATCTACTAACTTGACAACAAATACAGACAAAAAAAACGAATTAAACGGCTGATTGTACAATTATTGTTGTAGTAAAGACGGTTGACGAATGAAGTATACAGATTTAACATAATGTTCTTCGACTTAAATATTGGCAAGATACACAATATATCAATATATACAACTATATATATACAATTTTATATCAAGTATTTCTTTTAAAATTAAGCAAGGTATTCCGTTCACTATTGATCAACCATAATATGTTGCACACTGTCTGTAAGATACAAGGAATTAACTTATTCGTCGATAAATTGTCATACTAGTGTGCTAAAAATAAAACATGCAACTTTAACGTTGTTAATTTTATCATGTTGTACTCGTAAAACAGATTATTTGATTAGTGCTGGTGCCTTCTTAGAATGAGAAGAGGAGGTCTTTGCCCTAGAGGTGCTGAAGAGGCTAATATTAACAAGCTTCCATTAGCATGGTATGTAAGTATTTTTGTATCTATGTAACGGAATCTTTGAACGTGATTTTCACCCCCTTCAAAACGTTGGATTAATTTGAAACTTTGCATACTTATCAAGGAACGATGACAATATAATAATTTATATAGTTTTTCCCATTATCTTCAGGATTAGCGATTGAACTAAAAAGTAAAAAATAAACAATATAAAAACCCTTTAATAGAAAACCAAACTAAAAAGTCGATAATCATTTTCAATAAATTTAAATTAAGAATAGTGTGAATAACAAAAAAAGCGATATTGGTAAAAGTAGAGTCATTTTGAAAATATCTTAAAAGGACCCCACGTTTTTTTACAATAAATTATTTTTTTGTAATTTTGTAAGTACTCGTATATTACTAATCTTAATTTAAATTTATTGAAAATTATTATCAACTCTTAAGTTTAGTTTTCTATTAAAAAGTGTTTTTTAGTTTAATTTAACAATTATTTATTTTTGTGTAGATCTTCCCGCAGCTGCGCTCCCGTGGTCTATCCTTGAAATTCGTTCAATAATAGAATGTTCGTATCCGGGGCAGTCAAAGATAACGTTTTCAAACATATAAACAAACATTCATAACACTTCTTATTATTTAAAATTACTTCATCATCAATAATCTATTTACGTTTTAACTCTTTTTTATGTCAAAAATCTTTTCGTCATACTCATAAGTAGTGCAAAACAGTTTCGATCTTGAATATTGCTAAATTAATTATAACCACAACCAGTCTCATTGACCCAGTGTGTGCAAGTAAAGCCTTCAAGGCCTCGGGTTTACGTTCGTTTCTCTGGTTCAACTACACTTACATACGTGCAACAGAACAGTGTTATAATGATTACGAGGGTAAAGTCCCTTGTTAAAATGGAATACGGCGCATATGACGATACGAACCCTCTCCGCATTTGGGACCAATTGCCGCCATCAGAAAACTGTACATGTTATGAAGGTACCCAATATACAGCACAGCTTAACCCGCTTCTGTTGGCATTTTGTTGGTGAAACAGATATTTGTATGATAAAATCTACTCAATAAGTACCATCGTAAGAAGTTCACATATCGCCCTATTTTTACCCAACCACGGCGAAGCAAAAGGGAGGCTTATGTTTTTGACCGGTATGTGTATATGTACGTATTTTCATCTGTTCTCTCATAACTTCTAAACTAATTATCATAATTTGACAAATAAGATATCGTTGGAAGCGTCTCGTTTGTCCGCTGGTTATAGGATATGTGACGTCACATTAAATTGAATATGGCGCCCTCTAGGGGACACGAAGGCAAGAAAAAAAATGTTTTCACCCCACCCCATCATGTGTGGTATCATTGAACAGGGATTTTAAAAAGAATGTAGGGTTTGGTACATCATATTTTTGTCAAGCGAATCATTTTCGAGATATTATATCCAGTTATAGTCATGAAAACTAGTGAATAATATATTTTCTAAATCAAAAACGTTGTCTTTATACGTTATCTAGAGTCCACTCTTGTAACTTATGCATTATCTAGATACATACCCTACAAACCCTAAACAGAAAAACAATGATGTGGCTCTCTGCAAACCCCAAAATACTTTAAACAAAAAATAAGTTCAATCAAAAACTAAAACCCGACTGCTGAAAAATCACGGTCTAATAAGTATGAAACAAAAAAAAATCCTTTTTCAATTTGCATTTAAGAAACAAGCTACGAAGAACTTTGCTTATCAAAAAATATTAAATCGCATATTATGTACCTACCGTGTGTACCTGTGTAGGTAGCAACAAATTTCTCGCTTCTGCGTAAGTAGCAAGTGAAGCACTACAACCATACCAAGTTCTGATATTTAATCTTCAGCTACCATGTACCTACCCACATCAGCCATGATGAATTTGAATAAAATACTACTTCGAAATATAAATTGAAATTGTAATCGTTATAAAATGAATTGTTGACTAGCAATGGTAACTCCATATTTTTAAATCCTGGCACAATATAATTAAACGTTTTGTCTCAGAAATCAGTCAATCAATCAATCTGCCTAGCCTTTTCCCAACTATGTTGGGGTCGGCTTCCAATCTAACCGGATTCAGCTGAGTACTTGTGTTTTACATGGAGCGACTGCCTATCTGACCTCCACAACCCAGTAACTGGGTAACATGGTACCCCTTGGCACAAAGTACATAAGCGGCGGTGCTCCGCAGACAGAGAGTCCACTACGAACAAAGCGCCATTTTGAACGCACACATTGACATTTCGATTTTACAGGGAATAATGGGCAATATTGGACCGAGCTCAGTCGCGGCTGTCACGAGTGCTTTGTGCGGGCGTTTGTCACGTCATTCATACATAAAGTAGGTACTGTAAAGAGGTTGCATTGGTTGGGTTACCAATATTAATTGAAACAGACCGAATATACTTTAAATTAATCAATATAATTTTAATTCGTTCTTTAATTCATTTTAAGTTATAAAGCTCATTAAATTTTTCAAAATGATTAGTTAGAAATTAAATATCTAGGAAAATAATAAATTATTTTAAGTCCATAGACAAAATTGGAAAAGATAGAAACTTGTCATATTAATATGGTTTAAGTTTAAGTCATCTAGCTCATAAATATGTTTCCTCCGATTGCAAAGCATAATTTTGTTCTTGTTTGTATCTACATCTTTTTAGTTCGCTTCTTAAGCAGTCGGGTTTTTTGTTATAATTTAAAAAATAAACACATTTATATTTTTGTCTAGCTTGGTGCTTTTCATATTTTTATGTTTTTTGTGGGATCATTATTACACCATTGTTACGTCTTTTTACCATCCAACCTTCGTCGTATGTGGAGTCTTGATCTTTAATGGATATTTGATGCTCTGTCTACCCTCTAAATCAAGTAAGAATGATATGATGTATGTTTAGACGAATCGATGTATTTATGTTTGTAACTTATACAACCTGCTCATTTTTTTAATTCGGTATCAATATAGTAGCAACCTTAGTGAGTCTGTCAAGTTTAGCTGTCAACTTTCGAAAAGACGGGAGTGGCCCTTCTGTATACTTTCTATTTTGTGCCCTTGGCTAGACTGGTTTCAGATCTCAAGCTTCTGACTACTCGTAACGACTGTCAAAGATCTTCAAATGACAGCCGGGACCAACGGGTTAACGTGCTTGCCGAGGCACGGAGGAAACTCGGTATGTTGAAATGGTTACCCATCCACGGACCGACCTCGTCAAGCGTTGCTTAACCTTGAAGATCGACCCGTGCGGCTGTTATTATTTAGCCACAAGTCACAGTTTGATATATATCTCACTGGTGTCGTCATCAAAATAAGCTAAGTGGACACCAGTAACCAAACCAAATACAGGTATTATGAAATGCCTTTTATCGCACGCTTCGTCTTTCTTTGTTCTTTTCAGTCCACATTTTTGATGGTCAAGTTTAATAACGTAAAGCAACATAGACATAATTAATAAAATAATTCCATCTTCATATACATTGTCTTTGTCAAAATCTTGGGAGATTAATAAGGTAATAACTCTCGATATATTGTTAACAATTATCTTTTCAAATACAATAAATCCCATCCAATTTCGATAGTTTTAATAGTAGCAGTATCTTATTGAGAAATAAATTATTCATTAATTATTATTTTTCTGAAACAATCTTTTTTCTTATTCTTCTCAGCAAACCCTTTCATTTAATACCCATATAAGGGCAGTGCTCAAAAAATAACTAGTCCACCATCTTGGGTGGTCCGCAATATTGGATTTAGAATGACGTTACTTACTTAACCACGCATTGTCATCCAAACTAAACGTGTATGCAAAATTTCATCTTAATCGGTGAAGGATAACTGCTTTAAAATTCAGTTGTAAGATTTGACCCGAACACACTTACACACAAACATACATAAATTGCAAGTTAATTAAAAGCTTATAGAAAGAGTTTACAATCTCACGTGATTTTTTTACTAACGGTGTCTGAAATAATCCGGTTTCCATCAGCTCGACCACGACAAAATAGCTAAGCTTGAATGCTAGATAAATCTTCGTTGAGATTCATCTCGAATTCTCGAACAGATTTCAATAGACTGCTCGGCACGCCTAGCTCGACTTATCACGATTTACTATGCTTCGTAAATCGGATTATCTTTCAAAGGCGTGAAATTATTCTAATTTAAGATTAAAGACCGTTCATGCATAAATGCGCTGATGTCCATAATTAAGGGAAAAAGTTTTAGAAAACTCAAAAACTTTTCTACAGATTTTTTCGCAATCATCAGAACTTTTAACTCGGTAAGTCTTACAATACTGCACAAATGAACATAAAGTTTACAAACGTTTAAAAAACTTGACAGCTACCAATACGCAATACATTAATAAAAGTTGACATGTACTTTTTCCCTCGTAATCACACTCGAAACATTTTGTTTTGTAGCGCTCAAACAATTCAAAGTTTTTTGGTAAAGTAATCAAGTTTGACAAATAAGTATTAAGTTTTGTTATAACGAAATAAATTGTATAACAAATTGTTCTGTGCATATATTTCTGTAGCAAATTGTTTTCTTTGTGTAGCCTATCCATGTATTAAGTTGCTTTTTCTTTCTCTAAACAATACTCGAAGTGGTTTGAGAGCTGTGCTAATACCGTTTCAAACTAATTAATGGACATAATCTATTGGATTAAAAGACTTATACGGAAGCTCGGCAGGCTATAAATGCTATTAAGTCCGATTCTCTACAATTATCTTACAAGTAGGTACAATTTGTAATTGCAATACTGGTTGTTCTCTTTGAGAAATAAAGAGAAAGCGCAAGTCCGATCCTGCATGGAGTATTGCAGCCACCTTTGGGATGGCTCAGCAAAGTATCAGCTTGCCGCGCTTGACTCGGTGGAACGCAGAGCCAAGAAGCTCATCGGCGACATTGAACTGGTGGAGACCAAGCTTCACAACTTGGCTCATCGCCGCAAGGTTGCCTGCTTCTCGGTCTTCTACAGACTGTATTTCGGTGAGTGTGCTCAAGAACTCCACGACCTCATCCCACCAGCCCCCTTCTACCATCGGACATCTAGACGCACTGCAAGTTACCATCCTTACCTTGTTGCCATTCCACCAATTCGCATCAAGCGCTTCCAAACTGCCTTCATAATACGCACAGCGAATGAATGGAACTCACTACCTGCGTCTGTGTTGCCGAATGCATTCAACCCGAATCTCTTCAAAGTTAGAGTAAACAGGCTTCTTCTGGGTAAGCTCACTCCATCGTCGACTCTGTCTCTGTCACCTATGACTTAGACTAGAGTCAAGAGCAAACCCATCTCAAATAAAAATAAAAAAAACTGCGGACATGATACAATTATAGTTTCTTTGTTGTTTCTTTCTATACATACGTATATATAAATGTAGGTACGTTGATACAGCATAAAATATTGCTGTATCGCATGTAATATTACAGTAGGTACTGCATTAAGCCCATAGATATTATTAAAGCCTAAAACAAAATACTTTCTAATTTTTATTACATACTTCTCAAAGCTTTACTGGAGTTATACCAACATTTATTTGAAAAAGGCTGTTATAATTTTCATTGCCTTTCTAAAAATAGCTCGAGATAAAAAAAAGAAATACAGTAATAACGTTCCGTTTGAGTAGATACCCTCAAAAGCGTCGCTCCTACCTTGACAACCAGCGATTTAATGATACATTTATGTAACGTTATTTTAGGTAACAATTTCTTAACTGTGACATAATCAAGCTTCCGTTGACAAATGTAAAGGCACTTAAATGCCTTCCTACAACCTGCCTAAATTACCCAAATTAAGCTTGGCTACTTAGGCTTACTTATTGAATGGAATGTGTGTACTGTAAAGACCAAGAAACTCAAATTGTAATGTAATTAGTGTACCTATACCAAAAATCAAGACAAAATCATAAAGACGTGAAGTCAGGGACCTGGGGATCTAACTGTTAATCGGTCTAACAAAATAGTATCAGGCGCAGTCACTCCTTGTAAAATACTAATTGGTATTTTGAAGGTATCGTCAGAAACCCACACTCAAGAATTTGATGATTTTATTAGTAGATGCCCTTTTTTATTGCCCTCAAACATAACATTATTATAAAGTAGTTCTCTATAAGAACAAGTGTTCGGAAATAAATACATATACATATTTGAGTTTCTCCGAAGCAATTATCCTTTGCATTCTAACTTCTGAACGCCGCTTCGCCCGTGTGGTATGTTGATCAAAATGCCCGCCCTAGGATCCCCCTACGATGTTAAATTTCATTCATATCAGTTTAGCAGCTTAGGCGTGAATACGGACAGAAAAGTTACTTTTGCATTTCAATATTGGTATGAATGTTTTCTTTTTCCTGTCCTTCCAAATATTCTGCCCTGAGCCACCTCGGACCAGCCTCTGCATCTGGGCATCTAGGTAGTCTCGCTACGTCATTCTGGGCCGGCCTCAGCGGCGCTGTCAATCATCAGGCACCCAATTTGTGGAGACTATTGCCCGGCGATCTCTGGTCATGCTGGTCTCTGGTCAGTATGAGTGTAAGTAGGTAAATATCTCTAGCTGCAATACTGAATAAAACCGTTTCAGAATGAAACGTTGCTACGTTCTTTTTCAGATATCAGTTAACTGATCCTACTGTCACACATGAAAATTGGTTGAGCAAGGATTTGGTAAATATTGTAAATGAAATATAGCACAAGCATAGCTTTAAGATTTAAAAACGCCCGAGGCTTATTAACTCATGCTTTTTAAATTACATAATTTTTCTATTAGTAGACACACTTCAATCGACAATCCATCGAAACACGTAATTAAAACACGACATCTTGAGAAAATACCCAGACTCAAAGAGTAAAATGCGCATAACTTTTGAACAGCTGAACTGATTTTCATCAAACAACGCTTAGAAAACTCTCGATCAAGTCACCTTTCAAACAAAACAAAATCGCTTTATCCGTTAGGAGCTAAGATGCCACAGACAGACACAAATACATACACACACAGCACACAGCAACACACGTCAAACTTATAACACCCCTCTTTTTCCGTCGGTGGTTAAAAATAATGTTGTTTGTAGATGCTGAGATTGCTCTTGGGTGCACTTGCGCCTGCGCATACACGGATAATCGTCGGTTGGTGTCACATTACCTGATATATGCCTAAGAAGGCCTATGCCAATTGGCTTCAGCCCCTCACACGCCTTTCAAAGGACAGGGACCTCAAGGTCCCGAGATTGTCAAAAACAAAAAGAAGTAAATCAAAATATTTTCTGTACCTTAATGGTTACATAGCCACCTCATTTATTTTTACACCAATCACTGCATCGCCACAAAACTGCGCCACCTTTGTAGGTTTTTTTTTGTGGTATTTGCAACCATCGTGTAATAGAACTTCGCCTCTTCTTTGTATAATTTTAAACTCTTCAGACATGAAGTTGAACATTATAATTAAATTAATTCAATTGAATCTCTTAATAATTTATGGCGTTAAATAAAATAATGATATCCTTGTGCGATAAAAACATTGAGATAATGTGTACTGTGCGTAGTACATTATTACCTCAATGGATAAAAATGCATTATCTATCAGTAAGTGTCAGTCAATGTCAGTCCATGTAAATAGGTTTTAATCAAAACATATAATAAATCTGTAGAAAAGTCGTTTTTGTACATCGAAAATATTTCCAAAAGAATAGCCAGGGTGTTAAAGGAGAAACAACAGAACAGAACCCATTTCCAGCATTTTTGGAATTTTGTGTTTGTCTGTTTATATGTGCACGCATCACGTAAAGTGTACGAAACCAATGTAGATAACTTTTATACATAAAAATTGTGCGTAACTTGAAATATTATTTAGTTTTTGTTTCGCCGCAATCGGTTCACTCTATCAAAAGTTAGATGAATTTAAAGTGTTCAAGAAGTAAAATATCGCAACATACGCAATTCAGATACTCGGACTGTTGAACTCCATTTTTAACCGACTTCAAAAAAAGGAGGAGGTTCTCAATTCGTCGGAATCTTTTTTTTTAATGTATGTTCCCCGATTACTCAAATACTCCTGGACCGATTTCAACTGGAACTGGAACTGGAAAAATCTTCTTTTGTTTTGAAGGGTATACTTCCTGGTTGGTCCCATAGTCATCAGGTCAGGATCTGATGAAGGGATCCTAGAGAAATCGAGGGAACTCCTCAAATATTATAGGCATTTATATAGTGATTTTGGTATTTTCACCAACAATGCAATCACTTGCACTCAGAAAGTATACTTTGGTGAAGTGGAACTGATGAAGAAGACCACAGATGGCCACTGAAACTCCTTAATGCTAAGTATGTCACGGGTATAAAATATCGCGAATAGTTAACCGACTATAATTAAGCAAATACTTATATATGAATGGTACTGATGAAAATGGTACCAAAACTGTTCTGATGATGAAGCCGGAAGGTAGGCACTGGAACTCTGAAACAAAACAATGTATCCTAGTCGTGCTTGGGCTTATAGGAATCGTCATGAGATGTACTTTGGCCATAAATGATTATCATGTTAATTGGAGATACCTACCAAAACTAAAAAGAGAAAAATAAAAAACTTTTTAACAAAAAATCAAACCGACTTCCAGAACAAAAAACTACAAACCAAAAAATAACTTTCTTTTCCGAAGTCGTTGTCGAAAAACTGAAAAAAGTTGGGTACAAAAGACACCGACTTCGGAAAAGAAAGTTATTTTTTGGTTTGTAGTTTTTTGTTCTGGAAGTCGGTTTGATTTTTTTATGTTCACCGATATCTCTGTCAATTGTGGACCGATTTTGAAAATTCCTTTTTGTTTGAAAAAGTATGTGTCCAAATTGGTCCCATTTTAATTTGGTGAAGATCTGATGTAGAACTTCGGAGATATACAATAGAACTCTTCAATAAATGACGGCAAATCTCTCGGGATTGCTGCAATCGAATGTCTGTTAATTGTTTATACCATTTCATAACATAACATCACGACAGTACGTTCTAAACGGGTACGCAGATGTATACAGTTCAACTTGGTAAGTGCACCCTCATTTCACCGGTTATTTTCAAGTTTCATGATATTCGGGTAATCTATTCTGGCATTATAGGTTCCTTACTAAAGAACTAGCGCTATTAGGTACAAATAAAAAGTGAAAAAAAGAACTATTAAAAAAAAATATACTACCAACTTTCAAATAAAAATTGGTACCTACCAAAGACAAAACTACAACTACTTTAAAAAAAAATAAAAAATGTTTTCGTGTCAGTGTGGTGTTCTGGACTGCTACTAGATGGCGCAGAAAATCTGTCCTTACTTTTTTTAATATGAATACGATATTCTTCTCCCTAGAGTAAATAGTGTGCAGCGAACGCCCGTCTAGGTAAGTAGAAAGGTAAGCAGGGGGGGGGGGAGTAGGTAGGTTAGTAGGGTAGGATAGGTAGTTAACGGGAGCGAAGTAGTATAATTAAAATAAAAAAAACAACGCCTCAATATGAGCTTTGTTTCGGGGGATAATGTAAAGTATTTCTTCATTAACAGAGATTTGGAAGAAACAGAATCTACTAACTATCCAGTAGAATTTTTAATAGCCCTCAGTGCTCCTGGACTGCCAGCTCATAAAATATATTAAAAAGTTGGCGTGCCTATAATGCGCCTAGAAATCTAAGCCCACCAAAGCTTTGTAGATTAAAAGTTACCAATTTACAACGAAACATGATAGTTCAGAAGCAGAGATTTTAACAGGGTGCAGAGCAGGAGATAGTGTTTTATTTTTTTTATACCCCGGATTTCTCTCATTCCAAACAATATTTCATTTAGTATGAGACGACTCCAGTTTCCAGGGAGCCTATATTACGTAATGACAATTAATAAAACCCAAGGCCAGACGCTGATAGTTGCGGGTGTGTATTAGCTGTTTTTCGCACGGTCAGCTTATGTGACTCTTTCGTGTGTTAACAATCCTAGAAGACTTTATGCTTTGATCTCACGCTTCGGATGGGTTCTGATCACATCCCCAAGCAAGCTTTGGACTGGAATTCCCAAAGTAAAAGAAAGTGTGGCTGCTTCGACAAACATGGCGTCGCACCGTGTTTACAGAAGCTACGAGCAACGGAATGACATGGAACGAGGTGAACGTCAGAAGACTTCTGTGTGGACGCCCTCTGCCCCGTCTAGGGGACACAAGTAGGACATTAAGTATGTCAAATACCCCTGAGAAGGTGAAGACGGTGTTTATAAACTAAAGTCCACGTGAACGAAGTCGCGGGCAGCAGCTAGTTCAATAATAAGGTTCTCAAACAATTAGGGGATTCAAAAGGATATTAGAGTTTTATACGATCCCCTAGGGGATCGTAGTGGAACATTGAGTGCTGTATAATCCCCTGGGATTCTAGTGGAATGAGTGCTCATTTCTTCTAAAACGCACGTGGGCGCCACGCGCTTACGTACTTTGTGGTTTCAGTGAAGGCTCAGTGTAGTCTATGATTCTATCAGAAAGATAAATGTTTGTTTATCTTTTAACTTCTCTACCCCACTGATCTGCTTTACAAATCCTGCAACGTGCTGACTGTTCGCCAGCTTTTCATTATAAACTTAGTATTAAAACAACACACCATGCTTTCCTATAACGTCGAATACATAAATAATAAGAGACGAAATGACATTGTCTGCGATTCTAATGCATCCTCAAAAAAATATGTCTTTGTAAATAGATTCTTTACATTATTAGGCCCATTTCTGTACAATAGATTTAATAGAATATTAAGTATGTACGAGTATATATTAAATTATTTTAGCTGTAAAAAGACAATTCTTGAACATCTACTTAGCATATCTTACGGAGAGACAGAAGATCTCCTGGCTGTAACAAAATAATAGTTTTGCTGTCTTTAATTTAAGTATTCATATACCATACCCATTGTTAATTTATTATTATTTTAAGTTTTAAGCACTTTATATCCAGAAACACAGGTTCCACCTAGTTCAGGCAAATAAGAAACTATCTTCTTTTATATTTTTACTACCCGGCTGCAAGGAAAGGGTTATGTTTTTCGCTGTTTGTATGTATGTATGTTTATATGTATGTAATATTCTTTATTACCTCATATCTTGCAAACCGCTAGATGGATTTTTATAATGAATACATCGTTAGATAGGGCTTGGCCGCCCAAGTGTTCTTAGTTAAGTGATGTTAAAAAATAACAAAAATGGGGGCTTTTGGAGCCAATTCAGACACACAAAGATCCGTTGTGATTATTATACTTTATTTTATAATATGTAGTGATAGTGATGAAAATCCTACACCACGGTCAGTTCTCAATAATAGCTTGTTTACAAATCTTACAAGGAATGAAGATGGTACGACAAATATCCGTAGGGTACAGAAATACTGTGAACCTTCATAACTTCACCAAGGATTTTAACTTGAAATATAAAGGTTGCTAGTGCATCGAATGCTTCTTTAGAAATAAAATGTAAGTACCTATTGTTATCGCCAAACTTCTTGGCCGCCCTGAAGTTGGCTACAATGGGTGCGCAGTAGTAAATCTCATACAAAAAATTAAATTAAAAAAATCAAAAAACCCGACTGCTTAAAAAGCGAACTAAAAAGACGTAAACAAGAAGAAATTCATGCATTCGGAACATACATGTTCGCGGGCTGGCTGACCAAAACCAGATGTATCCTCCGACTTATTAGTAGTATTTTTTTTTAGAATTAGGTACATTTAAACATGTAAGTGTTATATATTTTTGAAATCACCTCTTAAAACCCTTAATTTTGATATCCCACAAGATGGGTTTGGAAGAAAAAAAAATTTCCCCCCAAAATGGCTCCCAAAAGCCGCCATTTTTTTATTTTCCAATTTTAATATAGCCAATGACAATCGCAGTGTTAAGACGAATCGATTGACGTAAGACTCATCAAAAGCGGCCAACGGGTTTAGTCTCTAGAAGGCCACATAGGAACAAACATAAATACATAGACTGATAAGCACATTACCCTCCTTCAGCAGTCGGGTAAAAACAGCGCAGATCCGTGCCTTGCGCATCGGAAAGCCAACTTCAGAGCGGCTCAGAAGTTCGGCGAGAACTATACTTGGGAAATTTAAAAATTATAGGTTTTATAAAAATGTAAGTAGGTAGGATGCATGACGTCTGAATCTGTAAAAACGAAGTAAAATTACCCAAGGAAGTATAATGGGAAGTGATAGCCTAATTACAGGAAAAACTTTTTATATGACGTCAATATTATTTACGGATATTTATAAGGAAGAAACTTGTTTGCACATAACAATATTAATAAATAAAAGCCTTGCTCATGGATTTCCTGTATAGTGGAACATTGTCAACATGTGCTACACATATAGTATGCATATAGGAATGTACTATGTAGATACCTTATGTAGCAACTTACAGATGATGCGCTAGTGATGGTGGAGTATGGACAATTCTGCGACTTGTCTATGTTTTTAGGAACCACGTTGTCATTTTTAAAGTTAGCTGCATTCAAAGATTTTTAGGCTTGTGTAGGCCAGCCTCAATTACCGAGCAGTTTTTAGCCTTCAATAAAGTTTCTAGAATTTTTCACAATAGTTAATTTGATCTCCTATTCCTAATCTGCAATTAAGCAGTAATCGTTGCTGATAATTTCATCAAACGTCCGAAAAAATAGGCGGCGGCGATTGCAACTGTAGATAATAAGTAATAAAAATAAATAAATTCGTTCCGCTGCAGACACGCAATGTATTTCTGATTAAAACAGATTTTTTTTTTGTGATTTTGTCTCAAGGATTTCAAGTAATAACACAATCGCGACGCACAGAAACACCTTAATTGGCTCATTGAATTTATACATATAATACATAAACTGGGTAGCAAGTAAACCTAATTGTGTAAGAAAGTTTGAAGTGTGTGAAGTAAGATCTCTTCAATACACATACATAATTATATTAGGTTAGCAAAGGCAAGTATAACTACTGTTTCGGGACGCGGCAGTGAACTAATTGAGCAAAATAGATGGCGTGAGGCTGCCGCGAACAATTAAATATTAACTTTAGGGTCTATATACAAAATATCGGCTGTTCGGGGGCACTTTGCTCTAATTAGTTCGGCCGTGAGCGGTGCCGAAACTATTATATTTCACTTGTGTTAGATAAATAATACGAGTAACTTTGTTTCCCATATGTATGTTAATCTTGAACTGTAAACAGATTTTAGTTGGTAGTTTGGAACTGCAACATCTTGTTACACACGAACATGCGATAATTGTATTACACAATAGTTGTACGTTGGAGCAGTGTACAAATTGTATCAATACAATGCTCGAAAGTAAAGCCATTGTGTGAGCGCCTCTAAACAACTGAATACATACAATACTCTTACATACCCTAGGCCCATTTTGTTTCACATTTAAAGCGTTGCACAATGAGAAGGAAAATGTAACTGAAAAGATTATAAAAGACCTTTCTGTAAAGCTATTTTTGGAGGCGAGCAGTAAAGCCTTGTTCACATCTGTACCCATTATGAAAGAAGGGTACACAGGGAAGATAAAGTTTGTTACCACTGTTCCACATGTAATATGCCCTCTATTCTGTGCGCTACATCTCTGGAGATTTAGTTCCAAGAACCCGGAATTTCTATTTACCTACATTATGAAGCAGTTAACTTTTGCGTAGAGTATATTACAGCTACTGTAAAGGTAATTAATATGTATAATAATAATACTAAAGCTCCTGTATTGTAGAGACTGAAGTCATGTAAGTTTGTGTATTTTCATTAGGACACGTGCATGCTGGAATGGTAATTGTAATGTATTACAGTGTAATCATCTTCTATGTAGTGGGCACCGGCACAGGCTCGGGCAGTACGGACAAAGCTCATGCTGCAGTATGAGATTAGAGATAATTAGCGGTGGTCAAACTAAACATGGTGTTATTTGCTGATGAAACAAAAATCTTTATTTTTTTAAATAAATAGACGTACTAGTCAGATTGACGACGTAAATAACGTCCAACGGCAGGTTCAAGTTTGGTTCACTGCCAATAATTTAGTTTTAAATGGTATAAAACTAAGTGCGTAAAATTAGCCTTGCCGAATGTCAAAAGTACTACTTTGATTGTGACATTACTTTAAACAAGGAGACGCTAGAATTCGTCGATAAAACGGTTTTCCTCATTTAATATCACTTGCAGGACGGCTAAGTTCGGAAACTTATGCTGTTTGATAAATTCGACTGAGTTTGAGTCAGTCGATTTTTTTCTACCTACTGGTATGAGTAGCTACATAATGGTCGGACAAAATCTGAATGGTTGTATAGTTTGAGTTAATCGACACGAAAGAAGAAGAAAAATTCGACAATTTACTGTAGATACCGCAAGGCTGGTCTACTTTCATAGTATTACAGTATCCTACTATGGGGAAGGATTGCAGACATTGAGGGTTTTTTTTTTTTTCTTCTTAAGAACCACACGGGCGATCCAGGATAGGCCGTCTACGGAGAGGAGCAAACTGTGGTTAGAGAAGTACCCACCACCTCGTGACTTCATTAAGCCCAGGGAGCATCTTCCCCTCGGTCATGAACTGCAGTGGCCCGTATGGAAGGCACTGAATCGGTTGCGCACCCAGGTAGGCCGCTGCAAATTTAATTTGGCAAAATGGGGGATTATTGGTCCATTGCACGCTGGGTGCGAGTGCGGTGCTCCTGTACAGACCATGCCCCACTTGCTGGAGTGTCCCAACTGTCCATTCACTTGCACCTTGGATGACCTGTATAATGCATCTGACGCTGCAATAAACGTGGCTATCTACTGGGCTCAAATAGTTTGATCAAATGTAACATCGAAACGAAAAAGAAAGAAAAAGAGGGAATTTTTATTCTGCATGGACAAGCCATCAGAGCGATATACAATCTTCGCCGTCGCGATTCTCTAAGGGAACTGTTTAAGGACATTAACATCATGACGATTCCTTGTCAATATATTTATCAAAACATCATGTACGTGAGAAAGAATTTACAGCTTTTTAGTAAAAACGGCGACAGACATAATTACCTTACTAGAAACAGGGACCAATTATTCAACCAGGTTTTAGACTAAAGTAGCCTCATCTATCATGGGGTACTGTATAAAGTGTTACAGTAAAATTCCTCCCCACATGCTAGAGCTGAATGAGACGAAATACAACCACTAGGGCGTAAAAACATGAATATATTTTTATTTTATAAACTCAATTTCTTTTAGTTGTATATAACTGCACAGCACATGTGTGAGTACTATGTACCAACTGTAGGTAAATCTACCATTTACTGTACATAAAAACTAGTACCTGGGCGACCGAGCTCTGCTCGGGTGAAAATAGAGAAAAAGACGGTTTTCTAAAAATTAAAGCTACCGAAAATCGATTTATCGCCCCTGAAACCTTACATATAAAATTTCATGAGAATCGTTGGAGCCGTTTCCGAGATTCAGATTATATATATAGAGACATATATATAAGAATTGCTCGTTTAAAAGTATTCATCGTCATCATCATCATCATCATCAGCCTTTTAATGTTCCCAATGCACAGGCCTCTTATCATAGAGGGAGTGGGCTATAATCCACCACGTGGGCCCAGTGCGGATGGTAGATGTCACATGTCTTTGAATTTTTGTTTCTCAGACATGCCGGTTTCCTCACGATGTTTTCCTTTACCGTTTTGAGAGCAGTGGTGATGAAATAAATTACACAAAGTAAAGCGCCTGCTCGGGTTCGAACCCACGACCTACAACTCGTAAGTCGGGACCGTAACCACAGGGCCACCACTGCTCACAACTCACAACCTGACCTACAACTCTTAAAGGTAGATTTTCTTAATGACCCTCGGCAAACTTCGTGTTTCGTCGGTCGTCGGATTTCTATCAGTTGCCCTTTGCACTTGGTGCAGACCGATCGCTCTCAATCAACTTGGAAGTCTGATAAAAAGCTGACGACTTGTGTGTGCCCTGGCAGTTGAGTGTGTCATGCTCTGTCTAATGTCTCTCTGATGGTGGCACATTTATTGGATCATTCAGTTCCCTTCTTGATGGTTGAGCTGAGTGGTGCCAATCCATGCGTCATGTTCGTGAACGGGCGCCATCAGTTGGGATTAGTCATAACTTAACTGCCTCGGCCTGCTGTAGTTTTGATTTTTTTGTTTTACTCTAGACGCTTTTACATGCACGTCTTTTTACATCGTTCTCACATATGTATTTTTCCAACAAGAATGATGTAACCAAGTAATTCTAATCAAAACTGATGGAAAAGAGTGTCCGTGAAGTTTCTTGCATATTCTTCTCCATAGAGTCCTACTGACGCTTGCGAATGTGCAACTAGATTCATATTTTGTTTGATAATTCAAAAGTACTTATCTAGATAAATAAATAATCATTTTATTTCAAGTTCTCAGACTCACTAAATTAAACACACACATAGTCACATTAAATAATCAAATACAGAGTTAATTATTATATAAATAGAAATTATGAAATAATTCAAACGACAAATGATTCAAAGAAAACAACCAATAGGTACTACTTAATAGACTATTGTTGCGGTATTGCTAAATTACCTGCGCTCAATGTGTAACTTACAACAGTGACAATCGACCATTTCCGCGAGCGCGGCCAACATTCTGTTGGGGAGCTCTCCAACAGCGTGTTGGCCGCGCGGAAATGGTCGATTGTCACTGTTGTAGGTTACAACACTTTCCGAACGAGCGAGGTGCCTCTCTTGCGCGTTGTTGTATAAAAACAATCTACCCGAAGTAATTTTTTTTTAATTTTTTTCTTCCAAAATCTACAATGAATTCAAAACTAGTCCTTGCATTAACTTTTGGATATTTGAATAATCTTCAACAGGTTGGTAAAAGCACAGATAATATCAAGTAAAAGGAAAAGGAACAGTGTAAAAGGAACTAAAACTACCAATCGAAATTGTCTCTGAAAGTAATACAAAACATGTGCAGATTTAATAAAAATAAAATAAAAAGTAAATGTACCCATAATTTAATTGCAAAAAAATTACGCGTTTCATTAGTACTGAGAATTCATAGCAACAATACGTCTTTGTACTATACATCTACGTCTTCATATTGTGACACAGCCTTACAGCAAAATTCTGAAAAGAGAAAACATGAAACTTGTACAGTCACATTGTTTACTGAAAAAGTACAAAACTGGAAACCCTGCGGTCAAAGCCACGCTTCTTTGTTTCATGGCAAGACCAAAACAAAAGAACTAAAAACTTTTTAACTGTATTGAATGCCACGTGACGGAGTGACGGGTACATGGCAAATTATACATTTTATAAAAATACTAGCATCTGCCAGCGGCTTCGCCCGCGTGAATGTCGAAAAGTATCCCAAAAGAACATATTCCCGAGATAAACAACCGACCACGCGATATTCCAGACTATAACCTATCTCTGTGCCAAATTTCATCCAGATCCGTCCACCCGTTTGAGCATGAAGAAGTAACAAACACACACAATCACAAACTTTCACCTTTATAATATTATAGTGTGATACTTCTCCACTAAGGCGGTAAAAAACGGAAATGTCGCGGAATACGTTCATAATTGTAATACATCTAGAGAGCAGTGGCAGTGGTGGCCCAGTGGTAACGGCCCCGACTTACGTGTGTTACGACATAAGTTAGTGTAAATTATTTCATCACCACTGCTCTAAAATCCACATCCACGTGTGCCGCGTGGTGGATTACGGCCCATTCCCTCTCTCACAGATATGGCCTATGTCCCAGCAGTGGGAACGTTAAAAGACTGATGATGTGTTACATTGATTTTACAACTTTTTTTTAATGGATATACTATAAGTCCCGTGCGTCTTGCATCCAGCGGTGAGATACTTATACTTATTTATCCGAATGTGGCGTCGACGGTTGGGGCAAGCCTGTGTCCAGCAGTGGGCGCATTTCAGCTGATATAATGATGATAATAAAAGTCAACTAAATACAATGTGCAATTGACGTCATCACATACACTCGCACATAAACCTAAATGCCAGCTTCGTTTCACTGTAACAATTGGACTAATTTCAATAATTATTCAATTCCAATCAGTTTGTGTGCCAAGTACTAACTAACTAAAACATAGTGGTCGGAAATTGGCGTAACAGCTAAATCAGTACTTGGAAATACCTACATCACGTGATTCCACAATATATTATTTGATTTATAACATACCTAAAACGTTGATTGTTAAACATTGATTATCTAAGGGTGCTTTCGAATTAGGCGTTAAACTTGCGTTGACACCGAGATTAAACAACGTCTCTATTGAAGCGAGCTGTCGAAGGCAAGTGTCCTAAATATTAATAATACCAGTTTTATATCAAGAAAACTTTGTTCGTTTTTTCAGTTGTAAGAAAGACTGCATCAAACATTTTTGAAATGTCACTTGTCTGAACCGGGGACCAAAAAAAAACACATCCAAGGGAGACGGAGGACCAAGTAGTGAGATGTGGTGTGGCCCAACGCTATTCCAGCTCCACAGCCACTAGGGCACAAAAACAAGTGATAAGCAGAAAAGTTCTGAGGTATTGTTGGACTTGCTGAAGACTGTACGAATAATTATAATGTATATTTGTGTTGTATAAACTCAATTTATTTTTTGGCTTATATAACTGCACAGCACATATGTGAGTACTATGTACCAACTGTAAATCTACCATTTACTGTACCTATATGTGTCGTTCGTTGACTACAGTGTGCCCTGGCAGTTGAGTGTGTCATGCTCTCTCTAATGTCTCTCTGATGGTGGCACATGTGTTGGATCATTCGGTTCCCTTCATGATGGTTGAGCTGAGTGGTGCCGATCCATGTGTCATGTTCGTGAACGGGCGCTTTGGGATTGGGATTGGTCATATCTTAGCTGCCTCCGCCTGTTTTTAATTACCTATTTATTGTATTTTTAATTGTTTGTTTTACTCTAGACGCTTTTAAGTGCGTTTTTTTTACATCGTTCTCACATATATGTATTTTTCCTACAAGATTATTGTAACCAAATACTTGTAAAACACATTTTTTTTTTTTAAACAGTAAGTTTGGAGTTTCTTGTCCGTTCTTCTCCATAACAAGCTACATTTCCGAATGGACGGTAGAATCAATTATTATTACATTTAATTTTTATTTTTGACGTTCGAAAGTGCCGCTTAATGGCCTAATTGAATAAAGAAATTTTGATTTTGATTGATTTTGATTTTGATTTTGTGGAGTATCCAGTGTGCATAATGCATTAGATATAAGTAGCTCGAGATATTATAGCTATATGAACGTAATAATTAAATTTGCACATTGATTTTATAATAAAATAATATTGATTGCACTTTCAACCTGATCTCAAGTGTTTTCTTTAGTCTCCCGATCGCCGAACCTCACAGAGATCATCATCATCATCATCAGCCTACAGCAGTCCACAGTTGGACAGATGCCTTTACAGTAGCATGATTCTCGATTCCTGACTACTCTCTCTTCTCGATCTCTCTTCTCTACTTTTGTTACCAGTCATCATATGGAACGCACGCTTATGAGTCAGAATTATTGTACCATACCGTAAATTCCGAGCGGCGTCTTCGTGGCGGCCCCGCGACGTCTACGCGGCTACAACGCCCACACTTTCTCAACGCCTACGCTGGACCAACGCCCAGAGCAAACACACTCGTAGGTCGATTTTAGATTGTACTTAAAACTATTAGCAACAATTTTCATTTAAAACTATACTAAAAAAAATACAAAGTTATATAAAAATATAATCTAGCATTTTCTGTTACACTAACATATTCAAAACGCACATTCCATGAAAACATTCCTGGCTGGCTTAAGGATTTTACGCTGGTTTTAACAATGACAACTGATATATCGAATGCGCACCTGTTCGTTTTTACAGAAAATTCAGACTGTTCTCAAACACAATGGTACAATTTAATTAAAAGTTGGACTTAATGATCTCCTAAGATTTTTTTATTGTTCAAACTTTTGCACTTAAGTATACTTAATGTTTGTCTAAACTCTAATTATGTTTTTTTTACGTTATGGGAATTCTATAATACAGAAGTTTGCAACTTTCCTACTGCCAGTGGTAATAATAATATTATTATAATTGGCGATCCGATCTCCATTCAGTCAAGCGTATTGATTGTGTCAAATTAACTTTTGCCTATTTATTGCATTAACCATTGCACATATTTGCAGCAAATATAATATCGAGTGCTATATTCATATTTTAATTCTTATAATTAAGACAGTACTCATATTTATCATGAGTGCTACTTATAAAATTTTGTGCAACATATACCTAATGTAAAACAGGGCTGCAATTTGCAAAAAAAAACAAGTGACGGACATCACCACTGGATACTGCATGCCCTGAAAAAATCAATCAAAATAATTCCCTCGACATATTTTGACAGTGTATTCGGATGTGGGAAGTGCGTACAACATGCGCGGCGTACGTAAGCGACATCTATGTCTACGTCATGACTCATTTCCTTTTTTAAAGTCTTGAAGATAAAATTAGACGCGAAGGAAAAGTTACGATCGAACGTACGTACGTACTTACGATCTTTTTATATGTGCATTCTGTTTATTAACAATCGTTTTAACCTTTGGTTCCATCATCACTAGCTCATAATCTCGGTTTCTGTTGTTTTGACGTGACCGGATCTAATAAATTCGATTGTGCTATTAGCTAGTTCTATTTGTAGCTGTTATGTCTCTTGTTTGATATGGAGAAAAGTGAAAGTTATGTGTTTTCATAAGTACTCCACGTTTAATTGCTGGATCCAAGTCAGTTAGATCGTTTCGCCAGGAATCTTTGAGCTTCATTGCCTTGGCGCTTTTCTTTTGGTGGACAGTGGGAACAGTGTGATTCCCACTGTATAATATTGATTCTACAGTTTCTTACCTCCCCAATATTTAGTAGGTTCAACATTACGATTCTGAACAATCAGTTAAGCAAGAACTTTTCGTTTATAACTTTGCCAATTTAATTTCTATTTCAAGACCTTTCTTGAATCTGAGTAACCGAGTTGATTCTGCGTATCGGAGATTAATCTAGTAACTATACCTTCGGTCGGCCTGTACCTACACTTGAATTTTGGCGTATGAAACTTTGGCTAGAGCGATCAGATTTGTATAACCACGAGGTAGACTGCTCTGAGAACTGTTCTGCAAATAGTCTCTGATGGTCGCAGATATAGCTGCGGGTATATTTTTCGATTCATTTGAAATAGCCTTTTATCTAGGTGTGTTGCACATATGGACGTGGTAGATAATAATAATGTTTCAATTTGCATAAACGATGGTAGTACATAAATTAACTAAAAACGGTACTTAACAGGAATTTGGACTCTATATATAATGATGTCTATAATTTTTCAGCAACGCTTAAAATTTTAAATGTCAACAATCTAACATTTTATTTAACTCCAAGCTAATTCTGTCCTCCGACAGATATTATACTTTAAAATAAAAATATTAATGTATCTAAACCAATTAAACAAACGTATTTAAAAATAAACAAATATAGGTAAAAAGGCTTTCACAAACATAATCAGAGAAAAAGTTTTTCTATGGCAAACGTTATTCGTGGAAAATATAAAACGACAAAGAACTCTGAACCTAACAATGATGTGTGTGCGTCACAAATTACGTACTTATAAAATAAAATGTTACGTCATACAAATATCGCTGCGTATAATTAAATTAATGTTCTACTCATAATTTTTCTCTTAGGTGTTATTACTTTCCACAAAACATAAAATTAATAAGAAATGATATACACCGACTATAAAACGTGCCGTTATTAGATTTCCTCTTACAGTTACTGCCGTAAAGAGAGCGCTGATAATCCCGTTGAAGGCATTCTAGGAGATTATTACATGTCTTGTCCTCAGAATATTCTTAAAACATTATAAGATATTTCTTTAAGATATTTCATTGGTATTTATTTCATATGCACACATTTTTAATCGTTAAAATATTAAGTTATTTTCCTTTCTGTAAATATGGCAAAATGCACTTACAGATTACGTACAGTTTTGTACGCTTTAACGTAAGAACAAGTTTAATAACGAATACGATAAGTAGTTCGTGTTATGCGTATATTTTGTCTATTGCCCAACTGCGTACCGTTTATTTTACTAGAGTTGAATTAAAACATAGATATAGCATTACATTTTGGGGCAACAGCTATAAATATAATATTAAGGCAGCCTTTACTATACAAAAGCGTGCATTAAGAATAATGTTTCGTTTAAACCAGACAGAATCATGAGGAGTATTTTAGTAAACTTTGAATTTTAACTTCTTTCGTCTTTATATTTTAGTTATCCTTACTAATTTAAACAAACACTTGAGCGAGCTTGAAACAGACGAAGAAAGAAAAATAGAGTAGATACTCGCAGAAATGATCTTCCTACTATTCTGCAGGCAAAGCTTAATGTTGTCAAGCACTCGTCACGCGTGCAGTCTATCAATTTGTTTAACAAATTACCAGCAGAATTAAACAATATTCAGAATGTGAACATGTTTAAAAATAAACTCAGGGCTTTGTTAATTAATGAAGCCTATTATAGCATTGACAAATTTTGTAATGACAAGAATCTGAAAACTAGTTTTTAAGATCTCTTTTGACTTTATTATAAATGTTGCTTTTTTTGTTTTATACAAAATATTTTGACATTAAATTTATTTTTGCAGCATTTTGCTAGTGACTATGTTGTGTATCAAAAAGAATATTAAGGTTTGTAAAGTTAGTATATTTTTCTTTTTAACCGACTTCAAAAAAAGGAGGAGGTTCTCAATTCGACTGTATTTTTCCTATTTTTTATTTGTGTTACCTCAGAACTTGTTACTGGGTGAACCGATTTTGATGATTCTTTTTTTATTTGAAAGCTGGTGCTTGTCATGTGGTCCCATTTAATTTTCATCAAGATCTGATAAACAACTTCGGAGATACACATCAGAACTCTTCAATAAATTACGGCAAATCACTCGGGATAGCTGCAATCGCATTTATGTTTATTGTTTACACCATTTCATAACATAACATCACACTAGTACGTTCTAAAGGGGTACCCATGTGTAAACAGTTCACCTTGGTAGACCCTTATTCGACCAGTTTTGTTTAAGTTTCATGTTATTGGGTAAATCTATTCTGGTTTCACTTTGGGCATTATTGGTACCTAGCCTATATAAATTATGTAGCACAACTAAAAAGTGAAAATAAAAAAAACTTTTTACAAAAAATACAACCGACTTCCAAATAAAAAAACTAAAAAGTGAAAAATAACTTCAATTTCGGAAGTCGGTGTCAAAAAACGAAGAAAATAAAACAAGAACACCGACTTCCGAAATTGAAGTTATTTTTCACTTTTTTTATTTGGAAGTCGGTTGTATTTTTTGTAAAAAGTTTTTTTGTTTAGATAGACGTTCTATCATCGATGGTGGGCGAGGAACGAGGTTACTTATGTTATAATTGTTTGTGTTGCTTCTTTTTAACCGACTTCCCAAAAAGGAGGAGGGTATCAAAACGACTGTATTTTTTTATGTGTATTACGTCAGTACTTTTTACTAGGTGAATCGATTTTGATGATTCTTTTTTATTTGAAAGCTGATGCTTGTCATGTGGTCCCATTTAAATATCACCAAGATCTGATGAAGAACTTCGGAGATATACAACATAACTCTTCAATCAATTACGGCAAATCTCTCGGGATTGCTGCAATCCATGTCTGTTTATTGTTTATACCATATCATAACATCATGACAGTACGCTCTTAAGGGGTACGAAGATCTCTCATTTCATTCACCGGTTATGTTCAAGTTACATGATATTCGGGTAATCTATTCTGGCGTTATAGGTACCTTACTAAACAACTTGCCTATTAGGTAGGTACAACTAAAAAGTGAAAATAAAAACTTTTTCAAAAAAATATTACCTACTTCCAAATAAAAAAACTAAAAAGTGAAAAATAACTTTATTTTTGGAAGTCGGTGTGATTTTTGGAAGGCAAATAATTGGTACCAACGAAAGACGCCGACTTCCAAAAAATTTTGTGTACCTACTGTGCAAATATTTCGCCATTAATGTATTTTTATTATGAAATAAATAACTTGAAACTTGAATGAAATTTGAATTCTTAGTAGAAATAATTATGACCATTAAGAGCAGTAACATTTATTAAGAGACCTCTTGGGTCGACAACGGAATACGTGTTTTAATTTTTGTTGCGCACTTTCTTAGTTGTTGTTTCGACTAACTTTCTGTTATTTGGCGCAAGAACCTTTCCTAATGAGGGTGACATTTAAACAACTGCCTCATAATTCTGCGTCGTTCATGTGTATATATGTACACACACACACATATACACGTGCCGAGATAGTGTTTAGTTGTTATTAACGCCTACGTGAGCTTTCTCTAACATAACAAAGTCTTAACACCGTTGTTATTCCAGGTACGAGCATTTAGTTATTCTAGCCTTCTTCTATTTCATTATAATCGTGGAAATCTAAGATTTACGATGACTTTTCTCATTTTACATGCCGCGATAACTTTGTATGTAAGAAATTGAAAATTCATACTTAATTACTATGTTACCCATACACTATAACAACAAGTATCATTCGTAAGCATCAAGTTTAAAATCAAAATCAAAAATCAAAATTTCTTTATTCAATTATGCCATTGAGCGGCACTTTCGAACGACAAAAAAAAATGTAATAATAATTGATTCTACCGTCCATTCGGAAATGTAGCTTGTTATGGAGAAGAACGGACAAGAAACTCCACAAAATTAATTGATTTAAAAAAAAAAATGCTTTTAATTATCATTTAATATTTTTATTATTGCTGTCAAATCCGACTTCTTCGATTGTCACGACTATAATAAAGTTATAAGTGTTCATATCATACTCTATACATGTCACATGTATGGGCATGAGATGCGGAGGAACGAGGAAAAAGTCCTGAAGAAAGTTTTGAGAGGTTTTGAACGTGATAATGGTCCGTCTGACTGTGTTGAGGATGATATGGGTAGCAAGAGAGAACTACCTGAGATTACAACTAATAGAGAAGACGTGTTGTGCCAACCCAAAATAAATTGGTAAAGGCAAAAGAATGACGATGATTGAAATAGGTACAACATGGCTAAAAAGAAAACACTGTAACAATTTTCGTCAACCCTAGCAGGTCAAAGTGGTTAGTCTTGTCGGTAAAATATAGCCGCAGGTAGTAGGAATAAATTGTCTTATTTTCCTTGCCTAGTATGTAATGTACTCCAAATCTGTTACGTTTGCTGCTTTATTAGCGCTGTTTGAGAATCATATACAAGCTTAACATTGTAAGGTTTTCAAAATATCTTACTTTTATAATATAAATTGTGTATTCAAAATTAAGTGTTAAAAAAGATTAACAAGCACTATTTTGTACTGAGCCTTCCCGTGGGTGAAATCGAGTTTTTTGTGTGACATGAGGGCTCGCAGTGACCGCCCACTCACCCTGGCTGCGACTAACGCGCCCTTAAACCCAACTCCGGCTGCGACCAACGCGCCAATACCCACGACACGGGGCATGCCTCCCGCGAACCTCTGGCAACAAAGCATCATGCGGAGCAGCTCCACCCGCACGAACAATGACCCAGACCGACACAATAAGACTGACACGGGGAAGGATGACAGACCTAGCAGCTCTACCACTCTCACGGCTGTAGTCGATGAAGTACGCCTGGAAAAGCGCGGCAAAATCCCAGCCCGAGAACAGGAAGTAGGCGACCGAAAGCGTAGTTCTCGCGAAGGCAACAGCCAGCGCGAAGCGCGATCGGACGCTGAAGGGTGGGTACGAGTCCAGCCACGAGTACGCGCAGAGCGCGGAAAGGGGCCGGACACGGGGCTACGCGACCAGCCGCAAGCACGCGAAGGGGAAACCCAGCGCGATAAGCGGCCGGACGCGGGGCCACACGACCAGCCGCAAGTACGCGCAGGGGAAACCCAACGCGAAAAGCGGCCGGACGCGGACCCAAGTGAGCGGGGGCAGGTACGTGAAAGGGCAACCCAACGCGAAGAGCCTCCGCAAGCGGTAGTACCTACCGGGCCCGACGCCCGACCCCAAGACACCGACACAACCTACACTCGACCGAGACACAAAAGGGGCAAGCGCTCCCATGCCTCACGCCGGGCGTTGCTAGCATCCAGCGCCCAGCCAGGCACCTCAAACCCGAAGCCTGTACCGAGTGGAACGGGGCCGGGGAAGAGGACGCGCCCCGACGACACGGCCTCACCTAGTACGCTCCAGGGGGACGCCAAGCGTGCGAGGGTTCACTCCGCACAGGAGGGGCAGAGGACCTACGCTCGGGCCACCAAGGACATTCCTGCGCGACTGGCCGTAGCAATCTGCCTACCCCACCCCAGTAGGGAGCTAACTAGGGATGAGGCCGAACACATTAAGACCGCCCTGGAGGACAGACTAATGGACTCGGACCCGTCGACGCCACTCCCGGCCTTCCGCGGATACCCACGGGTAGCGGAGAGCACGGTGCAGATATGGTGCGAAGACGACACTGACCTGGCTGACCCAAAATGTGCCCCACATCAGATTGCCCGAAAATAACCAGACACTGACGGTGCTCAGACAGACCGACGTACCCACCCGTGTTCGAGCATCGCTCTTCGTCCCTCGCTACAGAGGTGACGTGAACAAGCTCCACGGCATTCTGATACGCCAGAACACTTGGTACGACATTATAAGGTGGTCGTTGTACAGGGCAACTGCCATCGGTGGCGACCGTTACGGGACTTACCTGACCCTGGGGCTGCCACCGGAGGAAGCTGAAAAGGTCCTGGGGCGGGAGCGACGGATATCGTACCTGTTAGGGTCGATATACGTGCGCTTCTGGCCCACGACCCGCCCTGCCGACACCCAGACCGACAGCACACAGACGGCAAAACCGACGACGACGACACAGACGGGCGACACGGACATTGCCCAGCTCGAGGAAGAAATGGCCCGAGCGGCAATGGCCGATGATGACGACGCCATACCGGCCGCATCACCCGGCTGGAACGACCAACTCCTGGCCTCGTCGCCGGGGGATATACATGACGAACACCGGGAGGTGGAGACGGAGGGACTATCCGATGGATCCGTCTCCGATTAACCCCACTCCACCTTCACCAGTCCCCCTCAACATCATCCAAAATAACCTCCAGCACAGCCAGACTGCCACGGCTAGCTTACGCAGGGCACTGGAGGTTAAACACCGAACCATCGCACTGATCCAAGAGCCGTGGATCAGGAATAACAGAATATGTGGTCTCGGTAACATCGGAGGTAAGATTATTCTCAACACACACGGCTCAGATAAGCCAAGAACCTGCATCTACATACCCAAAGAAATTCCCTTTACGACACTGACTCAATTCTGTTCCAGAGACCTGACATCTGTCAGGCTCCATACCGAAGGTAACGTTCCAGACGTTGTACTGGCCTCGGTATACATGCCAGGTGAGGACACAGACTGCCCGCCAAAGGAGCTGGCTGACCTGGTACAGCACTGTGAGCACGCCAGCCTAGACCTGATCATCTGCACCGATTCGAACGCCCACCACCCGCTCTGGGGCAGTGTCACACCGAACTCCAGAGGAGAGGTACTATCCACCTTTTTATTCTCTACTAATCTTAACATTGTAAACCGCGGCACAGAACCCACTTGGCTCACGGCTCGTGGACAAACGATCATAGATTTAACACTCGCTACAGAAAACGCGACAAACCTTATCACAAACTGGCACGTATCCGACGAACCTTCTTGCTCAGACCATAGAAGGATCCGCTTTACACTAACTACAAACACTAAAACACCCGCACCAAGGCGAAACCCAAGGCGTACTAACATTCCCGGGTTCAAAAGCCTTCTGGCTTCACTATTAGCTGGACATTTAGCACTGGTAACCGTAAGGGACCAAGCACAATTAGAACACACTGTAACAGAACTATCCAAATACCTAACAGAAGCTTACCACGCATGCTGCAAATCAAGAGCGCCACAAAGCAGGAACGAGAGGAACCCCTGGTGGAACGCTGAACTTGGTAAACTCAGAGATGCGCTGCGTAAGCAATTTAACAGAGCAAAAAACACGAGACTCTCGGAAGACTGGGAGATATACAAAGAGACCCAATATGCATACAAAAAACAGACCAGAACCGCCAGGAGGAAGGCATGGCGGCAATTCTGTGAATCCATTGAAACAAATAATGAGGCCGCAAGGGTACGGAAGATCCTATCAACTGATCAGGACCGATCCCTCGGCGCGCTCAAAAAACCCGACAACTCATACACACAAACCGACTATGAAACCAGCAAGGTCCTCCTCGAAACTCACTTCCCGGACTGTCAAGTCCTGGAGGACAGGACGTGGGAAGCTGAACCCGAATGGACCCCAACGGAACAAGACTGGTCAAGAGCCCATAATATAGTAACAGTAGACCGAATAAAATGGGCTATCAACACCTTTCAGCCATACAAGTCGGCGGGGCTGGACGGCATCTTCCCAGCCCTGCTACAGTGGGGAGTAGATTATCTAACGCCATGGCTGCTGGAGATCTATCGGGCCTGCATTGCACTTAGATACATACCTCTCGGATGGCGCGAGGTGAAAGTCATCTTTATACCTAAACCTGGGAAACCTGATTACACACACCCCAAGGCATATAGACCTATAAGCCTCACATCCTTTTTACTGAAAACACTCGAAAGACTCTGTGACAGGATCATCCGTGATGGGCCTCTGCGGGATAAACCGCTGCACAAACAACAACACGCGTACTCCACAGGCAAATCAACAGAATCCACGTTGCACAACGTGGTTTCTAAAATTGAATGCGCAGTGGACCACAAATGCTCAGCACTGGCTGCCTTCATTGACATCGAGGGCGCCTTCGATAAGACTATGTTCAACAGTATAAACACGGCCCTCGACAGACACGGCATAGACCCGACCCTTGGAGGCTGGATCACCAATATGCTCAAACTGAGAGCGGTTCAAGTCACAGTAAACGACACCACAAGGGCCATCGTCGCGAAGGGCTGTCCGTAGGGGGGCGTCCTTTCGCCACTTCTGTGGAACCTGGTAGCTGACAGCCTCATCAAAACACTCAACGACAAAGGTTATTTCACCGTTGGCTACGCGGATGACATAACAATAATAATAAACGGGACACACGAAAACACCCTATGCAATCTCATGCGTCAAGCCCTCAAAATAGTAGAGGAATGGTGCAACGTGCACCAACTCTCAGTGAACCCCACAAAAACTGAACTAATTCTCTTCACAAAAAAGAGAAAACCGATGACACTGCAACTACCGCGTTTCTTCGGAACAACCCTAAGCCTTTCAACCGAAACCAAGTACCTGGGTATTTATTTGGACAAAAAATTGAATTGGGCAAAACACATGAATCATATCACCACAAAAGCCAGCATATCGCTGTGGCAGTGCAAACGACTGCTAGGCAGGAATTGGGGGATTAGCCCCATGGTCACCTACTGGCTATATACCACAGTCATCCGACCAATCATAACATATGGCTCGCTGGTCTGGTGGCCCAGGACAGACCTCAGCACAGCCCAGAGAGATCTCGAAAAACTACAGCGGTTCGCCTGCGTTGCAATCACCAGTAGTATGAGAACCACACCCACTGCCGCCCTACAGGCAATGCTAGGACTGCCACCTCTACACCTACTTGTGCGGGAGGAGGCAGCCCTGGGCACCTTCAGACTCCACCTATTAGGTTCCCTAAATAAAGACTCCAGAATTAAGCACACACGCATAAAAGAAGATGCGATCAAGCGTAAACCGATGCTAGCATCACCATGCGACAAAGCCCCAAAAACACACCACTTTCATAGGCACTACAACATAATACTCACAGAGGAAAGATGTGACTACTCTGGCCTGAAAGAGATGAGAATATACACCGACGGATCGAAAACTGACTCCGGTACCGGAGTCGGAGTCTTCTCACACGATTTTAATATAAAGATATCCAGACCGTTAGGAGAATTCAATACCGTCTATCAGGCGGAGTGTGTGGGCATCATACAAGCGGTCCATGCCCTAGAAGCCAGGAAGGTTACGGACACCCACATACGGATACTCTCCGACAGCGCATCAGTCCTCCAATCCTTACAAAAAAAATACATAACATCAAAACTAGTACTAGAATGTCACAACGCACTAGAACAGATAACTGTATCTAGCCGTAACACGGTGACACTACAATGGATAAAGGGACACAGCGGATCACTGGGTAACGACGTGGCTGACGAGCTTGCGAGACGCGGATCCAGCTCTGCGGTCTACGGACCCAAGCCTATTGTACCCATCCCATTCAACCAAATACGCAGGTGGCTACAGGAATTCACCCAGACACAGGCGGAGAACTGGTGGGCCTCGGCACCGGGCTGTAGGCAGTCGAAAGAAGCTCTGCCATCCTTGGACAGTAGGCTCACCAGGCGTCTTTTACGCCTGGACAGGAATGGCCTGCGCCTCATGACGGGGACCATCATGGGACACTGCTCACTCAACAAACACTTCCACACAATAGGCATAACGGACAGTCCTCTATGCAGAGCATGCATGGAGGCCGAGGAAACCGTCGCGCACGTTCTCTTAGAGTGCACAGGTGTCACACAGATAAGAACACGAACCCTCGGGTCACCCAGATCTTACACGGATGTTTTGAGGAAACCAGGAGCTCTAATTGACTTCTGGAGGGAGGTGGGCTGGTTGGAATAACCACCCAACGGCCGCCATGGCCCATGTACAAAGGTCCATTAAGGGACTAAGTGCGGAAACCAAACCCCCCTAACATAGAACATAGACCGCCCACTCGCCATTGAAGCAAATTGTAACTTTTTCAAGCAAATATATTGGATGCACCTATGCCCCGAAATTGAAAAATAATCAATATTATTTTGGGCAGTATCGATGCTATTTTCTGTAAAACCCATCTGCAAAGTATAAACGTATCGGTTAATTTCGTGGTAAACATATTTTTAGCTCTTTCTGAATTATCATCCCTACTGCAGTCCATAGATATCTCCAGTTGCATTTATGTATGTTGATAAAAAGTAACTTCCATACCACTAATTTGAATAAATATCTTACTCTTACTAATACTACCTAATACTAATATACTTACTAATATTTTAAATGCGGTTGTTCGGGGGTGTGGATGTGTGTATGTTTGTAACTCAATCATGCCAGAACGGCTGAACGGATCTGTATGAAATTTGCCACAGGGATAGATTATAGTCAGGAATAGTTTGGGTTACTTTGGGATAAGAAAACACTTTTAAAGCGGGTGAAGCCGCTGGCAGAAGCTAGGGTTTTATAAATTATCATGGTTAACGAATGTTGCCAATGTTAACTTTTCCAGACACACCATGAAACAGTGTTTTTAAAAACATGCTCCAATAAACCCACTACGGGGCAGGACGAACTACTCATGTACAAGATCATAATAACCAGTTACTACCACGCTTGCATTCTGCGTCAATAATTCGCTTATTTTACATTTATTCTAAAAATTAACACTAAAATACAATGCCTACATTTTTCTTTCTGACACACATCAGTTTAAAACTTCAAGCCACATGGATGCCATAGATTGATTGTCACTTGGCAGCATTGAACAAATATTTATGCTACAAATTCGACTGCATGTCAGTGAAACACGTCAGTCTATCTATAATCATTAATTTTTTGCCGTTATGTGCCTGACACTTACTAGTGGTTCCCGAAAGACTTACTTAATGATACATTTCGTTATTGAGTGAGTCGAATAAATTAATTACCATTTTATTTTTCCCATGAGGTCTCTACAAGGTTCCCTTAAACTTAAAACTATACAACAACTTTTATACCTGTTCGAAAAAAAATATTCACTATATATTACAATAAAAAAGGCCAACAGTTTATTTCTTGAGTTCAACATAATTCTCCAGATTTCAGCCAAACACCTACTTCAATGCGCTTCTGGATATCCGCTCGAAATGTATTTTATCGGAAGTCGTAGGCGAAAGTTATTATGTTTATTCTGTGGTATATTTCGAGGTCGGGATATGACTTTTATTATGAACTCGCTGAAACTTTGACATTACATTTTTTTATATATTTAACGAACATGAATGTACCTGCATATATTGATACTAGCTATCGTCCGCGGCTTCGCTCCCGTCAACTGGCTACCTATCAACCGCACTCTACCTACCCTACCCTATCTACCCTACCCAACTTACCCTCCCTACCCTAGTTTGTTTTGTTTTTGTTTTTTTTAGCCTATGTCCTTCCTCAGGATGCTATCTATCTACTTGCCAAATTTCATTGAATTCCGTTCAGTGGTTTAGGTGTCAAAAGTTAACAGACAGACAGATAGACAGAGTTACTTTCGAATTTATAATATTAGTATGGATTGAAAACCTTATTAAAACTTAGTAGCTTAATAATCAAGAGAACCTAGACTGCCAAAGCACTGAAGTATGCATTCTAGTTTTTCTAGCAAGCCGAAGAGCTTTATTAGATGCAAATCTCCGATATTATGCACACGGCATAAAGAACAAAAGAGTTACCGCCCCAAGATAAAGCTGATTGAGTCTATTATTTCACCGGATATTTTTCTTCCGATTCGAAATGTAACTTAGTACCCCGCTAACTCAAGAGATATTCTAAGTCATCCTTCCTTGACCTTTTGTGCAATGTGAATCCTTCTCTTATTACTTGATTCATGGTAAAGAATATCTTCATATAAGTTTGCACCTGTATATTGTGCAATGTTTATTTCAATATCACACAGTGCGAGTATTCACCTCTAGTTTCTGCAGTGGCTTCATCTGAGCCAAAGTCTGAAATTATCCTAAGACTCCCGGGATAAATCCTATGTCCCAATCCAGGGGATGGTCTGCCCGTATGATAAGTTTTACCTCAATGCGTTCTGCCGTTACGACGTGAAAAGTAACAACATATATATAGAGTTATTTCGCAATTATAATATTAGTATAAGTATGGATTACTCTCGTTAATTTTATAGATTCTAATGTCGCTGCTATCAATAACCTGAAATATATATAAAACGTAAGTCCTCCTAAGCAGCCAGTGCTGCTCTATATTATAATAAGATGGTAATTACATGAAACTGTGTAATTTCTTACCAACTTTGAATATATAATGTTAATAGAATAACATTATAGAAATGATAGATCGTTGTAAAACCTTTTTAAAATGCACCTTCAAAAAGATTTCGCTGTGGCATAACGTCCAACGCGTCTCGTAAATATATGTTCTGTGATTGCCGCTGCTTTTTTTTATTCAGATAAATGTATCGTGTCACCACCACCATGCTTTATCGCCTTTATTATTCAATGCATTTATATTTCTAAGTAAACGTATCACACTTCACACTGCAATATATGAAGTGCTATAAAATAGCTTCAGCTTCTTCATAGTTTAAATATCTTAAGAATAGCTGCCAGAGACCTGTTTAATCATCGTAATGTACTAGTTCTTTTTGTAGATGGCTCTCCTGAGATCTTGTATTCCTTGAATGTGTAATGTTACCTGTACTATCATACAACCAAGGAACACAAGATTAATAGAAATTCATCATCTGCATTGCAAATTTCGCACGGGTTAGTAAACAAAGGCCGGAGGTTTCTTCAATGAAAGGTTATATATGAATTTTTGTTCAATTCAGTGTTAAGTATGAGCAGATCGAAGCGATCGGAATCCAATCTCGATATTGTGTAGTAACCGTAGTAATTTTCACTCTGCACTCATCAGCATGAGTGCAGAGTGAAAATTATTTTGGTGGTTCGGAGCCTGGCAACGTTTCAATCGGACGGCGGATGGCGCACGGCGCGGATACAGTTTCGTGGTGTGTCGCACACTCGCACGCTTCGATCCGAACTTCACCGCTACACACGCGACATACTTACTTAAAATAATATTAGTGATTGTGAAACGCCGACACTGAAATGTTTTGTTTATAGAAGATAAACCTAAATGTGCCGCCGGACGATTACCAACTAACTAGCCTGCCGTTTGGAAATTTATAGTGTTTACGTAAGCACCAGGTATTGGCTGGTTCTGGTAAATGCAGTGGCAAGGTTATTATGCTACGTAATGGGTATAATTCAGCCATTGATGATTAGAAATCGTAAACTGAATGCACTAGCTGGCATCAATCAATCAATCAAATAAATCAATCAATCAATCAAAATTTCTTTATTCAATTAGGCCATTAAGCGGCACTTTCGAACGTCAAAAATAAATTAATTGTAATAATAATTGATTCTACCGTCCATTCGGAAATGTAGCTTTTTATGGAGAAGAACGGACAAGAAACTCCACAATTACTCTTTTAAAAAAAAAAATGTGTTTTACAAGTATTTGGTTACAATAATCTTGTAGGAAAAATACATATATATGAGAACGATGTAAAAAAAAACGCACTTAAAAGCGTCTAGAGTAAAACAAACAATTAAAAATACAATAAATAAGTGTAAGGGCGGCTAGGTGTCGTAATAAAACGATTTCAGTTCATGCCACGATAAAACACTTTTAATACACACACTTTGTACATAAATGTTCTTACGAGCTAACTACGGAACAACACACTACTTCGTACAACTAAACTTAAAGCTACGACAATAGTTATGGCGGGAACGAGCTAGGACCGTGGAATACTCGATCTATCTAGCATGCGCGACTCGAACCGAATGTCTACTGATACTGGTCAGCGAGTCTGCGGGCCCGAAGCCTGCGTGGGCGCGGGGCGGGGTGCGTTTCACACATCTGGTGACCATCTGTCAGCACGGTCCCTCTACCTGCGGCTGCCCTGATCGTAGACGCGCACACTGAGCGTTACAGTCTCCCCCTCTAACCCTGACGAACGTCCTCGCGTTTGGGTTAGCTTCTACGAGGCCTTCCACTCCTACGCTTCTCTTGTACCGGAGCTTGGATGCGACCAACGAAGGGTGTCAGCACGGAAGCGTGATACCTGCCTAGCACCGTGCCATCGTTGAGGCACTCTAGGATGTATGTAGTGGGGTTGACCACGGCCCGGATCTTGTATGGTCCGTCGAGAAGAGGGATGAACTTAGGTGGCTGCCCTCTGTCGGTATTGTCAGTTCTCAGCAGAACCATTTCACCAACCTTATAGTCGGGAGCAGACCGACGATGTTCATCGGCATTCTTTTTACGTGGTGCCTGGGCGTTCTCGTAGACGTCGCAAGCGTTTTTAATATTTCGGGTAACGTAGGAACGCATTCTTGGCCGGTAATACTTACTAGCTATACGTTGCAGCGTACGTTCCGCGCCCATGTGACCAGCGGTGGGTGCATCATGGTGATCGGCCCATACTTTGGCACGTTCTCCTTTTGGGAGCACTAGACTGGCCGCGTCGTGGTCCCCATTCTCAGGACAGTAGCTGTATGGGACATCTTCGACGGGCCCGTATCCTCTGCTTGTCCATACCCTCCCCCTAGAGGGATCGTCGGGCTCCTGAACTTTAATAAACTTACTTTTACTTACCTCCGAGTCTTTGTTTGGATTCTCGCACAGGTCAGCTGCGGTCAAGAGTCGACTGCCCCATCTGAATCGGCGCTCATAGGTTCCCTCCCCCTGGAGTGAGTCTGCCCTGAGAGCGTACCCACCGATATCAGTACTGAGGACGAAGGGTAACGTCGCATCAGCCTGGCGGAGAATCGGTGTAGATACCAGCGGCACATTCTCAAGTGCCTCTCTCATAGGCGGGGATAATCTAGAAGAAGGAGAAGCCAAAGGTTTTTGTGTTTCACTTACCTTAAAAACGGCGCAGTTTGTAGAAGGTCCGACCGAAGCGAATTGAGCGACTCTGTGTTCCAGCGATAAGATCTTAACTTTTCCTTGCCGCGACGACACGTTATTAACATCTGTGTGCATCACGGCTGCGCTGTTTAATGTGTAAGAGTCTTTAACGGGAACCGGTCTCCTGGACTATTTGCGAAATGCCATGACTCCTGGCCTATATCGATTACCATACCTGCGTTTGCGATGAAATCGCGACCTAAAAGTGTCCTGGTGTCGTCACCGGAGAATACCATAAACTCCGTGTCGACTCTCCGACCACCTAGGGTGACAGGTACAGTAGCCGTCTTTACCATTTTCCTATGACAGGAGCCATCGGCGAGTCCAATGTACCGTTCCATTTCATCAAACCTAACATTGTTGTCCACTAACAACGCGTGTAGTGATGGGCTAGCAACACTATGCGTGGCCCCGGTGTCGACGATCGCTACCCCTTCTTTACCTACTACTCCTATTGTTACCAACGGGTGCGATGACGTAATTGTGCAAAAGTCGCCTTTTACGACATTGAAGTCGGACAGTTTGGCAGGTGCGGCTTTATTTGAACAAGTCTCACACTTAGACTTAACTATCCCTGGCCGGCCGCATCCGTAACAACGTATTATACTTTTACCGTTGCTCGTACTTGCATTTACCGCACTTTTAATATCGCTAGTATCCGCGTTATCAGTGCTATCACTGCCGACTTTCCTAGCCTTCCGACATTCGTTAGTCGGGTGACCGAATACTTTGCAGTACGAGCATCGAATGCGATTTCGTTTATCAGAGTTAGAGGTGGGACTCGAACCTAAGGTTGCGCTCGGGCTAGAAGTACTGCGGTCAACGACTCTAGGTAAGTTCGACTTATCCGCGGCAACGGTCGCGTTGCAACTTAGCTCTACGATCGAATCTTCCACGGCTCTCGCTCGCTCTAACAAATGATCAATGTTACTAACACTATCTCGTGACAAACGTTTACGTATTCTACGGTGTAAAAGGCCGTACACTATATCTACTATCATAACACTAGGAACAACATATGGTAATTTAACTAATAAAGAGCGTACCTTAGAAATAAACATTTCTGCACGTTCACTATCACTTTGTTCTTGTGCGAATATCTCGCGCAGCAGCCGGTATGCAGGCCTTTGTACGCCGTAGGCGGCGCGCAGACGCGCGAGCGCGTCCGCCCACGTGGCGACGCCGGTCCACGCGCCTCGACACCACACCGCCGCGTCGCTGCTCAGCAACATGGAGAGGCCGCGTAGCGCGTGCTCATCGGTCACGTCGGCACACTCCTTGTAGACTTCCACTGCATCGATGAACGCCTCCAGTACCTCGGTGTCGCGTGACTGCCCGTCGAATCTCGCGGTACACTTCGCGAAGTTACCGCCGCCGGATGTCGCGGGCGCGTTCGCCGTGGGCGATGCCGCCGGTGTCGACGCCACGTGGTTCCACTGATTGCCATGATGTAGTGATCTTAGGCTTTCCACTAAGGTGCGGTTAGTCTCCGCCTGCATTCTGGCGAACGACTCCATCATGGTGGACAGGAGCCGTTCAGTGTTGAGCGCTGCGGCAGGCGCGCCGATATGGGCCCCGCCGAGCGTGTGGTCCGCTGCAGCAGGAGCGCCAATGTGGGCCCCGCCGAGCGTGTGATCGAGGGCGGCGCCCCCTTGGGCGCGCATCTCCTCGGACGCGTCGGTCGCGTGCGCGTGGGTGGCAGCGGCGCCCGCATGGGCGCGCGACTCCACCATCGATTCGCAGTCCTCGTCTGAATAACTGTCGTTATTCTGTTCCATCGCCTTGCTGTTGATAACTGCGCGGGTTGCTCGCGTCGTTCGTGGCATGATAAACCTTAGGGTTGGTTCGTTCACACGCTGTTACACTTAACTGTTTACAACACCACGTGGTCTTTAATGTCACGCGGTTTTTAACGGCACGTGGTTTTTTTACAGCAAGTGGACGCAAGTTGGGCGTCACTGTAAGGGGCGGCTAGGTGTCGTAATAAAACGATTTCAGTTCATGCCACGATAAAACACTTTTAATACACACACTTTGTACATAAATGTTCTTACGAGCTAACTACGGAACAACACACTACTTCGTACAACTAAACTTAAAGCTACGACAATAGTTATGGCGGGAACGAGCTAGGACCGTGGAATACTCGATCTATCTAGCATGCGCGACTCGAACCGAATGTCTACTGATACTGGTCAGCGAGTCTGCGGGCCCGAAGACTGCGTGGGCGCGGGGCGGGGTGCGTTTCACACATCTGGTGACCATCTGTCAGCACGGTCCCTCTACCTGCGGCTGCCCTGATCGTAGACGCGCACACTGAGCGTTACATAAGTAATTAAAAACAGGCGGAGGCGGCTAAGATATGACCAATCCCAACTGATGGCGCCCGTTCACGAACATGACACATGGATCGGCACCACTCAGCTCAACCATCATGAAAGGAACCGAATGATCCAACATATGTGCCACCATCAGAGAGACATTAGAGGGAGCATGACACACTCAACTGCCAGGGCACACTGAAGTCAACGAACGACACATAGGTACAGCAAAAGGGTAGATTTAGAGTTGGTACATAGTACTCACATATGTGCTGTGCAGTTATATAATCCAAAAAATTAATTGAGTTTATACAACACAAATATATTCATACAGTCTTCAGCAGGTCCAACAATACTTCAGAATTTTTCTGCTTATCACTTGTTTTTGTGCCCTAGTGGCTGTGGAGCTGGAATAGCGTTGGGCCAAGCATTTTTATCAGCGATTTAATCCCCCAACCTATAATATTGTTACGAGCTGGGGTTCAGGGATAAATTATTTAAACAGCAGACTCCAATTAATCACTGTTTATTACAAAAACACTTCTTAAACAATTCTATTACTTCGCACTATTTTCCACTTTGATCGCTCTGTATCGCTTCTCAATCGAAACTGACTCATGACGAACCCGACCGCTCTTTATATAGCACGGAAGAAGTTTCTAGAACGTTCCATACTGTTCTAGATAATTCGAGAAATTGCCAGAACAATCGATTTTCGAACTCATTGTACCCGAAGCGACTAGAAACTTCCAGAATGTTCGGTTCGAACCTTCTGGAAAATTCCATTCGACACGAGCTTTCGAGAACATTAGTTCCGCTATTCAATACTAGATGGCGCCACTAGTTACTACCTAGTTAGCGTTGGCCTATCTTGTAACAATATGCCTGCCTGCATAGTGTGCGTTTTATACAAGTTTTAAATTTCGTCTCATTCAATTCTAGAATGTGTGGCGGTATTTAATTGTAACATTTTATACAGTACCCCATAAAAGATGACGCTACTTTAGCCAGCCTGAAACCTGGTTGAATTAATTGGTCCCTATTTCTAGTAACATAACTATGTCTATCGCTGTTTTTACTAAAAAGATGTAAATTTTTTCTAACGTACATGATGTTTTCGTAAATATATTGACAAGGTACCGTCATGATGTTAATGTCCTTAAACAGTTCCCTTAGAGAATCGCGCCGGCGAAGATTGTATGTCGCTCTGATGGCTTGTTTTTGCAGAACAAAAATTGACTGAATGTCTGCAGCCCTTCCCCATAGTACACACATCAACACGGTCTAGGGATATTTCATACTCAATTAAATAACTCGAAAAGTACTGGCCGCATTGGAATCTTTTATACACCGATTTGTTTGTAATTTATCTCAAACTAATTCCAAATTCAAATTTTTGAAAATTCTTTTGTTTCGGTGGCATAAAAATGTCTTGATGTGTAGGAGAGGGAATTTTCATTTGTGCGAAATTTAGAAAACAATACGAATTACGTTTAGTTACAGTTTTTTTTCATTTTTAAACGAAAGATAAAGTTAAAATTGAGGTATTGTAGCCATGCAACGCCAACATTTGTCGAGGGCGGAGATGTTACGAGCTGTGGGAATGCTGGAAGCTGGGTCTGTTCAGCGTAATGTTGCTGAGGCCATAGGGACCCACCAAAATGTAATTTCAAGATTGTGGACACGCTATCGTGCCACAGGTGAAGTAGCGGAGAGGCACCGGGGGCAAGTCGCATCACTACCCCCAGACAAGACCGATTTTTGCAAATTACTGCACGAGCTCAACCAAATGCAACGGCGACTCAATTGGTCCAAAGGCTGCGATTGGAACACCAAGTGCTTGTGAGTGACCAAACTGTAAGAAGGCGACTGCATGAAAGCAATCTACGCTCTCGTAGACCACTCCGGGTCCCACCTTTACGGAGAGGCAATCGTGGACGACGATTAGAATGGGTTCGGAACCACGTGGACTGGGGCCGTGAGCAATGGTCCAATGTGCTGTTCACAGATGAATCCAGGTTCGGCTTCCATCCAGATTCACGAAGGACGCGTGTTTGGCGAGTTCCTGGACGATGGAGCCGTCTTCAGAACCCTCAGGAAGTTCACCCATACCAAGGAGGAACAATTATGGTTTGGGCAGGAATTCGTCTTGGATGACGGACGGATCTCGTTTGGGTGCGGGCCAATATGACGGCAGAACGATACGTCCAACAGGTGCTGGGGCTCGTAATCTTGCCCCACAGAACACAAATGGGGCAAGATTTCCTGCTCATGCACGACAATCCCGGGGCACACACGGCGAGAACGGTAGCAGCTTGGTTACATACACACAATGTTAGGGCCTTAGACTGGCCTGCTCAATCGCCAGATCTAAATCCCATTGAGCATGCGTGGGATATGCTGCAAAGAAGAGCTCTGAAGGAAGTTCCTGAAAATCTGGCTACAGAAGATCAACTTTTTGCGCACCTCGGAAGGACATGGCACAATATTCCGCAGCAAGACATTGACAACCTTGTTCTGAGCATGCCGAATCGTTGCCGATGTGTTATGAACATCATGGGCGCTTTCTCAGACTACTAACTTTAAGTTTATAAACAAAAATTAAATGATTTTTCTATTTTTTTCAGTTTTTACTCATAAATTAAAAGTTAATTTATATACGGTTTCCGTCTATGCTTCATTTTTTTTCCATAAAATCCTGAAATTTTAATCGAAGTACCTTAACCATTATTAAAAAATGGTAGAATATTAAATAACGTATCTTTTAAATATATACATGTCATATAAATAATTAACACATTGATAGTAATTCGCTTTTTTTTAAATATCCCTAGACCGTGTTGATGTGTTTACCATGCCGTAAGACATTATACTATGAAAGTAACTAAAATAGACCAGCCTCGCGGTATCTACATCAGTAAATTGACGAATTTTTCTAACAGCATAAGCTGCCGAACTTAACCGCCCCGCAAGTGATATTAAATGAGGACCCCATTGTAACCTTGAGTCTAGCGTGATACCCAAGAAAACCGTTTTGTCGACGAATTCTAGCTTCTCGTTGTTTAATATAATGTCACAATCATAACTTTTGACATTCGGCAAGGCAAATTTTACACACTTAGTTTTTTTAGCATTCAAAACTAAATTATTAGCAGTGAACCAATTTAGAACCAGCCGCAATGCATTATTTACGTCGGCAACGTTACTTGTACGTCTATTTATCTTAAAAATCAAAGAAGTGTCATCAGCAAATAACACCATGTTTAGTTTGTTTTTCAAAAGATGGGGTAAATCGTTAATGTATACTAAAAATAAGAAAGGACCTAAAATTGAGCCCTGGGGTACCCCCATTTTCACGTTCAACCCCGACGAATTGACACCGTTTATTTGAACTAATTGCTGTCTATCATTCAAATAGGATTTTACTAAACTTAATGCTGATTGGCCTAGCCCGTAATGCTCAAGTTTCAAAAGCAATGTTTCATGATCAACGTAATCAAACGCCTTCGACAGATCGCAGAAGATACCTATGGCATCTTGTCCCTCCTCCCACGCATCAAATATGTGTTTTATTAAGGTGACACCAGCGTCGGTTGTACAACGTCCTTTGGTGAAACCATACTGTTTCTCGTGTAGGATGTTTTTCGTATTAAAATAAATTAGCATTTGATTTAGCATTATCTTTTCAAATACCTTGCTGAAAACCGGCAACACGGATACTGGTCTATAATTATTTGTGTCTTTACTGTCCCCGGATTTAAAAAGTAGTATAACCTTACTATATTTCATTAGATCCGGCAAGACTCCTTGATCTATACACAAATTAAAAATTAATGCTAAGTACGGCGCTATAGTCTGAATAATGGAGGTACAAACTTTGATGGACATTCCCCATAGATCTTCGTTCAGTTTTATCTTTATTTGCTTAAAAGCTTTTATCACTGTTATTGGGTTTATATGTGAAAAGTTAAATTCAGTCGGGCAGGCTGAAACGTTAGCGTGTAATAAACCATAAGCGAGCGACGGCGAAGAATTTAAGGTTTCAGAAGTTTTAATTGGGATGCTGGTAAAGAAATTTACAAATTCTTGAGCAACTTCTTTGTTATCTCTAATAAGTCCATGTGTAGTCTCAAGCGTGTAATCAGTATTATTTCTTTTGTTCCTGTTTGTTTCATTGTTAATAATTTTCCAAACAGTCCTAATTTTATTTTCTGCGAATTTAACCTTATTTCTAATGTATAAAGCCTTAGCTAGTTTACATGAATTTAAAAAAAAACTTGAATAAGTAGCAACATACTTATTAAAAGTTTCAGTGTTAATTTAAGGCTTAAGGCCATCAGTTCCATTGCCGATCAAATAATATCTTACCAAAATACAGCTCTTTGTTCTTGAATTCAAACTTATGAAAAAACAATCGAACACTTCCTGTTATATCAACGCCATTTATATCAAATTCAAAAACAATTGCTAACTCCTGAAAACAATAAATTAAGCTGAACAAGTAAAAGAAAATCTTTAAGGATAAAACTCCTTTGAATAAAACTGATTACCCACGCTGAGAAAAACGTTGTATTTAATACTAATAGGTAGATATTGTATTATGAAAGTTCTTTATAAATATTCGCACAGCAGCGAATCCTTTGAAGTTACCTTTGGTTTACCTTAGAGAATTTTATATTAGCTGTCCAAGTAGAAAAATGAATAATAATCTGGTTTTGTGAACGGAGTTGGACGAGGGGTAAATACGGCCGCCACAATAGCGGCCAGGCGGGAGGCGGCCTGACGGCGGACGGCCAGGCGCGCGGCGACCGCTTCCGGCCGCACAATAGCAACAGGCAGTTGATTAAATCAGCCGAATGATATGCGATGGAGCAGACCACGCTAATCATAGCTGTGACGGTGATATTATTAGCTCACCTGTCATTTCATTCCACTTGCATTTAAATATAGAACAATTGTGACATAAATTACACATAAATCAGCCTTTGATGTTCATGGGCGATTGATATTATTGGCATATTTACTAAACTTGTCAGACATGTTGATTATATCATAAGTACCTATGGAAGACATTGGTACACATCCTCTTATGTCGCCAAAATAAGTACATATGGTATATGTCTGAGGGTTTTCACTGAAAATATCACAGTATCAATACTTAATGATTTACGTCAATTATCTAATATAAAAATCATTACAGGAATAGCCTTTATATTTACTCTCTCAGTGAGTTTCTGGGAAATGGATGTCATGTCAGGTCCCACGCACAGCATAATAATTCGTTCCCTTTGGATAGTTTGCCCGATTCTTGAAAGATGGAATGAAATGCAGATGTTATTTGCAGTTCCACGAAATATAAAACTTACTAATACAATGTACTATATAATCTATCTATGTGAAGCGGAGTAGTTACAACAATAATATAACATTTGGTTTATAAGGAATATATTCCGAATCAGTATGATAGACTGAAAAGAAAGAGTGAAAACAAAACGTACCTCCACCTACATACGTTGAACATTCCTTACTAAAACCAATGCATGAAATGAAAATTGGACACGTGCCATAATAATTTGCAATTTAAATAATTGCAAAAGCGCTACGATTTGTAAATCTAAATCACATAAGGGAATTCAGTGACGTCACCATTGTGTATTCGTAACATATTCCATAAGTTTGATCTCGCTGCTCATTTGCTGATGTCTGGCGAACCGCATGTAAATCTCCGGCTTACCTACTCCTGCATAACGTACCATTTGAATTGCAAATGCAAATTAAGGCTTACTTCCTTTACCCTCTGGATTTCGATTGAATGCCTTGGAACGACTAATAGATACTATACAAGTAAATCGTAATCAGGTCGACATTAAATTGTTGAAAAAGTTGTACCAACCAGTGAAGTATTTTGTAATTTGGTTCTCTTATGATGTAACAAAACGATCAGAAACACATTTTAGAGGTACTAAAGGAACGTTACACAATCACGATTTCCAATTCCATATACACTAAGTTAAACTAACATAAGCTATTATCATAAAACAGTACAGAGACATCGTAAACGCATAACCTTTGCCGCACTCATCTGAGGAAGCATTTAACGCCTCCGCACATACGAGTATTGTGATTCACATCGAAGATGCATTTCCAGGTTATACGTATATATGGGTGACAGTTGACATTCAATGTGTGCCATAAAATATCAGCAGCAATATACACATTCTATATTTTGTTTTCAGAAATAATCTAGCATAATCTAAAAGTTTTCTTGTGTTTTCGTTGTAAATTGTTTTGCTCTAACCGAACATGTTTTTCATTTTTAGAATTCTTCATAAATATCAAACGATTTGTTGATATTGCATGACGTTCTTAGTTTATTAAAAGCTCTTTTATCTACTCGGTTTTCCGTTGTTACTTTTTATGATTACTACTTATCTGCAAAAAGTGAATTTTCTGTCCATTATTTTTTAAAGCTCTGAAAAACCACGTCTGAGGTCTCGCAACCTTTAACTTTTTTACTAAAAATAATTCTGCGATATTTTTAATATCTGATTCAGAATACCTGCTGATATAAACTTTTATAGCACTTTTATTAAAGAAAGAAGCTTATTGATTTGAGTAACCGAATTCGGTAAACTTAAAAAAATATTCACATGTAAAACATGACATATAAAATCAGTTTCCATTTTTATTAACACAGCAGCTGTATCCCGGAATAATAATTGAATTTTTGAAAAAGCTCGGTCGTTAAAAAATGTTCGACGCTTTTCCTATAAGCACCCACGACCAAATAATTGGTAATCAACGTCAACTACGGCCTGTGTATTTTATAGTATATAACAAGGATTATATATAGTACCGAAGGCTCTTCATTAAAATTTGATGTTATACTGTAAAACGCCTACATGGTGTGGCTTCAGTAATACGAGATATAACGTCAATATTTTTATCCCCGCCTACTACTAACCGAGAATATTAATTACCCTTTTTATTAATTTGTGGTTTGCCCTAAAACTAGTTATATTTTTCTTACGTTATGTATAATTAAAAAAACCGGCCAAGTGCGAGTTGGACTCTCGCACGAAGGGTTCCGTACCATTATCGCAAAAAATGGCAAAAAAATCAAGTTTGTTGTATGGGAGCCCCACTTAAATATTTTTTTTTTTCTGCTTTTAGTATTTATTATTATAGCGGCAACAGAAATACATCATCATCAAATTTCAACTGTCTAGCTATTACGGTTCATGCGATACAGCCTGGTGACAGACAGACCGACAGACGAACCGTGGAGTCTTAGTAATAAGGGTCCCGTTTTTACCCTTTGAATACGGAACCCTAAAAATGTGAGTTAGACTAGTATTCATAATCGAGGTTTAATTGGTTAAAAGCATACTGATAGCCCAATGGGGATGGGGATGCTGGGGATGATGAGGAGCTCTTTAACTCTGTCCTGTTCTCTGGGAGAACTCCAATGGCGTAGCAGAGGAGCGTGGTCGTACTTTTCTTCAAAAAGGGTGACAAGACCCTTTTGAAGAACTACAGACCTATTTCGCTTCTTAGTCACGTTTATAAGTTGTTTTCGAGAGTCGTCACGAATCGTCTAGCGCGAAGACTCGACGAGTTTCAGCCACCGGAGCAGGCCGGGTTCCGAGGAGGATACAGCACCATAGACCACATCCACACAGTGCGGCAAATTATACAAAAGTCCGAAGAGTATAATCGGCCCCTGTGTTTTGCTTTTGTGGACTATGAGAAGGCTTTTGACTCCATCGAAACCTGGTCTGTTTTGGAGTCTATGCAGCGATGCCAAGTTGACTGGCGATACATCCAAGTGCTGAGATGTCTTTATGAAAACGCAACAATGACCGTCCAAAGTCAGGACCGGCAAACTAGACATATCTCACTGCGTCGAGGGGTTAGACAAGGGGACTTAATTTCCCCGAAATTGTTTAGTAACGCGGTGGAGGATATGTTTAAGACGCTGGACTGGGAAGGACGCGGCATTAATATTAACGGCGAGTACATCTCACACTTGAGATTTGCGGATGACATCGTCATAATGGCAGAGTCGGTGCACGACTTGCAGCAGATGCTGGATAGCCTAGCTGATTCTTCTGCACGCATCGGTCTCCGGATGAACTTGGACAAAACCCAGGTTATGTTCAATTCTCACGTCACTCCGGGATCGATTGCGGTCAATGGCGGTGCTCTCAAAGTTGTTCGAGAATACGTTTACCTCGGGCAAACTCTGCAGTTTGGTAAGAACAACTTTGAGAAGGAGGCTAGCAGAAGAATACAGCTGGGCTGGGCGGCGTTTGAAAACTTCGTCGAGTCTTCTCGTCGCGTATCCCACAAAGCCTAAAGACTAAAGCCTTCAACCAGTGCGTCCTACCTGTTATGACCTACGGTGCCGAGACGTGGACACTCACAATACGGCTGGTTCATCAGTTCAAAGTTGCTCAGCGAGCTATGGAAAGGGCTATGCTCGGAGTCTCTCTAAGGGATCGAATCCGAAACGAGGTGATCCGGCAGAGAACCAAAGTTGTCGACATAGCCCACAGAATAAGTAAGCTGAAGTGGCAATGGGCCGGCCATATAATTCGTAGAACCGATGACCGTTGGGGTAAACGTGATCTTGAGTGGAGACCGCGAACTGGTAAACGTAAGGTAGGACGACGACCTTCGCAGGGTGGCTGGTAGCAGCTGGATGACAGTTGCCGAAAATCGAACCAAATGGCGTGCAATTGGAGAGGCCTATGTCCAGCAGTGGACTGCTATAGGCTGATGATGATGATGATGATAGCCCAATCGAATCGGAAGCCCCCAGTACGGTTGCACGTAATATGAATTACCTGCCGTTCATATTGTGCGATCCACTCGGTTACATACAAGCAGTGTCCGACCGAAGGTTCAATATCGGTTTCGGACGAAAAGTGGCCCAATATGACCGAAATTGATGTAATGTGACAACATTTGTGACAAATCAAAATCAAAATTTCTTTATTCAATTAGGCCATTAAGCGGCACTTTTAAACGTCGAATGAAAAATTAATTAAAAAGTAATAATAATTGATTCTACCGTCCATTCCAAAATGTAGCTTGTTATGGAGATAAATGGACAAGAAACTCACTCAAGATAAGTAAAGAGTCTCTGTTTCGTTCGTCTATGAGTCATGATTGAGTTATGATTTGTCTTAAGTAGGTCGGTGAGCAGCCTGGAGACCAAACTTGTGCTTAGTTACGCCTTTCACCTATTCCTTCGGGGAATAAATGTTTGATGTTACATTAACTACAATTGCTCGAACATCAAGCCAAAATGAATCTTTCAACTAAGGCGTTTTTTGATACCTATATTTGTTTTTAGGTGCATTTCAATAAGGAAGTGCTTTTTTATTTCATTAGGTTTTTAAGAACATTTATCAAACCATTGAACCACTTGGGTTAAATGTATTCGAGATGTGCTTATAGTAAGACTCCACTGCAAAAATTAGCAGGTATTTTGTTTTAGTTGAAACTTGATGTTTTTAATGATTCTTGATTGTAGAATAGCTTACTACAGGGTTGCCTGGCCGCAAACAGATTTAGTTTTGCGGGGGTATTACACTATCATATATCAAAATTTTCATACATAATGTTCATACTCAACATTTAATTAATTAAGGTAATTGTGGCTATATATACCCAGGCAATTTTATGTTGAATAATGTACCTACAGGCTGCATCAGGAGTTGTTTACTATACGGACCTTGTGGAAACTAGAATAAATTTCCGTGCGTTCAAGCGTTTTCGCCATACCTATTATTGGAAACAAATATAGCGGCTCACAATGTTAGGAGCCATTAATATTAATGCAAATTTTTATCCGTGGTGCTAGGCAACTGACCTTACCCCTGTTGTAAACGACCCTTTGTGCCTATTGGCCTTGTTTGTTCTTCCTCTCCTGGAGGGAAGTGGAAATTTGTATTCCTTTCCTACTCCTCCTTTATTATTTTCTGATTAATTTCATTGCGGGATCCAAGACAGTTAAATTCATTCGCCGGGACTTCGTCGAGCTTCATTGCCTCGGCGCTTTTCTGGTGGTCACCACTATTGATTCTGGCTTTCAGGAGTTGCAGTGGTTTGGGAATATTGCAGAAGGATTCGACTGAAGATCTTATTTTCGTATGCCACTAGTGTATACTCTAAGTGAATTATGAAGAGGTTAGACTTACATCATTGAGTTTTAGAGTACTCTTAGAGTTTCGTACATCCGAAACAAACCCATAATGAATCGCACGAGTTTTATGTCTGTATCTCCGTATATAACACCCAATTTGCTCCGAAGCTACAGGACCGATTCAATTGCGTACTCATATGAGTTCATGCGACCAAAACGCAGATTGCGTGACGTAAATAAATAAAATCTGTTTATGATCCCATGTCTTCTTTTTTTGAGAATATATAAAATTAAGTTTTTCAAACTGTACCGTGTGACATATCAGATGAAAGAGTTTATTGTAAGCGTCTAAAATAAAATGTAGTTATGTTTTTAAAACAAATAATTTTCTTTGCTTATTATTTACAAGTAAGGTAGGTTAACTAGGTATATTTTTATCAATGTATGTTGTGGTCTACAATAAAGCATATAATCAATACTTGTAATAAATCTGTAGAAAAGTCGTTAGAAAATATTTCCAAAAAAAATGGCCTGGTTGTTATATATAACCAACAGAACCCATTTCCAGTATTTTTGGATTGTTTTCGTTCATTCAATCAGTTCATTCTATCAAAAGTTAGATGAATTTAAAGTGTTCAAGAAGTAAAATATCACAACACACGCAATTCAGATACTCGGATTGTTGAACTCCATAACCGATAGATGGCGTTGTGCATTTGACGTCATTTTGTGAATGGCGGTTTTAAGATTCTCCGCGCAAGAATAACCCTAGAAAATAATTGGTAGGTAGGTAGTATAGGCAGGTAGACAAGTAATTAGGGTAGGTAGGTAGATAAATAGGGTAGGGTAGTCAGTTGACGGGAGCGAAGCCGCGGGCACAGCTAGTAAATAAATAAATACAAGAACACCTTTAAGAACTCAATGAAAAATATTAAAAAAATATGTTCAACCGAAACATTTTGCGCGAGTCCGAGTCGCAATTAGCCGGTTTTTTAATTTCTTACGATATTATCTATGAGATGTTTACGGGGCAAATATTAGTAACTTCAAAAGGAATCATAATCTTCACGATACACCGATTACGGGACTGTGTACGTCATGCGCTCTGATTCGCTGTTTAAAAGCCACGTACTCTACATTTAATTCATAATTCATAATCATTTATTTGCTAATATGGGTAATTACATAAAGTTGTTAAAAATATAGCACAGTCCAACCATATTACACCTTAAGGCATGCAAATCACAAGCTTGATAAACACACATTTACTTGCAAAGATAATTTATAATTTACAACACATCTATTTCATTGCGTGGCAAATAACAATGAAAACATGAAAAATTAAGCTATCAATGATGTCACTAAAATAATTAAATTTAAAATGTCATGTATTAAATGAAAATGTCAAGTTAATAATATATAATAATTAAATTCGTGCATTATTTGGTAATTTCACCACGACAAATAATAATGAAACACAACAATCATGAAGCAAATAGTAATGTCACTAGATTAATTAAAATTTAAATGTCATGTACCTATTAGATGAGAATGTCAAGATATATTTTTAAATAAATGTCAAAATAAAATCAAAGTAATAATATTAATAATAATAATTAATAATAGTATAATATTAATAATTAGTTATTAATATTAATTAATTAATATTAATAACCTATAGTATTAGATACTAATGACCGCAGGGAGGTATGGCAGAGCAAGGAGCTTCACGGACGCTTCTACCGGGTCCTACATGGGCCCGATGTAGATCTTTTAGCGTCCGTGGCCTGGCTGCGATTTGGTGACCTGTTCGGGGAAACCGAAGGTTTTGTCTTTGCGATTATGGACGAAGTTATGATGACGAACAACTACCGGAAATACATTGTGAAGGACGGCACGGTTGACATCTGTCGGGCATGTCACCGGCCGGGTGAATCAATCCGTCACATTATCTCCGGTTGTTCTAGTCTGGCTAACGGAGACTATTTGCATAGACACAACCTTGTAGCCAGGATTATCCATCAGCAACTTGCTCTTAAATACAATCTTGTGGAGTCGGAAGTGCCTTACTATAAGTATGTGCCCGACCCAGTTCCCGAAAATGGCAATGTAACGTTGTATTGGGATCGGTCTATCATCACTGACAGGACTATTGTTGCCAATAAGCCTGACATAGTGGTGATGGACCGACTAGAGCGTCGCGCAATGATTGTTGATATAGCGGTCCCACATGATGAGAACCTCGTGAAGGCTGAGAGAGATAAGAAAAGCAAGTATCTTGATCTGGCTCGCGAGGTTGTCGACATGTGGGACGTGAATACAGCTATCATTGTGCCGATAGTCGTTACGGCCAATGGCATAATAGCCAAGAGCCTCGACGAACATCTGAGGAGGCTCTCGTTAGGCAGCTGGATCAAGGGCTTGATCCAGAAAGCGGTACTTCTGGACACGGCGCGTATCGTTAGGAGGTTCCTCTCTCAGGAGCCCTGACCACCGGTAGCTTGGACCCTGTTCCCGATACCGGTGGGCTACTAATTTTGTATTTTTAAATGTTTTTTTTATTTTATTTTTTATAGAATAATATTTAAATGTCTTTTATTTAACCTCTTGCATAATCCTAAAACGCCTTCCTACCTCCGCGAACGCTTTTCCTACTCCCATCCTCCCGATGCACTTTGCAGATCGCATCTTAAAAATCTCCTTAATATCCCTTCTCACTCTACCGACTTCTACTCCTACTCTTTTACTGTGTACGCCGTGCGATTGTGGAACTCTCTTCCGCCTCACATTAGAGACTGCCAAACTCTTGCAGTTTTTAAAAGAAGAGTGAAAGAACACTACCTTTCCATTCCGTCATAGTTGCATTTTAATTATGTATATGTATATTATCTTTTATATATATATATATAGGTATTAGTATGTATTGCTTTAATATTTATTTTACAATTATGTATGTATGTCTATATGACAGTATATTTAATTTGTAATCAGTATTGTTTATCAGCTATTACTTAGTTATGAATCGTTTTGTGTTAATTATTTTTCAACTCTACACACTATGTTTACATCTCTTTTTTTTCATCTTTCCTTTCGCAGGTGTGCTGGAAGAGATTTCTATGGAAATAAGCATCACCTATGTACCTATTTTTCTGTTTCTTCTTCTTGTCTGTATATTATGTGTGTGTGCATAAATGGTTAAATAAATAAAAATGTAAAAATATGTAATATAAAATGAATAAATGAATTAATAATAATAATAAAATTAGTGCACTAGTCACATCAACAATATGTCCTTACATCCTCTCTTAAGTAATCTTGAATACTATAATAACATTTACATATCAAGAATCTTTTTAATTTATTTTTGAATTCACCGATAGATGGAGTTTCTATTATGGACTTTGGCAAGTGATTGTATACACGCGGCGCTATACTGAAAATGCTTTTGGCATATAAGGCTGTCTTGTAAGATTTGCAACAAATTTTATCACTATGCCGCCTACTTCTGTACCTATCAAAAAGATGTTTGTTAGTTCTTGCAAAACTAGCAATCTCATATATGTAGACAGACGGTAATGTCAATATATTATGTTTGATAAAATATGGTCTGCAGCTATCAGTCTGGTTGATATCAAACATACCCCTAATACGCCGCTTTTGTGCCTTGAATGCCATATCTTTATTAGTGGAATGACCCCAGAATATAATACCATACTTTATCAAGGATCCCACGTAGCCATGGTATGCTGCAAGTACAGCAGAGGTGTTTACCGTTTTTGCCAGCATATGTAGGGCGTATGATTGCTTATTTAATTTTAGATTTAAATTATCAACATGTGTCTTCCAATTCAAATTATAATCAATGGACATGCCTAAGAATTTTGTAGTTGTTATCTCATTTATTTTGTTCCCTGTATATTGTATATTAATGTCAGTAAATTGAGCTTTACGATTGCGAAATATCATAATTTTAGTTTTGTCATAGTTTCATATTCATATTCTTTATTGTACACAAAATATACAGTTAAAAATACAAAAGGAAAACTTATGTACACAGGCGAGCTTAACCCAGAATTAGGTTCTCTGACAGCAAACCTCAGTGCTAAAGAGAGATTTACAAAATTATGACAGTTAACAAAAGTGCACAACAAATATTAAAAACATTTGAAATCTTACTAACTAAATACACTACACAAATACGTGTACAGCACATAATGCATAAACATAATACATACATATATCTAAAATACATACATATTTATTGCGTCATGTTGACAGGAAATGTTCCTTAATTCTTCTCCTGAATATCCCTAGTGAAGGGCTATCCCGTATGGAATGAGGAAGATTATTCCAGAGGCGGACAGCACGAACAGTAAATGATCCACCGTAACGACTTGATGAGTGGGGAGGAAAACGAAGGAGAAGAGATGATGAGGAGCGGCAAGGCTTTCCTCTCGGAACAAGATACTCAAAGCGTTCTTTAAGATACGAGGGAGAGGTAGGATTGTGAAGAATAGAAAAGAGTAGAGAAAGAGTGTGGGTATCTCGGCGCTGCCGAATAGGCAGCCACTTCAACCACTTCCGAAATTCGACACATGGTCGTACTTTCGGAGGCCAAAAATGAAGCGAATGCACAAATTCTGCAAACGCTCGAGCTTATCAAGAAGTTCCTCAGTCGCATCAAGAAAGCAGACATCAGCATAGTCAAGAAGAGGAAGAAGAATAGACTGAGCGAGAGTAACTTTAGTTGAGAAAGGCAGGAACTTCTGGAGACGTTTAGACGATAGTTTATTTTCAAATTGTTATTAGTTAGCCATTTTATAATATCACTTAGAGTGCTGTTTATATCTTGTTCTAGGGATACCTTATCCTTACTTGTGAAAACGACAGTACTATCATCAGCAAAAAGTATTGAGGGATGAATTTATTTTACTTTTGGAAAGTCATTTATATAAATGATGAATAGCAGTGGGCCTAAAACACTTCCCTGTTGGATGCCTTGTTTGATTTCTCTGTATTTTGATGTGTAGTTAATTTCTTTTCTGGTTTTGGTGCATATTCTAGTAACTAATGTGGACTGCTTTCTGTTGGTAAGATAAGAAGCTATCAGCTCTAATGACGTACCCCGAATTCCATAACTATATAATTTATTTAACAGAATTCGGTGATCTACGTAATCAAATGCTTTACTCAGATCCATATACAATGCGCACGCCGGAATTTTACTGTCTAAGCTACTCATAACTGTGCTCAGAAAATCAAAGACGGCCATATTAATTGTTTTATTTTTCCTGAAACCTATCTGCTCTTTAGAAAATAAATCGAAGTTTTCAAAATAGTCATTTATCCTGACATAAATAACTCTTTCATAGACCTTAGAAAGCACCGGTACTAATGCTATGGGCCTATAACAATTCATATTGTTGGTATCATCTTTCTTGAAAAGAGGTTTAATGACTGTTAATTTAAGTCTATCAGGAAAGTGGCCATTTAGTATCGACAGGTTAATGACATGACTCAATATGTAGGATATTTTAATTGGCGCTTGTTTTAAAATTTTAGTCGAGATATTATCATATCCAGTGCTATTAGTATTTTTTAAGTTTAAAATTATTTTGTGTATTTCCTCAGGTGTAGTTGGATACATAAATAATGTTTTCGAGTGATTAGGTAATGTACCCCCTATGTCTATTAGCACAATTTGTATTCCCTTTTAATTTGTCTATAAAAAAATTATTAAAACTGTCCGCAATGATCTGCGGATCATGCGTACAATGTTTACCGTCTATATAAATTTCATTGATTTGGCGTTTTGGGACATTACACATTGTTTTACTTAAAACATTCCAAGTAGCCCTGCACTTGTTTTGAGCTGTATGGATAAAGTAATTATTCTGAGATTTTTTTGTTAATTTTATAACACGTTGTAATCTACTCGCAAAGTTTTTAAAATTGGTTTTATTTAAGTCATTTCGATTCTTACGATACTTCCATAATAATTGCTGTTTACGCATGCAGCATTTTCTTATTCCTTTAGTCATCCATCGGGCTCGTGTTTGAGAATAAACTTTAATACGAATATATGGAAAACATAGATTATAAAATAAGGTAAATATGTCATAAAAAATGTCAAAAGCTTCCTGCGGGTCATTATTTTCAAATACGTCACTAAACGAAATCGAATCAATGCAATTATTAAATTTCATAATATTATCCTTACTGTAATCTCGTCTTTTTACATACCAATGTTTTAGTGAGCAGCTAAGTTTTACGGGACAGGATAGTAATTGTGCCTTGTGATCTGATAAGGCAAACTCCATAGTTTTACATTTACATCCACGAATGTTATACATGAAATTATCTATGCATGCTCCACTAATAGTGCTTGTTGGTTCAAATAATCCTAACTGTAGGTTATGACAAGCTAGTGTTTCCATGAACATTGCAGTCATCTTGTTTTTATTCAATACATTTATGTTAAAGTCTCCACAAACTATTATTTTCTTTTTACTGAAGCAGTACTTCCCAAATAGTCGGTTTAAAGTGTCGAAAAATGTGTTTAAGTCATCTGTTTTTGACCTTGGTGGTCGGTATATACAGAGTATTATGATATTATGACATAACAGTTCGATGCCTGAGCACTCCAGAATGCCTTCGATGCAATATTGTTTTAGTGTAGTAATTGGTTTAAACGCATGATTATTACGTACTAAGATACATGAACCCCCTCGACGATTATTCCTTGAGAAGAAGGATCCCTGAATATTCAGACGATAAATCTGAGATAAAGACAATAAATCCATTTTCCTAGCAAGTCCATTTATGTTTTGATGAAGGATGTTTATATTTTTACACACGAAAAAAATCTGATTTCTTTGGGGTATTTTGAATTCCGGGATTCGTTTCAGTTTCAGGAATTATATGATTTGGAATGTCAGAGTCCATAATTTCATATTTCAAATTGTCAAAAATTGTTTGCATTCCACAATTGTTCAATCTACCAGTGTTATTTGAAAACATAGTACAATCATATAATAAGTTTAAATTAGAGTCAAATATTACGGCATAGTCATAAATTTGTATGTCATGATATAGTAAGCTATTGAACATTTCAATTCTTCGGTTGAACATACTAGAATAGTCTGCACTTATATGTAGGCAGACATAGAATTATATTTGTGTGAGACAACTTTAAAAGGTTTTTCCTAATGTTGCATATAAGGTCTGAATAGTTTTTAGTTACATTAAAATATTCACTACCTATTAGAATTACACAATAGTCTTGCATAGTATAATTAGTTAGTTTTGAGTCTAGATTACTAACAAGGGTACTTATTCCACAGTTAGTTGTTATATAATGGCATATATGATGGTTTGGAAAGGCGTTGTGTGCTATGGATAATACTTTGTTAGTTTCATTACTACTTATTATACACAATTTATTTTTATTTTTCTTGGCTTGCAATTGAGACGAGTTGCTATAATTTTACTGATGACTTTCAATAGCTTCTTTGGCAAACTTCAATGTAGTTGTTACTCTATTAGACGTAGATCCTCGTTTGTAACCTTCTTGTACGGTATTTCGCCTTAGATCCAATTGTGTTTTAGTATGATGTTCTTTGTAGGGAGTAGACAATCTAACATTATTTTTAGGAGTTCCAATTTCACTGGTTAATTTTCTGGTTGCGTTCTTCACTAGTTGATAGTTGTTATTTAAAGTATTAATGGTCTGTTTTAACTCGCTATTTTCTATTGATAAATTGTTTATCTCTTCATGGGCTGCCAAAAGTTGTGACTTTAGTTCTCCGATTTCTCGCTGTAAGTCTTGTACTTTATCATTCTCCTCGTCATCCGATATGTTTGGCATACTGTTGGTGGTGCCATCTAGTGTCGTGTTATTACAACTAACGTATACTTTGCACTGATATCGGTAACTGCCGTCTCTGACAATGATTTCGTTCGGTTTCGTCGCAGAGTAATATTCTCGAAGAAATTCATTTTGTTGTAATTGACAAGTTTACAAAGCAAACCTTTAAAAAGACAGCCACTAGGCCATGCGATCATTAGTAACAAAAGCCGAAATAGGGAAGCATTAGCTACTAGATGCTTGTTACGTCAAATGACATAAACGTAGGTAAAGTGGCAATTGGGTTCAAAGTTCAATTTCTTTGTTTCTTTTGTGGTGTACGGGACGGTTTAAATTTGAATTGTCTTTGTGTTTGCAGTCACAGTTTTTATCACTTTTTGTTTATGTTTGTCACAAAATATGCAGTCTAACACTGATTTAGGTATTATGTTTACCAAACATGCACTTTGTAATACGATTTCAATTGTTTTGAAAAAAACGTTTAACACTATTCATGCACACAAATTGTTTTATTTTGATATCACAGCTGATTGTATATCGGTTCACCTAATAACAATGTATCTGCTGTATCAATGTGTCCTCTCACAAATACACTTAGATTTATCATTAAACTATAACTTAAACTATTTTTAAATAATTTTAAAATGCGGACTCGATGTTGACGTGACTACTAGCGCAAACAGCTTGATTAATTACGGAATTGGATTATGCAACCGACACATTTGTTTATCCTGTATCATGTGATTGTTCGAACATCTCACACGCTTCAGTGCCGTATCACACATTTCATTCTTGTTTTATTCTTGAATTTATCTCTTCTTTCCGTGTTGTGTTCGTCCTGGAGAAAGTTACTAGTAAGTTTTGCATATTTTCATTTGTCTAAAGCGCGGCGGAGAAATATAGCGACACTTTCTTACAATACCTGTTGTCTTGATATTTTGCTGACATTTATGCAACTTCTACGTATATAGCTTTTGTCATTCATATTACTTTTTTTAGTTATGTTTCGTTTTACTGTCTTCATTGGCTCATCTTGGTTATGTTGTAAACCTGTCTACCGTCCATTCGAAAAAGTAACTTACTTTATAACACTTACATAGATACATTAATTCATATACCTACTATATGAACGATGCACCCATACTAACACTACTATACTACGTATAGGTATAACGTATTACACTAACAGGTAAATTCATTCATTTGATAAATAGGAACATGGTTCTCACATACTTACAAATATTGCAAACATAGGAAAATTACCTAAATCAACAATGTTTCGATGTTCGAAACAGTGTGTGAGTCAATTTATTAAACACTAGCGGAAGCCTCGCGGTTTCACCCGCGTTGTTCCCGTCCCCGTGGGAATACAGGGATAAAAAGTATCTATGTCACCCGGGGATAGTGTAGCTTCCCAACGGTGCAAGATTTTTTGAAATCGGTCCAGTAGTTTTTAAGTTTATTCGTTACATACAAAAATAAAAATCTTTCCTCATTATAATATTAGTATAGATATAGAAAATGAAAAAAAAAGGACCTCTATAGATACAGTAAACGAAATTGAGTAAAAGCTCTCAGCTCTGTTTCGATATCTAGTTACAGTTTTACAAATCACAGCACCTTATCAAATTGTATGATAAAATAACCTAGCTAAAGCCTTAATAAGAAGTCTTTAATTTCATAGTCTTCTTTAACTATAAAATTAAAGAAGTTGTTTATACGCCTTAAATCTTCACCTCTACTCAATAGTCAACATGTATACCACAAGTCATAGAAGAACTAGTTTAAGCACTGAATATTGAAAAAAACTCGTTTCCTAGAGAAATCCCAGATCTCAGAGCCCCGTTCCATTTGATCCCAGCCTAAGTTGACCTTTCTTAAAGGGTATTTTCGTGTTTTTATCTAAAGAGATTTTCCCGAGTTGCTTTTATGAAACAGTTGCAGATGACGCTCCGATTAATAATAAACAGATAACATTTAGCGGATGCTTGACTGCATGGCACCCACAATAGCTGCGTAGGCAGATCATAGGCGAGCAATATACAGACAGCGAGTACATACCGTCATAGACAGCCATTCAACTTGTTAGTAGGTTCATGATGTTTAATAAAAAAATACAGCTCTGGTTGATTTACGACATTTAAATGTAAATATTTTTTTTAACATCACAGTTACATCATTTTTAATATCACATTTAAACATACATTTTAACAGGTCACCATTTTCATCACGACTATAATAAAGTTATAAGTGTTCATATCATACTCTATACATTTCATAGTATGGGCATGAGATGCGGAGGAACGAGGAAAAAGTCCTGAGGAAAGTTTTGAGAGGTTTTGAACGTGATAATGATAGACGGACTGTGTTGAGGATGATATGGGTAGCAAGAGAGAACTACCTGAGATTACAACTAATAGAGAAGACGTGTTGCGCCAACCCAAAATAAATTGGTTAAGGCAAAAGAATGACGATGATTGAAATAGGTACAACATGGCTAAAAAGAAAACACTGTAACAATTTTCGTCAACCCTAGCAGGTCAAAGTGGTAAGTCTTGTCGGTAAAATATAGCCGCAGGTAGTAGGAATAAATTGTCTTATTTTCCTTGTCTAGTATATAATGTACTCCAAATCTGTTATTTTTGCTGCTTTATTAGCGTTGTTTGATAATCATGTACAAGTTTAACATTAAAAGGCATTCAAAATATCTTGATTTCATAATATAAATTGTGTATTCAAAATTAAGTGTCAAAAAAAGATCAACAAGCACTATTTTGTACTGAGCCTTCCCGTGGGTGAAATCGAGTTTTTTGTCTGACACGAGGGTCGCAGTGTCCGCCCACTCGCCATTGAAGTAAATTGTAACCTTTTCAAGCAAATATATTGGATGCATCTATGCCCCGAAATTTAAAAATAATTATTATTATTTTGGGCAGTATCGATGCTATTTTCTGTAAAACCCATCTGCAAAGTATAAACGGTATAAAGGTCCTTAAAACGTATCGGTTAATTTCGTGGTAGAAATACTTTTAAGCAATTTCTGAATTATCATCCCTACTGCAGTCCATATGTATCTCCAATTGCATTTATGTATGTCGAAAAAAAAGTAACTTCCATACCACTAATTTTGTATGAATATCTTACTCTTACTAATACTACGGCTGAACAGATCTGGATCGCCACAGGGATAGATTATAGTCTGTAACAGCATATAGACTACTTTTCATCCCGGTATAATGATCCTTTGGGATAAGAAAAACTTTTCACGCGGGTGAAGCCGCTGGCTGAAGCTAGGGTTTTATAAATTATTATGGTTAACGAATGTTGCCAATGTTAACTATTCCAGACACACCATGAAACAGTGTCTCTAAAAAGAGGCTTCAATCAAATCCTCTGCGGGGCAGGACGATCTAATCATGTACAAGATCATAATAATCAGTTACTACCACGTTTGCTTTCTTTGTCAATAATTCGCTTATTTTTACAGTTTTTTTGGCCTTAGCACAAAAAATACAATGCCTACATTTTTCTTTTTGACACACATCAGATTAAACCATATGGATGCCATAGATTGATTGTCACTTGGCAGCGTTGAATAAATATTTATGCTACAAATTCGACTGCATGTCAGTGAAACATGTCAGTCTGACTTTATTCATTTCTTTTTTGCTGTTATGTACCCGACACTTAACGGTGGTTCCCGAAAGACATTTTGCAAACATTTAAATAATTACTGTAATGATACAATTCGTTATTGAGTGAGTCGAATACATTAATTACCATTTTATTTTTCCCATGAGGTCCCTACAAGGTTCCCTTAAACAATTTATTCACAATATAATTTTATAAAGAATGGCCAGCAGTTTATTTCTTGAGATCAACTGAGTTCTCCAGATTTCAGCCAAACGCCTACTTCAATGCGCTTCTGGATATCCGCTCGAAATGTATTTTATCGGAAGTCGTAGGCGAAAGCTATTATGTTTATTCTGTGGTATATTTCGAGGTCGGGATATGACGTTTTATTATGAACTCGCTGAAACTTTGACATTGATATTTTATCATTTTTATCGAGCAAGAGAAAGTGCTTGTATATTGATATTGAAAACCTTATTAAAACGTAGTGGCTTCATAATCAAGAGTAGACTATTAAAGCACTGAAGTATGGATCCTAGTTTTTCTAGCAAGCCGAAGAGCTTTATTAGATGCAAATCTCCGATATTCTGCACACGGCAAAAAGACCAAAAGAGTTACCGCTCCAAGATAAAGCTAATTGAGTTTATTATTTCACCGGATATTTTTCATCCGATTCGAAATGTTACATTTTGAAGATTTGAAATGTTTTTATTTTATGAAAATTAGTTAACATAGTTGTCTTGTAACTAATTGATATTTACAGTTTATAACCTTCAGTGAGAAAAAGCTGATATCTAGACATAATCAGAAACTACAGGTAATTTTTCCAGAAAGGCGAAAATGGTTTTTATAAAACTACTAAGCTAACTAAACTCGTTTTAAAGCAGCAAAACGGTTGTAGAGATTTTCAAGTATACTTTCAACTTCTGAGAACTATTTTTATAAACCGATTCTGCAATAAAATATTAAAACAACTTTTATCTTTGGCTTTGATTTCATTGCCAAGTCTAGGTGGAAAACTTAGTACCCCGCTAACTCAAGAGATATTCTAAGTCATCCTTTCTTGACCTTTTGCAATGTGAATCTTTCTCTTATTACTAGATTCATGGTAAAGAATATCTTCATATAAGTTTGCACCTGTATATTGTAAAATGTTTATTTCAATATCACACAGTGCGAGTATTCACCTCTAGCTTCTGCAGTGGCTTCACCTGAACCAAAGTCTGAAATTATCCTATGACACCCGGGATAAATCCTTTGTCCCAATCCAGGGGATGGTCTGCCCGTATGCTAAGTTTCACCTCAATCCATTAGCTCGTTGCGAGGTGCAAATTAACAACATATATATAGAGTTATTTCGCAATTATAATATTAGTATAAGTATGGATTACTCTCGTTAATTTAATAGATTCTAATGTCGCTGCTATCAATAACCTGAAATAAATATAAAACGTAAGTCCTCCTAAGCAGCCAGAACTGCTCTATATTATAATAAGATGGTAATTACATGAAACTGTGTAATTTCTTACCAACTTTGAATATATAATGTTAAAAGAATAACATTATAGAAATGACAGATCGTTGTAGTTTCCAAAACCTTTTTAAAATGCACCTTCAATAAGATAATGTAGTTAAAAATTGGGCCGTTTGCTTAATACATTACGACCTGTAAAAAGAGAACCTTTAACAAAGAATTCTGAATAAATGCAAAAAGTAAAAAATATTGATAAAATCAAATATATTCGTCAACATTTGTTCAAATAAGACAGAAATTAGATGTTAAAACAAATGTTTTTTACAGAGCTCTTGTGGTGTTTATAAACATATTTGCTTTAAACAAAATATAACCCTCGACATTTAAGATTCCTTTTCAATTAAATAAAAAAACTTTCGTTGAGACGAATCTAAGACGCAAGTGCAAGTAACGATGTGAAAACTCTATCCGGTGCGGCACTAAAACATAGTCAGCGAGGAAAAGAGCTGCACACTCGAGTTTAAATTCAATCCCCTTTCTAACTAAAAGAGTTAAATAAAAACAAGACTTCTTAACTTCGAGCGGACGTCTAGGTATGTCACTTCTGTGTACACAAGTACAATCAAATGGTTCTAAATAGGTAGGATACAATACAAACCGTTATTAATCTACAAGTGTACCTGATATTCCTAGAGTTAATTAAGTCTTGGGATTGGGACGTAACTCCAACCAGACGAAATTTCATTTGTAGCTTTCAATTCAAAGCACGTGTGTTGAAATCCACTGAAATTAAAGGTCGTCTGGTTCTGGACAGTAAATAACGGACAGATTTCTCAAGGGTTCGGCTATAGCAGTAGTTGCAACTTAATCGAGACGCGGAGAAAGTCGGGAACATTAAAAGGAGTTTCGCTGTGGCATAACGTCCAACGCGTCTCGTAAATATATGTTCTGTGGTTGCCGCTGCTTTGTTTTATTCAGATAAATGTATGGTGTCACCACCACCATGCTTTATCGCCTTTATTATTCACTGCACTAATATTTTATTTCTAAGTAAACGTATCACACTTCACACTGCAATATATGAAGTGTTATAAAATGGCTTCAGCTTCTTCATAGTTTAAATATCTTAAGAATAGCTGCCAGACACCTGTTTAATCATCGTAATGTACTCGTTCTTTTTGTAGATGGCTCTCCTGAGATCTTGTATTCCTTGAATGTGTGATGTTACCAAGGAACACAAGATTAATAGGAATTCGTCATCTACATTGCAAATTTCGCACGGTTTTAGTAAACAAAGGCCGGGGGTTTCTTCAATGAAAAGTTATATAGGAATTTTTGCACAATTCAGAGTTACGTATGGGCAGATCGAAGCGATCGGAATCCAATCTTGATACGAGTATTGTGTAGTATAACCGGCTGATGAGTGTGGAGTGAAAATTATTTTGGTGGTTCGGCGCCTGGCAACGTTTCAACGGGACGGCGGATGGCGGACGGCACGGATACAGTTTCGTGGTGTGTCGCACACTCGCACGCTTCGATCAGAACTTCACCGCTACACACGCGACATACTTACTTAAAATAATATTAGTGATTGTGAAACGCCGACACTGAAATGTTTTGTTTATAGAAGATAAATCTAAATGTGCCGCCGGACGATTACCAACTAACTAGCCTGCCGTTTGGAAATTTATAGTGTTTACGTAAGCACCAGGTATTGGCTGGTTCTGTTAAATGCAGTGGCAAGGTTAGCACGCTACGTAATGGGTATAATTCAGCCATTGATGATTAGAAATCGTAAACTGAATGCAGTTGCTGGCATCAGTTCCATTGCCGACCAAATGATATCTTACCAAAATACAGCTCTTTGTTCTTGAGTTCAAACTTATGAGTACTAATAAACGAACACTTCCTGTTATATCAATGTCATTTATATCAAATTCAAAAACAATTGCTAACACCTGAAAACAATAAGTTAAGCTGAACAAGTAAAAGAAAATCTTTAAGGATAAAACTCCTTTGAATAAAACTGATTACCCACGTTGAGAAAAACGTTGTATTTGATACAAATAGGTAGATATTGTATTATGAAAGTTCTTTATAAATATTCGCACAGCAGCGAATCCTTTGAAGTTTAATGGTTTACCTTAGAGAATTTTATATTAGCTGTCCAAGTAGAAAAATGAATAATAATCTTTTTTTGTGAACGGAGTTGGACGAGGGGTAAATACAGCTGCCACAATAGCGTCCTGGCGGGAGGCGGCCCGACGGCGGGCGGCCAGGCGCGCGGCGACCGCTTCCGGCCGCACAATAGCAACAGGCAGTTGATGAAATCAGCCGAATGATATGCGATGGAGCAGACCACGCTAATCATAGCTGTGACGGTGATATTATTAGCTCCCCTGTCATTTCATTCCACTTGCATTTAAATATAGAACAATTGTGACATGAATCAGCCATTGCTGCTCATGGGCGATTGATATTATTGGCATATTTACTGAACTTGGCAGACATGTTGACTACATCGTGAGTACCTATGGAAGACATTGGTCACATCCTCTTGTCACCAAAATAAGTTCCTATGTGCCTGAGGGTTTTCACTGAAAATATCACAGTATCAATACTTAATGATTTACGTCAAGTATCTAATATAAAAATCATACCAGGAATAGCCTTTATATTTACTTTCTCAGTGAGTTTCTGGGAAATGGATGTCATGTCAGGTAGATCAGCCTGGACGCCGTCGCCGTCGCCGCCCACGCACAGCTCAATAATTGGTTTCCTTTGGATAGTTTGCCCGATTCTTGAAAGATGGAATGAAATGCAGATGTTATTTGCAGTTGTAGGAAATATCAAACTTACTAATACAATTTACTATATAATCTATCTATGTGAAGCAGAGTAGTTACAACAATAATATAACATTTGGTTTATAAGGAATATATTCCGAATCAGTGAGACAGACTGCAAAGAAAGAGTGAAAACAAAACGTACCTCCACCTACATACGTTGAACATTCCTTACTAAAACCAATGCATGAAATAAAAATTGGACACGTGCCATAATAATTTGCAATTTAAATAATTGCAAAAGCGGTACGATTTGTAAATCTAAATCACATAAGGGAATTCAGTGACGTCACCATTGTGTATTCGTAACATATTCCATAAGTTTGATCTCGCTGCTCATTTGCTGATGTCTGGCGAACCGCATGTAAATCTCCGGCTTAGCTGCTCCTGCATAACGTACCATTTGAATTGCAAATGCAAATTAAGGCTTACTTCCTTCACCCTCTGGATTTCGATTGAATGCCTTGGAACGACTAATAGATACTATACAAGTAAAGCGTAATCAGGTCGACATTAAATTGTTGAAAAAGTTGTACCAACGAGCGAAGTATTTTGTTATTTGGTTCTCTTATGATGTAACAAAACGATCAGAAACACATTTTAGAGATACTAAAGGAAATCATGAAAAATTGGAAATCGTGATTGTATAACGACAATCACGATTTCCAATTTCATATACACTAGCTTAAACTAACATAAGCTATTATCATAAAACAGTACAGAGACATCGTAAACGCATAACCTTTGCCGCACTCATCTGAAGAAGCATTTAACGCCTCCGCACATATTGTGATTCACATCGAAGATGCATTTCCAGGTTATACGTATATATGGGTAACTGTTGACATTCAATGTGTGTCATAAAATACTTGCAGCAATATACGTCACGTTCTATATTTTGTTTTCAGAAATAATCTAGAATATTCTAAAAGTATTCTTGTGTTTTGGTTGTATAATGTTTTGCTCTAACCGAACATGTTTTTCATTTTTAGAATTTTTCATAAATATCAAACGATTTGTTGATATTGCATGACGTTCTTAGTTTATAAAAAACTCTTTTATCTACTTGGTTTTCCGTTGTTACTTTTTATGATTACTACTTATCTGCAAAAAGTGAATTTTCTGTCCATTATTTTTTAAAGCTCTGCAAAAATCACGTCTGAAGTCTCGCAACCTTTAACTATTTTACTAAAAATATTTCTGCGATATTTTTAATATCAGATTCAGAATACGTGCTGATATAACCTTTTATAGCACTTTTATTAAAGAAAGAGGCTTATTGATTTGTGTAACGGATTCGGCAACCTCAAAAAAATATTCACGTGTAAAACATGTCGTATGAAATTAGTTTACATTTTCATTAACACAGCGGCTGTATCCCGGAATAATAATTGAATTTTTGAAAAAGCTCAGTCGTTAAAAAAAGTTCGACGATTTTCCTGTAATCACCCACGACCCATTAATTGGTAATCAACGTCAACTACAGCCTCTGTATTTTGTATTTTATAACAAGGATTATATATAGTACCGAAGGCTCTACATTAAAATTTGATGTTATACTGGAAAACGCCTACATGGTGTGGCTTTAGTAATACGAGTTTTAACGTCAATTTTTTTCGTGTTTGATCCCCGCCTCCGATCAATCTTCGATCCGCGAATATAACCCTAATTATGAATTGGTACCCTATAAACACACCTGTAAGAACCCAATGAAACATTAAAAAAATATGTTTAACCGAAACATTTTGCGCGAGTCCGACTCGCACTTAGCAGGTTTTTTAACTTCTTACGATATTATCTATGAGATGTTTATATGCCCCATATATTAGTAACTTCAAAAGGAATCATAATGTTCACGATACACCGATTACGGGACTGTGTACGTCATGCGCACTGATTCGCTGTTTAAAAGCCACGTACTCCACATTTAACAGCTTGATTAATTACGGAATTGGATTATGCAACCGACACACTTGTTTATCCTGTATCATGTGATTGTTCGAACATCTCACACGCTTCAGTGCCGTATCACACATTTCATTCTTGTTTTATTCTTGAATTTATCTCTTCTTTCCGTGTTGTGTTTGTCCTGGTGAAAGTTACTAGTAAGCTTTGCATATTTTCATTTGTCTAAAGCGCGGCGGAGAAATATAGCGACATTTCCTTACAATACATGTTGTCTTGATATTTTGCTGACATTTATGCAACTTCTACGTATATAGCTTTTGTCATTCATATTACTTTTTATAGTTTTGTTTCGTTTTACTGTCTTCATTGGCTCATCTTGGTTATGTTGTAAACTCTGTCTACCGTCCATTCGAAAAAGTAACTTGCTTTAAAAAAAATGTTTTATAACACTTACATACATACATTAATTCGTATACCTGAGAACGATGCACCCATACTAACACTACTATACTACGTATAGGTATAACGTATTACACTAACAAGTAAATTCATTCATTTGATAAATAGGAACATGATTCTCACATAAAGGGTGTCTCAGAATGTTTTTCTTTTTTGATACTTAAAAAAAATATACTAGAATTAGTTAAATCTCTTTTTATTTACTGTTGAATTAATTAGCAGTTTTTCAATTTTATTTGTACAAAACGAAATTAAGTAAATTCGCACCCTCCATTGCCTGACACTCATTTGGCCTGGAACTAAAATTTTCATTATTTATTTTATCTGTGAGTCTTTGCTTGCTTTTCAACATTCAGGTTGGGTGGCAATGGTTTGTAAACTTTACTTTTTAAGTAGCCTCATAGGAGAACATCAGCAAAAGTTTAATCTGGGCTATTTGGGCTGCCATATCACGTCAAGGAATTGTCGGTCCCTCAATTTTTTGCGTGTGATTGAAGATTTTAGTTATAGGAGAATTGAGTGTCAGGAAGTAGAGGATGCACATTTACTAAACAATGTTTTTAATAAACAAAATTGAAAAACTGCTCATTAATTCAACAGTAAATAAACCGAGTTTTAACTAATTCTAGTATCTTTTTTTTAAGTATCAAAAAAGAAAAACATTCTGAGACACCCATTACTTACTAATTTATTAAACAAAAAGAAAGAAAAAAAAACAGAGTCTCTATAGAACTCACTTCTGCATCAGTAGTCATACAGTAAATGAAACTGAGTAAAAGATCTCAGCTCTGTTTCGATCCCTAGTTACAGTTTAACAAATCACAGTACCTTAGGTTATCAAATTTTATGATAAATAACCTATCTAAAGTGTTGATAAGAATAAGTCTTTAATTTCATTTAACTATAAAATTAAAGAAGTCACAACAAACAAAACTCAATAATCATCATGTATTAAGTACCATAAGTCATAGAAGAACTAGTTTACACACTGTACTTTGAAAAGAGAGTCGTTTCCTAGAGAGTCAAAAACATTTTCCCTTGAAGTAAATCCCAGATCTCAGAGCGCCGTTCCATTTGATCCCAGCCTAAGTTGACCTTTCTTAAAGGGTATTTACGTGTTTTTATCTAAAGAGGTTTTCCCGAGTTCCTTTCATGAAACAGTTGCAGTTGACGCTCCGATTAATAATAAACAGATAACATTTAGCGGATGCTTGACTGCATGGCACCCACAATAGCTGCGTAGGCAGATCATAGGCGAGCAATATACAGACAGCGAGTACATACCGTCATAGACAGCCATTCAACTTGTTAGTAGGTTCAAGATGTTTAATAAAAAAATACAGCTCTGGTTGATTTACGACGTTTGAATGTAATTATTTTTCTTTTAACATCACAGCTAGCACATTTAAACATACATTTCATCAGGTCACCATTTTCATCAATAAACAAACATCTGAAGGTTAATTTACTTTTGAAAATCAACATTCATAAGTTTTGATGCCAAATAATAAATTAGGACTGAAAATAGCTCTCAAAATCATTGAACCCGTGAAAGAGAAACTTTTTATAAAAACATCTTCTTTTGTATAGGTATAAAAGTTTCTCCTTTACAAATATGTAAAAATATCTGACCGGCCGAGATTTAATGTTTCGATGTTTTGCCAAAAAACATTCCACTCTGCTGGAGCATTGAGTTGATATCTGATTTTACAATCTAGGCGAAAATGTTGTAATAAATAATAATGCGCATGTGTTTAATTTTGGCGCATGCGTGTATGCTGCTGCGCGCGCGCCTGTCCGCACAGTGAGAGTTCGCGCCCGCTCTGTGCCGCCCGCCTTGCGTCCGCGCCGCCTCTATCGAATGCGCCCGAGTCGCACGCTAACGAAAACACCCCTTCAGCGTCAATTAAGCATTTCTCTTAAACGTATGTGTTACTCAAATTATCGGTATATAAGTACATGTGGATACAAAGTTTATTTTTTTAAAGTAGCGTTTTTCGTGTGTTGAACAAGATCAGGGTATTCGTGCTTTTTATATTTATATGGTGATCAGTTAGGTATATGTGAAACTAGTATGTTGCTACCACTTTTCCGCCTGCCTATCGATTATCCTACCAAAGAATTGTCCTATTTTTAATTCAATAAAAGTTACGAAAGTCTTAGGCCTATATGACAGAAACATACTCAAGATTCTAGCAATGCTGAAAGCAAGATTAGAGCTATTTGATTGAATGTAACCAGTTTAAAGTAAAGATTTTCTCGAATTGAAATGAGTTGGAAAAGGTTAAATTAATGGTTTTGATTTATTTGATTACGTTTTCTAAAGATCTATTTAACATGTGGAAAATTCTTTAGTTCTACTTCTTGATATTTTCCTCATATAGAAAGCAAAATACATAATAAATGTCGCCATTTAGCATTCTTCTTATTATTATATAGGGACACCTATATAATAATAAGAAGAATGCTAAATGGCTTTTCTATAAGGTAATAAAGAAAAGTTCGAAAGCTTTTTAAAATAAAGTCTTTTCAGTATTCATACAGTTAACATGCACGGCTTACAGTCAAGAAAGACAAATTTGCTATGTACCTTCTAGTCTAAAAGATTGTCTAAATAAGGATGGTTATACACGAACCTTAACGTTTTTGAAATTGATAAATATGTATAAACTAATGTAACCTATTCTAATTATAAACTAATGTAACCTATTATAATATAATGTTTACTGTGGTCGCTGATGACCTTAGATGTTGAAAAGCGACCTAAAATAAATAAATTAAAAAAAAAAAAAAGTGTATACGGTTTTCAATGACTTATCTAATAAAAATTGTTTAGAATGAGAACCTATTGTGACAACAAAGTTTCGGCGGCAGCTGTCAACAAAGAATTTCCATAAACAATATTGAAACAATAAACACCCCTCTTTGACTTCCTTTAAAACACTTTTAAAAGCTGTGTGCCTATTATTTAGAAAAAAAAATTGCAGAACTTTGAACTTTGAAAAACAAATATGTTTCATAAAATATTATCTGCACTTAAAGTAATTTTCGAAACCGGTTCACTATTTGATACCCTTTCAAGATTTTATGATTTGGATGTAAGCCAATATTTTAGATCCGATATCGATATTTATTTCCAGTCAATATCGGTGTTCAATAAAAAAATAGAGCTGAGAATGTCTGAGTGTGATATGAAACACTCAGGTGACCACACACGTGAGATTTGTCAAACAAACTATCTCCTTTTCTCTAATTGTTTAAAATTAAAATGACCTGTGTATTCACATTTGAAATTAACAATAAATCCATAAAATATTATCGATCCTACTATTAATTCAGAAACGATGATTCGCTTGAAACAAAATCATAGCATTTCTTAGAAGGTTTCGCCAAAAATCTTCAAAAAAGACCTATTCATTTGCCGGTAGCCAAATCATGACGAAATGTTTCCGAAACCTCAAAGTCTACCTACAGTACCTACCTAGTTATGTTGTTAGACTAAACAGTCTATATTTTTTTGTATCGCTACAGTCTGTAGCAACTCAAACCGACAATGAAGGTCCTACTTCATGGGAAAGGAACCGCAAATAAAACCCTTCCCGTTTTAGATTCCAGTTTGGTGTAGACGCAGTAAACAAACGGTCACACAATGCGAATTACTGTCACATTTCGATCAGAGTTTAAATTGAACACGCCCACACGACGTCTATCAAAAATCATATAAATCTGGCGCAGGCATGTTTTAGGTCGCCACAGTGACCGTTCGCTCAAAAATAACCGCGCGTCCGTCCCCGGCCGCCGGTCGCGCGCTCCCGGCGCACTCCGAGATTCGCGACATTTAACATCGCCTGCACTTTCTATTTGTGACATCGCACCGGGGCTGCTTTCAGACACACCTTCGGCTATTGATTCGCTTTAGACGGAAATATTAACGAATTATTTGTGAATAACTGGCAGTAATAGCTATTTGCATCTGTCGAAATAGGTAGTATTGACCATCTAACATGACAACCCGCCACTAGGATCTTGTAGTTAAAGTATATTGTTGTGAACACAGCGGTGTAGAGCGAGCTGGTAGCCATGGTTGCCGGCGACGTCACCCGGCGGGCCTCCATCACGGCGCCGTCGATGCACCGGCGGCCGTCAGTGCGCCGCGGTTCACTCATCAAAGGCGCACAGTCTACGTCACAGGTAAACCTACTATTTGTCAAACGATGCATTGGGAAATAACGCACGTGCTTTTAATTTTTCGGTGTTGTTCATGACCAATGCAGTTCATTGAACTCTACCTTTTATGGTCCCCTGAAACCATGAATGCCAATAAAAGCTTTTTAATAATGATTAAAGCTCACCTGCCTAACCGTTGACGTGACATTTACAGATGTTGACTTTAATTTCACGTATTCGTTGGCCCTCTCTGAACCTTTGTTCGCGAGAATTGTAGCTGAAATAATATAAAATGCCACTTTTTCACGTGGGAACAGTTATAAACTAATTTTGTATTGATCTTATAATACGCTCTTTTTGGTCAGTAGTTTAGGTTTGGTGTGTTCAAACACCAAACCGAAACTACTGACCAAATGAAACTATTAGAAAAAGGAATGAATTAACATTTTTTAAATACGTAACTAGGTTTTACAATGAATGATGCATGATAATATATGTGACAAAACATCAAGGTATTTTGTGTATATTTTATTTATTCTGTAATAAAATTACGTACCTACTGTAATCCTAAAAGTTTCATTTTACCTCGCAATTTGCACAATATATGGCTGACATTCCTAGAATTTAGTAGAAATTAGCTCTTACTTTATTCAAAACAAATCGTAATTTACAATTTAGTACCCTCATTTTGTAAATGCCAAATTAACCATAAAATTTTAGAATAATAAACTTTAATTTGATTTATATTTTTTACGGTTGTTAAAGTCTTGTGGTTGAGTAAATCGGTTCGTAACTATTGTCAAAGAACTCCGTTAGTTAGTGTAGAAACTAAAATCATTTCTTCGTAAAAGACCCAAAAGCTTTTAGCTAAAATAAAACATGAATTTCATACAAATGAACGCAGATAGGTAAAGTAAAGATATAATAAAATAGAAACGGAGACTTTCATTGGTTATATCAATAAACCTGACACTAACGACTCAAATAAAGAGTTTAACACCTCTTTTACATACAATTTATAACAATCTTACGTTCTTAATAAGAGAGACATTGAGCTGTAGATAAACTCTATGAACAGAATTAAGGCGCTACCCCGAGAAAAACGCCGCGCTAGCCGTTTGTCGTGCAGTTTTTAGGAGCTATCTACTCGTTATTTAAAATGAAATATCTACTAATAAAAATACATTAAATTTCTACGTATTATTGATTCCAAATACCGATTATTTTTTTTTTTTTATGAAGTATATGTTTCACTAATCTTCTTCCAACAAAACCATAAAAATGAGAAATAATGATTTATAGCATGCATCTCCTCGTAAAGTGTTCATTATTAATATTTTTTACTAACACTAATGGATAGACAATTTTATTAACGAACATTTTGTAAGTTTTATTTTTTTCAAAAGAACAATATTCGATTTTATAAAGAAGTTATTCTAAAATCTATACGGCGTATTCACCACTGTAATTCATGCGCCACCAGTGCCGCTAGGCCAATAGGAATGCTCATATCGCATGCTCATTTTTTGGTCAGGGTACGGCCTTAAAATATATTCGATAGTTTTAATAAAATACACTTTTATTTTAGTTAGGCTTAGCTTCAAAATATCAACGTGAAAGTATAAGATCGTGGAGTCAGTTTGATGCGGATAGTAATTTACGTATGTGTGTAGGCTGATCTTGATTTATTTGAGTATATCACTCGGCTATTTCCCTCAGCACTCGGCGACTTTACTTGATAATTATTGATAGGAAAGTTCCAGTTTGTATTAGTTTGCTCTTAAAGTCTTGGGAGCCGGGAGGGGGTGCAAGGGGGTGTACTAGGACCTATAACTTTCAATAGCATGTATAAAAACATTAAAAACTTAATTCTAAAATTAAAATTCCGGCCGTTCCGCATTTAGGTTTTGGTCAGTCAGCACGCGATTGTCCTCCGACTGCACATCATGATTTCCTTCTTGTTTACGTCTTTTTAGTTCGCTTCTTAAGCAGTCTGGTTTTTTGATTGTTAGAATTAACTTTTTTTATTTATAAATTTTTAGTTACCTACCTATATATTTCTTTTCGAATTACTTTTAAACATATGAGTTTTATATATTGAAGTAAAATAAGAACCATCAAAATTGGCCTACGCGTTTGGTCTCTAGAATGCCATATACTTAGAAACAAACATATATACAAAGAGGGTAAACACATTACCCTTTTGCGTCACGCAGTCGGGTAAAAACTAGTAAATAAAAAAGCCTCTTATTAGAAAAAACCCAACATATCCGGGGCAAGGTGCTAACATTTTCGAGATCGCTTCGTTTGCAATTTCACTCTTTTACTTTACTTCTCAAGCTTTTCTGAATCCTCCTCGAGGATTCTATCTCTGTGCCAAATATCATCTAGATCCATTCAGCCGTTCTGACGTGAGGAAGTAACAAACATACACACTCACAAACTTTCGCCTTTGTAATATTAGTATGAAGTGTGAATAACTGCGATCTTGACGTAAATATTAAACTTTGATTTAAATTACGCTTCTACAACAACATTCGTTACTCTTATCATCAAAACAAAATCATCTGACATTTTCAAATGGTGATAAATGACAGTTGATGAAAAAAGTATCTACATATTATGTTATATATCCGAAACTGCATGAAAATATTTATTAGCTAATAGATAATCCTCTTGGTGATAAAATAGTGCGCCTACGTAATGACATTCTAATTTAATCTAAGAATATTATTTATGATCACCTCGACGGAAATCGTAATGTGTCCCATGTGTTTGATATTCTTAACGCAATTAGTTACTTAGTTATAATTTCTTTAATAAAATTGATGATATTTGGATGGCTCATAATATTTACAAAATAGAAATAGGTTCCTACTAATGTGTATTAATGTAATGTGTATTTATTGAATGTAACCGTGTGCTAAATATCACAGTTTGTAATCATTTGCATATGCATGGCTCCGTGATGAATATTTGCACGTAAAATTGGACAGCGCACACAAATTGGAGACACTTCTAATATAAACAGATCTGAGGAACGGTAACAGATCAGATTCGAATTCAGATTGGTAGTCAATTAGGTTTTATTTCTATTTAGAGCTCTCCTTGTAAGCGTATCTTTGGATGATAATAATTTCGAGTAAAATCAAAAAATATGAATACTGAATTCAAAGAAAATAAGAATTTCTTGTCTCTTGCTCCTTTTACTGACTTTTAACAACACTACTGTTGTATTACACTATTATGACAGTTGATGAAAAAAGTACCTATATATTATGTTATAATGAAACACTTCAACACAAAATGTTTGCAAAACAACGAACTACTCGTAGAATAATATTAATGATCATGATCAAAAGATTAATCGAGAGCACAGGAAGCCCACCCGCAGCAAGTGGGCAATTTAAAACTTATTTAAAACATTAATATCCAAAACACTAACGAATGTTTTTGAAGAATTTCCATTTATTCTATTTGTGGCGCTTGAAGAAGAATCATAAACACAATCTGTGAGACAACTACGCAAACAAAAACTGTCTCTTTATTGCTTTTTATACGAAAATAAACTGCACAAACACTGAAAGCGATTATCTCAAATGACCTTTGGATAAAATATAAAGATAATATTATAGATATATAGCTACTTTTTCTACATTTGACCGACGTCGGTCGGTGGCATTCTTAAAACATTATTTTAGAGAGCTTTTCATTCTAAGGTACTTATTAATTGAGATGTCACATTGAACCGTCGTCGTCGAGAAGAATGACTTCGCTCTCGTTAATATCGAATCTTAAAACGTAGTTGAAAAGCCAGTTGTTTAAAGTGTAAGACAGAACTCGTAACAGCTATTTTCGCGTTTCATTCAATCACGCTTAAGTTATGGCATTTGACAGGTTAGACAATGAGCACTTTGTTAGTGAAGACCATGTTTATAAGTATTAAGTGGATGAAATCATGTCATTACGTTACTGGCTTTTAGCTCATCATCTATACAGATTCCAGTCATTTTATTAACAGAAATCCAATTTCTTTAGCCGACTTTGCCAGCAACTGCAAAATACATGTGTTTTCGTTTGACTCTATGAACAGTGTGGAAAGCTTTGTGAGTCTTAAATATAACACTTGTCCTAGTTTTGAACAGACTGTCATGATTAATTTCATTAATATTATAGTTAATTTTAAAACGGTTAGTAAATCTGTTTGGTGGCGACAACAGTTGCTTGAAGACTTTGCATTATTGTTATCTAACAAAGAAAACTAAAAGCAGTTATTTTCTGAAATAAAAATGGTTTTATTCTGCAGCTGAAAACTGCAGGATTTATATTTTATTAAACAAGTAGCTATCAGCTAACTTCCCACGTGTATCTATTTATGATAATGAACGCCTAGTTCAGGGATTGCTTATCATACGCTTATTTTATCGATACTAATATAATCTATACTAATATTATAAAGAGGTAAAGTTCGTGAGTTTGTGACGTTGTAAGGGGACTGACTCTATCTACTGAACCGATTTTGCAAATTCTTTCACCAGTAGCAAGCTACATTATTCCTGAGGGTCATATTTTCAAAAAAAATAGAGATCCTTATGAAAATTGTGATAATGTAATCCAAGGTAGCAAAATGTTGCCTGTAAAATACATTATTTGGCGTGCGCTGAGAAATTGATGATAGATAAAAATTAGTAGGTAGGTAGGGTAGGCAGGTAGTCAGGGTAACCAGAGTAGTCAGGGTAGCCAGGGTAGGCGGGGAAGCCAGGGTAGGCAGGGCAGACAGGGTAGGCAGGGTAGGAAGGGTAGGCAGGGTAGGCAGGGTAGTCAGGGTAGGCAGGGTAGGAAGGCTAGCCAGGGTAGGCAGGTATAGATAGCCAGTTGACGGGAGCGAAGCCCCGAGGGTCAGCTAGTAATATTATAAAGAGATAAAGTTTGTGAGGTTGTAAGGGGTAATCTCTGGACCTACAGAAACGAATTAGATGAAATTTGGCATGGAGAAAGTTTGAGACCCTGGGAAGGACATAGGAAAGTTTGTATTCCCTTGGGATGACAAATCACTTTTACGCGGGTGAAGCCGCTGGCAGAAGACAATTATGCGGAGTCATTAAAATATAAGGTACTAACCTTATATTTTAATGACTCCGAATAATTGTTTAGTTGTTAGCGAACAAGTAACCTTTAAGATAAGTACGGGTAAAATACTTATCTTGTGTTTGAAATATAACACTTACCTACTTGTTGGTTTTCAAATTGTAACATTTTCGTCGGTACTTGATCGGTGTTGACGGGGTCGGTATTATCCACACCTACGTGCGGGAAACTAAAACTTGTTGGCTGGAATCCCCCGCAATTTAAATCGAGGTTAGGTACTAAGACTGAATTAATAAAGACTTCAAAAAATATTTAACCAAGAGTGATCCACTAACTTGCAGAGCTTCAGTGTTTGTTGCTGCTAACAGTGCTAACTAGTTGCTTCGATGTCTTGTTATCGTAATTTATGATAATAGTACCGATTATATATTTAGAGATAATTCTGCTTTGTTGTTAATCAGACCATTTCATGCATCTTTTGGTTTAAAGTAAACTGATGTTCGCACCCCTGATTCTTTGGTACCGTAAAACGAGGTTAAATTGTTTAATTTTGTAATTAAAATTGACATAACTATTTCAATTATATTTTGAAAAATATGAATAAAATGCAGTGTTGACGACTTCACAAAAAGTTTTATATTCCCTAATACATTTTTTTTCCATAGGATTGTAGAAAATAAAATAAACGAGCCTATGAACGTTAAAATAAAAATGGGGTTACTTTGATACCCCATTGTTTTTCATTGTCTTTTGGTGACCTGTAAAACAGGTTTTTTCAAAAACCTACTTCAGGCACCAGTATCTTACAATGGTGGAATATAGCATTAGCCAAAAACATTGTTAATTTTAAGGTAACCTATTATTGTAAAGAGAGTACAAATAAATGAATTGAATTGAATTGAATTGCAATTTATAGTAACCCCAATTTACAATGTAATTTTAATGAATTCACACTTTACAATTCAAAATATTTTTTCTGCAACAAGTCATCATTCTGCATTTTGTCTGCATTCTTGCGCCGAGGTTGATACAAAACATGGCTGACATGCCAATGCTGCAATTTTTTAAAAGAAAATTGAGGTGCGTTCCTTTTTCACGGAGTTAGCTATAAAAAACAAAAAAAAAAAAAAAACTCTTGTTCTCAATGTAACTCCGTTTAACCGGAACTTAGAATTTACTTTTGAAATAAGATATATGCCAAATCTTACTTATACATAAAAATGTGGTGTTGTTTGTAGGAGGTGCCATGGGATATCATCGACCGCTGTGCCCTGCCGATAGTGCTGTGCCACGCGCTCGCAGTAGTGTTGTCCACGCTACTCAACAGCTTGCACCTGAGCTCCATCTCCGTGTTCACGCTATTCCTCTGGTTCTCCATCTCCGTCACAGGCTCCTTGTGGTTCTACCATAACTTACAGGTATGATCTTGCTACTAACAATCAATCTGGCCTCTTCCCAACTATTTTGGGGTCGGCTTACAAGAAGTATCTAGTATCTTACATATTGCTGTGACCGAGGATCTGACCTACACAATCTAGAAGATGGGTAACACGATACTTCTTGGCAAAATTGGTGTCAGATCAACGGCTTCTGACTATCCTTAACGACTGCCAAAGATCTAGTAATGACAGCATAGATATACAAGGCACGGAAGGGTATCTTATGTAACTCATGGTGACACATTCGCAGACCGACCTTGGCAAGAGTTTCTACAAACTCCTCTTCGGTCCAAGATCTGACTTTTTGCAATTGAAATAATTCGATAACATCTAAAGGCTGAGCATCTATCTGATGGATGTTGTGTGTGTTGCTGTGTGGATATTACGAACTCACACCAAAAACAAATATTTCATAATTAAACAAGTTACAGGAAAGCTTTATTACAGTGCTTGTAAACTCAAAGAAGAAACAGATTTTCTTCATTTTGAAGGATGAAGTCATTAGAAACTAAAATAAAGTCTCTCATAAAAATTCAAAGTAATCAAATGTTTTACAAATCGCTCTTAAACTTTGTGGTTGTCTGCTCGTTTCACACAAATTGGCAAATGTCTGTGAAAGACTGTTTGAAAAGGTAAAATTATTTGAAGACTTTTATAATTTCAGCGTAGCATATTTACATACATTTTTGTGAATTTTCTAAAAGATAATATATGGCGCTTAATGACTCTTTACCAATTGAAATGATATTTGTTTGTAAGCAAGCACGAATACGATGGTAACGTAGAGAAACACAGGGAATAGTTTTGCAAATTTTACGGTAGCCGTAAAGTATAAATAAATACATTAAAAACACGTAAAATTTGTGGCTGTCGTTAGTCAACACGTACGATACGCCAATCACTCACTGCCCACTACGTCTCTCGATTTATTTTTTGAACTATTACGTAAAGAACAGTTCAAGATACGTTTATTTTCAAAGCATTTACTTTCACATATGTTTTTCTAAGACAAAGAGCAGCTCAATTCTCTGCTATCAATCCATTTAATCTGTAAACAAAATAGAGTTGCCCGTCTGTGTCATGATTTATTATATTAATCTGATAATGAATATACGTAATTCAGAACATACGTATGCAATATTAAAACTATTTGTCAAGACGTGTATAACTTTCGCTGGAATATAAGAAACATGTAAGCATGTTTTAATTAACCAAGTACTTAAATACCAGGTTAAATTTTGTTTCAAATTGCGTCATAAATTATGTGCTGGAAGTGCGGCCGCAACCACCTTCCATAACAAGTTCGTAGTTGAGAGTTCCTGTATGAAGGAGCTCACAACACTAGACTGTATAAAGAAAACAGCTGTAGCACCTGTACAACCTCATTTAAATCAATGAATATTCATATCGTGCTCTCAGCCTCCCGCATGCAACAATTTAAATTTCCACAATTTAATTTACTCTACTGGGTATTTGTTACTGATAAACAATTATGTTTTGCCGGGTTTATTTAAATACGAAATAAAGCCTACTTGAGTTTCATTTGTCCCTGTTGAATTTACATTTATGATCTATATATAAAATCTATTTGCGGACCAAAATGTATTCAGCGCTGAAATATCAGATTCTGAATACGCAGAGCTGATCAATGCCACAGCAATAAATAATATCAGTGAGATGATGACTTATTTGCACGTTAGTGAGGAGTGAGCAAGTTATCAGTATACTCTACATGCAAGTAACAATTCCCGAATTCCAATTTTGAATTGTCGAAATCAATTTAGTTGTGAACTAGTACCAGGTACTGTGTTCAATCATTGGCACCTTACATTTGTAATGAACTGGTGCCAAACATTAAACTACATGACCACATACATACAAGCAGGAATAGAAATTCCATTTAAAACAGAAAGCCATTTATCATTTGATTTATAGTCTGCAGTAATATACAGTGGCACCGTAAACTTTGTAGTGCAGTTTAGAACAAATTGGACAAGTCTAAGGTTCATTTATGCACCTCCAATCTTAAAAAGAGTGTGAGCGCTCACACTAAAATAAAATAAAAATTTAGGCAGGTACTGCTTTTAGATACTTATCAAATTTTTTGGTTTTTCTGTTCCTTGATATGTATGTTTTAATGAGACCAACTTTACAGCACAACAAACAAAAGTATGAAAGTTACACATTATTGATTTTGATATTTATTTAGACAACCCGAATCGTAATGAACCATTCACCAGAGACTTTCCGTGACGGGCATCCCAAACATTAAATAGACGAAATCTGCAGAGTATCAAATCTGTGCAAGCACATTCTGAGAGGACGTGAACAGACTGTAGAAGGCGAATCGGAGTAAATTAAAATTCATAATGCAATGGACAAGAGAATTTTCCCCTAAGAAAGTCGTTAACACCCACACGATGCCTTTGCGGGATGCTCAATCGTAGAACAACTCCCACTAAATAAAGATTTAATGCCAAAACAACCTTAAGCGGGAACAGATTACTTGGAGCGGCTCGTGCGTCACCAATATTCTGCCGAGAGCTAGGAACACGCATTTGTGCACTCTTGGTATTATTAGTTCACGAAATGTGTTGCCACTCGCCGCGACCTACTTCACATGGAATCTGTAACCTTCAGTTCAGAATTATCTTATAGAAACTACAGAGATGTCGAACTTCACTTTTGTCCGTAACAAAATGTTTAGAACAACGCGAACGGGGTGAAGGAACTTTTAAATGGAGTCGTCAACAGTTCTTTAAATGCCGAATTTTTATCGTTTCCGTTCGCACCCAAGTAGGCTACAACTATAACAATTTAGATACGAGGAAATGTAATGTTCAGAGAACCAATAACCGTTATACATTTAATTTTAGTGTTGGGTCTATGATTACTAAGCAATTGGACGTCTTGCTTGAATATTCATCTGAGGTTTCCAACGATAAATTTTCTTTGATGACTAAAAGGCAGTTGTCAGTGAAATTATAAATGATTAAATACTGTAAGCTTGGAACCGCCTTGGATCTGAACTCTTGTTTATCAAGCTCTTGTATTTTGACTGTACCTCGTCCAAACGTGGCTAGACTAGCAAATTTGTTTCATCCGATTATACTGAGACGGATATTTTATGTTTATTGTTAGTTGTTACTTACGAGTTTAAGTACTTAAAATGAATCTTGAAATAACTTGAATTTGATAAAAATGGTCCTATTGTCTGGAAATAGATAAAGGTAGGACCTATCTTTGGTATCACTTGGATAAAAATGTATAATAATACTAATCCATTCAAGAAGAAATGTGTGTGTGGGTGCCACAACAGCAATTTTTTTCTCAGCAAGTTTAAATTCGTTTGATATTAACAGTAAAAATATACGAAATTCCCAAATTATTTTCTGTGAATGAAATGTCTTCTCTATCTACGATGTGGATATAACATTATTTTTTTAGTATAATAATGTGATATTCGGGTGCTCTGTTTCTACTCGTTCGTGATTAGAAAAATATGAAGCTGCCCTGCCAGCTTCAGCGAATAGTTTTCAGTACCTAGAGATAATAAACCTCACGTAGGCGTTGTTACGTAAAAAAAACTACGCATTTTACTTACATGAATCGAATGTCAAAGAACCGTAAGACTAGACGTCGAAGGTTTGTAACAAATCAAAAACACACAAAATGTGGGCAGTAATGCGGTATCTAGTTGGGCCTCGAGAGAATACGCCTTTGCTTCGTTTTTTACGAATAAACATCTAGGAGATTACCTGAGCCGAGCAGAGCATATCGAATCAGGTCACAGCCTCTCTGGGGGAGGATACAATAACTCAATTTCTGGAGTAATAAAAGTCAACTGAACGGTTTAACAATGAGAGCACTGTAATTGAAACATTAAACTACACAAACATAAAACACATTTCCCTGTAACTGAGGCTACTGAGAAGCTGCAAGTTCCGATGAATAATATAAAACCTAATATGAATCACAGCGAACTCCGAATTAGATAAGGCATTTCATTCCACGTCTATCGGAAACTAGATATTTGCTTGAAGCTGAAAAATTAATGGCTGATTTTATGGAATTTGTAAACGCAAACAGTTTTTTTTTTTTTTTTGGGACAATCCCACCGCACTATTCCCAAACCACTGCAACTCCTGAAAGCCAGAATCAACAGTGGCGACCACCAGAAAAGCGCCGAGGCAATGAAGCTCGACGAAGTCCCGGAGAATGAATTTAACTGTCTTGGATCCCGCAACGAAATTAATCAGAAAAGAAAATGGAGGAGTAAGAAAAATACAAATTTCCACTTCCCTCCATATCAAGCAGGATAGGACGCAAACAGTTAGATTGTAAAGATTTTTTCCGAGCCGTTAGTCGTTAGGTAAGTATTATATAACTAGAGGACGCCTCGCGGTTTCACCCGCGTAGTTCCCGTTCCCGTGGGAATACAGGGATAAAAAGTAGCCTATGTCACCCGGGGATAGAGTAGCTTCCGAACGGTGAAAGAATTTTTGAAATCGGTCCAGCAGTTTTGGCGTCTATTCGGTACAAACAAACAAACAAACAAAAAAATCTTTCCTCTTTATAATATTGGTATAGATAATACTAGCTGACCCGGCAAACTTTGTTTTGCCATAAAAACACCAAACATTCACCTACCCTACCCTGCCCTACCCTACCCTACCCTACCTAACCTACCCTACGCTACCCTACCCTACCCTACCCTACCTTACCTACCCTACCATACCCTACCCGTTTCGGAGGAGTACGGGAACGAACATTGTGACACGAGAATTTTATATATAAGATTAAGTATTATATAGTAATATTAAGATTAATTAATAAACACTTTGTACCATGTTTTATGGCATTTGTTATAATTAAATTCTAATAACTTATAAAACTTAAATGAGTTACCGCAACTGTAGCACTGGCCTAAACATTATATTGTTCGCCATTCAAAGAACAAAAATATCTAGATTTGAGAATCCTCAATTTTTCATGAACTAACTATAATTCTATTTAAATTAACAATAAAAAATTAGTGTGAAGACTGTGAAGGCATCTTCACCTTATAAAATAAATATTCTGAGATATTGTGTAATATTATTACCCTTAAAATGTCAGTGCAAATGTGTCGCATTAAAAATTGCCAAGGAGATTGCAACTATTGTACCATTGTGCCAGCCTCCGTACTTGCGTCATCAATCCATTCGAAAGTCCGATTTAAAATAGGTTAATGGTCGTGTTTTTACTGAATAGACACTACTAAATAAAATATTCATGGTGTTTTCCTACTAACTCCAAATATTTTTATGAGGGAATCTACATTTGAACTTTCGGTTTTATAAACTAATGAATGAAAGAAAACAGGGCCGCTTGTAAAAGAATATCTGATATTTTTACCATTTTAATGTGTTTGTTTAGCGTTATAATCTAAGTAAACAGTCGTTAACATCATTTTATTTAACAAAACATTTCAAAACAGAATTATAGAAAAATATAAAATAATATTTGATCGTACCTATAAACCTATATATGTCTATTACATGATTAGTATCCATTTAAAAATTTGAGGTAAGTAGGTATGTCCATTTACGCCCTCTGTTAAATACCGCCCAGTCTCCAGAACTCGTATTTCGAATCGATTTAGCTACGTCATGGCTGTTCGTCACAGGGTACATCAATAGGTCCACGCCTAGCGTGAGTGCAAGTCTCTTGAGTAACAATTTTGCCAGTGACGCGCTCTGCTTCAAGGACCTCGGTCACGGACGTCGCCGTCGCTGTAAAACACTTCTCCGAAGGAATTGTTTTTCGATAATATTGTGTAGCATTGTGCAGGTATTATCTTATAGTGTAGTTAGGTATATAATTATACATTAATATACAAATTTCGTTGAAATTGTTAAAGCAATCTACATAATTAAAAAACACAAAATTAAAAAGAAAACATGCAGTCGTTTAATAACACCGTATTTTTATAAATACAATATTATTTGGACAATAAATTCGTTATGCTTTTATATTAACATAAGTGGTTATTTCTTACCAAAAAAATATTGTTAATAATGTCTGTAGGTAACTAGAAGTTTGAAGGCACCAAACCCATATTCAAATATTTGATAGTTTTTGTTACTAACTAACTTACATTTCTTTTACTTGCAATCAATGATATTCAAATAAACAGATAAGTTATACACTCACAAAACAATTGAAAAAAGTGTTCCGCACACACACTTTTCATTCATCTGACATTTCATTACAAGTCGAAAGGGATGGCTTGATAAAACCAACAAGAAAAAAGAGACAGCTAGTGTTTGTCACTTGCGTGTGAATGTAAACAAACATTATTCTGACCACCAATGTTTTTATCTTTTTCTTACCTCCAAATATCAGAATATTAGGAAAAAATTAAATAAATTAGTAAATTGAGGCGTATTGCGTACTTACATATGGTATGAGATCCCTTCTGTTTTATGTACTTCGGTATCATAATTGGTATAATTTCTAAATGCACACGATGGCATTTTTTTTATTTCGTTTTTGATTCTACAAAGCCTATCGCTCTTCGCCATGCGTGACATAAACTAAAGACTAAAGGTCACAATTGTGACCTATTCGAGTCTTCACAATGCGCGCGCTCATAACATATCTGTTTATTTGTATATCATTGCTTGCAATAATAGTGCATTATGCACCAAGGGGATAAAGCAGTGTCTCACGTCACGGGCGGCACATTGAACCCTGAGCGTAGCAAGGGACCCTAGAGTTAACCCCAGAGCGAAGCGAGGGAATTATGTGAGGGAGTCCTGAGTGAATCGAGGGGTCAAGCTGCCCAAGACGAAGACAGACTTTATCCCAGAGGAGCATATTCTACTTTTCATATCTTCTGCGAGACAATAAAAAGCTGCTGTATGTATTTTGAATATAGTATAAGATGCTTATTGTAGATCTGAGCATTAAATAAATGCAACATAGGGTGATTGACTTTCTAGTTTCTGCTAAATGTTGGAAATAAACTGCTAAAGGTTGGATCCGACACAATCTTGACTCCTCCTTGTGTTGTTCTCCATTGAACAAAATCGTCATAGGATTTTTCGTATCTGTGTTTTGATTTTTCATCACTATCGCTCGACATTTTTGTCAACCTATTATTGCAATAAAATTTACTGAAAACCACAGCACTAAGAGTAAAATAATAATAAGGGAGCACAGCACCAAACATCGTCTTTTGTTTCACATTCTTTGAAATCGCGCCTTTTTCCTTTTTTTCGAGTACTGCCTATAGTGGCCAGTTCGAATTTTGAACAAAACTCTTTACAATGCCACATAATCTTACTTAGAGATTTTCATGAGTTTCCACACGAATTTGATTTCCAAATTCAAATCACTTTACTACCTTGGGAGTTTCATACAACTTTACCTCCCCTGGGGAGATGCTTTACTTTACGTTGAGATTGCATAATATGTAATTGGACATTCCTGAGCAGGTGGTGTGAAAATAATTTTATCTACACTCACAACGCAATGTTCAAAATATGAATTCATAAAATGTATATAAACACGTACTTCTTTTTCGTGGATTGGTTACATTAAAAAAAAACATTACAGTGCAACCTTTTATTTCAACTGTATGAGGAAGATAAAATATTGTATGCAACGGCATATAGTTAGGTATTGAAACACTCGTGTGATACTATTATCAAACGAGGTGAAGTCGAGTGTGATAAACCCACACTCGTGTTTTAATAAACCCTATTATGAGACCTTTGCATAAACTACTATAATAAATGGCTGTTATGCCTTTACAGAAATATAACCTATAAACGTGTTTTTGTTTCCAGCGCTTTATTTAGCAAACAGGTGCAAATAAAATGTATGTTTAATAACTCCCAGCAAAAATAATTTATTTAAAAACATTCTATTAACAAGGATATTATAAACAATTATCTCTCTAAACTAGCTTCTTTCGGTTCATGAAACTATGCTTAATATTCTTATCTCATTACTTATAGCAACTAAAGTAACATTGGTGGGCGTTAAATGCCACGGATACTTACCCAACTTTCGTGGACTAAGGTAAACCTACAGCTTTTATTACATAATGATTTTGGTGCATAATGTCATGGACCAAGCGATTAATATATGCACTATGTATAATGCCCGGGCATTATGAATCTTGTCAAGTCATATCGGGCAATGTAATGAATACTGATTTCAACCACATTGTTTGGTCATTATGTATATTGCTACGTAACGACTGGGCAATTCGATAATTATGGTTAATGAATTAAGCACCCCAAAACGGATAGGATAGGTTCGCAGGGGATCATCTCCTTCATGTTAGGTTACTTTAGACCCTGCAGACAGGAATAGGAGACTTTGTTGCTCAAATAGTAATCGTACTTACTTATTCTATATTAAAATCAATTTCAACATTATTATTAAAATCTATATAGCTGAAGAGTTTGATGATTGTTTGTTTGAACGCGCTAATCTCAGGCACTACTGGTTGACATTGAAAAAATATGTTTGTGTTAGATAGTTCATTTATCGAGAAAGGATATAGGCTATATAACATCACGCTACGACCAATAGGAGCGGAGCATAAATGAAAAATGTTGCAAAAACGGGGGAAAAATCTGAGAATGTAGGATAGGTAGGGTAGATGGATAGGTAAGTAGCCAGTTGACGGGAGCGAAGCCGCGTGGGACAGCTAGTGATATAATAAAACACATATTTTTATTATCCTGCCCAATAAGTGATGGGCATTATTCAGAAAGCCCGGTTAATTTAATTATTTCAATAGTTTTTATCATATTGTCCACTCATATTGGGCATTTTCCAAATTGCCCAGGTATTATGAATAATGCCGTATTGATCACTTGGTCGTTAACACTTATACAAGTCGTACTTTGCCTTTTCATAACTAGTGCGTTGCCCTGCTTATAAAAACGCCCTCTGCATTTCTAGGCTTCAGAGCAAACCGGAAGAGACAATTATACATGAAAAGAGTGAGAACACTCATTAATAAATATATGCAAACACAATATGTGATTGGTGCGTGACTTCGAACAGTGAGAGGACTACAAGATTAAGAATTAACGATCAGGCAACCCTGAAATAGTTAACCTCGAACGTCACGGCGTCACGCATAGGTAGGTACTAACAAATGCTTGAATAAAATATTCACTCAGCTGTTATTATAACGGACATCAATCAAGCTGTCGCCATCTATTTTCGACGAAAACTTAATTTCGTCGCCCGCCCATTATATCTGATATAGCAAAACGTTGGTACCCTAATGAGATATAATTATTTTAGGCATAGAAACAATACTGGCATGATTGAAAGGGTTCACGGATTTTTGATAAGCCTGGAGTGTAAATAAAAGACTTATTCCGTGACCTTATACTTTTGTTAGTTCGAACGAAAGATTGGTTTCATTGACCCCACCGAGTACACTTGCTTTATTCATTCATCAAATGCTTATGCTTAACAGGTAACAGCTGCAGGAAAAGCAGTTTTGGTAACAGGCTGTGACAACGTGCTGGGGAATGCTCTCGCTCGGCGTTTGGACGACCTCGGCTACCATGTCTTCGCTGGTTTCCAGAGTAAAGCTGGCAACATCGATGCAGATATGCTCAAAGAAGACTGCTCTGGAAGATTACACACTCTCCAACTTGACATTACATCTGAAACTCAGGTAAATCAATTATCTGCCTATGTACCTATATATAAATTGTCATCATTTATGAATATTTTGAATTAATGTAGGATAGTATTTATTTCGTAATACGAGTAACCAATTATATTATTATGATAGTTGGCTTCTATATATAATTTATAGGTACGCAACAAACTACAAACACGTCGTTAAAATGTAAGGAACTCTTAATAATCCTTAACTGTACGTAACCTATTCTTACTGGGAAAGAAAAGCTAGTAAACTCCCACACTAAGCAGTAAATTAAGGTGGATTCATTTTCATGGTTGTTAGTTAAATCCACAAATCCCACTTCATGTAAATAAGTATCATTAATATAATCTTGAATATCTCGGCAATATCTCCTTATATAATATCTATTGTAGCCTCATAGTCTAAGCTGCTAGTGTACAGGGTACATAGCTAAAGTCTTTGTAAATTAATTTTGTACGTGTACCGCTCCTAGCAAACCCCAATTTGGGGATGTAGGTAGCTCCTCGACTCTAAATTAATTCAGGTTGGCAACGAAAAAGAAAATGTTACAATCACGAGGTCGGAGCCGCCCACGTTTAACAACATTAAAAACGATGTACTGTTCTAATCGCGGTACAAATTCGCCTAAATTGTGCACAATCGTTAAAAGTTCCTTTTTCTTTCCGTTGTATCTTCCGCTCCGTCGACGCCTGATAACGCACGAGTTCTAAATACATTTACGATTCTCAGAACGTTCCTAACTTTTCATAAGATTAATTGCCCAAATTCTGGCGAGAAACAAACTTGTAATTTGCTATCGGTCGATTTTGTTTGCGCCTATGTGATAAAAGTTTTTCTTAATTTTGATTAACATAATGTACTAGTACCCTAATCGATAATATATAAGGTTCACGTGCATCAAATATAGGGTAGTTGACAGAAAATATCTATGTAGTCCGTCAGTTAGATAATCTAAAAATATTGGACCCGAATTTTACATTTGCCTCGTAAACAAAAAAATACGACGATACAGTGCGTTGAAATATCGTCACGGTGTGCTACACTTTATACTGACAAAGTGACGTCACATGCTCCACTCCTGAACTTTGATGCGCTTTATCTTTGTAATTTTTTTTAATTTATTGAAGCAAAAAATATGGGTCCAATAATATTTGAAAATCTCACTGACGGACTAAACAGAATTATCATTAATCTACCCATGAATCCCTATTTTAGTACCTTTTTACATTTTTAAACATTTCTGTCAACTTCAATCATTTGACAGAAATATAACGATGTTTAAATTTTTTTTGTTACATTTTACAGTTTCGTTTGGAGCATAACTTATTTATTGTTAAGTGGTACAATTGATTCAAAATTGACTATGTGGCTGACAGTAACTTTTTCATATATTACAGTACCTAGGTTCTGATCATAGAAATCTGATTTCTGACATAGGTAGATACATGTCCTGCTGAAAGTGCGTCTCTCGTTTGTAAAGTATTTTTAAAATTTAATCGTCCCTACATAAATCTTCTCATAAATCTTTTCAATAAATTGTAAAAATAAACTGTTGACGTGTCCCATTTTCACACAGCACCTATTTAGGAGCAAGCATGCGAAATCTAGCGTCAAATCCTCGTAACGCACCTACAACGTTTGGATAACATGAAACTGTTTTGTTTTAGATTCTGTCGGCTTCGTTGTACATCGTGGATCACCTGCCAGAGGGCGCGCAGGGGCTGTGGGCCATCGTCAACTGCGAGTCGTGGTGCGCGCTCGGCGAGCTAGAGTGGGTGCCGTTTTCCGTAATCAAGCGAGCCATGGACGTCAACTTGCTCGGTGAGTAGCTACGCGGTGCTACGCCACCCTACGAACTTGGTTGTTTGTGAAAATGTCACTAGATGGCGTTAGTAGTCTCTAAGTAGAAAGTAAAAAAGTAGGGTATCATTACAAACAATACTTCATTTATTTTTGAGAAAACTGGAATTAAACTTCTTCTTAAATAAGTAAAGGTACTTTTTTTTACACGGAATTGACTGCAATAAAATTTTCATGACGATTTTCCATTCAATTATAAATAGGAACTGAAGTGGGTGGAGTACTCCAGATTTCAATTCGATACTTTTATCGAAGCACTCCAACAATAGATTGTTTACTTAAGAAATTCTCGCATAAAAGAGCGTCTTATTTCAGTTTTGATGTAACACTCTCTAGAGTGTCTAAAACAAGATTAATATATATAAACTATTTTACTAGCAAACCAATTTGACTTTTGAAACGGAACCATAATTAAAAAGAATATTAACATCATAATGGAAAACTTAATATCGGAGAGGAAAAAGGAAGATTTAATTTCACAGAGCAAAAAACAACACGTTTCCTCGGGCGTTAATTAAGTCCAGGAATTTATTCTTAGCGGTGTGCTAATTAGCAAAGATGTCTGAGCATCTTCGGATTTCTAACGGTCTTTTACAAGTAATAATGTAAGGCAGGTGCCGACACAGATAAAATGTTATTAAGAGATAAAGATGGTTCTAAAAATACTCTTTGATTCATGCCACTCGAACACGACATTTATTTTTCGCACTGTCCGATTATGTCTATCTAAATTCGGTTGGTACGTTTTCTTGACAAATTATCCCAAGGTGATAATAATGTACAGTTACAAAGGTGATGACAGATCTGCAGTGTAGCAAACTTTATCTACACTCATAATGCAATATTCAAAATATTAATTCAAAAATATTGTATAAACACGTACTATATATTCCTGGATAGGTAAAATAAAAAATTAAAACCATTACAGTGCAACATTTTCCTTCGATTTTCAAACAACTGCATAATAATAGTACATTATGGTACAAGTGTGTAATGTTGGTGATTACCGCTGAGGTGCCATTGAGACCCGAGCCGTTAGGTGAGGGTCTTAAGAGAGCCTAGGACGGTAATCATCAATACACACGTGTATCATACGACGTTGTTCAACACACTTGTGAAGAAAATAAAACAAAAATCTCATTTTCAACAGTGAAAACGAGCTGTGACAAATTTTTCGCAATGGCGGGCAAAATAAATCAGTTTTCCTATGAGCGCGTATCTAACAATGGTGATCGGCCATAGACTAAAAATAATGATGCTTCTTTTTTTTGGCTTTTCGCGGATAGCGTTTTAGCCACGAATGGGGAATTTCAAGTTTTCTTTATAACAGAGAAAAACAAAAGTTATATTTGAGTGAAATTTTATTTATTAAACACGTACAAGTTGAAATTATCTATTTAAATACGAAGTTGCATAAAATGTGTTGCATTTGTATTATTGAGCACGATCTTTTTTGTATCGAAACTTTTTTAAGAACAAAGCAACTCAACCCATAAATTAAAAAAAAAACTCTTTATCTCACTTGTGAATAATAGCAATGAAAAAGTCACAGTTTGATTACAGGTGTCATTATGAGCCTAATTGCGATGAAATTAGAGCCACTTTATGTGCAAGTGAGTTGAAAAATAACTTTTTAATTTTTATAGCACTGTTTTACTTTTAATTTATTGGCGCTTAAGGGCATATTGACTTAATGTAGAAAGGTAGTGTCACTGTCTAGGGATGCGCGCGCTGCGCAATCATTCGCAATGAGAATCTAAATAGCCCGCCATACCACATATTTTTTCCGTTTCCACTTTTGTTTTATTTCAACTGTATGAGTGAAGATAAAATAGTGTATGCAACGGCATATAATCAGCTATTAAACACTCGCGTATTATTATTATCACATGAGGCAAAGGTGAATGTGATAAATCTATGCTCGTGTTTTAATAACCCCTATTAAATGACCATTGCATAAACTACTATTATTGTCTGGCTGTTAAATTAACCAATAACAACTTACTTATTGACCCCTTTAATGCTATTTACAGACTCAAATATCTAACCATGCAGTAAAGTTGTGCTGTATATCTACCATTATCACGTCCTGATCTCATTAATTACTGTCAGACGTAATCGAATATGTCTGAGGCCTAGTGTAGATATTCGTTGAAGATTAACAAACAAATAGACAAATGGATTAAACTTAGGCTATCTTTTATTCAGAATAAATGTACGGTCTCTGTGGGAGACCAAGTCACGAATGCCAGGATGGTATTGTACATCAAACTGGTGGCACAACTTTGTCACACTTTGAATTTCAAGATAGGGTGATCTTAAATGAAACAATCTCAGTTCAGGAACAGGCTCTAAGTTCGCCTTTGTTCAGAGAGTTTTACCTGTGCAAAAGTTTAAATAAATAAATAAGGCCTGTGTATTAGTATTTCTAGGGCTACCCATCTCAGTGTTCAGACACATCTGCCTTGTGTCTACTTCCTTGTTAGTTTCTAGGTCGTTAATATTTGTGTCGTGTTCCAGGCCCAGCCCGCCTGGTGCAGGTGATGCTGCCACTGGTGAGACGTGCACGTGGGCGCGTCGTGCTGGCCTCCTCCATCCTCACGCACGTGGCGGCCCCGGTGCGTGGCGTGCACGCGGCTTCGTTGGCTGCTCTCGACGCGCTGGCCGCCTGTCTCCGGCGCGAGCTCAAACCACGAGGCGTGGATTGCGTAAGTTTTTACACACATGTTGATAGCCAGGTTCTAAACCCAGATAGCCGAATAGACTAGCCTGAATCTTGGGATATAATGAGATCGACTGCCTAGTTTTTACCGAATTCTAAAAAAGTATATGTATATGTTTGTTTTTATGTTTGTCTACGCATTTCTCCGAAATTAGTAGTCGGATCGAGGTCGTTCTTTTTTATTGGGTTAAATATCTGTCAACGTAGGGAATAGCACAAGTTTCATCAAAATCGTTTGAGCAGTTGTCAAGATATGGAACATATAACCGAACTCCTTAACGACATAACAGCACAAATGTGTAAATTTAGTTATTATAGATATTTTATCTATCCTTTCGGTACCTTATTATGGAAGTTGCTCACATCTTAGTGATGGTGCACCAAAAAGAAAAATTGAAAAAAAAAAACACCAAAATTAAACCGACTTCCAAAGCAAAACACTAACTAAACACGTTATTTTTTGTGAAAAGATTTATTTTCTCTCCCTACTATTAGTGTGGACTAGTGAACTAGGTATTACTAAAATATTGGATTGCCGTTTCTGTCTAACGTTGAAGATAATTAGCTCTCAATGGTATCGCGCCTTTATCAAGTATTTATAGCCTTAATTTTAAAATTATAAACATATATGTCCAAGATATTTTTTATCCTTTTCTCATAAAATCCTAATGAAAAAGCAACAAGATTTAATCATTCAATCTTCTTGTTTTTCCGTGAACATCAAAGTAACCGGTAAAACATTTACATAAATAGAACCACATAGAGGCTTGTTTCCATGGAGATTGTTTCAATCATCTTTTGATTCATTCACGTCATCGTCTACCAGCCTTTTCCCGGCGGTCGGCTTCTCATCTAACCAGAAGCAGCTGGATAACAGTTTTTAACCGACTTCAAAAAGGAGGAGGTTCTTTATTCGACAGGTTCTTTTTTATTGAAACATTTTCAGTCCATGGCATTAAATCCGCCACTGTACGTTTGTGTGCATGAAGAACCAGAAGCAGCTGGATAACAGTTTTTAACCGACTTCAAAAAGGAGGAGGTTCTTTATTCGACAGGTTCTTTTTTATTGAAACATTTTCAGTCCATGGCATTAAATCCGCCACTGTACGTTTGTGTGCATGAAGTATTAAATATAAACCGGCCAAGTGCGATTCGGACTTGCGCACGTAGGGTTCCGTACCATTATTGCAAAAAACTGCAAAAAAATCACGTTTGTTGTATGGGAACCCCACTTAGATATTTATTTTATTCTGTTTTTAGTATTTTTTGTTATAGCGGCGATAGAAATACATCATCTGTAAAAATTTCAACTGTCTAGCTATCACGGTTCATGAGATACCTACAGCCTGGTGACAGACGGACACACAGACGGACCGTGGAGTCTTAGTAATAGGGTCCCGTTTTTACCCTCTTGCATGGAACCCTAAAAAGTAACAAGATTTAATCAGTCTTGTTGTTTAATTTACGTGATGTTTAATCATTCACGTCTTGGACAAAAAAGTTCGTCGGTATCTTGACTTGCACCGATGTCAACAACAACCCAGCTAACCAGTGTTAATGTGTGTGATCATGTTTGTTAAACTTAATGTTCGACAAACATTGAATTTGTCAAACAATACGAACTGCTAAAGTCGATGTTAAACAACAAAGCCTACCAAAATACATTTGACGCGCACTAGCACTACTTGTTAATCTGTTGTACCTCCGACGTCTACGAAACTCGGGTATAGTTGATACTTTGCTAACACTCTGAGAACTAATTGTGGCAGCGCCTAGTGTCTACTTATAAAACATACTGGATCGAGATTGTCCTCAAATCCCGTGCCTAGAATATAAAACTATCTGCTCAGAATGAGGTTTTGATTAATCACCAGGGGCACGGAGCAATCCCGCTTAAAAAATGTCGCCCAAGAAATTATTCTTTGTGCCGTTATAGTATTTTTGCTCGTGCTCTATTCAATCAATGTCTGACGGAGCAATTTATTATCTAGAAGCCTAGTTCTAATGCAAAATATCTTGAATACGTTTCTATGTCAAGAGGTCAGAATACAGGACTGCAACAAGGTCCTTTAATATTTCAGCTGTCTCACCGCACTGTCAGAAACGAGGTGGTATAATTTTAGATTAGTTGGTAGTTAGTTGGTAACCTACACTTAAATTAGCTTAGTGCTCGTTATCCTTTATGGTGCGAGTTGAACCTAATCAAACTGCTTTGCATTATTCATAGAGGCTTGAAGCGGTTTATGAAGTATATGTTCCTAAATATAAATTCAGTCTGTCCGATGACATATGAGTTCTGTATCCATTAGAGTGAGTTCTGAAAGTAATACGTAGGCGTCGACTGCAGCTGTGTTTCGTTTTGATTAGTCGGTGGGATGGCGACGAGTGTAAAAAAGTTAATTAAAAAATCAAAAAACCCGACTGCTTAAAAAGCGAACTTCATCAACTTTTTTTATTTATAACTTTTTTTAGAGTTAGGTACATTTAAACATAAATAATTATTATATATTTTTGGAATAACCTCATAAAACCCTTTATTTTGATACCCCACACGAAGCGTATGGAAAAAAAAAATTAGGGCCCCCACAATATGGCACTCAAAATCCGCCATTTTTCTATTTGCCAATTTTAATGTAGCCTGTGACACTCGCAGGGTTAAGACGAATAGATTGACGTAAGAATCATCAAAATCGGCCAACGCGTTTAGTCTCTAGAACGCCACATAGGAACAAATATATATACATAGACTGATAAACACATTACCGTCCTTCGGCAGTCGGATAAAAATAGCACTTCCATAAAAATTAAAGTAGCAATATTTTGTTTATTACTACTAACTTTAACAATGATTGTTTTGTCCAAGCTCTGTATTTTCTATAGTTGTTCATAAATCATCAACATATTTATTTGAACCTCAAAACCAAATCCTTTAAGATTGGCTATATTTTGTATTGCCTACCTATATTTCGTACCTATTGCTTATCTATTAGATTAGATAGTGTTAACATCCTTTTCCTTTGTGAAATCTCTCTCTATGTGGTCCTTGGACCTCGTTGCCTGGATTAGTGGTTGATTAATACAAATAGGATCACTCCATATTACCTACAAGAGATTAGTATCTGACATAGCTGGTGGACAGTGGGTGTATGACAGTAGCTACTATAACTATTTAGTCACCACTGACTTATGAGATTATTTTTAATGAATCCATTAGAAAATGTTTACAAGAAAAATGAGCATTGCTACGAGTATATCACTTTTTCTCCTAAATATCTATTTAATTTTGGCATCAGACAGTTCTCCTGTTAATACCTACACCTAAATAAAAACGCGAATGTTTGACGCACCAAATAAACTAGCTCTTGACGTCAAATGCAATATTTTTATTTCCACGATTACTGATTCACCGCTGGAGAGATATTTTAGAGATGTACTAGACTAGTACATGGCAAAGGTATGACGTTGCTATCCGACTTTTAGTTTTATTTCAGAACAGCAGCTTATAAATATCATTAAGACATATGGGATGATTTAATTCGGGAGTCAATTACCGCACACACCAACCCACACACTCCGTCAAGAGTGTGTGGGTTGTCAAACGAAATATCGCGTTAATTAATGTTCAGTGAGTAAATAATTGGTTTATCGGTATTTCATTTTCGAGTGAGCAAATATCAGAATCAATTTTATAATAGAATAAGTTTCCTTGTACTTAACTTATTTGAATTTGAAAGCCATTGTAGGTAAACAATGTTATTTAATAACAATTTCGTTATTGTAATCTTGATGTTCGCCGCATACAAAAGGCGTGTTGTTTCGCTCTTTTTTATATTAAATTTATTCCCAGCACATCGAAATGTCAGATATCGACGAATGATATGCCGCAGTTTATTCCAGATATTACCTTCACATTACGTAACCTCGCTTTCGCATGTACCTACCCACTACCCACGAGGTACATATTGAATGTAACCGCCACCGGAATGTCCGCAGTCGTAGATACAAACGAACCGTTATTGATCGGATGCCAATGTGGTAACAATTAAAACTCGACGCGTGTCCAATTGACACGCACGTACGGACATGCATACGTGTCCGAATATTGGATAAAACAAACCGTTAAAATTAACGTACCTATACGACCGAGACCGTAACTAACACTTTTATGCTAAAATCGTACTTCTGTCGTTAAAATCCAGAACACAGCCGTAACGCTACAAAACGTGGTTATTTTCATTTTGTCACAGAAGATTGAATGATTCATTCCCGAAGGTATCGCCTAAATTGACACCTGGCAAGTTTGTGACTTCTTCATCCTAAATGTTTAAGAACCGCATATTATTTATTTATTTATTTAGGAACACAAAGGATGTACACATTATATGTCAAACAATCAGTATTCAGGTATTTAGTTGGTGAACTCCTTCACTTACAGGAGACCAATTTCACAATTAATAGTTGCCGGGCATTGATAGATATATTTTTAATAAGTATATCAATGTTGCCAGGTAAGCAAACGAGGTTAATCCAAACGCACAGATAAAATAAAAAAACTGTTTGACTATAGATATTATTATATGTATCACTATCTACTCTTCTTTCCATTCCAAGCGTAAGCCGTAGGCCAAAGTTTCCATTAGTGCCACAGAATTTGCTCAAGTACGTTTGGTAAGCTTGTGTGTCGACACATCACCGCATAATGCTGATACAAACTTTTACACTGGCCCTATCACATAGATCGATTGATTCACAGATTGGATAGATTCTCATCATATAAGATTCCCCTAATTTCTTTGCCCGATTAGGAAAAAAACTCACAAATATTTACGCAAGCCTTAGTTGTTTGAAACTAATAGTAAGTTCATCGGTTGGCAGGTGGTGGTAGCAGCTGGTGAATACACCACCGGCAGCGCGTGGCTCTCCGAGGAGAAACTTCTGGAACAAGCGCGTGACATGTGGAAGAGACTGAGCGATGAACAGAAAGGCGCATACGGCGAAGACTACTTCGAAAACGCCCTGCGCAGCCTCGAGAAGTACACCAAAGGCGCTGTAAGTACCACAAACGTGACTACGCTTAATTTCTTCGTATTTATAGCTTTACTGTATGTCTGTATGGCGACGCCTCAATATTACATTCTTAAACTATAGGTATGTGTATGTGTAGGCTACCTACGCTACCACCTTTCTTTATTCCACTTTACGACCCACAAAATATTGATACCGTTCCTCATTTTCACCTCTATGGGTCAATTTACGTCCACAAAAGGTCGTGTAAGAATTTATAACAAGCTACCGTCCCATAATTTAAATATCAAGGCTGCTAAAACAGGTAACATAATGTTTTTAAATCAAACACTGAAATGTTGTAGACTTTGTAATAAATTTAAAAAAAATAAGATGGATAGCTTGAAAAATTAATTACGGCTGTACTTCATATACCAAGTTGATATTTCGACTTTAATACAAAGAATTTGCATAAGAATGTATGATAAATAAAAATATAATCATGTTTTGAATCACTTCGCTTGTTTTTGGGAACGCTGTGTGACCCTTCTCCTTCTACGAATAATAAAAAATAGGAATGCCTAAGCCGAACCGAGCCTTCGGCTTTATTCGGTACTTGAGGAAGGTAGGAACTCTTAAACGTGGGTGTCTTATTTGGATTCCGTACATCCGTACGTCCGATGCCGCACACATTCATTTTTCGGAAAACATTCGTTACTGGAGTTTCGCTCCTGAAACGTTTTTGAGAAAAAAAGTTAAGAGAATTTGGATTCTATAGACCTTTCTTAGAAAACATATATTGTAACATGTGTGAACCTTTGAGAATATTTTCCCACCTGGTTGATCTTCTACCAATTTTATTAACGTGTTATAGAAAATTAATAGTGAGCAGATGGTATTATCGTGTAGCTACTTAGGCCGAACAATCAACGATTCCGTAAATACGTAGGTTCACGTTAACAATATCAAAAGCTGAGAAATCAATACTTAGCCAAAACATCTTTCATAAACAAACTCCTTCGTGGAATCAATTTCCATCTCCTTCTCACTGTATAATTAATTCGTATCTACCAACCTAACGTTGGCCTTCACTAAGGTACCTACGAAAATATTATTCTTACCATTCTATTGCCGATGTTAACGTAACAAAATATGACATAATAATTGGTCTGAGCGTTCTCTCTCATCCACAGATTTAATTTTATATGAGAAATAACGAAAGTATCACTCACGAAAAGATCTATGTGAATAATGTTCTCTTTAAAATATATCAACCAACATTCGTCTAGCTACTGAACAACAACGAACAAAATCAGTGATTTGAGAATTACTTAGTAAGCCTACTTTGTAATTTTCACATCAGTGACTATCTTCTTTCATTGTTTACGCTTCATTAGCAGTTCGATCACATCGGAGGCCGCAGAATATATAAGCTAACTAATGAGAGTGTTCGTTCCGCAGGACGCCGACCTGACCGCCGTGACACGCGCGCTGAGTGACGGCGTGACACGCACCTTCCCCCTGGCGCGCTACACCCCCGTGTCCCCCCGGGAGAAGCTCAAGTCCTTGCTGGCTGAGCACATGCCCCGCTCGCTCTACGAAGGCCTCTACACCGATTAAACGTGAACCCTGCTCAACGTCTTACCAACTAATGAATACCTCGGTTTATGTTTCATTGATCCTGCAAACTACACCGCTTTTATTAAATCTATAGCAACAATTTTTAATTTACCCAGTAGATATAAAGGTCAAATGTGAAAAACAAAATATAACCAGCGGTGCTGTTCACCTACCATGAAAATACGAATTCACTTTCATCTCGACCTTTGTTCACGCACGAATTATTCGAAGCTTCTCATATTATTCGTTGTACAAATCTTACTGAAAAGTACGCTATTAATCGTATCATCAAACGATTGATATCACGCTTCAAAGGATCAACAAACTGCACTAAATATAGACGTGTATTTGAGGATCTGGCATCGTTGCTATCTCAATGCAATAAACAATTAGCATCTACATAATACGTGGGTAACGTAGTTGGCATGTGCCAAATGAAACTCTCGTGCAGAACACTCGACTTACGTAAGCGTATAAGTTGAAGGCGGTTTACTGATTCTGGCTCCAGACCACTTGAACACGTTTCTATAGACCATACCTACTCACCAAAAACTGTCCGCGTCGCTCGCTCGGGGACCTTAATAAATCAAGAATATTAACAATCCTGTAAGTATTAAAGTAACAAGTAAAATTTAAAAATTTAAAAAACCCCCGACACATTTATCTTGCGAAAACATCCCGATTCAAATTGTAAAACGCCCATAACTTTTGAACGGCTGAACCGTTTTTTTTTAAACATAGCTAAGAACACTCTCGACAAAATCACCTTTCCAACAAAAAAAACTAAATCAAAATCGGTTCATCCGTTGAGGCGCTATGATGCCACAGACAGACACACAGATACACAGATACACAGATACACAGATACACAGACACACAGATACACAGATACACAGATACACAGCAACACACCTCAAACTTATAACACCCCTCTTTTTCCGTCGGGGGTTAAAAAGCCTTTGTCTGTTATCTAAATGTCAGCCAATGTGACTGTTGGTGACATTTGACTAATTAACAAAAGATTCACTCGACCGTTCCATTATAATCACCGTTTTCATCTTTTGAGTAAATTAGATACCACTTCAAAAGTATCTAGAACCAGTTCTAGTCGCCAGTCAAATGAAATTGCTCGAGCTAGTGCTGCTCGTTTCATATCAAGTTACCTTTGTAAAAGTATAAGTTGTAATATAAAAGTCTACAAGAATGTCGTTGTATTTTGAGCCTTGATAAGTAGATAGTGAGTACCTATATGTTGGTACTCAGGTCAGCTTGACCCGATTATTTGTTGGCACTCGATCAATTCTGTCAGTCGCGTATGTTGCTGATCCATTTTCGCATTTAACGTGTGGTTTTCCATCATTCAGGCTAGGGTAATTATTGGATAGGTAAATTGGTCAACATATGCGTTATATAAACCATTTACTTGAGTAGCATCATAAGACATTCATTATATGAATTTGCAGCATGTGCAAGTATCTTGTAAGTTGTAAAACTTTATCCCACGACACGCTAAGTGTTTACGTGAAGCCCTAAAGATAAAGTGTTTAAACACTAAGTAAGTTAAATAATAAAAGTGGCCTCCACTCGCCCGGCCAAGGAAGTACGTTTATTTAACACTCTGAACGAAGATTCCTAAAATGCAAATCTGGTATCTCGAAATTTTGGTTTAAATAACGCGAAAAGTTAATCTATATTTGTTAATGTACAATAATGATATTATGTATATTCACAGTTGTAGATAAAATGTAAAATATTACTCGTCGTGTACAGTATTTTGAATAAATGTTCCCGTGTGTTATATCATCGTCATTAGCTCGCGTCATCAATTATAATGTTTAACTGGAGGCCGCCTCTCGTTGGCAACACATGATAGAGATTCCATTTTATCATTAATGTTTGCAATTATTTGCTTTATGTGTGTGTATTCGTATTATGTTAAAAATGCAGCCGGTTCGTGGAGCGCATGAATACATTATCGCCACCTGCTTGCTGCATTTTTGAAGTGCATTTAAGTGCGGCATACAGACATAATTCGTTACTATCTAGATTAATTTTAGTTCTATCGCGTGTGAGATAATTTTATATAATGTGTCTTTTTAATAAATAAAAAAGTAAATTGTTGTTTTATTTGCAATCTCACTAGTAGTGTGTACACATCCTACATTCTCTTCCTAGCAAAAATGTTCATTTTGTTTGTCTTGCTTTCACGTCTCAACAATTGGTTCAATTCAGTCATGAAATTAGGCTAATGGATAGTTCGTGACAAAGCTACTCAAGCGCCCGAATTACACGAGCAAAACAAAGTAAGTAGGTACATCTATAATGATTATATAGTGTGTAAAAAATACTACTTTTAAATCCACGAAGTAATGAAAAACTGCAAAAGGATTATCTCGGCCGGATGGTCAGGAAATACGCTACAGTGTGGTCATAAATCCGGCTACGTAGCAGATGCCTACGTATCCTACGTAGCATGACGCGCGCGTAGCACTCGCCGTAGTAATCTACGTAGCAGAGACAGAGACCCAATATTTGTATTGGACTGATACGAGCTTATATTGGCCACCTTTTGGTCCAAACACAATACCGGCTTTATGAATATCTAGAATTTAGTCACGGCTATTTCAAGATTTGTTCAATACCGTGGTCCATAAGGTGAGTTTGAAGCAGTATATTGGTTGAATACAATAGCAAAACTTTGAAAATTTATATGAAAATAATCCATATGCTAATCTAGCAAGAGATAAACCAATCAACGTTGTATTAAATTCTTGAGTCACATTTACATTTAAGAGCCAATTAGAGGTTTATTTTCATCTATTTCTGTACTAATTAGCAATGTTTACCAGCAGTAACGTTCGTAATTAAGTTTAAATGTATGCAAAGCTCATGTTTAAAGAGAAGCAAGCGGCGGAAACTCGGAGCGCCGCAGATTTTATGTCAAATTATACATTATTATTGTATGCTCCTAGAACACTGCATAAGACTGTATAGTAATGTTTCGGTTTCTCTAAACTCTAGCAATAAAATCGTATTCTATATTTATTTAAAACCTTGTAGCCTGCAGAAACAAATGGTTATTCACGATTAAAAGGTACATTACACGAGATTATGATACTATTATCATAAGCCCTCAGTGTGAGGAGGATCAGACATCTGTCTCCCAAGCGCAGTTCAGTATTTTCACGCCAACTAATATTTACAGCACCTTTAGTAACCTAGGCATAAATAGATAGCGTACAAAAAATCTTTTTAACAAAAAATACAAACCAGATTCTTTTTTGGTACCTATTGTTATCCGTGTTTCGACACCGACTTCGGAAAAGAAAGTTATTTTTCACTTTGTAGCTTTTTTTCGCAGCTGAAGCGAGCCACGATGAAGTATCGGGCCTCCCATACCGATACGATATCGCGGCTGACGGTTGGAGGCCGCGGCGGGAGAGGAGTGTCGGTGTAGCGTTGGCCGCTCTCCCTATTCCCTGCGGCTGAAAAATGGTAGGTGGCGGGGCCATTGACCTTGACCCGTCACAAGAGAACCAAGGGCGCCATACACGGGGTCGTCTGGCGCTCATGTGCTGGTTTGGTCCCTAGGGAGATCACGGCGTACAGTGTGTTCTGGTGCGCCGGTGATGGGGGGTACTCCCCAGAGGAGGGTCCGGTGACGGACAGTCGCGGCGGATTCGCGGTGAGTGCTAACGCATGCCCGTGTTCCCGCCATAAGCGTTCTGAAGGAAACCATGGAGTTTTACGTGTGTTAGAATCTTACATAACTGCACTATATCCCCGTGGTAGTGCAGTATGTATGAGCATTTCTCCACGCAAAAAAAATGAGTTTACATTAGTTGAAGAACGAAACAGATTCGAGACAGTCAAGACCAAACCTCGAAAAAGTAAAAATAATAATACAGCCTTAGTTTAATCAAGTGAATTTCTCTCCCAGGCAAGGGTACATTCAAGAAAATAGGAAAACTTTTGAATTATAGCCACATAACACGAAGTAGATACAATTTTGTCGAAGCTAGGCTAAAGTTCTCAAAAGCGCAGCATCGGCCAACTTATCGCGCCACCGACTCGTAGGTTCTCTGCTGACCCACTTTGCCATACTTTAATTTTTTTTTATTTTTTTTTTTTTATTATCAATAGGCTCGCGCTTGACCACTATCTCACCTGATGGAAAGCGATGATGTGGTCGACGGTGAAGCACGCTTGCCTAGAAAAAACCTATTCACTCTTGACTTAAAGACCCCTAGATTGTAGCTATCGGGAAACACAGACTCCGGCAGGGAATTCCACTCCTTAGCTGTACGCATAATAAAAGTGTCCCCAAAACGTTTTGTGCGTATGGGTGGGATGTCCACCATGTACTTAATAATTATTAAATCTTGTGTTCTGATTTAATAATTTAATTATTAAATCAGAACACAAGTAGGCTGTATCAGCGATATTTACCGTCAAATCTGTAGTGTACTTGACATGGGCATGCTCTGCATAATAAACAAGAAATCGGTTTTGTATTTACAGGGAAAATTTAATAGATCAGTTAGCACCTTAATCGGCCAGAACTTGGAAACTTCGTTAGCTGGCCACAAGAATGTTCAAGGACTAAAATATTTCACGATCCATCACACCTACCACTAAGATACTATGATACTATGGTATGATCCTTACCACTAAGGCACTGATCTTTAAACGAAAATGTTTCTGTGGTGAAATCAATAAATCAAACACCGAGTTGGTAGTTTCTACCTATTAAGGCTGAACAGAATGAGGTTAAGAAAATGATTCTAATAAACATCATTGGGTTAAAATAAAAGTATTCCTAATTTCACTAACCGACTTACCAAAAAGAAGGAGGTTCTATGTTCGACTTCATGTATGTTTTTTTTTGTGTTTTCCGATATCTCCGTCAATAGTGGACCGATTTTGAAATAGGTCTCATTTTAATTTGGTCAAGATCTGATGAAGAACTTCGGAGATATACAACAGAACACTTCATTAAATAAAGGGAAATCTCTCGGGATTGCTGCAATCGCATGTCTGTTTATTGTTTATACCATTTCATAACATAGAATCATGCCAGTACGCCCAAAGGGGTAAAAGAAAAAATAAAGTTTTTTTTTAGTTACGCAGATGTGTACAGATCACCTAGGTACACACTCATTTCACCGGTTATGTTCAGTATCATGATATTCGGGTAATCTATTCTTGCATTATAGGTACCTTACTAAACTACTTGCCAATAGGCAACCTAATAAGATAGGTACAACTAAAAAGTGAAAAATAAAACTGTGTACATTCGGTTTCTTTGGTAGGTTTCTTTTTCTTTCTTTTATTTTCTGCGTTATAGACACCGACTTCAAAAAATAAAGTTATTATTCACTTTGTAGTTTTCTTATTTGGAAGTCGGCAGTATTTTTAACCGACTTCAAAAAAAGGAGGAGGTTCTCAATTCGTCGGAATCTTTTTTTTTTTTTTATGTATGTTCCCCGATTGCTCAAAGACGCCTGGACCGATTTGAAAAAATCTTCTTTTGTTTTGAAGGGTATTATTATTATTATTACTTCCTAGTTGGTCCCATAGTCATCAGCTCAGGATCTGATGATGGGATCCTAGAGAAATCGAGGGAACTCCTCAAATATTATAGGTATACATATAGTGATTTTGGTATTTTCATCAACAATGCAATCATTTGCACTTAGAAAGTATAATTTGGTGAAGTGGAACTGATGAAGATGACCACAGATGGCCACTGGAACTCCTAAATGCTAAGTTTGTCACGGGTATAAAATATCTCGAATAGTTAACCGACTATGATGAAGCAAATACTTATAAATGAATGGCACTGATGAAAATGGTACCATTGAACTGTTCTGATGCTGAAGCCGGAAGGTAGGCACTGGAACTCTGAAATAAAACATTGTGTCCTAGTCGTGCTTGGGCTTATTGGAATCGTCATGAGATGTACTTTGGCCATAAATGATTATCATGTTAATTGGAGATGCCTACCAAAACTAAAAAGAGAAAAATAAAAACTTTTTAACAAAAAATCAAACCGACTTCCAGAACAAAAAACTACAAAGCAAAAAATAACTTTCTTTTCCGAAGTCGGTGTCGAAAAACTGCAAAAAATGGGTACAAAAGACACCGACTTCGGAAAAGAAAGTTATTTTTTTTGCTTTGTCGTTTTTTGTTCTGGAAGTCGGTTTGATTTTTTGTTATTATTATGACAATACTTGGTATTACACCGTATGACAGTTTGAAGGAGGAATGTCTTAATAAAAATCCACTAATACAATGAACTGTGACAAGATTCAGTTTCAGGATACAGTTGAATATAAATTATGTATGTACCTATAAAATGTCATTTCCTGTACTAGCAACTTACTCCGTAAGATTAAAGCCGCTGGCCGTTAGCCGTTTCCCACGGTCTGGTCGTTGCAGCGATCACAAAAGAAATACATTAATATGAACGATATTTCAATATAGCTCCTTTCAAATGTAAAGTATCTTCTAGACAAACTTTATTTCCATAAAACTTATGGGGTTAAGGCTGCCTTTTGTTGAAGAAGACTTTCCTGTTATGACCGAAAAATTTAAAGCTGGCTAATCGTTTAGACGGCAGCGGTGCTAGCGATCGATCAAAGTTAAGACGGCATAGTTGTAAAAGATTCAAAAACAACATTAAGCTAGATGACTTGTAATGTAGGTACGCTGATCACGGACTATAATTTAATATTTTCAATCAATCAATCAATCATTTATTTTGTAAAACATAGGTATGGTTACAGTTGGTATATTGTTAAAATATGTGCACTATGTTTTGCCAATATCTGGCGTAAAAAAATAACATAAGCAAGTAACAATAAATAAAATAATACAATTAAGGTGGCATGTCAATAGATTACATTAAAAAATAAATCAATTTAAAATATGTCAATTAGGTAAACAGGTCATTATAAATTTAGATAAATAAACACATTCATTCATAATCAATAAATAAAGTCATAAGTGTTTAATTGGCATGTCGGAATCGTCATACCTCTGTTTATCAGTAGTAAACTCAGTGATGGAGCAGTAACATAGTAACATCTATCTACAAGGAATTTAAACAAAGACCTCTTATATGATCCCAGGCACTCTTTATTTCTAATAGCTGCTGGTATACTGTTATATATTTTTGGAGCCATATCTAGCACACTTTTGCCGAGAAATGCGGTTTTATGAGAGGTAAACATGAATGGTATTCTGGAAAGGCGAGAGCGCAGTTTTTTTAATAAATGCAGGTTACAGCGAACAAATACTATTAATTTTCTCACCTAAACCTATCATCTGAGCAAGTGTAACAAAGATTAATGGGTAATGGGTAATAACCGAACGTTGCACGTCAGCCTATTTGGGAACTAGTCTAATAGCATTAACTACATTTTGTTAACGATACCAAAGTTTAAGAGCTTTCACTGTTTATTTATCTCAATTTACTTAATTCAGTTCGTATCGGTTTCCGATGCAATTGCTTTTGTGGTATCCAGGCACAAATTGTGCCACTCATGTGGCAGCCGTAATATGCCCGTGGGAACCTGGGGTCAGATGTGCGACCTCGACCTGAATACTGAGTTGCAAAGGTCATGTGAGCTGCAGCCAAAGGCTAGTTTCACACAAAAGATACTTGTAGCTTCAACTCGACGGCGTTTTACAAAATACGAAGTGAAGAGTTGACGTTTTAAGAAATTCATAAAAAGAATAAAAAAGAGAAATTCTGTTGTGTAAAGTCAAAAGAAACAAAACATTTAGAATCTTCTTGGAGTAGGGTGTACTTTGAAATATTTAATAAACACAGGATATTTATACCCTCGTGATCAAATAATTATTAAACAATTCAACACACTACAAGAGAAGCATGAAGCTGCTTTTTCTTGACGGCAAACTCGTGAAAGGTAACCCCTCATTTCCACTAGCTAAAGCGGTTGAGGACTCTCGGAACTTCCATTTTCAAGATCATGCGACTACAATCTTCAATTTGATATGTCAAGTACTTCGCACCTGACCTTTAATAAGGACACCACAAACAAGGTCCCTAAATGTCATTCTAGGGCGTCCTCTTCTAACTTCCATTCACATTTTGCTGTAGTCGTAAACTTTTCGTCCTTTTTCCGAAGATGGTCTGAAATGAAATGATATTATTATGGCAAACTCTTGGATTTTATACAGTTTGTCATTGTTAGTGAAATGTTTTGACTTCCCTCGAAAACCACAAGAGTCTTCATGAAATGACCACCGTATGTATACCTATCTACACAAGTAAGTGCGACTGAAAGCAGTTATTATCCAGAGTGTTTCCGTCATTCGTGTACGACGGTGTACGTCAAAGTTTCCAGTTTGTAATTACAACATCCGGACATCGCGGCTGTGATGCTCCGTTGATGCAGGTACCGTGTCACCGAGACTTTACATTACACCGCCGAGACCACCCACCACCCCACCTACCTGCAAATAGCTATACACTGTCATTGAAAAATATGGCTCCAGCGAAGTTCCAACCGTGTTGAATAAAATCTCTCTCACGTGGATTTACGTAGGTGCCTCACTACATTTTAATACCACTCTGAAATATTGAAAACAGCTTGTTTAATATGTTATTCATGGCTAATGTATGTCTACATTGTTATGCAAATAAGATCATTACATTCAAAACAATTTTCTTGTCCATAGACAGTGATAAAGGATAGTTTTGTTGATGGTGTGTAGACAGTAGACAGACGTAAACTCTGTAACGTTTTTAAGAACTCTTCAACTCGATCTGAAGATCGATTGGCGAGAATTTTTTAATGTAAATTGTAAGGATCACTCACCTAATATTTACGAGTGTAGCTTCGCCGGATGCTCCGTACATAAATTATCAACCTAACATTCCATTTGGAAAATTGAAATTCTAACGGTATCCCGGCATACAATTTTTAGAATGTTGCTAGGTGATAAATACTGTTCGAAGGATACAACTTGTGTTGTATGAACAGTTGTACAGAACCAACAATTAAATCTCGACCGATATCTGAAACATGGCAGTGGAGCCGCCGCCGCCGGCTGATTAACTTGAAGACGAATATAATTTTGTGGTTTGTTTCACTTTCTGTAGTCTGTAGGTGACGTAAATTAAATCTCAGTAACATTCATATGAATCCTACTTATATGATAACTAGCGACCCGCCCCGGCTTTGCACGGGTAGTAGAGCATAATTATGCCTACATGTTTTTCCTGTCGTAGGGTCCCGTCATTGGTGAGACTCGCCCTTGATTTTTATATCGCGCGCTTTTGTTTTTATTTTGCGATAACTCCTAAATATTCATTTAAATAATATGGTGTAAAGGAGTATCATAATGTGCATGAAATGCTCATTTAAGTTGATAAGGATTAATACTATATCCGTCTAAATAGCTTTCCAATTACCGCATTGTAAGTGACCATTTTTTTTAGAAGTTCTATTGGGTATAGTAAGCTGTCATTAAAAGAAAGACATAATATATATGCTATCGCGGACTTTTCTGCAGACCTGTAAATGAGGATCAATGCCACCATACATTGTTTTGTTATATCCCAAAGGGATTATTATTATTAGGCAGTGTTTTCGATGAAAGCTCCCAGGTGGCTTAAATTATCGTCATGTTTCAACCAATTTACATAAAACCCCTTTAACCTTTTACCTTTGTCTATTGGTGAAAACCGCATGAAAATCCGTTCAGTAGTTTTTCACTTCATCGCGAACAGACAGACAGACGCGGCGGGGGACTTTGTTTTATTATGTAGTCTTCGTATGGTTGGTTTGTAGGTATACCTACTGAGAACTAAATTCTTAATAAAATTATAATGTAGATTATTTAAGGTTTCATTTATTATTGCTGACAATTTGGCATATTCATGGTCCAACTTAGACTTCGACCTAAATGCAATAATAGCAAACTTTGGCAATTTGTTTTAATCTTATAAAATTCTTGAAAGTTGTAAAATTTTAGGTACGACATCTTTAAGTACTTACTATTTAGGTATCTGTCTACACACTGTACTGCGGTCTCGGGGCTATGTTTATTTAAGCATTGCAGATAGCCCACTTCTTGCTCTCTTTATTCGGAAATAAACTACAATAATTTTACTTTCCAAGACGAACATTTTATCACTTACAAAAGTGGTAACCACAAGACCCAAATCGACTACCTTCTCGTCAGACACAACAGCATATACAGCACGTCAAAGATTGCAAAGTGCTGCCAGGAGAAGACTTGGTCTCTCAGCACAGACTCCTGGTTATGACACAAGTAGTAAAAATACAGTGTACAAAAAGCAAAGAGCGTCCTCCTCCTAAAATAAAATGGCATATGCTAGATAAAAATGATTGTGCGAAGAAGTTTCGAGAGCGAGTCGTAGACAAAATGATATAGATGGGAGACATGGAAGATCGAAGTGTAAACGACAGTTGGAAGGAGATTGCTGGGTGTATTAGGTGTATGGCGGAGGATATTTTGGGAGAGACGAAAGGAAGGGGCACGACAGATAGGGATACTTGGTGGTGGTCAACATAAGTACAGAATGTTTGAAAGGAAAAGAAGAAAAAAATCAAGGAATGGCAAAGTGTAGAAAAGGAAAACGCTAGTTTGAATGTTGCAATAAAGGGTGAGTATGATACTACGAAGAAAAAAACTAAGAAAGCTGTGGCTATAGCGAGAGCAAAAGCACAGGACAAGCTATACGATGCGCTGGATAGTCCAGCAGGCTAAAAGCATCTATACCGGCTGGCTAGAGCTAGGGAGAAAAGGGCGAGAGATGTCTGTCAGATAAGATGTATAAAAGATGAGGCTGGAATGATTCTTTCCGATGATGAAAAAATTAAGGATAGGTGGAAGGAATGATATGTTAGAAAATAAACCTGGGAATGAGGGGTTAGTGAGAATGGTTAGTATGGAGGAAGTAAGAATAGCAGTAAATGGAATGAAGAATCAGTCCCGGATCTAAGGGAGGGCAAACCGGGGCAAGTGCCCCTGGAGGCAGTTTTATGGGCGCGCCAAATCCTTGAGACAAGAATTCGAAATATCGAACGTATGAAGCCTCTTTTCCTGCAATCTCATAGGTTTTTATCAAGTAATCGAATCTTAATATATGATGTTTGAAAAATAAAATTTTCTAGCATAAAACTAACTTTTTTAGCCATTGAAAACAAAACTGTCTATGCGACGGACTATGAGGAGCTAATAGATTATTTCGCAGAAAAGAAAGCACTCCGTGTAAATAGTCTTTCCTGATATTTTTTCTGTGTTTCTGTTTTATGTCACAAAAGAAAGTTATTAAATAATAAAAAGTTTAAATTTATTAAAGGATTATTATTTTAACAAATGGTCACAAAAATGCTACTCATTGGCAGTTTTAACAGTTTTTCTCAAAAACTGAAGGGACCCCTCCCTTCGGGAACTATCAAGGTTTTGCCCCGGTTCGAAAAAGTCGTAGATCCGGGGCTGAAGACTGGTAAGGCAGTTGGTCCGGACGGAATACCAGTAGAAGTGTGACAGATATTGCGCGTCGATGGATGGACGTGGTTAGCTTTATTCTTCAATAAGTTGTTACGGGAACAAGCCATACCTGATGAATGGTGCAATGGTTCACTAGTGCCCATCTTTAAAAACAAAGGTGATGTGCTCGAGTGCAACAACTATAGAGGAATAAAGCTAATGTCACATAGTATGAAACTTGGGTGAAAGTTATTGAATGGCGGCTGAGAGAAGTTTTTAATTTACCCATTAGATATTAAGGTCAAAAGTGAAAAACAAAATATAACCAGCGGTGCTGTTCACCTACCATGAAAATACGCATTCACTTTCATCTCGACCTTTGTTTACGCACGAATTATTTTTACAGGATTTAAATTCATGGCAGTTTCTTATATTATTCGTTGCACAAATCTTACTGAAAAGTACGATATTGATCGTATCATCAAACGATTGATATCACGCTTCAAAGGATCAACAAACTGCACTAAATATAGACGTGTATTTGAGGATCTGGCATCGTTGCTATCTCAGTGCAATAAACAATTAGCATCTACATAATACGTGGGTAACGTAGTTGGCGTGTGCCAAATGAAACTCTCATGCAGAACACTCGACTTACGTAAGCGTATAAGTTGAAGGCAGTTTACTGATTCTGGCTCCAGACCACTTGAACACGTTTCTATAGAGCACCTACTCACCAAAAACTGTCCGCGTCGCTCGCTCGGGGACTCTAATAAATCAAGAACATTAACAATCCTGTAAGTATTAAAGTAAAAAGCCTTTGTCTGTTATCTAAATGTCAGCCAATGTGACTGTTGGTGACATTTGACTAATTAACAAAAGATTCACTCGACCGTTCCATTATAATCACCCTTTTCATCTTTTGAGTAAATTAGATACCACTTCAAAAGTATCTAGATGCAGTTCTAATCACCAGTCAAATGAAATTGATCGAGCTAGTGCTGCTCGTTTCATATCAAGTTACCTTTGTAAAAGTATAAGTTGTTATATAAAAGTCTACAAGAATGTCGTTGTATTTTGAGCCTTGATAAGTAGATAGTGAGTACCTATATGTTAGTACTCAGGTAAGCTTGACCCGATTATTTGTTGGCACTCGATCAATTCTGTCAGTCGCGTATGTTGCTGATCCATTTTCGCATTTAACGTGTGGTTTTCAATCATTCAGGCTAGGGTAATTATTGGAAAGGTAAATTGGTCAACATATGCGTTATATAAACCATTTACTTGAGTAGCATCATAAGACATTCATTATATGAATTTGCAGCATGTGCAAGTATCTGGTAAGTTGCAAAACTTTATCCCACGACACGCTAAGTGTTTACGTGAAGCCCTAAAGATAAAGTGTTTAAACACTAAGTAAGTTAAATAATAAAAGTGGCCTCCACTCGCCCGGCCAAGGAAGTATGTTTATTTAACACTCTGAACGAAGATTCCTAAAATGCAAATCTGGTATCTCGAAATTTTGGTTTAAATAGCGCGAAAAGTTAATCTATATTTGTTAATGTACAATAATGATATTATGTATATTCACAGTTGTAGATAAAATGTAAAATATTACTCGTCGTGTACAGTATTTTGAATAAATGTTCCCGTGTGTTATATCATCGTCATTAGCTCGCGTCATCAATTATAATGTTTAACTGGAGGCCGCCTCTCGTTGGCAACACATGATAGAGATTCCATTTTATCATTAATGTTTGCAATTATTTGCTTTATGTGTGTGTATTCGTATTATGTTAAAAATGCAGCCGGTTCGCGGAGTGCATGAATACATTATCGCCACCTGCTTGCTGCATTTTTGAAGTGCATTTAAGTGCGGCATACAGACATAATTCGTTACTATCTAGATTAATTTTAGTTCTATCGCGTGTGAGATAATTTTATATAATGTGTCTTTTTAATAAATAAAAAAGTAAATTGTTGTTTTATTTGCAATCTCACTAGTAGTGTGTACACATCCTACATTCTCTTCCTAGCAAAAATGTTCATTTTGTTTGTCTTGCTTTCACGTCTCAACAATTGGTTCAATTCAGTCATGAAATTAGGCTAATGGATAGTTCGTGACAAAGCTACTCAAGCGCCCGAATTCCACGAGCAAAACAAAGTAAGTAGGTACATCTGTAATGATTATATAGTGTGTAAAAAATACTACTTTTAAATCCACGAAGTAATGAAAAACTGCAAAAGGATTATCTCGGCCGGATGGTCAGGAAATACGCTACAGTGTGGTCATAAATCCGCCTACGTAGCAGATGCCTACGTATACTACGTAGCATGACGCGCGCGTAGCACTCACCGTAGTAATCTACGTAGCAGAGACAGAGACCCAATATTCGTAATGGACTGATACGAGCTTATATTGGCCACCTTTTGGTCCAAACACAATACCGGCCTTATGAATACCAAGAACTTAGTCACGATTATTTCACGATTTGTTTAATACCGTGGTCGAGTTTGAAGCAGTATATTAGTTGAATACAATAGCAAACCTTGAAAAATTAATATAAAAAAAACCATAAGCAAATCTTGAAGGAGATAAACCAACACAACTTTGCATTAAATTCAGGCGTAGCATTGACATTTGATAGCCAATTAGAGGTTTATTTTCATCTATTTCTGTACTAATTAGCAATGTTTACCAGCAGTAACGTTCGTAATTAAGTTTAAATGTATGCAAAGCTCATGTTTAAAGAGAAGCAAGCGGCGGAAACTCGGAGCGCCGCGGCTTTTATGTCAAATTATACATTATTATTGTATGCTCCTAGAACACTGCATAAGACTGTATCAGTGTATAGTAATGTTTCGGTTTCTCTAAACTCTAGCAATAAAAGCGTGTTCTATATTTACTTAAAACCTTGTAGCCTGCAGAAACAAACGGATATTCACGAGTGGATGCCTTGAATGGTACATTACAGGAGATTATAATACTATTAGCATAAGCCCTCAGTGTGAGGAGGATCAGACATCTGTCTCCCAAGTGCAGTTCTGCCAATTCATTGTATCTAGTATTTTCTCGCCAACTAATATTTACAGCACCTGTAATAAATAACCTAGGCAAAACGAGATAGCGTACAAAAAAACTTTTTAACAAAAAAAAACATACCATATTTCTTTTTTGGCACCTATTGTTTTCCGTTTTTTACACCAACTTCGGAAAAGAAAGTTATTTTCACTTTGTAGTGTTTTTTTTGGAAGTCGGTTTGTTTTTTTGTTAAAAAGTTATTTTATTTATCTCTTTTTAGTTTTGATAGTTACCTCCAATTGCCATAAAAATATGTCACATATAGCCAAAGTACATCTCATGACGATTCCAATAAGCCCAAACACGACTAGGATACATTGTTTTATTTCGGAATGCCAGTGCCTACCTGCCGGCTTCATCATCAGATCAGTTCGATGGTACCATTTTCATCAGTACTATTTATTACTTACTATACGAGATATACCCACCCGTGGCATAAATAGCATTAAGGAATTCCATTGGCCATCTGTGGTCTTCTTCACCAGTTCCACTTCACCAAATGATACTTTAAGAGTGCAAATGATTGCATTGTTGATGAAAATGCCAAAATCGCTTTTTGTATGGCTATAATATTCGAGTTCTCTCGACTTCTCCAAGATCCCGTCATCAGATCCTGACTTTGGGACTAAATGGGCAGTATACCCTTTCAAACAAAAGAAGAATTTTCCAAATCGGTCCAGGCGTCTTTGAGTAATCGACGTACATACATAAACCAAACAAAATACCAATCGAATTGTTAACCTCCTCTGTTTTGGGAAGTCGGTTAAAAATAAAAGACCTTGTATAAATAAATAGGGACGTCAAAGGATGGCTTGCGTCACACTACCAGATAAGCATGGAGGCGTTCATATCCGAAAGTAAACTTGTCCTATTTAGACTGCCATTTTTCTTTTCAACCAATACTTATATCAAAAACGAAATACCAAGTTTACTTTCGTTCCCTCCCACCCCCACATTGTCAATGCGGGGGGGCTCTGTAGCCGTGGCTTGTTCGCCCACGGTGAAGCGAAGAGGAATCCGAGGAGGGGCCGCTCGTCAGGGCTTTTGTCGATAAGCCGACGAAGTAGGTTGCGGTGCCACCTGGGTGACATCGCAACTGAAGCGAGCCGCGATGTAGTATCGGGCCTCCCATACCCATATGATATCGCGGCTGACGGTTGGAGGCCATGGCGGGAGAGGAGTGTCGGTGTAGCGTTGGCCGCTTTCCCTATTCCCTGCGGCCGAAAAATGGTAGGTGGCGGGGCCATTGACCTTGACCCGTCACAAGAGGACCAAGGGCGCCGTACACGGGGTCGTGTGGCGCTCATGTGCTGGTTTGGTCCCTAGGGAGGTCACGGCGTACAGTGTATTCTGGTGCGCCGGTGACGGGGGCTACTCCCCAGAGGAGGGTCCGGTGATGGACAGTCGCAGCGGATTCGCGGTGAGTGCTAACGCATGCCCGTGTTCCCGCCATAAGCGGCCTGAAGGAAACCATCGAATTTAACGTGTGTTAGAATCCCACATAACTGCACTATATCCCCGTGGTAGTGCAGTATGCATGAGCGTTTCTCCACGCAAAAAAAAAAGAGTTTACATTAGTTGAAGAACGAAACAGATTCGAGACAGTCAAGACCAAACCTCGAAAAAGTTAAAATAATAATAAAGCCTTAATTTAATCAAGTGACTTTTTCTCCCAGGCAAGTGGTACATTCACGAAAATAGGAAAACTTTCGAATTAGCCACATAACACGAAGTAGATACAATTTACCTGAAGCTAGGCTGAAGTTCTCCAAAGCGCAGCATCGGCCAACTTATCGCGCCACCGACTCGTAGGTACTCTGCTGACCCACTTTACTATACTTTGATTATTTAATCAGAACACAAGTAAGCTGTATCAGCGATATTTACTGTCAATTCTGTAGTGTACTTGACATGGGCATGCTCTGCATAATTAACAAGAAATCGGTTTTGTATTTACAGGGAAAATTGAAAAGATCAGTTAGCACCTTAATCGGCCAGAACTTGGAAACTTCGTTAGCTGGCCACAAGAATGTTCAAGGACTAAAATATTTCACGATCCATCACACCTACCACTAAGATACTATGATACTATGGTATGATCCTTACCACTAAGGCACTGATCTTGAAAACGAAAATGTTTCTGTGGTGAAATCAATAAATCAAACACCGTGTTGGTAGTTTCTACCTATTAAGGCTGAACAGAATGAGGTTAAGAAAATGATTCTAATAAACATCATTGGGTTAAAATAAAAGTATTCCTAATTTCACTAACCGACTTACCAAAAAGGAGGAGGTTCTATGTTCGACTTCATGTATGTTTTTTTTTGTGTTTTCCGATATCTCCGTCAATAGTGGACCGATTTTGAAATAGGTCTCATTTTAATTTGGTGAAGATCTGATGAAGAACTTCGGAGATATACAACAGAACACTTCATTAAATAAAGGGAAATCTCTCGGGATTGCTGCAATCGCATGTCTGTTTATTGTTTATACCATTTCATAACATAGCATCATGCCAGTATGCCCAAAAAGGTAAAAGAAAAAAAGTAAAAAAAAAGTTTTTTTTTGTTACGCAGATGTGTACAGTTCACCTTGGTACACTCTCATTTCACCGGTTATGTTCAGTTTCATGATATTCTGGCATTAAAGGTACCTTACTAAACTACTTGCCAATAGGCAACTAAAAAGTGAAAAATAAAACTGTGTACATTCGGTTTCTTTGGTAGGTTTCTTTTTTCTTTCTTTTATTTTCTGCGTTATAGACACCGACTTCAAAAAATAAAGTTATTATTCACTTTGTAGTTTTCTTATTTGGAAGTCGGCAGTATTTTTATTATGACAATACTTGGTATTACACCGTATGACAGTTTGAAGGAGGAATGTCTTAATAAAAATCCACTAATACAATGAACTGTGACAAGATTCAGTTTCAGGATACAGTTGAATATAAATTATGTATGTACCTATAAAATGTCATTTCCTGTACTAGCAACTTACTCCGTAAGATTAAAGCCGCTGGCCGTTAGCCGTTTCCCACGGTCTGGTCGTTGCAGCGATCACAAAAGAAATACATTAATATGAACGATATTTCAATATAGCTCCTTTCAAATGTAAAGTATCTTCTAGACAAACTTTATTTCCATAAAACTTATGGGTATATCATTGTTAAGGCTGCCTTTTGTTGAAGAAGACTTTCCTGTTATGACCGAAAAATTTAAAGCTGGCTAATCGTTTAGACGGCAGCGGTGCTAGCGATCGATCAAAGTTAAGACGGCATAGTTGTAAAAGATTCAAAAACAACATTAAGCTAGATGACTTGTAATGTAGGTACGCTGATCACGGACTATAATTTAATATTTTCAATCAATCAATCAATCATTTATTTTGTAAAACATAGGTATGGTTACAGTTGGTATATTGTTAAAATATGTGCACTATGTTTTGCCAATATCTGGCGTAAAAAAATAACATAAGCAAGTAACAATAAATAAAATAATACAATTAAGGTGGCATGTCAATAGATTACATTAAAAAATAAATCAATTTAAAATATGTCAATTAGGTAAACAGGTCATTATAAATTTAGATAAATAAACACATTCATTCATAATCAATAAATAAAATCATAAGTGTTTAATTGGCATGTCGGAATCGTCATACCTCTGTTTATCAGTAGTAAACACAGTGATGGAGCAGTAACATAGTAACATCTATCTACAAGGAATTTAAACAAAGACCTCTTATATGATCCCAGGCACTCTTTATTTCTAATAGCTGCTGGTATACTGTTATATATTTTTGGAGCCATATCTAGCACACTTTTGCCGAGAAATGCGGTTTTATGAGAGGTAAACATGAATGGTATTCTGGAAAGGCGAGAGCGCAGTTTTTTTAATAAATGCAGGTTACAGCGAACAAATACTATTAATTTTCTCACCTAAACCTATCATCTGAGCAATTGTAACAAAGATTAATAGGTAATGGCCACCGAACGTTGCACGTCAACCTATTTGGGAACTAGTTTAAAATAGCTTTAACTACATTTTGTTCATCATCTGCCTAGCCTTTTCCCAACTATGTTGGGGTCGGCTTCCAGTCTAACCGGATTCAGCTGAGTACCAGTATTTTACAAGGAGCGACTGCCTATCTGACCTCCACAACCCAGCAACTGGGTAATACGGTACTCCTTGGCTAGACTGGTGTCAGATTTCAAGCTTCTGACTACTCGTAACGACTGTCAAAGATCTTCAAATGACAGCCGGGACCAACGGCTTAACGTGCTTTCCGAGGCACGGAGGAAACTCGGTATGTTGAAATGGTCACCCATCCACGGCCCGACCTCGTCAAGCGTTGCTTAACCTTAAGATCGACCCGTACGGCTGTTATTATTTTTTGTTACCGACGCCAAAGTTTAAGAGCTTTCACTGTTTATTTATATTAATCTCAATTTACTTAATTCAGTTCGTATCGGTTTCCGATGCAATTGCTTTTGTGGTATCCAGGCACAAATTGTGCCACTCATGTGGCAGCCGTAATGTGACCGTGGAAACCTGGGGTAAGATGTGCGACCTCGACCTGAATACTGAGTTGCAAAGGTCATGTTAGCTGCAGCCAAAGGCTAGTTTCACATAAAAGATACTTGTAACTTCAACTCGACGGTGATCAATTAATTATTAAATAATTCAACACACTACAAGAAAAGCATGAAGCTGCTTTTTCTTGACGGCAAACTTGTGAAAGGTAACCCCTCATTTCCACTAGCTAAAGCGGTTGAGGACTCTCGGAACTTCCATTTTCAAGATCATGCGACTACTATCTTCAATTTGATATGTCAAGTACTACGCACCTGACCTTTAATAAGGACACCACAAACAAGGTCCCTAAATGTCATTCTAGGGTGTCCTCTTCTAACTTCCATTCACATTTTGCTGTAGTCGTAAACTTTTCGTCCTTTTTCCGAAGAAGTTCTGAAATGAAATGATATTATTATGGAAAACTCTTGGATTTTATACAGTTTGTCATTGTTAGTGAAATGTTTGGACTGCCCTCGAAAACCACAAGAGTCTTCATGAAATGACCACCGTATGTATACCTATCCACACAAGTAAGTGCGACTGAAAGTAGTTATTATCCAGAGTGTTTGCGTCATACGTGTACGGCGGTGTACGTCAAAGTTTCCAGTTTGTAATTACAACATCCGGACATCGCGGCTGTGTTGCTCCGTTGACCACCACCCCACCTACTTGCAAATAGCTATTACACTGTCATTGAAAAACATGGCTCCAGAGAAGCTCCAACCGTGTTGAATAAAATCTCTCTCACGTGGATTTACGTAGGTGCCTACACTACATTTTAATACCACTCTGAAATATTGAAAACAGCTTGTTTAATATGTTGTTCGTAGCTAATGTTCTATATTGTTATGCAAATAAGATCATTACATTCAAAACAATATTCGTGTCCATAGACAGTGATAAAGGATAGTTTTGTTGATGATGTATAGACAGTAGACAGACGTAAACTCTGTTACGTTTTGAAGAACTCTTCAACTCGATCTGAAGATCGATTGGCGAGAATTTTTTAATGTAAATTTTAAGGATCACTCACCTAATATTTACGAGTGTAGCTTCGCCGGATGCTCCGTACATAAATTATCAACCAAACATTCCATTTGGAAAATTGAAATTCTAACGGTATTCCGGCATACAATTTTTAGAATGTTGCTCGGTTCGAAGGATACAACCTGTGTTGTATGAGCAGTTGTACAGAACTAACAATTAAATCTCGATCGATATCTGAAATATGGCAGTGGAACCGCTGCCGCCGGCTGATTAACTTGAAGATGAATATAATTTTGTGGTTCATTCATTCTCTATAGTCTGTAGGTGACGTAAATTAAATCTCAGTTACATTCATGATTGAATACCTACTTAAATCAAAACTAGCGATCCGCGCCGGCTTTACACGGGATAATTATGCTTACATGTTTTTTCTGTCGTAGACTCGTAGGGTCCCGTCATTGGTGACACTCGCCCTTGATATTTTTTCGCGCTTATATTTTTAATTTGCGGTAACTCCTACCTATGATATTCATTTAAATAATATGGTGTACAGTTTTATTATAATGCGCATGAATTGATAAGGATTAATACTGTTACGAGCTGGGGTTCAGGGATAAATTATTTAAACAGCAGACTTCAATTAATCACTGTTTATTACAAAAACACTTCTTAAACAATTCTATTACTTCGCACTATTTTCCGCTTTGATCGCTCTGTATCGCTTCTCAATCAAAACTGACTCACGACGAACCCGACCGCTCTTTATATAGCACGGAAGAAGTTTCTAGAACGTTCCATACTGTTCTAGATAATTCGAGAAACTTCCAGAACAATCGACTTTCGAACTCATTGTTCCCGAAGCGACTAGAAACTTTCAAAATGTTTGGCTCGAACCTTCTGGAAAATTCCATTCGACACGAGCTTTCGAGAACATTAGTTCCGCTATTCGATACTAGATGGCGCCACTAGTTACTACCTAGTTCTTCCTCTCGTTACTAGATGGCGTTGGCCTATCTTGTAACAATACTGTATCCGTCTAAATAACTTTACAATTACCGCATTGTACCTGACCATTTTTTTGAAGTTCGATTGGGTATTTGATAGCTTCATTAAAAGATAGACATAATATATTATGCCATCGCGGACTTTCCGCAGACATATAAAAGAGGAACAATGCCATCATACATTTGTTTTGTTATATCTCAAAGTGATTATTATTATTAGGCAGCCTTTACGATGAAAGCTCCCAGGTGGCTTAAATTTTTGTCATATCTCAACCAATTTACACAAAACCCTTTTTTAACCTTTTACCTTAGTCTATTGGTGAAAACTACATGAAAATCCGATCAATAGTTTTTGACTTTATCGCGAACAGACAGACAGACGCGGCGGGGGACTTTGTTTTATTATTTTATTATATAGTGATAGTCATATTTGAACATGCCAAACTTGTGTCTTCGTATGGTTGGTTTGTAGGTATACCTACTGAGAAATGAATTCTTAATAAAATTAGAATGTAGATTCTTCAAGGTTTAATTTATTATTGCTGACAATTTGGCATATTCATGGTCCAACTTAGACTTCGACGTAAATGCAATAATAGCAAACTTGGCAATTTGTTTCAATCTTATGAAATTCATGAAAGTAGTAAAATTGTAGGTAAACTAAAGAGTTAGGTACGACATCTTTAAGTACTTACTATTTAGGTACCTATCTACACACTGTACTGCGGTATCGTGGGCTATGTTTATTTAAGCAATGCAGATGCGTCATTTTGTTGCGAACTAGTACATCCCCACACTTTAATAATTCGGATGTTAAACCCACTTCTTGCTCTCTTTATTCGGAAATAAACTACAATAGTTTTATTTTCCAAGACGAACATCATAACACTTACAAAAGTGGTAACCACAAGACCCAAATCGACTACCTTCTCGTCAGACGCAACAGCATATACAGCACGTCAAAGATTGCAAAGTGCTGCCAGGAGAAGACTTGGTCTCTCAGCACAGACTCCAGGTTATGACACAAGCAGTGTACAAAAAGCAAAGAGCGTCCTCTTCCTAAAATAAAATGGCATAAGCTAGATAAGAATGATTGTGCGAAGAAGTTTCGAAAGCGAGTCGAAGACAAAATGATATAGATGGGACACATGGAAGATCGAAGTGTAAACGACAGCTGGAAGGAGATTGCTGGGTGTATTAGGTGTGTGGCGGAGGATATTTTGGGAGAGACGAAAGGAAGGGGCACGATAGATAGGGATACATGGTAGTGGTTAACAGAAGTACAGAATGTATGAATGGAAAAGAAGAAAAAAAAAAAGGAATGAACAGGAAAACATTAACATTATAAGCGGGATATTTACCATGTTAACGAACAAGATAGAGTGTAGACCGATTTGTCTCCTCATAAACACCCACCCGCAATAACTTCAGTTTATCCGTGATCATGGCGCTTGCAACAGCACCGAAATATCGGAAACTCGCTACAAACAGCAAACATGGTAAATATCCCGCTTATAATGTTCATGTTAGTGTTAGTGACCATGACAGTTTAAAAATTTATAAGGAAAACGCTAGTTTGAAAGTTGCAATAAAGGGTTAGTGTACGGTGAACCCGCACATTAGTACAATTAAGTAGGTTTTGCTGCGTTTGCACACGCGCGACCATTTTATATAGTTGTTACTAAGTAAAATAAATTAGTGATTTTTCTACACTCAACACGGGCGGTTTTATTATCATCCCCGGTTTCTATCTTTTTACCATAAGTGTGCAGACTATCGTCGTACATTTTTTTTGGTCCTTCGAGCCGGATCTGATATCACGCGTAGTAACAGTCCGTCGGGTATATATATCAAGGTGCGCGGGTGGTTCGGATTCAGAACCCCAGACTTGATAATATTCGTTGTTAATTTCGCGACAGTTCCGTAAAGTTCAATTATAAGTCCATTCAGTGAACGCGTAGTGAATCGTTCATAGAAGACATCAGTGAGACTCTGAGTGCCTTCATCCGAGTGCCAGCATCTGCAGATCGCTGTTGGTATTACATCTCATCGGTGACCAAGTAAGATTGTTCCTTTTGTTTAATCGTCATGGCAGTGTCAAGCGCTCGTCAGTCGGAAATATTAGAAGGACTTAATAGGATAAAGGTCAATTTCGGTAAGGATCCATTATCGAGAAAAACTCCGGATTATATCCAAAAAAGAATTGAGTCGTTGGATAACCTCTGGGGAGAATTCGAACAAAATCACCTGAAGCTCTCCGAGTTTCCAGACAAGGAACCACAATACTTCTCCTCAGACATATTTCATCAGGGTAAGATTCTCTACCAGTCTACCCGTAACCTGCTTACTGCGTTTGGCTCTGATGAGAAAGGAAGCCAAGCAAACACGGAAGCCAATGAACTGTTGGCTCAACAAAGAACCAACTTTAGGGCCTTCAACAGGTTGGTGAAGAGCATCAGCGTGAACGAAATATCGGAAAAATGGGAACTTGAAGACGAGCTTAGGGCTATACAAACCAAGTGGAACACTATTGACTCGTTGCATCTGCGTATCGATCATTTACTTCAAGGCGGTGACGTATTGTACGAAGATGAATTTAGCATGTTGGAGCGTAATTACAAAGACATCAAACGTTCACTTAATAAGAAAATATCGTCCATGGTACATGTACAGCAAGCTACGCCGAAGCTCGAAATTCCTACTTTTACGGGGAAATACACGCAGTGGCCAACGTTTTGTGACCTGTTTACAGAAGCTATTCTGCTCAAGTTCTCTTTACTTATCAAATAGAGATATTTTTAAATCAGCCTTCTATTTCCAAGCAAACCGCTTATGAACTGAAGCGGCTATATGACACCACCACGGAGTGTATCCACGCTATACACAACCTTGGTGTGGACACAAACACATGGGATCCGTTGTTAGTGCATCTTCTCAGTAAGAAACTGGACCAGGAGACGTACTGTGATTATAAGGGGGCGCGTACAACACCACGAGAACTACCATCCTTGTCAGAATTTATGACGTTCCTCGAAAACAAATTTATTGCTTTGTTAAACGGGAGTCAAGTTTGCAGAATACCAAACCTGTTAACCAGGGGAACCACTATAAAAAACAATATCAAGCGGCCGCTACTCAAGGACCTAACTGTCCGATTTGTAATACGCGTCACTTCATATTTACCTGTAGGAAATTCATGAAAATGACTCCAGAGGATCGTTTGACCTGGGTGACAAAGAGTCAATATTGTCAAAATTGCCTCAACTATCATCCAGACAATGATTGCACTAGTTCCAAACGTTGTAAAAGGTGTAACGCTAGCCACAACACCCTACTACACGACGTTTGTGTACCACAACACCAAACCACCGCAACCTTGAGCTCAACCGAGCAGCCTTCCTCGGCACAACATAACGTTAACCACGTCGCTGCTGACAATGAAGAAATCCTGCTAACTACGTTGCTGCTCACAGTTTTATCAAATAATGGTACATACGTTACGTTAAGGGCGCTTCTTGATCAGGGGTCTCAAATTTCACTGATTTCGGAAAATGCGACACAAATGTTAGGTTTACAACGGCGGCAATATCATGCCTCCATTTCAGGGGTAGGGCCGGTCTCTAAACAGAGCAAAGGCATTGTAACCCTATATTGTAAGTCTATCTACGGAGATTACACCTTGCAAACTCAGGCGTTAGTTGTGTCCAAGGTTATAAACAGTCTACCTAACTCATCATTTAGCAAACAGGCCTGGTCACACTTGAAACATCTTCAGTTAGCAGACCCGGAGTATAATGTATCTAGACCTATTGATCTTCTTCTGAATGCCAGTGTATATTCAGAAATCATATTAAGCGGCCTTATAAAGGGTCCAGCTCAGGCTCCGATAGCTCAACAAACCAAAATGGGTTGGATCTTATCAGGAAATGTCAAAAAATTCAATTGTCATGTCGCCATCAATAACCTTGAAGAGATAGCCAAGTTTTGGGAGTTGGAGGATATCCATGACTCATCATCATCAAACGTAACTATTGGTGATCAATTTTGTGAAGACTTCTACAAAAACACCACGACACGTTTAGAGAATGGAAAATATGTAGTTGGACTACCTATGATGCCAGGCTTCGAACAGCAACTCGGATCATCAAAGTTCAAGGCTATAGCGCAATTTAAACAATTAGAGTCTAAGCTTTCCAAAAATAAATCATTTTCAAGCCAATATAAACAATTTATAAACGAATACCAGGAATTAGGTCATATGCGACAAGTCGAAACAACCGCTGATCAGGCGTATTATCTACCGCATCATGGTGTATGGAAACTTGATTCGACAACTACGAAGCTGAGAGTGGTTTTCAATGCGTCATCCAAGACTACATCGGGTAACAGTCTAAACGATTTGATGTACAGTGGACCAAACTTGCAACAAGACTTGTTAGCACTGATAATAAATTGGAGGCAGTACCAATATGTAATCACTGCGGACATCGAAAAGATGTTCCGCCAGATATTAGTCAGGGAGCAAGATCAGACTCTGCAAGCAATAGTGTGGAGAGATCCAATGGATGATCAATTGAATCAGTATAACTTAACCACTGTAACGTACGGGACCAAGGCGGCGCCCTTCTTGGCTATGCGGACGCTGAAGCAACTTGCGACTGATGACGCTGAAAAATATCCCTTAGCAGCAGTAGCTGTGCAAAACTCCTTCTATATGGATGATCTGCTGAGTGGACACAACTCAGCTGATCAAGCCATGGAGCTACAACAGCAACTGATCAAAATGCTCCAGGGTGCTGGTATGAATTTGCGGAAATGGTCCAGCAACAAACCAGAACTCTTGCAACATTTGACAACTGAACAATTGAACAGTCCTTACGAATTCAAGGGCCTCGAATCCAGAAAGACTCTTGGATTAAAATGGAATCCATCATCTGATTCATTCTCGTTTCAAAGCAATATAATTCCTGATGATAAAGTCGCGTTTACAAAGCGTCAATTATTGTCAGAAATATCTAAGATTTTCGACCCACTTGGCTGGTTATCACCGCTTACAATCAGAGCGAAGCTACTGTTTCAACAAACGTGGTCCATGGAAACCAGCTGGGATCAAGAACTACCCGAGGTCATACAAGATAATTGGCCTAAACTAAAGGAAGACTTTAACTGCATCGATAAACTCCGCATACCAAGATTTTTAGGTAACACAGAAATAAACAGTCAATTACACGCATTTTGCGATGCTTCAGACAAAGCTTACGCTTGCGTTATTTACCTCATCACCAAGAACCATAAGGGCGAGTACACATCGACTATTGTTGCTGCAAAAACAAAGTTGGCACCAGTTGCAAAGAAAACATCTCTGCCCAGACTTGAACTCTGCGGTGCTCTACTTCTATCCCAACTAGTGAAGAAGGTCATTGATTCCTTACCAAAGGCACGTATGACTCTTCATGCGTGGACGGATTCAATGATAGTCTTGGGATGGCTACATGGAGATATATCCAGATGGAAATCATTTGTAGCTAACAGAGTGAAGCAGATAACCGACATAATACCGGCAGAACGCTGGTGTCATGTCAGCTCGGAGGAAAACGCAGCTGATTGTGCCACACGAGGAATAACATTTCTTCAGTTATTAAACCATTCCTTGTGGTGGGAAGGGCCGAAATGGCTAAAAGGTTACGAGGGAAAAGATGAAACTCACCTCATGTACCAGTCCCCCATCATAGAAATAAAAGCAGCTTGTGTGAACACAGCCTTAGAACAAAATAATGTAACATTCATCAGTGACCTACTGCAAAACTGTAGTTCATTGACTCGAATTGTGCGCATTATTTGCTGGGTTTCACGTTTCGCCAAGCGCATTCGCGACAAACATATTTCAACATACCATAGTTACCTATCGTCATCAGAAATAAATAACGCATATAATTTAATTATTAAAGAAGTGCAATCACTGGAATTTCATCAGGAATTGCAACATATTAAATGTAAACAACACGTGAGTTCGAAAAGCAAGATTTGCAGTTTAAACCCTTTTCTAGATGAAAACGGCCTATTAAGAGTTGGTGGACGGTTAAATCACGCCAGTATAAGCACATCAGCGAAGCACCCTATCATTCTGCCCAGCCACAGTCGACTTACTGATCTTGTTATTAGCCAGGCTCACATAACAACTTTACATGGTGGCCCCCGACTAACCCTTTCATACATAAGGGACAGGTACTGGATTATCAGCGGAATCAGGACGATAAAACGGCAATTAAGACTTTGTGTTAAGTGTCGTCGATTTAACAACGAAGTACAACAACAAATTATGGCGGATTTACCACGAGCCAGAGTTACGCCGTCAAGGCCATTTACGCATACTGGTGTCGACTTCACGGGCCACGTAGAACTGAAAGCCAATAAAGGGCGCGGGATCAAAACGACGAAGGGATATGTAGCAGTCTTTGTCTGCCTGTCAACGAAGGCCGTCCACCTGGAACTGGTATCTGATCTGAGTACGGCCGCTTTTCTAGCTGCATTTCGCCGGTTCTGCTCCCGGCGTGGATCACCAGGTCACATGTACAGTGACAACGGTACAAACTTCGTGGGAGCTAATCGACTCATGAAAAAGGAGTATAAGGAGATCATCCAGAACATCAACCCGGACTTCTTTAACAAAATCGGTGAGATGAACATCCACTGGCACTTCAATGCCCCTGCCTGGCCTAATGCAGGTGGGCTTTGGGAAGCCGCAGTGAAGAGCCTGAAATACCATTTGAAAAGAGTCATAGGTGATCAACGTCTTACGTATGAAGAGTTTTCAACGTTACTTTGTCAAATAGAGGCGTGTCTGAATTCCAGGCCACTATGTCAACTTACTGAAAACTCTGACGACGATTGCTTAACTCCAGGACATTTCCTCACTGGGACACCAATTGTGTCAAGACCTCAAACTGAACCGGAGTCTACATCGTTAACCACGCGGTGGCAACTCGTTCAAGCTTTAACCAAAAATATCTGGCAACGGTGGTCATCGGAATATCTTCAACAACTTCAAACGAGAACTAAATGGCAAAAACCACGAAGTAATCTTGAGGTCGATGACCTCGTCCTCATCCGGGAAGAGAACGTACCACCGGGTAAGTGGGCAATGGGTCGAGTAAAGCAGCTGCATCCAGGAAAGGATAGGTATGTGAGAGTTGTTACCGTCAAGACGAGTAACAATACCATACAGCGTCCAGTCAACAAGCTTGTATACTTACCCGTAAATGAGCAGAGACCCTCATCCGAATCCGCGGCACAGTGCGTGGATGAGTCCTCTCCACGATTACCAGCTGAACCTGATGCTAAAAGGCGTTCCCCGCGACTACGAAAACAGAAACCTTTACAAGTCTTTTTCATGTCCGCTTTACTAATGCTTTTGTTTGTATCACCCAGTGATCAGACTCAGCAACTCAAATTGACGCCATATAATGTTACGCAAATTTCGAGCAACCAAGGTCTTTACTTCGACAAGATGTCCAACCTCCAAGTTATCAAGGACGAATGGAAACTCATTGTGTTTTACAACATGTCCACGTTCTATCACGGAGTAACGAACGTAAAGAGCTACATAACGCACTTGAAATTCACCGCCGATTGCATGGGCTCGCAATACGATAGCGTCATCCTACAACTAGAACAGGAAGTAAAAGAACTTGAGCATTATCAAACACTCCTCGAAAAACCTAACGCAAGAAGGCAAAAACGTGGCTTGATAAATGGAGTGGGGTATCTGGCAAATACTATGTTTGGAGTATTGGATGACAGCTTTGCTCAACAATACAAACAGGATATAGAAAAGATGAGAATCATCTCCAAAAATTACTCAGGAATCAAACACTGGTCTTGGAATCAGAATACAACATTCTACGACGCAGCGAGGAGACAATGAACAACCAGTTCCATTTCATCAAGGAACATCTTCGAAACGCCACTGCTGAAATCAATCGGGTGCGTCTAGACAATAGGAAAGGTTTATATGTAACATCTACCGCCTTAGCCGCGAGTGTCATTCTGGCAAATCTAATGCGCATACAGCACACACTTATTGACACCGTGACAGACATCAGCCACGGTCGTATTGACCCTTACCTCCTGTCACCAGAACAACTGGCTCAACAGATCAATATCATCTCCGGGCAATTGCAGGGAAACTTAATGACCCCAATTGAGTCAACAAACCTATCTGACATGTACAAAATCATGAAGGCGTCAGCAACGTTATATGAAGGCTACCTTATCATAGAGATAAAGATTCCATTGGTGAGCAACGACATCTTCGAGTTAGACAGGATCGTACCTATCCCTCAGAAAAGGGGAACGAATCGCATCATTCGCACAGTCCCAAGCTCGCCATTTATTGCCTACAACATCCAAAAGGACCTCGCTCTCTTCTTATCAGATAGTGACCTGCAGGCTTGCATACATGTTCTAAGGAGCAAAAAATTATTGTGTACCTATGACAAACCTGTCTATAATCTAAAAATAAAACAATCGCTGTGTGATATTCAAGATGCAAGTGATATCAGAAACGTTTGTAAACAAGAAGTATCCACGTGCCACAATTATTGGGTCAAATTACATAATGTGAACTCCTGGTTTTATACCTGTTGTGAGTCATGTGAACTTCGTATTTCCTGTATTGCTGATACAACAACTACAGTCATTCAAGGCAGTGGTATCATTAACGTAGGTCAGGGATGCACATTGAAATCGGACGCTTATAGTATCCATGCGCACAACAACTTTCTACGTCACTTGAATATACAATCGAACATCGAAGTCCCAGAGGTGTCCATTCTAAACTCACTCATTAACACGACCTTGCCCATCGATTATGATTCTGCGGTAAACCACACCCACAGGTGGAATCAGCTGGAAGAGCAAATAAGAAACATTAAGGAACAATCTTCTACAGAGTTAACCGTTCACGACATTCATCACTATTCCGTCGCTTATATTGTCCTGGCCTTAGTTGTCATCTTAGGCGGGACCTGCATTTACCTCGTTACAAGAGGGAAGTGTCAGAACGCACTTGAAAAGCAGCAGCACGAGATGGTGGAAGTACGTGGGCAGCCGGACGAGCGCGCCCCTGGGGCGGAGGCGCGAGCCGAGCACGCAGGGCCGAACTCAACGGAGAGCGTGAGGGTAACTGTGCCAGTGCCAGTGTTCAGTGAGTTTAGTGATATAAGTAAATCTACCGAAAGTGTCGATAAGGGGACCTCACCCATGGTCCGTCAGTGAAAGTGAACTTGAGAAACCAGACAATTTAATGTTACAGACTTTACGACTTAGATTAGTTACATAGATATAAACCTAATGAAATCACCTTGTATCATCTTTCAACTGAAATATGTACCATTAATGTAAGTCATCAGTTTTCATGTGTTTAACTTGACCACTTATCATCTAGGATTAAACACGTCTCCTGTCTTCTCCTTTAGAGTTGGCAGTATGTACGGTGAACCCGCACATTAGTACAATTAAGTAGGTTTTGCTGCGTTTGCACACGCGCGACCATTTTATGTAGTTGTTACTAAGTAAAATAAATTAGTGATTTTTCTACACTCAACACGGGCGGTTTTATTATCATCCCCGGTTTCTATCTTTTTACCATAAGTGTGCAGACTATCGTCGTACAGTTAGTATGATACTGCAAAGAAAAAAACTAAGAAAGCTGTGGCTTTAGCGAGAGCAAAAGCACAGGACAAGCTATACGATGCGCTGGATAGTCCACAGGCTAAAAGCATCTGTACTGGTTTGCTAGAGCTAGGGAGAAAAGGGCGAGAGATGTCTGTCAGATAAGATGTATAAACGATGAGGCTGGAATGATTCTTTCTGATGATGAAAAAATTAAGGATAGGTGGAAGGAATACTTTGAGAAACTGATGAATGCGGAAAATAACTGGAGTTGTATGTTAGAAAATAAACCTGTGAATGAGGGGTTAGTGAGAATGGTTAGTATGGAGGAAGTAAGAATAGCAGTAAACGGAATGAAGAATGGTAAGGCAGTTGGTCCGGACGGAATACCAGTTGAAGTGTGGAAGATATTGCGCGTCGATGGATGGACGTGGTTAGCTTTATTCTTCAATAAGTTGTTACGGGAAGAAGCCATACCTGATGATTGGTGCCAATCTTTAAAAACAAAGGTGATGTGCTGGAGTGCAACAACTAGGTATAAAGGAATAAAACTAATGTCACATAATATGAAAGATTGGGAGAAACTTATTGAAAGGCGGATGAGAGAAGTTTTTAATTTACCCAGTAGATATAAAGGTCAAAAGTGTAAAACAAAATATAACCAGCGGTGCTATTCACCTACCATGAAAATACGAATTCACTTTCATCGCGACCTTTGTTCACGCACGAATTATTTTTATAGGCTTTAAATTCATGGCAGTTTCTTATATTATTCGTTGTACAAATCTTACTGAAAAGTACGATATTGATCGTATTTGATGAACTGCGATTGATATCACGCTCTAAAGGATCAACAAACTGCACTAAATATAGACGTGTATTTGAGGATCTGGCATCGTTGCTATCTCAATGCAATAAACAATTAGCATCTACATAATACGTGGGTAACGTAGTCGGCGTGTGCCAAATGAAACTCTCATGCAGAACACTCGACTTACGTAAGCGTATAAGTTGAAGGCAGTTTACTGATTCTGGCTCCAGACCACTTGAACACGTTTCTATAGAGTACCTACTCACCAAAAACTGTCCGCGTCGCTCGCTCGGGGACTCTAATAAATCAAGAACATTAACAATCCTGTAAGTATTAAAGTAAAAAGCCTTTGTCTGTTATCTAAATGTCAGCCAATGTGACTGTTGGTGACATTTGACTAATTAACAAAAGATTCACTCGACCGTTCCATTATAATCACCCTTTTCATCTTTTGAGTAAATTAGATACCACTTCAAAAGTATCTAGATCCAGTTCTAGTCGCCAGTCAAATGAAATTGATCGAGCTAGTGCTGCTCGTTTCATATCAAGTAACCTTTGTAAAAGTATAAGTTGTAATATAAAAGTCTACAAGAATGTCGTTGTATTTTGAGCCTTGATAAGTAGATAGTGAGTACCTATATGTTAGTACTCAGGTCAGCTTGACCCGATTATTTGTTGGCACTCGATTTATTCTGTCAGTCGGGTATGTTGCCGATCCATTTTCGCATTTAACGTGTGGTTTTCCATCATTCAGGCTAGGGTAATTATTGGATAGGTAAATTGGTCAAAATATGCGTTATATAAACCATTTACTTGATTAAGATCATAAGACATTCATTATTATGAACTTGCAGCTTGTGCAAGTATATTGTAAGTTGCAAAACTTTATCGCACGATACGCTAAGTGCTTACGTGAAGCCCTAAAGATAATGTGTTTAACCACTAAGTAAGTTAAATAATAAAAGTGGCCTCCACTCGCCCGGCCAAGGAAGTATGTTTATTTAACACTCTGAACGAAGATCCCTAAAATGCAAATCTGGTGTCTTGAAATTTTAGTTTAAATAACGCGAAAAGTTGATCAATACTTGTTAATGTACAATAATGATATTATGTATATTCACAGTTGTAGATAAAATGTAAAATATTACTCGTCGTGTTATTTTGAATAAATGTTCCCGTGTGTTATATCATCGTCATTAGCTCGCGTCATCAATTATAATGTTTAACTGGAGGTCTCCTCTCGTTCGCAACACATGATAGAGATTCCATTTTATCATTAATGTTTGCAATTACTTGCTTTATGTGTGTGTATTCGTATTATGTTAAAAATGCAGCCGGTACGTGGAGCGCATGAATACATTATCGCCACCTGCTTGCTGCACTTTTGAAGTGCATTTAAGTGCGGCATACAGACATAATTCGTTACTATCTAGATTAATTTTAGTTCTATCGCGTGTGAGATAATTTTATATAATGTGTCTTTTTAATAAATAAAAAAAGTAAATTGTTCTTTTATTTGCAATCTCACTAGTAGTGTGTACACATCTTACATTATCTTCCTAGCAAAAGTGTTCATTTTGTTTGTCTTGCTTTCACGTCTCAACAATCAATTCCGTCATGAAATTAGGCTAATGGATAGTTCGTGACAAAGCTACTCAAGCGCCCGAATTCCACGAGCAAAACAAAGTAAGTAGGTACATCTGTAATGATTATATAGTGTGTAAAAAATACTACTTTTAAATCCACGAAGTAATGAGAAACTGCAAAAGGATTATCTCGGCCGGATGGTCAGGGAATACGCTACAGTGTGGTCATAAATCCGGCTACGTTGCAGATGCCTACGTATCCTACGTAGCATGACGCGCGCGTAGCACTCTCCGTAGTAATCTACGTAGCAGAGACCCAATATTTGTATTGGACTGATACGAGCTTATATTGACCACCTTTTGGTCCAAACACAATACCGGCTTTATGAATATCTAGAATTTAGTCACGGCTATTTCAAGATTTGTTCAATACCGTGGTCCATAAGGTGAGTTTGAAGCAGTATATTGGTTGAATACAATAGCAAAACTTTGATAAAATTATATGAAAATAATCCATATGCTAATCTAGCAAGAGATAAACCAATCAACGTTGTATTAAATTCATGTGTCACATTTACATTTAATAGCCAATTAGAGGTTTATTTTCATATATTTCTGTACTAACTAGCAATGTTTACCAGCAGTAACGTTCGTAATTAAGTTTAAATGTGTGCAAAGCTCATGTTTAAAGAGAAGCAAGCGGCGGAAACTCGGAGCGCCGCGGCTTTTATGTCAAATTATAAATTATTATTGTATGCTCCTAGAACACTGCATAAGACTGTATCAGTGTATAGTAATGTTTCGGTTTCTCTAAACTCTAGCAATAAAATCGTATTCTATATTTACTTAAAACCTTGTAGCCTGCAGAAACAAACGGTTATTCACGAGTAAAAGGAACAAACATTACACGAGATTATAATACTATTATCATAAGCCCTCAGTGTGAGGAGGATCAGACATCTGTCTCCCAAGCGCAGTTCTGTCAATTCATTGTATCTAGTATTTTCTCGCCAACTAATATTTACAGCACCTTTAGTAACCTAGGCATAAATAGATAGCGTACAAAAAAACTTTTTAACAAAAAATACAACCCAGATTCTTTTTTGGTACCTATTGTTATCCGTGTTTCGACACCGACTTCGGAAAAGAAAGTTATTTTTCACTTTGTAGTGTTTTTTTTTGGAAGTCGGTTTTTTTTTTTGTTAAAAAGTTTTTTTATTTATCTCTTTTTAGTTTTGATAGTTACCTCCAATTGCCATAAAAATCACATATACCCAAAATACCTACATCTCATGACGATTCCAATAAGCCCAAACACGGCTAGGATACATTGTTTTATTTCGGAATGGGAGTGCCTACCTGCCGGCTTCATCATCAGATCAGTTCGATGGTACCATTTTCATTGGATACTATTTATTACTTACTATACAAGATATACCCGAGACCCGTGACATACTTAGCATTAAGGAATTCCATTGGCCATCTGTGGTCTTCTTCACCAGTTCCACTTCACCAAATGATACTTTATGTGTGCAAATGATTGCATTGTTGATGAAAATGCCAAAATCACTATATGTATGACTATAATATTCGAGGAGTTCTCTCGATTTCTCCAAGATCCCATTATCAGATCCTGACTATCGGACCAAATGGGAAGTATACCCTTTCAAACAAAATAAGAATTTCCCAAATCGGTCCAGGCGTCTTTGAGTAATCGGTGTACATACATAAAAAACAAAATACCAATCGAATTGAGAACCTCTTCTATTTTGGGAAGTCGGTTAAAAAGAATCGATCATGTATCATTAAATAGGGACGTCAAACGATGGCTAGCGTCACACTACCAGATAAGCGTGGGAGGCGTTCATATCCGAAAGTTAACTTTGCCTATTTAGACTGCCATTTTTCTTTTCAACCAATACTTCAATCAAAAACGAATTACCAAGTTTACTTTCGTTCCCTCCCCTCGGGTGGGATACCGCATTGTCGACGCGGGCTCTGTAGCCATGGCTTATTCACCCACGGTGAAGCGAAAAGGAATCCGTGGAGGGTCCGCTCGTCGGGGCTTTTGTCGATAAGCCGACGAAGTAGGTTGCTGTGCCACCTGGGTGACATCGCAATTGAAGAGAGCCGCGATGTAGTTTCGGGCCTCTCATACCCATACGATATCGCGGCTGACGGTTGGAGGCCGCGGCGGGAGAGGAGTGTTGGTGTAGCGTTGGCCGCTCTCTCTATTCCCTGCGGCCGAAAAATGGTAGGCCATTGACCTTGACCCGTCACAAGAGGACCAAGGGCGCCGTACACGGGGTCGTCTGGCGCTCATGTGCTGGTTTGGTCCCTAGGGAGGTCACGGCGTACAGTGTGTTCTGGTGCGCCGGTGATGGGGGGTACTCCCCAGAGGAGGGTCCGGTGACGGACAGTACGCGGCGGATTCGCGGTGAACGCCATAAGCGGCCTGAAGGAAACCATGAATTTTTACGTGTGTTAGAATCCCACATAACTGCACTATATCCCCGTGGTAGTGCAGTATGCATGAGCATTTCTCCACGCAAAAAAAAGAGTTTACATTAGTTAAAGAACGAAACAGATTCGAGACAGTCAAGATCAAACCTCGAAAAAGTAAAAATAATAATACGGCCTTAATTTAATCAAGTGAATTTCTGTCCCAGGCAAGTGTACATTCACGAAAATAGGAAAACTTTTGAATTAGCCACATAACACGAAGTAGATACAATTTTCCCGAAGCTAGGCTAAAGTTCTCGAAAGCGCAGCATCGGCCAACTTATGGCGCCACCGACTCGTAGGTACTCTATTGACCCACTTTGCTATACTTTAATTATTAAATCAGAACACAAGTAAGCTGTGTCAGCGATATTACCCGTCAATTCTGTAGTGTACTTGACATGGGCATGTTCTACATAATTTACAAGAAATCGGTTTTATAGTTACAGGGAAAATAGAAAAGATCAGTTAGCACCTTGGACAGATCTAATGCGGCAGAACTTGGGAACTTCGTTAGCTGGCCACAAGAATGTTCAAGGACTAAAATATTTCACGATCCTTATCACTAAGGGCCCGATCCTAAAGTTTCTGTGGCGAAATCAATCAATCAAACACCGCTCTGGTTGTTTCTACCTATTAAGGCTGTACAGAATTAGGTTAAAATAAATGCCTAGTTTTATTATGACCACTAGGTTCTGCCAGCGGCTTCGCCCGCGTGAAAAGTGTTTTCTTATCCCAAGGGTACATTATAACGGGATAAAAAGTATGCCTATGTGCCATACCTGGCTGTCTTCTATCTCTGTGCCAAATTTTATCCAGATCCGTCCAGCCGTATGAGCGTGAAGAAGTAACAAACATACAAACACACACATACACTTACAAACGTTCGTCTTTATAATATTAGTGTGATTTGATACTTGGTTTTACACCGTATATTATTTGGAAAGAGGAATGTCTTCTTATAATTAATCCACTAATACAATGAACAGTGACAAGATTCTGTTTCAAGATACAGTTTAAGATAAATTATTTAGGTACCTACATCAATGTACCTATAAAATGTCATTTCCTGTACTAGCAACTTACTCCGTAAGATTAAAGGCGCTGGCCGTTTCTCACGGCCTGGTTGTTCCAGTGATCACAAAAGAAATACATTAATATGAACGACATTTCAATATAGCTCCTTTCAAATGTAAAGTATCTTCTAGATAAAACTTTATTTCCATAAAAACTTATGGGTTTAACATTGTTGAAGCTGCCTGTTGTTGATGATGACTTTTCGGTTTTGACCGAAAAATTTAAAGCTCGTTTATCGTTTAGACGGTAACGATGCTAGCGATCTACCAAATTTGACGTCACGGCATAGTTGTAAAAGATTCAAAAACAACATTAAGCTAGATGACTTGTAATGTAGGTACGCTGATCTCGGACTATAATTTATAATTTTCAATAAATCATTTATTTTTTAAACATAGGTATGGTTACAGTTGGTATATTGTTAAAATATGTCCACTATGTTTTGCCAATATGTGGCGTACAAAATCAACATAAGCAAGTTCCAATAAATAAAAAATAAAATAAATCATTTTTCAACACACTTGCTCATAAAGTGGCTCTAATTTCACCGCAATTAGGCACATAATGACACCTGTTATCAAACTGTGACTTTTGCATTGCTATTATTCACAAGTGAGTTATAGAGTTTTTTTTAATTTTTTGGTTGAGTTGCTTTGTTCTTAAAAAAGTTTCGATACAAAAAAGATCGTGCTCAATAGTACAACTGCAACACATTTCATGCAACTTCGTATTTAAATAGATAATTTCGTATTTTAATAAATAAAACTTTTACTCAAATATAAATTTTGTTTTTGTCTGTAATCAAGAAAACTTGAAATTCCCCATTTTGTACGTGGCTAAAACGCTATCCGCGAAAAGCCAAAAAAAAGAAAACACATTATTTTTAGTCTATGGCCGATCGCCATTGTTAGATGCGCGCGCACATGGCGCGCACAGGAAAACTGATTAATTTAGCCCGCCATTGCGAAAAAAAATTCACAACTCGTTTTCACTGTTGGAAATGATTTATTAGTATTATTTTCTTCACAAGTGTGTTGAAAAACGTCTTATGATACACGTGTGTATTGATGATTACCGTCCTCGGCTCTCTTAAGACCCTCACCTAACGACTCGGGTCTCAATGGCGCCTCAGCGGTAATCACCAACATTACACACTTGTACCACCATGTACTATTAAAATATGTCAATTAGGTAAACAGGTCATTACAATTTTTGATAAATAAACACATTCATTCATAATCAATAAATAAAATCAGTGTTTAATTGTCAAGTCGGAATCGTCTTACCCCTGTTTATCAGTCAATTTAAACAAAGATCTCTTAAAAGATCCCAGGCACTCTTTATATATCTAATAGCTGCTGGTATACTGTTATGCTACTGTTATACTGGGGCCATACCTAGCACACTTTTGCCGAAAAATGCGGTTTTATGAGAGGTAACATGAATGATATTCTGGTAACGGCAAGAACGCAGTTTTTCAAATAAATGCAAGTTACAGCGAACAAACACTTATTAATTTTCTCTCCTAAACCTATCATCTGAGCAAGTGTAACAAAGATTAATGGGTAATGGCCACCGAACATTGCACGTCAACCTATTTCGGAACTAGTTTAATAGCATTAACTTCATTTTGTTAACGACGCCAAAGTTTAAGAGCTTTCACTGTTTATTTATCTCAATTAACTTAATTCAGTTCGTATCGATTTCCGATGCAATTGCTTTTGTGGTATCCAGGCACAAATTGTGTCACTCATGTGGCAGCCGTAATATGCCCGTGGGAACCTGGGGTCAGATGTGCGACCTCAACCTGAATACTGAGTTGCAAAGGTCATGTGAGCTGCAGCCAAAGGCTAGTTTCACACAAAAGATACTTGTAGCTTCAACTCGACGGCATTTTACAAAATACGAAGTGAATAGTTTACGTTTTATTAATTTCATAACAAGAACAAAAAAGAGAAAGTCTGTTGTGTAAAGTCAAAAGAAACCAAACGTTTAGAATCTGCCTGGAGTAGGGTGTACTTTGAAATATTTAATAAACACAGGATATTATACCCTCGTGATCAATTAATTATTAAACAATTCAACACACTACAAGAAAAGCATGAAGCTGATTTTTTTTGACGGCAAACTCGTGAAAGGTAACCCCTCATTTCCACTAGCTAAAGCGGTTGAGGACTCTCGGAACTTCCATTTTCAAGATCTTACGACTACTATCTTCAATTTGATATGTCAAGTACTACGCACCTGACCTTTAATAAGGACACCACAAACAAGGTCCCTAAATGTCATTCTAGGGCGTCCTCTTCTAACTTCCATTCACATTTTGCTGTAGTCGTAAACTTTTCGTCCTTTTTCCGAAGAAGTTCTGAAATGAAATGATATTATTATGGAAAACTCTTGGATTTTATACAGTTTGTCATTGTTAGTGAAATGTTTGGACTGCCCTCGAAAACCACAAGAGTCTTCATGAAATGACCACCGTATGTATACCTATCCACACAAGTAAGTGCGACTGAAAGTAGTTATTATCCAGAGTGTTTGCGTCGTACGTGTGCGGCGGTGTACGTCAAAGTTTCCAGTTTGTAATTACAACATCCGGACATCGCGGCTGTGATGCTCCGTTGATGCAGGTACCGTGTCACCGAGACTTTACATTACACCGCCGAGACCACCCACCACCCCACCTACCTGCAAATAGCTATACACTGTCATTGAAAAATATGGCTCCAGCGAAGTTCCGACCGTGTTCAATAAAATCTCTCTCACGTGGATTTATGTAAGTGCCTCACTACATTTTAATACCACTCTGAAATATTGAAAACAGCTTGTTTAATATGTTGTTCGTGGCTAATGTATGTCTACATTGTTATGCAAATAAGATCATTACATTCAAAACAATTTTCTTGTCCATAGACAGTGATAAAGGATAGTTTTGTTGATGGTGTGTAGACAGTAGACAGACGTAAACTCTGTTACGTTTTGAAGAAATCTTCAACTCGATCTGAAGATCGATTGGCGAGAATTTTTTAATGTAAATTGTAAGGATCACTCACCTAATATTTACGAGTGTAGCTTCGCCGGATGCTCCGTACATAAATTATCAACCTAACATTCCATTTGGAAAATTGAAATTCTAACGGTATTCCGGCATACAATTTTTAGAATGTTGCTAGGTGATAAATACTGTTCGAAGGATACAACTTGTGTTGTATGAACAGTTGTACAGAACCAACAATTAAATCTCGACCGATATCTGAAACATGGTAGTGGAGCCGCCGCCGCCGGCTGATTAACTTGAAGACGAATATAATTTTGTGGTTTGTTTCACTTTCTGTAGTCTGTAGGTGACGTAAATTAAATCTCAGTAACATTCATATGAATCCTACTTATATGATAACTAGCGACCCGCCCCGGCTTTGCACGGGTAGTAGAGCATAATTATGCCTACATGTTTTTTCTGTCGTAGGGTCCCGTCAATGGTGAGACTCGCCCTTGATTTTTTATATCGCGCGCTTTTGTTTTTATTTTGCGATAACTCCTAAATATTCATTTAAATAATATGGTGTAAAGGATTATCATAATGTGCATGAAATGCTCATTTAAGTTGATAAGGATTAATACTATATCCGTCTAAATAGCTTTCCAATTACCGCATCGTACGTGACCATTTTTTCCGTGGTTCTAAAGCGCGTAAGCTATCATTAAAATATAAACATAATATATATGACATCGCGGACTTTTCTGCAGACCTATAAATGAGGAACAATGCCACCGTACATTGTTTTGTTATATCTCAAAGGGATTATTATTATTAGGCAGCGTTTTCGATGAAAGCTCCCAGGTGGCTTAAATTTTCGTCATATTTCAACCAATTTACACAAAACCTTTTTTAACCTTTTACCTTTATCTATTGGTGAAAATCGCATGAAAATCCGTTCAGTAGTTTTTGACTTTATCGCGAACAGACGGACAGACGCGGCGGGGGAGTTTGTTTTATTATGTATTCTTCGTATGGTTGGTTTGTAGGTATACCTACTGAGAACTGAATTCTTAATAAAATTATAATGTAGATTATCCAAGGTTTCATTTATTATTGCTGAAAATTTGGCATATTCATGGTCCAACTTAGACTTCGACCTAAATGCAATAATAGCAAACTTTGGCAATTTGTTTCAATCTTATGAAATTCGTGAAAGTTGTAAAATTGTAGGTAATCTAAAGAGTTAAGTATGATATCTTTAAGTACTTACTAGTTAGGTACCTATCTACACACTGTACTGCGGTCTTCTGGGCTATGTTTATTTTAGCATTGCAGATGCGTCCTTTTGTTATGAACTAGTACATCGCCACACTTTAATAATGCAGATGGTAATACTATCCACTTGTTGCTCTCTTTATTCGGAAATAAACCACAACCATTTTACTTTCCAAGACGAACATTTTATCACTTACAAAAGTGGTAACCACAAGACCCAAATCGACTACCTTCTCGCCAGACGCATACAGCACGTCAATGATTGCAAAGTGCTGCCAGGAGAAGACTTGGTCTCTCAGCACAGACTCCTAGTTATGACACAAGTAGTACAAATACAGTGTACAAAAAGCAAAGACCGTCCTCCTCCTAAAATAAAATGCCTCCTAATATGCTAGATAAGAATGATTGTGCGAAGAAGTTTCGAGAGCGAGTTGTAGACAAAATGATATAGAGACATGGAAGATCGAATTGTAAACGACAGTTGGAAGGAGATTGCTGGGTGTATTAGGTGTTTGGCTAAGGATATTTTGGGAGAGACGAAAGGAAGATAAGGATTAGGAATAGGGATACATGGTAGTGGTCAACAGAAGTACAGAATGTGTGAAAGGAAAAGAAGAAGGAAATCAAGGAATGGCAAAGTGTAGAACAGGCAACCGCTAGTTTGAAAGTTGCAATAAAGGGTGAGTATGATACTGCGAGGAAAAAAACTAAGAAAGCTGTGGCAATAGCGAGAGCAAAAGCACAGGACAAGCTATACGATGCGCTGGATAGTCCAGCAGGCTAAAAGCATCTGTACCGGCTTGCTAGAGCTAGGGTGAAAAGGGCGAGAGATGTCTGTCAGATAAGATGTATACAAGATGAGGCTGAAATGATTCTTTCTGATGATGAAAAAATTAAGGATAGGTGGAAGGAATACTTTGAGAAACTGATGAATGAGGAAAATAACTGGAGTGGTATGTTAGACTATAAACCTGTAAATGAGGGGTTAGTGAGGATGGTTGGTATGGAGGAAGTAAGAATAGCAGTAAATGGAATCAAGAATGGAAAGGCAGTTGGTCCGGACGGAATACCAGTTGAAGTGTGGAAGATATTGCGCGTCGATGGATGGACGTGGTTAGCTTTATTCTTCAATAAGATGTTACGGGAACAAGCCATACATGTTGATTGGTGCCAATCTTTAAAAACAAAGGTGCTGTGCTAGAGTGCAACAACTACGTATAAAGGAATAAAACGAATGTCACATAGTATGAAAGATTGGGAGAAACTTATTGAAAGGCGGCTGAGAGAAGTTTTTTATTTACCCAATATATATAAAGGTCAAATGTGAAAAACAAAATATAAGCAGCGGTGCTGATACCATGAAAATACGAATTCACTTTCATATCGACCTTTGTTCACGCACGAATTATTTATACAGGATTTAAATTCATGGCAGTTTCTTATATTATTCATTGTACAAATCTTACTGAAAAGTACGCTATTGATCGTATCATCAAATGATTGATACCACGCTCTAAAGGATCAACAAACTGCACTAAATATAGACGTGTATTTGAGGATCTGGCATCGTTGCTATCTCAGTGCAATAAACAATTAGCATCTACATAATACGTGGGTAACGTAGTTGGCGTGTGCCAAATGAAACTCTCATGCAGAACACTCGACTTACGTAAGCGTATAAGTTGAAGGCGGTTTACTGATTCTGGCTCCAGACCACTTGAACACGTTTCTATAGACGATACTTACTCACCAAAAACTGTCCGCGTCGCTCACTCGGGGATTCTAATAAATCAAGAACATTAACAATCCTGTAAGTATTAAAGTAGAAGCCTTTGTCTGTTTTCTAAATGACAGCCAATGTGACTGTTGGTGACATTTGACTAATTAACAAAAGATTCACTCGACCGTTCCTTTATAATCACCGTTTTCATCTTTTGAGTAAATTAGATACCACTTCAAAAGTATCTAGATCCAGTTCTAGTCGCCAGTCAAATGAAATTGCTCGAGCTAGTGCTGCTCGTTTCATATCAAGTTACCTTTGTAAAAGTATAAGTTGTAATATAAAAGTCTACAAGAATGTCGTTGTATTTTGAGCCTTGATAAGTAGATAGTGAGTACCTATATGTTAGTACTCAGGTCAGCTTGACCCGATTATTTGTTGGTACTCGATCAATTCTGTCAGTCACGTATGTTGCTGATCCATTTTCGCATTTAACGTGTGGTTTTCCATCATTCAGGCTAGGATAATTATTGGATAGGTAAATTGGTCAACATATGCGTTATATAAACCATTTACTTGAGTAGCATCATAAGACATTCATTATATGAATTTGCAGCATGTGCAAGTATCTTGTAAGTTGCATAACTTTATCCCACGACACGCTAAGTGTTTACGTGAAGCCCTAAAGATAAAGTGTTTAAACACTAAGTAAGTTAAATAATAAAAGTGGCCTCCACTCGCCCGGCCAAGGAAGTATGTTTATTTAACACTCTGAACGAAGATTCCTAAAATGCAAATCTGGTATCTCGAAATTTTGGTTTAAATAGCGCGAAAAGTTAATCTATATTTGTTAATGTACAATAATGATATTATGTATATTTATTTATTTATTTATTTAAACTTCATGTACAATGGTGATACATAGGCGGACTTAATGCAGCAAGGCATTCTCTACCAGTCAACCTTTGGGTTAAAAAGGACAAACAGGTGGTAGGAGTACAAAATAAAAATGAACAATAATTAAAGTCGGATATTAATAAACTATCTAACAAATAAAATACATAAATATCACAGTATCATATTCACAGTTGTAGATAAAATGTAAAATATTACTCGTCGTGTACAGTATTTTGAATAAATGTTCCCGTGTGTTATATCATCGTCATTAGCTCGCGTCATCAATTATAATGTTTAACTGGAGGCCGCCTCTCGTTGGCAACACATGATAGAGATTCCATTTTATCATTAATGTTTGCAATTATTTGCTTTATGTGTGTGTATTCGTATTATGTTAAAAATGCAGCCGGTTCGCGGAGTGCATGAATACATTATCGCCACCTGCTTGCTGCATTTTTGAAGTGCATTTAAGTGCGGCATACAGACATAATTCGTTACTATCTAGATTAATTTTAGTTCTATCGCGTGTGAGATAATTTTATATAATGTGTCTTTTTAATAAATAAAAAAGTAAATTGTTGTTTTATCTTACATTCTCTTCCTAGCAAAAGTGTTCATTTTGTTTGTCTTGCTTTCACGTCGCAACAATCGATTCAGTCATGAAATTAGGCTAATGGATAGTTCGTGACAAAGCTACTCAAGCGCCCGAATTCCACGAGCAAAACAAAGTAAGTAGGTACATCTATAATGATTATATAGTGTGTAAAAAATACTACTTTTAAATCCACGAAGTAATGAAAAACTGCAAAAGGATTATCTCGGCCGGATGGTCAGGAAATACGCTACAGTGTGGTCATAAATCCGGCTACGTTGCAGATGCCTACGTATCCTACGTAGCATGACGCGCGCGTAGCACTCGCCGTAGTAATCTACGTAGCAGAGACAGAGACCCAATATTTGTATTGGACTGATACGAGCTTATATTGGCCACCTTTTGGTCCAAACACAATACCGGCTTTATGAATACCTAGAACTTAGTCACGGCTATTTCACAATTTCTTCAATACCGTGGTCGATAAGGTGAGTTTGAAGCAGTATATTGGTTGAATACAATAGCAAAACTTTGAAAAAAATATATGAAAATAATCCATAAGCTTATCTAGAAAGAGATAAACCAATCAACGTTGTATTAAATTCATGTGTCACATTTACATTTAATAGCCAATTAGAGGTTTATTTTCATCTATTTCTGTACTAATTAGCAATGTTTACCAGCAGTAACGTTCGTAATTAAGTTTAAATGTATGCAAAGCTCATGTTTAAAGAGAAGCAAGCGGCGGAAACTCGGAGCGCCGCGGCTTTTATGTCAAATTATAAATTATTATTGTATGCTCCTAGAACACTGCATAAGACTGTATCAGTGTATAGTAATGTTTCGGTTTCTCTAAACTCTAGCAATAAAATCGTGTTCTATATTTACTTAAAACCTTGTAGCCTCCAGATACAAATGGTTATTCACGAGTAAATGGTACATTACACGAGATTATAATACTATTATCATAAGCCCTCAGTTTGAGGAGGATCAGACATCTGTCTCCCAAGCGCAGTTCAGTATTTTAACGCCAACTAATATTTACAGCACCTTTAGTAACCTAGGCATAAATAGATAGCGTACAAAAAAACTTTTTAACAAAAAATACAAACCGGATTCTTTTTTGGTACCTATTGTTATCCGTGTTTCGACACCGACTTCGGAAAAGAAAGTTATTTTTCACTTTGTAGTGTTTTTTTTTGGAAGTCGGTTTTTTTTTTTGTTAAAAAGTTTTTTTGTTTATCTCTTTTTAGTTTTGATAGTTACCTCCAATTGCCATAAAAATCACATATACCCAAAATACCTACATCTCATGACGATTCCAATAAGCCCAAACACGGCTAGGATACATTGTTTTATTTCGGAATGCCAGTGCCTACCTGCCGGCTTCATCATCAGATCAGTTCGATGGTACCATTTTCATTGGATACTATTTATTACTTACTATACAAGCTATACCCGAGACCCGTGACATACTTAGCATTAAGGAATTCCATTGGCCATCTGTGGTCTTCTTCACCAGTTCCACTTCACCAAATGATACTTTATGTGTGCAAATGATTGCATTGTTGATGAAAATGCCAAAATCACTATATGTATGACTATAATATTCGAGGAGTTCTCTCGATTTCTCCAAGATCCCATTATCAGATCCTGACTATCGGACCAAATGGGAAGTATACCCTTTCAAACAAAATAAGAATTTCCCAAATCGGTCCAGGCGTCTTTGAGTAATCGGTGTACATACATAAAAAACAAAATACCAATCGAATTGAGAACCTCTTCTATTTTGGGAAGTCGGTTAAAAAGAATCGATCATGTATCATTAAATAGGGACGTCAAACGATGGCTAGCGTCACACTACCAGATAAGCGTGGGAGGCGTTCATATCCGAAAGTAAACTTTGCCTATTTAGACTGCCATTTTTCTTTTCAACCAATACTTCAATCAAAAACGAATTACCAAGTTTACTTTCGTTCCCTCCCCTCGGGTGGGATACCGCATTGTCGACGCGGGCTCTGTAGCCGTGGCTTATTCACCCACGGTGAAGCGAGGAGGAATCCGTGGAGGGTCCGCTCGTCGGGGCTTTTGTCCATAAGCCGACGAAGTAGGTTGCTGTGCCACCTGGGTGACATCGCAATTGAAGAGAGCCGCGATGTAGTTTCGGGCCTCTCATACCCATACGATATCGCGGCTGACGGTTGGAGGCCGCGGCGGGAGAGGAGTGTTGGTGTAGCGTTGGCCGCTCTCCCTATTCCCTGCGGCCGAAAAATGGTAGGTGGCGGGGCCATTGACCTTGACCCGACAAGGGCGCCGTACACGGGGTCGTCTGGCGCTCATGTGCTGGTTTGGTCCCTAGGGAGGTCACGGCGTACAGTGTGTTCTGGTGCGCCGGTGATGGGGGGTACTCCCCAGAGGAGGGTCCGGTGACGGACAGTTCGCGGCGGATTCGCGGTGAATGCTAACGCATGCCCGTGTTCCCGCCATAAGCGGCCTGAAGGAAACAATGAATTTTTACGTGTGTTAGAATCCCACATAACTGCACTATAATCCCGTGGTAGTGCAGTATGCATGAGCATTTCTCCACGCAAAAAAAACAAAGTTTACATTAGTTGAAGAACGAAACAGATTCGAGACAGTCAAGATCAAACCTCGAAAAAGTAAAAATAATAATACAGCCTTAATTTAATCAAGTGAATTTCTGTCCCAGGCAAGTGTACATTCACGAAAATAGGAAAACTTTTGAATTAGCCACATAACACGAAGTAGATACAATTTTCCCGAAGCTAGGCTAAAGTTCTCGAAAGCGCAGCATCGGCCAACTTATCGCGCCACCGACTCGTAGGTACTCTATTGACCCACTTTGCTATACTTTAATTATTAAATCAGAACACAAGTAAGCTGTGTCAGCGATATTACCCGTCAATTCTGTAGTGTACTTGACATGGGCATGCTCTACATAATTTACAAGAAATCGGTTTTATAGTTACAGGGAAAATAGAAAAGATCAGTTAGCACCTTGGACAGATCTAATGCGGCAGAACTTGGGAACTTCGTTAGCTGGCCACAAGAATGTTCAAGGACTAAAATATTTCACGATCCTTATCACTAAGGGCCCGATCCTAAAGTTTCTGTGGCGAAATCAATCAATCAAACACCGCTCTGGTTGTTTCTACCTATTAAGGCTGTACAGAATTAGGTTAAAATAAATTCCTAGTTTTATTATGACCACTAGGTTCTGCCAGCGGCTTCGCCCGCGTGAAAAGTGTTTTCTTATCCCAAGGGTACATTATAACGGGATAAAAAGTATACCTATGTGCCATACCTGGCTGTCTTCTATCTCTGTGCCAAATTTTATCCAGATCCGTCCAGCCGTATGAGCGTGAAGAAGTAACAAACATACAAACACACACATACACTTACAAACGTTCGCCTTTATAATATTAGTGTGATTTGATACTTGGTTTTACACCGTATATTATTTGGAAAGAGGAATGTCTTCTTATAATTAATCCACTAATACAATGAACAGTGACAAGATTCTGTTTCAAGATACTGTTTAAGATAAATTATTTAGGTACCTACGTCAAAGTAGTTTAAAAAAAAAAGAAATGTACCTATAAAATGTCATTTCCTGTACTAGCAACTTACTCCGTAAGATTAAAGCCGCTGGCCGTTTCTCACGGCCTGGTTGTTCCAGCGATCACAAAAGAAATACATTAATATGAACGACATTTCAATATAGCTCCTTTCAAATGTAAAGTATCTTCTAGATAAAACTTTATTTCCATAAAAACTTATGGGTATATCATTGTTAAAGCTGCCTCTTGTTGAAGATGACTTTTCGGTTTTGACCGAAAAATTTAAAGCTCGTTTATCGTTTAGACGGTAACGATGCTAGCGATCGACCAAATTTGACGTCACGGCATAGTTGTAAAAGATTCAAAAACAACATTAAGCTAGATGACTTGTAATGTAGGTACGCTGATCTCGGACTATAATTTATAATTTTCAATAAATCATTTATTTTTTAAACATAGGTATGGTTACAGTTGGTATATTGTTAAAATATGTCCACTATGTTTTGCCAATATGTGGCGTACAAAATCAACATAAGCAAGTTCCAATAAATAATAAATATAATAAATAATTTTTCAACACACTTGCTCATAAAGTGGCTCTAATTTCACCGCAATAAGGCACATAATGACACCTGTTATCAAACTGTGACTTTTTCATTGCTATTATTCACAAGTGAGTTATAGAGTTTTTTTTTATTTTTTGGTTGAGTTGCTTTGTTCTTAAAAAAGTTTCGATACAAAAAAGATCGTGCTCAATAGTACAAATGCAACACATTTCATGCAACTTCGTATTTAAATAGATAATTTCGTATTTTAATAAATAAAACTTTTACTCAAATATAAATTTTGTTTTTGTCTGTAATCAAGAAAACTTGAAATTCCCCATTTTGTACGTGGCTAAAACGCTATCCGCGAAAAGCCAAAAAAAAGAAAACTCATTATTTTTAGTCTATGGCCGATCGCCATTGTTAGATGCGCGCACAGGAAAACTGATTAATTTAGCCCGCCATTGCGAAAAAAAATTCACAACTCGTTTTCACTGTTGGAAATGATTTATTAGTATTATTTTCTTCACAAGTGTGTTGAAAAACGTCTTATGATACACGTGTGTATTGATGATTACCGTCCTCGGCTCTCTTAAGACCCTCACCTAACGACTCGGGTCTCAATGGCACCTCAGCGGTAATCACCAACATTACACACTTGTACCACTATGTGCTATTAAAATATGTCAATTAGGTAAACAGGTCATTACAATAAACACATTCATTCATAATCAATAAATAAAATCAGTGTTTAATTGTCAAGTCGGAATCGTCTTACCCCTGTTTATCAGTCAATTTAAACAAAGATCTCTTAAAAGATCCCAGGCACTCTTTATATATCTAATAGCTGCTGGTATACTGTTATGTATTTTTGGGGCCATACTTTTGCCGAAAAATGCGGTTTTATGAGAGGTAAGAGAATGATATTCTGGTAACGGCAAGAACGCAGTTTTTCAAATAAATGCAAGTTACAGCGAACAAACACTTATTACTTTTCTCTCCTAAACCTATCATCTGAGCAAGTGTAACAAAGATTAATGGGTAATGGCCACCGAACATTGCACGTCAACCTATTTCGGAACTAGTTTAATAGCATTAACTTCGTTTTGTTAATGACGCCAAAGTTTAAGAGCTTTCACTGTTTATTTATCTCAATTTACTTAATTCAGTTCGTATCGATTTCCGATGCAATTGCTTTTGTGGTATCCAGGCACAAATTGTGCCACTCATGTGGCAGCCGTAATATGCCCGTGGGAACCTGGGGTCAGATGTGCGACCTCGACCTGAATACTGAGTTGCAAAGGTCATGTGAGCTGCAGCCAAAGGCTAGTTTCACACAAAAGATACTTGTAGCTTCAACTCGACGGCGTTTTACAAAATACGAAGTGAAGAGTCGACGTTTTAAGAAATTCATAAAAAGAATAAAAAAGAGAAATTCTGTTGTGTAAAGTCAAAAGAAACAAAACATTTAGAATCTTCTTGGAGTAGGGTGTACTTTGAAATATTTAATAAACACAGGATATTATACCCTCGTGATCAAATAATTATTAAACAATTCAACACACTACAAGAAAAGCATGAAGCTGCTTTTTCTTGACGGCAAACTCGTGAAAGGTAACCCCTCATTTCCACTAGCTAAAGCGGTTGAGGACTCTCGGAACTTCCATTTTCAAGATCATGCGACTACTATCTTCAATTTGATATGTCAAGTACTTCGCACCTGACCTTTAATAAGGACACCACAAACAAGGTCCCTGAATGTCATTCTAGGGCGTCCTCTTCTAACTTCCATTCACATTTTGCTGTAGTCGAAAACTTTTCGTCCTTTTTCCGAAGATGGTCTGAAATGAAATGATATTATTATGGCAAACTCTTGGATTTTATACAGTTTGTCATTGTTAGTGAAATGTTTTGACTTCCCTCGAAAACCACAAGAGTCTTCATGAAATGACCACCGTATGTATACCTATCTACACAAGTAAGTGCGACTGAAAGCAGTTATTATCCAGAGTGTTTCCGTCATTCGTGTACGGCGGTGTACGTCAAAGTTTCCAGTTTGTAATTACAACATCCGGACATCGCGGCTGTGATGCTCCGTTGATGCAGGTACCGTGTCACCGAGACTTTACATTACACCGCCGAGACCACCCACCACCCCACCTACCTGCAAATAGCTATACACTGTCATTGAAAAATATGGCTCCAGCGAAGTTCCAACCGTGTTGAATAAAATCTCTCTCACGTGGATTTACGTAGGTGCCTCACTACATTTTAATACCACTCTGAAATATTGAAAACAGCTTGTTTAATATGTCGTTCGTGGCTAATGTATGTCTACATTGTTATGTAAATAAGATCATTACATTCAAAACAATTTTCTTGTCCACAGTACGTGTTCGTCCAACGGTCGAGATTGACGTGCACAATAACAAGCTAATTACTTGTCGGTTAACCTTTTGTGACGCCACCTGTGCCGCACGTGTTCGGGTCGGCGTCGCGATATCGGCTACCTGGGTGGTCGCGAAGTGTAAACAATGTCGAGTCCTAACCCATTAGCGAATAATACTGACACAAATATCACGCAGACAAATATGCAAGACAGAGAAGACAATATACAAATAGGGGAGATGGAGACAAACTTTGAGGATCAACCAGTAACAGATAACTCTCAATCACGCAAAAAGAGACCAATAGCAGAGATAGAAGATAATTGGACTGTTGTTAACAATAACGGCAAACGTTATAAGAGTTTAAGTAGTCTTACATCTCTAGACTCCCAAGGAAAAATAGAAGTTGCAATAACTTGTAAGGAAGCCCTGCCTAAACAGTTTAAATTAGCGAAACTATTGCAAGCCAACAGTATTAAACGCGTTTCATGCATTAAATATGTCAATCAGTTTAAAGTAATGTTACAGTTCGAAAGCGAGTTAGATGTACAAAAGTTAATTAACTGCACAGAATTTAAGGAAAAGAAATGGCATATTTCTAAAACTATGGAGGTTCAAATAACCTACGGAATAATTAAAAACATCGAACTTGATTGTAACGAGACAGAAATAATAAATAGTTTGTCGTCTGAGACAGAAATAATATCGGTTAAACGGCTTAGTCGCAGACAGAGGGATGGTTCTGGATGGACTGAGAGTGAGACTTTAAGAGTATGTTTCAAGGGTTCTTCACTACCAGCATATATACATATGTATGGTGTTAGAATAAATGTGGAGCCATATGTCTATCCGGTTACACAATGTTCTAACTGTTGGAAATTCGGTCATTACAAAAAGATTTGTCCCAACAAGAAATTTGTGTGCCCTAAATGCAGCAAGAATCACGAATGTTGTGAAACGATGTCGTATACGTGCGTCAATTGCAAAGGTGGTCATATGGCATTGAGCAAAGTTTGTCCTATTTATGAGAAGGAGAAGAAAATACGAAATATAATGTCCCAGTTCAACTGTACCTACAAAAAAGCCCTCACAATGTACGTCCCATCTTCGACTCCAATTCCAGACAAAGAAATTTTTAATACAGTTAATTCTGAGCCATACCCTGTACTCCGATCTGTGACTGAACAAGTAACCTCAAGTCCGTTTCATAAAACGCCGCGGCCGCTGTATTCCACTGTCTGTGAAGGTGTACACGGCTTGATGTCAACTGGACAAACTAAAAGTACATCAGACCCCGTAGTCCCCACCACTTCATCCACAAATAAAACAAGGTCAAAAAATAAAAAAGTGCACAACCAGAAAGTCAACGGTATCTCCTATGATTGGGAATGTTTTTGTACAGACACAGATAGTGATACCAGCAAAAAAGAAGAAGAATATACAGAGAAATCTAAAAAAGAAAAGGACACTACATTTCACAAAATCAGTGAGTTACTGGCAAAATGTAAGGAAATTATTTTAAAGAGGCATTATACGTTAACTAATAAAATTAAAATGTGTGTCCAAATACTGTTGGAATGGTTTATACAATTGATTATAAATAAGATTTTTAACTTGTCCAGTAATAAATTTAGTGCCAAAAATGACAGCGAAAACTAACAATAAATATAAATTAAAAATCATTCAATGGAACTGCCAAAGTTTAAAAAGAAAGTTAACGCAATTGGAAGCCCTTCTTTCTCAAGAAAGTATACATATTGCTGCACTGTCAGAGACCTGGTTGGAACCTGAGTTTGACCTACGAGTGAGTGGATATAGCGTACATCGCAAAGATAGATGGGACGGATATGGAGGAGTTCTGATCTTAGTGCACAACTCGGTTAAAGCTCAAGTTACTCAATGTCAAATTGGAAATGCCGGCTTCGAAATCTTACACCTTAAAATTTATAATTGTGAGTTCCTGAATAACATTATAACCGTTTACTGCCCACCTTCTGTTCGAACGTGTCAACAAGATTGGGATGAACTATTATCAAGGTGTGACGATAAAACTCTTTTGCTTGGAGACTTTAACGGACACCATAGTAACTGGTCATGTAAAAATGACACAAGGGGCAAACAAATATTCGATTCCTTGTTATGTCATAACTTAACAGTGATGAATGATGGAGCTCCAACCAGAATTAAACTAGTAGGCGGTGTCTTGCAAAGATCATCTCCTGATGTGTCACTCATAACTACAGATATTGCTGTTCAATTTGATTGGACAGTGACCAATGAATGTCTAGGAAGTGACCACCTCATCATTAAAATTTCAACAAACTGTCCATCAACCAGGAATTCAGATATTAGAAGAAACTTTAAAAAGGCTAATTGGCAGCAGTATCGACTTTATCTGGAAGAGACATGTTACGATTTCAATGTTACTGATGACTTACAACAGGCATATGACCAGTTTTTGCTTAGTTTGAATAAAGCAGCAGAACTCCACATTCCAGTGATAAAAATTAATCGAAACCCCTGCAATAACTTTAAATCCAAAACTTACTGGAGTCCTACATTGTCTAAAAGGGTAGCGGAACGAAGACTTGCACTGGCGCAGTTTCGTGGTAACCCTACTCCTAATAATTTATTACTGTTAAAATCTAAAATTAGTATCGCGCAAAGAGACATTAGAAGAGCGAAAAGGGAGTCATTCCAAAACTTTTGTTCAACAGTTGATTGTCTAACCTCTTCTAGTGATATGTGGAGAAAAATGAAGTGGTACAAAGGCTATCACAATAATCGCAATCGGTACGTAAGTGAAACTCAAGCATTGAATTTGCTACAAAGTTTGACACCTGATTATGTTATTAATGAGCAGCCAAGTTTTACATCTAGCAATATTAATTTAGAAAAACTCATTTCCCTGCACGAATTAGAAAAAAGTATTAAATCTTCAGATACAGCTCCAGGTTGTGACAATGTATCGTTTTCAATGTTAAAAAATCTACCTACTAATGCTAAATTTATATTAATACATTTATACAATCTGTTTTTACAAAATGGTTTTGTCCCCAGACAGTGGCGTGATATTCTTATATTCCCCATTTCAAAACCAGGAAGGAATCCAGACTCATTAGATTCACTTAGGCCTATATCCTTGATATCTTGCTTATGCAAGACATTTCATACAATTCTTAATAAACGTTTGGAGTGGTATTTGGAAAAAAACAACATATTTTCTAACAATATGGTGGGATTTAGGAAGACACGCTCTTGTCTGGATAGTCTTTCTAGTCTTGTGTCTAAAATACAGTATGGCTTTGCTGTGAATTCATTTACATTATCTTGCTTTATTGACATTAATAATGCCTATAATAATGTTGATGTTCGTAGTTTATTGATAATTCTGGACAATTTAGGAGCGGGTTATAAAATTTGTACTTATTTGTTTAATTTTTTAAAAGAGAGGAGTTTACTTATTACATGTGACACTAAAACTCTGTACAGAAACTCGGGAATTGGAATAGCACAGGGTGATCCGTTATCACCTTTATTATTTAATGTTGCAACCTATAAGATTTGTAAACAAGTACATCATGACGTAGCGGTGTCTCAATATGCAGATGATATTGTTATGTATGTAACCAGCCAAAATATTATTGACGCTGTAACTGACATACAATGTATGTTGGACAACACTATTTCTATTTTATCAAGTTTGGGTCTTGAAATATCCTCTTCTAAAAGTAAATTATGTCTGTTTTATAAAGGTCGTAAATATGCCAGATATCCAATTGATATTAATGTAAACGGTAGTTCGTTACCCATTGTGGACTGCGTTAAGTATTTGGGATTGTGGATGGATTGTTCCTTAAAATGGGGGAAACACGTAAATGAAATTATTGAGAAAACCCTCAAATACCTTAATGTATTTAAAATTTTGTCTGGATCTGGTTGGGGTGTTCACCAAAAGCATTTAAGAAGGTTATATATATCAACTATTAGAAGTCGTTTAGATTACGCTAGTTTTCTTTATAATAACAGTGCCAAAAAATATTTAAATAAATTAGATATCGCACAAAACCAATGTATGAGGGTAATTGGAGGATATATTAGGACTACACCTACACATGTCATGGAATGCGAGCTTAGTTTGCCACCATTGGAGTTTAGACGATGGTATTTGGCAGGCAAATTTTGGTTGAAAATAAACTCTTATGAATTAAATACAGTTACGTCAACTTTAGAAAAGTTAAGTGGCTTGTACCTTAATGAAAGAAATAAAAAAGTTTCTCTGCTCGTTATAATTCATAATAAATTAAAGGAATTTTCAATCAGCTCTTGTAAGCAGCTAGAAATGTTTTCTTTTGACACATGGATGGCAGACATTGATTTCTCCAGCGTCTTAAAAACAAATATAGATTCTATAAATAAAGGTAAAAATAGGTTAAGTAATTCTAAACTAAAAGAGGAAACATTAAAACATATGTCTAAATATTCAGATTTTTATAAAATTTATACGGATGGATCAAAAGATGGAGATCATGCAGGATGCGCATTCTATGACGAACAATCTGAAAGTTTTATGAAATTCAAAATTTTCACTAATGCGTCTATCATGTTTGTTGAACTCGTAGCTATTTCTGAAGCCTTATCATTTATTGAATCTCTAGACCAAGGCAAATATGTAATTTACACAGATTCAAAGAGTTCAATTCAACACCTGGCTCGTTGTACCTCGACTTTTCGAGGTAAACCGATAGCCTATACAATAATTAAAACAATTTTAAAACTAAAGTCTCAGAATAAACAGATTGTCATTCAGTGGATCCCGTCTCATATAGGTATAGACGGTAATGATAAGGCAGATTATCTTGCAAAACAAGCATGTTCGGATGGCACCGAATTCGTAGCAATTCCACATTATACGGACTTTATGCCAGTCCTTAAAAAGATTTGTTTACAAAATTGGAAAGACTACTTTGATCTTCGTTCCAGGGAAAAAGGCATTTGGTATAAAACAATCCATTCACAACCCTCATATTCACCTTGGATTGATAAGTGTTTTATTTGCAGGGCGGACTTAACCATATTATTAAGACTTCGTTCCGGACATATGCCTCTCAACAAATTCGGATTTTTAATGAAAAAATTACCATCACCTTTTTGCAGCATGTGTAATGAAGATGAGGACACATATCATATTTTAATGAGATGTGTCCGGAATCAGTTACTGAGATCACAAATTGGTGCCCACAACATAAATCTATCCATACCTTTATCAAACAATATAGGACAAGTAATAAGTATGATTAAGTTCGCCTTGAAGAACAGACCCAGAACCTAATTTTAATCGTTTGTTTCATTGTTGCGTAAGTTAAGTATTAATTCTGTATTTTATTATGTATACCATACAGAGCGTCATATTCGCATTAGCGAAAAAGCTCTTTAAATAAAGATAAAAAAAAAAAAAAAAAAAAATTTTCTTGTCCATAGATAGTGATAAAAGATAGTTTTGTTGATGGTGTGTAGACAGTAGACAGACGTAAACTCTGTTACGTTTTGAAGAACTCTTCAACTCGATCTGAAGATCGATTGGCGAGAATTTTTTAATGTAAATTGGAAGGATCACTCACCTAATATTTACGAGTGTAGCTTCGCCGGATGCTCCGTAATACATAAATTATCAACCAAACATTCCATTTGGAAAATTGAAATTCTAACGGTATACCTACACTTTTTAGAATGTTGCTAGGTGATAAATACTGTTCGAAGGATACAGACCGTGTTGTATGAACAGTTGTACAGAACTAACAATTAAATCTCGATCGATATCTGAAACATGGCAGTGGAGCCGCCGCCGCCGGCTGATTAACTTGAAGACGAATATAATTTTGTGGTTTGTTTCACTTTCTGTAGTCTGTAGATGACGTAAATTAAATCTCAGTAACATTCATATGAATCCTACTTATATGATAACTAGCGACCCGCCCCGGCTTTGCACGGGTAGTAGAGCATAATTATGCCTACATGTTTTTTTTTCTGTCGTAGGGTCCCGTCAATGGTGAGACTCGCCCTTGATTTTTTATATCGCGCGCTTTTGTTTTTATTTTGCGATAACTCCTTAATATTCATTTAAATAATATGGTGTAAAGGATTATCATAATGTGCATGAAATGCTCATTTAAGTTGATAAGGATTAAAACTATATCCGTCTAAATAGCTATCCAATTACCGCATTGTACGTGACCATTTTTTTTAGAAGTTCTTTTAGGTATAGAGTAAGCTATCATTAAAAGATTGACATAATATATATGCCATCGCGGACTTTTCTGCAGAACTGATAAATGAGGAACAATGCCACCGTACATTGTTTTGTTATATCTCAAAGGGATTATTATTATTAGGCAGCGTTTTCGATGAAAGCTCCCAGGTGGCTTAAATTATCGTCATATTTCAACCAATTTACACAAAACCTTAAAAAATAATACACATAAACCTTCCTCATGAATCACACTGTCTATTGGTGGAAACCGCATGAAAATCAGTTCACTAATTTTTGAGTTTATCGCGAGAAGACTTACAGACAGACAGATGCGGACCCCCCGGTCTTTGTTTTATCTAATCTATCTGTCTAATACCTTTAAACGAGCAATTCTTGTTTATATATATATAATCTGAATCTCGGAAACGGCTCAAGCGATTTTCATGAAATTTAGTATGCAGGGGATTTCGGGGGCGATAAATCGATATAACTAGGTTTCATTTTTAGAAAATGTCGTTTTTCTCTATTTTGACCCGAGCAGAGCTCAGTCACCTAGGTACTACAAGGATCAAAAGTGCAGTCACACTACCAAAACAGAAAAGGCATTTTTTTTCGTAGGCAGCAGAATTTCAACTTTCCGCAGATAATAAAAATAATCTATACTTTAATTTCTATACAAAATATTAAATCAGTTGTGGATAATTTAACTCCTTCTACAAAAACTAGCCATTTGAGTTTTGGGAGAGTATGACTGCACTTTTGACCCTTGACTGTACTTATTTTATTATGTAGTGATAGTCATATTTGAACATGCCAAACTTGTATCTTCGTAAGTTCGTATGGTTGGTTAAGTTGGTTTGTAGGTACCTACATAATAAGAACTGAATTCTTAATATAATTATAATGAAGATTATTCAAGGTTTATTTTATTATTGCTGACAATTTGGCATATTTATGGTTCAACTTAGAGTTCCACCTAAATGCAATAATAGCAAACTTTGGCAGTTTTATAAAATTCGTGCAGGTTGTAAAATTGTAGGTAATCTAAAAGGTTACGACAACATAAGTACTTACTATTTAAGTACCTATCTACACGCTGTATTACGGTCTCGTGGGCTATGTTTATTTTAGCATTGCAGATGCGTCGTTTTGTTGTGAACTAGTACATCCCCACACTTTAATAATGCAGATGTTAATACTACCCACTTGTTGCTTTTTTTCGGAAATAAACTACAACAATTTTACTTTCCACTTAGAACCATTTCACTACACGGAAAACATAGATACCTAAAATAAATAATGTAAGTACCTACCTTATTGCAAAAGTTATTGTTTGACTCATATATTATTATGTAGTATTTTACCTATATATCGTGAAATACAGCGAGTGATTTTCCAATATTACCTACATTCTTAGTTGTTGGTACAATCTTGAAAGTTGGCCTCAGGGTTTTGATGAAATTGGGTGAATTTACCTCTTTCCGATCCTAAAAACGATTTAGCTTTCGGGAGTTTGGGAAAACTCATTTAGTGAGGCAAATAACCGTAGTAGAGCTTTAGATATGCTGCCGTAGGCAGAGGCCGCTCTCACCTCGTGCCAGACATCAGCCGGATCATTTTATGATTATTATAAGTATCTGTCTACATTTCTAATGTGCGCACAAATTTTATAAAGATGGTGTAATTTTAGGAGTTTGTATTAAATAGCATAACGATTTTCACATTATCGTGAGTCCATTAAAACGCTGCTTATAGAGCATGCTGCAATGGTAAGAATTATTTTATTTCAACCTTAGAATAATTTATTCTAAGATTTTAAATAACTTTTTCAACACACTTGCTCATAAAGTGGCTCTAATTTCAGCGCAATTAGGCACATAATGACACCTGTTATCAAACTGTGACTTTTTCATTGCTATTATTCACAAGTGAAATAATGAGTTTTTTTTCTTTTAATTTATTGGTTGAGTTGCTTTGTTCTTAAAAAAGTTTCGATATAAAAAAGATCGTGCTCAATAGTTCAAATGCAACACATTTCATGCAACTTCGTATTTACATACATAATTTCAACTCGTACGTGTTTAATAAATAAAACTTTCTCTCAAATATAACTTTGTTTTTGTCTGTAATAAAGAAAACTTGAAGTTCCCCATTTTGTACGTGGCTAAAACGCTATCCGCGAAAAGCCAAAAAAAGAAAACTCATTCTTTTTAGTCTATGGCCGATCGCCATTTTTAGATGCGCGCGCATACGAAAACTGGTTAATTTTACCGGCCATTGCGAAAAAAATTTCACAACTCGTTTTCACTGTTGGAAATGATTTTTTAGTATTATTTTCTTCACAAGTGTGTTGAAAAACGTCGTATGATACACGTGTGTATTGATGATTACCGTCCTCGGCTCTCTTAAGACCCTCACCTAACGGCTCGGGTCTCAATGGCGCCTCTGCGGTAATCACCAACATTACACACTTGTACAATGTACTATTATGCAGGCTCCATGACATCGTATAAACTGCCAAACGGATCACAATGATAATTAATTTAGTCCGTTAGTGAGATTATCAAATAATAGTGGACCCGTATTTTTTGCTTTATCAAATAAATAAAAACTGACAAAGCGCATTAAAGTTCAAGAGTGAGGGCTTGTGACGTCACTTTGTCAGTATAAACTGTGACACGGTGTGTTACACTTTATACTCGTCACACGATATTTCGAAGCACTGTATCGTAGTATTTTTTTGATTTCAATTTGGCAAAAGAAAATATGTATCCAATATTTTTAGGTTATCTAACTGACGGACTAAAAAGATATGTTTTGTCAACTACCCTATTATAGTTGCGGAAAAGGAACATGGATTGTAAAGCTCTAGCCTCAGTAATCGGCATCTCCAGTCCAGGGTTTGTGCAGAGCATGCAGAGGTAATCCAATTTTCAAACACAGTGGTGTCAGTCAGGTCAAGGCTGAAGTTTAAGTGGGTTGAAGCAAGCAACAAATACTACACACTACTACTATTGTTACACGATACAGACGTATATTTGTAGATACCTACCTAGTGTTTAATGTAGCTTTTAACTTTTGTTTGCTAGTGCCGTCTAGACGCTAAGTAAACTAATAACGTCTACGTTCCTATGTATAATGCACCGTGGTAAAAGTATTGCTAAATGAAAATCTCCAAAATTTTCAAAAACAGTATTGGATATGATGAAATGTCTAAGCCATCAGTTAGGAAGGTTCTCATATTAAAATGAGAGCTTTCTTGCCTGTCCAACCCATTAGTTGAATTCATATATCCTTTCCATGATCTATCCCCTTTCGAGAAAGGCGATATCTCGCACGTTTTTCTAAAAAATTTAAAAAGTTATTTCAAAAAAACAAAAATCACATGTTCGCGAGTTGGCTGACCAAAACCAGATTTATCCTCCGACTGCACAGCATGATTTTCTTCTTGTTTACGTCTTTATAGTTCGCTTTTTAAGCAGTCGGGTTTTTGTTTTTTTTTAATAAACTTTTTTATTTATATCTATTTAGATATATTTTTTTAGAATTAGGTTCGTTTAAACATATAGGTGTTGTACTTATATGTTTGAAATCACTTATAAAACCCTTTATTTTGATACCCCACACGATGGGTTTGCAAGAAAGAAAATTTGGTTCCCCACAATATGGCGTCCAGTAGCCGCCATTTTTTATTTTTCAATTTTAATGTAGTCAGTGACACTCGCAGGGCTATGACGAATCGATTGACGTAAGAATCATCAAAATCGGCCAACGCGTTTGGTCTCTAGAACGCCACATAGGAAAAAACATACATACATACATAGACTGATAAACACATTACCCCCCTTCGGCAATCGGGTAAAAATCATGTGCGTATCGGTCGAAATGCATCGCATTGAGTCGCGCCATCAGGAAAGGGTTTGCCCACTGTCTAAAATATTTTTTACGGACTCATAGACCTATGCACAAATGTACAAAACTATTGAGCTGTAAGTTGCAAATTGCATTCTAGTACAGAGTATCACGGGGGTGAGTCGGTAGGGGAGACTATTGATCCTCGCCCGTCGCGCCGCGCTGTGACCGAACGTGACCCCACGACCGCCCTTGTATACCTGGCCCGTGGCCCTCGGTGCTGATCGCGAGAAAACACTAGCATATTTTTATGACTTGAGTAAAACATTTATGAGTACCCCTTAAGATGCACGACAGAAGAATGAAGGCACGTTTGGCAAAGATAGTTGGTCCCTACCCAAAATCGTGTGGAAAAGGGCGAAGGTCGCCTTTGCCTTGCAGTAGGACAATTTAATGCTTATTAAATTACCTAGATTATACCTATGTGTCTGTAACATAAGTAACCCACAGGCTACAGTAGACAGTAAAGGAGGCCGTGTGTAAACAATGATGTTCATTCAATAAATCCCAATGACTCTTCGTTCAGCTAACTAACAAGTTATATTATACATATTTAGGTACCTTTTACGTCATGTTCTTGGACCCGCAATACACGCATCGAGGCGTTACATGAACAGCTTTAGTTCACATGCGTGAACAGCTTTAGCTGACATCTATACTAATATTATAAAGAGGAAAGATTTGTATTTTTGTATGTAACGAATAAAGGCGAATGGCAGGCTTGTATGGGCATTTCGTACCGCTAATAAAATTTCGTGTTTTGGGATATTTTTTGTTTTAATTGGTAGTTAATATCATAGATAATCCCTTTTTAAATTCTTAGATTTTTAGAACTTGGGACGTAAAAGTTATAACCAGGTTTATTTTTTAAGGTTATATACTAGTGTTCCAATGTAGTAAATTGTTACATATAGGTAAATGTTACATGTTGTGTAAAGTAAATGTTCTAAATTGTTTGTTGCTATCTTTGTAGTGTTTTAGTAGCTAGATTGAGATGAGAATCGTACCTACTCAGTGCATTAGGAGATACCTATGTCCAGCAGCGGACTGCAACAGCTAGATAATGATGAGTTTGATTATTTTTAATGGTATTTCTATTTCTAAATAATTAATTATCATTTCAATATTTGTGTTATTTTACATCAGGCAACTTCTATAAACATAACTGCGTTTAGTTTACGATTTATTACGTTTATTTATTTAAATCTTTTTTATTGTTATTATTAATTAATCCGAAGTTCTAAAAATAGTAAACTTACATGAAAATAAATGGTTTAGTTGCCTTAATAAGTGGTACAAATTCTATAACCGAACAACAAAAAAAAGTATGCGTACAAAATCTGCCGTTCACCTTTAAAACTACTGGACCGATTTCTCAGTGTTGGGTAGCTACACTATCCCCGGGTGACATAGGCCTTTTTATCTTTTTTTATCCCTGTATTCCCACGGGAACGAGAACTACGCGGGTGAAACAGCGAGGCGTCCGTTAGAATTTCAATAAGTACAAAACAACACACTTTAGTTTCGCGCACAGGTGGGCGAGCACGGCCTGCTGTGACAGGCTTGAGTCACATATTTTTATCACAGTTTGGGAGCAAATAGCATGATAAAATGTGTAACTCAAGGCAATCATAGAGGTCGTGCTCGCCCAGCTGCTCTCTACTCTACACATTCAAAGTCAGGTTTCTTTGCTCGATTTAGGTGACAGCCGGGTGTAAAACACTTGGAATAAAACCGGCCAAGTGCGTGTCGGACTTCGCACATTTAGGGTTCCGTACCAAACCGCATCTTCATCGCAAAATGCAACCATTTAATATATTTAATATTTCAATAGGAAAAATGAGGGCATTTCTGCTTATACTCTGAAAATTTGAAGTCTGTAGCTCCAACCGTTTGGCTTTAAAACTTTTGTGACAGACAACGGACAGACAGACGGACGGACAGACAGAGAGACACGTGAGTGACAGCACTAGGACTACGTTTGGACCCTTCGGGTAACCCTAAAAATCAACCAACTTTTTACAAATAAAATACCGTGTTATTTGTCGTGTTCTGCTCTTCGATCAATAATAAAGTGATCGAATGTTCTGCTTATTTATAATGACTATAACAATAGATACCGCACCTCCTATATTTTTTGTTAGAATATTTAAAATTTGCTTGTTATTAGTTTGGTGGCTACCCAAAAACCGGCCAAGTGCAAGGCGGACTCGCGCACGAAGGGTTCCGTACCATTATAGCAAAAAATATGCATTAAAATCACGTTTTTTGTATGGGAGCCCTCCTTAAATATTTATTTTATTCTGTTTTTAGTATTTGTTGTTATAGCGGCAACAGAACTACATCATCTGTGAAAATTTCAACTCTCTAGCTACCACGATTCTTGAGATACAGCCTGGTGACAGACGGACCGCGGAGTCTTAGTAATAGGGTCCCGTTTTTACCCTTTGGGTACGGAACCCTAAAATTGCATGATAAATTACCATAACATGTTTGTACCTTTTCAATTTTATTTAAGACCATTTTATACCATGTTTTATGCAATTAAATGATTTGAAATATAGAGTTAAAAAAATTATACTTCTATAAAGTGATAAAAAATAACAGCACACCTTACAACATAAAGTAAGATAAAGATACCTACTTCTTACGTTTTGCCTATAATGTTAATGAAAAAGAAACTTCAAATAAAACCAAACAGAAAACTAAAAATATACATAAATAAAGAAAAATAATTATCATTAAATGTTTAAGTGAGTAACAGTTGTACTTAAAAAAAATACAACCGACTTCCATTTAAAAACACTACAAAGTCGGTTGGATGTTTTTGTAAAAATGTTTTTATTTTTCACTTTTTTGTTGTGAGCAAGTTCAATAGTAAGGTAATGCCCAAAGTTAGGCCTGAATAGATTACAATAAAACTTGAACTTATCCGGTGAAATGAGAGTGTAGGTACTAGAGTGAACTGTACATATCTGCTTACCCCTTCAGAGCGTTGTGGCGTGGTTTTATGTTATAAAATTAATATCGTAAACAATAAACATACATGCGATTGCAGCAATCCCGAGAGATTTACCGTTGTTTATTGAAAAGTTATTTTGAGATCTTGATCATATTTACAAGGGACCACATGGGAAGCACCAGCAAATTTCAAATAAAAACCGGGCAAGTGCGAGTTGGACTCGCGCTTGGTCGGTTTTTATTTGTGGTAATCGAACGGAACCATTCGTGGGATCCGTACCATTATCGTACAAAACGGCAAAAAAATCACGTTTGTTGTATGGGAGCCCCACTAAAACATTTATTTTATTCTCTTTTTAGTAATACATCATCTGTGAATTTTTCAACTGCCTAGCCAACACGGTTCATGAGATACAGCCTGGTGACAGACGGACAGACAGACAGACAGACGGACCGCGGAGTCTTAGTAATAGGGTCCGGTTTTTATCCTTTGGGTACGGAAGGAACCCTAAAAAGAATAAGTAATCAAAATTGGTTCACCTAGTAAAAAGTTCGGAAGTGACACACATAAAAAAAATACAGGTCGAATAAGAACCACCTCCTTTTTTAGAAGTCAGTTGAAAAAATAATCATTTGAATTGAGAACATCCTCCTTTTTTTGAAGTCAGTTAAAATAGGAACAATTTGCGCTCACTTTTTGCTTTCGCCGCATCGGATTTACATCTCATGAATGGTGCCTGAAATGATTGACGATAAACCTTATCAATAAAAAGTTTAAAAAAAACATAACCTTCCCTATCATCATCAGCCTTTTAATGCTGGGACACAGGCATCCTCGTTGTGAGAGAGAATGGGCCGGAAATGCGTAATCCTCCACGCAGACCCAGAGCGGGTTGGTGGATGTCACATGTCTTCGAATTTTTGGTTCTTGGACATGCCAGTTTCCTCACGATATTTTCCTTCACCGTTTTTAGAGCAATGGTGATGAAATAGTTTACACAAAGTAAAGAGCCTGCCTGAGTTTGAACCCAAGACCTAAAACTTTGTAAGTCACGGTATATCCACTGGGCCACCAGCCCACCACTGCTTCCGTAGAAAATAAAATTTTAACAATTACAATCTAAGAACAATAAAAGATAGAGATACCTATCAACTAATAAAAATAGAACATCCCGTTATTAAAAAGCTACCAAATTATTGATAACATTTTTTTGTTTTTTTTTACCCACTATTACAGTCATTGCGAAATTGTTTAAGTAGTATGTCTATGATTACCGTAGTCATTTTTTTTTAATAGTCATGGTACGACAAATGATTTGGTGTTTTATTTGCAAAATTGTGATACCCGGGTATCCGGGTGCTTCGTAAAATATTACGACTGAGTCGTGAAAACGCTTGAATGCCAGGGTATACCCGACCCGGGCTTCGAAAAACCTAGTCTGGTCTTGTGACTTAAATATACTTTAAAAGGTAGGTGAGTACGTAATACGCTGATATTATTATGTCCGGTGTCCGACAGTCAACATTATAAGAAGAAGAATAGTAAGTGCATTAGTATACTTAATATTCATAACTTCTTAAATTGAGTATATAATCAATTGAAACACGAACACACACAGACCGAATTACTATAGAATCAGAAGGCTTTTTAGGTATCTAGGATAAGTAGGTACATATTTTATCACAGATAGGCGTTCGTATCATGATTATCGGCGCCGCGCCGCCGTGAGCGGCAAAGCAAAACGGGAGTCATATTCAGGAGCTTGTGGGAGGCAGTCGTTGTTTCTAAAACATCGACCGACCTTCATCCAGACTACTCACGAGAGTTTCTGACAAATATTAAAATTCTATTATATTACCTATTGCAAAACAAAAAACAAAATATATACTGTGATTGAATATTTCTACTCTGGCAATATTTATAAACGTCAAATCGACCACTTTGTGAACAGCACAGCGAAGCCAAAAGCCGTCAATTTTTTGAGTTTAGTCTGCTAGTCCGCGTCTGGTTATTGAACAAAAAACAATAGAATTTGTAATAAGTGACTCATCATTATACTGATAAATCTAATAGTTTAAAAACAAAGCAATGGAGCACGATATTAATAAGCCGTATAAAATCTGTGATGTAAATCGAGACAAAAAGAAGGGTATAGTCGCATCATCCCTTGAGGATCTCCTTACAAAAGTGCCAGAAAAGTTAGGAATGCCCTCAGAGAATTTAACAGTGGTTTTAGAGTCCGATGGCACTGAAGTGGATGATGAAGAATATTTTTCTACTCTGGACCTTGATACCTCTCTTATGATTTTACATGGTCTTGAAAAATGGGCTCCAAATATGCCAAAGTGCCAAGTATCTCTCGATCAAACTGATGACATCGCTTTAGGAGACAAAGGACAGGTAGCAAACTTGGTTGGCCGCCTGCAGCACAACTTGTGTCACATCTCACTCCTAGGTGGCCAAGACTTGGAGCTGTTATCAGATATGGATCCAGACAGTCTAGCAGACATTGTGACTGATAGAGACAATAGAATCATTTTGGAGCACATCAAAGAAGCTTCCGGAAGGTAAGGTACTCCAAACATTTGTTCAATCTTATCATCATAATATTTTTATTTATTACAACAATTCTTAGCCAGCACCCACCAATATCTTTTTAATATGTGTATAGTTAGACTAGAAGTAATTTTATTTGTATTTTATTTTTTAAACATAGAACAATGGTCCACTATTTTCTTTTGTTTAATATTTTTTTTCTATAGTAATCTCAATCATCATTTTGTGATCATATTTAACTCAGTAGGTTCTAAATTAACTTAGCTTAATTAATTTAAAAAAATATTTTCTTGTCTTATTACAGAATATTGCTTGAAAAACGTCAAGCTCAAGATGCCATGGAATTGTTGAAGCTGTACCATCAGAGTGTGGCCAATGGCAATGACGATATGTCGCCACCCAAGCAGGAGAGAGTGTAGATCAGTGTGCGAATTGCCATGGAAACCCATCATTATTTCATATGCCATGACTTGATTCAGATGAAAATAAACTAACCTTGTTGTGTGCTCATACAGGTAAACTTATTTTTTTCAATTTTCATTTAAACTAGAATTCTAACATCTATCTTATAATTTTCAAATAGCCATCAAAGAAAAAAGAAGATAATGAGGTAATCACATTAATTCTGTATAAAATCCTACAAGCTTAATGATATTGTTTATTTGGAGCATTTAAACTGAATCAAGTTATGATTAACATAATGTAACCCTCAATTTATTTTTAAGGGATGGCTCACGTCAAAAGTTTACAAAAAATGAATTATTGCATATTTACAAGCTTGTGAGCAAAAATGACCTTCTTTTCTTACTCTATTAAAAAAGTAAATGTATAAACATTTATGATATACCAAAAAAAGAGGCCTTTTTATAAACATTATTTTCTAAGTTATTAAATTTTTATTTTGTAAGGAATAAATGTATGTAAGTACTAGTTTAGCCAAAATAAGAAAAATATAGCATGATTGTATAAACTATTACTTCAATTTATTTAAGTAGTATGTCGTAACTGTATAATATATATTGCAATGTCCTCCATTGATATTATAACATAAAATATTGAGTAATGTATAAGCTGATACATGGTAAAATATGGTAGACGTTAGTATTAATACAACGCTAATCTTATGAAAATGAGCTGAAATCGAAAGATATGGTAACAGTCTTAAGAAGCATTGTAAGTAACTGTACTTAGATGTTGATGTATATAACTAGCATTATGTAGTAAGTTACATAACAGTCAACTATTAGAATTATCTATTTATACATTTTTCTCATTGTTTTATCATTTTGACTGATGAAAATAAGGCATTCTCTGTTTATGTATTGCCATAGAAAATAGTCTTAGTACTAAGTTTTTTAGATAAAAACTTTTTACATACTTTAATAACAAATCTGACAATAGGTATGCTAGTGCTAAGCATTTATGGTCTTCTATTTGTTAAATTAAATTATTTTCCATATTTTGTAAACTTTTGAGAGACGAATTGCCACATGGTTGATAATCAACATCAATTTAAAAGACTGATAGTTGGTAAATTTATGTTTTTTATATAGTTTTACCCCTAGTATAAGGTTAATTCATTTAATTCCAAATTTGCTCAAACATTTTACAAGATACTAAATAAGTTTCCCTCAGTTTAATTCCAAGCCATACATTATAATGAAATACTGGCTATTTGATTCACTATTTGTAGTGGGGTACAACTGTTGGTACTGGAGAAGTGATAAGGACATTGACATTAGTTACTTATAAGGAATTGTAACAATTTTGTTAGATTATATCAAGTGGAAGATTGCCAGGATGCGTCTTGCATAATCATGTTGTAAATGTTAGTATGAACTTGGGAAGAGTGGGCAAAGGGACTTGCGCCCTATTGATACTGTGAATGTCGTTGTTTGAAATTAACTTACTCATTTAATTTCTAGTTATTCAGTCCTATTATCCTGCACCTGTATCCAAGTTGACAACCTACAATTGATAACGCTAGTAGAAAATAATCAATGTATGGGAATGACACATTGGAATGATAAGTCACGTGGTCAGACCATACAAATAGAAGCATTAATGATTGTAGAAAGAGATTTGATATGAAACGTTTGTAACTTGGCTGTGGTCTTGATATGTTTTGATTTTAACAAAAATAATGTTTGTTTACAGAACTATGAGATGAATGTTTATGTTAGCATACTGGATTGCTGTGCTAAATGTTATACGTAATATTATACATAATTATACCTTTGTAGTGCACCCACTAAACTTATTATAGCTGGCAAGAAGTAGGTACTTACCCTATAATATTGCACATAGTATGTTGTAAAATATGAACCCTGTTAAAATAACGTGTCATCGGACAGTATATTACAAATAACTCCTGTCTAGTCAGACAGGAGGTATTTACTTTAGCTCAAGATTTGTCAATAATATAATAAATTGTTTTATAGCTATCTCGTACCTATCTTAATCCATGAACCTGAGCAACATACTATGCCTGAAATCATTAACTGCACAACCTTAAACCAACTTATATGGTAATTCTAATTATTAATGTTAGTAATAAAATTATTGTGCAAGATATGATGTATGTATGTATGCATAGTATATAATAAACTCAAATGTTAACACCAAAATGAAAACTTTCATCTTGATTTGATATACAGTTTTTATGTATTATATTTAATATGTATAGGTATTATAATGCAAGTAGTGCTATTCTGTCTAAACTACCTATGTGATTTACTGTCTCACGCTTTGTTGTGTGTGTATAGTCTGGGTTTTCAATTGTTTATCACCTTGAGTTTGAATGTCACTTGCACTTAAAAAATAACAAGGTCAAACTGTTGGACATAGTATCAACCTTAATGAAAATACAATCCACTTCCCCGACTTTACATGTTCATTAATGTAAACATAGCTTCAGTTTATAAAGTGGCCTACACTAAGTCAGTAGGGAATTTTGGTAGCAGCTTGAAACAAGGTTAATTATATTTTTACTGTAAAGATTTCATTTTATATTTTTGTGGAATTGGTAGATGTCAACAAACCTAATAGAGGAATTGGAATTCAGTTTTACTGTGCACAAATAAAACATAATGCAAATTATATGTGATATTTATTTACCTTTGACAGTTCAAATTAAAACAGTAATACATAAGTCAAAACTAAATCACATCCTGAAACTTGGAAAATAAGATCAGTAACATTTTGCCGAACATAAAATTTCAATACTGTTCTTCACATGGACATAAATATTTTGAAGTTGGAATACACGATTACAATGTCACAGTAAGATTTAATCAAAGACATTTCTTTGTGAAGCATTTTTAAATAGGTAGTTCATGGTTAGTTAATAACATATTAATGTTGTTTTAAAGGACTGTGCAGGAACTTTTCTCACGGAATGGATTAACTTTTTGACTGGAAAATCCAACAAGAAGGCAATCCTCTTGTTCGTGTTCATTGATGTATTTGACAATCTCAGATACCACCACAGAGACGTGAATGCGCTTTATAGCTGCTTCTCGTCTCAATTGTTCTGTTACAGCCCGCTGCTGCTGCAATGTCGAAACCATCATGTCCATAACGGCGGTGTCTGATAGGCCTATGTTGAACGGAAAAGTAAAACTTTGAAATGCAAAACAGGGCGTAGCCTCCACGCAAGGTTTGGTCTGGAAACAAATTATTGGAATAAATATTAAGATAAACGCCACCACAAAATTGTTTTAGCACTAACACATAATTAGTTACCCACAGCGACGAGAAAGTGAGGTAGATGTTCGAATTAGATGAGGATTTGTAGGAAATATTTGTAGCAATTATTGCAATGAGTAAGATTTATACGTTTTAGTTCAGTCAAGTCAATCAGAACATTCAGAACTGCTCAGCTGAACAGTAATGTCATTGTCAACTTGTCAAGTAAAATTGTCAATCTTGTTCATCATTCATTCGTTCTAGCGTAGTACTGGATAAGAGCCTTTTTAACCTAAAAATAAAAGTGTTCATAGCCTCCCAGATCATAAAGTGGTTAGTCGCCACGCGGTGACTGTAATCTCCGTCGATTTCAAAATCCACAAGTGGATGTCTCATTTAGCAGCGATTTAAAGTCATCGGCGATGTCTTTAAAAACTTGGTGGATAAAAGGCGCTAGTTTTTTTTTTTTTACTTTTTTAGAAAAGAAATCTAAAAAAAATAATTCCGTATTATGTGAATTTATAAATCGTTTAATTAAGATGACTTAGTTATTTCAATCTATCAAACAATATAAACCAATAAAACTAAATTAAATGCATAGCCTAAATATGTATCCATCAAAAACACTACATGTAAAATGATTGCCAAGACTCAGTCCCTTTTCACACACACCGGTTTCCGGGTAGCCGGTGCCGGGTAACCGGCGACGAAGTGTATAGCCATGTACCATAGCTTTCTCACGTACCGGCGTACAGGGCTATACATTAGCCACCGGGTATCCGGCACCGGCTACCAGAAAACCGGAGCGTGTGAAAAGGGGCTCAAGCTCATAAAGCTTTCATTAAAAAAAAAAGATCTCAAGTGAAACCTTTGTTCTCCAAATCCTACATCTTGGTAAAAATAAGGCATGGCCATTAAATTTTTCTTTATGTTAGAGGAACCATTGCATTACCATAATAATTTAGACAGTGATAACCATTGAGGTAATAATGTATTATCTCAATGGTGATAATGTATGTGTGTATGGGAATTACTGTAATAGCACAGAGTAAATAATTGATAAAAGTATGAACTTTATGTCCCTTGTGTTGTTTTAAATTTTCGGGAAAGGGTAGGTACAAATTCCTTTGGTATTTTCTTAGTCTATGGATCGATTACGGTGAGAGCAACATACAGAAAGTCGCCATCGACTAAAGTTGCTGCTGTGTCTCATTATAACGGACTATATTATAATAAGAAATCCGGCACAGTGAACCGCGGCCACTCACAGTGAAGGATTTCATAGTCAGGTCGGGGTGAATATGTACGCATGCACAGTATTGTTTTAAACTGAAAAGAGAAAAACAAATACTATACATAAGATAGCTTGACCTCTGCGACAGCTGTCAAAAACAGAACAAGACAAAAAAAAACATAATATTTATTTCCACATGCATGCATATAATTTTTACATACAAAAATTTTTTTTTTTTTTTTTTCACCATATTATTCCATTTGCAATCGGTCGTCGGACCATAAGCGAATTCGTTCCATGACAAATGGCGTTGTGGTGGAGCAGCCGGTGCTGCGCCTCCCACTTATAGAAGGTGGTTCCTCTTCAGCATTTTTCCCACCGCAGTCGGGTTTAACAGTTCAGTAACTAGTGGGTTTGGATGCGAGGATAGACGTGCCTTGTGTTCTCTTTTGTAACGCTCGATTTCAGAGTTTACTGATGGCATTTGTAGATAGTCGTGGATTTCGTCATTCCTAGCAAACCAAGGTGCATTTGCTATTGATCTTAGGATACCATTTTGCACTCTTTGCAGGCAGAGTATGTTGGTTTTGCTGGCAACGCCCCACAATTGGATCCCGTAGGTCCATATGGGCTTGAGAACCGAGTTATAAATGAGGAGTTTGTTGTCTACAGAGAGCACAGAGTTTCTTTCCATGAGCCAATACAGGTTGCGGAACTTGTGGTTTATCTCATCCCTCTTATATTTAATGTGATGCTTCCATGTTAGACGCCTATCCAAGTGGAAGCCAAGATACTTTACACGATCTGTGTGTGGTAGGGTGTCAGGACCAAGTCTAACAGATGGGGTGTTTCCATGCCTGAGCGTGAAGGTGATATGATTAGACTTGGATGCACTCGCACGTATTCGCCACTTACAGAGCCATATATGAGTTTCGTCTAATTGTGTTTGGAGTCTTTGTCATTTTCTTCTCACATACAAAAATAACGCTCAATCTTTTTGAGGCAAGATTATGTGCGCTATCGATTCAGGTTTCTAGGTTCCTCGCGCTCACAGTTTATCTGGTCCTGGACCCGCACGCAGGCCCTTCCCCCATTCTTGACTTTTCAAAAGTAGCTTTTCAATATGTTCTTTATTTGTCGAGGTTTTTTGTTTTCCATTTTTTTGGCTATTTCCTTAGGTAATTTATTCAGAATGGTTGGAAGAGCATACGTCCAGGTCCTTTTACTGTATTCATTATAAACTTTCGGCAGTTTATACAGAAGCAAGTACGACAGGTTACGAACAAAATTAGGTCTACTTATTTTCTCTAACTTGCATAATAAAAAACGTAACACCGGGGTAGAATTCTAGAATATACATACAAAATGTAGCAGATCATTTGAATACGTGTAAAATAGTCATTTAAACGCCTGAGTATTATAGAGTTTATAAAAAATACAAAATATCGAGCAAAAATAAAATGCTAATTTGTTAAATCGATTATAAATAAAGTCAATTGTTGTAAGGAATCGAATCGTTTACGCATTAAGACAATATCACTAAATGATAAGTAGTGCTGTCAAATGTACATGTATGGTTCTATTCTATAATTATCAATAAAATGTTACGATATTTATTAAATTAGCCATTTTGTGTCTTAGGCTTAGCACGCGTTGCGATTTTTTTTCGCGCGATTGTTTCGCCCATTCTGCGACCTATGGAATTTTATGAAGCTGCACGCGGTGAAATTGCGTGGAGATAGGTAATACTACAAAAATACGCGCGAATAAAATCGCAATGTGTGTTATGCCTTACGCCAGAGGAGTGCTTACGAGAATATCACTTGTGAAGTTGTGATTATAAAATGGTGGTAAAAATAAAAATATTTGTCTATGATTATGAGACACGAAGGGAAGTGCGGATTTTAATTTTCAATTTGGCGGGAATTATTTTTCTATTTTCGTTTCGAGTGCTGGTGGCGTTTTTCTGCTAGAGAGAGCTACAAAATACTTATCTCTTATTCTTCTTACTTTTTAGTAAGATTTTACAAAAAATGGACGTATCTGATATTGGGAAAGTCGCCAGCAGAAAAAGGATGAACACAGATGCCGAAAAACTCAGAGAAAAAGTATCGCGTGAAACCGCAAAAATTATTAAACTGAAGGTTTGTATCGTTTTAATTTTGAGTTATTCGTGCATGGCTCGTAAAAACTTTGATCGCCCCCGGCTCCGCACATAGTGCAGTATCATTAATCCGGGCGAAACGGACTTAAAATAAGTAGTGTAACACGGATAAAAAAGTAAACAGATAATAAAGACTTGCAAAAAATGTATCGATAGTTTAGGAAGGAAGTCAGGCAGTCCGTAAGTCCTAAGGGCTCTTACACATAAACACGATATGACGTTTTCATCATCATTTGTTACAATTTGTTTCATTCTTATCACGTCACGACGCGACGTCGTATTGTGTTTATGTGTAAGAGTCTTAAGGCATTAAGTCCGCCTCTGTATGTGTATGTGCATGATGCAATTAATTAATAAATAAACGCATCACGTCGAGGTTTGCGTACTGTCAGGTGGCGCAGGACACTGCGTACTGGGACTTGAAAGAGCGGCTGCAGCAGCTGGCGGGCGCGCACGAGCGCCTGCAGCAGAACATGGTCGAGGTTCAGATGCAGCACGAGGCGGCTTCGGCGCAGTACGCGGCGGAGAGGCGCCTGCGCCCCGATACGCTTAACAAACTGGCAGGCGCACGCGGCGTGTGCGACGTGCTGGAGGAGTACGGCGCGCGGCTGCGGGGCTGCGTGGCACGCGCGCGGGCCGACCGCGCTGCGTTGCAGGCTGCCTACAGCGAATGTGGCACGCGCGTGCGGGCGCTGGCCGCCGAGCGAGCGAGCGCGCGAGACGTCGCCGCTGGACAGCGTGACGTCGGTAAGTTTTATTTTTATTTATGATAGGTTTACTCTTCTCTTGACTCTAGTCTAGGTCATAGGTGACAGAGACAGAGTCGACGAATAAAAAAAAGTAAAAAAAAAAATGTTACTGCTGTTGTTGTATTTATTTATTTGTTTGTTTATTCTCGCACTGGAACGCCTTGCAGCAATTACACCAATGGAGCACAATCTTATAACAAACTCACTATATAAGTCCAGGTTTTCTCACGATGTTTTCCTTCACCGTTGTAAGCAATGTCCAAGATAAACTTGGAAAGTACATATGAATTGAAAAAGTTGTGTATTTTGTTGCTGCTTTTTTCATCTGCATCGGGCGAATGAAAAATAAAAAAACCGGCCAAGTGCGAGTCGGACTCGCTTACCAACGGTTCTGTAGATACAGCTATATTCACAATAACATTAGGTAACATTACTAAAATTCATAAACACTGAATGCACTGCGAACGTTGCTCTAACGAAAAGATAAACTGGATAGAGGGACGAAATTTACTTTGCCGTTGGAAAACTGTTGTCACCATACATCGACATAGGTCGCGGTCAATTTACCAACTGCAACTGCAGTGCTGATAATATTTGTTTATATGTAGCAACAAATTTACGGTTTTCGGATATTTTTCTATAGTTGTGCTAAAAAGGCCCTTGCTTCTTGCTAAATTTCATGATTCTAGGTTAGCGGGAAGTATCCTACGGATTTTGATTCCCTTGCGATTCGTCCAATATGTGACGTAATCAGCCGTATCTTTTGATTGCGTTGATTTAAAACTTAATTTTGTTATTTTAACAGTTCTAAGGACAGCTGACCTGAGTTTATGATATTAACTTGATACCTCCAGGTGTTCCAGAGAAAAAGCTTGAAACACGGACAGATAGATAAACAAAGAAGTGATCCTAGAAGGGTTCCTTTTTTAATGTACTTTTGGTGAACGGAACACTAAAATTTTTTTCGTAAAAAAATTGATCTTAACTATGTTTGCCATCCTTGCTAAAATGTTATCCATAATAACGACACTATCGGATCGGATGGTGTAATAATAATACACCACGTGTTTTTTCAAAATGTTTGGGTTCGTTTCATGTACCTATACAGGGTGTTTGGAAGGGAGCTGTACATACGCCTAGGGTAGAAACTAGGGATAGTCTGCTACCTACCCCCGCCCATTATATTGACCTTGGCCTCAAGGTTTTTTTTTAATTTATTTTTATTTTTTATTTGACTTTTTTGTGATTTTTTGACTAAAACTACCTGTAGCTCAAAATCTATCCATGGGACCGGTCGGCTAATGGTCTTGTTTTAATCGTTAGAGTCTTAGGGTCCTGCAAAAAATTATTTTACACCAGAAAATTGTGGAGAAGAAAAGTTATGGGGCCTGAAGTACCATAGTAAGGTAAAGAAATAATTTTAAGGGCAACTTTCTATGGGGTTTAAAAAAAACTAACAGGGTTGGAGTTCTTCTGATTTTTTTAAAACATCCTCAGTCCATGCCCTTTCTAACGATATGCTAAAAGTGTATTTATCACTTTTAGTTTTAAAGTTATTAATTAATTTCCGCAACTAGGGCACTTTTACCACCACGAGTCGACATTTGTAAGACAAATGTAATTTCCAGAATTTAAACCAGTTTGGCCTACAGTTGGCAAATTTGTTGTCTCACTCTTACACGAGAGCAACATGTAAGAGACAAAACATGTCATGTCATGTCTCTTTCGCTCTTGGGTCGACGGGGCCGGGCAGGTAACTCGTTGGGGTCTTTGTTAGTCAGTCGAGATTTACCCATCTTAGCTAACTTACGTACTTGCCGTTACGACGCTCCACTGTTTTCGTTAATTTTGTTGAGTTTGTTATTACTTCGTTTTTGTTAAGTTTTGTTATTTGTTACCTTGTTGTTGGTAAAATGGCTGGATTTACCAGTGAAGAGTACACCGACATGCTGGTGGTGTATGGAATGGCTGATTGCAATGGGCGCGAGGCACGGAGGATTTATCAAGAACGGTATCCTAACCGGCGAGTGCCTAACCACCAAACGTTTGGCTCAACTTATCGGCGTCTGCGAGAAACCGGAAATTTAAATTTCCGGGAACCAGCCGTGAACAGATTTCAACCAAATTTGGCTGCGGAAGAACGCATATTGGCTGAATTTGAGGAAGATCCGACCAGAAGCGTAAGAACCGTAGCCCGGACGCTTGGTTTAAGCGTGTGGAAAGTCTGGTCGGTTCTTCGCGAAAATGGACGTCATCCTTTCCACTACACCCCTGTTCAAGGTAATTTTTTACATAAAGTTTTTGTTTTTAGCTCTTATGTAATGAACTAGCATGTGAATTTCATAGGCAATTTTTAAATTAACATGAGCATGTGTGTGAGAGAGAGAGAGAAATGGAAAGACAGAGATAGCAATCAATGTTACATAGCTACTAATTCATAAGGAAACCGCTAACGTTGATATTTTTATTGTTTTAGGCTTAGAGGATAACGACTATGCAAGAAGGGTGGAGTTTTGCCGCCACTTGCTCCATACGGACGTGGAAGATATTAATTTTTTACGGAGTATTCTCTGGACTGACGAGTCCAAGTTTGACAAGGAAGGAATTGTAAATTACCACAATCTCCATCACTGGGCACCCAGAGATCAAAACCCGAGAGTCAAGAGGCACAGAGGTTTTCAACGAAGGTTCTCCGTGAACGTATGGGCAGGCGTCATCGGTAATCGGTTGATAGGGCCGCACTTTTTGCCAGACAACCTAAACGGGCAAAACTACTTAGATTTCCTCGAAAACGATTTGCCTGATTTAGCGGAAGAAGTGTTTGACGAAGATCGGCCCATAGTCTTCCAGCACGACGGCTGCTTCTGGACAACTGCTTTCCTAATTCTTGGATTGGTCGGGGTGGGCCAATTCCCTGGCCCCCAAGGTCGCCTGACCTTACCCCACTCGACTTCTACGTCTGGGGAAGGGCGAAAGAGTTGGTGTACGCAGAAGAAGTACCAACAAGGGAGGTTCTAATTAACAGGATCCACGCCGCATTCGATACAATGCGCGAGGAACTGCTGCTTAGAACGGTGACCGTGGAGATGAGGAAGAGGTGCCGAGCATGTTTACAGGTCAATGGTCATCAATTTGAACAAAATTTGTAATTAATTAAAATTAGTAATTAATTAAAATTTGTAATTTAATGACATTAGTCATTACCAAATTTTTTGTTTCATTTGCCATCCTTTTACGATCGAACACATTTAATTTTCATTAGTTGAAATTTTTGCTTGAAGTGCCCTAGTTGCGGAAATTAATTAATAACTTTAAAACTAAAAGTGATAATTACACTTTTAGCATATCGTTAGAAAGGGCATGGACTGAGGATGTTTTAAAAAAATCAGAAGAACTCCAACCCTGTTAGTTTTTTTTTAAACCCCATAGAAAGTTGCGCTTAAAATTATTTCTTTACCTTACTACGGTACTTCAGGCCCCATAACTTTTCTTCTCCACAATTTTCTGGTGTAAAATAATTTTTTGCAGGACTCTAAGACTCTAACGATTAAAACAAGACCATTAGCCGACCGGTCCCATGGATAGATTTTGAGCTACAGGTAGTTTTAGTCAAAAAATCATAAAAAAGTCAAATAAAAAATAATAATAAATTAAAAAAAAACCTTGAGGCCAAGGTCAATATAATGGGCGGGGGTAGGTAGCAGACTATCCCTAGTTTCTACCCTAGGCGTATGTACAGCTCCCTTCCAAACACCCTGTATATTCACATTGATATTTTTAAAATCCATTGATCTTTATTTTTCATCAAGGTCGGGCCGGAGAATGCTTTGAAAGATTTTTTTTTATTTAATATATAATCTTTTTTTTAGTTTCTTACGACTTATTGTCGGGCCTACGTTGTCCCCCCATCCTAAGTACTAATGCTGTAACATGAAAATATTGTAAAACCAGACATTTTTTTAAAAGAGTAACCGTAGAGTTTCTTGCCGGTTCTTCTCCATAGGAAACGACCAACGTGAACCGTGCACCTTTTGTCGACGTCTTATAAGTGCCCATGTAGGCCTATGTGAAATAAAAAATATTGATTTGATTTGATATTCCTCATTGCTTCGAATTTGGCAATCCACACATAATTGAAAAAAATAACTTGTATACGATACGCACGACGCGTACCGTGTGGTGTGTGCAGCGCAAAATATGGGAGCGCGCGCGGATGAGGCGTTGCGACAGCTTGCGGATGCGCGCGAGCAGCTGGGCGCCGCACGCGCCCGCGCCCAAGAACGCGCCGCCGCCCGCGACCAGCTCGCCTCGCGCCTACTGCAAGCGGACGAGGCGGCGGCGGCCACGCGCGACGACTTGGCGCGCCTGGTGCGCCAGTTCGACGCGCAGACACAGCACTTGCAGCAGACCATCGCGCGGCAGGAGGACGAGTCAGTACTTAAGGCGCTGCCCTGAGCAAAACGCCCTGCTAGCCATTTTTCGTGCAGTTTTTAGGAGCTACGAGTATCTACTCGTTATTTAAAAATAAATATCAACTAATAAAAACACATTAAATTTCTATAATTATTATTATTTTTATAATTATATTCTATTATTGACTCCAAAATGGTAGATTTCATTTTGTTTTTAATGAAGTATAGGTATGTTTCACTAATCTCCTTCCAACAAAAACATGAGAAATAATGATTGATAGCATGCATGTCCTCGTAAAGTATTCATTAATTAATGTTTGTACTAACACTAATGGATAGACAGTTAAGGCGATATAAACGCCCCAATGTAACGCAGTACTGGCCGTGCGCCCGCTCGATGCCAAAAAAATTTTTTTTTTCAAAAGACCAATATTCGATTTTATAAAGATTTTCTCTGAAATCTGGGCGTAACTCATGTTCACGGCGGTGTTTTGGTCAGGGCCGAGTCGATCAGTTGGGTCGTGGAGCGCTCGCTCGTGTTCACAGTGTGGTGTCCGCAGGGCTCGAGTGGCGGACGCAGAGCGCGAGCGGTTGCGGCGCGACTTGGCGGCGCTACAGGACGAGCTGCGTCGTGCTCGCGACCATCTGGCGGTACGTGCACACGTACATCACTGTCCCCACACTAGTGCTGTCTACCTACACTATAATAACGTAGATATGAACAACAATTAAAGGCCAACGCAGACCGGGACGGGGTGGCAAGGGATTTTGCCGTCAATCAGCGCACACTGCGGTTAGCTTAAATACCGCGTCGGGATGGGCAAATGAAAAAAAAAACGATATTTATCGTATCGATATTTTATAAAACTGAACGAGTGAACAATATCGATAATTCGATATATTGATATTTTTTGCCCATGCCTAAATTGCCTAAAGTACGTTCAAAATAAAAAATGATATCAATTACTCTCATCATTATCTAGCCCTGTATAGAAACAAAAAAGTAAAAATTAAAACAAAAAATATAAAAATATTAAACACGAAACCAAAGTTGCGTTAAAAAAAATTGAAATTGATACGATTTTGATACTCTAAAAAAAATATCGTATATCGATATATCGCGAATAAAAATATCGACGATATATATCGATATTTCGATATATCGATATTTTTTGCCCAAGCCTAACCGCGGCATTCCAGTGCCTTGCCACGCCGTGGCATGCAGTGGCACGACAAAGCATGCCTCGGCAGCGATTTTTATGTAATATTTGTCCACATAATTCTCAGAAAGTAGAAATCAGAATGCAATCATCCTTTTTATAGAAGTTAGTTGCCACTAACTTCTATAAAAAGGATGATTGCATTTTGATGTTTCATCAAAATCGGTAGAGCTTAAGATATTATTAGAAGTAGCGTAGCTTAATACCAGGGCATTTTTTTACAACCAGTTCTAACAAACATTATCGCCCCTAACACTAAACATACCTATCTTTTTATTATATTTGACACCACACCTGTAGATCCTGTACATAATATAGTTTAGATGATCCTACATAATCAGAAATGTGCTATAGATAGGTACATAATTTATTTAAATTGAAGATTTAAATGTTTTTAAAATAATAGTAATATAATATTGTTTAGGACGCTAACAGTACGATCGAACACATGAAACTGAAAGAAGCGGCGCATATTGTCGAGATTGAAAACCTAGAGAAAGTTATAAAGGAGAAAAACCAAGTAAGTACCTACAAGTAAAGATTATATCTATAGGTACCTACCAAAATGGTAAAAACTGTAATGGGAGTGTGTTAACTTGCCTTTTAATCTACGGGGCCGTTATGTCGAAAGGGCTCATTTTTAGAGTTCCGAAGTCAACAAGGTACCCGTACCTATAGTTTCGCTGTCCGTCTAGGTCCGACCGCAGATTATCTCAGAGAATCTAAGTACTAGAAAGCTATAATTTGGCATGGATATACATATTAATAATTCCGACAGTGGTAAAATAAAATCAAGTTTTTTTTTGGGGTTTCTACCCTCCTATAGACGTAAAGTGGGGATGTTTTTTTTATTTCTCATCTATCCTATGGTGTGGCGTATCGTTGGATAGGCCATTGACAAAATATTATAGGTTTATTAAAACCCTTTTTCGATTCAGATATGCGTTTGCGTAAAATTAAGATTAAATTTTTTTTTTGTTAGATTCAAGTGCCCCTCCTGCCAGCGAAATGGTTGCTCTTGGCTATGTGAAAAAATTCACGGCAATAGTAAATATAACGAAATTAAAAGAAAAGCTGTCGCAGCTGTATGCTTTACAAGTTTACGAGTAATAGTCGACCAACTTAAAAAATGTACTTGGAACAGTAAAATATTGTACAAATGCCATTGAAAAATTACTTAAATAACGTTGTTAGCTGTGTTGCACAGATAGTAAATATATGCTTATGAAGCATGTAAAAATATACAAAAATAAAATCATAACATCCATAATAATAATGATTTCTAAATTAAAAATGTTTAAGCTCAAATAACGCATTGGAGTGGGCGGAGGCGTTGGCAGTACCGATCCGTAGTCCATACGGCACGTGCGCGGAGGAGGTTATTTTGTGTTAATGCAGAAGTATTTTCGACGTTTTGTAATCTAAAGTCAAATTAGATTCGATTGCCAAGCAAATTCCGTTACCCGACCATAGATGGCGGTATTCTGAGTGGTCGCAATTATAAACTTAATTGCGTTTGCCGCAAGGTTGGCATTCGTGTCGATATTTACTACTACTCACCATCTGTGACCATGGGGTCACATCAATGCAATATAACATATTGCAATTTTTTTTTACATAATCGATATCGATATATACCCGATATCGTAATTCGAAAAAATAAGTCGTGGTTTATTATTTTGTAAATAAAATTTATTTGAAATTATGTACTAATTTAATTATGCTCATTGAGGCGGGCGGGCCTCTTCATAATATTATCTTATAGAAATATTAAATTACTTATTTTCTTTTGTCGATATCGATCTATAAAGTCAATGTTCGACCCAACTACATCACTAATTGAGTAGTGTAGAACTTTCGAGAACGAAATAGTGAATACCGCAGATTAGAGGTGAATACATTCCATTTTTTTCAAATTCCGAAAGAGGTATGAAGAAGGAGCGCGTGCGCGATGATCCAGGAACGAACCATACCATTCCCCTGGCTTTAACGCGCGCTTGTATCGGCTCCTTTCGCAATTGACGTCCTTCATATAGATTATTTATTGCAACGTACCCAACTGGATCGTTTGTCACAGGTAGACATAGTCGTTCACAACTTCGAGTGTAGAGTCTCCAACCTTAATAGGAGTGGGTGTTACATGGCCATTTAACAGCACCTTGGTTTTGTCCATGTTCATCCTAAGACCCACTCTTTCAGAAGCTTTACTGAGGTCATCGAGCATTATACTGAGGTCCTCGATGGTCTCAGCCATGACCACTATATCGTCGGCAAACCGAAGGTGAGTGATCTACTCGCCATTGACGTTAATGCCTAGCCCTCTCCAGTCCAGAATCTTGAAGACATTCTCCAGTGCAGCGGTGAACAGTTTTGGAGATATGACGTCTCCCTGTCTCACACCTCGCTGCAGAAGGATAGGTTTCGAGGTCAGAACCTGAAGTGGAACTGACATGGTGGCGTTTTTGTACAAACACTTCAACACCTCGATGTACCGGTAGTCGATTTGGCACCGTTGGAGAGACTGCAGTACAGCCCAAGTCTCGATCGATTCGAAGGCTTTCTCGTGGTCCACAAACGCTAAGCAGAGAGGCAGGTTGTACTCTTCGGTCTTCTGTATAACCTGTCGCAACGTATGTATGTGGTCTACGGTGTTAAAGCCTCTACGGATTCCGGCGTGTTCGGGAGGCTGGAAATCATCAAACCTGCGCGCGAGACGTTTCGTGATGACTCTTGAAAACAACTTGTAGACATGGCTAAGAAGGGCCTATAGTTCTTCAACCGGGCATTGTCGCCCTTCTTGAAGAAGAGAACCACCACACCCCTGCACCATGCCTGTGGCGTTTTTTCTGGCGGGTTGGAGATAGCGCTTCATAGCGATAAATAAAGGTCAAAACCAAAAGTGATGTCAAATCAAGTCGCAAGTAAAGTAAAAATCAAAATAGGTAAAGTAAAGTAATGTCAAATCAAAATAGAATAAATTACATTATTTACAAAAAATAAAATAATATTCATTAAAATACATTTCAAAGTATTAGTACCTTCTCTCCGGCACTGGCGCGGTGACATGTCTGTCAGAACAATGCCGGAGGAAAGGGCAATCCAATCTTTCCGCGATCATCGCCAGGACGGTGTTGAAACTGGCCCGTACCCTGCACACCATAGAAGCTGTGCACTTGTGCATAACCGCGTGAAAACCATCGGCGTGTGCCTCTGCGAACATACCAGAGGCACTACAGTATCGGGGCAGCCCCATAACCGCCCTAAACGCGTTATTATACTGCACTCGTATGGCTTTTAGGCTTCTTTTGGTGTAGTGAGCCCAAAGACTACACGAGTATCTACAGTGATTAGCGTAACCTTTACTTCGTTCGAGCATCGGGCGAATCTGCAAGCAACCATATTGGCTTTCCCAGATAATGCCCTTCGCTCCCGTTCCATATCTGCATGGTCCTTCAGGAACTAGTCAATACATGCCCAAGATATTTGAACTGCTCAACTCTTTCTAGAGGAGGACCATTCAATCTAACTGGAGGTAAGTTCTCGAGATATTTTGCACTGGCGATCCCAAAGACCATCCATAGGCACTTTTCTACCAGTGGTCACGTGCGTGCCTCAGGGGAGGCGTTTGGCGTTGCACAAAACGGATTCTGGGGTGGTATTTGAGAGGTCATAGGGGTCCTTCCATGTGCTGGTGGTAATTACTGGGGTGGTTTTAGTGAGGTAAAAATCCCCCACTCCCTGATCTTTTCCCCAAAAGTCCAAGCGGCTTGTGAAGTTTTCCCCACGTAAAACAAATGGTATGTCTATAACAATTTGAGCTTACTAAACGATAATTCGATTCGAAATTAGATCTAGAAACTTTAAGAAAAAATTAAGTGGCGGTGGCGAACGCAAGAATTGCAACAGGTATAAACAATTTAGTAAAAGTCCCTCTGGTTTGTTTTTTGCAAATATCTAATAAACTATTGCAGATATTTCAATGCGGTAAAAAAGGGTCTGAAAAAGCACGAAATTGGCTACAAAAAAGTCTCACCTCCTCCTTAGAGTTGAAAATAGGGCTTAAACGGGTGATGTCGCTGCCGCTCGTATCGCTCCCTTAAATAATAAAAATCATTTTAACCACAGGGTGGCCGAAGAGTATGAAAAATCGACCAATCATATAGATGGAAAGCCGCATCGCGTCTTTCATCTCGCATGAGATTGGTCGATTTTTCATACTCTTTGCCCTTTGCTCTTTCCGAATTCATTACGCAATAAAGCTGCAGGGCCTGGTCTCATGTCTGCGCCCCTCCAGGGTCTACGGCCTGCTCTATCGTTATCTCTATTGGAATGAATGAATTCTCCCATGTTCATGTCTTTTTGGTAAACATGATGTATACCCAATAATATACTCATCGCACGGACCGTCCACCATTCGGATGCACATAATGGACACCTTTTTAATTAAGTCTTTGTAATTTTAGCATGAGCAAGAAATGGACACGGAAATCAAATCAATTAAAGATCGTGTGCGTCAACTGGAAATGGAGAAGCTCGAAGCTCAGGAACAGAAGGATAAGAGCGCGCAGGAGTGCGGCGCTTTGCGCACTGCGCTCGACGAGCTCACGCGTGCCGCCGACCAGCTGCCGCTCGTATCGCTCCCTTAAATAATAAAAATCATTTTAACCACAGGGTGGCCGAAGAGTATGAAAAATCGACCAATCATATAGATGGAAAGCCGCATCGCGTCTTTCATCTCGCATGAGATTGGTCGATTTTTCATACTCTTTGCCCTTTGCTCTTTCCGAATTCATTACGCAATAAAGCTGCAGGGCCTGGTCTCATGTCTGCGCCCCTCCAGGGTCTACGGCCTGCTCTATCGTTATCTCTATTGGAATGAATGAATTCTCCCATGTTCATGTCTTTTTGGTAAACATGATGTATACCCAATAATATACTCATCGCACGGACCGTCCACCATTCGGATGCACATAATGGACACCTTTTTAATTAAGTCTTTGTAATTTTAGCATGAGCAAGAAATGGACACGGAAATCAAATCAATTAAAGATCGTGTGCGTCAACTGGAAATGGAGAAGCTCGAAGCTCAGGAACAGAAGGATAAGAGCGCGCAGGAGTGCGGCGCTTTGCGCACTGCGCTCGACGAGCTCACGCGTGCCGCCGACCAGCTGCGGGTCGACCTCGCCGCCGAGCAGAGCGCGCACCGGGCACAGCGGTGCGTACTCTACGCGCTCACTACGTTGCCCACCGCGCAGAGCTCGCACACTGACCCACTCGCTCCGCAGGGAGGCCGATGCAATGCACGTGGCCGAGTTGAGTGCCGCGGCCGTCGCCAAGGACCGCGAGCTAGATGCCAACACTGGCACCATCGCGCGCCTCATGACCGATCTGCGCGCCGAGAGCGACGCACGCGCACGCGCCGACGCCGCGCTGGCCGCTGCGCGCCGCCAGCACGACGCCGAGCAGGCGGCCGCGCGCGCCACCGAGCAGCAGCTGCGTGACCAGGCCGCGCGCCTCGATCTGGCCGTCAAGGTAAAACCGCGCCTGAAGCCACCCGTCCGCACCCCTTAAGTCTCGCTCACAGCCCCACTGCTTGCAGGCCAAGGACGACGAGCTGGGCGCGCAGATGACCATCATCCTCGACATGAGGGGCGAGAAGGTGAGCGTGCACGATTGCCCTCTGGCGGCGCCGAGCGCCGTGTGGTGGTGGGCACTCAGTGCGGATCCGACTATGTTCCCAGGAGCGGCTGCAGGAGCGTATCCAAGGGATGCAGAGCACGATTGATAATATCCAGAAAGAGCTGACGGGACGCCTCGCAGCGCCCAAGGGGGTACAGGACGTGGGGGAGCCGCCCGAGCTAGACGCCGGGCCACTCAAGGCGCAGCCGCGCAAGCCGGAGCCGCGCCACAATGAACTCTACAGCTTCCTCAGCGACGGCAGCGTGGACGGCGACGCGCTTGACGTGAGTGTAGTATGACGAGAGGGACGCGCACGCGGCGTGCCGGGTGCTGACGAATGTGTTATGTGTTGCAGCCGCGTGAGGTGGGGCGGCGTTTCGCGGAGCTGGCGCGAGGCGAGCGGCTCCGTGCGGCGCAGGTTAGTGTGCTGCACCGCATATTATATACCTACTAGCTGACCCCCGGCGCTTCGCTCCCGTCAACTGGCTACCTACCTACCTACCCTGCCTGCCCAGCCTACACTACCCTACTTACCTACCTACCATCTTTATCTATCATCAAAAGTTTTCTCAGCGCACGCAAAAAAATGTTTTATAGCCTATGACACTCAGGAATAATGTAACTTTCTACTGGTGAAAGAATTTTCAAAATCAGTTCAGTAGATCCAGAGATTACCCCTTACTACGTCACAAAGTCACAAACTTTTTACCTTTTTATAATATTAGTATAGATGCCTATTTTTACGTTTGGAAATCTTTATGGATGTCTTATCAGATTCTCAATCAGTGGTAAGTGAGTGGTGGTAATTATTCTATTAGTGCACCAATAGGTCAAAAAACTACTTAGGTACAGGGGGATCCATCCATTTACCTACATACTATATTATATTTTTTTCTTAAACTATTTAGTATTGGGTAACAAACTTATGTTGGCTAAAGAACCATCATACTATTTTGCCACACAATGGCAGCGCTGGTACAGCCAAGTTTATATTTTTTTGCAGGAATCTATTTCGCTGTCGCAGATGAAAGATGATTTAAAGATAAAGAGCCGTACATTTTTCAAAAACAAACGGTTCGACACCAAACCAAAGAAGTTTAAGTAGAGGAAACATTTGATTATTATAAGACGTTTTATTAATAAGTTCTTACTAAGTTCCAGATTGTTTTTATTTTCAATGTCTTGTAAGATAGGATAAAATAGATCTTATGCATTAAATTTAGATACTCGTACCTATGCAAAGATGTCGTGTTTGATTACCCTATTGAAATACCATTTCGTTTTTTTTTTTTTTTTTTTTATTTGAGATGGGTTTGCTCTTGACTCTAGTCTAAGTCATAGGTGACAGAGACAGAGTCGACGATGGAGTGAGCTTACCCAGAAGGAGCCTGTTTACTCTAACTTTGAAGAGATTCGGGTTGAATGCGTTCGGAAACACAGATGCAGGTAGTGAGTTCCATTCATTCGCTGTGCGCATTATGAAGGATGTTTGGAAGCGCTTGGTGCGAATTGGTGGAATGGCAACAAGGTAAGGATGGTAACTTGCAGTGCATCTAGATGTCCGATGGTAGAAGGGGGCTGGTGGGATGAGGTCGTGGAGTTCTTGAGCACACTCACCGAAATACAGTCTGTAGAAGACGGACAAGCAGGCAACCTTGCGGCGATGAGCCAAGCTGTGAAGCATGGTATCCACCAGTTCAATGTCGCCGATGAGGCTCTTAGCTCTGCGTTCCACCGAGTCAAGCGCGGCAAGCTGATACTTTGCTGAGCCATCCCAAAGGTGGCTGCAATACTCCATACAGGATCGGACTTGCGCTTTGTACAGGGTTAGAAGCTGTCCAGGCGTAAAGTATCGCTTCACCTTATTTAGGATGCCCAGTTTTTTGGCCGCAATTTGGGCTTTGTGCTCAATGGAGGCGCCGAAGTTAAGACTGGATGTCAACTCCATGCCTAGGAGCTCAATCCGATCAGTCACTGGAACAGACGCACCACGAAAAATAGGCGCCCGATCGAAAAGACTCCTTTTAGCGGTAAAAAGACGCGCCTGTGTTTTGGTGGCGTTAAAGGAGACCAGATTGTCATCACCCCACTGGGAGACAAGGCTTAAGGTCAAATCTGTCCGCTCTACCATAGTCTCTCTCAAGGAACGAACTTCATCCACGCTGGTTCTTGCGCTGGACAGGTATCTCTCTGAAACAGTACTGTCATCTGCGTACCCAACAATACCAAGCTGAAGAAGGTCATTGATGTGCAGCAGGAAAAGAGTTGCAGAGAGAACAGACCCCTGAGGAACTCCGGAATCAATAGCCATAAGGTCAGAGGAGCAGCCGTCTATGACTACTCGGATCGACCGTTCGCAGAGGAAATCTGATATCCAGCTACAAAAACCAGCGGGGATGCCATACGCAGGAAGCTTACTGAGTAGACTTGCGTGCCAGACCCTGTCAAAGGCCTTCGAGATATCCAGCGAAACAGCAAGTGCTTCGCCGTGTCTCTCGATGGCTTCGCCCCAGCAGTGCGTGACATACACAAGAAGATCACCAGTAGACCGTCCCCGGCGAAAGCCATATTGACGGTCACTGAGGAGATTATTGTCTTCAAGGTAGGTCAGCAACTTACGGTTCAGTACCCTTTCCATAACTTTGCACAGAATGGAGGTAATGGCGATTGGACGGTAATTGACAGGGTCTGCACGGTTGCCTTTTTTGGGCACTGGTTGCACATTTGCAAGCTTCCAGGACTTTGGTACCGTTCTTTTTACAAGAGAGAGGCGGAACAAGCGTGTCAACACAGGAGAAAGTTCGGGCGCACACAGCCTCAGTACTCTTGCTGGAATGCCGTCAGGCCCGCTGGCCTTGTTCACGTCTAGACTGCACAATACTCTTCGGACCTCTTTGGTGTGCACAGCGATCTCCGGCATCGAAGAGTCACAATGAGGGACAGTAGGTGGTTGCTTGGATCCAGCGTCCAGACGTGAATTGCTAGCAAACAGAGATGCAAATAAATTTGCTTTCTCACTTGCAGAGTGAGCCAGCGACCCATCAGGTTTCAGCATTGGAGGTAAAGTGGGACGACAGAAATTCGATTCAACAGCTTTAGACAGGGACCAAAACTGTTTACTACCCGGAGGGTGTGATGCCAGCTTGGCCCCAATACGTCCAAAATGGTCAAAACGTGCCCGACGCAAAACCCGCTTGCAGAACTTGGTGGCAGAATTAAAAGCTCTTTTCCTCGCACGAACCCTACGCGCTCTAACTTTGCGATCTCGGGCCCCGACCCAGGCTTGGTAGGCAGACTCTTTTTGGGCCTCAGCGTGGGCACATTCTGAATTATACCAAGGTCGGGATTTGTGACCGAGCGGAATGTCGGAGAATGGAATGAAATACTCCATTCCCTGCCGAATCACATCCGCAACCGCGTCCGCACAGCTCGAGGGGTCACCCGAGGCGAAGCACACATGCCGCCAAGGATAAGACGCAAAAAAGTGCCGCATCTCGTCCCAGTCTGCTGACTCGTATCGCCATACTCGCCTCGTGCCTCTAGGACTCTCATCTGGAGGAGAGCAAGTCGACACGGATTTCACCGGACAATGGTCAGACGTTCCCAGCGGGGCTGAGACCGAAACCGAATGACTGTCCGGATCAGTTGTCAGCAGTAGGTCTAAGCAATTGGGTGTATGGCCGTCAACATCCGGTACCCGCGTTGCCACATTCACCAGCTGGGTTAGATCTAGCGATAGAGAAAACTTGCGCGCCTCTAACCCGGCATGGTCAGTTTTCCGGTACGGGTACAACCACTCCTTATGATGGGCGTTAAAGTCCCCCAGAAAATTAAGCTTCGCTGTTGGGTACCGTTGCTGGGCCATGTCGGCCGACTCCATAAGGCAGTTAAAGAGCGCTGTCGTCTCCTGGTCACCGGTGTGCGATCGGTAGACGCCGATGTAGAGAGACTTCTCCACGCCAGTGTCCACAAGTAGCCATATGGCAGAAAAACCCGATTTCTCAAAGCAACGGAGACGACGACAACAAATGTCATCGCGGACGTACACACAGACCCCAGCTTGCTTCTTGAACTTGTGTTCAAGAGAGTAACCCGGGTAGTTGAGGTACGCCACGTCCGACGGGGTTGTTATCTTCGTCTCCGTTAGGAAAAACAGGTGCGGCTTCTCGGTCTCAAGGTGGTGGTGGACCGGATCGAGATTAGAGTGCAACCCCCTGATGTTAGTGAAGTGCACTTTTAGTGGGAGGAAGTGCAGCCGTTGTTTCACCATATTCTTCTTCGCTTTGGTCATTTAATTTTTTTTAGAGTTTGCTGGGGAAGAAGTTAAACTGTCGAGGCGCTGCTCAGTGAACCAAGTGGAACACTGGAGCTAACCCAACCTGTGGGGAACTCATTTGGAGACTGCGGGGACGCCCGAACCCCCCCGGATATGGCCACCGGGTCCTCCCTTCCAGTCGCCAGCTGGCACGGTGGAGCATACCGGGATTTTTCGCGAGTTGGCGGGGCAGCCTTTGGCACGTGGCTGGCGTGCTACTTGGGCCCCCTACTGACTGCGGTCGGCCAACGGCTGGCACCGTGCTTCGGATCCCGCTACCCTCCAAGATGAGTTACCCGGCAAGTTTAGCCCAGAGACCACCCAAGCAGCACGACAGGCTGTATAGAAGCTGTATTTTAGTTTATTTGTATACCACAGGCTGTATAGTGAGGCTGTACAAAGGCTGTATAAGCGCTTATACAACCCCTATAAGTAAAAAATGGGCCCATTGTTATACAGCCTAATGCGTTATTATAGCTGTATAGTAGCTGTATAGCTAAAAAATAGGCTGTACTACAGCTGTAGAAGAGCTGTAGTATGGTGTTGAAGAAAACCATAGGCGTATAGTTATTCTCTTATAAGTTTCTTAAAAAGATAATAGTTCTTCATTGGTTTTTTATGAGAATTACAATGTGAAATTTATGAAACAATTAACCGCTAATTCTTTTTAGTTATGATAATTATGGTGGGCCGCCAATTTACTGTGAAGTTATAAGTCAAGAATAAATGTTGGACTTTAGGTAGTGATAATTGTAGATTCAACGTGCCGATTCATTTTTACTGTGAAATAGTGCATAGTTTTGTGGAAAATATTCACGCGCCCGCGAAATACTGAAGAATTCACGAGGAATATTACCAAAACAAGTAAGTAAGTTTGTGGTTTTGAGGTTAGAATCATAAGATTGTTAAATAATACTATAGAACAGGTACCACTTATGATTTATTTATCTAAAAATCATAACTTTAACTTCAGCAATACTCAAAATAATGTAAGAAGTCATATTTTCTTTTGTTGTTAATTGTTCGAAAATGGCGACAGATTTTATACAGCGTAAAAGATATCTGGAGAGTATTATAGATTCCGTGGTTTTACTACGCACTTTCTGGATTCCATTACACAGCTTTTACCCGTTAATAGCCGTTATAATAGCAAATTTTTAATTATATAGGCTGTACATCAGTTTTCAGCAAATAAATTATACAGCTCTTTAGGGTTATGTGTTAAAAATGAAAAACCCTTTAGCATATTTCATATCAATAAGTTTTGCAAACAAGTGACGCTTATTTGAACTATTCTCAACTTAAACTTTCCGTTAAACTTATAAAAATATAAATTTGTTTACACTACGAGCACGAGTGCGTCTGGGCCATCATGATTGTATGCGTAGTGTACATACACAATCATGGTTTAGACGCACTCATGCTCGTGAGATAAAGCACTCATAAGAAGTATGTTAGATAGAGACAGCAAGCAGCGTCCGCATCGCAACAAACGCAACGTGACGTTTAGTACGTATTAGTTTAGTTGAGAGAAAGTTCCAGGGACGCGAGCACGCATTTATTTGTCCTTTTCGCTTGTTCACCGCATCACGGAACTCGTAGGTATAGTCAAAACGAAACAAAAGCAGTTAAATACCAATTAAATAATTTAATACCTATGTGCAGTAGTGTAAGATAGACAGATAGAAATAAATGTTTTGTGTTGTGTTCGTATATCTCAAATGTGCTGCCCTTTTTTTTTCAGGAAAATGACATTCAAAATAATTGAAACAATTGAAAAAGGCCAAAAACGACTATGCATTGTACCGAGTTTTTGGGAGTCTAATGGTATTTTAAGATGGCCAAGAAAACGACTAGATGTCAACAAATTAGTCAAGGACGAGAATTCGCGGCCTCTAGACAATTGGTCTACCTCACGTTGCTGTCTAAAAAGACAATTACTACCATCATACGAAGAAGCAACACAAGAACTAAATCTCATGTTACAAAATAGCGACACCGAAATTGATAATGATTATAATTAATCACAACAAACAGTACTTATAATAACTTCAGTTACAACACTTTAGCTGGTCAGTTGGTAAGCATATTTTTTTAAATATTATTAGCTCATCCTCCGCATGTATAATTGACGTGTCTTCTTTAGTTTATAAGTAGTGTATACTAGCATATTAGCATGGATTTCACCGCTGTTGCGCCGCTGCACTGATTTGAAATCTCCCGTGCTGGCAGTGCTGGCGTCTCTCACCTCCACGTGTTTGACGCGCTGCGCGGCGGCGTTCTAAGAGATTCGCCATGCGCCATTAATGTCTAAAACATGCTTCAGATTACACATACTTGGACTTTCGGTTACTTATGTTTATATAGACAGGTACCTACTTAATAATATTATATTGCGCTATTGTAACTGAAGAGTATGGACTTACCTACGTTGCCTTTTTATGATTTCAATTTAGCAAGAATGTTTGGCGAAGGAAAAAATGTATGGTTTAGTCTGGCGGATTGTTAGAGTATAATATATAACTTTTGTTAATTATGATTATGACAAAAATGGCTGGTGTGTAGGTAGCCGGTGGACATTAGTAATATTACCTATATATTCTGTGGCGGTAGTGGCAAGTCGTTACATGTGATCTATGTGTGACAAATGGCGTGTTTGTACATCTCTCTTATCGTGAAAGTTTTACTCGGTCAGACCAATTTTGGTATAAGTTTTTAAACTGCTTAATTGGGTTTTAACATAAGAATCTTGTATAAGAACCGGAACAGCAACCGAGTCCGATGTACTATACCTACCTTTAGTTCAGAATATCAGAATCACCAGACTACGGTCCTGTGATCTCAATGTAGGTCCGTGATCAAGTTTTGTACATAACTATTGACAAATATCTCATTAATTAATTTTATATGTGATTACAGGCATTCAGTCAACCAGAAAAGCCGTCAATTTCATCTACAGCAACGTCAGCAACAACATCCACACCAGTAGTTCCAACATCTGCAGCACAATACGTCATTCAATATGTGGATGAATCTGATGTGGCAGCAACGGTTCCACTGCAAAACACTGATGTAAATCAGATTGAAAATTATCTAAAATTGATTTTGGACAATCAAATTAATATGACACAAACAATAAATGTTCTAATGGACAACCAGAAAAAAATGTTACATAAACTTGCAAGTCTATCTGTGCAGATAGAATACGAATTTTCCAAGTGTGACAATACCAAAAATACAGATGTGGTTGCACTGGGTAAATCCAGCAATCCAATCGAAAATGAAGCTTTTGTCATAAAACCAATTGATTCAGTTAAAGAGCTTGAGGAACTGGAATCACGTTTAAGTGACAAGCAGCAAAAAAATCAACTGCTGAAGCAATATTCTTTTATATGTTCACAATCAGATGGAAAAGGTGCAACATGTGCATACAAAATATTAGACATGTTTTTTACTCGTGATTTTTTATGCAAGTGTTCCTGGACAGGAGGCAGTAGAAAGAGTGAGGACATAAAAGTCCCTCTAAAGGCTTTTAAAAATGTCCTCAATTTCTTCCACCAACTAATACGTATCTGGGATCAAACTTATACCGCTGAAAGCAATGAAAACTTTTTCAAAACTGTGCTTAAAAATTCAGTAAAGAGAAAACACAGCAAGAATGAACGAGCATCAACAAAACGTAGGAGAACAAAAAAAGTTAAACTTATTAATCAAAATGAATCTGACACCAATCAAATTGGTAATGTGGTGGTCATAGTAAACGACGCTGCAAATGAAACAGTAAACACCAACGAAGATGCTACGAATGAAAGAAAAGAACAAGAGGAAGAGGAGGAGGAGGAATAGAGTATGTTAAAGTAGGAATCTCTCTTCAGAAAAATGAGAACTACACATGGTATAATGGAAATTGCGGATAAATCAATAAGTACTTATAAGGAGTAATTCTACTAGTTATACTGAACGACTTTCCCACGAAGAAAGCGGAAGTTGTTTAACATAATCAGTAGGATTACTTACCCCTGTTGATACGTATTAGCCGCGATTTTCGTTACGCCATGTTTAGTTCTTTTTTCCTGATGAGTGATCTCGTTATATAATACAGGGTGTAACGGAAAGGGTGTATCAAGCCGAATAGACACGAATCTACCCATGTTACTCGTATCGAACAATTTTCCCCATGGAACATGGCTCGAAATATGAAAAAAATATTTTGTCATTCCATGCAAATTGGGCGCTCAGCTGATCGATTTAGTATGGGAGCCTAATTTTTGTTTATATTTCGACCCATGTTCCCTGGGGAATAGATTCGTGTCCTTTCGGCTTGACACACCCTTTCCGTTACAACCTGTATATTAAGTGCCATAATTGTCCCATTTTAGTTACCTAGCTTAGTCAGAATTTATAAAAACACGTAATCTCGTGACTGTGATTCTCCTTAAGAAAACACGTAATCTCGTGACTGTGATTGTAGGTTAAGACACAAAATTATGTAACTGTTTTTCTTGTGTATCTAGTAAATAAGTTACTCTTTGATTATTTTTAATTACTTAAGATATCCACTGATGGATATATATTATTATGTTTGAAGTCGGGACGGGTTTTTCAATGAATAAAAATACATTTTCTCAATGACAAGGTTTTTTTATTTCTCTTTTAAACTGTATGTAAAAGGGGTACGAAGTATAAGTAATTTTTGTGATCAGTACATACTAGTTTTGTTTTTATATCTTTGGAACTAACTATGGTCTCTGTCCGCCTGGTAGTAGGTAATTTGGCTTTGAATATTTTCAAATACGATGATTTAATCGGTAGTTCAAAAACATCGGATATGTCAGTAATTTTATAACATGTAATCTTTATTTCACTGTTAACAGTGGTTTCTATTTTTTTCACTTCCAAAATGTCATTATTGTTGCATAATACATATTTATCTTGAGGCTTTACAGAAATTTTAAAATCTCTAAAATTTAGTGCATTTATTTTTCTGCTATTGGTCGTAACAAAGGGTTCCACATATGCCATTTGTCGACTTTCTCTGCCCTTACTCATTTCTGATGCTGAATCTTCACTAAATCTCTTTGCCACTTGAGCAAGAGGTTTGTTGCCATGTCTTAGCATTCTTTTTATTAAATACAATTTATTCTCAAAAGGATAAGCGCTAAATGTATGTAGTGGGCCAAATTGTTGCACTTCGTCTGTGAGATGCACTACATTATGGACATTGCTAGTAATATAATCTGGCCCATAAAAGTCTTTATAATGCTCAACAAAATATTGTAGGAGCTCTTTTGCCAAAGGAAGAAAATGACTATAGTTTTTACAAGAGCATATTGTTATACCACAAAAAAATGCCAGAAAATGTGAAAATGCGTCATGTTGTAATACTTCTGGAAGTATGACAATGCTCAAATATAGTAAAAATGATCGATATTCGGAAGCTTTCCAGTGAGAAAGACAGTCTAGTCCTCTCACTGATCTGTGAATTTCAGATGGCAATTTTCGTTTTACAAGGAAATTCGAAACTGTTTCAGAATTTCTGGCACTCCATTTGGTAATATATTTTCCGAAATTACCGTTGCGCCAACCAACTAAGAGCCGCTTCATGATACCTAAATCAACAAGATGTAGAGAATCTGCTATCGGAAAGTCTTGTATCATGTCAACAGGCAACTTCAGTATAGGAGAATCTTTTTTATGGTGAGGCCCATATTTTTTATCACGAAATTCTTTATCTGTTCTAGGGCGGCAATTGGTTTCAGGAAATGTCACTGTATGTGATAAGTGTGAATATTCCCCTACAGTAACACATTTAAGACAACCGTGTTTTGCATTAAAATTACATACGCCTGAAAATTTTAAAATACAAGAATTATTATTGATACCACAGTCGAAATTTTAATTGAACAAAACTACGAATTAAGCTGCGTATATAATTTTACATAACTACGTTTTGGATACTTTATAATATCTAGTAGCTAGATTAATCTGTAATTTGTAATAAGATTATATACTTTAGGTACCTTTAATGTAAGCTCTCGCTGGAGAATCACATATAAAACATCTGATTTCAATGGATACTATTTTATTTAGTTTTTCGATATAAATTCCTTCTTTTATTAAATTTCCTATTTCTTTTACAAAATCATCTAAATATTGATCAATATCTTTTGGTTTTCCAACACCAAAATAGATACCAATAACAAATGGATCTATGTCAGGTCTTTCATAGATATTGCATAATATTGGCCAAAATTCTTTATTGGAGCTTTTAAATATTGGGAGACCGTCAAAATTAAAATTTAGTTTCACTTTGTTAGGAACATCAACCCAGTTTTCCAATGTTTTACATAGACATTTAGTTAGACCATTATGCCAATATTCTCCATTTTCTACAGTCTTTATATGTATTTGTTTGACAGTACCTAAAATTGTTCTGGCGTCCTTTGGTAAAATTCCCGGAAATCTGCAATTTAAAATTGTAGCTAAGTCGCTAAGAGCTATTTGAGATATATTTCTTTCAATAGCCCATTCCTTAATTTGACGACGGAATGTTAAATTTTTTGAAAAATCATCATCATTATTTGAACTTGCACTGCTGCATGAATCTAAATCACTATCAAGTTCCGGAGGTTTTTCTAAATCCTCACTTTTATTACTGTATGCCGTTTTTGCTACGGAACCTTCATTAGACGTTGATTGAACTCGCGCTTGACTATCGATTGTTCGATCAATGAATTTGTTATTTTCAATGTCTTCACATGACGGCTCAGTACCACTGGTTTTGTTTGGTTGATATTTAGTTATATTTTGATATTCTCTTTCAATTTTCCTTTTTACTCCACCACATGTTTTTCTTTTTTTCCACATATTTCTCTTCACCACACGACGTTTTTACAAATCAAGGACAACTGTCAGTAATACAGTTTAAAGCTTTATTACAGAATTCATTTATTATTATAGTTCTATAAAATCATATTTGACAGAAGTTATAAAACTATTACACTGACTAGAGTGTACAGTTACGCATTAATAATAAGCTTTAGATAGGAGTTTTAATATACCATTATACAGAAACAAGTATAAAGTGATACCATTTTAAAACTTATAGCTGTAGTAAGTAAGTGATCACTTGCAAAATACAGCCTCTATGCAGCTTGAAGGATTACATTAGATTGAAGTGTCAAAAAATGCTTAGAGTTTTAAAGTGGAGTTCAAATATTCTGTTTTAAAGCCTTAAGTTTACACGGAGTATTTTATAAAAACTTAGTACAGCTTTAGCTGTATAATAACGGTTTAAACACTTTTATAAGTAAATAATCTTTTCTTGACACCTTTATGGGTCACCAGTAGAACTCTAAGTTCTATTAGTGCTGTATATTTGATGTCGGCAACGCTTGCGTGCTGCTTGGGCAAGACCGGTTCTGAACAGCGCAACTGACATCCTCCTTCTCCCCCAAAGGCACTGGCAGTCCCACACACCGACGGAACACAGCAAGCTGCTTGGCGCCGGACTCCGGTGGGATGGTGGTCGCGAGCCAGGCGGCCCCTTGCGGAGCCTACCACCGCTTAAGTGGGATCATTCAGCCGTACCACAGGCAAGCCCGTGGTGCCGTTGCCCGGGATGGACCGCTAGGAGGTAGATCCCATACCCATCCCTATCGTAACCTAGGTATAATAATATGTGGTTTACTGCTTCATTTCGCATGAAATATGCCCGATGGCTAATTCCCCGAAGTCATCAGATTGAACGTCCGATTCGCCGAAATTCCATAGCATCGATAGTTCTATCCATCGAAAGTCTATTGGCTCGACGTGCCAGTAAGTCGAAAGCTATTCAACCTAGAATATTCAAGAAGAATATTCTAGGTTGAATATTCTTTGATTTTTGAGCTTATGATTTTGATAATTCAGTTTTTTTTATTTTTGATTTTCGACATTTTTTTTTATTACTTTCATTTTAATTTTATATTTTTTTTCTTAATGAATTTGATTATTGACATTATGATTTTGATTCTGGACAATATTTTTTTTATGTTTTATTGTAGGTAATCAAATGATTATTGTATTGAATTATGACCAGTATTTAAAATTATTACTAGTATTTTTTTAAAATGAATTATGTATTGAATTGTGACTATGTAGTTATTTGTGGGCGGCAATGTTATCATTATAAGTGCTATGTACGCCGTAATTGTCATGTGCATAGGTTCTGTGATTATCCATTTCTTTCTCTGTCGATGTGAAATGCATGTGATGTGGCTGTGCTATTTTAAATAAATAAATATTATTATTTATTTAAGACTAAAAGATGGAATACTAAATGGGATAAAAACAAACCAGCAGGGTTTAATCAACAGAATTCACTCTCTCTTTTAGAAATTCGATGGATAGGACTATCGTTGCAATAGCTTTTCGGCAAATGGGCGCTCGATCTTAGGGTATTCAAAATTGTGGTGCATCGATGCTATGGAATTTCGGCGATTCGGACGTACGATCTGATGACTTATAGGAGGGAGAGGAGTGCCGGTTTTACGGCGCGCCGCTCTCCCTATTCTCCGCGGCCTGCACGGTGTCGCCACCGTCTGATGGCGGACGCAGTAGGGCCGGAGAGGAGGAGTGTCGGTATCGGTATAGCGTTGATGTGAGCGTTGGCCGCTCTCCCTATCCCCTGCGGCCGAAAAGTGGTACCACCCAAAACAAAGATAGTCTGAATGTCGGCGGCATTTCCCCACAACAGAATACCGTACGACATTATACTATGAAAATAGCTAAAGTACACTAAACGGGCTGTCTCTATCAGTTAAATTACAGCGTAGAGAATAAATTACATTCAATTTTTCAAACAGCATATGCTGCGGACGGAGCTTAGCTTTTTTGACAATTTATTTATATTTGGGCACAACTAAAGCACATGAGTATATAAGACTGAAGCTTAGCATCCAAAGTCAAGACTAAGAGACTCTGAGCTAAGCTGCGGACGGACAGACGGACATAGCGAAACTATAAGGGTTCCTTGTTGACTTCGGCACCCTAAAAACGGTCGTCACGCATTCGAACTACTTTGTTGAATGTCACCTATATGACAGATAGACATGGAGACACGCTCCTTTCCGTACCTATATAATAAGTTCTCTGTGCACGCTCCGGGGAGCCGGCATCACCGGCGGGTAATGGGGGTTGCTTCCCGGAGGACGGTCCGGTGACGGACAGCCGCGGCGGGTTCTCGGTGAGTGCTAACTCGTGCCCGTGTTCCCGCCATAAGCAGCACATGAGGACACCGTGAAGTTTTATTGGGTTACTGCGCGATCTCTCCGTGGTAGCGCATTAAGCATGAGCATTTCTACAAAAAAAAAAAAAGACGTGTGGCACTCGGGGACTGCCGCGGTAAAGCTATTGCATAGCATTTACTTTTTGAGAATTTAAGTCATTTGTTTCACCTATTGTTCTTAAAATCTACTTTCTTTTCCCAAATAGTAAATGCAGATCACGGTCCACCCACAATAATAAACCCTTAACTCCCCAAATAATAAATTTAAATAGTGACCCCTATTTATACCACAATAAGGTCGCTTTTTCAAAGTGACCCTTATTCCCACATACATAAAGTCTACATTGAACGCGGTGGAATTTAAAATAGGATACAAATAAAGAACCTCGACTTCAATAGAACATAAAAATATTTCCTAACTACATCCGTCATAATAAAAATTCTTATTTTAACTTGTCATTGCCAAGCGAATTTGAGCCTTTAAATTAAAAACGTTGAAAACTCGAAAACTTAGCGAGCCAAACCCTCATCTATCTATCTATCTATATATATATATATATAAAAGCGAAAGGTGACTGACTGACTGATCAATCAACGCACAGCCAAAACTGCTACGCCTAGAAGCATGAAATTTGGCAGAAAGGTTCCTCGAGTGACTTAAGTGTGCACTAAGAAAGGATTTTTGGAAATTCCACCCCTAAGGGGGTAAAAAGGGGGTTGAAAGTTTGTATGAAAAATCTAATTCCTTCTGCCAAAATTCTTGAAACTTAGCACAAATAGTATTCTAAGTAAATGATAAGGATTGACATTATTAGTTTTTCGAAACTACCCCCAAATGATGATTTAGGGGGTGTTGAAGTTTGTATGGAAAAATCTGATTTCTTGGGTCAATAAACTTGAAACTTGCCACAAATACTAACCTAAATGAATAACAAAGGTCGCAATTCATATTTTTTGAAACTACCCATAAAAGACGATTTAGGGGAAAGAATATTATATCTTGGGTTAATAAACTTGAAACTTGACATAAATACCAATCTAAATAAACAATAAAGGCTTTCAGTGTGAAACTCCACCCCTAAGGGGGTAAAAAGGGGGTTGAAAGTTTGTATGAAAAATCTAATTCCTTCGGCCGAAATTCTTGAAACTCAGCACAAATAGTATTCTAAGTAAATGATAAGGATTGACATTATTAGTTTTTCGAAACTACCCGCAAATGATGATTTAGGGGGTGTTGAAGTTTGTATGGAAAAATCTGATTTCTTGGGTCAATAAACTTGAAACTTGCCACAAATACTAATCTAAATGAATAATAAAGGTTGCTATTATTATTTTTTGAACCTACCCAACTACCCCTAAAAGACGATTTATGGGATGTTATTATTTTTTAAGAATCTTATATCTTGGGTTAATAAACGTACGTATAGGGGAGCACTAATAAGGGATTATTGGAAAATCAACTATTTAAGGGGTTAAACCTATTTAAACCATTTATTTGTATGAAAAATCTTATTTCTTTGGCAAAATAATAAAGGTTGGCATCATTAGTTTTTCGGAATTACCCCCAGAAGACGATTTAGGGGTGTCAAAGTTTTTTTGAAGAATCAAATGGCACTAAGACGGGGACCTTTACATCGATTTGGAACTACCGAACTGGACCGTTTGTCTCAGGTAAACATAGTTGTGAGTGACGTTTTAGTGTCGCGTAATTTACGCTGTATTAGATTTTTGTGTTGTGTCGCGTAATTTACGCAGCATTGGTTTTCATACTAAAGTAATTTTTGGTCCATCCGAAATTATGCGTCTCAAAAAACCAGACCAGTCTTCTGCTACATATAGTATATAATAGTCGATTAACCGGATATCATGAAACTTGAACATAACCGGTGAAATGAGAGTGTGCCAAGGTGGACTATACATATCTGCGTACCCCTTTAGTCCTGGCGTGATGTCATGTGTGAAATACCAGCATATTATGTTTGGAAGAACAAACAATTTGAAAGAAGAAAAACAGGAGCTAATGTAGATGGATGGTCAGGCGTAAAAAAAGAGCATGCTCTAGGCAGAGTATACACGGTACATCCTAATAATATAGAAGGCTACCATCTTCGTTTGTTACTACATGAAATTAGGGGCCCTATATCCTATGAAGCATTAAAAACTGTACATGGCGTTGTTCAACCTACATTTAAATTAGCCTGCAAAACTTTAGGGCTTCTTGAAGATGACCAAGACTGGCATGCAGCATTAGAAGAGGCAGCACTGTGTGAATCCCCCTTCAAAATGAGAGAACTTTTCACAATAATATTAGTATTTTGTCAAGTATCAGATCCTTTCAGTCTGTGGAATAAATATAAACAATATCTTTTAGAAGACATTAAACAACAAATTGAGAGGGAAGTAGAAGGCAGTGTAGAGAATATCATGGATGAAATCTTCAATAAATGCTAGCCCCGCAAATCAAAATCTTAGACAAAAGTTCCCTGCACCTCCTAGGTTCCCCTATTTTAGAAGAAAGTTTTTCATCTTTCATCGAAGACAAAATCAAACATTTTAATGATATTTCGGATAGACTCTCAAAAATTAATTTACATTCGGCATTCACCCTTATCAGATATTGCTGTTTCGGACCAAATTTTATGTATTTTCTCCGTTCTTCTCCTCTTTGGAAGAAACCTGAACTTTTGGACAAAATTGACCAAATTATTCGCAACACATTAACATCCATTCTTAATGTGGCCTTGGACGACCGAGCGTGGCTGCAAGCCACCCTACCAATTCGTTTTGGTGGCCTCGGCGTCCGCAAAATTTCTAGTGTAAGCTTACCAGCGTTCCTGTCTTCTGTCCACAGCACTGAAAAACTGACCAGGAAAATTTTAGCTCTTTCCCTGGTTGACTCGGAAGTGCCGTGCTTGACAGACGCAGAGGACGCCTGGAAAGTGGCTTGCCCGGATACGGATCGGCCCGAGAACCCATATTCCCAGAGACAGTGGGATGAGCCGCTCTGCAGGTTGGTACGGAATAACCTAATTAATACGTCTACCAATACTGCTGAGCGTGCCCGCCTGCTGGCTGTGGGTGAGTGGGAGTCGGGCCTCTGGCTTCAGGCACTACCGTCGCCTAACATAGGCACTATGCTAGGTGACACAACCTTCCGGCTCGCTACATGCTTGCGTTTGGGCGCTCCTTGTGGGGCTCCACATCGCTGTCAATGCGGTGAAGCAGTCGACTGCCTCGGACACCATGGCCTTTCTTGTAGTAAGAGTGCAGGTCGGATTGCGCGGCACGCTAGCATTAATGATCTCATCCGTCGTGCTCTTGCCACCGCCGGGGTGCCAGCTGTCTTAGAACCCAATGGCCTGGCACGCGTCGATGGGAAGAGACCAGATGGTATGACCATAATGCCTTGGAAGTTGGGTAGGTCTTTGGTGTGGGATGCAACTTGTGTCGACACCCTTGCACCATCCCATCTTCCTAGCACGGTCGGCTGCGCTGGGGCGGCTGCTGCAGGTGCTGAAAACCTCAAACGGCGCAAATACAACAACTTGATTGGTAATTATGTGTTTGAGCCGTTTGGGGTTGAAACACTAGGGCCATGGGGTCCGAGTGCACACCTAATTTTTCGGGATATCGCCAAGCGGTTGGTCGACTCTTCACGAGACCAGAGGGCTGGCCTTTTTTTTGGCCAAAGAATCAGCATTGCCATCCAACGTGGCAATGCTGCCAGCCTTCTGGGCACTTTTCCTGTTGACAGCGATGTAGACGAATTTTTTGACGCCCCGTAATTGTACATATTTTTATTCTTTTTAAGTTTTAATATTAGTTTGTAAATATTATTGTACTTATATAGAACAGAAACAAATAAACCCCCTTTATAAATGCTTATTAGAAATAGAAAAAGATTGTTTAGTGCTAGGTGGTCGTGTCTTACAAGACTACGGTTTACCAAAACCATGTAGATCTATGTTTCTAGAAAGTGAGTTAGGAGTATATGTAAATGAAATTAATTACGATGTATCTACCTTACAAGAATTTGTAAATAGTAATGAAAACACACTAACTGACGAACAAAAGTCTGTATACTATGAAATTATTTCAAGTATTATTGCAAACGAAGGCAATTTTTTTTTTCTTGGATGCTCCTGGTGGCACTGTAAAAACCCATCTCATTAATTTAATTTTAGCAAAGGTAAGAATCACCCGCGGAATAGCACTAGCTGTTGCATCCTCTGGGATTGTCGCTACGTTATTAGAAGGAGGTAGAACAGCGCATTCTGCCTTGAAATTGCCCCTTAATTTGACAAATGTAGAGACTCCAATGTGTAACATATCTAATCAAAGCAATCTTGCCGAAGTATTACGTCAAGCTAAAATATTAGTCTGGGATGAAAGCACTATGGTACACAAAAAAGGTATTGAAGCATTAAATAGGACTCTGCAAGACATAAGGAATCTCAGAACTTTAATGGGTGGTATGACAATCTTACTGGCTGGAGATTTTCGCCAAACTTTACCAGTAATTCCAAAAGGAACACGCGCCGATGAAATAAAGGCATGTATTAAAAGATCCTTTTTATGGCCTTCAATTAAAACCTTAAAATTAACCAAAAACATGAGAGTTCATCTGAAAGGGGAAGAATCTGCTGGACACTTTTCAGAACTTCTACTTAAGCTTGGAAATGGCGAGTACCCAGAACTAGACGGCATGTTAAATATATTATATATAATAGGGATAAGCCATTAGAATGGTTGCGTGAACGAGCTATTTTGACACCAAAAAATTACCAAGCAGCTTTAATCAATGATCTTTTGTTGGAGTCATTTCAAGGCGAAGAATTTGTATACTATTCCATAGATATGGTATTAAATGCAGACGAAGCGTTGCACTATCCTGCTGAATTTTTAAATACTATTAATCCAGCAGGTCTCCCATATCATAAGCTCAGACTGCGTGTCGGTACACCTGTGATGTTACTTCGGAACATAAAACCACCGAAACTATGCAATGGTACTAGACTGCAAGTTAAGGCTTTGCATCGGAATTTAGTAGAAGCCACTATTTTGACGGGGTCGGCCCAAGGAGAAACAGTATTTGTGCCGCGTATACCGTTGATTCCAAATGATCTGCCTTTTGAATTTAAGCGCCTTCAGTTTTCTCTCAAAGTTTGCTTTGCCATGACAATAAATAAGTCACAAGGCCAAACTCTAAAATTTGCGGGCATCGACTTGTGGCAGGACTGTTTTTCACATGGGCAGTTTTACGTAGCGTGTTCTCGTGTGAGCTCACCTCGCGGTCTGGTCATTTTAGCTCCATCCACAAAAATGGTTAAGAATGTTGTTTATAAAGAAATTTTGTCATAAACACCTTTCGTTGCATCTTTAGCAACAAACGTCGTTCGATCAGTCAGTTAGTTTGTTTCTTCTTTTATATATATACCTATAAGCTAAATTGATCGTACCCACGTGGTCGAAGTCGCGGGCAAAAGCTAGTTTATTTATAATTCTAAAAAACAAAACAAAAATATAAGTGATTCACATTGAAATAAGGTCGCTTTTCTTTGATAAGCAAAAGTGACCCTTATTCTCATTAGCATAAGGTCCACATTGATCACCATTGTCACAGAAACAGCTCAGAGAGACCGATAAAGGATTATTTTTACGACCAACAAAAATTTTAAAACCCTCATATCTCAGAAACGGTTGGAGTTAGCGCATTTCTGACAAAAAAATTGCCCCCCTGGTCCCCGCTACTTCATCCAGGAGGACAAGATAGGATTTACCCCCCCCCCCCCCTTAACCGTTTACCTCCCCCACGCAAAAAAATTTTTCGTTCTAAAAATACCAACACGGAAACCTAAAACTCGTGCAACAAACCTCTCCCCCCCGCCCCTCACCGCTCACATTCCTCAGAATTCAAAAACCTTATAAAAAATATCACCGCTGTGCCTGTCGGAGTGGGAGGTGTTAGGTTATTTTCGTAACGAAATTTCTGGATTCGGTCTCCACGCTCAAGGCCCGCGATAGAAGCTATGCAATAGCTTCATAATGTCCACTCTTTTGCTGTGCGCATTATGAAGGATGTTTGGAAGCGCTTGGTACGGATTGGTGGAATGGCAACCAGGTAAGGATGGTAACTTGCAGTGCGTCTAAATGGCCGATGGTAGAAGTAGGGTTGCCAGATGGTCGGGAATCGCCTGGATTCTCCCGAGGATCTCCACAGTCCCGACAAAACTCAAAATCTCCAGACAAACAAGTTCTTGGCAAGTTCTTTCTTTCAGATTATTTGTATTATCAATTCCTGTAAACATTACTGTGAATAGATGTTAAGTTTGCTAAATAATTTATATACCAACTAGCGGACGCCTCGAACTGGTGGCCCAGTGGTTACGGTCCCGACTTACGAGTTGTAGGTCGTGGGATCGAACCCAAGCAGGCGCTTTACTTTGTGAAATTTATTTCATCACCACTGCTCTCAAAACGGTGAAGGAAAACATCGTGAGGAAACCGGCATGTCCTAGAACCAACAATTCAAAGACATGTGACGTCTACCAATCCGCACTGGGCCCGCGTGGTGGATTATAGCCCACTCCCTCTATGAGAGAAGGCCTGTGTCCCAGCAGTGGGAACATTAAAAGGCTGATGATGTGGTCGCCTCGCGGTTTCACCCGTGTAGTTCCCGTGGGAATACAAGGATTAAAAGTAGCCTATGTCACCCGGAGATACTGTAGCTTCCCAACCGGTGAAAGAATTTTTAAATCGGTCCAGTAGTTTTTAAGTTTATTCATTACATACAAAAATACAAATCTTTCCTCTTTATAATATTATTACTAGCTTTTGCCCGCGGCTTAGCTCGCGTGGTATTTGGTCTGCCGGGTACACTACATAAATACGAAAAACTTTATTCCGTCAGTCAAAAATACGAATTTTAAGATTCCGAATGGTTCAAAATTCCGAATATAACAACTCCGACTTTTCATTTCTCCTATTTTTATAATTCCTAAATTTCCATCGACCACATAGCCTCTAGACGCCTAATAACAGGCGAGCGATGTCTGTCAACACATATGACTAAAAAGATCATATACAGGTAATACTGATCGCCACTCGACAATTTCGAATTAGTAGCGACCACTTCTGTGAGCCATAAACACTTCCGTGTCAGTCAATAAAAATTTGATGAAATAAATTTTATAATGGCCTCTTGTACAATACGTTGCTATGGTAACAACAGCCAGACATCGAGTTTCCGAAAAAATAACAAAACATTAAATTGATAAGTTAATAGTTACATAAACATAATTAGATTTATTTTCTAATATTATTTATCGGAGTTCATATTATACTGGTCAAGTTTGTAGGTGAACACACCCACCGCATGTTTGCGTCTCTTTCTTTTTAAAGTATTTTTTTCGCTATCTCTGTCCTCTATAATTTCGTAAACTAAACTAGTGAAGCACCATATCCTATGACCAAATCTGTTATCGATAGAACTAGAAACCTTTCAAATACAGACATTAAATTAAATACTTTATTAATTGTGAAACGATTTTTTTATATTACGTTTTTTACTAATATTTAATATTACTATATTTAAGAACCAAAAACTGAAAAAAAGTATGTTTACCTTTAGAATTTTGTTTCTTTTTTTTTAATTTTAAATGTTAAAACGCCGTATAATTAATAATAAAAAAGTTAATATTAATTTTAAAAAAATACAAATACTATTTATAAAAATCGATACCGTCCTGGTTTTATTTAAACCTGTCCCACCCTTAATGATGCGTATGACCTTGGTAAGGGACCAATCAGAGCGCAGTACCCCGTGCCTCATACCTCAGCTAGTTGACAGAATTGTTTTGATGTATTAGATCAAGCATTAGGCGTCTAGGGGCTATGTCGTCGATGTAAATTTCAATATTCCTAATGATTATAATTACTTTTAGCGTCCGTGGCCTGGCTGCGATTTGGTGACCTTTTCGGGGAAACCGAAGGTTTTGCCTTTGCGATAATGGACGAAGTTATGATGACAAACAACTACCGGAAATACATTGTGAAAGACGGTACGGTTGACATCTGTCGGGCATGTCATCGACCGGGGGAATCCATCCGTCACATTATCTCCGGTTGTTCTAGTCTAGCTAACGGAGACTATTTGCATAGACACAACCTTGTAGCCAGGATTATCCATCAGCAACTTGCTCTTAAATACAATCTTGTGGAATCGGAAGTGCCTAACTATAAGTATGTGCCCGACCCAGTTCTCGAAAATGGCAATGTCACGTCGTATTTGGATCGGTCTATCATCACTGACATGACTATTGTTGCCAATAAGCCTGACATTGTGGTGATAGACCGAATAGAGCATCGCTCAATTTATTGTTGATATAGCGGTCCCCCATGACGAGAACCTCGTGAAGGCTTAGAGAGATAAAAAAAGCAAGTATCTTGATCTGGCTCGCGAGGTTGTCGACATGTGGGACTTGAATACAGCGATCATTGTGCCGATAGTCGTTACGGCCAATGGCATAATGGCTCTCGTTGGGCAGCTGGATCAAGGGCTTGATCCAGAAAGCGGTACTCCTGTGCACGGCGCGTATCGTTAGGAGGTTCCTCTCTCAGGAGCCCTGACCACCGGTAGCTTGGACCCTGTTCCCGATACCGGTGGGCTAGTATTTTTAAATGTTTTTCAATTTAGTTTTTTTATAGAATAATATTTAAAATGTAAAAATATGTATATAAAATGAATAAATGGAATAATAATTACTATTCTCAAAATACCGAGTTTCAATAGTTCGAATAGAAAAGTCCGACTTAATGATAATTCAGAACATCAAAAATACGAATTCCGATTATTAAAATACCGATTAACCCCTGAGCCGTACAACCCGCGGGGCCGCAAGATGGCGACGGACGAATTCCCCGGCGACTTTTTTTTTTTTTCCCGATCGCCCTGTCTCAGAAAAACGCCGATTTCTCGGCAGGGATTATCCAGTTTTATCTTGTAATTTATTTGTAAATATTGTGTAAACAATTCCGAAATAAAAACGCCTTGTAAAACTAAATAGCAAAACAAATAAACACATAATTCCTGTATAACTGCTTGCATGCAAGCAGGCATGCAGCGTGCAAGCAGACACGCAGCATGCAAGCCAGGCATGCAGCAAGCATTGTTTCTGACACGGCTCCGGCGCTGCGGGGTTTGGGCGGCCCCACGCGAGCTTATAGTCGCAGATGGTTTTAACGCTCACCTCACCACCGCAGCTTCGGTTTGCTGGCCGGCTTGCCGCCTTCAAACCACCTGCTCCTCAGCTCGCGGGCCGCCCCACCCCTCCGCGCCTACGCGGGCTTAAATTTGACTAGGGTAGGACATACAAGACTGCGTGAAGTCGGTTTTTCAGCGATTCGTTTCTGTCACTAAATTTTGTAGCACAACATGTTGAATTTTAGTATATTCGAAGTATTGTAAATCGGAATGTCGTTTTTCGGACCGAGAACCCTTCGAGCATTTGATTCTTCGAACGTACCTATGCGAAACTTTATGTGGCCGACCAAAGGAACACCCAAATACTCCGAAATATTTTATGCCGAATTTCGATGTTTCGATTTTCAAAAGTCCAAATTTCATAATACCTAAGAATTATAATGTCTAATACTAAAAATCACGAAAATTATTTTACCGAAATTCGTAAATGCGATTTGTTACGAATCGAGTGACATGCCTCAGAAATTTAAAAACGCTCCATCTATTGGAATCAATTTTAAATGATCCGTTCTAATAATCTTTGAAATATGAATTAAGAGACCAATTTTCCATAATTTTGTGCTTAGGAGAGTTGATTAAAAAAGAACATACAATTTTTATGATCAATTCTAGAAAATTTAAATTTTACACACAATTTAATAACGATTTGATGCATATCGCGTGACATTTATTTATACCAAATTTTCTTTGTTAGCGCTGGGACCCCGTATTCTGGGCTGTATGTATTCTAGGTAAGCTCACACCATCGTCGACTTTGTCTCTGTCACCTCTGACCTAAACTAGTCAGACGCTTTTCACACGCCCCGGTTGCCGGGTAACCGGCGGCGAAGTGTATCGGCATGTAGGTATGTTAACTTTCACACGTACGTACGTACGCTATACATTCGTCGCCGAGTAACCGGCAACCGGGACGTGTGAAAAGGCACTCAAGAGCAAACCCATTTCAAATAAAAAGTAAAATTATAACAATTTTGAAAGCAGTTATTTTATTAAATTGATGCATTATAAACATATTGAATGTTCTTATTTACATATACATTCTTGGTTAAACTTTTGATTAGACAAGAGCATTCTACTCAAGAGATATTAATATCTGTGATAACATTTACCAGTATTTTTGTAACAAATAAAAAGCATTAGTGTGACAAAATAAGCATAAAATTTAAAACATACTGATAATAGGGTATTTCACTGGAAAACGTTTTTAGGTTTTGTTTATTAAATTTACTATCAAACCATTTTCAATAAAAACATTACGTAATCATTAATTAAGCAATGAAAATTGCTTTTGCATTCTGCTGCTCGGAACCATTTTAATCCAGATAAATAACCTATTCTCCTATACTAATAGTAAATAGAATTGTTCATTGAAATTACATAAATGTAATGTATAAAACCCAAAATCCTTCATTAGTAGATCAATATTTTACTTGTTCTGAAAAATTAATCAAATTCCGGATGAATAAATGGCTATCAAGAGATGCTGAAAGTTTTATAACAATTTTCTTATTCACAAGCTATTCAGGTAGACAATCTGACAGGCTTTTACAGTAAAAAACTACAAAGTATGTGAGTATTTTCATACAATACTTTTATATAAACTTATTGAGTGCATAGTCCTGTAGGTGTGAATGTTGTTACTTGTTAATTAACTAGATGCCTTAGCAGCCTGACGCCTCTTCACATCCCAATTGTAAACTCTTGCCATATTTACTTCAGTAGTTGTCCATTGATCTCTGTAATTGTACAAAAACGAGGCATTTATTATAAATTTTATATAACCTGAAATTGATGTTTCAATCATCATCATCATCTGCCCTTGTCCCATGTTACTTGCAGTTGGCACAACACATTTACTCAATCATCACTCTCTTTTCTTCTATATCAGAATTCATACTTAATTACTTTGAATGTCATTACATAATAATATATCTATCTAGACATACAAATAAATAAAAATGTAGTATCTGTATGTAACATCAAAATAACAACGTTTTATTGAATGCATGTGAAAGTATATATGGAACTAATAACAAATATGCAATTTTAAGATTTTTGTCTGTTTGTTCCGGGTTATCTCCGAAACGGCTGGACCGGTTTCGATGGGACTCTCACTGGTAGATAGCTGATGTTACAAGGAGTAACACTTTCTTTCAAGGCTTTCTTTTTATCCCAGAAAAATCACAGTTCTTATTTATATGTTAACCAATCTAAAAAAAATCTTTCATCTATGGAAAGCTACATTATTCCAGAGTGACATAGGCTATTTTTTATTCCGAAAGAGGGTGCTGTGGGGTGACCCACGGGATCGAAGCCACGGGGAAAAGCTAGTATGAAATAAATAAATATTAATTAAGAGATTTATTATCAGGTTTCCTCCATCTCAAATTTCTCAATACGAGGCTCGACCCTGGATTTGTGGCTGATTAGTGGCAATAGACTTTCCCCTATTAAGAAGGACTTAATGATAACTTAATAAATGCGGGAGTGCTACAGTTACACGGCTGACTAACCCGTCAGGGTATAGGTACAGGTGTCATGTTATTAATTACCTTAAGAAATCTAAATCATGCTCAACACATGCCAAATTCTTCATAGCAGTAGCCATATTTGATGAAAGTAGATTTTCAGCATCATCTAATGTATATTCTAACATAACATTTGCTCCAAGCCACAAGTAAACTTTTTCAGTTGGTTGTATCTTTGCCTGAAAAATAAATGTTTTAAATTATGAAGTGTCACATAAACAAGTACTAAAAATCTCTGAGTATCTACCGCAGCTAATGAGCCATGTTTCAATGACTGATGTTGTTAATTTATGAACTGAGGGATTTGCATTACATTATAGTGCTTTGTAATAAGGTCTAACAAAAGTATTGCATTTTGGTAAAAGGCACAGCATTATTGATTACCTTAACAAATACTTGATCACTAAGAAGAAACTTTGTCTCCATTTCCTCCTTTTGAGTTTTCAGCTTTTCAATCATTTCTAAGGACCGGCCCAGATCAGGTATCTGTTGACGCAGTCGCCTGCGTTTTGTTGCTAGTGACAATTCCATGTGTTTATATTTAGCATGTAGTTCATCAAGGCCTCTCAAGACTTTGTCCACTCCACCAGTGTTTTCAGGCTTGCTCATAAATTCATCTACATTATCCTATAGTAGAAAGTTTTGTATTATTATTAAAGTACATATAAAAGTAACCCACACATTATTTACAAAAAATAAGAAAAATTATAGATTGCATGCATTACAGCTGACATTACACATGGACCAGATGATGAAGCAACAGTTATTTATTCTGGTCATTGTTTAAGTTATTGCTCAGGTCATTGATAAAACTCTAAGATTTTTAAAAATTGTTTTTTTTTACAGGGAATATCAGTGAAATCGTTATGGTATATATTTAAGTTACATAGGTTATTTATACTAAATTAAGGTTGGAGATCTCTTGAAATGTTGAAAGTTGTGTAAGTAACACAAAAGATGAAAACGATTAGATAAACTTACGACAAATACAGCCTCAGGTATTCCTGAATATGATTTCGGATTGGAAGTATCCAATTTATCACCTTCCATTTTATTAACTTGTGTTCAATGAATTCCAATCGGATGCTAAAAATGTGAATAAAACAATTAATTTTTGAAACGTTTTTGTGTTACCAATGACTTAATGTAATGTTAGAACGTACAGAATTATTTAGAATTTCTTTGATAATTCACATACGGCACCGCTGCAAAACAAAGATGAATCTAAAACCAAAGACAAGCCAAAGGCGAGGCGATGAGGGCGATGAGCCGGTCATAGTCAATAGACTACACTATGAGCAGTATATGAAGGTGGAAACAGATTATTGAAACCCCACGCGACCCCACGCCACCCGACGTGTCGACACCCGACGCGCACCGTGCACATAACATATACAACACCCACATGATGCTACAACACGTTCGCTAATGTCATAGCCAGTATTGCCAGGTCTCGTTTTTGTTTTATCCCAAGTCTTATCTCAATGTACCCTATACTCCATTTTCGATAACATTAGACGTTTAAATTAGCCCATTTTACAGCTCATTCAACCGATTTTTTATTCATAATTCATAATCATTTATTTGCTAATATGGGTAATTACATAAAGTTGTTAAAAATAATTAAATTTTAACTTCTATTGCGTTTGTGATACGACAATTGATAGCTGCAGTAAACAGTTGGTTTTGGTAACAGGTTTATGCTTTTTATGTCATCCTTATGTTTACAGGATAGAACCCAAAATCGGTTGAACGGACTGTAAAAAGATTTGGAAACATGTCTTGATTTTAAGTTATACGAAAAAAAATTTTTTTTTTTATAATTTGCTTTCCCTCTCCGTTCTATATATATTTGATACATTTCATGCAAGATTATACAAAAGACGAGACATTATAATCTATAATATAATTACAGACCAGTTTTACTATAACAATAATAGAAACCATAAAAAAACAGTTTTTTTTTTAGATTTGTACGATACCAAGTACTTGACTACTTCATTGAAACTATGATATGAAACTATGTTGCCGGGAGTGGGGGAACACACGCCACCCGACGTTTCGACACAGTGTGTCTCTAGTTAACACTCGATCCCACGCGTCAGTCAGTCGAGTGGTGCCAACAAAGGGTAATTTACACTAATTTAGAGTAAAGTTTCATCAGCACGGTCATTTTTAGGGTACAAAATCAGTGAGGGTAATTGTTATGTTTATGCTATAATAGAAATTAGTAACTTATTAGAGTCAAATTTGCAATGATATGGACTTAAGTTTAAATATTTCCCTTGAACCCGCAATTTCTTAAAACTTCTTTTTCGATACGCCTATCTTAGTCTCAATGAAGTAGTCAAGTACTTGGTATCGTACAAATCCCAAAATAACCAGTTTTTTTTTTATGGCTTCTATTATTGATAAAGTAAAACTGGTCTGTAATTATATTATAGATTATAATGTCTCGTCTTATTTATAATCTTGCATGAAATGTATCAAATATATATAGAACGGAGAGGGAAAGCAAATTAATAAAAAAATGTTTTTTTTTCATGTAACTTAAAATCAAGATATGTTTCCAAATCTTTTTACAGTCCGTTCAACCGATTTTGGGTTCTATCCTGTAAACATAAGGATGACATAAAAAGCATAAACCTGTTACCAAAACCAACTGTTTACTGCAGCTATCATTTGTCGTATCACAAACGCAATAGAAGTTAAAATCGGTTGAATGAGCTGTTAAATGGGCTAATTTAAACGTCTAATGTTATCGCAAATGGAGTATAGGGTACATTGAGATCAGACTTGGGATAAAACAAAAACGAGACCTGGCAATACTGGCTATGACATTAGCGAACGTGTTGTAGCATCATGTGGGGTGTTGAATATGTGCACGGTGCGCGTCGGGTTTCGACACGTCGGGTGGCGTGGGGTCGCGTGGGGTTTCAATAATATGTTTCCACCTTGAAGGTGGAAACAGATTATTGAAACCCCACCCGACGCCACGCCACCCGACGCCTTCTGACGCATTGAAGTACTAATCAAACCCATACATTTAGTATGGTCAGAGACACATAGTCAACACCCCATGCGATCACACGCATTCCCACGTGTCAACACGCAGTCGGTTTGGATCAGCGTGTTGCCGGGAGTGGGGGAACACACGCCACCCGACGTTTCGACACAGTGTGTCTCTAGTTAACACCCGATCCCACGCGTCAGTCAGTCGAGTGATGCCAACAAAGGGAAATTTACCCTAATTTAGAGTAAAGTTTCATCAGCACTGTCATTTTTAGGGTACAAAATCGGTAAGGGTAATTTTTATGTTTATGCTATAATAGAAATTAGTAACTTATTTGAGACAAATTTGCAATGATATGGACTTAAGTTTAAATATTTCCCTTGAACCCGCAATTTCTTAAAACTTCTTTTTATTATATCATAGTTTCAATGAAGTAGTCAAGTACTTGGTGTACAAATCCCAAAAAAAAACAGTTTTTTTTAATGGTTTCTATTATTGTTATAGTAAAACTGGTCTGTAATTATATTATAGATTATAATGTCTCGTCTTATGTATAATCTTGCATGAAATGTATCAAATATATATAGAACGGAGAGGGAAAGCAAATTAATAAAAAAAATTTTTTTTTTCATATAACTTAAAATCAAAACATGTTTCCAAATATTTTTACAGTCCGTTCAACCGATTTTGGGTTCTATCCTGTAAACATAAGGATGACATAAAAAGCATAAACCTGTTACCAAAACCATCTGTTTACTGCAGCTATCATTTGTCGTATCACAAACGCAATAGTTAAAATCGGTTGAATGAGCTGTAAAATGGGCTTATTTAAACGTCTAATGTTATCGCAAATGGAGTATAGGGTACATTGAGATCAGACTTGGGATAAAACAAAAACGAGATCTGGCAATACTGGCTATGACATTAGCGAACGTGTTGTGGGGTGTTGTATATGTGCACGGTGCGCATCGGGTGTCGACACGTCGGGTGGCGTGGGGTCGCGTGGGGTTTCAATAATCTGTTTCCACCTTGATCCAAACCGACTGCGTGTTGACACGTGGGAATGCGTGTCATCGCATGGCGTGTTGACTATGTGTCTCTGACCGTACTAAATGTATGGGTTTGATTAGTACTTCAATGCGTCAGAAGGCGTTGGGTGGGGTTTCAATAATCTGTTTCCACCTTGACTGACACTGACAGTGTGACAGTGACAGATTACGTCGCGCAGGCGTGTCGTGTCAGCTCAGTCGTCGATTTATCTTTGGGATTTGTAAAAATTGAAAACAATTTAGAAAAATAAAAATAATTGCGGAATTTAGTTTTTGAGATTATATTACCATGGCGCCGTCAACGGACTGGGACGAGATAAAAAGATTAGCAGCCGATTTTCAAAAAGCTCAGCTTAGTTCAACTTCCCTGAGGTATGAAAACAATTGATGTCATAATAATAAAATTGGTTAATTTACTGATAGTCTAATGATAGCTTCAATATTATTTCTTATTTTATACTTTTTCAAAAAAGAGATAAGCCTGTTCTGACCAAACTGGCTTAATGTGAAGAGGAATCTGTTCCATATGCTGAAGACTAAATGGCTATTCAATATTGAAACTATGACTGAATCCTTTTTGAATCTGAGAATGTGTGAACTAGCACATTATCTAGATATTTTTTAGAAATAAATAATAATCATATTTTGTACAAATTAATTTCAATGTTTTCAGATTATCAGAAAGAAATTGCATAGAGATTGTCACAAAACTAATTGAATTAAAGTTAATTGATGTTATTTTTACCAATGATGGAAAAGAGTATCTTACTCCTCAGCAACTTGTTAAAGAAATAAAAGATGAACTGTATGTCCATGGTGGGCGCATAAATACAGTTGATGTTGCGAAAGAGCTTAATGTTGATCTTAGCCAGATCAACAACAGTGTCTCTGAAATTATAAAAGGAAAAGAGGTGCAGCTGGTTTCTGGCTATCTGATAGCTCATTATTATTTAGAAAAAGTTGCAAGGGAAGTGAATGAAAAACTGCAACTGCAGGGCCAAATATCGGTAGGGGAGCTAACTTTGCAGTATGACTTGCCAGCAGAATTACTACAACATAGTGTCTTGGAGAAATATTTGGGTAAAATAATTTTTGGGAAACAAGATCCCTCTGAACCTAGAACCTTTTATACTGAAGAATACATAACAAGGACTAAGGCCAAGATTCGTGGGGCTTTGATGGGGTTACTGAAGCCAACACCGGTGGCAGTTATAGTGAATCATTGCAACTTGTCTGATCGCCTGTTCTCCTCTTTATTTGATCAACTGAATGCCCCTGGAGTGCTGACTGGGCGTCAAGCTGGAGCTTTATATGTGCCATCATGTTACACAAAATCTCAAAATGACTGGGTCATGAGCTTTTACAAGCAGAACAACTATTTAGAATATGATGCTCTTTCACGCTTAGGGATATCAGACCCCAAAGGTTATGTTAAACGCACACTGACAAATGAAGACCTAACATTTCTTAGTAGTTGTGTAATTGGTTCACAAATCAAACAGCAGTTGGAAACAGCACTGGAAGAATGCATAGCATCTAAAAGTTATTTAGATGTTGTTTCTTTGTTGCCATCAGTTTTAACTGACACGGACATAGAAAATGTTCTTGAAGCTCTTTTAAAGAAGTCAAAGTCTACATTACTATTTGATAACACAGGTAAAATTTATGAAGGCTTTCTAAATTTACATATTTTTTTTAATAAAAAAAAAACAAGGTTGCTTTAATAATAATTTCTTGCTTCAGTTTTCAGCCATCACTTTATTGAAAATTTAAAGCAAGCATGCATGCCCATGACACAACAAAAAGCTGAAGGAGTTGTAAAGTCTGGTAAATTCCAGCAGTTCTATATAGAGAAACAAATCAATAAAGCTGCTGATTTTGCTCATGCAAGTCATTTAGACCATAAAGCAGAAAGACGTGAGGAACGCAGAAGAAAAGCCGCTTCTGGAAAAGGAGGTGGAGGTACACAAGGACGCGAAACAAAAACAAAAGCAGTTAAGAAACATGTTAGAGGAAAACAAACTGCACATGATTCAGACTCAGATGAAGGTCCTGTTGTAAATAAGAAGTCACAAACACAACTAGAAATTGTCAGCATTGAAGATGTTGAGAATATCATAAAAGAAACTTTAGAGAATGAAGGTTTAGAAGACTTGCTGACTCGTATAGCAGAACACCTTCAAGGGTAAGGGTCAATATCTAATAATAATAAATTATATCTTAAACTATGGAATATAAATAAATGTGATAATACAATACTGTATCAGTTGAATTCCATCTACAAAATATTGTGCAGATATTTGTATAATCTTTGATATTTTTATTCTTCTTTGTTTATGTCTTTCCTCCCAATGTTTTTTAATTTTATTTAATTTTCAGAGGTCTTAACCAAACAGCGATGACAATAGCTAAAGAAACTGCCGAAAAACTGCTACAAGATGCTAGCCAAAACCGAAAACAAACACACACTTCTGCCCAAGACAAAATCAACATTTTGATTAATGACATAAAACTTTACGAAAAAGGCTTGAAATCTTTGTCTTCTGATGTGCAACCCCAGCTTGTAAAATATTTACTTAAGTCGCTAGGTGGTGATATACTTTCGGAATTCACCAAGTATGCAGCTAACCAATGTAATATATCTGTGCCAGGGGATGTTCTTACAGTTGAACAAAGAAACAAAATAATCAATGACTTAACTGACGAATTTATGAAGCCCCTGGTATCACTGAATGGGACATTGTCTGATCAAAACATGGAACCGTTTTTCCAGGCAGTTGATATGTGTCTGTCAGAGTTTGGAATGATTTTGAAAAAAGTTGATAAGAAAAAAGATAAGTGAGTATTATCATGTGTTTTATAAAGATATACCATTTTTTTTAAATATCAAGGTTTTTTAAAACGTTTTCAAATATATAAGTAAAATGGTTTCACTATCAGAAGTAACTAAGATTTCTAAAATATCAAATCTAAAGTAGTTTGATTTAAGATTTCCATATTCATAATGAGTGGCAAGCAGCTTTTAATAAAATATCAGTTTTAAGATTATGATTATATTTTCAGACTACTGATACAAAATCACAGAGAAAAGTTAATATCTGAACTAGAAAACTGTGAAGATCCAGCCTTAAGTTTACATATGGCGGTGTTGGCGATTTACACAATCGTAACTCAAAACATGCTGCATGCGTCTGGTCGCCAAGTGCCAATTATTATAACATATTTAAAAGCTCAACTAAAGGAAGAGGACTATGAGCGGTTACAGTTATGGCATGGTGAGTAATTTAATTCCTTATTATTTGCGTCTTGAATAGGTACTACTCGTATTAATTTAATTAAATAGAGAAGAGGACGCCTTGCGCCGAGCCAACCCCAAATAACGGGGATAAGAAAATAATTAATTATAATAATTTAGATTGCATTTTATTAAAAGGCAACACTTATTAACATGAAACTAATTTTTGTGAAGCTTTAGATGTGCTATATTGACTCTAGGAGGAGTCACCAAATGGCGGACCGCGGTCCGGATCCGGACCGCCGCGCTCCGACCTGTTTTGTGTAAACAGTACAATATAATTTACAAAATTATGTTACTTGAGTACCTACATAATTTATTAATTTATGCCGCGCTTTGTATATACTGCCGTTGATTTAACAACGGACGAATCGTCACATCAAATTTTCTGTGATATTGTATAGTTCTCGCCAAACTTCTTAGCCGCTCTGAAGTTGGCTACAATGGCTGCGGAATAGGAAATCTTATACAAAAACAGCACCGTTTCGTGACTCGCGCATCCGGTAAACCAACTTCAGGGCGGCCAAGAAGTTTGGCGAGGGCTATATCTATATTCCCATATTTAAGTCGGAGAGCAGGCTTTAAACCTTACGGACCGCGACGGTGATATTTTAATAAAAAACTTTTTAACAAAAAATCAAACCGACTTCCAGAACAAAAAACTACAAAGCAAAAAATAACTTTCTTTTCCGAAGTCGGTGTCTTTTGTACCCAGTTTTTTTCAGTTTTTCGACACCAACTTCGGTAAAGAAAGTTATTTTTTGTTTTGTAGTTTTTTGTTCTGGAAGTCGGTTTGATTTTTTGTTAAAAAGTTTTTTATTTTTCTCTTTTTAGTTTTAGTAGGTATCGCCAATTAACATGATAATCATTTATGGCCAAAGTACATCTCATGACGATTCCAATAAGCCGAAGCACGACTAGGATACATTGTTTTATTTCAGAGTTCCAGTGCCTACCTTCCGGCTTCATCATCAGAACAGTCCAATGGTACCATTTTCATCAGTACCATTCATTTATAAGTATTTGCTTCATCATAGTCGGTTAACTATTCGAGATATTTTATACCCGTGACATACTTAGCATTTAGAAGTTCCAGTGGCCATCTGTGGTCTTCTTCATCAGTTCCACTTCACCAAATTATACTTTTTGAGTGCAAGTGATTGCATTGTTGATAAAAATACTAAAATCACTATATGTATGCCTATAACATTTGAGGAGTTCCCTCGATTGCTCTAGGATCCCATCATCAGATCCTGACCCGATGACAACGGGACCAACTAGGAAGTATACCCTTCAAAACAAAATAAGATTTTTTGAAATCGGTCTAGGCGTCTTTGAGTAATCGGGGAACATAAATAAAAAAAAAAAAAAAAAAAAAAGATTCCGACGAATTGAGAACCTCCTCCTTTTTTTGAAGTCGGTTAAAAATAGACCCCAAAGTATAACTTTTTGTAAAATTTTCAGAATTGGTGTCCAAATATTTGACGTCCACTGAGGAAGACAAAAGCGAAGTTGAAGAGAAACTTATGCAGGAGCTACCATTATTAAAAAATATGGTTCAAGAGATAAAAAAATACAAATAAAGACTTAATATTGATTTATATTATGTTAAATCTACGTAATGTAAATAAAGGGTTTGGTTATACTAAATATATTTTTGTTAAATTACAAAAACTAACTTTTATTTTACAGTAAGTATACAATAGAACTTTTAGTGTTAGATGTCTATTTATAATTGAGGTTTGCTGCCAGAGAACCCAATTGTGGGCTAAGCTCGCCTTTGTATATAAGTTCTCCTTCTGTATTTGTAATATGAACATAGAACTTTTCCTTGTAATACTGAGGAGCGAGCTTACTGCAATACAACAGTCGCGAGAAATAGCTTTCGCTAGTCAACTTATGAGGTTGTCGTCTGTTTAGCCAGGTCAACTTATGAGGTTGTCGTCTGTTTAGCCAGAGTCCTATGTGGCGACCTGAATATATGAAAAGTTCCGTAAAGAAGAAAAAAAACGGTATGAATACGCCTAAAAAAGATTCGCCACTATTGGCGCTAGTTGCACTAACGGTAAACAGCACAGGCGGTACTGCTGAGTGTGATTGCCTACTACACTAGTGCCTGAGATTGTACTCGCTAGAGTAAAAATGTTCTGTGTGCTTGTATCGCCTTCATTGAATAAACGGCAATAAAAAACCGTGCAACTGAAACAGTCGCAGGTCACAGTGCGTCCTAGCTAACGCTATCTAAGTAGTATTTGAAACATGTTTATTGGGTTTAAACTGAGTAGTCTTAATACAATTAATGGTAAGCCAAAGACATAAATCTAAAATAGCAAACCAAAATAAAAAACTTACTTTTCTGCTTTTTTCTATTCTCGCATGTAATGTATCGGCAAGTGGCAACATAGGAAATGATCTTTCAAGTTGACTTTTGTCTATTTGACACATTGCATTGACAATGTCAAAATAGTTATGTCAAAAGGTACACCAAATGTCACAACAGGATCAGTCAACGAACGCCTGTTGTTTAGGTTGTAGGGTTGTTAAAAATTGAAATTTTACGATAATGTTATATGATAGGAATCATTAATTAAAATAACTGAGAGGCAATAAAGTATAAATAATTGTTTGACTTATTTTACGAGAGTTACATTAGTGTTAAAGTGCGAGATTTTTACATTGAATAATATACATTAGAATAGCACCATGTGCTTGTGAACAGTAACAACTTATTTACAAGTCTGTCAATTTATATAACTACAAGATGGAATCAGAACCCAAAGAAAGTTCAGATTTGCTTCGACCACGCAATAAAATTGAGGTGAATGGAAATTTAAATCATGAAGAGCCCAAAGGTCCTCCGGACGGCGGAGTTCGGGCATACTCCGTCATGGTTGCATCGTTCCTTACAAATGGCCTTTTCTTCGGTGTAATCAATTCATACAGCGTGATATACACGGTCCTTGAAAAGCATCTGAAAGATGAAGGAGTTTCTAACTCGGAAAGTCGTGCTGGTAAGTTTTTCTTACTTGTGTTGCACATTACGCAGATAATTTATATATTTCGTCATTTGAAAACTCCGTATCGAATTGCATATCGAAGTTGCGTAGCTGTGCACATTAACCACACAATCATTGAACATATGTATTTTGTGCACAGGTACAATGTAGCTCTTTATGCTTCCTACACTGAATCAATTTGCATTGGTTTTTCCTTGAGGAAAAGTTTGCTGGATCTATTTTTGTTACCTAATTACAAGTTTAGAAACTGGAGCAACATTACCATAATATAAATGGCAGGCCTGATAAAATAAATTTATGTAATAAAAAAAAAACATTGAGAGCATAAAATAATAAGAAACTTAATCCACAAGAGGGTAGACAGATAAACAAAAAAAAAACAAAAAAACAATTGAATATACTGGATTAATGTAGGTAATAATTTAAAGTGGTAAAATTAGACATCCATACATTTTGACCTTCAATACTATAATTTAAATATAATAGCTTTACTTTTTCTGACCACACCAAAAATATTATGACTGAAAAAACTAATATCTACATAAAATAATAATGATAAATAATAATAATTATAATTAAAATCCAGATTTGTTAATATCCAATTGCTACAAGTACTAACTATTATAATTATGTCCCGTCCCTTTGATAATATATTATGTCAATGAAAATCAGAGCATACTAGCAGATGTTCAATATTCTCTTATCACAATAATTATGTTTGTGATGTTCCGAGGACTTGAAGGGTTATCATATTGATTTATTTACTATATGTATTATATATGTACTACACTACAGTATATCTACAATACTGTCCTGGAATACTAATGAATTCTTTGTTACAATGCATGTTGAACTTGTACTTGAAAAATAAAATGATTAAGTATATTAAATGTTATTCAACTTTTAATATAGTATGAAAGCAATTGATGTAAATGAACACAAAAGGGTAATTATGAGGTTAGTGAAGCACCTCTATGTTTTTACATTATGTTAAACCGAAAGCGGTAATGAACGTCAGATTCCAAGTAGGTCAGATTCCATGTACGTCATTTTCCAGCTAGGACATTTTCCAACTAGGTCAGATTTTGAGTAAGTAATGGTTTCTGGTACACTTACTCACATTATATTCATCGCCAAATGTCTGCGAGATTTCTTTGGTGGCATGGACTTTATAGTCTAGAAATGATGACACTAAATGTATGTTAACTCCATATAATTATTTAAAATTAAAGATGCAGAGGTAAGTAAGCCAGTAAAAAAATCTAGAAGTGTTGACATAAATTTTGATGACTCATTGAAAATTCTAAATGAAGAGTGCATAAACGGGCACATAACTGATCCGAATTTTTAAGAAGAGCATCCAAATTAAGTTACAGGAGAAAATACAGAACATGATACGGGCGACAGTTCTGCAGCCGTATTGCGTAAGTGAATACGGAAACGCAAAGGTTTTGACCGCTATCAATCGACTAATCACACAGATGGGAATCCACATCGCGTCATTCATCTGACATGTGATATTGGTCGAATTGATGGCGCTCAAACCCTTCGCCTTTTCGAATTCACTTGCGGAATTCGGCTGCTGTTAGCGAATCAGAACTTTATCTTCAATTGAAAGTCAAAGTATCGTATCTTTAAGCTCAGATTCGGAGCACAACATTTCAAGCATAGAAGAAATGCTACTGTTCGAATCTGACCTGAATGGGCGCACGGTTGGCGCAGTGCATAAGCGATTGACTGCTGCGCTGCGTGTCGCGGGTAACGGGTTTGATTCCCGCACGGAACAAATATTTGTATGACCTAAAGATAGAAAAAATAAACACTACAAAGTCTAAAAGACCTTCTTGGAATCTGAGCTCCATTGCCGAATATATTATGCTAATTTAAGAGCATTTTTTTTTTGGTTTCGAAATATAGTAATATGAAAATAAATGACTACGAATAAAATTATTTCTTATTTAGATGGCTTAATTTCATGTCAGAAAATTATGATACTGACTGTATTTTGCATTACAGATTCAAAATCTGACCTAGTTGGAAAATGTCCTAGCTGGAAAATGACGTACATGGAATCTGACCTACTTGGAATCTGACGTTCATTACCGCTTTCGTTAAACCTTAACAGAGTAACTTCTGATATTATTGTTAATATTTTTGCAACTTGGCTGGGCATTATTTAAATATTCCCTGTTTTATGCCTTTAATCTGTAAAGGCTATTCACTCACCTTGCATAATAGAATAAAATAATAATACTTTGATATTGTTCATGCTACATACAACTTTTTGGTAAACCACACTCACATGAGTATTTTACCAGGAAACATATATTCCACTATCAAGTAACAAACTTTTGTAATCAATAAAAAATATTTACAATTTGATAAAATATGAATCATGGTTTGATGGTATTTAGGTCAAGCAAGAAGGATGTAGAATGTGCCTTACCTATATTTTTAATAGTCACTTGAATATATCCTAAAAGTAAAATAGGTTGGTAGTTTTCTTTATTAAAGTTTAATTAAGGAGTGGTCTTTGAGTCCTATAGAACTTAATTAACGTTTCAATTAATTGATTTTGCCGACAGACGCAGATGTGGTCATGTAGGTCGGTGCAACGTACTAGATAGTTGAAACGTTGAAACTTCGGCTTAGCACGCACAGCGATTTTCATTCGCGCGATTTTTTTTCCGCGGGCATTTTTTTGTACTATTTGGGCGCGATTTTTTTTTCCGCAGTGCGTGCAGCTTCATACATTTCCATATGACACAGATTGAGCGGAAAAAATTCGCTCGAATAAAAATCGCAGTGCGTGCCATGCCTAAAACATTCGATCATAAATGAGCGACATTCATTTTGGAACGTCGTAAAATTTTATCGAGAATTTAAAATTCGAATTACGAGTATTATTTGAATATTCGGCATCTGCGTATTGTTTGCATAGATACTACGCAGATACTACCTACTTGAATTCAATAACAAAATGTTTTGATATGTAAAGCCTCGTATTTCACCTGAAACACAACTCCAGTAGGTACTTTACTTGATGGTTAATAGGCCAGATTGTCATGTGGCGCCAAGCGAGGCGCACGTGGCGAGCCGGTCAGCCGGCGCCCGCTATGAAGGCCATCACTTCATTGCGTCCAATTTCATCATGCCTTTGACGCACCGTCATTGCAATCATTTAACAGCTTACCCAAATCAATGGCTTCGTATAGACCTACCCAGCTCTCGTTTGTTTGGTTTGTTTCATAGCGGAAACGTTATCAGTATCGATATAATATAGCAGCTTTTATATGTCCATGCATTTACGTGCCATCTATAGTCTCTGATAAGACGCGCTTTTATGTTTTAATTTAGTATTCATCATATGATGAATACTTTTAATTGATTAAAAGCTAAAATATCTTTAAAAAAATACACACACTGTTCATTCTGTTCTGTCTCTTATCTGGAACTATAGATGGTAATCGTAAACGATTTGTAGTTTGGGCCGCCAGACCGCCTTGAAAGAAGTTAATGTATTTTTTTTATAGCAAAGGATTTTGTATAGATAAGTAATTCTTTTGATAAAAAATCCATTATAAATGTCTATCTTTAATTATATAAAAAAAAGATGTTTTTTATCTAGATACGTAATCTGAATTATTTACGATGGAATCTTAACCATAACGCCTATGATTGATGATACAAGAATATTGGGAATCATCGAAATTAAAATCACGGTCACGCATGCCCAAAGTATTTGCGGCAAGTTGTCGCATCGCTTGTATATTGTCGGCGCCTAATGTTTAATAATTTTACGCGTATCCACTGAGGGTATAGTTGCCAAACTTTTGGGCCGCCTTGAAGTTGGCTTTCCATCTTTAGTTCTATCAAAGAAAGAGGTTTTATATCTAGATCTAGATACATATCTCAATTATTTACGATGGAATCATAAGTATAACGTAACGCCTATGATTAATGATACAAGAATATTGGGCATCGTCAAGTTTATCAAAATATAGTTCTCGCCAAACTTCTGGGCCGCCTTGAAGTTGTCTTTCCATCTTTAGTTATATCAAAGAAAGAGGTTTAATATAGGTTTTATATCTATATTAAGGCTTAGCACGCACTGCGATTTTATTCGCGCGAATTTTTTAGTACTATTTGAGCGCGATTTTTTTTCCGCACTGCGTGCAGCTTCATACATTGCCATAGAATTATTGACGATTGAATCTTAAGCCTAACGCCTATGATTGATGATACAAGAATATTTGGATAATACGACAAGTTTATTAAAATATAATTCTCGCCAAAATTCTGGGCCGCCCTGAAGTTGGCTTTCCGATGCGCAAGGCACGGATTGGTGTTGTTTTTGTATGAGATTTACTCCTTCTCATCCATTGTCGCCAACTTCAGGGAGGCTAAGAAGTTTGGCGAGAACTATACCCTCAGTGGATACGCGTAAAATTATTAAACATTGGGCGCCGACAATATACAAGCGATGCGACAACTTGTCGCAAATATTTTGGGCATGCGTGACCGTGATTTTAATTTTAACGTAAAAATTAAACTGGACCAGCTGGACCTACTGTGATCTTGCTTCGTATAGGGATTAAAACGAGCGGCACGGGAAACGCTAGCGGTCTACCTCGGCATCTCGAAGGCTTTTGTCAGTGCCTAGCACGAAAGCCTTATTAGTAAGCTTGCTTCCTTCGCTTCGGTCTGCCCAGTGATCTATGTGATTGGATTGCAGACTTCATGAGGGATCGGTCCATCTGAGTGGTTATCGATGGCTGCTCGTCTGATAAATTGTGTATTAACGCCGGGGTCCCTCGGGGTCGGTTCTACAAGCTTGTTTCTTCGTCGATGAAATCATCGCTTATCATACGGTGAGATAGTGGTCAAAGGCTAGCTAAGCTATCAACAGTAAAATAATAAACTGTGGAACCAACAAAGTAACTCTTACTTCTATTTATTTGCAATAAAATTACATAGTTATAAGTTATGTCATCAACATCCTTTTTTTTTAAGTTTCCACTGCTGGGCCACAGGCCTCCTTTGGCAGGCGGCAGGGGTCCTTTATGAGAGAGGTCCAGTACGGGTTGGTGGATGTCATATGTCTTTGAATGTTTGGTTATGTTCACCGTTCTCTAAAAGTTTTAAAAGCAGTAATGATGAAATAATTTACACGAAGTAAAGCGCCTGCTTGGGTTTGAACCTACGAGACGTAAGTCGGGGCTGTTACCACTGGGCCACTGTTCACATTAATTATAACTTCTTGAAATAATAGTTTGAGGGTGAGAATCTCCTGGTAGTTTGAGAGACTACCGCTCATGATTCCAGCCCCGGAAATACTTTTTTAACCCCCGCCGGAAATAGAGGGGTGTTATAAGTTTGACGTGTGTTGCTGTGTATTTGTGTGTCTGTCTGTGGCATCATAGCGTCTAAACGGGTGAACCGATTTTGATTTAGTTGTTGAAAAGGTGACTTAATCAAGAGTGTTCTTAGATATGTTTGAATAAAATTGGTTCAGCCCTTCAAAAGTTATGGGCGTTTTACTGTTTGAATCGGTGTGTTTTCGCAAGATAAATGTGTCGGGGGGTTTTTAAAATTTTACTTGTTTATTTATAATTCTGTTCTCTTGTTAGTTACTGAGTCTTAACCACTCTTGATTCTGGTCTCCTGATAGTTTGAGGGTCGTAAAGACTTTCCTGATAGTTTGAGAGTCTACCACTCGTGATTTCCCCAGATTTTTCTACATTATGATTCTGGTCTTCTGGAACTTTGTAAGTTAGTTAGTCGGACGACATAAAAATAAAATGTGTTTGTCATTTTTTAATATGACTTCCAAATTAAAAAATGTGATATATAATTTAAATTTCTGCAGTCGGTGTCAAAAAACGAAGAAACAAATTCTTCGGTTTTTGACACCGACTGCAAAAATTGAAGTTATTTTTCAATTAGTAGAGTTTTTATTTTGAAATTGGTTGTATTTTTTGTTAAAAAAGTTTTATTTTTCCCTTTTTAGTTGTGGAAGTTATGGTATATAATGGGCAAATTCTATAGGAGGTAACCTATAATGCCCAAAGTAATGTCAGAATAGATTACCCGAATAACATGAAACTTTAACATACCTAACCGGTGAAATCAGAGTGTACCAGGGTGAACCTTACACATCTGCTTACCCCTTTAGAGGATACCGGCGTGATGTTATGTAATAAATAAACAATAAACAGACATGCGATTGCAGCAATCCCCAGAGATTTGCCGTCATTTATTTAAGAATTCTGTTGTATATCTCCGAAGTTCTTCAATAAATTTAAATGGAACCAATTCGGAAACATACTACCTATGTGATTCAAACAAGAAAAATAATTTCCAAAATCGGTCCACAATCGACGGAGATATCGGATAACAAACACACAAAAAAGAATGATAATACTGATATTTAGGGTTCCGTAGCTTGAACGCAAAATCAAGTTAGTTGTATTAGGAATAATGAAACAATTAAAAGTTGTCTTTTTTAATATTATTTTGTACCCGCTCACAACGTTGTCGTTATTAACCCAATGGTTGACTGGTAGAGAATGCCTTGTGGCATTAAGTCCGCCTATGTACCACTATTGTACATGAAGTTTAAATAAATAAATTAAAAAAAAAAGATTTTCAATATTTTGGTATTTGTTAGTATTAGGTATATTTACTTAATAATAAACACTATCACCAAACTTTAAGTTCAGGTCAGCGGAAAGTTAAAAAATTCTTCGGCACAAAATTTTGTAAAAATAGCTGACTTGGTGGTTTCTCATTCCTTTGTTTTCCAATATTTTTTAAATTAAAATACAGTATTTATCTGCTCAACGAGCTCTAAACAATGATACACCACTCGAAGGAGTAGGTATTTTTTATTTTCAAGCCCCCCCTTTAGATGTATGGGAGCCAAATAATCTAAAAACTTTTTTTCAATTCGAATGTCTTTGGGTCAATAAGATGCTTATACTGTGAAAATTTGAAGACTAGGACCAACCGTAAACCGTAACCTAAAAAACAAACATACAGCCGAACTTAAAACCTCCCTTTTGAAATTCGGGTTAAAATCAAAGAAATAAGCCTCCTATTTTCAACTAGATTCGATTGCCAAGCAAACTCTGCTACCCGACCATAGATGGTGGTATTCTCAGTGGTCGCAATTATAAACTTAATTGCGTTTGCCATAAGGCCAGGAGCACACGATACGTTGCGGCGCCGCAGTGCATCGTGTGACATGACAGAGATATTTATATGCAAGGCGACGCAGCGACACCGCTCCGGTGCCGTGCCGCCGCCGCAACGCATCGTGTGACCCAACACTAAGCTTGACATTCGTGTCATAGGTCGATATTTACTACTACTCAACCAAGGTCACATCAGTTCAGTATAACATATTGCATTTTTAATTACATATCGATAGAGACCCGATTTCTAAATTTGTAAAAATAAGACTTGTATTTTTTTTTATTTGAAGTCTTATATTTTATAAATAAAATTAATTTGAAATTATTTACTAATTAGTTATGCTCATTGAGGCGGGCGGGCCTCTTTAAAATATTATCTTATCTAATAGACAGGTTATACTACTTATTTTGTTTTGTCGATATCCATCTATAAAGTCAATATCCGACCCGACTGCCTCACTAATTGAGTAGCGAAGAACTTTCGAGAACGAAATAGTGAATACATAAAAAAAATGTATTCACGAAAGAGAAAGAAACAAGGAGCGTGCTTGTGAGGATCCAGGAACGAACCATACCATTCACCGTGCCTCTAACCCGCGCTCGTATCGGCTCCTTTCACAATTGACGTCCTTCATATAGATTATTTATTGCAGCTTATTTACGTTGGTTGGTTGGTTGTTGTCCCCATTATTATGCAACTACGTAACACTATTACTACGCGTGGCCCGACACGCACTTGACCGGTTTTTATTTATGAACTGATCGAAATAAATCAAACACTATATTTTAAGTGAAGCTTGCCAAGTTGCCACAATATATTACTGAAAACCACATCCAAATTGGTTCAGCCATTTTTAAGACTAGCGCTCACAAACGTACAGACAAAGAGATATACAGACAGACAGCGATCAGTTACGGTTTTATTACATGTATAGATATAGATGATAGCCCTAAATTAAATAGCCCTATATTAAATACTCATCCGTGGCTTCAAACGTACAAAACCTGTGCAGACGAAAGTGTTATATCTCGTGATTTGTGCTGCGGCTCGTAGTGTTGACCCGATTAGATTACGAGACATTGTGTGTCACTTGTCAACTTTAACTGCTTGATATATTTAGATTTTTCGACTTCAACGTTGATTGATGAACACATGTGTAATGTGTACGTAACGTAGAAGTGTGCCGACTTCACAAATTCTATTTCAACTCTCGTAGGTAGTTAGATACTCCAACAAAGCTCATTAAAAATATCGGATGCCATCAAAGTGACAAAGTCTTTTCTTCCTTGGTTCAATCTTCACTTTTGAGGTCATCTAACTCTGATAACACTTTTGCTTCCAGCTGAAAACTTGCCAGTTGCCACTTCGTGGATTTCCTTCACTTTCTTTGAGATATTTCTCGCTTCGTCGATATCTGCTCTTTCTGAGAACCATGGTGGTTGTCACAGAACAGAAAAAAACACCTTTTTACCCGACTGCCGAAGGAGGGTAATGTGTTTATCAGTCTATGTGTGTACGTATGTATGTAAGTATGTATGTATGTTCCTATGTGGCGTTCTAGAGACCAAACCTGTTGCCCGATTTTGATGATGCTTACTTTTTTTTTCCAATTTTTATGTAGAATCGATTGACATTCTACATAAAAATTGGAAAAAAAAAGTGGCGGATTTTGTGCGCCATTTTGTGGGGGAAATTTTTTTTCTTCTTCCTAACCCAGCGTGTGGGGTATCAAAATAAAGGTGTTTAAGAGGTGATTTCAAAAATATATAACACTTATATGTTTAAATATACCTAAAAAAAACATAAAATGTTGAAAATAAAAAAAGTCAAATAAAAAAACAAAAAACCCGACTGACTGACAAAAAATTCAGAGGATACAACTGGTTCTGGTCAGCCAGCTCGCGAATATGTATCCTTCGACTGCACAGCAATTTTTTCTTCTAGTTTACGTCTTTTTAGTACGCTTTTTAAGCAGTCGGGTCTTTTGATTTTTTTAATTATTTCTTTTTTTGTTCTGTGATAGTTAAAGTTTCGTTTAAACAGGAAAAAATACACTATAAATATTAAGCATACCGCTCCCTGTAATCAATACTAATATCCCGACTAATAACCCTATTCGGTCAGTCAACCCGTGTTTATTTGCAGCGGCTAAGAAGCTGTTGATAAGTAGGCTTTTCCTTCATTACCGACAGCACGCGAACGTAACGATGATGATGATTGAATTAAGGAGAATTGGGCTGTTGTATGTAGTATTGTAGGCGTAACACAACAAGCCCGTTGCTAACCTTTGCCCTGACTTCGGATAACGATTAAGCCGCAGTCATCTTGTTAGTTTAATTAAATGGCACAGTAACAAATTAATTGATAAAGAAATAAGTAGGTACCTTTTGAACCACTCTGAAGCTTGTCATGTGTTTTTAACAAAAAAAAACCGGCTCCTAAAACAAAACACTACAAAGCGAAAAATTCCTTTTTATTCGGCAGTCGGTGGCTTTGGTACCTATATTTTTTTCATTTTCGTCACCGACTTCCGAAAAGAAAGTTATTTTACGCTTTGTAGTGTTTTGTTTGGGAAGTCGTTTTAATTTTTAATTTTTCTCTTTTTAGTTAGTTCCTTATATTACCAACAAAATCATTTATAGCCAGAGGGTTTCTCATAACAATTCCAACAAGCCTAAACACGACCGGGATACATTGCTTTATTACCTTCCGGCTTCATCACCAGTCCAGTTCGATGGTTCCATTTCCATTGGAACCATTTATTTAATTTTGCTTCATCACAGTCATTTAAGTATTCAAAATATCTTATATCCAAAACATACTTATCATTGAGAAGTTCCAGTGGCCATCTATGGTCTTCTTCATCAGTTCCACTTCACCAAATGATGCTTTTTGAATGCAAAAGCTTGCTGTGTTGCTGGAAATACCAAAATCGCTATATGGATACCAATAAAATTTGAAGAGTTCCCTCGATTTCCATGGGACCCCATCATCAGATCCTGACTTGGTGACGCCACCACCTCATATACCTTCCGTATACATTTTTCCTCTCGTAAATCGAGTATACCATTTTCAAACAAAAAAATAATTTACACAATCGGTCTATAGTTGACGGAGTAACCGGTGAACATAGGTACATAAAAAAAATACATACAGCCAAACATAGAATCTCCCAGAGCCAAACATTGAAAATGTAGGTACAGCTCTACATTATTCAGACAGAACGCATAAATTAAGGCATAGCACGCACAGCGATTTTGATTCGCGCGAATTATTTTCCGCGCGAATTTTTTAGTACTATTTGAGCGCGATTTTTTTTCCGCAGTGCGTGCAGCTTCATACAACTCCATAGGCCACAGAACGCGCGGAAAAAAATTCGCGCGAATAAAAATCGCAGTGCGTGCTAAGCCTAAGTCATTCATTTTGTCAAGGGTTCAGGGTCAGAAAGGGTTTTAAATATCAAAGTATTGTTTGTGACTGGAGAACAGCTGTAATTACAACTTTTGAGAGCTTCACAGATATGGTATCGGAATTCGAAAATATTGATCTAGTGGTTGACCCAATAAGTACACAATCATAACGATTCTTAACAATAAGGAATTTAACAAACACGACATGAAACACTCGAACATGTCCTAGTTTCATGTGATAAGTGAGATCTATTTCGGGGAAATGTGGTCGCTTATTCACTCACTTAGTCAGTTTCTAGATTTCTGTTGTGATGTGATGTGAATAATTGAAGACACTGCAAATTGTAGCCAATTGTGTAATCGCGTCAATCAAACTGTTAAAGAAGATCAAACAGAAGAACTAGTCAATTGCGAGTATTTGCGAGTTGGGGCTAATAGGGCTTCATACAGAAAATAATTGCAAGGCAAGCAAATTATTCCTGTTTTCTTTGTGAATGATAATCATAATGGTCATAAACGTTTACGTCAGAACTACAATTAGAAACGAATTCCAGAGGCCTTAGTGCGAGTTTTTACTCACGCTCACTCGTGATACGTAAACGATCTCTTATGTCAAAATGTATACAAAAAAAGTGGTTTCTCCTTGCCGTCACCAGACGGCGCTTATCCAATTTCAATACAAAATGATGTTTACGTATCACGAGTGAGCGTTAGTAAAAACTCGCACTAAGGCCTCTGGTTTGCAAGTTATTATAATTTACACACATGCGTTTGGTTCAACTTAATTCTACGTACATTTTCGCAACGTTCTTTGTATTAACATTGCACTTTTCTTTTTTTACAGCTCTGGTGGGAGCTCTAACCATGGGAACTACGTTCTTTCTATCGCCTTTGTCTGGTGTGCTGACTGGCGTGTTAGGCATCCGTTTGACCGCAGTGCTAGGCGGTACTATTGCCACTGCCGCTATGCTTTTATCGTCGTTCTTCGTTTACAATGTTAGTGTCCTTTACTTCACCTATGGCGTAATGTATGGGTTGGGAGCGTCTTTTGCGTACACTCCTTCTTTAGCCATTCTTGGTCATTATTTTCGAAAGCATTTAGGTTTAGTTAACGGAATTGTAACTGTAGGTAGTTCCATATTTACAGTCATTATGCCACCACTAATGGAATATATGATTAAAAATCATGGATTAGAATGGCTATTCAGGCTTTTAGCCGTTTTCACTTTTGGTGCAGCAATATGTGGCTTCATATTCAAACCTACTCCATCAATGGTTATGAAAACAGCAAGGGAAGATGATAGCTTGAAATCTTTGTTGAAATCTGTTGTCAACGTACAAATATGGAAAAACAAAAAGTACAGACTCTGGGCGTTATCTATGCCCGTTGCACTATTTGGATATTTTGTTCCTTATGTCCATATTAAAAAGTTCATCGAAAACAATTTTGTTGATGTCAATACTAATTTGCCGTTACAATGTATAGCTGTTACTTCTGGTCTGGGTAGATTGATCTTCGGCTTTTTAGCCGATAAGCCAGGCATTGATAGAATATTTTTGCAGCAGATATCTTTCTACGTTATTGGAATCTTAACAATAATTCTACCATTTGTGAGTAAGTTTAGCTTATTGGTAGCGATTGCTTTAGGTATGGGAATATTCGATGGCGCATTTATTGCATTAATTGGACCTATAGCATTTGAGTTGTGTGGGGGTGCTTATGCGGCGCAAGCAATTGGTTGTATGTTAGGACTTGCCGCCGCACCCTTGTCAGTGGGCCCCCCTATAGCTGGCTACCTGTACAGCCTCAATAAATCCTACACATTGCCGTTCGTCCTCGCTGGCATATCTCCACTTGTCGGCGCCACTCTAATGTTTGCGATTCGTCTCCAACGAGTTCCTTCCAACGAAGAGTCTATTAATACGAATGGTGTCGCTGCTCGACCAGTTTCTGTACTTGTAGGTGAGTCATAAAAACCGCATTTTTAATAAAAAAAAAAAAAAAAAAAATCTTTTAATAAATTATTTTCAAGTCTATATAATCATACTATTTTTCTCTTTTCTAAAAGAATATTTATTCTTAAAACCAAACGGTTATTTTACTGTGTAGGTACCAAATGTAAAAAAAAAAATTTTGTGCATTTCCAGAAAAATCTCCCAGCCTGTTACTTGTCAATGGAGATGCAAATCAGCAGACAAATTTATAACGGAACTTCGCTTTGAATGCCATGCCCTTTGGCAGCAATACTAAAGATGCAACGGCCAGCCGCAAGATTTGAATAATCATCGGATTCTATCTAATCTAACCGTTGTCATATTTTTGTCAATTTATACACCAAAGTAAAAATCGCCTTATTGGCCGTTAAGTTATACTGTAATGTTATAAAAAGCCCACAAAGAGCATTTCCAGACATTTTAATTAAACTGCTGACACATTATAGACTTTATATTATTCTTATAAGTAATGATTTATGTATGATTGATTAGCTTTAAGTTTTAGGGTTGACAAGTTCATAAATTTAAACGCATTTAAAAATACATAAATTGCATAATATACTATGTATGTTTTCACTTACATGGTTACCGTTGGAAGTTCCTAGATTAGTTTTAAAAATGTTTGAGTAGATGTAATGTTTAATAATAATAGTTTGCTGTGTGTTTAGAAGAGTCTTAAGAAACGACGATAAATATGTGATTTCCATAATGAAATTCTATTAGAACTTCGCAGTCTTACCATAACCAAAATACGTCTATTCTAGTTAATAATAGACAATAATGGCTTAAGTTCACTAAGATGTCGATCACCCTGATTGATCGGTGATGTAAAGTAGTTCAGATATATTTTTTTATGTGAAATAAGTACCTTTGTTTATATGACAGTGCATTTTAAAATTAATGTTAGTGCAAACTTGGTCGGCAACTTAATGTCTAGTGAGATGTGGTGGCCTTAGAGTGGGTACTAGTGTAACAAGTAGTATTAACATTGATGTAAAACTTACAACTTTTTAAGATCACCTTAAGGTTGCCCTAGTCGGTAATTCTTCCATACAAACGTAGTCTGGCGATTACTCCATTGTTTGACGGTGTACGTTCAAAATAAAAAATTATATCAATTTGTCTCATCCACAGACAAATCTAACAAGATAAAACAAATCGATCCATCTGTATGAAAACCAAGCGTGCCACTTTTAAACAAACAAATTTACTTACCAATAAAAGAAAATATTCCAATGCCTCTGCCAACTTTTTCTATAAATTCTTTACAGCTCAATATGGCATAAAAAGGCATTTTTCTAGATTTCGGTGGATTTTCGGTGACGATAATGCTAAATGAAAAACTCAGATTACGATCATTGATCGTAACTTTAAATAGTAGATTGACTACTTTGCAAAAGTGTTTATTCGTACGCGAACTAGCTTCTTACTGCACATTATAGTATCTATCTCTTTCGCACGTGTTGTCGGATGAGATAGCATGCATTTTAACCCTGCGCACAAAATAGTTCGAGCCGTCGACTAGTGCAACCTTAACTGATTTTTTTTGTCTTAGTGTTATGTCAGACGAACTATTGCATAATCTGCATTACATCGCTAACTACAATGCATGTTACACAAGCCCCTCATGCTTTCCATAACATAAAAGTATGCAATCATAGTACATACCTAAAGCGCGGAATAGTTGTAGATTTAGAAGATCACCATACAACGAGCGAAAACGCACGCACACATAGACACTTCACAGTCACACGTACGCATAGGTACAGACTACAGAGAATGCACTGTGCAAGCGCACGGATCGTACGTACATTTCTATGTGTTCTTGCGCCTTTTGTCGCTTGTTGTATGGAGCCGACCTTCTGTACAAATATATCCCTAAACCATATAGTTACACGTTGAAATCTCAAACGTTTACATCCGGTTTTTGATAGAAGATAGTTTCCTTTAGCAAATCTCATGTTAGCTGTTAAGATTGTTTTGCCACAATAAACAAATTTACAAAAGATTAAGGACCGATTTTTCAATAGTTTGATAACTTTTAACTGAGGAATAAAAATGGCGGTTTGACAGCTTTTGAATAGAAAATATGTCAAACGGCCATTTTTATTCCTCTGTTAAAAGTTATCGGGCCTAAATTGAATAAATAATAATTGGCTTTTATAAACCGGAGGCGGCAGTTAGATTTGTTACTTAAGTCCACATGTTCTACATGGCAAGAACAATTGATTTGCAAGGTGATATTAATCATTTTGCATAAATTTAAGCATTGGTAAAAACTTTCCGACGTGGAGATGGTTATTTATTTAAATGACCTTATATAGTTTATCGCCCGCACTTATCTACATTGTATTAAAGGCGTACTTTTTCTAAAACCAATGAGATTTCAGTTGTAGAATCAGAATCTCGATATAAGTGGGTAGGTAACTATATTAGTTACGGTCACCGGAACATTAAGATAGACTTATATAACTTCCTATATTAATTTTAAAATCGATATAAGTTAATTATAGTTGCTATGATTTAAATCAATTGAATTAAATCATAGTTGCTATGATTTAAATCAATTGAATTATTTGTGTAATCTTGAAATATTTAAATTAATTTAGTGTTATATGTTTTATTTTTTTCATATTCAACATTAGGTACATAAACTGACATAATAATATGACATAAATGATTATCTTTTGTATAGTTTTGTAGTAGCAAAAGTTAAGTTTCACTACTATAACAATAACATTTTTATTCTTTGACGAAAGGTCAGACTAATGACATGATTAGAATATTATAATAATTACCGTCATTCAAAAGCTGTGATATAAAATTCATAATCATTGTTAAAGTTTAAAAATATGTAATGTAAGCAAATTATATTTATTATTAATAATATTATAAAGTGAGTGCAACATTTGAAAATGTAATTATTTTTAATTATATTTTTTTATTACGCAGGTGCAATTTAGTAGTAATAAGCAAAGTTTTATTTTAACTGTCCAAAGTACAGATACAATTTCCATTATGGGCCGTTGATTTTTGGCGCGGATAGGGTGGTGGAGGGAGGAGGGGAGGTTTGGCTACCGCCCTGTACCATCCCCACCACTCGGAGCCCTATGGTTATGGAGATATCCATGGTTAAAGTTTATAGGTTAGAATACAATTTCCGTAAATGTCCATCGTTTTAAGGGGCGGATTGGGAGGGAGGGAAAGGGGTAGGGGTGCTACCCCTCTGTAACATCCCCACCCCAGGGAACCCCATGGTTATGGAGATATTAGATATATTTTTTACTTTAATATAATTAGTGAGATAAAATATGTGAATTAGTCCAAGAGCGAGCGAAGCGAGCTCGGGAGCTTAGTGCACCCCGACACGGATAGTTCATCTTCTTCATGTTAGGTTAGGTTACAGAAAAAGGAGCCCCGCAGCGGGGCTCCGTCGACTTTGTTTCTTAAATAGTAATCGTAAAAATTTAACTATGGATATGTCCAAAACGCGCCAAAAATCAACGGCCCATAATGGAAATTTTAACCCAAAGTACCTTCTGTAATTGAATCCGACTATATCATGATTGAATAGATTTTTTTACGGTATCGTACTATACATTTAAAATTGAATACAATAATTTATAGACGGTGGCTCTCACTTAAATGAACCCTCCGATATAGTTTCAGAAAAAATATTTTCCTAAATGTTAAGCATCCAAACTATTTTTTATATCTATGACTCATTTTAAGTAACTGGAATGGATATAGTGTCACCTGAATGATTGCCTTAATATAATTGCACTGCTAGATTACAAATCTCGGCGCTGTGAAAATTTTAACAGAACTATTTTATTTTGTCATCAATTTAGGTGTCATCTAGTGTTAGTATAAACGGGCATTAGCTTATACGTTATTTTATAAAATAGGGACACGAGCAGAGTTATATATTGTATAGTTAGTGTCAAGAGTCTCGCTAATTAGCAGACACAACAGAAATTACCATTGTCTTTCGCCGCTACGGTGATTTGGACAGATATAGGGTTGAACCCAGTAATGTCAAATCTTTCTATTTTTCAGATATTCAAGCTAGCAATTGCCTGGCAAAAAAATATATATTTTGATGTGCTTAACTTATTAAGTGAATATCCCGGAACTAGATAATAAGCAATAGGTAAACGATCACAGCATTCAATGCTGACAAGCAAGAGACTTTAAAAAAATGTCTACCTACCCTGTCTCGGAAAGTGGCATTTAAATGTCAATTGTAAAATAGCGTAGGTACCTATATTGTACTTGTTTGGAAAGCAATATTAATAAGAAAACTTTAAAATTGTTTGTTTGTTAAACAGTCAAGCCAATTCGTGTTCCTACCTCGTTTTAAGATTATTTTTACTTAATTAATTGTATCTACATTTAAAGCACTACCTATGTTATCCTACATAATTATATGCATTTTTAATGTTAAATTTAATGTTGCTTGTCTGTGTGAATGAAGATAAATACTATTGTCTGTGAACCATGTGAACTCCTCAGATCTTATATAAATACAAGTACAACAAGAAAAAGATCCAAAATATCTACAAAAATGTTTGAAGTTCACGGACGACATAGATTTTATGAATAAGAAGTATCTATATTTTCATTTGTGAAGGTGTAGACATGAAAAAGAGGGTTTATCTCATAAGAAAAATAACATAAAGAATTTTGAGCTACAATTTTATTAGGCCTGCTACATACGCAATTGTGTATTTTGTGCAAGTATACCAGCAGCATTGCAGCCAGTGGAATATTTGTTGAATATTCTAAACGCATTTGTATTATATCTAATCTGAGGATATACTTATTAAAAAAGTAAGTATTCACGTTTTTGTCAGTTCCTTTAAACAAATACGCAATATATTATTATAATATTCATCATTATAAAACGTTGATTAAGCAGTTACGTCTGTAGTGGGCTTTTAATGACTGAATGTTTTAACTATATTTTAAATGAATAACTGACACATTTACTTTATTTTCTTCTATTTGTTATATTTAATTACCTAAATGTCCCTGGGATATTAAGTATGACCGTTACAATTAATTCATGTGCATTAAAAAAACAAATATATTATTTTGCAGTTTACTTGAAAACTTTTATTGTTACGAAATTTTCAGACGACAATAATATTTATTGACTAGCTGTGCCAGCGGCTTCGCTCCCGTCAACTGCTTTGCCTACCCTCCTCTCCCTGCTTACCTTCCTAGCTCATTCTTTCGCGGAGAATCGTAACAACGCCTTTCAGAAAATGACATCAAATGCACAACGCCTTCTATCGAATATGGAGTTCAACCATCCGATTATCTGAATTGTGTGTGTTGTGATATTTTACTTCTTGAACACTTTAAATTATTTTAACTTTTGATAGTGTGAACCGATTGCGATGAAACAAAACTAAGTTGGTAATATGCTAGTATTATATTATCTGTGGTAAGGTTTAGGCGCAGAAGGCCTAATTCTCAAAATGGCAACACAGTCGCAAAAAATGGCAAATTCTCTAAAAGCCTAATTCTATGAATGGCCAATTCTCTAAAAGCCTAATTCTCTGAATGGCCAATACTCTAAAAGCCTAATTATCTGAATGGCCAATACTCTAAAAGCCTAATTCTCTGAATGGCCAATTCTCTAAATGGCTAATTATTGAAATAGCACATTTTCTATAATTGGGAGTATTCTTATAGATAAAAGATTTCATAATGTGTTGTGAGCAACGTACGCAGATGTTAGCTTGTTATTTTTTTACAGGATAGATGAATTTAAATTGTTCAAGAAGTAAACTAAAACAACACACGCAATTCAACAGTTGAACTCCATATTCGATAGATGGCGTTGTGCATTTGACGCCATTTTCTGAATGGCGGTTATAAAGAGTCTTCGCGGAAGGATGACCCTAGAAAAAAAATGGTAGTAAGGTAGGATATGTAACAAGGTAAGTAAGCCCTACCCTACTTACCTTGCTACATATCCTACCTAGGCAGTTGACGGAAGCGAAGCCGCGGGCACAAAATATATTATTTATTTTTCACCTCATATTTTCAAGGTTTAAGTTTTATTTTCTATGAAAAATTTGCATTTGGAATCTTTTAATGAATTGCAAAACACCGTCGAGGTTATTGTATGTTTATGGGTTCAAATAACTACACTGCCAGTGGCCGTTGTCCCCGTAGTTAGCTGTTGTATCAATTTTTTTTTTTGTCCTTTGATTAGGATAGTTCCATACCCATAACATCTGCGAGATTGCAACAATAGGTGAGATTTTTGGTTAAGGCTTTATATTAATTGATGACATTCTAGGACTAGGAACGTAGACAATAATAATTAATACAATGTTATAGAAACGTATATTTTAGATTTTAACTTAAATTCGGATAAATTCTCGCAGAAAACTTTCGGCGGACGTAGTTTATAAAGGACCGCCATAATCTTACGAGTCCTATTTGTTGAGCGGGCACTCGTTCTACGGGTGGGGTGGGTGTAGACGCGCCATGAGCGGGACTACCGAACGAGTACACTCTTAATTCAAACTCCTCTAATGACGGGGAATTGGTTTTTTGTGTAGCCCAGCGAAGAGGTTTTGATAATCTGCGAACAACGGATTTTTTTTTCAAAATCTTACCTAAATCTAACAATGGGAACAGAAATCAGTGGTGAAAATGTACGGAGCGGTGGACCTTTTTATTCTTGGAAGCCTTATTATTCTTGGTACCAAGAATAAAAAAAACCCGATGCCAGTCATGCCACACACACAAGAAAACCACTCTACTTAAACTGATTTATTTTTTCTTGATGTGGGTATGCATCTAATTAGACTGGCAGCCGACCCCAACATAGTTGGGAACAGGCTAGGCAGATGAAGAAGACTGCTTTGTTGATCGATTTTGCAAAGTTGTCTGATGACCATAGCGACATGGGTTCGGTCCCCGGATGTTTTCGGATTTTTCAATTAAGTAGATTTTTTTCTGTAGATGCCTGGAGTGCTTGGTTTCTGAGCAGAGGCTTGGTTTCTGACAAAACGGATCTGGTATAGCGATTTAGAATATCTACTCACTCTGAGAAATAATCCATATCCCTCAAAATATCCGGTAGTTCTCTTTGGTCGACATCGGGAAATGAAAAACACAGTCCAGCTAGGATAATCGTGACGCACAACTGTATGCCCATCTGGGAGAGGTCACCCATAGGTTGGAACAGGAACATGAGGTAGCTGATAATAGACCCGAGCTGGCCTGTAGCATGGCAGCATCCGAATACTGTAGCACGTATGTTGATGGCAAAGAGTCGAGGCGTTATGTTGAGAATCAACGCGTGTGCAAGAAGTCCTGAAGCCAAACCAATGGAAGACAGAAGGCTGCTTATAGAGCCCTGGAAAGTGGTAAAAATTTTCAGTCAGCAACCTAAATTACATAAATTTACTTACACTTATTTAATACTTGTCTTTGCTTTTGGCTGTAGGTAGGTGCCTAAATTACATTGTTGTTCGACTATTATGTATTTATTGCACCAGTGTTGTTTTTTTTGTGATCGGTTCGGTTTTGACCACTATCTCGCCTAATAGTAAGCGAAGATGTGGTCAACGGTGAAGCACACTTGCCTAGAAGTAACCTAGTCACTCTTAACTTAAGTACCTACCCCTAGGGGCCTAGGTTGTAACTATGAGGTAACAAAGACTCTGTCAGGGAATTCCACTCCTTAGCTGTACGCACAATTAAAGTATTCTCAAAACGCTTTGTGCGTATGTGGGGGATGTCTACCATGTACCGATGGCGCATTGCCGTACATGCTAGTATTATATTATCTTTGGCCGTAACTATGTCTTGGGCGGTCTTGTAGTTCGATGATGGAAAGGGCTAGGCGGAATCAAATTTAAAAAAACCGACTCGGCATCGATGTTCAAGGCTTTGAATCGACCTTCCAAGAGGTGAGAGCAGTACCCCTTGCATGACCGAATTTGCGCTTTATAAAAGTTGAGCAGCTGTTCAGGCGTGTGGTACCGTCTTAACTTTTCAAGTAAGCCCAACTTTTTTGCAGCCAACTGAGCCTTTGCCTCAATGAATGGACCAAAATTGAGGGTCGATGTCAACGTAACACCAAGAAATTTGAGATGGTCCGTTATCGGCACAATTACACCACGGAAAGATGGAGCCACCCGACCCCTGAGGGACTCCGGCGTTAACAAGTAACTGACCGTATGAGCAGCCATCGATAACCACTCAGATGGATTTTTCCCTCAGAAAGTCGGCAATCCAGTCACTAGGCAGACCGAAGGAAGGAAGCTTACCAATAAGGGTTTTGTTCCATCAGACCCTGTCGAAAGCCTTCGAGATGTCGAGGGAGACGGCAAGCACTTCCCCGTGCCTCTCGATGGGCTCACTCTAGATGTGAATGGCATATATACGATCCCCAATTGCCATATTGAAGAAGAAGCCGTATTGGCAGTTACTTAGGATGTCGTTATTCTTCTAGGTATGCCAGGAGCTACCACCACCACGTTCCATACTCTTTCATAGTATGGACGTTACCGAGATGAGTCTGTAGATGGCCGGGTCATGGTCAGCTCGACTATCCTTCTTGGGCACGGGCTGGACGTTAGCTTGCTTCCAAGCCTTCGGCACTTTTCCAGTCACTATCGAAAGGCGATATAGGCGTGTCAAGATCAGAGTACAATTGCTATTTCCCGTCGGGGCCACTAGCCTTGTTCACGTCAAGGTTACGCAGTACCCAACGGACTTGCCTCTGATGGCTTGTGATATCATCGTAAATGTCTAATTATTGTATCCGACAGTCTGGCTGTTTATCTTCAAGAGGTAAAGAGACAATGATTTTTATTTCTACATAGATTGAAACTTATTTATGTGTTTCTAATATCTGTTATATTTTCTTACCTTATAGAATCCAGTCACGGCCGCAGTAGATACGCCTGTTATAATAATATGAACTAACAGCATGTATCTTAACGTCAACTTTGCAGATGACAATTTTGTCAGGCACCCGAGTATAGCGAAAGAGCAAAACACTTTCAGCAATAAATAATTGACATCTTTTTCACTGTACAATCTTACGTAGATTGAACTCCATAAAAAATTATACAGAATCCAGAACAATAGGGATATGAAAAATATAACTCTTATATTGTACGTGGCTAACATCCCTCCAACGTACGTTGTTGTTTCATCTAGCGAGTGATATGCCTGAAAATAAAAGTGAAATTACGTAAGAGAAACAGAAATATATTTATTAAGTAGGTCTCCGTAACTAATCACTTTAGTATAAACTTACAGACGTACTCTGTGGTTAATAGGCCTTATCTTGAAATCATTGCACAGTATAATATCGTTCGTCTTGGCAGCATTTACTAGAAGTTTTTCAGCGACACTTATTTTTCTGTTATGTAACAACCATTGAGGTGATTCTGGGCTCCACCTGAGACATGTTATAGGTAAGATCATTAAAAAAACATTTGGCAATGTTATCTTTGGTTAGCCAAAAAATTACAATAAAAAACTTTTGGCTGTGTGCGTACGTCCTAGCGGGCAACTGTGAACAGTGTGAACCCGAGAATATCTAGTTATTAGAGCAGCTACACTTTAAATAATAGAAAGGTTAATCTCGTGAAGTCTTGACGCTGAGTTGCCAGGAACAAATGGCGAATATGTGAAGCTCGGACGGATGCTATTCATGACACGTGCTATGAAGTAGCATGCTCATTTTCAGCGCGTTCTTAGACAAAATGTTGCCATAGATTCCAAGGTGAAAGAAAAAAAAACGATGCACGATGCTACATAATGTATTTGGGTCGATCTTATTGCTATTGGTCTACTAATCTTCAGGCTTATGTTCAAATTGCCTAGAGTCATACGGCAATTTGGACAATCATTTTTTAACAATATAAACCTCTTGAACTGAACGCAGATTGTAATTCTTTTTCTACACAAATAGAGCATGAAGAACGGTAACAATGTAATGCGCTAGTAACTCCGATACAAAAGCACGTTGAATGAAAAGATGTCAACTATGAGGTCACCGGCACTTGAACTACATTTTTATCGAAAAACACGTCTTAGCTGAACTAAAATGTTAATTAGCTAACCACTTGTACTGTATAAAGAAAATGTCGTATTTGTTACCTTAGTAGGACTAAACATACGAAAGCGTAAATGCAAGATATGAAGCTGAATGTTTCCGGGTTCGGTGCAATGTTCGCGAGAGGAACCATGCACACCATCCCGAAGAGTCTTGAAGAAATCACGATGAGACAGAGCCAAGAACGCCAACTGTTGCTTGCTATTTCACATGCTGAAAATTGAAGTCAGAGTATTGGTTTAAAGTTATAAAAAAACTTTTTGCAAAAAAATACTACCGACTTCCAAATACTAAACTACAAAGTGAAAAATAACTTAATTTTTTGAAGTCGGTGTCTTTATTCTATTTTTTTGCGTTATGGACACCGACTTCAAAAAATTAAGTTATTTTTCACTTTGTAGTTTAGTATTTGGAAGTCGGTAGTATTTTTTTGCAAAAAGTTTTTTTATTTTTCACTTTTTAGTTGTACGTACCTAATAGGCAAGTTAGTAAGGTAACTTTAACGCCAAAATAGATTTCATGAAACTTGAACATATCCGGTGAAATGAGAGATCTGCGTACCCCTTAAGAGCGTACTGGCGTGATGTTATGTTATGAAATGGTATAAACAATAAACAGAAATGCGATTGCAGCAATCCCGAGAGATTTGCCGTTATTCATTGAAGAGTTCTGTTGTATATCTCCGAAGTTCTTCATCAGATCTTCACCAAATTAAAATGGGACCAATTTCGGAACATACTTTTTCAAACAAAAAAAGAATTTTCAAAATCGGTCCACAATTGACGAAGTAATCGGTGAACATACACAAAAAAAAAAAAAAAACAAACTTGAAGTCGAACATAGAACCTCCTCCTTTTTGGGAAGTCGGTTAAAAATATTATATCAATTTGTTTAAATTCCTGACAAAAAACTGACGTGCAGTGATTGAAATAGCTTAAGCAATAGCCACAATATTTCTAGCTTGAGCAACTTTGCTACATTGGCCATATACAAGGTTTAAATCGAAACCAATAACCCACGCTCAGCCTTTGAGCCTTCAGGTTAGAATGCGAGATAGGGCATGGTCAAACATAAGCCTATCAATGTTAAAAATGTAGGTACAATCTATCTACGGTTTTTATATATCTAGAATAAGATATGCACCTCATCATCAGCCTTTTATCATTCCCACTACTGGGACCGGGCTTCCTCTCTGTGAGAGAGGGAAGGAGTCATAATCCACCACGCGGGCCCAGTTCGGTTTGTGGATGTCACATGTCTTCGAATTTATGGTTCTAGGACATGCCGGTTTCCTCACGATGTTTTCCTTCACCGTTTTTAGAGCAGTGGTGATGAAATAATTTACATAAAGTAATGCGCCTAACCGGGTTCGAACCTACGATCTACGACACACAAGTCGGGGCTCTTACCACTGGGCCACCACTGCTCTTCGTAATAATTTTATTAATTAAAAGTAAGATATTAGATTTACTTCAAAGGCTATTATGTGTAGATTTATAAATTAAGGCTAAGGCGAATAAGAAAGTAGTCACAAGAAGTAAATTCAAACAACGTACTAAATAAGACTTACTTAGAATGAGACCCATATACAAATTGGCGCTTCCAAATAGTGATTTCAAAAAAACAATCAATCGGAACCATCCCTCAGAATCACAGAATGTTATCACCAAGCCCAGCACTAGCTCCGCAAGGGCATCTAATATTATAGCTATTTTTCTGCCAAAACTGAAACAAAAATCTGCATTTAGGTATTTATTTATCTACCTAATAGAAAGCAGAAAGAAAATATATTTATTTGTGACCCGCACAGGAGACACGAGAAATAAGCATAAAATTAAACAATATTAAAAAACAAAAACCCCGTGCGAGACCAAAAAGGCTCCTATCTCAGCATGTGCAGCGATATCCACAAAAGAAAATAGAGCTGCGCTGATATTCTGATAGAGCCCACTGTTGATGCCACGGACACACTTACGGAAACGGATAATAATTATATAATAAAATAGAATATACAACATAACAAACTAAATAGAATAAACACAGAAGGTGGGTCAAATCTATAATCCACATCTTTTGTTTTGCCTGGAGAAATGCTCATGCATACTGCGCTACTCCACGGTGTCCTCCTGTGCCGCTTATGGCGGGAACACGGGCACTCATCGTTAGCAAAAACCGGGAACCCCCAGCGGCTGTCGGCCACCGGACCCTCCTCTGAGTAGTACCCCCTATCACTGGCGCACCAGAACACAATGTGCGCCGTGACGTCCCCAGGGACCAAACCAGCACACGGGTGCCAGACGACCCCGTGTATGGCACCCTTGGTCCCCTTATAACTAATCCATACCTTCTGGTATAATTTCAAGTTACTCTATCTGTCTGGTACCTTTTCCCCAAATCATTGAACCGATCGTTATGCAATTTGACCTAGATATTTGTATAAAGAATTACACACAGATCATGTCATGGGCACCTAGATATCTACATAACAATAAAAACAAAAAAATGTAGGTATCCTCGTGTCGAATCTACACATAGTTTTTATAAAATGTTCTAACAAAACTTTGCAGTGAATATCGACACATAGGGTATAGGTAGGTACATATACCAACCTATTGTTGTCTGAAAAATCAGTAATTCAAATGCATTCTGCATATAAGATTTCAGGAATTGTGAACACAGGCACGGGGTCATGGACTCCCCAAAATCCAAAGGTAAAAGAAAGCCGAATCTGCCAAAGGCAGGGTGCTTTTAATCGAGCTGGCTTTGCTCGCTTTTGCATTTTAGAACATTTTCTTAAATACCTGCACAATTCAACAAGGTAGAACAGCTATCATTTTGTTTGAATCATCAAAAGAAAATTTAACCTATCTGATAGGTTGCAAAAGTTTTCGAGCTGCTTCGCTCGCTCAGAAAGTCACAAATATAAGAACGCAAGTTTTTTTTAATTCTTGAGCTTTTCTGCATGAGTCGGCAAAGTAACGTCCATGTATTTCTGTATGAATAAGCTAACGAATCTATTGAATCCGAGAGGATTTAAGAATTAATTATGCACATTATAAATGGACAGGTATTACCTGCACAGATAAAAGTTTTTTTAAAGAGTTATTGAAGGTAGAGCCTTCGAATCGGGTCAACTGAAAAACTACAAACCTAAATCTCCCTCCTTTATTATTGTGAGTAATTCTATTCTTTTGTGTAAAACCTAGGTAGATAGCAGGGTTGCCACCTTTCGGAAAAGTTGTAGTCTTATTAAGTTATCTAACGTTTATTAAACAGGATAAAATAGAGCTTTACTACATTTGTTTTACATCGCAAAATTAGTTATTAGTTAGGTAAGTCACGAAAATCATTAAGAACATTTATTTACTAATCTTATTACTGACGTTAGTTATAAATAAAATAAAAAAATATGAAATATTGCGTAATGATTTCAATAATCTGTAAGTAGGTCATTAATTCATTATGATCAGTAATTAATTACTTTCTAATTATTTTTTTAATACTATCTTATCTATAAGATATTATCTACTAACCAGTTTCGAGATTATTATCAGGGTGACGAGAGTAATTTTTACGAACCATCTTTCTTTTTTTAAGTTAAAATTGTCAAGCGAAAGAAAAACAGTGTTACAGCTAATTATAATTCTCGCCAAACTTCTTGGCCGCCCTGAAGTTGGCTACAATGGCTGCGCATTGTAGTGTGCGTAAATCTCATGTAAAAACAGCACCGATCCGTGCCTTGCGCATCGGAGAGCCAACTTCAGGGCGGTCCAGAAGTTTGGCGAGAACTAGCTAACGATGTCAATTAAATTTAATAACTTAAATAGCTGGTAATGGTTCCGTCTACCTTATAGTAAGACCTTATTAATACGTTCGTTGCCGTAATTACTGTAACAATAAAAAAAAAGTTAATTTAAAAATCAAAAACCCGACTGCTTATGAAGCGGACAATTTTTTTCTTGTTAACGGCTTTTTAGTCCGCTTCATAAGCAGTCGGGATTTTGATTTTAAATAAACTTTTTTTATTTACAACTTTTTAGTTCAATTTTTTTTTCGAATTACTTTTAAACATATATGTGGTATATATTTTTATAATCACCTCTTAAAACCCTTTATTTTGATACCCCACACGATGGGTTTGGAAGAAAAAAGATATTTGAAAATACGCCATTTTTTTATTTGCCCATTTTAATGTAGCCAGTGACACTCGCAGGGTTAAGACGAATCGATTGACGTAAGGATCTCGTTTCCTTTATATCTGTCCTATGTCCCTATTACGTCTTTTTAGTTCGCTCTTTAGCCAGTAGGCATTTTTAATTTTTTTACATTTTTTATTAATAATTGGCCTCAGTAGGAGGCACGGCCTTCCAGGCTTCCATGGTCCACCCACCTTAATTAACTTTAAAAAAGTACAGCATTTTTTTTGGTCGAAAAGCCAATGATATTCAAATAAACAGATATGTTATGAGCGCGCGCATTGTGAAGACTCGAATAGGTCACAATTGTGAACTTTAGTCTTTAGTTTATGTCACGCATGGCGAAGAGCGATTTGCTTTGTTGAAACAAAAACAAAATAAAAAAAATGCCATCGTGTGTATTTAGAAATTGTACCAATTATGATACCAAAGTACATAAAACAGAAGGGATCTCATACCATATTTAAGTACGCAATACGCCTCAATTTACTATATTTTTTTCCTAATATTCTGATATTTGGAGGTTAGAAAAAGATAACAACATTGGTGGTCAGAATAATGTTTGTTTACATTCACACGCAAGTGACAAACACTAGCTGTCTCTTTTTTTCTTGTTGGTTTTATCAAACCATCCCTTTCGACTTGTAGTGAAATGTCAGATGAATGAAAAGTGTGTATGTGTGCTGCCGCTGCTGCGCGGAACACTTTTATCAATTGTTCTTTGAGTGTATAACGTATCTGTTTATTTGAATATCATTGCGAAAAACGCATAATTTATGACTTTATAAGCAAAAGTTAATAAAAGTCCCAAAATTTGAGGATTTTTTTATTTGAGATGGGTTTGACTCTAGTTAAGGTTGCAGTTTTTCGCGTGGTGCGTAGCAAGCAAGCACATGTTTTTCGAAGATGCAGATTTGGATTAACCTAATTTGCCCAAACAACATACTAAAAATCCATAACTAAGGTAAATTGCCCTAATCTTGACACCCTGCCAATTATTGACACTTTAACAGATAATTTAAAATTACAAGATTCACGTTAAATTTAAAGCAAAGTTGTTTAAAGTCAACGTATTTTATTTATTATTTTGTTATGGCTAAACAGTTTGAGTTCTTTTACAAATATGGCTGAACAAAACTAGTCGATTTACTTATTACTAAACGTGTCTGTGTTCGTGACAAAAAATCGCCATTTTGTTGGCAAATCAGAAAGGTAAGTAAGTGCATACAATTTAGATCAGTTTTTCGTCTTAAATATTTACATGTTTGCTGATGTTTACATTTTGTGAATTGATGAAAAATCGATAAACATTTCTGTAACCTCATTTTTTCGCATACATATTTTTATTTTATATTAAAACTAGGGTGTCAATAATTGATAGGCAAATAGACGACACTGCCTATTATTGACATTGGATGTCAATGTTTAAATTCATGTTATTATTTATTATGATGGGCGTTTTATACAAAAACTATTAGTTTTTACAACAGGGATCATTTTCAACATAAATTAAAAAAAGTCTGGCTTACTTTTTAAATTTTTTGACACTGTGTAATAAATAATGTCTTATTAAGGACACCATGTCAACTCTTAAAAAAATATTTAATGATATTAGGTCAGAAATATGAAAAAACTGAGTTTCATTCTGTTATTTACAGTATGGCCAAAGACAAACCACATCCTGGTTTAAAGAAAGGCAGAGCCACCTTTGCACCGCTTTTAGAAAATGCCATAAATATTTATATTCAATAAACGTCTTGGTAAACAAGTAAAAAGCAACCCATGCAATAATAAAGATGTAGTGTTACAAAAAAGTCAATACCTCGATATGATTAAAGATTGTAAAAATGAAAAAGATCGAATTTTGAAAGAAGTTTTTGATTTATTTAAAGTTTCAGCATACCTCCGCACTAGGTACTCACTACTGCATGTATATCAAAAGACATTACATCCACTGAATCTGAAGACGACTTTAATGAGACTATATCAGCCGAACAAAGGATATCTAATGCGACTGAAGAACCAGAAACTCGATTTTGCCAATCTTCTGATTGTGATTTGAATGAAAAAAATATTGTGAATGATTCTGTTGAAGATTGGAATGATTCACATCATGCTTTGAAATTTCACAAGTACAAGTTCATACTTCAACAGTAATTTCAGACACATTATTACAACTTACACCTAATAAAATAGAAGACTCACATATTAACAACAACGATTTAGTTGAAAACATCGACGTTTTATTGATTGCTCACAAGAAAATATTTATTACGCTTGCACATTCTCCTGCAAAGACCATACCAATGCCAAGAAGAGAACAATGAAAAAATAATGAGAAAGAATGTAAGATCAATGAAAAATATATATCGTAAAGACACTTTAGTTTTAGCAAAAACTCCGGTCAGGAAAAGGGTGAGAAACACAGAAATAATATCTTTTGTATTGACATCTAAAGAATGGCTAAAAAAGAGAAGTCAAAGCCTGATGAGAAACAAAAAACGGTAGAAGAAGTAAAGAAAAGAAAGAAGAGAGAATATTGAAAAAAGAACAAATTAAGAAAACTAAAACAGGCAGAGACCAATAAAAAAGGAGAAACCAAAATAATTGTGATGTCCTACGTGATTTTACACAAAATAAATAAGTATAAAATCTCAGTTTAATAAATAAGTAAATAACCATCGTAAAACAAACATTAATACCGTAAAATATAATTGTTAAATTTACTTTAAATTCAACTTGTAATGTAGATTAGCTGATAATTTTATATTATATAGTGATTAAGAGGAGAAAAATGTTATTTTTGATGCAACTGTTTTTTTTTTAGATTTCCACCTCAGAAACCAAACCAGCACATGGGCGCTAGACGATCCCGCGTATGGCAGCCTTGGTTCCCCTGTGACGGGTCAGGTCAGTGGCCCCGCCACCTACCAATTTTCAGCCACAGGGGATAGAGACCTCCCCTGCGGCCCCACCGCGCCCGCCAACCGTCGGTGGCGCAATACTGGCCTCCATTCGACATATTGCGGCCCGCCTCATTTGCGATATCTCCTCTTTTACCATGCGGCACCGCAACCTACTTGTTGGCCGCTATGTCGTCAGCTTAATCGGCAAAAGCCCTGCGGGTTCCTCTTCACTTCACCGTGGATGACCAAGCCACGGCTACTGATCCCCATCGCCTCGACAATGCGGTAACCCACCGGGGGGATATATTTGTTGCCCTAAAAAGCCTTGTTAGGACTTTTGTGTATTCACTCGTATTCGATAAGTATTCGTAACCACTATGAGTGTAGGAGAAATAATAATCATTAGTATGGATGAATTATTGGACGTGATTTTTTATGAACATTATAAAAACAGATCCGGCTTTATCCATACATTAATAATCACGAATATGAATTGAATGCACTAGCTTAACGCCCTGAACTGAAGCCTGCTATGAAGAGAATAATAACTATCTACTTCAAATTCAGTAATGGAGTTTAAGTAAGTGGAGCGAGTGGAGTGGAGTGGAGTGGGTGGTGGAGTGGTGGTGGTTTAAGTGGAGGTTAATGGAGTTAGTTATCATCGAAATCGGGACTGTTCCGGCAGAATCGGGACGGGTAGCAACTCTGTTAGATAGGTATATCGTCAAGGAAACTGTTAATCAGAAACAGTTGTTTTAATGACCCTGTCTGGGCAGCTTATTGTACGTATGTCCAAGTACTAATACTATCACTCCATGATAGCATGCGTCCGTCCGTAGTAACATTACAGGACGTAGCCCTATATGGCTAGGTAGCCATATAGTTGTTATATAAGTGTTATATAAGTTGAGTATTTCAAGAAGTAAGTTAAACTCTACTTCAGCCAGAAAATCCGTCAAAATTTGGCGTTAAAGAATGGTTGCATACACAATAAAAAAATAAAAAAAGAAGTCAACAAACCAAAGCGAACTAAAAAGACGTAAACAAGAAGAAAATCATGCTGTGCAGAACATGGATACATATTCGCGAGCTGCCTAACCAAAACCAGATGTATCATCCGACTGCACAGCATAATTTAAGCACTCGAGTTTGTAATTTTTTTTTTTTGAATTAACTTTGTTATTTATAACTTTTTAATTAACATTTATTTTTTCGATGTAGGTACATTTAAACATTTATGTGTTACGAGTATATATTTTAGAATTAACCCCTTAAAGCGCTTTATTTTGATACCACACACGATAGGTTTGGAAGAAAACAAAAAATTGGGTCCCAACAATATGGCGCCCAAAAGCCGCCATTTTTATATTTTACAATTTTAATGTACCCAGTGACACTCGCAAGGTTAAGAAACGATTGACGTAAGAATCATCAGAATAGGCCAACGCGTTTGGTATATAGAACGCCACATTCATACATAGACTGATAAACACATTACCCTCCTTAGGCAAAATCGGGCAAAATGGCCCTATGTCGTTCCCTTGTACATGCAGTTTCGTACATTTTCAATTTCGAAATTAGCTTACGAAATTGGACTCCTCAAAGAGGAGCCAAATATAATGGAAAATCAGAATAATACTAAACTAAACTCTAAATGCAAAATTTGTAGTCTGGAGAGGTGCCTAAGTGCAATTTATATTCAAACAAAGTGAATATTATTTTCCTGAAGACTTCTACTATAAATACTACATTGCTGGGGACACCTTCGACGATACCATCCAGCTTTCCGAGCTCTGAGTGGCAAGAGACGTTTGGTCAGCGTTGATTCGCGAGCTGAGGTTAAAGATAGTAGAAGTAAAATTGAGGCGCTGCTGAAGAGCAGAGACCCGCCCAGCTCGTTAGTGACAATAAGAGATGCGTAAGTCCTCTATCTTGGTTTAACCATGTACGGTGGAGCTTCGAAAAGCATTTCGAGCGCCGTTTCCCCCGCATTGTAAAGCCAGTGGGTGCTTTGGATAGACTGCTGCCCAATCTCGTAGGCAGAAATAGACTGTCAGATGTCCGACGCTGCAGGACTAAAATCATCAGTCTGCAGCGGAAAATGATTATTTGAATAGCACATGGCTGGCTAAAAAGAGCGGAGCGCATCCCCTACAGGCACATTCAGGTACTGATCGGGCACGGTTGCTTCGGTGAGTACCTGAATAGTTCGAGAGGCCACGGTAAATTGCCATCATTGTAGAGGCAACTTGGATTCTGCACAGCATATGCTCGAGGAGCGCCTTACTGGGCCTTTGAGCGGTGAGACTTAGTCGCCAGGATCGGGCGAGACCTGTCCCTGCCAGTATTAGTGAGGAATATGCTGGTGGCAAAATAAAATTATAGGGAAATAGCCACCGGGTGGAATCGTGATAAGGCCAATTCCACTCGGAGAAGAAGGCATCGTGCAGGCAACCACCTCGATGTAGACACCCGAATGCCTGTATCATTTAAGGCAGGTGGAAAGCCGGGGTTTCGGGCGCTCAGACTGTGACATAGTCCTAGTCCGTCCACCGAGTGACCTCAGGAAAGACAGTGGCACAGTGATCACGTGCTGCCGTGCACAGCGAGGCTCAAGGGCGACTCATTTATAGACTCCCCAAGGATGTAGTATTTTAAGAAGAGCTGATGGTGATCACCGGTTTGGTTTTAATGAGGTAAAAATACCACACTGCCTGGTTTTTTTCGCAAAAGTTGAGAAGCGAGTTCAGGCGAAGGTTTCTCCCCGATAGCAAAAAAATATGGACATTCCCAGCAAACGATTGTAGACCTTGTCAAAGTATTTCCCTCACTGGCCACCATTATTATAAAGCTTGTTTTTTTTAAATGGCCGAGCTTCCTTCACTCTTCATTATTTATTTAACACCATGGTTAGCCTTTGTTTTATTGTAATGTTAGCACGCATGGTCACAAGGTGGCCCAAACGCAACGGTATAATTGGCTTTAGACTCGTATTCAGACTCATTTTCAGATGATCCTCTTTTGGTTTCAATAATAAATTTCATAATTGTATGAAAAATACAACGCTTGGGGGAAAACCGGATGATGATCGAATTTAGGGGTGTCAATTTCGAAATTAATAAACATGCAAATATGGTCCGAAATTTCGAAATTATGAAATTTCGGTATGCATGCCCTAGTGGAGACATGAAACAATATATGTTTTATGGCATTTTCCGTGGTATTAGGTACATCCCCGATTTTTAGGTGTACCACTTGATATTGCCGTTAATTAAACACCCCCGACAATTAAGTAGGTAGATAATAAATAATTAGGTAAAGGCTAGAGCAATTAACGTTTTATCGACCTCTTTTGCGCGAAAAATTGGTCACAAATTAATCATAAGGAAAGTCTAGGCATCTGGTATTACCCACCATTGCTTTTTCATATTTATAAATACAACATTGCAACTACATTATTTTAGAGGATGAGTAGTTTGGTAGGTAAGTAGGTATTTTCATCTCTGTGTTAGATATATGTATTATCCTATAGAAGAATTTCTAGTGCCTATAGACCTACATTAATACTCACATGTTTTTTGCGGTTTGGTCTCTCTCATTCACAAAGGATGTTATTTTCAAACATGACTCAAAACCAAACAAAACTGATTTTAAAACAGGAATAACTTGCTAAAAACCGCATGACGAGCCGAGACGAGTTTATTAGTATCTACCTTGTACCTACATTCAAACGAAAGCAAGGGTTCCGAAGAAGAATAAGTTAATTAAAAAAATCAAAAAGCCGACTGATTAAAAAGCGAACTAAAAAGACGTAAACAAGAAGAAATTCATGCTGTGCATTCGGAGGATACATGTTCGCGAGCTGGCTGACCAAAACCAAATTACCTCATGATACTACCACACGATGCGTTTGGAAGGAAAAAAAAAATCCTCACAAAATGGCGACCAAAATCTGCCATTTTTTTTTTCCAGTTTTAATGTAGCCAGTGACACTCGCAGTGTTAAGACGAATCTATTGACGTAAGAATCATCAAAATCGGCCAACGCGTTTGGTCTCTGGAACGCCACATAGGAACAAACATACATAGACTGATAAACACATTACCCTCCTTAGGCAAAATCGGGCAAAATGGCCCTATGTCGTTCCCTTGTACATGCAGTTTCGTACATTTTCAATTTCGAAATTAGCTTACGAAATTGGACCCCTCAAAGAGGAGCCAAATATAATGGAAAATCAGAATAATACTTAAACTAAACTCTAAATGCAAAATTTGTAGTCTGGAGAGGTGCCTAAGTGATTAAGTGATATTTGTGATTGGAGCAGGAGGTATGGGCTTATGGTCAACCCTATTAAGACGCAGGTTATTGTAGTGGGCAGTTCTAGAATGGTTTCAAAGATCGACTGGACGTCTCTTCCCCAAGTACTTTTTGACAATTCTGTTATTCCATTCAGTGAGAAAGTTAAAAACTTGGGGATATTCATCGACAAAAACTTTTCATGGACTGCCCAACTGCAGGAAGTTAGCCGCAAGTTGTTTGCATCTGCTGCAACTTTGAGGAGACTGCGGCATTTTCTTCCGACTGCCACCAAGATTGCGCTTGCACAATCTCTTCTTCTTCCCATCCTTGATTATGCTGATGCCAGCTATCTTGACCTTACTCAAGAACAACTAGATAAACTTGAGCGACTTCAAAATGTTTGTATAAGGTTCATATTTGGTTTGCGCAAATATGACCACGTTTCCGAATTCCGTGTAAAGCTCAAGTGGTTGCCAATTCGCCTTCGCCGGAATACTCATATTCTTTCTCTTTTGTACAATGTCCTCTTTACTCCTTCCACCCCTCTTTACCTCAAGGATCGTTTTCAGTTTATCTGCGATTCCCATACGAAATCTCTTAGGTCATCAGAAAACTTGCGACTTAAAATGCCTATGCATTCCACTACATTTTTGGATAAGTCATTCACTGTCCAGGCTGCTCGTTTGTGGAATGCATTGCCTGACCCAATAAAACGTGCTCAGTCGTTGCCTGTCTTTAAAAAACTTATAAAGGAACATTACCTCTCTCTGTGATTATGTCCTTGTTTGAGCTGTATTGTTTTCTTGTTTGTTTATTTAGATGTATGTATGTATTTATGTATCTATTTTAGTAGTTTGTATTACCTGATTTGAAATTGGCACCAAGTGCAACCCCATGTCGTGTCCAGGCTATCTCTATCCATTCAAGGTTGCCTGGAAGAGATCGCAGAGCGCGATAAGGCCGCCTATTGTATGTTTGTTTTAATTTTTAATGTTTCTTTTGTATTGTCTTATCTTGGTGTACAATAAAGTATATATAAATAAATATAAATAAAATAAGTGCAATTTATATTCAAACAAAGTGAATATTATTGTCCTGAAGACTTCTACTATAAATACTCCACTGCTGGGGACACTTTCGACGATACCATCCAGCTTTCCGAGCTCTGAGTGGCAAGAGACGTTCGGTCAGCGTTGATTCGCGAGCTGGGGTTAAAGATAGTTAAAGAGAGCGCCTCATAAAATTGAGGCGCTGCCGAAGAGCAGAGACCCGCCCAGCTCGTTAGTGACAATAGGAGATGCGTAAGTCCACTATCTTGGTTTAACCATGTACGGTGGAGCTTCTAAAAGCATTTCGAGCGCCGTTTCCTCCGCATTGGTAGGCCAATGGGTGCTTTGGATAGACTGCTGCCCAATCTCGTAGGCAGAAATAGACTGTCAGATGTCCGACGCTGCAGGACTAAAATCATCAGTCTGCAGCGGAAAATGATTATTTGAATAGCACATGGCTGGCTAAAAAGAGCGGAGCGCATCCCCTACAGGCACATTCAGGTACTGATCGGGCACGGTTGCTTCGGTGAGTACCTGAATAGTTCGAGAGGCCACGGTAAATTGCCATCATTGTAGAGGCAACTTGGATTCTGCACAGCATATGCTCGAGGAGCGCCTTCTTGGGCCTTTGAGCGGTGAGACTTAGTCGCCAGGATCGGGCGAGACCTGTCCCTGCCAGTATTAGTGAGGAATATGCTGGTGGCAAAATAAAATTATAGGGAAATAGCCACCGGGTGGAATCGTGATAAGGCCAATTCCACTCGGAGAAGAAGGCATCGTGCAGGCAACCACCTCGATGTAGACACCCGAATGCCTGTATCATTTAAGGCAGGTGGAACGCCGGGGTTTCGGGCGCTCAGACTGTGACATAGTCCTAGTCCGTCCACCGAGTGACCTCAGGAAAGACAGTGGCACAGTGATCACGTGCGGCCGTGCACAGCGAGGCTCAAGGGAGACTCATTTATAGTCTCCCCAAGGACGTAGTATTTAAGAAGAGCTGATGCTGATCACCGGTTTGGTTTTAATGAGGTAAAAATACCACACTGCCTGGTTTTTTTCGCAAAAGTTGAGGAGCGAGTTCAGGCGAAGGTTTCCCCCCGATAGCAAAGACATATGGACATTCCCAGCAATCGATTGTAGACCTTGTCAAAGTATTTCCCTCACTGGCCACCATTATTATAAAGCTTGTTTTTTTTAAATGGCCGAGCTTCCTTCACTCTTCATTATTTATTTAACACCATGGTTAGCCTTTGTTTTAATGTAATGTTAGCACGCATGGTCACAAGGTGGCCCAAACGCAACGGTATAATTGGCTTTAGACTCGTATTCAGACTCATTTTCTTTTGGTTTCAATAATAAATTTCATAATTGTATGAAAAATACAACGCTTGGGGGAAAACCGGATGATGAAAAATAACATAATATTTAAATTAAATCCAGTTTCGAAATTTCGAATTTAGGGGTGTCAATTTCGAAATTAATAAACATGCAAATATGGTCCGAAATTTCGAAATTATGAAATTTCGGTATGCATGCCCTAGTGGAGACATGAAACAATATATGTACCTTTAACAGTAAGTTCCTAAGTATAACCTACTTTTGACCATTTCTTAATCTTATTCCTAAGGACCGGGAGCTTCCGTGGTATTAGGTACATCCCCGATTTTTAGGTGTACCACTTGATATTGCCGTTAATTAAACACCCCCGACAATTAAGTGGGTAGATAATAAATAATTAGGTAAAGGCTAGAGTAATTAACGTTTTATCGACCTCTTTTGCGCGAAAAATTGGTCACAAATTAATCATAAGGCAAGTCTAGGTATCTGGTATTACCCACCATTGCTTTTTTATATTTATAAATACAACATTGCAACGACATTATTTTAGAGGATGAGTAGTTTGGTAGGTAAGTAGGTATTTTCAGCTCTGTGTTGGATATATGTATTATCCTATAGAAGAATTTCTAGTGCCTATAGACCTTCATAATACTCACATGTTTTGCTGTTTGGTCTCTCTCATTCACAAAGGATGTTATTTTCAAACATGACTCAAAACCAAACAAAACTGATTTGAAAACAGGAATAACTTGCTAAAAACCGCATGACGAGTCGAGACGAGTTTATTAGTATCTACCTTGTACCTACATTCAAACGAAAGCAAGGGTTCCGAAGAAGAATAAGTTAATAAAAAAAATAAAAAAACCCGACTGATTAAATAGCGAACTAAAAAGACGTAAACAAGAAGAAATTCATGCTGTGCATTCGGAGGATACATGTTCGCGAGCTGGCTGACCAAAACCAAATCACCTCTTGATACCCAACACGATGGGTTTGGAACGAAAAAAAAAATCCTCACAAAATGGCGCCCAAAATCCGCCATTTTTTGTTTTCTCCTATTTTAATGTAGCCAGTGACACACGCAGTGTTAAGACGAATCGATTGACGTAAGAATCATCAAAATCTGCCAACGCGTTTGGTCTCTAGAACGTCACATAGGAACAAACATACATACATATATACATACATACATAGACTGATAAACACATTACCCTCCTTCGGCAGTCGGGTATTAGTATTAGAAAGAAGAAAATAACCTGTTACTTACTTGTCTGAAACCAACCCGAATATGATACATCCAAACACCAATCCAAATCTGCTTATGATGGCTGTGGACAGCAACTTTAATTTTTGGTCACAAAAGACGAGCCACTGAAAAATGAGATTCTATATTATTCTAAAATTGTATTTTGTGATTGTATCTAATAAAGTAAAATAGAAGTATGTGTAGGTCTATAATTTTTTACATTATCATCAAAGGATGTATATATTTTGCACAATTCTAGTGTTTTCTTTTATTCCTCTCCAGTCATAAATTTTACGTGTCGAATTTTCGATGTATTATATTATTAATTAGCTGGTAAGTAGGGTGCTCTATTTTATCAAAAGCTCCTGCGTTCTTCAGTTGTACTTTTGTTTAATTATTGTTGGTCCAGAAATATTGGGCTTTTGATGAATATTCGGGGAGATTGAAAAGTCAAAGATTTTCGGTTATGGAGGTAGAGCAGATTCCATTGCACATTTATTATGACCTTTAAGGTTTTCGTAACTAGGTAACAGAAATTAACTAGTCATTTCAATTACCGTCTTTTGCATCCAAATGACCCATAAAAACTTCAGATACCACTTATTACATTTGTACTCTTCAGTTGTATTGTTTTCAAACGTCACAAAACATAAGCTTGAGTTTATCACCTCGAATTCATTAGGTAATATACAATAGACCTGTGAAGGTTGAAGAAGGAATATGTCTTCGTATTGATTAAACATAGCGAGCATCATGTGCGACGCTGAGACTAATGTCACGAGCCATTGCCAAGTTCCAATTTTTCCCAACACGTTCGTTACTACATCTTCATGGATAGTTCCAATCCTACAACAAAGAATACCTCGAATTTGTATAAAGCCTTCCTTTAGTTATTAGTTTAATTAATAAAGAACAATTACTTACACAGACATCGCTTTGTAAGTCATTGCCCTGTCGGAGCTTCGTAGATTTTGGTTTGGTTTGAAATTGTGACATTTAAGTGTGATGGCGTCAATACCGTTATGTAGTCATTCGAGTGATTCCAATAGTGCGCTCGTTGAGCTACAAGTGTACTGGTGTTAAATAATTCATTGCACTCGTGTACCTAGTCCTGTGCAGTTTAGCAATTCAATGTCTAAGTAAAATGATTAACATGTGCACCGTGTGTGAGGATACTGGTTATTTCCCTCGTGCTTTAGATAGATTATTCTAAAATTAACCTCCTTGAGAACAAATGGCCTTACTCTGAATTATGGCGGTAGGTATACTACCTGTACCTTTATCGTGGTCATTACGGCGATAAAACGTAAATTATAACTTAATATATTGGAAGTTAGTAATATACGTAGAAAACTATAAAACATTGAAGATAGGGACAGCTGTTTCACAATGACGATAATTTATCTATACTAATATTATTAAGAGGTAAAGTTTGTGAGTAATCTCTGGATCTGCTGAACCGATTTTGAAAATTCTTTCACCAGTAGAAAGCTACATTAGGCCTGAGTGACATAGGCTATAATATAATTTCAAAAAAATAAGAGATCCTTATGAAAATTGAAATTATGTAACCCAAGGTAGCAAAATGTTGCCTGTAAAATACATTATTTGGCGTGCGCTGAGAAAACTATTGATGATATATAAAAATTAGTAGGTAGGTAGGGAAGGTACCTACCCTACCTACCCGCAGGGTAGGTAGGGTAGGGGCAGGGTAGCCAGGGTAGACGGGGTAGGCAGAGTAGGGGCAGGATAGCCAGAATAGCCATGGTATCCAGGGTAACCTGCCTTCCCTGGCTAACCTGGATACCCTGCCTACCAGAGTAGGCAGTGTAGCCAAGGTAGGCAGGGTATCCAGTTTAGCCAGGGAAGGCAGGTTAGGCAGGGTAGGTAGATAGGTAGCCAGTTGACGGGAGCGAAGCCCCGAGGGTCAGCTAGTACACTATAAAATATGATCAAAATAACTTAGGGCTAACACCACCAAGGTCTTATCAACCAAGTATTCACGCAAGTTTGTTTGTGATAACGGAAGTACACGATATAAATATATTTGCATATTATTTTTATAAATGGTATCGGTTATTGCCTACGTGAAGAATAATAAAATATGTTGTTTCTGCTTATTGTATTTTTCCACTACATAATATAGCTACTTAATGGGGAGATCGAACTTATAATTTGTAGCAATAAAAATGTCTTCAAAAATCCTACTACTATCCTAAACGTGAAAGTTTGTGATGATGGATGAATGGATATATGTTTGTTACTCTTTCACGGAAAAAAATACTAAATGGATTTTGATGAAACTTTACAGAAATATAGCTTATAAATCAGAATAACACATCCAACTAATACTAATCTATATAAATAAAAGAAAAAGTATGTATGTATGTTCCTTATGGGCTCCGAAACGGCTGGACCGATTTTAATGAAATTTTCAGACAATATTTTGATTGACCCAGCAGATAATCTTGTAGTTTGGTGGCGATCGGAGCATATTTTTTTGAACTTTGAACGCGGGCGAAGCCGCGGACAGAAGCTAGTAATATTATAAATGCGAATGTAACTGTCATATTATTGAAATTGGGAGAAGTACTAATTCCACACGGGCGGAGCCGCGGGGGCGGCAGCTTGTTTTATTATAATACATCTACAAGTCGGGTGCTCAATGGAATCTTCTAGCGTTAAAAATGACCAATTTCCATACAAAATTTCAGACCCTATATTTTACGTTTGTAGATAATTAATATTCAGAATTCTTTCCTTAGTATTCACGTCCATTATATTGTAACTCTTGTGTAAAATTTCATGCTTCTAAGTCCAGCGGTTTAGGCTGTAAGTTTTGTCTGTCGTCGAATGAATTCAAGAATTTTATTATACCTAAGTGGATTTGAATTTATTAAGCCATGTAAAAAAATGTTTAGGATGTATATATAAATGTTATATTCCACGTATAATGTTTCTGAGCAACATAGGTCAGTTTATTTCATTAGCTAGAGACACTTGCTCCTGCGTAAGCGTATCATTAATGTTTGCATCTGGATCTCAATATTGGTACGAGTATCTATCATGATGTCGATTTTGGTACTTTCCATTCTTACTCCATAATTATTAGTAGAGTATCAAAATAGTTTACTAGGCATACATAGGGTATAGTCACAGTAAATATTGTTTACCCTCTTTGGTAGATATACTCTTGTTAAATTTCCCCCCTTAAGAATATCCTGAAAGATTTGTATTGACGAATCGTCATCAGTTCTACCAATCGTAGCTGTTTATATAAATTCTTCACCTTTTTTTCTTCTTCTTAATCGTTGTCTTCATTTCTGAAGGTCGTGCCCGTCTTAAAAAGCTTTGACGGAGTCAACGACGAGCTGCTTCCAAGCAACCCTGTCTTCGGCTGTTCTCATAGCTGTGGTCACCGTGAGTCCCTTAATGGCCCTGATCTGGTCAGACCAGCGAGTAGGTGAACGTCCGCGTGGTCATTTTCCATCCACCTTGCCAACTACAACCAGTTTTTCCAGGTTGTCTGGCAGTCTCCGGGCGATGTGACCAAAGTAACTTAGGAATCGTTGGTCAGCAGATCGTGGAGAGTCTGGTTTTGATGTTCAACTGGTCGAAAATGGACTTATTCGTGCGCTTCAATTCTTCACCTTTAGATATGTTTAATTCGTTTGTCTCTGAATACACTAACTATTTTACGCAAACGTTTGATTAGAAGCGTTTATTTTCTAAAATCTAGAGAGCGCTGAAAGCTATTATTGCGCTACGAAGAACGTATATAGGAATCGGAAGCGACTATAGTAGCTGTGTCCTCGTGGATTTACACTTGGATCTACTGTAACTAATATGAGTAATATAATCTTACTCTTTGTGGTTTCTATGTAGTAGAGCAGAGTAGAAGCCATTCATCAGCCATTCTAATATATATATTGCTAATTATTTACACTGCCATGTCTAAAACGGTCACAATAGAATGTTTGAAAACTGAACCATTTTCGCCATTGTTTTGATATTGTATGGCATTTTGTTCAGTAAATCGTAGCGAATCTAATATCAGATTTAAAATTGTCACGGTATTTAAATAGGGAAATATTTTTCAATACTATTTATTTTCTCCAAAAGTAGCTTATTGTTTGAGACTTGCTTGCTTACCTAATCTGTTTCTACGCTAGTCACCTGCAAATTATGACTCATGTCTACAGCTCGTAAAGCTTTACCAGTGATGGTAAAACCCATAGATTTTCCAGGTTATGGCCCCCGCTAGAATCTCAATACTCAATATATTTACTATTCAAATCACCAGGATATCACGAGGTTGCAAAAAATATTGGTGATATATATATCCCCTAGATCAAATGAGACAGAGATAAACTTACTATCGATAGTTCGATACAAATATTCATTGTAAAATATACAATTTAGATCGCAGGACAGATTTCAGTGCTAAAATGTATCGTATTTAAAGATACAACTTAGTACAACGAATATTTGTAAGTAGTGTGTGTTTTTTATGATAATTTAGAGGTGGGCGGTGCTCGATTCGGTTCCTTACCTTCTGTGCGATCAAATAGGAATTGTATTGAGCTTTTCGTTTGACGTGACGTTTTCAGCACCTCATAAATGACGTAAGTGCGACGTCTGAGGTTCAAGGCCAGTCCCTAATTTTATTCTGATCGCATAGGAGTTATACCTTTTTGTTTTTATTACTGGAATTTCCATCGGAATTTATATATGGCATAGGAGTATACCTATTTAGTAAAAATAATGCAGCCCATAACATAATATATTCAATATTTGTTCCATTTGTATCGGCTTGCGGTAAACAACGAAGTTCCTTCCTATACGTAACTGAATAACGTGTTGTATCAATTGAATTACGATAAACAGTGCCAGCGATATCATTCATTATGATGCAGACTGATAACGGCGATACTAGCAAAATGAGAGAGTAACATAACAATAGTTGCATGACTGAAAAGTTTCAGTGTTTTATTCAATCAATTTATACCTTTATTTTCCTTCCGTATCCCTGAATATCAGGACCAGAATAGCTCTTGCCTCTACTGTAGTATTTTTTATTATTTTAAAATTACTTTGTGCGTCCGTACCAGTGCAAGATAGCGTTCTGAGTGCTCTGCAGCGCTGGCAGTGATCACCGAAATGGCAGGTATGGTCAATGCAGATAAGAGGTTAGGTTTTTTTCGCGCGATTGCGGTAACCGACCCGCGGCCGGCGCCTCGCCGCGACAGTTGCCATCCATATTCCATTCGCTCGTCCGCCGGCACGCTCGCCTGGCGTCGCCTGCACACTCACGCCGTCGCGCGTTTGACATACTCTACCATCAATGGTGCTTGTGAATATTACAGAAGAACAATTCCACTCCTGCGCCAGCCAACACCGCCTTCACCATGGACAAGGATCACGCCTTAGAGGAAATGATGGGAAAGCTCGGTGAGTGACAGATCTACAGCGTGCTAAAACATATGGATGCTTACAATTTTACAACACGAAGTTTGGAACCCTTTTAAATTGAGTATTGGTACATTCTTTTTTTCGTTCGGACAAGCAGTGCAAGTAACGCTTATTGGCCTCGTTTGCGTTGCAACTGGTCAATCTTGTCTGACTGTGAAATGTGATCAGTGTTGTAAGAGTAAACCTTCATGTGACTGAGACGTAAGTTTAATGGTTGCCGCGCTTTCCTTTCTAATTCATCACATCCTCAATGCCAGCTGCATCGATGGAATTAAAATACTTAGTACTTAATAGGTACGAAATACCATCTGTAAACTTGCTGGTATGTACGTTAGGATGTAAGATAAATACCTCTTGATTTTCTTGCTACATTTAAATCCGGATTTAAAAGATAGTTTCTGTAAGCGCAACTAATGACAGTTTTTATGATACTTGCTTTTAAAATATTTGATAAACTCTGTAATGTTTGAATTATGATAAAGTCATACAGTGTTGAAATATTTTTTATAAGTACATACGTACTTACAAAGTTTCGGTTACCTAATAGATGTAGATAAGTATTACATGTACTTAGTAAGGCCATGTAAAAATGAAATAATTTATTAGTTACGCAAACTAATGGTAATGAGTTATGTTGCCGACACCCTTTTTGGCACTTGTAAAGTATCTACAATAAGCTTTTCCGTTATTACAACAGAAATAACGCCACTTGGCAACGAAAACAATATGCGCATGTAAAACCAGCGAGTCCGAGACATACGAGTACCTACGCGCGTTGTAAATAAAACATTTTTAAAAGGAAATTAATGTCATTCATTTTATGTAATGAAGGTTAAGGTTGCACTAGTCAAAAATTCTTCCATACAAACGTAGTCTAGAGATTTACTCCACTGTTTGACGATGTACGTTCAAAATAAAAAATGATATCAATTTGTCTCATCATTATCTAGCCCTTTATAGAAACAGAAAAGTAAAAAAATACAATATTTGAAAGTTATGATCGAGCGTCGAAAGTTCCATATTTCAACACTAATTTTAACGCATGTTTGGGCGGATATAAATAACATAAGAAGAAGGAAAATTGCAAAACGGCCTCGATACAGGGATAGATTAGTAATTCAACAATGCAAATAATTTTATTTTGAAAATATACAGTAAGTAGTTTTTTCATGATATCTAGACTCCCAAAGGTCTGTTCATAAAATTTCGCGCGCTCTTTTTCGTCCTAAATCATCATCCATTTCGCTACAAATTTGCAAAAGTGCTAATTCGTACGAGAACTAGCTTCTTACTGCTCATCACAGCATCAATCTCTTTCACACGTGTTGTCGGATGAGACAGCATGCATTTTAACCCCGCGCACAAAATAGTTCGTGCCGTTGACTAGGAGCACCTTAAACCTCGCACACACGTGTGCTACATTTATTTAAAGAAAACTTCACTTTTACGCACTCAATTCGAATACAAACTCGATCCCGATACAAAAGTGTGACCGATTTAAATCGCGTAACTTAAACATGGGAAATTGAACATTTTCTCGTCTCAACATGGAAAATAAAATAATATTAATATTAACACTAGCCTCACGGTTAATTCCATGTGGTTTTTTGAATCAAATGTGTTAATAATATTTAAGATAAATTACAACCATGTCCTAATTGGCAACCAAGTACGAATATTAGCGTTATTCAGCGGGTATTATAGTTTTGAACAATGCTAGTATTCACAAAGTAGGTATTCATGTAAATTCTGTCAAATACCATAACATAACATCGCGTGACACCGGTGACCCTGTATTGTACTGAATCGCTACTGCAACTACGTGCCACGGACCGTACTAATTGTGTTCAGAATACAGATAACCTAAAAAACATTCATTCGTTCATGTTATAAAAATCACCAATATATCGCTAAATATTATCACTATTTAACAGCTGTTGCCAACTCAAATAATTGTGTATTTATAATTTTTTAAGCTGACATGGTCACAATCGTTAGAATTAATATTTGTTCCATATTTTTTTTAATATTTTTTTTTATTTGTTTATTTATGGTAAATATCCCGAAACAAATATTTATTCTAATTTTGTATTTGCTGATCCTAATTATGGATCTAAGCAGCTTTGATTTGTTTCTACCAGCATTGTTTTATTTCGTCGGAGCACGCGATTTATTTTTTAATTAAATAATTCTGAGTTGGTAGGTAATAGCTTTTTAATTACTTTGTTTCTAGTTGAAAAGATCATTGATCTCCTTATAATTAACATTTATTTATTTTTAATTAGTAGGAACCTATTTACGTTCGTTATAACTCTAACACATTAACCTTCAAGAAGCATATAATCGATAATCTCGGTTTGTTAACACTTCACTCATGATATAGGTAGGTACTATGGGCCAAAGCTAGATCTGATCACTTTGAAAACAAATTCCCGTGTACAAGATGACCACAGTTGCGTCCGCCCGTTTGTGCCTACCTACTTATACTTTTTCTTTTCGTGATATAGGAAGTTTGATCGTTCAGAGTAGGGTTCGAACTCACAACCTCTGTAATCATTTGAACTATTGCGCTACCACCGCTTCTTCACTCATAAGTACTTAGTAGATACTTATGTTTACGGAATTTTTATACGATATTGTGCCCATTCTGGCGACAAACAACGTGTTATGACAAATATTGTTGTGGTCTTTATTCTTAATCTAAAACGATACGACTGGTACTCTATTCATAGCCGCGTGTCAGCGACTGCGGAATGTTTACATAGTCCTGATCTTACCCGATGCACATATTGCACACTTCACCGATCCACGTGGACACAACTCAACACAAAAATGTCCACCGTACCGAAGACAATATTAGATCGATGATTTTTACAACGCAGATTAGGTATTTCTAAAACTTGTCCTATTATCTCATAGAACAAGTTTTACCAGATATTTTCGTTATTTATTTTATCGTCTGTCGTCTATGCTAATGAACTGTTTTAAATAAAATAGAGTAGGTAAATGGGTATACGTTGAACTTTCGATGATTTATGTTAGACACAAGATCATTATCATGTGAGTTGACTACCGACGCTGAAAACGCTTACATGCCTCGATGCATTATCAACGAAAACAATACGGTAGGCGTGCTTGTGACCGATCACTGTAAGGCAAACATAGTGCGGGGACACTACTACGATACTTGGTATTTTCAGCTCCATTAAAATATTAAGCACGTGACCTCAGCTATTGAAAATGTATCTCTAATACGGCGCGGCGTTACTTCATTTTCAGCGAAGGGTTTTCTGATTAGTTTTGTAATAGTGTTCTTGATCAAATTAATGCCTCTTACTTTACCTCGAATAGTGATAGGCTGCCCTTTAATTGGCCGGAAGGCTGGCCGGATGCCACGCGGCAACATCACACCTCGATAATCACGTTGATAAGTTAGCAATTTCTTAACAAATCGGTATGTGTCGATATCGGCAATGCAAGTAATGCAACACTCGAGTCCATGTTAGTGTAAACATGACTTTGATGACCCCTGTAGAACAAAGTGCCAAACCCCTGAGTTTGGCACTTTTTCCAGAACTCTTTGGAATTGCTGTAAAAGATAGAGATGTAACGCAGTATCTTCAACAAGTACAATTTATGTAACACTTTTATCTATGCAATTAGATAGCGAGGCTTTATTACGTAATCAGCTATTATCTTGTAATCTTTTATCTACTAGTTTATTACATCTGTTCATAAAGTCGTGATTTATCAATTTCATTTTATTTCTATGCTGTACTGCACGATAATATTAGTACCTGTAGTATGTACGTAACATATTATTTTATTGATTTGTTAAGTAGCTATCTACTACGAATTAAATTTATGATGTAGAATTAACTTTCTATCTGCCAATAAGTTTTCAGAATATACGTACACTGTTCCACAAAACCTACGGAATGATCTTGAAATGTCAACCGAGACATTATTTAAAGAATGGTAAAATGTTTTAAAATAAAATCGACGTCATTCTAGCCGCATGATGTGCCTGGTCAGCTGATGTCTACGTAGACACGTTATAGTTACTACAGAAACATTCGGAGGTGTGTCACACTACGTAAACAGTAAACATCAATATATCAGAAATAACGGGAAAGTCCTATTTGAGGCACGTGTTGGGGAAAGAATGAACCTCTCTATTGAGCTGTTTTAGAATTACATCGTCTTTCTGTAAATATGTGCTTCCACAACTGAATTCTCAGGCGTGGGACTTATTCTATCCTTCCGATATCTTCCATTGTAACTTGTTGTTGTTTTGAGTGTTGTTGCTGTGTTTATCAATTGTCAACTTGATTTTAAAAGTTATCCCAAGCCTTCGTCATCTTTTCGAATATGTTATTTACCTACCTGCTTAAAACAGCTTGCCTGACTAGCGAGCTACTCATGATTAACACAATTTAAATGCGACATCGTATTTTGGTCATTCAAAATTTTTCCTAACTATTAGCATTTAAATCCGAAAGAAAACCGATTGTTTATGGAAATATACCACGAAATCCAGTATTTTCATTTCAAGTATATTACATGCATATTTAATGAAAAGAAATATAAAGAATACTGACATTAAATACTATGCTGCTCTATCTGTAATGTATTCTATTCATTCTGTTCTATTCTACCTATTTATAGGTATACATGATTTTAATTTTCTGTATGGATGGACGTAAGGACGGAAAAAACGGACGTAAAATATTAGCAAGTTATTTAGTTGTTCTTAGACAGTTGTAATTCTTGTAATTTCATGCAATTAGGCAAGAATGTTTCCTTATTTGCACGTTAAGTGATTTGTCTTCACTGGCTGAATATTAATTATTGCATTCCACTTTAAAAGGTTTAGCTAATTACCGTTGCATGCTGTTTGCACTTAGATTTACGAACAATTCAATACTGTGGCCTAGGCCACCTCGGTGACCATTTGCTTTTTTGTTTATTGCTTTTTTCTATTTATTTATAAATAGTTGTAGGTGTCGAGATATAATTACCGATGTACCATGAATGTCTTTCATGGCATTAGGTAAGTTGGCCTTGTATTATCCATTGTACCTATCTTCATAAAACAATAAACAATTAAATAGCAGTAGAATTGAGTCAAGTTTCGTGTATGTATGTAGGTACGGAGATAGAGTGATATACAGAAGCGTATCTTTATGACTTGTAGGGCAACTTATGAATAATCGTACTATTTATTTCGAGCCAACTGAGTGCCTAGATAATAGCCGAAATTCAATCACACCTTGTGGAATGCTTTGCCGCCTCATCAATATCATAAGACACCTCACGTTGGATTGCATTCCACTTTCTTCAATCCTTTCAGTTCCTGTGTTTCCAGTTCCCCGTTCCTTCATTGTCTGTCTTGGCTGACTGTCTTTATTATTACTCACATAAAAACTAAAGTTGGTTTTGTACATATTCATTGGTTTAAGCCTTTTATCTAGCTAGAGCAGACAGATATTTTCAATGTGTTCCAATTTAGCTGTGCCACTTTTTCTTCAGGGACAACTTCCATCGGTTTCATGTCCGCGTTTGACACGGATGATCTCTGTGTGACATCTACGAAAATAAAATGCATGAATATTTAATTACCACCTATTTTTTATCTATTGATTTTTGGTTCGTCTTCGTCATTGGATACGTACGTCAGTTTGTAAATTTGATTTATGATGCGGTTGTATTTCGAATGCATCGTGATATTTGCTTGTAAATATATGCTCAGACAGACTAATTAAGCTGTGTTTCACCAAATGCTTTAAAACAATTTCTTCTGCTCAGCAAAAGAAGATTGTTATTATTCCTTTTGGTACAAAAACATATTAGTCATGTTTATAACATCTAATGAAAAAAACATAATGAGAGTTATGTTTTTCATGGTTCCACGTTATCTTTAGAAACATGTGTCATTATTTATATTGTGTTCAGTAATTGTCTTCGATTCAATTATGACACTTTTCTTGTGTCTACTACACGCACTGTCATTAAGTGAAATAAATGAGGTCGTTTTCTGGGTTAGTGATATGTAGGTAGATTCAAAACACTTGAGATACCCTAAATCAGTACACTGGACTAGATGGCTATTTTTAGATAGGTAGCCTTATTAATATAACGATAATAGAGCAAAATGTATGTCAGATAATTTGGTCCACACAAAATTATCACACATTTCTCCAAGAAGCTACGCATAATATTCTGAATAACATCGTCGGTGTTCTATTTATAGTCACACACAATGTCAACAATATTTTAATTTGTTATTGCACGAAATACGGAATGGTAATTTTATTTTAAGGGATTTCATTCTTTCAAACGAAGAGAGGAGAAAGATACTCTCCAAAATTCTTGGCCGCCCTGAAGTTGGCTTTCAGATGCGCAAAGCACGGATCGGTGCTGTTTTTGTATGAGATTTACAACTGCACAGCCATGGTAGCCAACTTCAGGGCGGCCAAGAAGTTTGGCGAGAACTATACAGGGTGTTTGGAAGGGAGCTGTACATACGCCTAGGGTAGAAACTAGGGATAGTCTGCTACCTACCCCCGCCCATTATATTGACCTTGGCCTCAAGGTTTTTTTTTAATTTATTATTATTTTTTATTTGACTTTTTTATGATTTTTTGAATTCTTGGATTGGTCGGGGTGGGCCAATTCCCTGGCCCCCAACCCCCAAGGTCGCCTGACCTTACCCCACTCGACTTCTACGTCTGGGGAAGGGCGAAAGAGTTGGTGTACGCAGAAGAAGTACCAACAAGGGAGGTTCTAATTAACAGGATCCACGCCGCATTCGATACAATGCGCGAGGAACTGCTGCTTAGAACGGTGACCGTGGAGATGAGGAAGAGGTGCCGAGCATGTTTACAGGTCAATGGTCATCAATTTGAACAAAATTTGTAATTAATTAAAATTAGTAATTAATTAAAATTTGTAATTTAATGACATTAGTCATTACCAAATTTTTTGTTTCATTTGCCATCCTTTTACGATCGAACACATTTAATTTTCATTAGTTGAAATTTTTGCTTGAAGTGCCCTAGTTGCGGAAATTAATTAATAACGTTAAAACTAAAAGTGATAATTACACTTTTAGCATATCGTTAGAAAGGGCATGGACTGAGGATGTTTTAAAAAAATCAGAAGAACTCCAACCCTGTTAGTTTTTTTTTAAACCCCATAGAAAGTTGCCCTTAAAATTATTTCTTTACCTTACTACGGTACTTCAGGCCCCATAACTTTTCTTCTCCACAATTTTCTGGTGTAAAATAATTTTTTGCAGGACCCTAAGACTCTAACGATTAAAACAAGACCATTAGCCGACCGGTCCCATGGATAGATTTTGAGCTACAGGTAGTTTTAGTCAAAAAATCATAAAAAAGTCAAATAAAAAATAATAATAAATTAAAAAAAAAACCTTGAGGCCAAGGTCAATATAATGGGCGGGGGTAGGTAGCAGACTATCCCTAGTTTCTACCCTAGGCGTATGTACAGCTCCCTTCCAAACACCCGAAAGCGACTGTGTTTTGTGATCTGTGGTGAACGACCTTCTGAGAATGTTATGCATGTGTAGTTTATTTTCATCGCATGTCGAAATAACTGAATTATTGTGCTGCCCTCAGTTTGGTGGCAAGAACAAAACCATAAATCCATCTTCAAACGAAAACGAGTTCATAAAGAGCGTGTGCTTCACACATGAGTATGTACTATGTAGTTGTATTGAACTGCATTCTTAATGCGAGTAGGTACTTTGTCTGGGACAGTTTAAAATGGCGTAAACTGTATTCTGCCGGTGACCTCCAATTTGCAATTTAAGTCTGCATGTGGCCGTGGGTAAGATTCGGTTAATTGCACCAATTTCAAGAATGAAATATTAAGATGATATGTGGGAGTTACCTGTTTAGTACCGAGACAGCCGAGACGCGGTGGACGACTTTCACATTATCTATTTTTGAAATATGACACGTATGCCAAATACAACGGATTACCTACTCGTAAATACAAACCAATGTAGGTTTGGTACTTGGTAACACAGTCACAGATTCTATTGTTTACTATTAGCGGAATTAATCATCAAAAGGTTACTTGAATGGAAATATTAAATGTTAAAACCGTCATAAACGATTATTGTGGTTCATTGTGGGTGTTATCGGTCGCGGGAGTTTTATCGAGGTCTGCATCTGTGTCAATAGTCTGTACGTGTTGCGTGACGTTCCGATCTTACACTCGTCGCCGGTCTACGAAACCTAAGCACGAATAGTGTAATAGTATCTACTGCACGATATAAAACACATGTTATTGTTTGTCCTTGTGTGTTTGCTATCGGCGCCAGTCTTAAGTCGTGACAAATAATTTTCCATAGGTACAGTCGACCCATGATCGAGAAACTATTGTTTTAATTCTATGCATATAGTCGTAACATTATTTGGTTAGGATATTAAGATTGCTTATCTAATTTTGTGTGTATCGGCCTTTTGTCGGCCATGTGCTTTCTGGCCTTGCTTGACCATGTAGGCGGTACCTACTGATTTTAATTTACATCACTATAAGTTTAACAATCCAATTCTACATCGATTTTGAGCCCAATTAATGAGTAATTTAAATCAAATTTTATTTAAATAAATTGAACGAAATAGTATCTGTACCGATACTATTTCGTTCAATTTATTTAAATAAAATTATTTAATTGAAGTCCTAAGAGTTTCGCAAGTATTATCTTACTCATAAGTAAATTTTATTTGTCTTGGTGGACAAAGTACCTAAGCTTACTTTGTTTAATTAGTGGTTTTGCATATGCGTAGTTTGCGAAGTGAAGGTAGTAAAATTATTTAGTTATCTTTAGTATTAGCAGTTTAAAAAGTTTTCAAACTATATATGTAATTAGGTAGATACCTACCTACTGGTTCTACTTAATAGAGGCTGAGTTTGCATTCAGTCCATTCATAATAATCATTTGTTCCTTATACAGTATCGTGACATTGAAAATGTTAACAACGAAAATGCATTTCAAAGTCGAGAAAGTTCAAGCATAACCTCGAGTTGTACCACGTGTAGGTAGTAATGTCGCTATCACTCAAGATAACAATTTTAATCATCTTAATTTCTTTAATTGTTTCATTGTTATCCTTATCTTACGCTAAAACATTGCCTAATCTTTATGTTATACAAAATTTTATGTGAAAATAGACGCGTCGTAGATGAGCGATGTGATGATGTGGTCCATATGTTCATAAGTTACTTCAGATGGCTTAACCATGTAAGATTGATGGGTTCGTCACATCAACACGTTCGTTGTGTGAATAATTATAAACTAAAGCACGTGATAAGACGCGAGGGGCGTGTTGCGGACAGACCCAGTACAGTCTGCGGGGTTATGGGTTATCGCGTCCGACGCCGCCGCCGATAGCACCGCATTGTATACGACGACCCTCTTAATGACCGCATTATTTACGAATGTTACATGTACCATCGTTTATTCGACGTTCGACGCCCGATTTCCCGTACAACGCCAAGTTTGACGTCAACTAATATTCATAGTCCGAGACGCTTAGCAGTTAACAGCGCGGCCGCTGCTAATTTCTACGTCGTCGGTCGTATTACGCAACTCCTTTGTCTCAAGACTGCTGTCATTTAATCTTGTCTTCTCCTAAGATGAGGAAACATTACGAGCCTGAGTATCTGCGGTTGTAAACATTTATTTTAGGTTAGGCAGTTATTACTTGTTGGCTGCGATTATTTTAACTGCCGACAACTAACATTACTCTAATTACAGATCTGTCGGTAGCAGATAATATATGTAGAAGTACGAGATTCAATTTCGATTCATATTGCGAATAATCCTAATAAGTAGCTTATCCAAAAAAGTAGGCTTGGCTTAAAATCGAAGTGAGATAACGTGTTACTCCAATTAATGTACACTCATATTTAGCACTATCAGAAAATCAATGATCTGCTCTACCTCGGTAACAGTGTGATTATTATCGTTATTTTTCAACATTCCATTGAACTTGTTACATAACAAGTGTGCGAGCACCAACATATTTCTGCTAACAGGCAGGTACAAACCGGTATTGCTGTTGATATTAATTGCGTTACTTATATCCTTCCATAATTGTATCATGCAGGGCTATATTTAGTCCTCGGCTCGAAACGGCCGCTGCAATTCGCAGTTCGCTGTTAAAATCTTGTATAAACGTGAACAGGATGCGTATAACTGTGATTTTAGTCTATAAATACGGTTACGAACATAGTCAATATTTACACAAATACAATACGTACGTAAAATAATGTGGCCTTTGAATGTATCATTATGTTAATAACAATAGGTTCAAGGTAAATAGCATCGATCACATCATAACTGTGTTCCTTTATAAGATTAATAAATATTTAAGACAATGAATAAATTATTATAAGATAACAAAATAAATTAATCATAATATTATTCTAATAATAAATATTCTAATAACATCTACATCTGTCCTTGTGGTTGTTCTGGTACAAAGTACCTTCACATACTTGTGAATATTGAAATACGTAGGCATTATTGTTAACAGAAAAAAAAAATATGTAATATTTATTTTTATTAATAATTTACCGTCGACCACATCATCGCTTACCATCAGGTGAGATAGCGAGCGAAGCGCGAGCCTTGCTAAAAAATTGCTTTGAAAAATTGTAATGGCTGCCTCAAATTTTCAACTGCCGGTGTAACCTCACAGCCTGTTAAGGTTACACTAGTCGAAAATTCTTCCATACAAACGTAGTCTGGCGATTACACCACTGTTTGACGGTGTTCATTCAAAATAAAAAATGATATCAATCTCATCATTATCCAGCCGTGTATGGAAACAGAAAAGTACAAAAAAATACAATATTTGATAGTTATGAGCGTCGAAAGTTTCATATTTCAACACTAATTTTAACGCATCTTTGGGCGGAAATAAATACCATAAGAAAAAGGAAAATTGCTAAACGGCCTCCATACAAAGATAGATTAGTAATTCAACAATGCAAATAATTTTATTTTGAAAATATACATTTAGTAGTTTTTTCATGATATCTAGACTCCCAAAGGTCTGTTCATAAACTTTTGCGCGCTCGTTTTCGTCTTAAATCATCATCCATTTCGCTACAAATTTGCTAAAGTGCTTTTTATTACTACGAGAACTAGCTAGAGCTGCTTACCGCTCATCACAGCATCAATCTCTTTCGCACGTGTTGTCGGATGAGACAGCATGCATTTTAACCCCGCGCACAAAATAGTTCGTGCCGTTGACTATGGGAACCTTAATGCTCCTTCTAATTCATTCATTCTTGATTCTTTTTTCAGAATCTCATTTACTTTTGAAAGCCTTTCTTCTTCGTCAGCTGAATCAATTCAATGAAACTAATGCTTGTATTACGACACAACTTAATAAAAAGTTAATGACAAATTCAATTGGAAAATGTGATGCGTTCTCTATATTCTCGAAGTATCAGTTATTACTTATTGCCTACTAAGGAACGTAAAAAAATCTTTTACAATGCTTGTATTAAAATCAAACGACACACTATCGCTCTACATTCGAAAGTACCTACTTTCCCATGATTGTGGATATCTGGTATCTTATCTATAGAGGCAATATTTTCTTAACCTACATAAACTTCTTTCCGAAAGATAGGTGACTCTCGCGATATTTTATTTATAGCTACGAAATCAATAGTCCAATGTTTTATGATATACGTGTTGGTGTTTCCAGGTGACTTCGGGCGGTACCAATGCTTCCAGTTCATCCTGCATATCCTGGCGGCCATGACGGCTGGCATGCACATGCTGTCTCTCGTCACCGTCGCTGCGGTACCGGAACATAGGTCAGTAGTTCAGTACCCACCGACCATCCACCACATGACACCGGCTTACTCTGGGTACCCCGATAGCAGACAGATATTTGGTGAAGAAGCATCACTTGAACCTGTTCACATCAGTTATTGACCTATGCAAATTGCGAGGCAAATAAATTTGCCACATTCTTGCATAAGTCAACACAATCATCATTCTGCGAATTCTCCCACGATATTATGTTAAGTCAAATATCTATCAACGCTTAAAGACCGAACGCTTAGTTGAGACCATTCGGAAGTAGCTGCGCGGTACGGAAAATTCACCTCTTATTTATTTATTAAAAGTTCATAAGCGAACTTAGTGTCGCCGTGGGTGTAGTGACCTGTCAGCAATGATATTCAAATAAACAGATACGTTATACACTCACAAAACAATTGAAAAAAAGTGTTCCGCGCAGCAGCGGCAGAACACATACACACTTTTCATTCATCTGACATAAAAAAATATTTATTTTAATCAATAAATAAATAAATTACAAATACACACGATGGCATTTATTATTTTGTTTTTGTTTCAATAAAGCCTATCGCTCTTCGCCATGCGTGACATAAACTAAAGACTAAAAGGTCACAATTGTGACCTATTCGAGTCTTCACAATGCGCGCGCTCATAACATATCTGTTTATTTGAATATCATTGCCTGTCAGTCAATAGTTCGCTGATGGGTGTCAACATCTCTCTTGCTACCTTAGTAACGGTCTCAGTTAAGCGGTCGGCCTATAGCTACCAGGTGAAACAGGAACGTACTGAAGTATTACGTTGCATGTGCATGGATGGAAAGCAGACTACATCCTTTTGGGTATTACGTTTTTTATTTTAAGTTTTCTTTTATATACGGTGGTTCCGGGCAAATGCAACTGCATTAATCGTGTAAAGTCCTATTATATTATTTCTTTATAGATTTTCTCCAAATGATATTGGTGCGTATGGTATGGGTCTTTAACATTACTTGCTTTTGGTTACACAGCGTGTACACTTTTGCTTGATCAGGAGGATGGTGGGCAGTCGGGTCGGCTTTGGTGTTCGTTATTATATCTACCAGAACAGAGTGATATTATTGGTGCCGTTATACTTATATTATGTTGGTATATTGAAGGTAAGTACATACTTTTGTACCGTACACTTGTTTGTCTTTTGGGCTATGGTTTGCTATGTATGTCGCTTTATCTAATATTATGTATGAAAACCATTATTTTTCTTTCATCATTAACAAATAACATTATGGTCTTCGGTTTAAAATAGGTTTATTAAGTATGTTGTTAAAATATGATAGACTAGCTTTTTGCCCGCGGCTTCGCTCCCGTGGTCCACCCCGCAGAAAGTACTCAGGAATAATGTAGCTTTCTACCGGTGAAGATTTTTCAAAATCGGTTCTGTAGTTCCAGAGAGTACTTAATTCCTATAAACAAACTTACAAACTTTAGGTGCCTCTTAATGATATTAGAATAGATAGGCAGCAGCATGTGATTGTTATTATTTATTATAACAGAACCGTTAATTATTGAATATTGTACGCATACAAGCGATTGTTTGCATAACATATCAATAACCCCGCGTCTAAGTGAGACCTTGTAACAATATATCGAGGGAAGGCAAAAACAATTTCAGAGGCAATATATAAATTGCAAAAATATGTTACGTTACGTTTTCGTGCTGTCCTGCATAAGCACATTCGATACAAATGCAAAGTTAAATTAAATGATTGAGTATCTAAAGTACCAGGTCTTTATAAAATCAATAGCACCTTTTGCAATAGCGAAAAATATACCGAAATAAGTAATGATAGATGGTATATATAGTATAATGTATAATAAGATAAGGACTTTTGTTATATTATCTTTATAGTTTCGTATTTGTAGTTCGTTATTATCGAGCATTAACTGTATCTAGTTCCTATGCTAGATTCAATACAAACTGTAGAATTACTCGTGCTTCATTGCTGTTCTTAGTCGTAACACACGCCTTTTATTAGTATAGGTAAAAAGTGCACTATCTCATGTCCTTAAAAAGGTTTAAAACATTTAAAAGAATGGAATGAAGTTATAAAACAACTAACCTAATGCACAGCGCACGCTCGGCACGAAAATAATACTAATATAATGTAAGAACAATAAAAGTACGTTTTTCAAATTCCAGATGTTACCTGCAAGGAATAGACAGTGCAAACCATACGGAGCCGTTTAACTCATCCCTGGTTCAGGCCGCCATCCCACTGAACGAGCACGGCAAGCTAGACTCGTGCCGGATGTACGGAGAGAATAAAACTCTGATAGAGTGCCAGTCCTGGGTCTACGATACGCAATTTTACACTTCATCTCGCGGTATTGAATGGGATTTCGTGTGCAGTCGGCGCTGGATGGGAGCTTCAGCACAAACCGCATACATGTTTGGCGTCGTGGCCGGTTCGCTTATATTTGGTCGAATGTCTGACAAGTTCGGCAGAAAGAAAGCCTTCCTTTGGTCTGGAGTCTTACAACTTATTTTGGGCACATCTGTAGCTTTCTCCTCCGACTACTATTCTTTCATAGTGCTTCGATTCCTGTACGGTATCTTCGGATCAGGTTCATATATAGCTGGGTTTGTATTGACGATGGAAATAGTCGGTCCCAGTAAGCGTACTATATGCGGTGTTACGTTTCAAATCATGTTTGCCATCGGCATAATGTTGTTAGCCGCTTGGGGATATTTAATAGACAACAGATTCTATTTGCAAATAGTTTATGCGTTACACGCAGCTGTATTGCTGCCTCACTGGCTACTAATGGACGAATCCCCACGGTGGCTCTGGGCTCAAGGGCGTGCTCGTGAGTCAGTCGCTATCATAGAGAAGGCTCTGAAATTCAACGGATCAACCGACCCGATAGACACTCCGTCATTGGTTTCCCGCTGTAAGGCAACCTGTGCTAAATATAACGACGAACATTCCGCAGGAACTACTGACTTATTCAAAACTCCAAAAATGCTGCAGAAGACTTTAATTATTTGCGGTTGTTGGTTCGTCAATTCGGTAGTATACTATGGTTTGTCGTTAAATACTGGTAAATTAAATGGGAACCCGTACTTCCTTATGTTCCTTATGGGAGTCGTGGAGTTGCCCAGCTACGTCCTCATCGTATACTTCTTGGACCGCGTCGGACATCGAGCACTCATCAGCACCATGATGTTGTTAGGAGGGATCGCTTGTCTAGTCATTGTCGCTCTACCTCATGGCTCAACGTCTACCACAGGCATCGTGATGGTAGGAAAGCTGTTTATATCAGGCTCCTATTCTATTATCTACAAGTATTCGGCAGAGCTGTTCCCGACCGTAGTGCGCAGCTCTGGAGTTGGGCTGGGCAGCATGTGCGCTAGTGTGTCGGGTGCTCTCACGCCACTTATCAATTTGCTGGACACACTAAATCCTAAAATACCCACCATACTTTTCGGGTTTTTGGCTTTGCTATCAGGATTCTCTACTTACTTCCTACCTGAAACAATTGGTAGAAACTTACCTCAATCTTTGGAAGACGGAGAGAAGTTTGGTGTCGGTGACACATGCTTCACGAACTGCAGTGGTCGACGTATGAGCACGGACACAGTGGACTTGCCAGAAACAATGGTGCCGTTGGAAGTTATGGAAAAGAAACCGTAAACACATTATTGTAAGGTCTGTAGATTAAGCCTCAATTTATGTGACGTAAAAATAAGCGATTTAAGCAAAATTCAGTAAGTTATTGAACACTAACCCTCAGTTTCCCTGTTGAAAAGGCTGTTGAAAATTCATTCAACCAATCACAGCAGATAACGCGTGCTTGACAATTTGTCACATTAATTCTGCGATAATTTTAAGTTGGGAAACTGAGGGTATGCCTCATTTTAAATAAACCTATACGTAAAGCTTGCATTTTATGAACTTTGCTCAACATTTTCTCACTTTGTATGGTGTTTGTAACCAACACTGCCCTATATTTTATACTGCCAAGTTTTTCTGTTTTTATATAACTGTTACTGTTTTGCAAAGACTTTAGATTTTAAGTGTTTATGTACGTAATTAGATTACTGTTATATTTTATAGTATCTAGTCAAGAGTAAATAACAAGCAAGTCGCGTTCATGTGAACAGTTTTGCTTAAGACTGGATGATCGTTCTACTAACAACTAGTTATTATATTGCGGAAATATGTAACAGGTAAATAGCATAGTTTTAATAGGTTATTTAAAGAAGTACAATTTAATGTACCTACACATGTAGTATTATCAAATTAAGCATAATACTGCAAGTGCGTACTTTTTATACCTTTGTAAAATTGAATCATTGATCAGGCATACAATTTATCTCAAAGACAAAAGTAGAAGATGATAAAACCGACTAAACCATTTCGTATATATTAATAATGATGTCCACTTCAAGTTTTGATTAATTAAGATTTTCTGTCTGTTAATCTATACGAAAGCTAGACAATACGAAATGGCAAGGTATTGATGCTGGCAGCATAACCGGTCAGTTTTTTTTTAATGATGCTTTCATACAAATTGCAAAAGTGCATAGGACCTTTTCAGTTTCATGTCTGTGTTGGCAAGATGGAATGTTAAGAATCTGGCAACATTATTGAGGACAACTTTGCTCCTCTCCATACACAGTTTGGACAAATTCGAATCGGCCCAAAACTATAATTAAAGTGAAATTTAAAAGGTCTCACTAAACCTTTTGGGTTTCACCGCAGTTGGGTATGAAGCAGTTTTTAGTTTATTATTAGTTTTAGTATTTACTTATCTAGCTAGTCATTATGGCTAATAAAAATACATGTTTATGTCGCAGGGTATTAATAGACTAATGAAACAAAGCTTATTTGAACAAAAAGCATATTTGCTAACACATAAGCGGTTACGAATATCTAATACTTACGTATTTCTTCATATAAATCTAACTTAGAATAGGATAACTCGCTCTTAGAAAGTTCTAGTTATTTAATAACATCTGATGTTATCAGTGGCGTAGCGTGCCTTGGCGGGGCCCCATAGAAAAAAATGTTAGGGGGCCCTTATGAAAGATAAAGATTTCTCACAAAAGAAAAATAAATATTTATTCATCATAATTATCTATCTGTCACTTTTTACAAAAAAATCACAAAAAATTCAAATGAAATATACACTCTCCTTGTCCTTTTTTCGGCAAACTGAATTATTAAATCATTTATAGCTGATGATGACTTTAGTTTTTCTAAAGTTTCTGCCTCTATGCACAATAGTAACAGGTCTGACAGGCGAAAAAAGAATTTGGTTAGTTTTTACAAAATTTTGCTTACGCACGTCGGGGGCCCACGTATAATTGATACGGCAGATACGGCGGTAGCTACGCCTCTGGATGTTATTATTACCCTGCCCATAAAACCAATGAAGGTGGCATACTATGCTGAATCCAACACTGCCAGTAGGTGCTCGAAACATTTATTAATAACTAGTTCAGTAAGCATCTGCATAGGTAATTAATTTATTTCTAGGTAAATAATGACTACTGTAGGATATTTTATAGCATTTAGACGTTAACGCGCATGTAGTCATTTATGTGTAAGGCTAAATTAAATAAATAAGGGTTATGTGTGTAGGTATCGGATGCTGTGTCCGATATTTAAAAATCATTTCACTTTTCAGCACTCAGTGACTCTTAGAAATAATGTTTTTAATATTTGTTAGCTTGCATATAATATAAAGTGGGACACGTTTTTACAAGTCAATCGCTTCATGACCATCAAAGATTATTATCTGACTACCTTTAATATCAAGTTACAGGTTTTACACTTTATGCAAATTGAGAACATTAAACACGCCGGTGGCACTGGTCGCATACCTATAAGGATTGCTATAAATAGCTGGCTTCAAATAGCCTTAGTCAGTTCCTTTTTATATCTTAAGCATAGAATATGCCCGTGGAATAGACTGTATTAAATGTTTTTTTTTTATACGGATTATTAATATTATTGATTTAGATTCTGAGGGCACGTGCCAACGTGTTCATAAGTCAGAAGATATTATTACTATTATCAACTTTAAAAACAGACAAACAGGTACCTATTAAATGTTTTGCTAATAGATACCAACTATTAAAATGAATTATATCTATGTAAATTTTGATATGTACATAGGACACATATCAGGGCCGTGCCCGGGACGTGACAGGGTCGGGCCCAATCATTGAAGCTTCGTCATTGGCCCGTGCACGGACGTGTGTGAACGAGTTCATATAAAATTAACACGCCGATATTTTTTTGAGTCCCTGACGGGACACGTTCCGGGCACGACCCTGATATGTGTGGATAGACCTTAAATCTATTTAAAGACGTATTAAAAATGCATCTATTTAGGGCTATTTATTATACACCAATTGCCTTTACCAAGACTGAAAAAACAGTAAAAAACAGGTATTAAAGTAATTTTATAAAGGGAAACTAACGATAAACATATAACCAGAATTATGTACAAATCTGCTGGGGTTTCTTATAAGCTAAGACCCAATGGTTGTAAACATTCCTTAATTTAATATACATGCAAGTTCTAACCTTTTTAAAGAGCCGGTTCTTGATTCCCACACAGTATCAAGCAATCACATATTTAGTTAATTTTTATTGTAGATAGGGAAGAATATTAATAAATATTGACTGAATGGCCAATATTATAACAAAAGCTTGCACGATGTCAATAACAAGATGCGAAATTATGAAGAATCTTCAGAAATATCTAAACTGATCATACAATAATATAATTGTATGTATTTACAGCGTTTTTTATTTTCACAGTGCAAGCGTTTTGCTTAAGAGGTTTAACCTTAAACATTACGTACTAAGTAAAAAAATGTAAACATGGCTTATGTACTTCGAAGAAATAGTCATGAAAATAAATCTAGTAATCGTAAGGTTCAATCACACAGTCATTTTAAACCCTATTGTAACAAATATTATATGTAATTAGGATCTACAGACGAATTAAGATCTATAGAGACGAATTAAGGTCTACGAGAAGTCTTATGACTAGCCAAATTCGTGACGTTTTTTATTTTTCTAGATGGAATTAGGTAGGTATGTCAATATAATTATTTGGATTCTAATCAACGATCAAGACTATGTCAAAGTAGAATTAAGTATCAAATACATGGTGCACACGAATTTAATAAATATTTTTTACGAGTGTTGTGTTTTTGTTTTGGTCTATCCTAAATAATATATGATAATAATCCGAATGGGGCGATGCCAATCTGGTCAGGTTAAACCTGACCTGCTAAAACCCAGGTGTGTCTTTTGCCGCTAAAAAGAGTCAATTTGAACCGGCTACCACTTTTCGAGGTGTGACCGTGCCATTAACGGACCATCTTGAGCTTCTTAAGGCATTACGTTGACATCGACTCTAAATTTTGGTCCTTATATTGAGGCAAAGAATGAGCTGGCTGCCAAAAAGTTGGGGATTCTTGCAAAGGTGAGAAGGTACTTCACGCTGGAACAGCTTCTCAATTTGTATCAAGGGCAAGTTCGATCATGCATGGAGTACTGTTCTCATCTCGGGGACGGATCTGCCAAATATCAGCTTGACGCACTAGAGTCGATCAAAAAGCGGGCCTAGAGGGCCATTTCGGGGAGTGTGCGATGGAATTGCACGATCTAATTCCACCTAGCCCGTTTCATCATCGGACTACCAGACGTACGGCGATGCGTCATCGGTACATGGTGGAAATCCCACCCATATGCACAAAATGTTTTGGAAACACTTTTATTATGCGTACAGCTAAGGAGTGGAATTCCCTGCCGGAGTCTGTGTTTCCCGACAGCTACAATCTAGGAGTCTTTAAGTCAAGAGTGAATAGGTTATTTGTAGGCAAGCGTGTCTCACCGTTGACCAAATAATCGCTTACCAACAGGTGAAATAGTGGTTAAGTGCGAGCCTCTAAAAGATAAAAATAAAGATCCCAAGAGCAGTCAATACGCATCGCCAATTTAACTTGCTACGAAATTGCTACGCGTAGTCGCTAGGCGTTTTATTTCCACAGGACATGCTACGAGTGCAAACGCAACGCTTGCCCGTGTTCCCGCCATAAACGGCACAGGAGGACACCGTGGAGTTTTAGTGGGTTGGAGTCCAACATAACTACGCTATCTCCCCGTGGTAGCGCAGCAGTATGCATGAGCATTTCCCAACGCAAAAAAAAAACACAGAACAGGGTTATGCTACGAGGCTACGAATGCTACGACTGCTACGAGGGAGGTGGTTTCGATTTAGAATAGGATAATAGGGCTCTATAAATATGGACAAAATACGAAGATTTTGAATTTTTGCAATAATTATTTTATAATCGTTTCTTAAAAGGCTTGTAACCTTTTTTTTTAATTATAACAACTTGGAGGGATCAAGGTGAAGTTAATATCATATATTTAGATCAACGGCCCCTTCCCGAGCTATTTGCCGTCGCCCTGAAACACAAAAATAAAAAAAAAACTCTTGGGAGTTTGTGATTCAGCTCTTGAAACCAACTCGCACTTGGCCGGTTTTTCCATAATTTAGGAAGTTGTTCTGTGATGTTAACAAACATAATTAAAAGTGGGTAGCTACATATTTATTAGGAGTATAAGTAACCAAGGTTTCATTCAGTAGCTAGCTATTAGAATAGTCGCATAACTTATAACATGAATACAATAAAGGTACGGGACGTGGAAATTATGTTTGTTTTGCTACTCCTCCGTTATTCTTTACTGATTAATTTCGTTTCGGGATCCAAGATAGCCAATTTTATTCACCGAGCTTCGCCAAAGCGCTTTGTGCTCTGGTGATCGCCACTGTTGATTCTGACTTTCATTCAGGAGTTGCATTGGTTTGGGAATAGTGCGGTGGGGCAGTATAAAAAAAGTACAATAAAAGTCGGTACCTAAAAGACCCTGCATACCTAGAGTAGTACTAGTAAGTTATCACCTACATTACCGACCTATCTCTTGTCAAGATAACACGGCGAGACTGTTACTTGGTATGTAGGTACGTATTTACCTACATGATCATCATCAGCTTTATTATGTTCCCACTGCTGGGACACAGACATCCTCACTGTGAGAGAGGTAAATGGGCATCCACCACGCGGGCCCAGTGCGGGTTGGTGGATGTCACATGTCTTCGAATTTTTGGTTCTAGGACATGCCGGTTTCCTCAAGATGTTTTCCTTCACCGTTTTAAGAGCAGTGGTGATGAAATAATTAGCACAAAGTAAAGCGCCTGCCTGGGTTCGAACTCACGACCTACGACACGCAAGTCGGGGCCACCACTGCTCCTACATGATAAGTAGAGAATATTTTTCTGAAGATGGACTGCTATTCCCAAGGTTGCAACTGAATTCTTTTGATTACGGAGCAAAATTCGACCAGTAGGTATAGTGTAGGTCTGCATAATGTTACTCTGAAGATTGAAGTCTTTAGAGGTGATAAATGCATACAAACACCATGTTGCTGTTGGTAGCATCGATGAAGAAATAAGTCTATTATATTGTTAGCTTTTGTAATCCCAAACTAGTTAAACTATTATGATCAATAATAATACAAAATATATTTTCCTTTGCAGGTGCTGGGTCGACGGTGTTGACACGAATGAGTCGATAGCGGAGTGGAATTCTTCGGAAATATTAGCTGCCATACCTAAGACCGCACTTGGAGGTCTACAGAGCTGCTTCGTTTTAAATGAAATGAACGAAACAACATCTTGTTCTAAATACGTATTCGACACGACATACAGATCTTCGTCACGTGCTATGGAATGGAATCTAGTATGCGATCAAAGATGGATGGGCGCACTAGCTCAGTCCATATACATGTTAGGAGTTTTCACCGGAGCTGTAGTCTTGGGAGGAATGGCAGACAAGTACGGAAGAAAAACCATATTTTGTTGGTCCGGAGTACTGCAGTTAGTGTTTGGTGTGCTAGTTGCTTTCATACCTGAATATTGGTCTTTCTTGGCAGTTCGTTTCGTATATGGAATCTTTGGATCTGCCGGTTCGTATATTACCGGCTTCGTTCTAACTATGGAATTAGTAGGAGCAAGTAAACGGACTGCATGTGGTGTCGCTTTTCAAGCTGCATTCGCTGGCGGTATTATGTTAGTCGCTGGGTGGGGAGCTCTTGTAGACAATAGACAAATTCTCCAAGTGATATATGGACTCCATAGCCTTCTCCTTATACCACACATTTGGATCATGGACGAATCTCCTCGTTGGTTGTGGGCTCAAGGCCGGTCAAAAGAGTCAGTGGATATCGTTGAAAGAGCTTTAAAGTGCAACAAATCTGACAGTAGGCTGGATAGAGCAGAATTGGTGTCTAAGGGAAGAGCTGAAGCATCGAAAGGAACTGATGCCCCAGCGGCCAGTACAGGAGACCTGTTTAGAACACCTAATTTAAGAAATAAAACAATGAATGTCTGCTTTTGTTGGTTTGCTAACTCCATAGCATACTATGGGCTTACTTTAAGCACTGGCAAGCTCGAAGGCAACCCGTATTTGATTACTGCAATTTTAGGGTTCGTGGAATTACCAAGCTATGCGGCGGTGATTTATTTCCTTGATATTTGGGGTAGAAGGCCGCTAATAAGCTCTATGATGCTTGTGGGTGGCGCAGCATGTGTTATTGCTACCTTCCTGCCTGCCGGAAGTACGATATCTACTGGAATTGTGATTGCTGGCAAATTATTTATTGCAGGCTCTTTTGCTATAATATACAACTACTCAGCCGAGTTATTCCCCACAGTTGTTCGTAACTCTGCGCTCGGTTTAGGCTCTATGTGCGCCAGGCTGTCTGGTGCTTTGACACCCTTAATTACCTTACTGGACTCTTTTAACCCTAAAATCCCAGCGATTACTTTTGGGGCAGTTGCAGTGATTTCTGGATTCTTATGTATGTTCCTACCAGAGACAATGAATCAGCCCATGCCACAGTCTCTCGCCGACGGAGAACGGTTCGGTAAAGGCGACACGTGTTTTGGCAGTTGTTTAGGAAAAAAACGAAACAGAACTTATTCTGAAGACAATAAAGCTGTTGAGTCAATGGTTCCTTTAGAAGATGTTAGTAGGAAAGTTTGATTAGGTTTCGATTTCTAGACCTACCATAATAATAAATGAGTTAAGCAGAATTTAATGTAGGTAGGCATAGCTACACAGACGCTACAAAAGTAGGCTGGTTATTTTTATGTAAATAGTTATCTAATCGAACAAAGTAGTACCTAGGTATGGGCAGTTAGTTATATTTCTTTTACTAAAAGTTACATTGCTGGTTCGCTTTGAGTATTTACCTACATACAGCTGTTATCAATCCTAAAACAGAGTAACTAGGTTTGTGTATTACCAAAAGAAATACCTACATTTAGCGTAAATAAGATAATTACCTAATAAGTACCAATTAATTATGTTTATAGAGTTTAGGTTGTTTTGTTTTGTTATTAGTGTTTTTATTTTCTAGAAATATTTTTATGTTGTACCTGTACTGTACCTATTAAACATAAGAAGATTGATATCATATTGGTGCTTGTGAATCTCGTGATCTGGTGTGATATTGTTTGTACGGAGAAACTCGTATTACTAATTTTGTAAAAATGTACATAAAAATAAATTATAGGTACATAAATGGACTTTGGTTTTATTGCTACTATGAAAAGACTGTTATAAAACTCATTATAATTTTATATTTACACAAAACAATAATGAAAATCACAGTGAGATTAAAAACATCAATAGATGATACATCGATGTATGAACAACGAACATATAGAAGATTTAAGCATAGGTAAATATTAATTATCCAGAACTGGGCAAAAACCCTTTTAAATTTGTCTGTACAAGGAGAGGTGTCGACCACACATAGAACATTACAAGAGTAAGTACAATACAATCTTGGCGACCCATAGTCGCTATTTCATGACACGTGATTATATAGAGCGCAGCCTAAATGACCAATCACACAGACGGAATCAAACGGCAATCCACATCGCGTCATTCATCTCGTGTCATGTGATTGGTCGACTGGATAGCGGTCAAACTCTTTGCGTTGCCGTATGCACTTACGCAATACGACAATCTCATAATAAAAGCAACTGTATTTTTTTATAATTATATATGTTTTGTTATTAAATAGATTTAATGAGGTCTGGTTTACAACAATTCATTGTTTAGGTAAATACCTATCTAATAAATAAAATAGATATCTACCTTATGCACAAATTGCAACTTGCAGTTAGCGTTATCCCATTAGTTATAAAGTCAATCAGATCCGGTTATAAATATTTGAAACACTAACTAAAATGGATACTCAGTTAAAAAAAAATGCTAGTCAAGTGAGGAATTAAGGGAGCTTGGTCGAGTTATTTAAGGGGCGCGTGTGCATTGCGCTTTAGACAGATTTGAGAAAGTTTCTCCATTCACAAATGTGTTATTAAAAGAGATTTCTCTTTTCTCAGATGAATCGAACTCGTCTCTTATTAGCTCTTTTCTCAAATAGAGATAGCCAAAGGAGGAAACGGGACCTTTTACCTGCAGTAGTACAAAAAAGCTTACCTTATAACTAAATTTGAAACAATGTAGACACTTCTACAGAAATGAGATCTAACAATGTTATTAAAGTCTCCGCCAGATAACAAAAAAATAAAAGTTATTGATCCGAATTTTACCAAAAAGTATAATCATTACGTAACTTGAAAACATGTATTTTTGTTTATGCAGTTATTTTGATAATTTTGGTCTCAAATTAAATGTATAGGCATGGAACCATTTAACTGACCATCCATTTTTTCCGTTTAAATCATGTATATCGATCCACGCGTTTATGAAATATTAAACTCATTACTGAATGTCAAGTGCAATGGTCAAGGCTACGCCCCTACCGCGATACGTTTGTTTTGATCGTGGTAGCGACACTGCCTTTACATTTATTTCGTATCTGTTTGCAATATTGGAATACATTGGTAGACAGGTGTTAACGACTTAAATTTTTCCCAAAACATTTTTTTCTATAGGTTAGCAGCATTTATACGAAAATATTTGAGAAATACATAGAAGTTAAAAGCTTCAAACTTCATTGGTCGTTCTGAAATCGTTCACAACAGAATTAATATAAGATTGAAAGTAGGTAATCTGATACTTAACAGTCGATCCGATATTACTTCGAGATTTCGGTCAAAAACATATAGAGATATAATACAGGCAGTTAAATAATACAACAGAGCCACTAAGTATTGTTCTGAAATACAGTCTTAACTTATAAAATAACGTAACCGACGAATGACATGAAGAAATTGCAAAACTATTTCAAGCGTGGAAATATGTAAATACTAAGAAATGTTTGAAAACCTATCACATACATAATTATTGTAACATTGAAGCTTCGAGTTTTGCTGTTTATGTTTTTAATAAATAGGGAGATAAATTTTCTTTAAAATACTAACTATGCACTAGCTAGAAGATCTTCGTGTGATAGGTACCTACCTAAACCTTTTGAAAATATTATCGGTAAAAGGTTAGCGATTAGTTGTTCAGTAGACATGAGAGTTAGGGTCAATGTATATTGACGCAGAGTCGAGTCGAAGCTACGCTTCGAATTCTCCAGGATGTGCGCGACTTCGCGTGCATTCGCTCGTCTTCGCGCGTAGGTATGTAATTAGTAGCTTAGCAGTTGACATTTTTGACTCGTAGAGTCGGAGCTGTTCAGACGCGCGAATTCAACTGAATGCGCGCGTCGTTTGTTTAGAAATGTGTGCATTATTACGTTGTGGAAATAGGGGTCAATATGCTATGTACACTTGTAAGATTGACGCGTCGCGTCTCTTCGCTTTGACTCTGTCTGAGGGTGCTTCAACCCTCACCCTCATTTTCCCACCTTAAAATTAACGGAGAATTAATGTGACAAATTGTCAAACGCGCGTTATCTTCTGTGATTGGCTGTTGAAAATTCATTCAACCAACCACAGCAGTTAACGCGTGCTTGACAATTTGTTACATTAATTTTCCGATAATTTTAAGGTGGGAAACTGAGGGTTAGTCTCACTCAGAAGTCATAATTATTCTTGGACATTACAAAATAATACAAATTATTGTACAAGTGAGTTACTGTGCTGCTATAATACAATGAGACGGCCTTTCTTTAGAACCAGATCTTAAAATAAAAATACGTTAAATATTATCTATTTAACGTATTTTTATCTATTTGACGGTACCTACTATGAAGGTCAGCAAGAGCAAGAGTTAGATTTATTTAAACGAAACATTTTTTACAATGCATATGGCTAAATTTTTATTCATAAAAATATCGAAAATCTTATATTTCCTTCAACATGGTCCGTTTTCAAACATATTCACCAAAATATTTATCTGAGCCAAACATGGCGAATCACAACAATAACGATCAACGTTTAAGTATTTCTAGTCTGTAATAAATAAGATAAAACTACGTGTTGTGGCTTCTACTAGGTACTAATTGCCTCGCCTATGCTTAGGTAAGTACGTATAACTAGAAAATGCGTAAGTTGGTTCATTTAAATTCTAATATCATGTGGCCCTTGCAAATAGTGCCTGTGCAGTGCCAATTTGAACATTCTCTTTCAAATAAATAATTCTAAAACTAACAAAGGAACCTTTACACTGGTATCTAGCGATACTGCTTTCTCCAAGCCTGCCAAGTTTCTACTTGTAAAATGTTTATAAAAACTACAACAATATTAAGTCTAACAATAGGTACATATTTTTAAATTTAGTAATTCTTGATTGAAGTAAGTTTTTGACATTTGAATAGTTCAATATTACAAAGTGTATTTGAACTGTATTAATTAATACATAGCGGTGGAGGTTTAAATTCGACATACAGGTACAGGTTCAACTTTACAGGCTGGATTGCAAGGCCAAAAGGGGTAAGAGGGTTTTTATAGGAGGTTTACAGATAATTGGCCTATGTCCAACAGTGGACGTCTATCGGCTGAAATTATGATGATGATAATACAGATAATTAATCTCTAAAGGGTTTGCAAGTCTGTCAATTATTAAACTTGGTTTAGCCTGGAATAGGCTGTGATTTTCCTAACTGAAAAATTATAAATCGTTTTGATGGCAGAAAGAAAGTTTTGAGATATGCTAATAATTTTCATTTTGGCTTTGTAGTTAAATATCTAATTGCATTGAACCATTCAAATATTTTATTAGGCATATGTACCCACCCTTGAACAACAAATTTAACATTTTATTTAGACATATTATCACAAAATTCTAAGACTACCTACTCATTTTTTTTTTATAATTAATCTTTAGTAAAATTGAAGCAAAGTTTTAATTACAAATCAAGTGATGGTAACTAAGATTTTAGTAAAAAAAGAAAAATAAAATAGTAACATCAAATTGAGATTTTGGTTTTAACAAATAAATAAAAGATATACAATAATTGTATGCAAAATAATACATGGTTTTCATGGACATTCAGAGATGACATCAATAACAGACATAAAACCAAAGGTGGCTGTACAGTATTATAATTTCGAAAAAGGTACATTTTGTAATCCTTACAAAGACATCCAATTTTATTAAGTAGATTACAAAGAGAGTATGTATAAGTTAACTAGAACTGCTTGCATGACAATGCACTAAACACACAATACAAAATGTAAAATAGGTAAATTAATTTATAACATAAATCTATTGCTGTAAAACATTTATAGCTTGTATCTGTTAGCTGAAGTTTATTGCTAAATGTGTTTAGTAGTTTTTATGCAAGGCAGCCATACTACATATCATTGAAATTGGTAATTTAATTTTGTGCAAATAATTATGAATGTTGTTCAAAAGTTTGCAGAGATTTATGCTTAGATATAGCCCTCGCCAAATTTATTGGCCGCCTTGAAGTTGGTTTACCGGATGTGCGAAACACGAAATGGTGCTGTTTTTGTATGGCGCAGCCATAAGTCTGGCAAGTACTATACTTCAAGACTTGTGATATTTTTTAGTATTATATTGATGTTAATGCAATCTATTTGTCATGTAACAAATTGATTTCATTGAGCAACCACCTTACATTTATGGGTTTAATATTATTAGAAGGCCTGTTTTTCTGATATGTTTCAACTATTGTCCATACTTTGTATTTTGCCTATTGAATCATACACAATAATGAAGTGGTTACAATGAACAGTAATATTAAATTTAATGATGCATGATCAATTAATGAATAATGTTAGTAAAGCAAGAATGCAACATAAACAACTTTTTAATTATTTTACTTTTGATAAAACATAGCACCAATTCAATTATGTGTAATTCCTGAAAAATAAATATCCATCTCATCAAGCAAAAAAACTACAATTAGTCTAACATTGGTAATGAATTTCTAAAGCTCATTTTTCTAGAGCTTTAATTTTGTAGCCAACATAAGACAGCTGAAATGTCTTTAGTCGAACATGTCATAAAAATTGACATGCAATTGAATAAAAAGCATTCATATTCACTACTACTCTAACTCATAGTTCCTAATTTTAATTCAAAAGGCATTTGTATCAATATTCCGGACAACGAGTATGAGGTATTTTAGCTACAATTGGGCTTTGTTCAGCAGTCATAGCAGTATGCACGATAATGGCTGGTTGAGTGGGAGTAGGAGCATGCAGTTCATGGCTCTCACCAGGGGCTAGAGTGGCCAGGGCAGCCAAAAGGTCATGATTTACTAGAGGTTCATTTTCTTCACGAGGTTCCCAGCCGATAGGAGGACTAGACGGTGGAGAGATCAGAAATTGCTTTACAGGAGCCGGGGGTCTCAGATTCTTTAGAGAAACAGGCGTCACAGGTTGCGCAAAATAACAGTTGATCGGCGAATCATTAAATTGGTATTGATGCAGTTGAACACGAGCATTAGCAGCAGCCAGTGGACTGTCATAGTTGACACGCAAACGCTTAAAACTGCGTAGCCATTGAAAAGTAATATTATCAGAAAATGTGCGGAATAAATCTTCCATTCCTTTCTTTAACTTTTCATCAGCAAATACTTCACTGTGTATATTTGTGACGATGATAGATTTAGGCAAGTCATCAATATCATCAACTTCGTCTTGCACATCGCTTTCGTGTTCTAAATTAGCGATATTAGGGTGTACGTTGGGCATTCCATCTTCTTGGTTGATGTATACGTCGTCTTCTCGAAATGAGTCTTCATCCTCCTTATGAGCCATTATAAACAAAGCTAACGGCGAAACCAAACACACACTTATTAAATTGATGACTTCCAATTTAACTAGTTCACTTTATGAAAGCATAATGTTGATATAAACGTACGGATTACCTATTTTTATTATTTTCTAATAATCGATTAGTGCGATTTTCTTAAATTTCTTAGTTGTCAATTCTGTCATCTGTCATCCTGTCAATGTCAACATCCAATTCCCATAATTTTTTTTTTCGTTCTAAATGTGGTTGACTACCTCAGAGCAATGACTAAAGCATAGAGGGAGCGTGAAATTTCAGTCTAGTCATACTCTTTTTACTAATGACACATTCAGTGTGAATAACAAGGACGGGTATATAGTTATAAGGGTTGCTTATGGCAATGCTGTCCACATTTTTTGTCTCGGTAGTGATGTGCGGTATTTTGCAGAGGTATCGATATAAATTTATTTTTTATATTTAATTTACTTATTGGAATGAATGTATTGTCATGTCATAAATTCCATGGATTATAAAAACAAAGGACACATTGTTTGTATAAAATATCTCGCTCTGGTTCCAACAGGCTCTTACATGATAATCCTATTCTTCTTCTTGTCGTGTGAGCTGCAAAGTCATATCAACCAAACACTGATGTCAGATTTTTTTAACCGCTTTCCAATCTCCAACGTAAGTAACGAGCATTAGTTCGCAGCTTATCGTTCCTTCCGAAGCATGAAATCATCTTACTTTTCTTTTTACCCACTAATAAAAAAAGGTTATCAATTCGATGCGTATGTATGTAATATTGTTGGATTTGCACAATATTCATAGAATTTACGTTATGTGGGCTTCTGAATACGTGTGCCAAATTTCATTCCTGTTTGTATGTATGTATGTTTGTTCACGCATTTTTCCGAACCTCGAAATCGGATTATGATCATTCTTTTTTATTGGATTAAGTATCTCTCAACTTAGGAAACAGTATAAGTTTCATCAAAATCGGTTAAGCAGTTTTCAAGATATGAAACATACAACCGAACTCCTTAACGACAAATAGCACGAATCTGTAAATTTGGTATTTTGTCCAGCCTTTACGTACCTTACTATAGACCTTGCTGATGATGGTGTACCAAATGTGATGGTGGTTAAAAAGAAGAATAAAAAGTTTTTTCACAAAAAATAAACCGTTTTCAAAAGCATAACACTAAAAAGAAAATAACTTTCACTTCGGAAGTCGGTGTCGCAAAACGACAAAAATAAAGGAGGTAAAGACACCGATTGCCGAAACGAAATTTATTTTAGCTCTTTATTGTTTTGCTTTGGAAGTCGGATTATTCTTTGTGATGGTGTTTTTATCTAAAATTTATGAAATGAAATAAATACAATCGGATCACAACGAATTTTTATTTAATATTTGTGGATATAAAATAAAATAAATTGAAAATCGAATTATTTAAACTGCTTTCTTCTAGTCTACTGTCCTTTAAATATTACAGTTTTAGTCAAATGTAGGTCACATTTTTTCTTGATTATCCACAGTTTTCTTTGTTATGTAGTGAATTCTAATATTTAAATCGTTCTGCGTAATCGTTTTAATCAACAGTGCTCTTCAGTGTGATCTTCTGTGAAGACATTCTCCAAACCGTGCTCAATTATATCTGCAAAAAAGTTCGTAGTTAATAGAAGATTGCTTACTATTATAATCATATTAGTCATGTGTTTCGGCAATCCTAACATTCTTGTTCCATTTCCTAATTCATACTCGCAGAGTATCTTTTCACTCACTCTACAAAATTTGGCAGTACTGGAAGATGGCTTTTTTAACCCACCTCGATCCTTAACAACAATTAAAAAATAATTACTTTCGCTGGTTTCGAGGCTTTGTAAACATACTTCACAAATCAATATTTTTGTCGGTGTGAGCGCACGTTAAGATGGCTTTACTTACCAATAACAGAGGTGGTATGGCGCCAGATTAAAGCCTTCTCCATTTATCGCTACTTATAAAGCAGTCGTCCGTAAAATTTTTGGAACATATTCAGCTTTGCTTAGTCCAATAATTTCTGGCTCTTGGAATCGCTTTAAACCAATTATCTTTCTCATTTGGAGGCATACTGAGAAAAACGATACCTTCTCCAATTTATGGGCATAAAATTATCTATCGATAAAAAGTATCACATCACTAGCTTAATAAATAAACAAATATTATTTTTGAAAATTAATTCGTTATTACTACCTAATTTTTAATAAAGATAGTTTGAAGGGATTATTATCTATCTAATATGTATGTTATAAGTGATCGCATCCAAATATTTCGCGTGATTTTATATAAAAACTGAATAAAAAACTCTTACCGATGAAAGCTTACAAATTTATTGTTTTCTTTCCGTGACGAATGCGATTTACACGATAACACAAAACAAGCCATGTTAACAGCTTATTGATCTGTTCTTCGCACCGTTTTTTTTACAAAATTATGCTAAAAATCTATTAGTTTTTAATAAAACAATGACCCAGCACATGTACTTACTTTCACGACGGAATATACGACTAAACAAATAGTTTGTACGGTTAACCGTGTACTAAGCAACCATTGTGCTCTTTTTAATTGATGGTATAATAAGAGACCAAGTATGACCGTTTGACAATTTCGGAATGTCCATTTAGCTTTAAGCATAGATAAATCTTTATACGTTTGTCTCTTTTAAGTGTACAATCTGCGTCATAAGAGAGAAGAGCTTAGATATATGGTAATTTGTCTCTAATTTGTATGCTCCCTCTATGCTTTAGAATAAATAGTCCTTGCTCTGAGTTGACTACAAATAAGTTCATAATTAGAAACCACTTTTTCTTCATAACAATATGGTGGGTAGAATAAAGCAGAACGCAACGATCTCTTATGAGGCGAAAGGTGAAAAAGTGTCCAGCTATACGTACTAAATAAGAGTTCCAAAATGGCGCTAGCGTTGACAAAGGGAATGAATGTAGCACTAGCAGTTTGTTAACATTTGAAAAATAATAGGGAAAACTTGCGTGGTGAAAAGTCGTCCAAGTGGGCGTAAGTTGAAAAATAAACAAAATGATTCGCCTCAGTCCCCGTATTATTTCCAGCCAACAGTCCATACCTATAATATTTTTTTTATCAAATGGTTAAAATTTCCTTTATGGGCCGCTGATTTATGGAGCGGGGCGGAGGGGGGAGGGAGGGGAGAGGGGTTTCTACCCCCCGTCACCATCCCCACCACTCGGAGCCCCATGGTTATAGAGATATTCATGGTCAAAGTTTTTAGGTTAGAATAAAAATTTCTATCAAAGTCTATCGATTTTTGGGGCGGGAAGGGGGTAGGGAAGTGGGGGGTAGTGGGGCTACCCCACTGTACCATCCCCACCACACGAAACCCCATGGTTAAGGAGATATCCATGGTTAAAGTTTTTACAATTACTATTTAACAACAATGTCGACGGAGCCCCGCTGCGCGGGGCTCCTATTTCTGTCTGAAGGGTCTAAAGTAACCTAACACGAAGCAGATGACGGGAGCTGAGTTCGCTCGCTTTGCTCGCTCACTTCAGCTCCCGTCATCTCTTCGAACCCAACTTGTCCGTGTCGGGGTGCCCTAAGCTCCCGAGCTCGCTTCGCTCGCTCTTGGACTAATTCTGATATTTTTACCTCACGAAAAACATACAAAAAAACATAAAATTTCCGAGTCTTGAAAATTTGTGAAAAGCTTTCTATTTATGAGTACTACCTACAAAAAAAAATGAACTTACAAATCAACGGCCCATAAAGGAAATTTTATCCCTTCTTTCTATAAATTTACAGACACCGGCGGGATAACGCCATCCTTATTTAGTATGTAATTTTTCACTGACAATGAGTTTTCTTACTTCATTGGGCTAGGCTGAGTCAGTGGGTGCCAGTGGCATACTTAGTACCCAGTAAATAATAGTAATCTTTGCTTAGTAGTTTCGCTAAGCCTTAGGCCCTTAGCGAACGAGTCTACCAAGTACCATAGATAAAGCAAAGCAGCAAAAGTGACGTAAGATACTCTAGTCAAAGACAAATAAAACATGTTTACTTGTCAAATTGATATTAATTCATTTCTTTAGAATTATAAATTGTATGGCATTTTCTTAAAGATAGTTTAATAGTTTGTAAGAAATATAAAAAGTGACTATTGCATCGGTAATTTATTAAGGCTATTATGAAAATGGCAGGACTTGAGTCCATGGTAGTTGAAGAGGTTAAGCCCGTAGAGAAACCGGTCGATAGAGAGAAGGTAAGCTTTAATATAATGAACATTCCCTTAGAAGACCAAAACATTTAGTGTTTGCGTTATTTTATGTTTTAGAAACCTATGATATGAAAACTGTATTGACCTATAAATTACATTGGTTAGTTGGTTCTAGAACTTTTCTTCAAGAATTTTGTAAACAAGCACATTTATAATGTTGTTGAAATGGATTGACTGTGTCTACAATGTGCCTCTTCTGTTACAGACCTGTCCCTTATTACTCCGTGTGTTTTGTTCGACTGGACGTCATAATTCTGTCAGTGACTATGTAAGAGGAAATGTGCCTCAAAACGAACTACAAATCTACACATGGATGGATGCTACGCTTCGTGAACTTACGGGTCTAGTGAAAGAGGTTAACCCAGAGACGAGACGTAAGGGTACATATTTTGACTTTGCAATAGTTAACCCAGATATAAGATCACCAACATATCGGATGAGGGAGATTGGGGTCACTTGTTCTGGGCAGCGAGGCGGGGACGATAATAAAACTTTAGGTCAAGTCAAGTTTCAGATTGGTAACTATTTGGATATATCTATCACACCACCCAACAGAATGCCTCCACCGATGAGACGTGGCCAGCCTTACATGAATAATCGTCCCTATTAAATGTACCTTGGTTATTTGTAAGTTAATTAAGTAAATTCAAATTAAAATAAAACTTATTTTACAAGTCTGTTAGTGTTTTAATCTTGGTTGAGAAATCATTTACACATACTTATGAATCTTTTGTTTTGTAAATGTTTGTACAGTGTCCAATAAATTATCTAAACTAATATTATAAAGGGATAGATAATATTTCTTGTTTATACATATGCATATCTAGGAGGAGCTTGTGGCTAAATAATAGCAGCCCTTGACTGTCAAAAATTTGTTGGTGGCGTACACATGTGGTTTCGTTCCTAACACAGCGTTTTGGCTTTTTAAGTGGTTTTTGTGTACCTTGTAAGCGTTTGTGATCGTTTTGTATATTTTTTAGTGTTTGTGTGTCCAATCTTACATTTGGTAAGTTATATAAATAATTTTCTTGCGGCGTATGCCGAGCGACCATGGAGGGTGACGATCGGCCTCCTGGTCGCCCGCCAGACCCTCCGCATGCCATTCCACTACAATCTCAAGATCTTTTCACCCAACCTGCGGTTCTGACCGCCCCGCTGTCACAGTTTGAAGCCATGGAAGTGCAAGTTGCTTCCCAAAAAAGAAAACATAGTGACATTCAATCACCAAATGGCTCATTGGACGCTTATGCACGCACGGGAGATAATGCTTCTTTATCCAAACGCGACAGAGTTACAGCTCCATCATTGATTTCGCGAACTAAATATTCAAACTTAGATAAGGAACCGTTTTTGGTCTATACATCACTTGCAGAAACTGATCCAAATTCAGGTACTACTCTTCATCCCATTAGATTCGGTCAATTGTTACAGAGATTAGATATTAAAAACATCAAACAGGAAGGAGGTATAAAGCGTATAGGCAGAAACAAGGTTTCTGTTGAATTTATGGGGCCAGAGGATGCTAATGCCTTTATTGACAATGCTAGCATGAATCAGAAAGGCTACAGTACGATGATCCCTACTTTCAATATCACCAGGATGGGTATTGTGAAGGGTGTCCCTAGTGATTGGTCTGATATCGAAGTCATGGATAACCTGAAGTCCCCACGTGGTAAAGTGTTGAAGGTGAGGAGATTAAACCGCAAGATTGTCAATGAGGGTAAGGCTGAATGGGTTCCTACTTCAAATGTGGTGCTTACTTTCGATGGTCAAAGCCTCCCAGATCGAGTTTTCTGCTTTTTTAACTCCCTTCCAGTAGAAATTTATAATTTTCCTACGGTACAGTGTTTTGGGTGCTGCAAGTATGGACATACAAAGACTCAATGTCGATCTAAGCCACGTTGCTACCGCTGTGGTGGAGACCACTTTGGCGATGGATGCTCTATTGAAGAACCCAAGTGTTTTTACTGTACGGGTGCACACCCTGCGAATAGCCGTCAATGCCCAGAATACCTACGTCAGAGGAGTATCAAGGCCTCCATGGCTAAAGATAATATTTCTTACTCTGAAGCAGCCAAAAATCATGCCCCCTCCTATCGATCTTATGCGGATGTTACAGCATCAGCTCCTCTTCTTTCGCAGTCAATCCACCAGACTCTTACTCATGAGCGACGTTCTCCACGTCTTTCTTCTCCTAATTATACCTCTCATCCCCAAACCTCCACTTACTCCTCCAGTAGAAAACCCACTGCATCCCACCCAAAATCACATACCCCGCGTCATCCCGGTTATGACCAAAGGGCTCACCAGGACATTATTAACAGTTACTCATTCCCTCCTTCCCCCAATGGTTGTGCTCTGACTGACCATCCTGCCACACATAATGTGAATACACAGACTATAGAGTCAATTGTTATTTTACTTTCCTCCTTACTGTCTAACTTTACTTTACCAGACCACGTTGCCGACAACCTAGTCAAAACAATTAAATCCCGCAACATTCCATTTCTTGCAGTGGAACTCCAGGAGCGCTCTCCCCAAAAAACATGAAATCTCTCATCTTATTAACATATACAAACCAGCATTATTTGCAATTTCTGAGACGTGGCTAACGCCTCGTCTCAACTTTAATTTTTCTGGCTATGGCACATTCCGTGATGACCGTTCTGATGGTTATGGCGGGGCTGCCATGCTAGTAAATAATCTTCTTCCTTTTTCCCCTCTATCTCTGCCTCAACACGGAGATGGGATTAATGCTGTAGGTGTTAGCATCCTTGGCATTAATTATATCTCTGTCTATATTCCCTCTCCTGATTCCTCTGTGTTTCAGTATATTCATAATATATGTTCCTCATTTAATCCTGTTATTATTTTGGGTGATTTCAATTGCCACCATTCCATGTGGGGATCTGACCATTGCGATAGCCCAGGTGCTGAATTGGTTGATCTACTGGACGACTTGAATTTATGTGTTATCAATGATGGCTCTGTCACTCGCCTACCTAGACCTGGTCAGTGTAGAAGCTGTGTGGACCTTACCCTGTGTTCAGCCAGTTTAACCGCCCAGTTGGAGTGGAAACGACTGAATCTCACGTATAGCAGCGACCACTACCCAATATGCACTACTCTGGTCTCTAGGTCCTTACCCCATCGGGATAATCCCCCCCTTTTAAAATACAGGCTGACTGGTGCCAGGTGGGACTTGTACTCTCAAACTCTTGAGGATATAATTCCCACTTTGCCTCAAGTTTCTCCAGCCAGCCTGGATGCCTGTGTCTCGCAATTTTCCGGTGCCATTTCATCAGCTGCTGAGGACAGCATTCCGCTCAAGAATTCAGCTTCAGGAAAATTATCATCCCCCCCCTGGTGGGATCGAGAATGCTCCAACATTATTAAAGCTCGTAATGAAGCAGAACGAAAATATGCTCAAAATATGTCCATTGAAAACCTGTTAGAATATAAACGGATTGTTGCGAGATCCAGGCGTCTATTTAGGGAAAAAAAATATGAAGGTTGGAAAAAATTCTGCTCTTCACTTTCCCCTTCAACCCCTTCCTCTCTTGTCTGGCAAAACTTTTAAATCTTTTAAAGTTTTGCCAGACAAGAGAGGAAGGGGTATCTAAGACCAGAAGACTATAGTCTCATATCTCCTAAACTCATTGTAAAATTCATGAAGAAGGTTTTCAACGAGTTTGGGGCGGAGTAGGTTATCTAGGTAACCACAAAAGATCGCAATGGGTCGAAGTGTCCGAGTTATTTCTCGGCCCTTCCTCAAGATAAGATAAGTTTGAAATAGCCGAGTAAGATACCTGTGGGGTTCCCAGAGGCGGATTAATTAACTGTGACACCAGAGGTAGACAACACATACTAACACGAAAAAATAAAGGTAGTTATCGTGCGTTTGACAATGTGTCACATTCATCAATCAATCAATCAATTTTTTTTATTTAACTTAGGCCTACATGGGCACTTATAAAACGTCCACAAAAGATGCACGGTTCGGGTTGGTTGTTTCCTATGGAGAAGAACCGGCAAGAAACTCCATGGTTACTCCTTTAATGGTAATGGTTTGGTTTTACAATATTTCAATGTTACAGCATTAGTACTATGGGGGGACAACGTAGGGCCGACAATAATTCGTAAGAAACTAAATAAAAAGTTTATATAATATATAACATATGTTAACTAACATCTAGAATGCCTACAATGTTCACACATTCACAAAATAATCGGTAAAAGAATATATAAAAAGTAAAAAAAAAATATATATATAACAAGACTAAATTTAACATGTGGCACAACTGTTGTTATCAGTACTGTAACTATTCTTTGCAAAGGGCTATAAAGATGATTGCGAACTATTGTAAAAAGTCCAACAAAAACGTGGCTGCTCTGCTTTAACATCTACATCTATCCCTAGCGGCTTAGCAGTATCTTTTCTAAACAAATTAGCTCCTCCTTTCGCCCCTCTCTTTGAAGAATGCCCTTTACCTTTTGACAGTGGGGATATTTCCAATGACCCTCTGGATTCCCCCTTTTCGTTATGCGAACTAGACGCAGTTCTCAAACACGTCCATGACTCTGCTCCTGGCATGGATGGACATCCATATTCTTTTTTTAAAAAATTGGGGACCCGCAGTCGCCAATATCTTCTATCGATAATCAATTCTTGTTTTACCCATTCTCATATCCCAGATAGTTGGAAAACACACTTAGTCATCCCCATATTGAAACCTGGGAAACCCCCAGATAGTGCAAATAATTTCCGGCCCATTGCGCTATCACCGGTCATAAGTAAAATTTTAGAACATCTCATTAAAAACAGGTTGGAGTGGTTGGTTGAAAGCCGAGGTCTCTTAGCCAAATCACAATTTGGTTTCCGAAAGGGGGCTAGCACCATGGATAGCATAGGAATACTTATGATATGCCTGTGATACAGGATTACCTAGTACAGGCATCTTCCATTATTATACCTACATTAGTTATCTAAGATTCATACAGTGTTTTTACCTTTTTATTATCTGAATAAAGATTATTATTATTATTATTATTCCATTTATTAACTTTATATACATATTTTTACATTTTTAAATATTATTCTATAAAAAAAAGAAAATAAAAAAACATTTAAAAATACAAAAATAGTAGCCCACCGGTATCGGGAACAGGGTCCAAGCTACCGGTGGTCAGGGCTCCTGAGAGAGGAACCTCCTAACGATACGCGCCGTGTCCAGGAGTACCGCTTTCTGGATCAAGCCCTTGATCCAGCTGCCCAACGAGAGCCTCCTAAGGTGTTGGTCGAGGCTCTTGGCTATTATGCCATTGGCCGTAACGACTATCGGCACAATGATCGCTGTATTCACGTCCCACATGTCGACAACCTCGCGAGCCAGATCAAGATACTTGCTTTTCTTATCTCGCTCAGCCTTCACGAGGTTCTCGTCATGTGGGACCGCTATATCAACAATCATTGCGCGACGCTCAAGTCGGTCTATCACCACTATGTCAGGCTTATTGGCAACAATAGTCCTGTCAGTGATGATAGACCGATCCCAATACAACGTGACATTGCCATTTTCGAGAACTGGGTCGGGCACATACTTATAGTAAGGCACTTCCGACTCCACAAGATTGTATTTAAGAGCAAGTTGCTGATGGATTATCCTGGCTACAAGGTTGTGTCTATGCAAATAGTCTCCGTTAGCCAGACTAGAACAACCGGAGATAATGTGACGGATTGATTCACCCGGCCGGTGACATGCCCGACAGATGTCAACCGTGCCGTCCTTCACAATGTATTTCCGGTAGTTGTTCGTCATCATAACTTCGTCCATAATCGCAAAGACAAAACCTTCGGTTTCCCCGAAAAGGTCACCAAATCGCAGCCAGGCCACGGACGCTAAAAGATCTACATCGGGCCCATGTAGGACCCGAAAGAAGCGTCCGTGAAGCTCCTTGCTCTGCCATACCTCCCTGCGGTCATTAGTATCTAATACTATAGGTTTGCGCCAGTTCTCGTTAGCCAAGGAGAGCGGGGTGAGTCCCTTGTCCACCGCTACCACATCTCGATGCATACCCACGTCAGCGGCCTGGAAGTATTCCCTAAGACTGCATACCTCGCGGTTGTGTAGGGTCTTAGCATTTAAAAAGCCACGACCCCCGCACTTCCGAGGGATATACAGTCTCATAACCGATGAACGTGGGTGATGCATACGATTTGCCGTAAGCAGCGTGCGGACCCTCCTATCCAGGGCGTCAAGTTCAGTCTGAGTCCATTTGAGTATGCCGAAAGAATACATCAATACCGGCATGACCCAGCCGTTGAAGGCGCGCACCTTGTTACCGCCCGATAAAAGACTATTTAGTACTCTTTTCAGGCGGCCAAAGAAGCGCTCCTTCAACGACTGTTTCACGTCAGTAGCATTGATGCCTAGTGCTTCTGACATACCCAAATACTTGTAAGTTTCGGTTGAGGAAAGGGATCGAAGGTGTATGGAATCCGAGAGTTGTATTCCCACGGATTCCATAATCTCCCCTCGCTTTACATGCATGACTGCACATTTGTCCACACCAAATTCCATACGGATGGCGTCACTGAAGGTTTCTGTTACCTTCAGTAGCTTCATCAGTTGCAAGTTGTTGGGGGCAAAGAGCTTCAGATCATCCATGTAAAGGAGGTGTGATATGACCTGACCACCTCTCCTCAACCGATAGCCTAGACCTGAACCCTCCAGCAGTGTACTGAGAGGGTTTAGGGCTAAACAAAACCACAGAGGACTCAGACTGTCGCCCTGAAATATTCCGCGCTCGATCCTTATAGGTTCGCTGTTTTCCTGAATCTGTCGACATCCTGGATAGTGAAGGACCGTCCTCCACTGCCCCATACATGACGTCAGGAAGGCGCGCAGAGTTGCATCAATTTTATACAACTCCAGCACCCTCATGAGCCATGTATGTGGCACTGAGTCATAGGCCTTCTTGTAATCTATCCAACATGTCGCCAGATCCTTGCGGGTACGGCGAACCTGTTGGCTAATAGCAATGTCTATGAGGAGCAGCTCCTTAGTACCGCGGGACCCGTTCCTACATCCATTCTGAGAAGCAGACATGATGGCGTTATTGTCAATATGTTGATTAATTTTCGCTCTCAGAATGGATGTAAGAACTTTATAGACCGTCGGTAAGCACGTTATCGGTCTATAATTTTTAGGATCCGCAGTACTACCTGATTTGTGGAGCAGGTGGGTCATTCCTGTCGTTAGGAACTGGGGCAGTGATCCTGACTCTAAGGCAGACTGGAACTGAGTTGCCAAACGAGCGTGCGATCTTTGGAACCATTTAATCCAAAAGTTGTGCAGTCCGTCTGGCCCTGGAGATTTCCAGTTAGGCAACGGACGGACTGCACTAGCCACATCTTGGGGGCTGATGGTAATTGCCCCCATTTGTGGTATCGGATCGCACGCCCGTTCGACCTCCCGAGTCCAGTCACCCTCGGTGTGACTGACAGGCACCGACCAGATATCGCGCCAGAACGATTATTATTATTATTATTATGACTGATATCCGAATCGCCTTCAGCAAACGTGAGTCCGTTCTGGCGGTCTTTCTTGACATTGCAGCGGCTTACGACAGTGTCCTTCTTTCCGTACTCAGAAGTAAATTACGCCAGCTGAGTATTCCGACAAAGATAATAAACTGTATCTGCAACCTGCTGTCTGGACGTAACGTAAAACTCCATATTCCAGGTGAAACATCCGAACCCAGAATGGTCTGGCGCGGGCTCCCCCAAGGCTCAGTGCTAAGTCCTCTTTTATATAGTATTTATACTCATGACCTACACTACTCCCTAAACAATGACTGTCAGGTTTTACAATATGCAGATGACCTATGTTTATATATTCCTTCTTCTTCCATAGAGCGCGCTACGGAATCCATGCAAGTGTCCCTCAATTCCCTAAACCAGTGGTTAATTTCACATGGCCTTAGCCTGTCTGCTCCCAAAAGCACCACTGTTGTTTTCTCACGTAAACGGGTTTCTCCATATGTCCACCTTGAAATTGAAGGATCTCCCATCAAGGTCGAAGATAATGTGAAATTTCTTGGTGTCATTTTGGACTCAAAACTATCTGGTGTCTTTCATCTGAATTATATCGTCAACAAGTGTGAGAAGAAGATTAACATGCTACGTGCTCTGGCGGGTGTTTGGTGGGGTGCTCATCCCTTCACACTTAAGCTCATTTATAATGCTATGGTGAGGAGCTTGCTCGACTATGCCTCTTTCCTCCTTGAGCCCTGTAGTAAAGTTGCTTTAGCCAAACTAGAGTCCATTCAGTCGAAATGCCTCCGCATTGTACTGGGTTGTATGAGGTCCACCCCAATCAACGCTCTGCAAGTCGAGAGTGGCGACCCTCCTCTTCTTCTCCGTAGACAATATCTGGCTGATAAATATATATACAAGGCTTATTTCCTTAATAACCACATTATCCTGGCTAAACTGTCCATTTTAGATAACTTATGTAGACGTAGCGAATATTGGAGACATAAAGACACCCCCTTATTTATTAATTCATTCAGAAATATTCACACTGTAGAAGTAAATTCTCCCATCCCCCAATTTAGTAAATTCCCAATTTATACATCACCATATGAAATAACAAATTTTGTTCCAAATTGCGTCCCCTATATCGGCTTGAATAAGGACACCAACAATGCTAATGACCATTTTCTTTCAGTTATTAATGACAAGTGGCCTAATCACTTTAAATTCTATACCGACGCTTCTAAACTAACCACGGTTGGTAAAACTGGCATTGCTGTCTACAATTCCAATTCCCAGATATTTCTCCAATTTCAATGTCCTCCCGAATGTTCAGTATTTACCGGAGAATGCATCGGGATCCTTGAGGCATGCTTATTTATTCCTTCCCATTCTTCTATTACAAAAGCAGTTATCTTTTCCGATTCCAGAAGCGCCCTGGAGGCCATAATTAAAAATTCGTTTAAAGACAATCTCCGTAGTCCACTAATCATCGAAATTAAAACAGTCTTACATTCTTGCTCTAAAAATAACATTGAGATCGTATTGGTATGGGTACCAAGTCATATGAACATTAGGGGTAATGAACTAGCAGATATAGCAGCCAAGGAGGCGGTCTGTAGCAGTCTGGCTGATAAAAAACATTATGCGGTCCAAATCTGTGACTTGATACACAAGGCCAGAATGGATCTCTTTAAATCTTGGCAAGAATACTGGTCTGAATCCAGTAAGTTAAAAGGTGGCCTGTATGCTTCTATTCAACCAACCATCCCACCCAAACCTTGGTTCTACAAATTTAAAGAAACCTCTAAAACCGTCACATCCGTTATTTGCAGAATCCGAATTGGCCACTGTTGCACTCCAGTTTTCCTCCATAAAATTAGAGTCCGGGATAGTTCACTATGTGAATGTGGCCTGGATGATGGTACGCTGGACCATATCTTCCTAAAATGCCAGCTGAATAATACCTCTTCTTTCGATGGAGTAATTTCTAATGTAAAAATACAAAATCCTGTAAATGTTCGTCACCTCCTCTCATTTTTCCCTAACCCCCAAATTATACGTGCTTTTATTAAATTTATCTCCTCTAACAATATTAAACTCTAACACTAGCATACATTTTATGTAATAGTACATGGTATAAATATATATATTCTATTATTCTTACTACGATTAACCCCAATTATTTGTGTTTGTTTCAGTCCCAAAAGGACCGCCACAAAAACTTCTAGATAATTAAAAATTTATTTGCAAATTCTATAATACACATGAGTCTCCACTACATGACATTGGCAGGAATTGTCTTCGGCAAATTGCCATAAAAAAAAAAAAAAAAAAAAAAATAGCAGCCCCACGGGTTGATCTTCAAGGTTAAGCAATGCTTGACAAGGTCGGTCTGTGGATGGGTGACCATTTCAACAAACCGAGTTTCCTCCTTGCCTCGGAAAGCATGTTAAGCCATTGATCCCGGCTGTCATTTGAAGATCTTTGACAGTCATTACAAGTAGTCAGTAGCTTGAGATGTTACCAGTCTAGCCAAGGGGTATCTTGTTACCCAGTTACTGGGTTGTGGAGGTCAGATAGGCAGTCGCTCCGTGTAAAACACTGGTACTCAGTTGAAGGTTAGACTGGAAGATGACCCCAACAGAGTTAGGAAATGGCTAGGCAGATTGATTGATACATATGCGTATCTTTGTAAAAGGTTGGTTATCTAAAAAAAAATGTTGCTGAGCACAAAGTGACACTCTCCCTGAGTGCCATTGGCTGTTGGCTGCTTTATCTCGGACAATGCTCAGTTAGCTCTAAGAGCCTGCGGAACAGGCCACAGGAGTGAAACCATGCAGAAAAAAGTCTTATTTGTCTAGTGCACAAATATGTAGAATAAATAGGAACCTTCACTAGTGTTGTAATGATGGTAAGTCTCACGAGTTTAAATTATAACAATAATTGTAGTGACCCACTGAGTATCACCGGTACATGGTGGACATCCCACTCATATGCACCAAACGTTTTGGGCATACTTTTATTATGCGTACAGCTAAGGAGCGGAAATCCCTGCTAGAGTCTGTGTTTCCTGATAGCTTAACCCTGGGAGTCTTTAAAACAAGAGTGAATAGGTTTCTTCTAGATAAGCCTGCTACATCGTTGACCACATCATCGCTTACCTGAAAGGTAAGATAGTGGTCAAGCACGAGCCTATCAATAATAAAAAAAACATACAGGCATAACATTGTAAGTACCTAAATGATATTTTCTCAAAAATGGTATGTAATGTTGCCGTAACATCTCTAAAAAGTATCCAGAAAGTGAACTTTACAGGAGACTTATTCACAACTGTCCAGTAAGTAAGTATGTAATTTACTTACTGGACAGTTGGTCATCCTCTTTAGAAAAATCTCCTTGGAAAAAAAAACATGATACCAGACACAGATTAGAGTTTAGCCATTATAACATGGTTATAGGGGGGAGGCTCCAAATATATATTTATCTCTCTTTTTGGTTTGACATTTTATGAGATAGATATATTTTTGGAGCCATCCATTTTATACTCTGTGACACTTACCGCGACGAAGAAAAAGTACGCACATTGCGTTTTGTACTTAGTAATGTTGTAGAAGTATAGTGTGGGATTTTATGTTTGTATTTAGTAATTTAAGTTTATAAATAATTTTGGATTAAAACTTTCCATTCTAATATTAACATGGAGTTTCAAAAACTTTTTTTTTTTACTAGTTCATTCATGTCATGTAAAAATAGAACAATGTTCAAAACTAAACGCAAACTTTTTAGTAAAAAAAAAACAATTTAATCGTCTGGTGGGATTTCAATTGGGTTTTAATTTACCGCGTGAACATAGATAACCCCAAAAAAATTGTTCAAGCGAATCTGATTCGGCAATAGATGGCACTCCTCCTGATTTAAAAGCTGAGGCCGAATTAGCAAAACAAATATAAATGCCCCCGGTAAATCGATCACAATATCTATCAGTAATTGTCCTAATATAAATGTAACCTTCAATCTTAATTAAACGAATTTGTTGTTAAACTTTCTTACATTTTTGAGAAAAGCATTATACAAGCCTCAACCAGTAAGAAAGCCATCCTGGCCTCGTATATAACCGGACCTCACCTGCGGTTCGGTCCGGTTAACTCATACTTGGCCAGGAAAGCTTACTTACTGGATTCTGCAGTAATGTACTATTTTTGGAACAAAAACAAAGTGTTATAAAATTATTCACATTTATTTCCATCTCTCATTTATGTACATTCATTTTCAAGGCACATGTAAAACCACTTGAAGTCGACCAAATGTTATGTCGATGATAACACTTACATGACGAGACAACGAAAAATGTCCTTATATTTAGATTTTTCCTAAAATAAATATATTTATACTGTAAACTTAATCCTAATGATTTACGGGTGATCTGAATGGCCTCTTAGATTTTTTGCCCATCGCGGCGAGATCAATCGTAATTCCATTAGGTAAAACAGCCTTATTTTCCTGATAGTCTACGAAACCCTTTTCGTCTCGCTCTTCCTTGGCCTTGTCGCAAAGAATACCAGTTTCGTAATTGTATTCACGCTTCAAACCATCAGGATCAACGTACCCGTATTTGCCTCGTGTGATGCAATCTACACCAATGGTCTCTTCCTTGAATGATCCGTCGTCATTTTCGAAACCCCATGTGATACTGCCGTCTTCGTTCTCATCTCTGAACTTACGAATAATCTGAGCTACAGGTTTCTTCTCCCTCTGGTGCGACTGTGAGTATTTTTGCTGAGGAGCTTTAGCCGGTGACCTATTAATGGGTTCCTGTGGTCGTGAATACTGTCTAACAGGTTGAATGGGTTCCTCGTCTTCTTCAATGAATGGTTTAGGTTCGGGTCTGAACACAGGCCTCTGAGGTCTGCTCGAAAGAGGTTGTAGTCTCACTGGTTGCGGCTTGTTGAGTGGTTCATTCCTGACTGGGTTGAAAGCTTGTGGGGCCAGCAGCGGTCTGTATTGTGTAGGCTTGATAGGCTCAAGTGGTTGTCTAATTGTCGACGGTGTGGATTGTGGGTATGGGGATTGATTGTAGACAATGGGAGGTTTTGGTTGTGAAGTGGTCGTAATGTCGTAGTAATCGTTTTGGGGTTCGGGAGTGGAAAATATATTGGGAGAGAAGGCTGTTGGCGTGTTAATTTCCAACTCATCTTCTGGTTCTTCAGTGACAGGTTTAGCAGGCTCGTCGAGTGATTGAAGGCTCGGCCGCGGTGAAGCATCTACTGACTTAAATGAAGGTCTTGCTAAGCCCGGCCTCCTGATTCTAGTTGGCCCTCCTCCAACCGGTGAAGCTTGCAGGCGTCCTTGCCTGAAGCCACCTTGTCTGTGACCTCCCAGAGGGATCGCACCGGGTATTTGTAGCCGTGGCGGAGCCGGAGAGTCATTATATTGAGCATAAGCTGTGATTACACACAGCGTACATATCTGGAATAAAAGAAAGAAAATATTATAAGTATTTTTGTTTTTGCATAAATTGTAACCTCTCTTTTTTAAGAAATTGTACAAGAACTATTATAATATGGGTTCTGGTGACTGCGCATCCATAAGATTAAATACAAACATCCTCTCCTCATCCTCTACATATGTGTTTACTACAGCAGACCGGCGAGCACGGCCTACTGTGATAGGCTTGAGTCACACATTTTTATCACAGTTTTGGAGCAAAAACCGTGATAAAATGCGTGACACAAGCCTATCACAGAAGCCGTGCTCACCCCGCAGGAGAATTCAGAATGTTGTCAGCCAGCTAGCTATCCATCCTCGTGACAAAATCTCTTGACGCCATAAACGAATATTCGATAAGGAAGTGGCCGGTGTGGTAGTCTAGCTAGATATACGATTAATTAAACAGACTTTTGTTTAAGCTCAATTTGGGCATAGGAATGTATAGCGCAACCAGTGAACTGGCACACTTGCCCGCGACGTGGGCCTGGTTTACGAGTATACGGCTTTCGTGCTTCATATATCCAACTAATATAGATTTTATCACACCCCTTATTCTTATTCTATTGTGAGCTATACAAATGCCTATCTGCGTATTTAATTCGATTACAAAACTCTCAATAGAGTTTCTATTCGGACCTACTTAGCTAGGTGCGCGATACCTACGTACACAGAATATTTTGAGTTTTTTTTTGTAAGTAACTAGAATAACTGCAAGTTAACTCTATTTATAGCATATACATTGCGTTGAGGTTGAGACCTCTAAAGCCTCTCTTAGGTCGGTCACTTTTTAGGGTTCCGTACCCAAAGGGTAAAAACGGGACCCTATTACTAAGACTCCGCAGTCCGTCTGTCTGTCTGTCTGTCTGTCACCAGGCTGTATCTCAAGAACCGTGATAGCTAGAGAGTTGAAATTTTCACAGATGATGTATTTCTGTTGCCGCTATAACAACAAATACTAAAAACAGAATAAAATAAATATTTAAGGGGGGCTCCCATACAAAAACGTGATTTTTATGCCGTTTTTTGCTATAATGGTACGGAACCCTTCGTGCGCGAGTCCGATTCGCACTTGGCCGGTTTTTTTATTCTGATGTAATTTTGCAGATATTTTCATTATTTCATTTGGTCAATTTCCTGCGGATTAGTGCTTGTAAATTCATACCTCGTAGATTTTTTTAAGTACAATTAATTGATAATAACGTTCTGTTAAATCTTAATTAACCTTTTGTGTGTACAGGATGTGGATCCACGACAGGATCTATTGTTTCGCTAATTAGTGGCACACGATGTATGGTAGGTTAGTAAGAAGTTTCTACAACTGCATAGGTTGTCTATGAATTGTGTACAAGGACAGCAATTTACATAGGCATAGGTACATTATGTAGATCCTTATTTAATAGGTAGAGGTACCAACACTGGCGACCCGCTACAACACGAAAGGTTATTACGACGTGTTAAAACATAGATAGAGATTTCGTTTATCGGTAATATTTCTGTTTTCAAAAACCTTTCAAAGTCTAAATTCATAGTAAAAACGAAAAACAATAGCACGTATAACTATGCATGGTGTCAAATGTATCTAAAACTCAGCTTCAACGCCAGATTATGACGGTTCAGTGGCTGAGTGCTGCACTTGGCTACATTTCACTGGTTCGATTCCCGCAGGCAACAAATGTAGATGACATCCTTGGTTTTGCGATGTGTGTGTTGCGACATCTGCAAGCTTTTTCCAACTTTGTCGGGGGTCGGCTTCCAGTCCAACCGGTTGTTGATGAATTTGGTATTTTACGTCGGGCGACAATCTGGTATTTTACGGTTTTGTAAACAACCCAGTTCTAATAATAATAATAAAAAATCATGAGATAAGGGCAGTAGAGGCACACAATGATTTCCAGGTTAACTGTTTATTTGTCGCACGATATCGCTTATGATCATAAGAAAAAAAAACATCCAAAATGTCAACTAGTGCATCTCATACGTTCGTGATTGGTATCTATTTTGGGCGTGACACTGACACGCAAGGGATTAATAGGTGCTGCATTTCAGACATTGAAACATATAATTTAAAATTAAGAAATCGCTGTTATTGCCTATTTATTTCATGAATAAGGTTATGGTTTTTATTTATGTATGCCAATCATGTACAATCATATCGTTATTGTGAAATTGTCGGCAGTCAGGTGGTTCGCTTATTGAGATAGTAACTTGTTGAGTTGTGAACATTGTCGCAACATGCAAATGGCACCTACACACTACTTTCGGAAATCGATTTACGTTTCGCAATATCAAACTTATTTTTATCAACTCTCTCATTATTGACAAGATTATCGAACCCAGTTTTTACTAGGATTTAATTAGTTCGATCGTCTATAATACGTTGCATTAAACACGCATGAAGGAGCATAAATATAGTTCGTATGTTCGTATATATCTAGTCTGTATAGATAAAATCTACCCAGGTAAACGCTTCATAGAATTTTCGTGTTTCCAATATTTTATATACCTACACAAAAAAAACTTTTTCGGGAGTCGGTGTTCTTGTTTTTGTTTCTTCGTTTTTTTGACACCAACTTCCGAAATTAATAGATTACCCGAATAAGATAAAACTTGAACATACCCGGTGAAATAAGAATGTACCAGAGCGAACCTTAGACATCTGCGTACCCCTCAGCGTACCGGCGTGATATTATGTTACAATATGGCGTAAACAGCAGAACATTCGTAAGAACGTTACATTACATTGTAATGCTCGCAAAAATGCTTTATCGTATACTCACCTTTATTCGAAAAATTATAATAAGAAATATAAACGTATAAGGAAACACGAAGTAGTGATCAGCCTCCCCATTTTTAAATATGGATTCTTCTCGAAATTATTTGCGTGTTCGTCATCGCGGTAGAGTTGGAGTTCAACAGTAGCAAGCAACCGGCACTATGCACCTAGGTGTAGCATCAATGAACCGACAAATTACACAGCCATATGTACGATTCATTCTTTTATGAAATCGCATTGAGTGTGTATTTAGAAAATAAGGAAATTCTCGATTGTTCGTCACGTTCGCGAAAGTTGAGCGCATTGTATGATCTTGATTGTGTTGTATGAGTGCATGTGCATACCTTTACGGATGATTCATGTTGTGGGATCGGCAAAACTCCAACCGGTTTCGGTTGCAAAATTTCGCATTGAAATTAAAACGTACATATTATATACCTTACTAACTACTATAATCAAATATCTTAGAAAAGAGGGTAACCAAATGCAGCTGTCCATAAGTATAATTTTTAAATACCGAATGCATCTAGTTAGACTTCCAGTTTTACCAGATAGGTAGGGCTAAATATCAGTTACAACCACATTTTGGAAAAAGGTTGGTCTAATTGTATCTTGGTTGTATCTACATAAGATCTCCATACTGCTTATTTGTATCCTATTACTACTAAGATACTATTAAACACAAACGCGAAGGTTTGTGAAATTGTGAGTATGAATGGATGTTTGTAACTCTTTGATGCAACTTGTGGTGGTATTATGAAATAGACTAGCTGCTGCCCTGCCGTGTTGTTCTGATGTATAAGCTATAATAATTTATGTTCCATAAAATACGTTCAGTAAATTCAAACAGCATACATTTAATAATATTTGAATTCAGTCAAAACAATGTACCGGTTAAACGGGGTTACATTGAGATCTGGGATAACTTTGATGATAACTTTATTTTTTTAGGTTTTTAAAGCTAACTCCGTGAAAACGAAACGCACCTCAATTTTCTTTTTGAAATTTGCTACTCTGACATGTCAGCCATGTTTTGCATCAACCTCATCGCAAGAATAAGTTTAGTTGTAGCAGAAAAAAAATTGAATTGTACAGTGTGAATTCATTAAAAATACATTGTAAATTACTTTATATTGCAATGAAAAAAAAATGGAGTATCAAAGTAACCCATTTTTATTTTAGCGTTCAAAGGCTCGTTTTTGTATCCCAAACTGGAAAAAAATTGTATTAGGGGATATAAAATCATTTGTGAAGTCGCCAACACTGCATTTTATTCATATTTTTCAAAATTAATCAATTTAACCTCGGTTTACGGAGATATAGTATTTGACTGATTTGATTGTTTAGATTAACTGAATAGTGTTTGTAAGAGCACTCATTTTAGGGCGTGCGCAGACTGATCTGAAAGGAGTAAGGACGCCCGGCGCCCGGCGCGCGCGCACAACGCTTCCGCCAGTCAAGGTGACTACGTTGGAATGGCGAACCATAGCTACATTAAATACCTAATTATTATTGCACTATCTATCAAATGTCAGATTGCTTCAGACAATCCATATAAAATGTTATTACGCTCAATAATTTATAACGCTTCACTTCAGTTTGGCAGTTTGGATGAATTTATTTTAAATGTTAAATGCTTTCAAAGTTAATTGCTCTTCTATCTATTGGTAGCGTAATAACTATAAACTAATTGACACACACAAGACGAAACATAAGAGAAACATGAAGAATAATGACGTGAAGAGAAATCATACCTACTCGTATATATAATAGAATTTAAAAGTATTTTTTAATAACTAAAATATTAAAAGATGCAGAAAAAAATTACAGTGGCTACATATTTCATAAATACTAAGCTATTTCACGACTGTATTCATTACTCGACACTACATAACATATAATGAGGGGTGACACAGATGCTCCAACGCGTTGATGTCTTTTGTAAGAACGGTAAGAGGCTGATTGAAATGCACTTAAAACGGTCAGTATTCGATACGTTATTGATGAAGAACGTGTGGAGAATGCCCAATTATGTTCGCATGTGTATGTTTATCATATAACTTGGTGCATCGTAACCGTCATGCATTGCTGGCGACAATTAAGTGGCCGCGTAAGCGTCTGCCACCTCATTATCATATCACGTATTAACGACGTAGGGAAACATCAGCTAAATACAAGGTTAAGTAAGGGTTCTGCATTTGTTTCCTCAGAAGGTTGCCTTTCAATCACTTATATGATAAGTGGGGAGTCTATGTGGGAAAAGTTATCAAGTATCGATATTATAGAATACTTGCGAGGCCACTATATTGTGTTAACTATATGAGAAAGCTGTATGAAACTTGATTGATACCACGTTCCGTAGAATGAAAAATCTTGTATTTTGTATTAAAAGTTTTCATATAAGGTTGGGTTTTCCTACTAAATTACTGTACTATTATATCTGTACTGTATGTACTCTTTCCAAAAACCAGAGCAAATGGTCAATACTATAGACTATATCAGAAAGCTGTATGAAACTTGATTGATACCACGTTCCATAGAAAGAAAATCTTGTATTTTATAAAAAAAACTGGCCAAGTGCGAGTCGGACTCGCGCACGAAGGGTTCCGTACTATTATCGCAAAAAACGGCAAAAAAACACGTTTGTTGTATGGGAGCCCCACTTAAATATTTATTTTATTCTGATTTAGTAGCGGCAATAGAAATACATCATCTGTGAAAATTTCAACTGTCTAGCTATCACGGTTCATGAGAAACAGCCTTGTGTCAGAAAGACAGACAGACGGACCGCGGAGTCTTAGTAATAGGGTCCCGTTTTTACCCTTTGGGTACGGAACCCTAAAAAAAGTCTTATAAGGTCGGGTTTTCCTACAAAATTACTGTACTGTTCTATCTGTACTGTATGTACTCTCTCCAAAAATCAGAGGAAATGGTATTTATTGATATAAACTGGACAAGATGGCATTACATATTGATATCTTCCTCTTTGAGAAGTGGCACATCCTACCCGGGTCAGTCATGGCAAGCGGAAAGTGCAATAAAACACACGCATATTTTAAATTAGCATCATTACAAACACAATTTGTAACCGTTTTGTGAACGTTTAAAACAAAAGGACGTAAAACTTCATTTGCTATGCATATCCGTGGATTTCGTGTGTCCGTGAAATGGACACGTGACTAATTTCAGACGCAGATGTTTGTTCTTTTAGCATTTCACTCTGTCGCCACTTGCCGGTGAGAAACCGAGCTTTTGTCTCGAGGTCTAAGCCCTGGTGCTAATTAACAAGTCATTAATCGATGGCATTGATCACCGACACCTGTTACAATACGGAGCAAGGATTACAAGTTACCATAGAATCGCAAATACTTGCCGAGATTTCGGAATACCGATTTATTATTGATAGAAACTGCGTAACACTGCGGCGGCGTGTACGTTCTTGGCGAGTACTAGAACTTTTTGCAGTGAACGGCCACAATTAAATATAACTGTTGAAATAGAACAAGTTATGCGTATCCAAGTCCGTATCTAAGTCCAGTGGCCGAGCCTGTTCCACAGTGGGCCAGTGTGGTAACGACACCCGCGAGCCATTTGCCGTAAGTTGCGTGCTTTACGTAATTCAGCTGTTAACATGACAACGACTAACTTGCCAAATTATGTGTTAGTACCAACCATTAGTTCCGCTTGTAATTATTAAGGGCGATACTTATATTGGTATGTTGTAAGGTTACTGGAGCAATAGACACCCGTGCTGCAGTATCTGTCACCTCACGATCGACTTCAAGGTTGCCGCGAAATCAACACCGCTAATGCCGCCTGTATGAGCGACCTGAATTCTATACAGATATTAATTTACTTGTATATTATTCATTGAATGCTACCAAGAACTTGTTGAGCTATACATACCTATAAGTAGTTAGATAATTTAATCTATCTTATATTTTGCGCGCCTACTTTCACAATGCTTTGTCCTTACAGTATCTAAGCTAAGATTATAAGCAAGTTTATTTATAGAGGGTGTACTTTTTGCTTGATTTGTTGTTATCACTGTATTCAAGGTGAAGATAATTATTATTGTTTGTATTTAAAAGAAATAAACAATAATTCCGGGTAAACAAAAAATAATTGAAAAAACTACAATTTTACTAGCCATAATGACTGTAAATTAAAGTAAATAATAAAATGAAAGGCAATAAAAAAGTCATAGGTATTTTCACCTTGAAAGAACTCGGAAGCACTGTATGACAACACTTAAAATTTATTAATAAATAATCACTATCGAAAATTATTTTTTTCAGAAAAAGGGAAATAAATTAAAAACTTGCTGGTATGTAAACGATGTAACCGCCCTTGGCGAGGGCACGTCACGAGAGACTCACCAGCAGAGCACGCATGATGTCCTGTGTCCAGTCACGTCACTATCACGCAGCGAACAACCAACAAATAAAGGAACCGCCTCCCGCGCACGCTATATGAGGTCGCCCACTCTCGCCCTGCGCCCGACGCGACCACCATACCTTATTGCAAGGTGACCAACTGTGAACGCATGCCTGAACCACGCGAACCCAATCAAATGCACCACTTTACAAATCGGCTGCGCTAACCGCGAAGATACCGCTAAACGATCTAATTATTGAAAAATCTATTGTCTCAATTATTTGTATTCATAACACGAATTGTAACATTATTTTTATTTAAATGATACTGTTTTCATTCACATATTCGAATATTTTTCACGCAATTTTTTACTTGAGCTGACACCTGCGGTTGATGTTTCTGCCCTATAGTTCTTGCGAACCGGATTGGATCTGTGCCAGTGCTATTGAATGGCATAAAATGAGATGATGTAAGCTTCAATTCACGCCCATATCGAAGCTACATTATCTAGGAATGCTATTGGATCTCCCCGAGATCTTCACTACGAGCAATTTGTACAAGGTACTACATATAAGGTTACCATAATGCAACATTAATTAATTTCATAAGAAGGAAATTCGTTTTGTAAAGTAGGTATGTATAAACTGCTTAGAAAAAAATCTCTGGATAAAAACACACATGAACTTCGATTGTCTGTAGTTCTTGAAGTTGTTGAAGGTTACATTTAATTATAATACGTGCTGTATCCGCCATGCATTCATATAGAGATGCAGTCATCATAATATTAGTTCACTACCTTTGATAATGATCTTGTATTTATTTTTAACATTGCTCTAGATTTTCGTAAGAGATTGAAGGTGTAACTGGTTTATTTATGTACTACCGAAAATAAATTATTTTGTTGAAATTGTATCAAGTGTAAGAACATACAAACTCGTAGATTTTATGAGAAGTTACATAGCAATGGGCTTGGCTAGCAGGTATCAGCCTGGCCTAAATGTCTATTAGCTAAAATTGTGAATAAGTAATTACAAAATGCATACATAAAAACTTGAGTTTTGTGGGCCAGTTGCTTAAGTAACATTTGTAATGTGTCTTGCTCGACCTCAAAATGATCTAAAGTTCATGTTTAATGAAACTAATATAATTATTCAACCTGTGCATTTTTATTTACATAACCTGTAACAAATGGTTGTGCAGGCAACATGTGAACCTATCATTGATACAGATTGATCAGGGGCTTTTTACCCGACTGCCGAAGCAGGGTAATGTGTTTATCAATCTATGTATGTATGTTTGTTCCTTTGTGGCGTTATAGGGACCAAACGCATTGGCCAATATTGATAACTCGTACGTCAATCGATTCCTTTTAACCCTGTGAGTGTCACTGGCTACATTAAAATTGGCAAATAGGAAAATGGCGCCAGATTGTGGAGGCCCAAATTCTTTTTTCTTCCAATGCCATCGTGTGGGGTATCAAACGATGAACGAAACGTTTTAAGAGGTGATTTCAAAAATATATAATACTTATATGTTTAAATGTACCTAATTCTAAAAATTAACTAAAAAGTTAATTAAAAATATCAAAAACATACACACATACATCATACTTTGACCGACATATTCGCAAGCTGGCTGACCAAAAACAAAAGTATCCTCCGACTGCACAGCATGATTTTCTTCTTATTTATATCTTTTTAGTTCGCTTTTTAAGCAGTCGGGTTTTTGATATATATTTTTTTTTACCGTCCAACAATTTTGCGAGCTTCTTTTCATCCATTTTCTGCTTTATGCTGCTTTATTAAACATTTGACATTGACAAATGCGTATGTCGCGTTGTCAGTAGTATTTTCCATTGTTTATATAGCAAATACAACGGCTCTTCGATTGGTTTATTGACGAAGAGTCCAAGAATTCTCAATATATCCAAGTTAAACAGCTCTAGTGACCCAAGATATATCCGATTAGCCTCGTCCCCAGTGGAGCTATTGTGTTTTCGGTAATTCAATCTACATGGCCACAGCATGCGATATGCCAGGTGTGGCAACATCATGATTGTTACTTTTAATGTTTAGTGGTTAATGACATTGCTATGCTTGAATTAAACGGCTTTGCGCAATATCAGCAATGTCTTTAGAACCAATATAGAGGTTGAACATGAGATAGATATTAGAGCTGATATCTGTGGCGCTCTAAAGGGTAGGTTTATATTATCTGTGGATAATATAAAAGATAATATAATACTCGACGTCACGAACTATTTTGTGCGCGGGGTGCGACAACACGTGGGAAATATATAGATGCTGTGATGAGCAGTAAGTAGCTATTTGGCGTACGAATTATAACGAAAACGAGCGCGCGAAATTTTATAAACAGACCTTTGAGAGTCTAGATATCATGCAAAAACGACTAAATGTGTCTGTTCAAAATAAAATTATTTGCATTGTTGAACTACTAATCTATCCATGTATGGTGGCTGTTTTGCAATTATCCTTCTTCTTATGATATTTATATTCGCCCAAAGATGCGTTAAAATTAGTGTTGAATTATGGAACTTTCGACGCTCATAACTTTTAAATAATTTTTTTTTGATCTTGATATAATGTTTTATTTTGAACGTACATCGTCAAACAGTGGAGTAATCGCCAGACTACGTTTGTATGGAAGAATCGTCGACTAGTGTAACCTTGCTTGCAGAAAGCGGTCAGTGGATGGCTAACCCTCTCTTTCAAATAGACAAAAAGCTTTCATGCCTCGAAAAGCTCGTTAAACCATTAATCGCAGCTGTCATTTATAGATCTTGGACAGGCGTTACTTGTAAATATATGCCCGAAGATCAATACTTGTCAAGAAGTGTAGTTTTGCCCGTTATTAGATAGGAAACCTCTCCATATGAAATACTGATATTCAGCTGCATCCAATTCGACTAGAAGCCGACCCTAGGAGATGGCTAGGAAGATTGACTTCAGTAACCATACTGTAGGGTCTTTTGGCCTGCACGAGCGGGAAGAAGAACCCCATAAAGAAGGAACACGGAAGCCAAGCTAGTTTAATGCATTTCTTTTTTCAGGCAGTTGCAATTTATTTCAATTCCTCATAAAGTATTTTATTTTTAAATTATTTCTGAAGCCTAATTGCGTGTGTGAATTCGGCAAGGCAAAGGATTTTGATCTTATCAATCGACCAATCACATGCAAGATGAAATACGCGATGCGGATTTCCGTCTATGTGATTCTTCGATTGATGGGGTCAAAATACTTTGCCTTGCCGAATTCACTTACGCAATTAGGCTGCTGGCCATTAATATAAGCCACCCAAACTCTTCCAAAAAACTGTTTCCGCACTGCTCGCGCCTAGAATCTATGTTAAAGAAAAGATAGGTTCCGATGACAGAAACTAGCACATCTTATGTTAAGCATGTAAGACAGATGTCGACGATGGAGTCATATTATGTGTTGGTATGTTGCAGGATAATGCATTTGGGGTGTGTTACATCAGAGCTGTTTCACTGGCTCGTCGCAGACTCGCAGTCGAGTCACGCACTGGCAGGAAAGTGTATCGGCAGCATCACTACATACAAGTGAGAGTTACCGTGGCCATAATAGTTCATTCCCCGCGCCGCGTCGCTGTACATTACAAGCTCGATTTAATTTTCCAATGCTGCAAACCTGCAGAGGAAAGTCCGCGAAGGTGTTATATTTAATTGTATCCTGGTTGTTAAGTATGGCTTATATGGTGGTGATGATGAGGTTGCGTTTATAAGCCTGGTGTCTTCGTAGAAAACTCGCGATAAAATTGCTCTAGAATTGAATAGAATAATGATTTATTTGTACAGAAAGTAGGTACAAGATACAGATTTTATTATAATATTAAGTGATCTTTGTACTTTCTACCTTAACTAAGGCATGCAAAACAGTTTTATTAAACAGATCAAACTTAATTAAAATAATACAGGCCACCAGCATAGTACAAGCACAATGTCAAAATAAATTTAAATTAAGTTTATAAATATCATTATTAATTGGAAGAATACCAGTCGATAGCCTTATCATTATTATTCAAGTCAATCATCATCTTAGTCAGAAATTACAGGATAAATTCAAGTATTCATCGTTTAAAAATTCGCAAATCGTGTAATAAATAACATTTATTAGTCAACCCTCCAAATCTATCAATTTCTTTTTAAGGTTACACTAGTCGAAAATTCATTCATACAAACGTAGTCTAGCGATTACTCCACTGTTTGACGATGTACGTTCAAAATAAAAAATGATATCAATTTGTCTCATAATTATCTAGCCTTGTATGGAAACAAAAAAGTAAAATAAATATATATTTGAAAGTTATGAGCGTCGAAAGTTCCATATTTCAACACTAATTTTAACGCATCTTTGGGCGGAAATAAATACCATAAGAAGAAGTAAAATTGCAATACGGCCTCCATGCAGGGATAGATTAGTAATTCAACAATCCAAATAATATAATATTGAAAATATACATTTAGTAATTTTTTCATGATATCTAGACTCCCAAAGGTCTGTTTATAAAATTTTGCTCGCTCGTTTTCGTCTTAAATCATCATCCATTTCAATACAAATCTGTTAAAGTGCTAATTCGTACGAGAACTAGCTTCTTACTGCTCATCAAAGCATCATATTCTTTCGCACGAGTTGTCGGATGAGACAGCATGCATAAATTCGGGTGTTTTATGTTTGGGACATAAAACACCCGAGCATAGAAAAGTGTTTTATGTATGGGACATAAAACACTTTTCAAATACTTAAAGGCGATGGGATGGGAGAGAACGCCCGAATATCTGCCTGCAACCACTCGCAAGCCATTTACTTATTCGTATCAACTTTATCGACTCAATCTCCTTCAGACAAATTGAGCTTTACGAGTAGCTTGATATTAAAACACTCGTCTAGAGAGTCTTTTTTCGTCGATATAGAGACTGAATCAAGTGAAGTGGAGGAAGTTTCCTTCAAAAGAACTTAGAATATCAATCATATCTTGCGACATAACCACATGAAGTGATATTGTCAGACCACCTGCACGCTGCAATCACCAATCTGTTAGGAAAGTGTCATTCATGATGGTAATAATAATAGGTACCCTCCTCTTCTCACGACTGTTCATTGTTGTAGTCGGGTATAACTCTTGCGTAGGCTCAATGTCAGTTATGGGCGTTTGCAAGTAACCTGTGGCATATTAAAAGCCATCTTTTGAGTACTGGTTTGTCTCAAATGCTTTTTTGAATATGAGATCGAAATAAATACAGCATTGGCTGACTACTCCTGTGTAGTTATACATCGTGTCTTTTTCCATCAACCGTTTTGTAATAAAGTGTATTAAGTAAATACATTATGTATTAGATAACTGTTGTGTAGTACACTATGTGACAAGCATACCACCGTGGACGATTCATCGTGATTGATAGAAAGTCGATCAATCTTTCCTTTGTTTGATTGTACTTCTGGGAACTATTTATATACGATATTGTTTTGTGATACAAACTCGATGGAAGCGAAAATTTCTTACTTTTCCCGTTGTTAAATGGGTTTCCTATTTGTGACTATTCTGAGCAGTTATATGAGCTCTGAAAGAAAACTTTACAAATAGACAGATAATTCTAAAATTAATCTTGTTAACGGGTACGGTAAGTACACTACAAAGACTGGATTGAGTTTTTTTATATTCCCTGTCTTGCTTTTCTTTGACTCTATCACCAACTCAAGAGCTATCAAAACCAATTGACGCTTAAAGCAGTTTAAATATCGACAAATCGATGAAGTAGGCTCACAGAATACGTCTTCCAATGTGCAACATAAACTTTGTGCATGCTTATTACACATTTAAACGCTTGGCATCATTTCATGTCTGATTCCCAGTACTAGTGACTGAGTTGCCCGACGCAGCGGTATGGGCAAGTCGCCCGGCTCCGTTATCTGTCCTGTATCGCCTTTTTCAATGGCTTTCTGATTCGACACGTATTCTATTTGCCACCACAATAGGACCTGTTACGAGGTCATATTCATATCAGCTAAACACTATGCATCTGGGTTAGTGTACAACAGGTGAACGACCAGAAAAATTAACTACGACCCGTTGATAGGTACTCTGCCGTGAAGGATAAACGATGGTTAGCAATAACAATTTTCTGAAACGATCAGTGGTTTGGCAAGATATTTATCTTTTGCCTTGAGAGTTCAAAGTTTAAGAAATCAAAAGTTTACCTTTGAAGAGTTTAGAATACAATAAGTAACGAGTAAGATAAGATCGGGGCGTTTGAAAGTGTAGGTGCATCCAATGTAACCTCTATGCAGAGTTTGGGGCTAAGAAATCTTTTGTCATACTGATATTGTATAGTTCTGTGTAAGAAAGAGAGGTGTCAGTCATAATCAAAGCGTTAAATATGTATGTTTGAAATGTCCATGTGTCTGTGGAGCAGCTCATGAGCACGCCAGTCACGTCTGCCATGACGCCTGCGCCGCGCTGGCTTGTCACCGTTACCGACATTTTGTAATGGCCGCCGAGCAAGGGAGCGCCGGCCCTAGTCACAGGAGTCAATGTCCCGACGATGCAGTGCACTCGCGACTCGAAGGGCACCTGTCAATTTGTGTGCGATCACATGAAGGCTCGCGGAGTCGCAGTCACCGCAACTCGAAGAGGCAATTCTTCAGTATTGCGGTCGCGGCTATCTTCTGGCGTAGTTACAAGACTTATGTAACATATACGCAGATATTCCAACCCGCGTGCATCGTATCGATTAAGTAGCCACAATTTTGAACGTTAGTTTAAAATTGGCGAAATAACAGACAAACATTAAAAATTATTAGTTTATTTCCGAATTATTACAGATTTAATGTCATTTATTAATAATTTATGTAATTACACGTTTCAATGTTTAATAGCGACAAAGTCATTAAATGTTTTACATTTATTACCAAATAAGTACATAAGCCAAACATTAATGAAAACGTCATTTATGTATACTGATGGTAACTTTGTTAGGTAACATACAACTATCGAGTCTATGACCTACAGAAGGTACTTAGGTAACTAAAATTACTTAATGTTAATACAATAAATAAAGTAATTGGTAAGAAATACAGGTACATACTCCCCTAATTATAATTTTAAGAACTGTACAATTAATCAAATAGACGCGTTAATGTTTAATAAGTAGACAATGTTTATGATATGGTGATATCAATTGACAAACTTTTTCGCAAGTCTGGATATCCTTAAGTCATTTCATGGAATGTCACTTGGCTCCTTAAGGTCTATCCACACATATCAGGGACCGTGCTCGGGACCCGGTCCCGTCAGGGGCTCAAAATAACATCGTTGTGTTTATTTTATATGAACTTCACACACGTCCGTGCACGGGCCAGTGACGAAGCTTCAATGATTGGGCCCGGCCCTGTCACGTCCCGGGCACGGCCCTGATATGTGTGGATAGACCTTTATTCGTAACCTAACCTGAAAAGTACCTAACTTTCTATTCTTTCTATTTTCAATACATTATTAGGTACACTTAAAAGGTTGCGAGTCAGTTATATGTGGTTATAACAAAGCATTACAATAAATATGATGTAAATAGATTCATACGGTCATACCGTTAACTTAATTTGAAAGTTTACGAAAATTAACCGTTGTCTTTTTAACATTTTTAACGTAACGTGCATATAAATTTAAGTTACAGTAATAATTTGGTGTGGTCAATGCATTTTGATATAAGTTACTTAATATATTTTTTTCACACAAATAATATTCTTTGATGTATTGTAGTTTTCTGACAGGAACATTGCGGCCTTAAAGGGAGATATTATCCAAATGCACCAACTAGATGACACAGTTCTATGTGCATAATGCAAATATGACTCTAATTGACGATGTATTGGACCATGATTGGACCAATGTCAAATCAATAGCCCTTGCTTCGCTTTACGCATGCCTCAGGAAACCTGATGGATACAGCTTCCTCTTTGCACAGCAGAAAGAATTGTAATAGAGAGATAGAAACAGAAGAAGTATTGAAGAACAGCAGCCGATTTGCGTAAGTGAATTTGGCAAGGGAAACGTTTGGAACCTTCAAAGAGTTAGTAGAGAGAATCATTTCTTTCAACTTTTTCGACATTGCGAAACTAATTTGGAAAGAGTACGACCATCCTCCTGATGATTTATTTCCAAATAATTAGGACATAGTCTAATTTTGTTTTACTTACAACTAATGGTCTTCTAATTCTTTTAATTAAAAATGTATAATGGTTCCTTAAAACTGAACAATAAATTATTCTTTACAATCAATTCTACGGCAAAATATTGGTCATGGAAAGATTCATCTCCTTTCCTTTTCAGAGTATAATATGCAATACGTTAAGTCGTTTTTGTAAAGGTTCCAAACTGTTTCCTTTGCTGAATTCACTTACGGAATTCGGCTGCAGGTCACATGGACCAATGCCTCTGAAGTGCAGGTGTGAGCAGACCTAAGCTGGTCTGTTGAAGCAGTAGGAGCATTCCAATAGCGACTACATTAAGATTATATTTTCTTAACATCACTTCAACGTTGGTAAATATTTGTTGATATAATCTAACCAGTCAGGTGTCCGGTATGATTAGAAATTAAATTTATATCCCCATTTAATTGAACCAATTCACATAATTATAGTTTTGGTACTACCTATTGCTAACTTCCACATTTTTAGATAACGACATTCGGTAACATTTAACTAAATTGACACACGTATCTATTTAATTGATATTTTAGGGAAGTCATTGAGTAATTACATCTAAGATACTACCTACTAGTAAAATATTGCTCAGAGCCCTAATCTTCATTAGTTAAGAATTATTGCTAGTTTAAATAGACTCTAGTTTCTTAATTAAATTATCTACAACACTAATTATTATGATACTGCATTGTGTTACAACTTTACATACAACCTACTCACAGAAATATCTTCCATGATTTGTTGTTATTCATACATTCGTCATACAATCTACTTAAAACTGTAAATTAAATTCGAAAAATTCTCACTATTCACTGTCTGTCGCACTTTGTACAAATGTTATGATCTACACACATTGGTAACTTTCATGTTGCACTGACATGCTGCTAGTGCCCTCTGTCGTCAGTGATTGTAAACGTTCCGTTGCACGGTGAGTTGGTGTCAAACGCAGGTCTGAAAACAAAACAAGATGTTACTTTATTAAAAAATGATTCTAGATGTAGATGGCGCTAGTTGTATCAATGGTACTGGCAAATAGCAACAACGGTCTTGTTGACTTCAATAACGTTACATACGGAAATTGCAGTATGTGCATGGGACACAAGAATTGTTCAAACCTTGACCTGGTTCTAGCTCCTGCGACGGAGCTTAACTTATTAACACACTAACGCAACAGTCAACTACCTTGCTTTATTTATAGAAAGGACACATATCTACTCCGTATTTTCTCAATAGACTGAGTTCCGCGTTACTTTCATTATGATATAAGTAATTAATTTAATAACTGTAAATGCTAGTAGATACTGTAAGCTAGTGAAAGTACCTATACACCCAGGTCTTGAGCACCGATAACTTATCACCTATGGAGTCTTCGGAGATGCTTCCCTAAGCGAACAATTATCCGTCCTTAAAGCAGAATCTGAGAGATATGTAGAGCTTTCTAGAATACAAGGTTTTCGCTTACGTCTCATACAGAACAGATTATTTAGCTCTGGTAAGATTTGATTATTCATGGTCAGGGGCGGATTTATATCAGGGTTTTTTGGGCTGCAACCCATGGATATAAAGGGCCCCCAGCCCTCATTGAAGACATAACGGTCAATATTGCTTCAGGATTAAATTATAGATAATAAGATTTTTGAGAATAAAAAATAGCTTAGCTTAATAAAGGATAGGTTCAAACGCTCCACCATGGCCTCACGGAGAGACTGGATCTGCGGCCCGGTAGCCCGTGCGTTGGACAAGTATCTCTCTAGTTTTTTGACCAATTAGTTTGATTTTAATAAAAAAGTAAGTTATGGCCCTGAAATGCCTGTATTTTAGGTCTTAGTGGTAGTTTCCTAGTAGTGTTAGCCCAAGGCCGTACAAATTCACAGTTTGCCCCTGTTCATGGTTAATATTAATCGACAACTTTAAATTAATTTACTGCATAAAATTAAGGTTAGCTACAGTGCATTTAGGATTAATTAATCAGCGATAAGATTAATTACGTAGACGGATTAATTAGCATGGTTTTTGTGTAGGATTTAACGAGCTTCAAGAAAAGTCAAAACATCAAATAAAATGAACATAACATCACGCTTTTATTACCCGGAGGGGTTAGGCAGGGATGTACATACAGCTCCAGAGAAACCTCACACCCGCGATGGCGCGCACGCGGCGCACGTAAAAATAGTATTATATCCTCCTGTATATAAATGTTTATATATTTCTAGGGGGTGAGGTTTCTCTGCACATGTATGTACATTCACATATTGCCAGTTATGTTTAAGTCAAATGTAATATAGCCATATTGCCATCAACCGCACGCAATTTCTGACTCTGGGTCGCTACTGTGAACTTCCAGGTGATAACTATTTGGCCGACCCGAATACGAACTCAGGACCACACGCTCAGCAGTAGTGCTTGCGACCACTACACCAAGAGGGCAGTCAAATAAAATTAAGTGTAACAGAAAATATGCAGTCATGGGGCTGCCGAAGTGCCGAGAGACTAAATCTTTAGAATAATACGCACACACAATATAATATTAGCATAGCCACAAGTCACATTAGCATGTCGATGTTGCTGTCACATTAGCATGTCGCTGACGCGAACCCATATACAAACTCGTACCATAAATCGCACAACGCGGCTAAATAAATTTTCCTAGACTCTTTATTTTACTTTTTCTTGAAAATCTTATGAACAGGTCATTTCTTTATTGATTACTAGCAGACGCCCCGCGGTTTCACCCGCGTAGTTCCCGTTCCCGTAGGAATACAGGGATAAAAATTAGCCCACGTCACCCGGGGATAGTGTAGCTACCCAATAGTGAAATAATTTTTGAAATCGGTCCAGTATTTTTTAAGTTTATTCGTTACTTACATACAAAAATACAAATCTTTTCTCTTTATAATATTAGTATAGATAATGTCCTATAGAATACAAATTCTTGTTACTAGTTTCAGACTTAATAGCTAAATACCCAGAGCACGCGTTTCTTTTTTTTATTTCTAGGTATTAAGCATTTGTGCCTTTTGATGCATAGTTAAAACCTGTTGTATTTATATAATATAAGAATGCCACTCAAATCACGTACTACGCTATCAGTCAGGTATGTTAAATAAATCTTAATTTGATGTATTACAACTGTACGTTTTCCAGTTTTCCTTGATTCCATTATACAATCGATCATGAACTTGTCTAACTACGTATTATAGACTGGTGTAATACCAGTATAAGGGTGCGTTCCCACTGAGGTGGAGCTGAGCGTAGCAGAACTTAGCGGCGCGGCGCATGGAATGTACAATCACTATGTTCGAAATCTCCGCTCCGTCTCAGTGAAATGTACCTTTATGTTTGCAAGATACCAAAAATACTTCTGGGCTCGATCGTTCTATCGTTTACCAGTTATAGTTTATCAGTTGTAAAACTGACCGATGGAAAGTTCAAAAGTCACATCAAACGTGTCCTTATTAAAAAAGCATATTATAAAATCAAAGCCCAGTTGAAGATAAAAAAATTGGCTTTTGCTCCTTCTGCGCATGCGGCTAACCTGGTAACTCATAAACGGCACAAATATGTGGCATGTCTCTAACTATTCTCAATCTCATATTTTCTCTTTTTTTGTTTCTCTTCTTTTAATTAGACTTTTTACAATGGTTCAATCATCTTTATAGCCCTTTGCTAAGAATAGTTACAGCAATGATACGAGTAACAACATTTGTGCCACATGTTAAATTTAGTCTTGTTATATTTTTTTACCTTTGTATAGATTCTTTTACCGATTATTTTGTGAATGTGTGAACATTGTAGGCCTTCTAGACGATAGTTAACATTTGTTAACTTTTTTATATACATTTTTTTTCTTTCCTCTTGTTGTCGGGCCTACGTTGTCCCCCCACAGTACTAATGGGGTCTCCCTTGTTTTACCGAAAAGAAATTGCCAAATTATCACTTCCCAAACAAATTTTCGCATAACTTCATTTGCCAAATTATTACTTACCAAACAATCTCTTTACAAATAATTGTTACGAAAACCTATGTTTGGCAAGTGAACGTTTGAACAATAACTTGTTCACCAACTAGTACTTTTACCATTTTTTATCTAGTCAAATATTTCAGTTGGTATAACATATTTTACGCAAAATTAAATAAGCCAAATATTTGGTGTCGTCAGTTTTAAACTTACCATTTCTGTTTAGTCGATTGCGTAGCCAATGACAAAAATTTTGCATCTATATGTTAGTTGCACAGATTATACAAATTAAATTACAATGTGTAAATAAGTGGGTAGTAGGTAAATCATAAATGTCGCGCGATGTGGGTAAGTCATGCAAAACACTATCACTGTGTTTTGTAGCGGAAGTTTATTGAGATTGTTACGATATATTATTTTGTAGATAATTGTTGTTAAAAGTATAACGTAAATAAAATAAAATTCTCTCGATAGCCTCCTAAAAATAATCTCTTTTTTCCATATTTTTTTCTATATAATCTAGTCGTTTCTGGCAATCGCCGGCCGCTGCCGCGGCACCGCTCGCTACGCTCGCTCGGCTCATGCGTAGGTGGTCACAGTTTTAACCTAACCTAACCTAACCATTTTTTTAAAATTAATAACCTACTGTAACTAGTTCCATAAATAACCTATTGTCCATAAATTTGACTTGTTTCAGACAAATTCAAGCACATAAGCTTACAAAGAAATACGCAAATGACATCAAATTTAACAAACAAGTAAAATGTTTACTGGCTTTAAGTTATTTGCCAGAATATGAAATCATTCTATATTTTAACAAGCTAATAGAAGGTATAGAAGATTCTGATTGGAAGCAAATCGCGAATTGGTTTGACGAAAATTATGTTAGCGGATCATGGAACACGCAACCGAAGTATCCACCAAGCTTTTGGAGTTGCCATGTTGTAAACGAAAGACAAATACCTAGAACTTCAAACTCAGCTGAGGCGTGGCATCGTAGAATAAACATTCTCATTGATAAACACCACCCTGGAGTGTATCGCTTAATTAAAGAATTAATAAATGAAGTTTCTTCAAATTTAGCTGACATTGAGATTATACTATCAGGTGAACCGCCACAAAAAAAGAAAAAAAATATATGGATAAAGACGACAGAATTAATCGAGTTCTGCAACACAAGTCTGAATACTCCGAAATAAATCTGCTAATGTCCATTGCAAAAAATTTAAAATTGTAAGTTACAAATATTTTGTACTAGCTTTTGCTATTTTGTACTCGCGTTAATAAATGATTACCTATATTAAAATAAAATTGCATTTTTAATTATACAATTCCCAAAAAAATCTTATTTTTGCCTTTATATTTTTTGTCATAACAATTCATTTGACTAAACGTTTATTGTCTAAATATTGTTTGCTGTAATAAATCATTTGATTAAAGACCAAAAACCTTAATGACATTATCCTTGGTAACAATCTGCCAAGTAAACATTTGACCAAATGAAAATGTGCGTACTAAAATTATTCCAAATATTACATTGGTATAAAAAAAGGTTGCTAAAATTTGTTTGGGTAATGAAAATTTGGCAAAATCTTTTCGGCAAAACGGCAGGATCCCGTACTAATGCTATAACACGGAAATATTGTAAAACCAAATATTTTTTAAAAGAGAAGTTCCATGGAGCTTCTTGCCGATTCTTCTCCATAGGAAACGACCAACCCGAACCGTGCACCTTTTGTCGACGTCTTATAAGTGCCCATCCATGTAGGCGTATGTGAAATAAAAAAGTTTGATTTTGATTTTACCATCAGGTGAGATCAAGGTCAACAGCGGTCTCATCAGGAATAATATAAAAATAAAACTTACATTTTCTTGTCTGTCACAGGCTTTTCCTCTGGGCGAGTGGTGTCGGACAGCAGCAGCACTATTCCTCCACCAATAGCCGCCAGAGCAGCGATCGTCGCCATCGGCAGGTGCTCGTTAATCAACGTCTGCAAAATAAATAACAACAATGAAAGACTTTCAAAAATCTTGGATATCGCTGACATCAGTGAAGGAAAAGGTCGTTACGAAACCTGGACTATATAAGTTTGAAATCGCCAACCCGCCATAAACAAGCAGTGATCAATGCTCGTAGCTTCTCTGTATGAGAAGAGGCCTTTGGCTGCAGTGGGTCAGTAATTGGCTGGGGCTATGATATATTAATGAACGATGATAAGATGGTCGTCGAAGGGTAACTTTCCAATTAGTTATCAGGATGCAGGAAGTCGTTTTTGTACTTGTAGGTTTACGCCGTCTGTACTTATCATAATAACTTACCAGCCTCGCACAAAGGATGTCGGCTCGAAATGGCGGAACACAAAAACAGGAAGTGTCTGCTTCTGTTATTTATTTTTAATAAATTAACAACAGTATTTATAATAATTAAAGTCTTTCTTACCAGTCTCCATAAGTACGGAATGCATATAAGCGCTAGGCCGGCCGCTATCTGGCTGGCTCCCACACCGAGGTTTCTCACCACTGTCGGGTATAACTCGACAGTGAAAATAGGCATCATCATGTTTGTGGAGCCGATAGCGAACTTCCCGATCATCAGGCAAGCGATCATGATCCAATCGTCGTTGGAGGCAATTGATAGCAACTCGCTCGCGACACAAGCGAGTCCGCACGCTAGCATACTGATGAAGATCGGAATCCGTCTTCCTGCCTTCAAAAGGATCGGGATACTGATTGCAATCGCGGGTACTTCCACAACCGCTAGGATTATAGAAGTGACGTGGAGATTGCCTAAGTTGAAGTTTCCGATGTTTAGTAGTAGACCATAATACGCGATGGTCATACAGAACCATGCCAGGAATAGACATATCGTCCTCTTTAGCAGAGCTCCTCGGAAGAGCATCATGACGCTGGGTAACTCTGTGGACTCCTGTGTTTTGTGCAACATCAGCAGTTTGTCGATGTCTGATGGCATTTCTCGCTTGTTGATCTTGGCGGCTTTCTCCAGTATTTCCTTAGCTTCTTGAGTCTTTCCCATGCTGAGCAGCCATCTCGGCGATTCTGGCAAAACGAACCTGTAAATAAAAGTTTTTATAGACTCGGAAACCCAAAAGTTAAATAAATAATATGTATGTACTTTGTATGATTAACAGCAATTGTAATAAACCTACGTCAGTCATATTAATAACGACATACAACTATGTTTCACGTTACATAATAAAGTTATTGGGTATTTCAGCAATACGGTTTTATTGGCAGTAGCGCGAAAACAAACTAATGAAATAGGAATATTGTTCTTAAAATGTATGGTTTCCTAATTAGACATAAATACTTTGTTACTTCTTACGTTATGGTTACTAACAAAAATAAATAATAAATTATTACCATAATGCAATCAGCAGACATCCGGGAACAGACAGGCTGAGTTGCAGGTTCCTCCAGTTGGGCATGAGCAGAGACAAAAGCGTCACAATAAGGTACGCCAGAGGCAACCAGAAGAAGTTGCACACTCCTGCGATGGTCACCCACTTTCCTCCCACTAGTTCTACAGATAAGACGAAGGCTGCGTATACCACGGAGACTGAGACGAAGCCCATGATCAGCCTGACTACGACGTATTGCACGAAGGAGCGGACCAATAGTGAGAGGATGGCCAGCGAACTCTGCGCCACCATCATGCTCATCAAAATGCGTTTGCGGCCGAATCTGGAATTTAATAAAATACAATAATAAGTATAATTCATAATTACTCATTCAAACAAGATACTTTTGATGTCTTTTTGTTATTAAGATATAGTGAAACATTTAATAACAATTTTCCATTGAGGTAATAATGTACTAAAGTCTGGCAAACGAAAGTAGACACTCGAATTATTTTCAAACTTTTATATGGCAATGCTATACTAATGTCAACATCAATTTTTACTAATGTCAAAATGAAAAATTATTAAATTAATTATTTGATTAATTATTAAATGAATAATAGAATTAAAAGTGGATTACGGGAGATGTCGTTTCGCATGATGTCTAAATATCTAGAAGAGAAAGGCGTCGAATTAAAAAAATAACAAGATTGTTTACGTGTGGTGTTAGATTTCTAATAAATTGATACTTTGTTTTAATTCGTAATCACTATTTATCTTCGATACATATATTCTTCGATAACAAGGATTTACTCAAAGTAAGGAGTGTTATATACTGACCAAAATAGTTGTAAAAACTCGGTCAAGTGTGTGTCGGACTTCGCACATTTATGGTTCCGTACCAAAGAAAAAAAATGATTTATCAATTGTATTGGTATTTGTTAGTAAAATATACGTAATAATAAACATTATCACCAAATTTTAGTTCATAGGTCAAAGGAAAGTTAAAAAATCTTCGGTACGAAATTTTGTAACAGGCGACGGATAGACAGACAGTCAGACGGACACGTGAGCAGCAGGGCTCCGTTTGGACCCTTCAGGTATGGAACCCTTAAAATAATGACAAGCCACATACACACATCAACACGGTCTAGGGATATTTCATACTCAATTAAATAACTCGAAAAGTACTGGCCGCATTGGAATCTTTTATACACCGATTTGTTTGTAATTTATCTCAGACTAATTCCAAATTCAAATTTTTGAAAATTCTTTTGTTTCGGTGGCATAAAAATGTCTTGATGTGTAGGAGAGGGAATTTTCATTTGTGCGAAATTTAGAAAACAATACGAATTACGTTTAGTTACAGTTTTTTTTCATTTTTAAACGAAAGATAAAGTTAAAATTGAGGTATTGTAGCCATGCAACGCCAACATTTGACGAGGGCGGAGATGTTACGAGCTGTGGGAATGCTGGAAGCTGGGTCTGTTCAGCGTAACGTTGCTGAGGCCATAGGGACCCACCAAAATGTAATTTCAAGATTGTGGACACGCTATCGTGTCACAGTTGAAGTAGCGGAGAGGCACCGGGGGCCAAGTCGCATCACTACCCCCAGACAAGACCGATTTTTAAGAAGGCGACTGCATGAAAGCAATCTACGCTCTCGTAGACCACTCCGGGTCCCACCTTTACGGAGAGGCAATCGTGGACGACGATTAGAATGGGTTCGGAACCACGTGGACTGGGCCGTGAGCAATGGTCCAATGTGCTGTTCACGGATGAATCCAGGTTCGGCTTCCATCCAGATTCACGAAGTACGCGTGTTTGGCGAGTTCCTGGACGATGGAGCCGTCTTCAGAACCCTCAGGAAGTTCACCCATACCAAGGAGGAACAATTATGGTTTGGGCAGGAATTCGTCTTGGAGGACGGACGGATCTCGTTTGGGTGCGGGGCAATATGACGGCAGAACGATACGTCCAACAGGTGCTGGAGCCCGTAATCTTGCCCCACAGAACACAAATGGGGCAAGATTTCCTGCTCATGCACGACAATGCCCGGGCACACACGGCGAGAACGGTAGCAGCTTGGTTACATACACACAATGTGCCTTAGACTGGCCTGCTCAATCGCCAGATCTAAATCCCATTGAGCATGCGTGGGATATGCTGCAAAGAAGAGCTCTGAAGGAAGTTCCTGAAAATCTGGCTACAGAAGATCAACTTTTTGCGCACCTCAGAAGGACATGGGACAATATTCCGCAGCAAGACATTGACAACCTTGTTCTGAGCATGCCGAATCGTTGCCGATGTGTTATGAACATCATGGGCGCTTTTTCAGACTACTAACTTCAAGTTTATAAACACAAATTAAATGATTTTTCTATTTTTTTCAGTTTTTACTCATAAATTAAAAGTTAATTCATATACGGTTTCCGACTATGCTTCATTATTTTTCCATAAAATCCTGAAATTTTAATCGAAGTACCTTAACCATTATTAAAAAATGGTAGAATATTAAATAACGTATCTTTTAAATATATACATGTCATTTAAATAATTAACACATTGATAGTAATTCGCTTTTTTAAAAATATCCCTAGACCGTGTTGATGTGTTTATATACTACTTTAAAAATAATTAGAAAAAAAAACAACTTGAATGGCATGTGATTTTTTTACGAAAAGTCTCGCTATGTATTTGTGGTTTTCATGAATGATGAAAAAGGATTTATTCAATGTAAAACGTGTTAAATTCAGGCCGCGTAGTTGCTGAAAATAAAGACAAGCCAGAAGAATAACTTTAAAAATAAATAGAAAAAAAAACTATTAAGGCATCCTTCAATTTTTTGACAAAAAGTGGCCGGTTTTTACTGTATTTTGATTTGTTCAAAAAGGTTGTGTTCAAAAAGGTTGTATTCAAAATAGGTTGTACGTACCTATCCTACCTAATTAGAAGGTTTTTTAAAGGTTTCTTGTTAATCTTTGTAACTTGACAAAAAAAAAACTATACAATGCTAATGGATAGGAAAATAATTAACGATTAATTTTCGATTACCGTCGGAAATTAAACTTTTTATGCACAAAGGGTGAAGTAATTACTACATCCTAAAGCCACCATCCGTACAGCCTTTGGACTATGGAGAAGGATTTTTTCTAAAGTGTGTTTTTGATTTCAGAGACAAAACTGACACATTCGAATGCCAAATTACCTACAAGACTTATATATAACATACCTCCTGAGGTAAGTCTTGTAGTCTCAGTTACTGTAATAGGGCTAAAAGGAATTATAACACTTCACACTATAATATTATAAAGGCGAAGGTCTGTGAGTGTGTTTGTATGTTTGTTACTTATTCACGCTCTAACGGCTGGACGGATCTGGATAAAAATTGGCACAGAGATAGATCTCAGTCATGAATAGCACATAGGCTACTACTTTAATCCCGAATAAATGTACGGTTCCCGTGGTACAACTGCCGAATTTCACGCGGGCGAAGCCGGCCTCAGTAGGCCTAATAAACCCTAAAACAATGATATTCAAATAAACAGATATGTTATGAGCGCGCGCATTTTGAAGACTCGAACAGGTCACAATTGTGACCTTTAGTCTTTAGTTTATGTCACGCATGGCGAAGAGCGATAGGCTTTGTTGAAACAAAAACAAAATAAAATAAATGCCATCGTGTGTATTTGTAATTTATTTATTTATTGATTAAAATAAATATTTTTTAATGTTAGATGAATGAAAAGTGTGTATGTGTGCTACCGCTGCTGCGCGGATCACTTTTTTCAATTGTTTTGTGAGTGTATAACATATCTGTTTATTTGAATATCATTGCCCTAAAAGAAATAATTTGACATTTGCTTGTGTCAAATTTGTCTCTGAGATAAAAAAAACAGACTATAGTGGCGTATTGTCTCACCTGTCAGATATCCAGCCTCCAACCACTCCACCAACTCCAACGCCAACCAGGAACACGACTTCAGCCAAACTCGTGAGATGAGCTCTATCACATACCAGGTTCCATTCTGAAATGATAGTGTTGCCCACTTCTGACCTATCATAGTCCCACTCTGTACATCTTTGGAACGCGTCTATGAGCGGGGCAGTGTGGTTCAGTATGCTTTCCACTGTCACCCCAGAGGAAAGCGTTCGAACAGAACATCTGTCAATCGGCTGGCTATAGTTTATCCACTCCTGTATTGACAAGCTTGTTAAGTTTTCCGGTTTTCGACACCAGAAATCAGTCGCCTTAGCCTGAAAATAAAAATAAAAATAATAATTTTAAAAACGTATATGCATTTACTACAAGGTTGGATAATCTATTGACATTTATTTTTTATCTATATTCAATCTATTATAATTTATAAATATAATATTTATTTTAAATTATGCAATTTTATGATTATTCTAAGATAACATAACATAATGTTTTGGCGTTACATAATGAAATCCGTAACTTTAAACATTTCGTCCGATTTTTATCTATTTTGATTAGTGTCCTATTTAATAATCAGTAATAATGATAGAATTACCAAATGTCAATAACGGATCAAGGATATCCATCAAGGTAGTTTTTATTTTGTATTTCCAACCGATCGACAATTGGAACATTTGCGTCCACAGTATATTATGTCAAACAGATCGGGTTGCCGGTGTCACCGACTCACTAGAATCGTTAGGATAAGTTTTAGTTAATGTAAAAATTGTGTCTGAATAAAGTTAACCTTTATTATATATTATGTCATCGAGTAATTGCAAACACCGTTTGTTTATAATACATCTCGTAAGATTATAAACTCTTGCTTCTAACATAGTTTATACAGTATTGAATTTTCGTGGTTTTTATGTATTGTATTTTAAATGATCTCTAAATCTTTTCACAATATCTTGAGACCTCCTAATATCGCAAGATTTACTAAAATCATACACACATATGTGTTTACAATAATTCAGTGAGATTATAGATAAGCGTTAGGGCGGTTTAGCGGTACATACGCCCGTGAAATTTCGGATCTGAAATAGCCGTAGTATTTCTTGTAGTGAAGCTTATGCACCACATCCGAACTCTATCCGTCATAATATGTCATAATTCAAAACATTTTGAACTCGGAACTCCAATCACAAACATGGATCATGGACACGGATCACGGACACGGACTTGTAGTGCGTAAGCGCCCTTACATTTTAATTATTGTCAGTCCACATGTAGCATTTAAAAAAACAAACTATTTATAATAAAATGATTTTAAAATAAGAGATTTACTTACAGTAAAAGTAGGCAGGTAAATGTGGAAGGTGCAGGGCAATGAGAACAGCGACAGCAGAAACGTCATGAGAAGCTGCCAGCGGCCATACTTGCCGATCACGTCGGAGACCACGTCTGGCCCATCGTCGTCCACGGGCGACACTGCCCGAGTCTTCTCCTTATTCGTCCCTTGGCTTGGGATTACTGAAAACAAAGAAAAAAAAAATTGAAACAGAATTTCCTTTCGATGTGCTGTAAAATAAAATCTCTAAAAACTGATATGAGAAATAATGATTGATAGCATGCATCTCCTCTTAAAGTGTTCATTAATATTTTTTTGTACTAACACTAATGGATAGACAATTTGATAACGAACATTTTGGTAGATTTATTTTTTTCAAATGACTAATATTCGATTTTATAAAGAAGTTATTCTAAAATCTGGGCGTATGCACTACTGTAATTCATGCGCCACCAATGCCGCTAGGCCAATAGGAATGCTCAAATCTCATGCTGATTTTTTGGTCAGGGTACGGCCTTAAAATATTTTGTGACTTTATGGACCTACAATAACTAATGCCTATTCTGTGATTTTCATATCCTGGTAGATGTTTTTTATCATCGTCAAAATGCGGGCGGTCAAAGGCCAACTACCTTCACGAATGTTATTAAAATTAAAACTTAATTGCAATGTTGTTGAGAGCTATTTTTCTATTCTGCATCTTGTAAGCCTTAAAGAACAATATTTAATTATTTAATAACCCCTGAAATCATCAAACATGTAGGTAAAATATGTGGTACCTAATTACAGGAGGAAAAATCATATTTATCACGAACGTGTAGGTAACATGAGCATCTAATTCTTTGAGTGTACGGTCGATATACAATATTAATTACTTCTTAGTATCTACGTATATAGGGTATCTTTGTTACTCGAATTAATAATACTTCTCGGCGTTATTTAATACTGACTTCAAATCAAATGAATCGAATTTCGTTACGCTAACATGGGCTCTATCTTTTTATATAGAATATATGGACAGATATGTCTGTAATTAATATAAAATCATGTACAAGAGAAACCACTTCCGACGAGTCAAGGCTGTGATGCAGTAAGTGATTGCTTTATAACCGATATGAGTCTGTTATACTAGGCGTAAGGCGGTAATTATTTAGATTAGGAATTAGTTACAGATCATAAAACAAAACCCAATCTGTTTGAAAACGATCATGTTTCTAAAACGGTAAAATATATTAGAATCTATATATTCTATCCGGAAAACCTGCAGCCGAACGAAGTGAATTCGGCAAAGGAAACAGTTTGGAACCTTCACAAAAACGACTTTACGTATTGCATATTACACTCTGAAAAGGACAGGAGATGAATCTTTCCATGACCAATATTTTGACGTAGAATTGATTGTAAAGAATAATTGTTTTTTTTAGTTTTAAGGAACGATTATACATTTGTAATTAAAAGCATTAGAGTCCATTAGTTGTAAGTAAAACGAAATTAAATTATGTCTTAATTATTTGGAAATAAATCATCAGGAAGATGATCGTACTCTTTCCAAATTAGTTTCGCAATACCGAAAAAGTTGGAAGAAATGATGTTTCCTTTGCCGAATGCACTTACGTAATTCGGCTGCTGCTTGACAAGCCTGAAAAGTGTAAATGATTTGCACGTGAAAGAAAATCAGTGATGTTTAAGTGCATAAAGTATGTCTGACTGACTTTTAAAGCTTAATTAATGCTTGTCTCGAGTCGCGTGCGACTGTTTGACGCTCCACGTGCTTTTCTCGCGAGCATTTCGCGCGCTTCACAATTATCAACGGACACATGCGCCCGCGCTGGCGCCTTGACAATGATCTTTACATCATTGCAACTATATAATGAATGACATACTGCTACAGAATCGATGTTTATTTTAGCATCATTAATAATAATATCTTCATTCATGACATTCGTAATAAAACCTATGAATCTGAATTATCAGTATTAACTGTCAACTTTATATGCCAATTCATCAGTGTTGCGAGTGGCGGTGCATCAGTGCTGCCAACTCGTCTAAGCAAAAACGCGCTGTTAGCTCTCTAATTGACTGTTTACAGTCATTGTAAAAAAAAAACGCTATATTCGGCGCCAAATTCAAACATAACGTCCAAGAATTTGAGACTAGGGATGTATAAACTTTTATAGTTGTTTTTTAATTAGGGCACATCCATTTTTATTATCGTCTCACTGCACAACTCCTATAACTGTCGGAAACACAGACATAATTTAGATTTATTTATATGGTCGGAAAGTTATAAATTAGGTACCGTGAGACAATAGAACAAAATAATAAAATAGTTAGCGAGGAATCAGTGCTGCCAACTCGAGGAATCCCCAAACTCATAGACTAAGACACCGACATAAGAAACACAATTCTAAAAAAAATCGTGATTCGTTCCGTGTCACGCACATCACATAATAAATAATAGTAGATGTGCTTATCACATGATTTCAAAAAGCGCTAGATTTAGCGCTAGAACGCGCTATTGAACAAAAAAGATCTGGCGCTGAAAGCGCTAAGTTGGCAGCACTGCGGTGCATTCATAGTAGCACGTTACTTTATTAATTGATTCCACTGAATTTTAATTAACGTGTTATACTGGTAATTACAAAAGGAGTAGGTACTAATTTATTTTTACGAGTTTTCAGACGTCTTCATGACATATTCGAACTAAACGGTTCCTAAAGATAGACCCCGTTCAAGGTTCAACCCGTAGCTGTAATCTTTGCGGGTTATTGTTCTAGGTCTGATAGGATACATTTTTATATATCTTTCAGTAGGATTCATCAATTTCAGTCTTATATTATCTGACGTAACATAAGATTGCGTGCGTAGTTTTACAACATAAACTGGAGAGGCGTCATCCGTTCAAACATTATTCTTCATCTAGTGGACAGCGGACTGCATTCGGGGCCAAGGCCAGAGGGCATATCGATTACGTTTATCGCGATTTGCATGGCTGACTTGGCACAACGAACGAATTGCTTTTCATACAACAGTTACATATGAACCTGTCGAACTCCAACACTTCTGGCCTCGCTATACTGCGTGTGAACAAGTATTTATTAAACTAATCCTGTTGAGAGTAGTCACGAAAGCTGCTGAAAATATTCAATTAGTTTACGTCTGAATTTTAGCCTCTAAGATTTAACGATCGTTTTACTTTTAATTGGAGGTTAATAGCTATATACCGTATACTAGGCAGTTCGTCGGGATTTCGTGACAAATAATATTATAAACATAATTTGTTTTGAATTGCCTAGAATTTTGATTTTGAAGGTTTGTTCTTGTTTATTGTTGATCGTATTGGGACATGCACCACTGACAAAAAATATTATCTGTGTTCCCAACCGGTTTGATGTGGATAACACAAGAGAAAATTAAGGGTAGTGTAGTCAATACTTTTATATAGGGCATGAATATACCAATTGACTATCACAAAATATCATCTTTGCTCCCTTGATAACAGCTGCAAAGGTGTAACTAGTTTCTGCCAGCGGCTTCGCCCGCTTAAAAATTGATTTATCATCCCAAGGAAAAATTATACCGGGATCAAATTTACAATATTAGTAAGATTGGTACCAACTTTGTAGGTCTCAGCCACCGTACCCTGATGTGTCAAAACTATCATAGTTCGACTGTGAAAAAGGGGCAGATGTATACAAGTCATATACATCTGTCCCTTACACACACTCAAAATAACCTTACTCTAAGAGCACACCACAGTTATTTATTATAATCATCAGCATGACTATTTCTCATAAACTGCTGGCCTCATCGTCTCGTGTATGCTATTTAATTAAAATATTCAGAAGTTTCTGTACTATGTCATGTGCATTGATTAATCCGTTAACATAAATGTATCGCTCTATCTACGTCTCAATTGTCCGTCTGGCGTTTGTCTGTACTTCTGTCACGTCTATAAAGGATCCTCGTGTGCTCTATCAACTCACGGGTCATCTAATCATTTCAGTTTATTTTAATTCAAATTGAAGGTGAAGTAACAAAGATCTTACTGTTATAACGATATTAGCATACGATTTGTTTGTTTCATTGGCTTAGTTTTAAAAGAGCTATAGATATTTGGAATACGAGGTCTTTTGTATTGTAGTGATTTGGGATTTCGTTTATACCCGGGCTTATAATGTATATTATCTACTTCGGTTTCGTTATATTCGAATTACAAAATTGACAGCGGTTTCATTATGATACCCATAACGACATCGGGTTGCATTATGCGAATCGTCATAAATTCTAAAACACAATCAAAGACATTCTGAACATACAGCCAGTTACCTATAATATTACTTCGAAATGGAGACAATGTAAATGATGTTTTTAATAATGGAACAAATTTAGAACAAAAGTATCGTATACTATTTGGCTGTTGCGGCTACAAGATCTTTGCCTTATACCTAATAAAGACTAAATAAAAAAATAAAGTGGACGCAGGAAACATTTTCCGAGTGAAATTTTATTCCAAATTGAATAAAAATGTCTTCAACATCAAGTGATATTGAAAATACTCCACCAGATATAAAAAATAGAGCAGTTGCGGTTACAAATAATTTACTACCAGAAAAATCAAGACATGTACAATACAAAATTTACATAAAAAGAAACAATAGTCAGTATGTAGTTATGTTTCTATTAAAAATACTTATTTGTGTTTTATTCCTTCCTTCGTAGATAAAATCTTGTATGCAACCGTACGTTATTGGTCTTTTAATAACTCGTGCCCACCTATTTCGGTACGCGCTACGCTTATACCGAAAAATGGCACTCGTATTAAAAGACCGTCCATAACGTAACAGTTGCATAAATAGCTATTATCATCATTATTGTCATCAGCTTATTAATGTTCCCACTGCTGGGACATTGGCCTCCTCTCTGTGAGAGGGAATGGGCCGTAATCTACCACGCAGGCCCAGTGCGGGTTGGTAGATGTCACATGTCTTCAAATTGTTGGGTCTAGGACATTTCCTCACGATGTTTTCCTTCACTGTTATGAGAGCAGTGGTGTTGAAAAACAATATATCACGGGAATTTAACGCGATGAAATTTCGATTGTTTTATTTACCTATTTCACCCGACGTTTCGGCCGTGTTGCAACGACCGTGGTCACAGGTAGACTGGTGTCTCGGTGTACTGGCTCCGTTGTGGCAGAAAATTCTTCTTCTACCCTCACATTTCTACCCACAACACTAGCCCGCGCCTAGCGTTAAATAATTTACACAAAGTTAAGCGCCTGCCTGGGCCACCACTGCTATCTTGTATTTTATCACTGCAAAACAATACAGGCTCCTAAACTAAACGCAAATGTGGCCGCGATCAAAACTTAGGTGTTTCAAATAAACCGGTTTTGAGGATACAATTCTATTTCATTCCCTATCCTGAGGGCCCGTGAAATGGCAGGTAGATTGACTGTAGATACTAAACAGCCTGCGGTTCAATATATCCGTTCATTTAGCCAAACATTAGTATACAATGTTCAAAAGCATAGCAAACTGATATAAGCAATGACACCATCTAGGTTGGCCACTACTGAAAAGACCATGACGTGGGAAATAGCTAGAATAGGTGTAATATTCTATCTAAGCGACACATTATACACACATGCAATTATTATCAGCAATATTCCAGTACATCTATTGACAATGACCTGGTTTCTAAGTTTCATGTTTTTCTCAGGGACTGTTGTAACATTTCTCAATTGCGAATTGTTAGAAGTTACAAACTTTTCTACCTAATCCGGTGATTAACATTTTCTACGGTGACTGGTTCGAGACGTGAATTGTCCACGAGAGTTTCAATCAATGTGGCTTCTAAAAAACTAATTAAATTAATCACCCCGCAGATGGGCCTGTTTCCTGGTGTGGTTTAAAAAAATATTGTAATCTGTGACGGTTCCACTCTATTCGCCACCTCGTAGTGATCATCTTAACCCGACTAGTGACCTGTTAAATTAAATTTACTGCAGTACGTAGGAGATGATTTCATGTGTAACGCAATAGTTTAATTCTTTATACTGCAATTTACATTATACTTGCAGACATTAAATCATTTAGTCTGTTTGTATAAATGTGTGAACATGACGTAAAGATGCTGTTATTAAGGGATAAAGAAAGATTAATTTTATATCAGTAATCACGACTGTTTATCTTTTTGACAGAGGGCAGACAAGTAGGTATTGAAACTACATTGTACTTCAGAACAAAGTACTTTATTTATTTATTTAATACTTCATGCACACAAACGTATAGAGGCGGACTTAATGCCTTAGGGATTTTCTACCAGTCTACCTTTGTGATAGGTGCAATATTGAGAGTAAATCACGACAAGGTAGGTTTATTCAAATACAAAGCAATATAATATAATTCAATATATATTCAAACAAATAAACTAAATATACGAATATACTTTCAAATTCAAAATTAAAAAATCAGAGACTTGCACAGTTCTTTCAGAGAACAAAGAATCAAAGGCATGAATCTTTGAATCCGCAAGCAGTTACCAAAGAAAAGTTTCGTTAACAAAAGCAATGAGTTGATACAATAAAACTGTTGAAGAGCGTAACACAGTGATAAATCGAATGGATTGTATCAAACGAAACGGTGCCATGTCATGCGTGACCGGAATCAGGAGCGGCTAAGTATATTGGTCAGCAGACTTGTGGCATATATCATTGTCACCAGCTTAGGGACGACAATAAACATATCAGACACCAAAATTCCGAGAGCGTAGTTTTTGTCGGGCGTGAAGAAAAACATCATTTGTTTACTGCACCAAACCGCGGAAATCTGGTTTCTCCAAAGGTAAGGTCAGGTGGCAGACTGTGCATTGTCACAAACCTCGCGTGATCAAACCCAAGATTTGACTATGGAACGTGTGGTTAAACTTTTTTGCGTGGCTCATTTTTTTCTAACGGTTTTCTATTATTTGTTTTCGAGTCATTCGTGGAACAGTCAATGATACGTGATTTATGTACAGTACGGTGAAGGGTTAAGGTTTTGTAAGGAGCATAAAAAAATTGCGGGTTACCATAATTGCCATGTATGCTAAAATAGAGTATATTCTTAAATGCTTTGTGTGGTCTTTTCACAAAAATATAAATGACTATAGGTTCTGCCAGCGGAATCGCCCGCGTGAAAAATGTTTTCTTATCCCAAAGGAACATTAATCCTGGATGGTAAGTAGCCTATGTGCTATTCCAGACTATAATCTATGTCTGTGCCAATTTTCATTCAGATCCGTTCAGCCGTTCTAGCGTGATTGATTAACAAACATACATCCACACACACATCCATTCAAACTTTCACATTTATAATATTAGTAAGATGTGTATTAAAAATATAGGTACCTCGTAGAATAGAATAGAATACTCTTTATTATGTACACCATATAAGTTAAAGTATAAGCGAAGAAAACATTACACTGGGTGACACAATGGGCGGCCTTATCGCTAAAAGCGATCTTTTCAAGACAACCTTTGGATGGATTTTATTTCTCGTACCAAAAGATGACGGGTTGAGCTGGACATCAATATACAGGACTGGTCCAAACATGCCAAAATCGGAAGGAATGGAACGAAGAAAGTGATGCTCTGCCATGGATTATTCAAAGTAAAATGTACCAAAAAGCGATGGCATCCCGGTACATTTGCATAGAGTTATGTGGTGCTAATAATTCGCATAATTTCGAGTCGTATCGCGGTGGAGTGCGACACGCCCGCGTCTGCATTGGGGGACCTCTCCGGAAGTGAGCGTACTCAATGAAACTGATTTGACGATCCTGCTGCCACTCGGTCACTGTTCTGGTTACTCACTTTAATATATCATACTAGAGTTACGCACTATTCCCTGAATTCTGTATACTCGTTTATAGATGTGTCTAGTTTTTATAGCGTAGTTCCCGTTAGTCATGTTTTTTCCTGTGGATAAAATGCGAGGTGGAATTGTCTGTCCTTTCAGGCTAAAACAATACCGAAACTGCTAGGAGTTTGGTTTCGCAAACTAACAATTAACACTTTAACTGGTAGGTGACTGACAAACAATAAATTTTCTATTGTGTCTGGCAGCTAAGGTATAAAGAAAGTTCTTGTTTAAGTGACCTTAAAGGTTTTGCTTCAGTCATCAAAATATTATAAAATAACGCTTTATTCTCTGAACTATCTATAATATACATAGTTCAATACATTGTATATGTTACTGTAAAAGCCCGATATACGGTAAAACCTAGGTTTTACCGGTAAATCCTAAGATTTACCGAGTCTTACTAGTAAAAGTCCAAAATGGCCTATGATAATCGATTATTTTGGGCGTTTCCCTCAGAGACTTGTAAATGTAGAAATCTTGTAATGTCTGTTATTTACGAACATGGTTAAAAAAATCCAAAAAGATAAAAAAAAAAAACTATAAAATTCATTTGAAAATCTTTTGAAACCATGTTAGTGAATGAAGAAAAAAAGTGAAGCTAATCAATCAGTCATTAAATTGTTCTCGTTATTTCATATCATAGTATGTTAATCCAAAGATTGACCGTGTAATTACTAGTAAAAGTCCGAAATTAGCGATTATTACAGATCATTTCGGACTTTTTCCAGTAGGACTTGTCTTAGGATTTATTGGTAAATCCTAGATTTTACCGTAGTTCAGGCTTTACAGTAACATATGTACTTATCAAAGCATTAATATTAATTAACTTTGGTGATAACATCTAAATTATTGTGGTCATTTCTATTTTATTGTCTTGTTTGTTCAACTTCCTGGTACATGTCATGCATTTATTGATTTAAATGACGAACTGTCTACAGACGCAAGCATGAATGACATTTTATCGATCTGGTAGATAGCAACTTCTTCTTAACAAAGAACGATCGCAGTTTCGGTTATAAGGAAAGTACTAGACCGCGCTGAATCGATTGGCCATGTACAATGATCTGGCAATGGGCATGCCCTTAACCAATAATTCGAGACGTGAACTTTTCGACCCTCCCGGTCGGCTAACATTGAACTAATCCGTGATTGAACTGTCAGTGTCGATCCACGCTATGACTCCAACCGTCGCTCCCTTCTGACTACAGTATGACAATGTTATTTTCAAAATTGATCGTTAAAAGAAGTGGCTTACTTTTTTTGTCAGATTTATCTGGCTTGGTGTTCCAGACAGACGTTTCAACCTGTGAGTCAGTCATTTAAAGAATTTGTGCCTTGTTACGGCAATCAACCGTTGTTTTTGTTAGAGACGGAAGCACTTCCCACGCAGAAGTGCATATGATCATAACAAATCTTCAGAGATGTAGCCGGCTAAAATTGATGAGATAATGATAATGTATAAATTATCTTAGAAATAGCTTTTAGTAAGTTCAGAAATATAATCTTAATCTTGTCGACATTTCGTTATGAGAAAATGGAAACAAAAACAATTCGTCTAATCAGTTACACTGCGCAAGCACTTGAATATATCTAGAGAGCGTCGACCCTCCGGAGAATATAAAATTAAATTATTCATTTAAAATGACACACAAACTTTTATTCTTTAAAACTGCATTAAATAAATTAGTTGAAAATTGCTCAGACGCGATAAAATATATGGAAATAACTGTTGTTAAGACATAATGCTTAGCGACTATTACGTGGTTAAGACCTAGTTAAATCTTATTGTTGATATGACTGTACAATTTTCCTTTGTCACGAAAATTACATGAATATTCTCATGGTTATCTGAGAAATAACATGACATTTAATTGTGTTTCAATAGGTATATGCTTGCTACTTATGGTTTCAGAAGAGTATAAATTGTTATAAACGCATTTAATGCTTGTTTACGAATACAACATATTCATGAAATCATATATAATATTTAACTCCGAATGGGTAATTTATTTTTATATGCAAATTCATTGTCAAGTCTAGAGGTATTATGAGTATAATAATATTTAAACGAAGGTCGTTTTTGTTATTGTATAATTGTTACGTGAATGAAAATGCGAAATGTAGCTTAAATTACTTACGGAAAACCTCCATGCATTGGTAGTAATAGAAGTGGCTAGATATGTTTAAATATACTCATATTATTGCAGTCAAATGCAATTCAAAGTTAGATAAATATGGTTATTTTACTTTTTAACTACGCCACAACCGAACCGGTTTAAACAAACTAACAGATTAACCTCTATCAGAAAGAGAATAGAATAGAATACTCTTTATTATGTACACCATATAAGTTACAGAAAGTATAGATGAAGAAAACATTACACTGGGTGACACAATAGGCGGCCTTATCGCTAAAAGCGATCTTTTTAAAAATTAAAGGAAAGACAGTAATGTAGGTAGTCTTTGGTGTACTATTTATATATAAAATAAATACATATATATTATATAGACACTAATAAGTATGGAACAAAACATAGAAATTAAGATAAACAACTATTAAATACCATAGTTTTAAAAATGGGCAGAGATTGAGCACGCCTTAGTGACACAGGCAAAGCATTCCACAACCGCACCGCTTCAACCGTAAAAGATTTGTGGTAAAAGCTGGTGGAAGGCATCTCTAGTCTCAATTTAAATAAAATAGAGCTATTTGTTATTTTAATGAATTTGTTTATTTTGGAGCACAGTCCATCAGCTGCGTTGCCTGGCGAACGAAATGTTTGTTTTGGATTCAAATGCACATTCTGCCGAATACGGGACTTACCGACTTACATACTCGTAGGTACCTATTGTATATGCGGGCTGTAACTGTAAGGTTGGTCTTTTAAGAACCACTTGCATTGAGTGACGAATTCAGACAAGCTAATTTGATAATATCATATTAACTTCCGTCCTTCAATTTAGTTTCGAGGGTCCGTAACGAAATGATCTAACAGTCTTGAGTCACTACTTACGAGTATCTCTCTCGTCGTATTGTCAATCCGACAGTTTTTAAGTACCAGGAAATTGGTTCCGCAGTTCGAAATCTAAGTTATGTAGCGTTAGAGACAACATACATCATCATAGTCTTACAAATGCTACTGTAGGCGTTACGTAAGAAGAACATACTAGGAAACACGCATTTATTAATAGAAAGATCTTGTGACCTATTGTTATTATTAAAACGTATACTTGTGACACATAAATTAATTAAAAACGCATTACATATAAACATTGGACTTACGTGCTGGTGCTGCAACTAAATGATCTTATTTTCAGAAACGTAAATTGCATTGTTATTTGCGTTGTTCGCCTTCGTCGTGACGTATTTTTTTATGTCCCGTAAAATATCGCCACGTGTCATCGTGGATATTGAAGATAAGCGTGATGAAGAGTGCACTTAAGTTCAAAAGTATACGTTGCTGACACGCTTGTGCACTTAAGTAAGCCGATATATGCGAAGAAAACTATCAAGACCTCAAGATCAAACTATAATTCGGTAGAAAACATCAATCCTTACTTTCAGGGAAGTGACATTTGATCATGACAGTTGTCAAAGCATGGTCAAGGCTCAAGGGTCGAGTAACCGCGCCTAAACTTCTGTTTACTTCCTATTATATAATTGAGCGGTAAGTAGGCGGCCTGCCCCTTCGGCGGCTTCTGAATGTTAACCAAAGGTCGACAAGTTCATAATTGGAGCTAACCTAGACACAGAACAGACACACTGACCTTTAAAATATATACCAAACATTAATCGGAACAAAGATTATTGTGCGTAAGCTGTTCCGAATTCTGTTTAAATTTATATATGGTTAAATTACAAATACAAATTAATCATTTTTTTCTAAATATAGTCGAGGCCATCGGAATATATACAATCGATTTTGGAATATAACAATTATTTCATAAAATTATGTGTCGAGGTCGAAGATTTACCTTGTGGTTAAGATCCAAAATAAAATTCTAAATCTGAGATTATGTACAAGGATAGTGTCCTATTTAGAAACAGTTAACAAAAGGTTATTTCCTCAAACATATATCAACGATATTTGTCTTAGATTCCTTATTGTCAGATATACCTAAATAAGTGTTTACGATATCGACTGTTTTTATTTTCAGGTTACATGAAAAGATTTGTAAAAACATGATTCACACAGACTCTATTGGATGATAGTTAGGTGGCAAAACGTAAAACGTGTGCCATAGACACAAGTCTCTCTGCCTGAGGCCTCTCTGCATATCTGAACAGCTTGTGAAAGAGTCCGTGGAGCGACCCTTTCATTTATTCACACGACTCTCCGGGGACAGTGGGAATGTCTAAACGAGCTACTAGATAAAAAGAATATGAAACTTTAACAAGTTGTCTTTGATTGCATTGCTTTTTATATTGTCTATGTTTGAGCCAGAGTCTGTATCTACTGGCTGCAAAATTGAGTACATTGGCCCTCGATATTTTGGATTTTTGATGACTGTTTTGTGATTTAGGCCCTACCTCATGTTTCAGGGGATAAATATAAGAATTCCTTAATTTTTTGATTTGATAGCAAATTCCTTGTTCTTAAACACATGGGTACGATTTGCTTTTTTATTTTCTACTTATTTACCTATTTTTCACTACGAACTAAGCTTAGTATGAACTATCAATACGCATTAATATCAATTAGATAAATAACTACTTATTGTTTCGTCTTTGTTTATTTAATTAACAGTTTGAAGTTTCCGCTAGTTATCTTCATTAATAAATCATTGCAATTTATATGCGATCTTGAAACCATTTGCATTTGAATTTACTAGTTTTACAGCTTCTTTTATTCAATTATGAATATTGGTACTAATTATTCTTCTTTGGATCGGGTTTCCAGTATCTACATGATTTTTAAAGCAGTGTAATCCAAAATTCAAACATTTAAAAAGAAACCGGGAGTTGAAGTACCGGTCTTCCTGTTTGACCAATAAAGCCATGCTACTTGACCAATTCAATAACTATTCCTGACAAAATCCTGTCTAAAATCGTTTTTTAAGTACTTTATCTGTTTTGTTCTACGTTGGATATTAATTATCATAATATTAATTATAGCTTCTTCCTGAATTAAAACATTATATTTTCCTATTATATTTTAGTGTGTTCCGAAGGTTTTTCTTCATCCGATCCGACTTAAAGAAAAATAACTTCCTGCAACATGTTTTGATTTAAAAACATAAACAAATTAATAATACACTTAGAACTATATTTCATACAAACAACGGAAAACATAGGTATAATAAATTAGAGAGAATAATAGAGTTACTAGCTTCTGACAGCGGCTTCACCCGCGTGAATGTTGAAAATTATTCTAAAGGAACATATTCCCGGGATAAGAAGTATCCTATGTGCCTTTCTAGACTATAATCTATCCCTGTGCAAACTTTTATTCAGATCCGTCCAGCCGTTTGAGCGTGAAGAAGTAACAAACATACAAACACACACACACTCACAAACTTTCGCTTTTATAATATTAGTGTGATTGGAATTCAAACAAAAATGAGTTGTTGGAAAAAAGTCGGACTCGCGCACCGAGGGTTCCGTACAAACCTCAGCTTAAAGTTATTATAGACCTGAGTATTTGATATGAATTTCAATTTAATACCTCTACGCGTTCATGAGGCTTTCCTCATGGATAGTAAGTTTAAAATTATTCAAAATATTTTTATTGTATGATGTAACAAAAAAATTACGTCTTTCGCAATTATTCCTTTACCTGTGCTTTACGACGTTGCTTCGTAACAAATTTCAAGATTCTGAGTTCACGGGAAGTACCCTGTAGGTTTTGATTCCCTTGCGAGTGTCGAAAATTTGCGGCATAAACGGCTGTATCTTTTGATTGCGTTGGCTTAGAAGTTTGATTTTTTCACAGCTTTAAGGGACAGTAGATCTTCAGCTTGATACCTCCACGCGTTCCTGATAAAAAGGGTCTTGACAGACAGACAGACGGACGGACGGACAACAAAGTGATCCTATAAGGGTTCCGTTTTTTCCTTTCAAGGTACGGAACCCTAATTAAAGATGAAAGTATAAAGCGATGAAAATAGATCTAGCAACATTTATAAATACTAATAAACCTAATGATTTCTCGTATCCAAATATTTAAATCACCTAATGTAAGCATAATTAATTTTGCCAACATTAGAAAAAAAGAATACAAAAAATTATAAAATATAATTATCTTACGAACAACGACGGGACACTTAGGTACCTACAATCAATATAACTTAATTTTTTGAAGTCGGTGTCTTTCGTAGGTACCATTTTTTTGCGTTATGGACACCGACTTCAAAAAATTAAGTTATTTTTCACTTTGTAGTTTTGTATTTGGAAGTCGGTAGTATTTTTTTGCAAAAAGTTTTTTTATTTTTCACTTTTTAGTTGTACGTACCTAATAGGCAAGTTAGTAAGGGAACTATTTCGCCAGAATAGATTTCATGAAACTTGAACATAACCGGTGAAATAAGAGGTCTGCTTACCCCTTAAGAGAGAACTGGCGTGATGTTATGTTATGAAATGGTATAAACAACAAACAAACATGCGATTGCAGCAATCCCGAGAGATTTGCCGTTATTTATTGAAGAGTTCTGTTGTATATCTCCGAAGTTCTTAATCAGATCTTCACCAAATTAAAATGGGACCAATTTCGGAACATACTTTTTAAAACAAAAAAAGAATTTTCAAAATCGGTCTACAATTGACGGAGTAATCGGTGAACATACACAAAAAAAAAAAAAGTAACATGAAGTCGAACATAGAACCTCCTCTTTTTTGGGAAGTCGGTTAAAAAGGATTTGGTATGCAAGCAATAAATACAAATTCTTTCACTACACTTGCAATGTGTTTTTAACCCCCGCCCCGACGGAAAAAGAGGGGTGTTATAAGTTTGACGTGTGTTGCTGTGTGTCTGTCTGTGGCATCATAGCGCCTAGACTGGTGAACCGATTTTGTTTTTTTTTTGTTTGAAAGTTGATTTTGTCGAGACTGTTCTTAGCTATGTTGGAATTAAATCGGTTCAGCCGTTCAAAAGTTATGGGCGTTTTACTGTTTGAATCGGGGTGTTTTCGCAAGATATCGTGTCATAATTACGTGTTCAATAGATTGCCGATCGAAGCGTATCTACTATGCACTAGTTAAACTATTTAGCATGAAATAAAAATGTGTCGGGGGTTTTTGAAATTTTGAAATTTTACTTGTAGGATATACTAGTTGGCAAACAATCCACATGGGAAAAGTAGTAGGTATTAATTGTATAGAGCTTTTACTGACCGTACTTATCAGACTATCAATTAATTTATATCTAGTTTAATGAGATGCCGATTCGCTTTCTTCATAATTATCTTTATTTATCTATTGCTTGCTTAGCGATGACACAAATCAATCTAGCTATTTACACAGTAAACATATACAAACAGTATGGAAAGTACCTACAAACGCTCGACAAACATAAACACACGCGTGCTGTCAGTAGTGCGAGCCGCTTAGGGGTCTCGTCGATGCGCATGTTTGTGTGAGTTTGCCGTTTCGAGCGTGTGTAGGTAGTTTCCATACTGCTTGTATATTTATTCTGTGTTATTTATTTAATTTATTGAATGAACGTGTACGATATGAAAATAGAGGACTTTATGATTTTAATCGGTAATCGACACCATTGTTTACAAACAAACGTTTCACAAGGTAATTGACGCTTTGTTTTGATGTTTATTTAGTGATGTATAATTTAAAGTGATTGTTTAATGGCGATGGTTTGTTGGCTAGTTTATTCAGGTATGGCTTTTGAGATTGCAGTATAGGAGAGCAGTGGTGGCCTATAAGTGGTATCGGCCGCGACTTACAAGTTGTAGGTCGTGGGTTCGAACCCAGGCAGGCGATTTACTTTGTGTACATTATTTCATCACCACTGCTCTCAAAAACGGTGAAGGAAAACATCGTGAGGAAACTGGCATGTCCTAGAACCAAAAATTCGAAGACATGTGACATCGACCAACCCGCACTGGGCATGCGTGGTGGATTATGGTCCATCCCCTCTCACAGAGGAACATTAATAGGCTGATGATGCGATGTTAAGGTTAAATCAAAATGATACTAACTAAAACAAGCAATGAATTTATTTCAGTTACATAGTAAGTAACAACTGAACCGTTATTAATTAATTTATTGACATATAGTTCTTTTTTTTTTTTTTTTCTTATGAAATTTACTTTTTGATTATTGTTTACGTTTAAATTGTTATTAATTAATTTATTGACATATGGATTTCACTTTTTTATTTATTTTTTTGTTTGCTTAATTACATTTTTTTATATAAAATAAATTAAAATAATATTTTCTAATTGAAATAGAATTGCATGTATTCTTATATATTTGTACCTACATCTAATAATGCTGATTATGTTAATGTTTCATGTTGGATTATATTCGAACGCAATGTAAATTGTTACTGAATAAATAAATTGAATTGAATTGAACTTTAATTGCAAAACATCTAATGTGGTTTACATGCATTCCCCAAAACAAATGGTTTATTATGATTTAAAATTGCAATACTAGACTTTTAGTAGTGGGTACATTTCTTTGTCTTGAACACAAGTTAGAACAGAATAAAAGCATCAAAGAAGACAATCCTTTCTAAATAATTTTCAGCCTCGATATAAAACAAGGACACCAAAAGTATTTAGATAATAAAGGTATAATTTAGCCAAAGTATTCGGATGGTGTACCTATTATTATGCGGAGTTGCATCAACAGTCTTCAAGTGAAGGGCGACACTTAGAAATTGCAGGTTGCATTGTGACAGGTGAACGGAACGTACGGCAATTACGGTATAACAACGCTTATGTACAATCAATCTGCCTAACATTTTCCTAAATCTATACTAATAATATTATAAAGCTGAAGAGTTTGTTTGTTTGTTTGTTTGTTTGTTTGAACGCGCTAATCTCAGGAACTACTGGTTGGAATTGAAAAATTCTTTTTGTGTTGGGTAGTCCATTTATCGAGGAAGGTTATAGGCTATATAACATCACGCTACGACCAATAGGAGCGGAGCATCAATGAAAAATGTTCCAAAAACGGGGAAAATTTATTCTTTTTGAGACGCAACGTATTTAGAGTAGGTGGGCTAGCTTGGTAGGTAGCCAGTTGACGGGAGCGAAGCCGCGTGGGACAGCTAGTACATAATATATTGGGGTCAGCTTTCAGTCTGACCGTATGCAGCATATGAGACCGAGACTGGTCGCTCACATTTGGCCTTATCAGAAAGCTTAAAGTCACCCAAAGGGCAATGGAGACGGCTATGCTCGGAGTTTCCTTGCGTGATCCCATCAGATATGAGAATATCCGCAGGAGAATCAAATTTACCGACGTAGCCCGAAGAATTGCGAAACTCAAATGGCATTGGGCACGTTGGTCGCAGAACGGATGGTCGATGAGGATGATAAAGTTCTGGAATGGCGACCGCGATCCGGCAGACGATGCATTGGAAGGCCTTCCACTAGGTGAACCGATGGTCTGGTTAAGGTTGCGGGAATGCGCTGGATGCGAGACACACGGGATCGGTCAATGTGGCGACGGGCGGAGGACGACCTGGGGGAGGCCTATGTACAATCAGCCAAAGCTATATCTGATCACCTTAAGGACTATTTCTGCTTGCAGGGCTCGCCCGCTAAATTAACGCCGACTTATACTCATCAACCAATACCATCGCTGCATCGGGTGACTGTTTCTCTAGTACCTGCCAGCCCCTTGCCAGTAATAAAAAAAGACGGCAAGAAAACAAACAAGTCATTTGGCTATGGTCGACGCAAAAAGGGCGGACGCAGCTTTGGTCATCTTGTGCACGGGATTTTGTTTACAAAGTGATCAGATATAGTTTTGGCCCATAGTACATCAGTGGACGTTTTCCGGCTGAAATTATGATGATGCATCTGAGTTACAGTATTTTACATAGAGTTTACTTTCTGACCCCAACAACAGTAGCTAGGTAACCTCTTTGTAAGACGTGAAAAATTCCGTCTACTTACTGCCGTAAGGACTGTAGAAGGTCTACAAATGACAAAGTAACCACTAAGCTGATGTACTGCCAGGGAAATGAATTGGTCATCACCTTGGATGGAATAATGGATCACCCTAAGGTTAAATGTCACTTACACGTCATAAAACGAAAAGATTTATTTGACTATGTGGATAGTTAATATTAATGAAGTTTAATTTTAATGGCAATAGTTGTCAACGTTTCATTTCCCTAACTTTACGAGACAATGCCTAATAAAAAAAATAATATATGTATCGTGTTCATGTTATCACATTTTTTATTCATAATGTTGTTCAGTTCACATGGTTTTTGCACATAATATTGTAGATAATTATTCTTCTTCTTCTTTTCGAGTCGACGGAAACTCTTTAAAAACTTTTGGTTCTGTAGGTGGCGTTATAGCAGCGTCAGTGGCGTTCATAATAAGGTCCTAAAGTTGTAAAGTGCAGGTGTACGGCACTTGGGGCACGCTAGCATAGTGTCGTATTCTGCAAGGGGCACCGCACGTTGGGTATCAGGAAGGTCTATATAACACCATTTTGCCAAATTGTGTTGTTACGCACTACACGTCCGTGTCCGTGATTTCAGTTCCAAATTCAAAATGTTCTGAATTATGACTGATTATGACGGATAGAGTTTGGATGTAGTGCGTAAGCTTCCCTACAAGAAGTACTACGGCTAATTCCGAACCAAAATTTTTACGGACACGGAAAAGTTGTAGTCCGTAACTGCCCTGACAGACCTAAAGAAAGTATTTTAAATATTTAGAGTAATATTTCTTACCTATAGTTTGTCGCTGTATCTAAGTATTTACGGGTAGAGACATAGCATCTTCTGTTATAGACAGACCGACACTTTTTGAGTCTAACAAAAAAGCATTAGTCGACAAGTTTTTGAGTGCTGACTTGAATTAGAAAGCAAATACTACCTATTGAAATTATATTCTTCTAGCAAACTGAATACATTTTTAGGGTTCCGTACCCAAAGGGTAAAAACGGGACCCTCTATTATTAAGACAGTAGTCTTAATAATAGAGGGTCGTCTGTCTGTATATCTGTCACCAGGCTGTAACTCATGAACCGTACTAGCTAGACAGTTGAAATTTTCACAGGCGATGTATTTCTGTTGCCGCTATAACAACAAATACTAAAAACAGAATAAAATAAATATTTATGTGGGGCTCCCATACAACAATTGATAGATGATGAAGATTTTTTTGCCGTTTTTTGCGATATTGGTACGGAACCCTTCGTGCGTGATCCAACTCGCACTTGGCCGGTATTTTTATATTATTATTAATCTTATGTAAATCAGTTAAGACTTTCACTTAGCACTAGTATCGAAAGCGACTACATTAGAGGTCGACTCGCAGTCAATTTTATCCATATGCAAAATTAAAAATACCGCTGTAATTATATTCCAAACATATACAGTGCTGCATTATATTGCAAATGTGTACAGAACACGCAAAAAATATATAAAAAATTCGATTAAGATCAATGTCTTTCCTTGCAAAGTTAAATAAGATTTTGAGCGTGTTAAGTAATTTTATTTAATCTACCTAGGTAGGTTATAAGGTTATTCATATAACAACATAATATCACGCCAGTATTTTCCAAAGGATTATTAGGCAAGATTTTGATTGTCGTACTTTATAAATTCGCCCCCGTCAACTGGCTACCTACCTACCCTACATACTCATAGTTTTGACCATTTTGCAACATTTTTCATTTATGCTCCGCTCCTATTGGTCGTAGCGTGATGGTATATAGCCTATAACCTTACTCGATAAATGGACTACCCAAAACAAAAATATTTTTTCAATTCCAACCAGTAGTCCCTGAGATTAGCGCGTTCAATCAAACAAACAAACTCTTCAGCTTTATAATATTAGTATAGATAATAGAGGGTGAGACTATTGCCACCAACCAGACTCCAACATTCCAGAATCCAGACTGTTACTGCGGAAATTTCAAATAGGGAAACCCACAAACATAAATCCAACTAGATAACGCAAATCCCTCCATCTGTATGAAAACCAAGCGTGCCATTTTTCACACAAGTTTTTAATAGTACATTATGTTACAAGTGTGTAATGTTGGTGATTACCGCTGAGGCGCCATTGAGACCCGAGCCGTCAGGCGAGGGTCTTAGGAGAACCGAGGACGGTAATCATCAATACACAAAAAAATCATTTCCAACAATCATAGTTATCCTTTGCGTGCGCATCTAACAATGGCGATCGGCCATAGACTAAAAGGAATGAGTTTATTTTTTTTCGGCTTTTCGCTTTTAGCCACGTACAAAATAGGGAATTTTAAGTTTTCTTTATTACAGACAAAAACAAAATTTATATTTGAGTGAAGGTTTTATTTATTAAACACGTACAAGTTGAAATTATCTATTTAAATACAAAGTTGCATGAAATTTGTTGCATTTGTACTATTGAACACGATCTTTTTTGTATCGAAACTTTTTTAAGAACAAAGCAACTCAACCAATAAATAAATAAAAAACTCTATAACTCACTTGTGAATAATAGCAATGAAAAAGTCACAGTTTGATAACAGGTGTCCTTATGTGCCTAATTGCGGTGAAATTAGAGCCACTTTATGAGCAAGTGTGTTGAAAAACCAATTTACTCACCAATGAAAGAAAACATTTCCAATACGGACAACTTTTTCTAACAGAGCCGTCAGGCGAGGGTCTTAGGAGAACCGAGGACGGTAATCATCAATACACAAAAAAAACATTTGCAACAATCATAGTTATCCTTTGCGTGCGCATCTAACAATGGCGATCGGCCATAGACTAAAAGGAATGAGTTTATTTTTTTTCGGCTTTTCGCTTTTAGCCACGTACAAAATAGGGAATTTTAAGTTTTCTTTATTACAGACAAAAACAAAATTTATATTTGAGTGAAGGTTTTATTTATTAAACACGTACAAGTTGAAATTATCTATTTAAATACAAAGTTGCATGAAATGTGTTGCATTTGTACTATTGAGCACGATCTTTTTTGTATCAAAACTTTTTTAAGAACAAAGCAACTCCATCAATAAATTAAAAAAAAAACTCTATAACTCACTTGTGAATAATAGCAATGAAAAAGTCACAGTTTGATAACAGGTGTCCTTATGTGCCTAATTGCGGTGAAATTAGAGCCACTTTATGAGCAAGTGTGTTGAAAAACCAATTTACTCACCAATGAAAGAAAACCTTTCCAATGCGGACAACTTTTTCTATACAGTCTTTACAGCTCAATATGGCATAATTAGGCATTTTTATAGATTTCGGTGGATTTCCGGTGCCGATAATGCTAAATGCGATAATAATGATAATACAATCGCGTCATACAGTTACGATTTATATCTGTGGGGAAACCCAATAACAATTTTCCCAAACCGAGAACCGAACCCAGTAGGCGCTAGTGACCGCCCGATGAACGAGCCAGTCATAAATATAGAACCAATACACAGTAGATAGATTTATGTGCAGTGCTATTAATTGATATAATTTATTGACGCTGGTATTGAATGAATACAAATGATAAGCCACTGACGCGCATTAGTTGTTGATAAATAGAAGATTTTCCTTTACAATTAGTTGATAATGAAAACTGTCCTGCAGAGTAAACATGCATTTTTCATCGCAGTCTTACATTTACTGCATTGCATTAAACATATTTGAACTCGACTATCCAGGGATCAAATCGTGAAAAAAAATCTGGGATAAAATACTGTTTACAAAAAAATACAACCGACTTCCAAATAAAAACACTACAAAGTGAAAAATAACTTGTATTTCGGCAGTCGGTGTTCCTGTTTTTGTTTCTTCGTTTTTTAGTAGGTTGTATTTTTTTGTAAAAAGGTTTTAATTTTCACTGTTTTAGTAGTGATACTTAATGAGCAAGTTATTTTATAGTTCCAGAATAATTTACCCAAATAACATTAAACTTGAACATAACCTGTGAAATGAGAGTGTACCAAGGTGAATCTGGTACCCCTTTAGAGCGTACCGGCGTGATGTTATGTTATGAAATGGCGTAAACAATATTATACAGACATGCATTGGCGATTGCAGCAATCCCGAGAGATTTCCGTTGTTTATTGAAGAGTTCTGTTGTATATCTCAGAAGTTCTAGAAAGGAAGAAGCACCAAATTTCAAATAAAAAAGAATGATCAAAATCGGTTAATCTAGTGAAAAGTTCTGAGATAATAAACATACAGTCGATTTGAACACCTCATTTTTGAAATCGGTTGAAAAGTAACCAATGGCGTTCAGCGTCAACGAAGTGTATCTACCATTCACGAAGGCAATGGATTTTTGGAATTGGATCTTCCAAATACAAATATAGAAACAGTTTTTCCTCAATTTTATATAGATAACAATATTATTGTCAAACAACAATAGTGACACGTTTCCTAGCCACTATGCACTATATGGCTGGTCAGTAAAAACTTTAGTGTCTGCGTAGCCATAATTTTATTTATAATATGTAAATCATGATCAAGGACACTCACTGTTCAATTTAGAGGTCTCGCTGCGTACGAGTTTATTACTATTGGTATTGAAACAGTTTGTAACTGTAAAAAGTTTATAACTTTTTAAAACTTCCGCAGACAGGTACGACGCGACAATGCAACAACGATGCGGCGTCGCTTTTTTGTTTTTAACCGCCTTCAAAAAGATCAATTCGACAGTGGTTTTTAGGGTTCCGTACCCAAAGGGTAAAAACGGGACCCTATTACTAAGACTCCGCGGTCCGTCTGTCTGTCTGTCTGTCTGTCACCAAGCTGTATCTCATGAACCGTGATAGCTAGACAGTTGAAATTTTCACAGATGATGTATTTCTATTGCCGCTATAACAACAAATACTAAAAACCGAATAAAATAAATATTTAAGTGGGGTCCATCAAAAAACGTGATTTTTGTACCGTTTTTGCGATAATGGTACGGAACCCTTCGTGCGCGAGTCCGACTCGCACTTGGCTGGTTTTTTTATGAGTTTCATCTCAGAACTTTTTACTAGGCGTACCGATTTTGATGATTCTTTTTATTTGAAAGCTGGTGCTTGTCATGTGGTCTCATTTCAATTTCATCAAGATTTGATGAAGTATTTCGGAGATTTACATCCGAACTCTTCAATAAATGACGGATAATCACTCGGTATAGCTGCAATCGCATTTCTGTTTATTTTGTACACTATTTCATAACATAACATCACACTGGTAAGCTCTAAAGGAGTACGCAGGTACGATCTGTAAAGCAATTGTAAATCAATTTTGTATGAAAATGTGTCGTTGCATCTTTGTCGCGTTGTTGCGTCGCACCTATCTGTAGGAGCTTTTATGCTTTTAAACTCAGGTTAGCGCAATTTTTTCATTAACATTTTATATTTTATTTTATTTTATATATTTGTTTAACTTACACACACTATGTTACAGGTTGAACCCAATACAATAGAGTGGTTAAAATCTTAATCTAAAATAAGACTTTACATAAATGTATAATAATTATAAAAACCTACACTTCTAACACTATTAAAATCTTCTATGCTTATATAAAAAAAAACAGTTTACTCATCAACATTTTAATTATAACTAGGAAAATTCAACAACTCTCTTGCGAATTCACTCAAATTATACACAGATATACATAAATGCGCAATAAAAAAGGTATGTGAGTCATTTCCCAAAATGACGAGAGAATATGAAAATAAATATCAGGATTCAAGGTTAATAAAAATAAATGTTAGACGTAAAATACCTCAAATTACATATTTTACAATTATAATTAGCAAAAGATATATCCCTAACACGTGTCTGAGTGTGTGTAGGATCAACATTATATAAATATGAATAGATACGGACAACAAAGAAAAAACCGGCCAAGTGCGAGTCGGACTCGCACACCGAGGGTTCCGTACAAACCTCAGCTTAAAGGTATTATAGACCTGAGTATTTGATATGAATTTCAATTTAATACCTCTACGCTTTCATGAGGAAAGGGGTAGTAAGTTTAAAATGTTTATAAAATATTTTATTATATGATGTAAATAAAAAAATACGGTTTGCGCAATTATTCCTGTATCTGTGCTACAAGACGTTGCTTCGTACTAAATTTCTAGATTCTGAGTTCACGGAAAGTACCCTGTAGGTTTTGATTCTCTTGCGAGTGTCGAAAATTTGCGGCAATTTGCGACATAAACGGCTATATCGTTTGATTGCGTTAGCTTAGAAGTTTGAGTTTTTCACAGCTTTAAGGGACATTAGACCTGAGTATTTGATATAAATTTCAGCTTGATACCTCCACGCGTTCCTGAGAAAAAGGGTATTGACAGACAGACAGACGGATGGACAACAAAGTGATCCTATAAGGGTTCCGTTTTTCCTTTCGAGGTACGGAACCCTAAAAATGACAAAATAATCTATATATCAAATCTATATCGTAAAATTGTATTATGTACTGAAAGAAATTTCAAGTAAAGTAGTTGTAACTGAGTTCAATGGCCACAGATCGACATACATGTTAAAAATATTTTGTCTCCAATTTAAAAGAAATTTTATTCGACCGCGGAAGAGCAATAACTTTCCTTGACATTTCTTTATTTCAAAAGTAAATCTGACATTTCATTTTTAATGGAACTTATAGGTAGTAAGCAGTTAAGCTCATTTTTTTATTTATTTAATGCTTTTCCAGTAAATGCATTAAATTAATCTTATCACACTTATATTATAAAGGCGTATGTTTGTGAGTGTGTATGTTTGTTACTCTTTCACGAAAAAACTACCTAACGGATCTGGATGAACTTTGGCACAGAGATAGATTATAGTCTGGAATAGCACATAGGATATTTTTTATCCCGGGAACATGTTCCCTTGGGTGTGAAAGTTTGAAAAAAACCCGTGAAAGTTTGGATGGATGTGTGTAGATGTATGTTTATTACTCAATCACGCCAGAACGGCTGAACGGTTCTAGATAGAATGTGGCACAGAGATAGATTATAGTCTGGAATAACACATACGCTTTCATCCCGGTATAATGTTCCCCTGGCATAAAAATAACACTTTTCAAGCGAACGAAGCCGCTGGCAGAAGCTAGTTTGCGTATATTTCGAAGGAGTTCAAACGTTCAGTGAAAATGAATCGACGTTCGATGCTAACCATTCTGCGCTTAGGTATGTACTAAATCACAAAATTTCCCGGATCTAAAGTAACTATTAAGTCGAACACTGGAATTTTAACAGGCATACTTACCTACCTACTTATAATAAGTTATTAGGAATTGAACCAGTATTATTTAATTTTTTAGGAGTTATACAAATAACTATAACTTAAGCTTGAAACGTTTTTTCTGATATTTGAGAAGTTAGCTAATTTATTTTTATTACAAGCAAATGGGTAACATAATCCTTATTATTAATACTGTCACCAAAATGTAACCTTGACTCTTAAAAAATATATCTTCGGAAGTGTGTACGGAAGTGGGTAGCTTCCGCAGTCACCATTATGTGTATGTTTTCATAGCGCCGATCTGGCGGTAATGTGGACCGGTTATCGGTAATTCTGGTTGCCATTGAACTGTCCTCTCGCACTTGCGTATGTACGTGCTTAGATTTTTGAACTACGTTTTACTTAGAGGAAATAGTCGACTAATGATGCGGAACAACGGTAGCAAATGTTAATGGATGTCAAATTTTAAATCTCACGTTAGTAAGATTATAAGCACACAATGTTGCTACACCAGGGTATTTTATTGTATGTAGGTAGCAATGCAATTTTCAAAATGTTATACAGTTGCTTTGTCACTACGTGACTATAGGTCAGGGGGGTGACCATTAGCTCTTCTCACCTCCCTGGTGTACTATGGGGAAAAGTGCCTCGAAGACGGCTCGTGGCGGTTGCGTAGACTCCGCGTAGGCTAAGCATGGGCAAAAAATATCGATATATCAAAATATCGATATTTATCTACACAATTATCGATATATATCGTCGATATATATAATATATCGATATCCGATATTTATTTTAGAGTATCGAATTCGTATCAATTTCGTTTTTTTTTAACGCGACTTTGGTATCGTGTTGTTACTAGAACTCTATCGCTCAAGAATTAATAAAAATATTATTTTCTTCATATCTATTCTTTTTCACGAAATTTGTATACTTTGGTAATGTGTATGAAAAATCATGCGAAAAATTACGATATATATCGATATAATAAATATATACTGTTTAAAAATATCGATACGATAAATATCGATATATTTTTTTACTTGCCCATCCCTAGCGTTGGCTGCACAAGTGTTATTACTCTCATTCATTTTACCTACTTTAAGGATCCTGATAAAAGGTCTATTTCATATTTTTCTATCTTTTTCATCTCAGAAAAAATCAAAACAAGATCACATCTTGTAAAAAAGGGACTGCAAACTTTTCTACGGTGAAGCGCGTATCTGTAAAATGAATATGAAAATGATAATGACGGGTAAATTAAATAAATCATGTAACATATCAAACAGTTCCATAAATAACTATTAATCAAGTCATTAGTGTTCTTGACATTATGCAGACCACGTTTTATTCACATACAACACAGATACTAGACTAGATTTTGCCAGTACATTTGAAACTAGTTCTTATAATCTTAAAATTATTCCTAATAGTTTTTATATGCCTTTGTCAAGTACCGAAACTAATTGCAAATATGGGTGCGGTTGTCTTTATTATTTTGAATAAAACTGCTTCGCTAATACTCATGTAAAATGATAAAAAAAACTCAGAAAAAAAGTACATTCAAATCTGCCGATTCAAAGGATTACGTTGGTCTAGTAGCTAAGGTGTAGCAAAGCAGCCTTGACGGCCCCCAGATGGCTGTTGTTTGGGGTTTTCCACTATGAAATTATCAATGACAACCATCTGGACTTCTAGATAGAACTATCTGCCACTACTAAAAATACAGTTTCTAAACCTTTGGCTAGCCCTGGTTTAACACGAAATTTAATATAGATTTTCTTTTTTCAGTTTGCGCTGCACGCAGCTTATCTGTAAAATATCTCATGTTTATCGTCGACAGATTGACTGCAATCAGTACTAGAGGAGAAAATAGTTTTTCATTATCGTCATGACGGCTTTTAATCTTAATTACACAAGGGTAATCTTGAAATCTCTAATGTAAATAAATATTAAAGAGTCACTAGACATGGATAAGGATTTGTATTTTTTTCTTATCATTTTTAAGAGCAAATTATAGTCTTTCAGAGAAAACTATAGTAAAAAAATTGAACCAACGAAATAACGAATTGAAAAAAAAAAAAAAAACTTTTTTCTAGCATTTTGAGTTGACGCCAAACAAATATGCAAATTTATTACCTAAGGCGTACAATTACTGTAGCTAGTTTGATCTTCGTTGATAGTTTGTTTGGCGCTACAACCAAAAGATTTTTTGAATTTTTATGTTTTGTTCGTTATTTCATCGGTTATTTTTTTTGTTAAAAAGATTTTTCTTTAGTTTTTTGTTTACTTAATTTCAACAGAATCGATTCACCATTGAACATTCAGTGGGTAAAATTATCAATAAATCCTTTTTCTACCTTTAGGGGTGGATATTTAAATGGGACCAACTTTGAAGTAATCTTTCCTATAAAAATATTTTTTGGAATCGGACCACTCTATAAAAAGTTATGCGTGGTCACACATAAAAAATATACATTTCGAATTGAGAACGTCCTCCCTATTTTTCGTTAGTTAAAAATCATTTATGTTCTTGCGACAATAGACATATTTAAAAAAAATCTTCGGCTTCCGTGCCTTCCTTACCAACATTAGATTTAATTTGAGATGATTGTGTTGCAGCAAATAAAATTTACATAAACAAAACTAAAACCGACTCGACTACAAAAACACAATTAACATATTTGAGACGTCATGACATATATGGCAGTTGTAATCATAGAACAATATAACAAAAGAAAATGACTTCAGCATTTGTTACTGTAGCCTCCAATGAATGTTTGGTAAGGCTTAGTCAAAACTAAATCATCTGGTCCGATGACTTTAAAATATAATATTTGTTGTAGTCTATTATATTAAACGAATTGTTAAAAAGAAGTGATGAATATTGTACACCTGAAAGTAAAATAAACTCAGGTAAACATGTAGGCAGAATGATCCCACTGCTGGGACACAAGTCTTCTGTGAGAGGGAATGGGATATAATCTACCACGCGGACCCAGTGCGATGTTAAATTTTTCGATTTTTTATGTAGGCAGAATATATATGGCAGAAATGATTGATTTGAACAAAAATCCCGATCAAAAGTTTTCACTAGAATTTTGGTTTAAATCAATAATTTCTGCCACACCTATACTTATTTCAAGGACAGAAATATACCCCGATCAAAAGTTTTTGACCGGTATATATCATTAATCATTCATGATTAATTATTGTTTCCTGCAGAAATATATCTCGATCAAAAGTTTTTGACCGGTATATATTTCTGACCTTGAAATAATTATTATTTCCTGCAGAAATATATCCCGATCAAAAGTTTTTGACCGGGATATATTTCGGCCCTTGAAATAATTATTGTTTCCTGCAGAAATATATCCCGATCAAAAGTTTTTGACCGGTATATATTTCTGACCTTGAAATAATTATTTTTGCCTGGGTTATTAAATAAATTAACATTTAAAATTATACTAACTCACGTGGAAACATTTGGCAATAAAAGTACAAGAGAATGGATTTTCAGAACCTAATAACGCAACAGTTTACTTATCTACCACACAAAGAATTTGTCGCAATAAAATATTGCCTAAGGTGCATTAAACAGCTAAACATGGCGGCAGGCACTCACTTGTAAAATGCAATGCCTGTGCGTAAAATTGCAACACACTTTAGTTCGCAGCCATTGTATTGTATAAAATATCTGTAAATCAAACCTTTTTGCGTATTTTTACGAAATAACCCAGAACTATAATAACTAAGTCTACAAAAAGTTTTATGTTTATTTCTGAACATGTGTAAGTACTATAAGTTGACCTGTTACACTAATGTGTATACATTACAGCAATTACACTTAATTAATTTATCTCGAGCAAGCAATAAAGGTATATTTAGCAAAACAGAACAATTAACGTTTTTATTTTTAACAACATTCAAATTAAAGTGCTAAAATAATGGGCGTAGCTTCCTCTTGTCAAAATATGCAAAATATAAATTTTGTGATACAAAATCTTTTCATATTCGGGAGCCAGTGTAGCGTAGAGGTACTTATGAGGAATGTTTTCAATTAAAAATCCTCTTAAAAAATTAAGTCTATCAATTAAATGTAGTTAACCATATTTAGGTTATTCCAAATTATGAACTGAAAATAACCCAAACTGCTAATTACTAAGTAGTTGAAATATTTTTCGCTATTCAATGATATATGATAATTAGGTATAACCAAGACACAGCTCAGTTATTTAGAGGAAAAACCCCACACGGGGCACGAGTAAGAAAATGGTAATATTTTTTGCACATCAACATTTTGGTTATCCTTTCATACTTAATTATGAACACTACTTACAGAAATTAGGGTTCAAGCATTAGTGTTGACAATGTGAGAATTTGTATAGAAGGAAGAAAAGTTTTCAAATGGTGCCTTTTTAGGGCCGCAAGTGTTTATTAACCGGCCGGTAGCCAGTGTTGTAACGTTGCGAATGGTCGATTATGGAGGTACCAGCATTGTCGGGTTGCGACAATGCATACGAGGCGCTGATTGCACCCACCGCAGTGATCAACGCACCCGTTCGACCGAATAGATTGAAATACAACGTAGCCCTTTCCTGTTTGTGTTGACTTAAGTACTAAAGTTGCAAATAGGGACGGGCTGCAGCGAACGCTGTCTTTAGGAGTATTATTTCACTTTTAATGGCTATGAAAACTCTTATCTAATACTTATTGTAATCAACATTTTTTCAGTTCATTTGTTAGCATAACGACAATATATGAGCAGATTGGAGTGTTTTACAGCTAAATAAGCTAGCTATATAGAAAATGAATTCCTTCAACAAAAGAGAATGCGATTAGAAAACTCTGATTAGAATAATCACTAATTTGTTTCTATACAATTCAAGATTTCTAAAAATAGAAACAAGTTGTTCAATATTTTATTTATAAGGATAACATTTATAATGTGGACAAAAAATAACAATGTTTTAAAATAGATATTCTTTTTTTATATCTTTCAATCGTTTACAATTGATTTAAAAAAAAAAAAATATTTGAAAAAAACTATGTGTATGAGATAGGTATTTAAATAAATCCGGTCTCCAAGATACAACACCGTCCTGTTTGGGGACCACTGCATAGTAATATTTATCTAGTTATTACAGCTTGTTGAAAATACTCATTTTATGTTAATAATGGTTAAGAAAATGATTGTAATAATATTTTTAATGGATTTATTCTCATTCTTAAATTTCTTACCAAACTGTAAACTTATTTATAAAACTTGTTTGTAATAGTTTAGTTCAATTAAACTGGTGAAAAAGTTAATATGAAAACTATTGAAAGACAGAATGTTACAAATTGACTAAATTAAATGCATAAGTTTTTAATTTTCTTGTTTCAAATGACCCTATTATTTTTATTTATATAGAATAGTTGTCAAGAAACCTTATTTTTTAGTAAAGACAACCAAGTTAACTTTTGTACCGTAGGTGGATACATTTGAAAGTGAGTTACCGCGGCCCTGGCACAAGCAACTGAAGGAACACGGGTGGGTTAAAGACACGTCCTTCCGCTTCACCCAGAGCGGGAGAAGTCATTGGATGATTTCCGACCCAGAAAAAAAAGATCTCAAGAGACAATTTATGTCACTTTATGTCCAAACAAAGTTTTGTATTCTGTTGTTTAGAGTTGGTCAACTGTCCTTGTTTACTGAAGATAATGAAGATCATGGTTACTGAGTTTTGAAATAATAAATTTCCCGGCAGGGACTATTAATTCAGAATATGAAAAATAAATTCCAATGCATTTGCTGGTAAAATTACCAAAATATTAAATAAAAAATATTATCGAACTGTGGTTTGGACAATTTTCAAAGCACGTTTGTCAATAAAAAAGTAAAAACGCGCAACTTTACAAAGTAGCGCGCTAAAATGTTGCATAGACAGAATCTATTTTTAGTTACTTATTTATTTTGTAATATTTATAAATGCGTGTCTCAATTAACTTACGATTTGACCTTAAGCGGATACAAAGTTATTAAAATTATTTTTAAAAATAAAATAAAAGGACAAGTTATTAAATAATTAAATTCAATTATAAAAAAAGCAATATTACTTTTAATTGTAGCTCTGAAGTCAGGTTTCGATATAGGGGTTTTTTTTTTGCAATAAGCAATAAGATAAAGTAGGTAGATCAAAAAGTAATGTAACATGAGGTGATAGATAGGAAAAAACTAGATCAGGTTCTGCTTGAAATTTTTTGTGTCCGATCTTTTTCTACTTTTACAGCCTTCAAAAAGCTTTTAGCTGTTTCAGAGATAGATAGTAACTAGTGTTAGTGCGATATTTTTTATTCGCCAGTTATATCTTCCATATTAAGCAAGCTCTACCGATTGTATAAATTGTGGTTTTTTGTAAATCTCTCAGACATGAAAAACTGCATTTATTTGTCTACGGTTCAGATAAGACTTTTAACTAATTAAAAACTGTTTTAAATTTAAAATATTTGGGTTGTACATTTTGTTTCTTTGTTCGTTATTTACAGAAAATTTACATAGGTCTTATAAATAAACAATGCCCCATAGCAAAATGTGTGTGTTTTTCTTTTTATTTTCACTCATCTACTTAATTACTACTATCTACTTAATTACTCGGATTAGACTTGTGTGTAATCCCAGCTGTAAATAATATTATTTTTACTTAAGGTTACACTAGTGGAAAATTCTTAAATTCGTAGTCTGCCGATTACTCCACTGTTTGACGGTGCACGTTCAAAATAAAAAGTGATATCAATTTGTCACATCATTATCTAGCCCTGTCTGGAAACAGAAAAGTAAAAAAATACAATATTTGAAAGTAATGAGCGTCGAAAGTTCCATATTTCAACACTAATTTTAACGCATCTTTGGGCGGCAATAAATACGATAAGAAGAAGGAAAATTGCAAAACGGCCTCCATACAGAGATAGATTTGTAATTCAACAATGCTAATAAATTTTATTTTGAATATATACATTTAGTATTTTTTTCATGATATCTAGACCCCCAAAGGTCTGTTTATAAAATTTCGCGCGCTCGTTTTCTTCCTAAATCATCATCCATTTCGCTACAAATTTGCAAAAGTAATCATTCGTACGAGAACTAGCTTCTTACTGCTCATCACAGCATCACTCTCTTTCGCACGTGTTGTCGGATGAGACAGCTTGCTTTTTAACCCCGCGAACAAAATAGTTCGTGCCTCTTCTTATGGTATTTATTTCCGCCCAAAGATGCTTTAAAATTAGTGTTGAAATATGGAACTTTCGATGCTCATAACTTACATTTTATTTTTACTTTTTTGTTTCCATACAGGGTTAGATAAAGATGAGACAAATTGATATCATATTTTATTTTGAAAGTACATCGTCAAACAGTGGAGTAATCGCCAGACTACGTTTTTATGGTAAAATGATCGACTAGTAAACTTAATACTTCAAAACGAATGCTTATTAAATTTGTAAGTTGTAATCTTAGGTTTGAAACTACAAAATTTATTATATTTGCTACTTAACCTAAGATGACAATTTACAATGAAATCCTTAAAGGTTTGCAATAAACAATAAATAATTTAAATCAATAGCCAAGTTATTCGGCTTCGACGATGCAGCAGCCCTACTTAGACAAGACTGTTGTGGATGTGGCCGAGGAACCAACAATATCTTGATTGCAATATATCGCTTTTTTATAAGATAATAAATCAATAATTTGACAGTACTGCAGTTATATATTTATTTTATTTTGTAATTTCTTGGTATTTAAAAATATATATTACTAGCGGAGGCCTCGCGGTTTCACCCGCGTAGTTCCCGTTCCCGTGGTAATACAGGGATACAAAAAAATGTCACCCGGGGATAGTGTGGCTTCGCAACGGTGAAAGATTTTTTGAAATCGGTCCAGTAGTTTTTAAGTTTATTCGTTACATACAAAAATATAAAAATACAAATCTTTCCTCTTTATAATGTTAGTATAGTTTTTTTTTTTTTTTTTTTTTACTTTTTATTATTTTCTGCAATAAAAATCAGTTATAATCACCATCGACCGGAAAATTACTATAATACATGTATTGTGTGAAAAACTAACCAGACTGCTAGTCGTAGGTGCACAAAACGTTGACTAGTTAATTTGTGTGTTAACAATAAAATATCAATAAAATAACGGGCATTGTCTCAAACAGCTAGGTAACAACAGGTCTAATACAGAAGAAAGGTACCTATCTGTTACAAACGGTTGCATAAAGCAGACGTAATAGTCCACTGAAGAAAATGGGTCAGTATGCTCCGGTCTAACAAGAACAACTGTCATTGCTTTATTGCAATCTTTAAATAAAACCATTTTGCCATAAGCTTAGGTATGATCAACGGTAAGTTAAACCTTTGCAGCTTTAAACATAGTCCTTAATGCTACGACACACAGGTGCTTTAAACATTTTTTTTGAAAGGGCATGCGGTTGACTATACAGTCGGGGTTAGGTATTTTATTAATTGTAATAATATAAAAAAACTAGCAGACACCTCGCGGTTTAACCCGCGTAGTTTCCTTTCCCGTAAGAATACAGGGATAAAAAGTAGCCTATGTCACCCGGGGATAGTGTAGCTTTCCAACGGTGAAAGAATTTTTGAAATCGGTCCAGTAGTTTTTAAGTTTATTCGTTAGATACAAAAATACAAATCTTTCCTCTTTATAATTTTAGTAAAGGTATTAAAAATAAAAATAATGTAGTATAAAATAAAAAACCTGGTTTCTGGAAAGAAAAATGTCGACGGGTCACAAAATAAAAGAAGAACGAACGAAAGAATTTAGTGGGATTTCAAAGTTCATTCAACCAATCCTAACAGCTAACGCGCATTAAATTTGTCACAAAAATTTTGGGATCATTTTCGCTCCAGAAACTATGCATAAAAGCCCTGTCCTACAGTAGTCAATTGTGAGTTGGATATACGGAAAATTTAAGTTAATTCAATAAACCATTAATTGCCCTGGCTTTACCAACGACACTAAAATCAGACTAAAATTTATTCTGGCAAGCAAGGCTGGAAACCCCTTAAACCGGTAAGCAGGACAATTTAGCGACAAATTTTGGCCGGAAGGATTTGTGTTTCGGCAACAGCCAACTAGAAGGGGATCGGGGAGGCGAAATAAACACTAATTCTATAATTAGATACGTTTTCAAGGTGTTAACCATATAAAATTTTGCGTCCTTTTATTTTGTAGTCTTTTGATAAGAGATGTCAGAATTTGTGACACACACATGAGGTCGTTAGTTTCCACAATATTGTAACATCAAATAAATGCTTCTGTTTTCTCTCTTTATGTGTGTATCTATCGTTTTATATGGTCTTTCAACTAGAAGTAAACTTTTGTTACAAATATTTGTTTCAAAATGTTGTGATATAAATGTTTGGCTTTTATAAGTTTGTGGAAAGTGTGTTTTAATTGAAATTAATAAGATACACTAAGATTTCATTCAAAGTGGCGCAGTAAATGATTTTATTTCTGTTAGTCGGTTTGTACAAACACTTTTACATGTCGATTACATTTTTTTTAAACTAGATGAGGTCGGCGTTTCCTATCTGACTACTCTGAGAAGAAAGGCCGAAACAAACTCAGAGATCACAGCCTCTTTTAAAGACCAGACAAAATCTTGGTTAGATCATATGAAGACCATGTAGACTGATGTCTGAAATGGTCTTTTGAGGAAAGAACCAGTAACCAGTAACATCTAAACTAAGCAATATTATAATAAAAATATATAATTTGTTTGTTTATATAATATGTGTTTGTAAGGTAAGGCCTGGAAGTAGGTTACATGATCGGTGAATTTCAGCTACTTTTTATCCCGGGCAATACACGCGGTTCCTGTAGGTTCGGCCTTCGCTTGTATATTGGATATTAATTGTTTGTTATCGTTTTGCTTACGTTGATTTCACGCTTTAATTATAATGATATGGGGCTAAATACTAAATATCTGTGGATCGAATGTTTTAAAATACAGGTGATTGTTTTTTGATATTATTATTTTATATTTTTTTGAGACAATACCACCGCACTATTCCCAAACCACTGCAACTCCTGAAAGCCAGAACATTTTTTTGATATTAGTAGGTACTGGCTTATTCCTAACTTAAATGTTTTAATACTCGTAGGCCTAAGCTGATTCATAGAAGATGTTCAAGAAAAATATCGATTCTCTGAAATATATATACGGCTATGCATGTTTTAAATAAAGCGTGGCTCTTTTGAAGTGGATGGATGAATGCAATAAACACAAAATACACAATTGCTGGATTAATTAAATAGGTACTCACTCTTGAACAGACCCATCTTGAAACACTTTCTCATTATGTCGGGAAATGTATTAACTTTATTTACGTCGCCCATATATGGTGAGCACTTTCTTTCACCAGTTCTTAGAACAAATGTCTTTATTGTGTCATTAATGAATTAATTAATCGAAATAAAACTTAAATAAAAATTTAAGTTACGAAAACTCGTGAAAATGGTTTGTTTAGCGTTTGTGTAGCCGGCTCGCTACGACCTGATACATTATCAGACTGAACCGTCGTCGGCACACAGCCACCGCGCGACCGGCGCGCGCGCCGATCTCATTGCCGCGGTACGTATAAATCACACACGCGGATTATCTTATTAAGCTTCGAATAATAGTATCTAAAGAGCTCACTGTTTGTGTGTAAACAAACAGAAATCTATATTTATGATTGTTGTAATCAAGCGTTTATAACATATCGTCTTAATTGATGTCTGAAACGAGATAGACTGTAAAAGATCATTGAGGCATATCGTTTATGTGCTCTTATTAATTTTATAGCAGCGAACATCAATCTAGATTCTAGTACATATTTAACTACGCAGTGGCTTAGAGGCTAAAGCAATCACTCGTGAAGGAGCAGGTTTATAAGGTTCAGGGTTCAAATTGTGGTAAGCACTTGCAAATGTAATTTGTACAATTATGTACTTTTAAGCTGATCGAGTGAAGGCAAATATCGTGCGAAAAGCTGAATTTTATAAGCCAAAACGCATTCAGCAAGGTCGAAGGTTTGTGCTGGTTCTATATGGGTGATAAGGGGTTTTAATATTACAGGGTGCAATATTTCAGGAAGTAAAGTAAATGTAAGTATTTTACTATGGGACTAACCCAGACAGCCCAAAAATAACATTAGCTTCAACATAGATTTTATGGAGTTATATTGTAGTGGCCACGGCTGGCCTGTTATTGGGATATTCGTGAATGAATTAGCAGAACTTTTCAAAATGTATGAAAACTCCAAACGCAATGAGAAACAAGGCAGATGCTTTATAACATGTGCACGTCGAAAATGTCGACTCGGGTTTGCGGTTGGCAACCTAACAATGACACATAGTATTCTTGAGAAGAAAAATAAACGAAAACTGAATCTAAAACAAGAAAAAAAAAAACAAAAAAATATCAATCTGGTTTTCTTGATTTTTCAATTACTATTTCCGATTTAATCTGTAAGTATTGGATGTTTTTTTTTTTATATCACTGCGTTCTGGTTCGAAACTATTTTTGAGCCATGTCAACTTAAAAACCGTCCCATTTAAATTTCTTTATAGGTTCAGCAGTCGACAAAATGCTCGATAGGAAATAATACTCTTCGACGAAGAAATAATCCTAACGCTTGCATCTACATATGTAATTCTGAAGCATTCGCGTTACTTAGTACAACTTCAGATTCTGTAGTTACATAAAAAGTGCAAGAAAACTGCGCATATCTACCAACCTTCACGATTTATGGTGGTCAATAAAACATTTTAATTTTCACACAAAAAATGTTTACCGTCTCCAAAGTGTAAATCTGTAGATTTGCAAGCATATTATCTCGGAATCTCGAGTTGCCAACTAATATAAACAGCAGATAACATTCGAGACATAATAATGTCAATGAAGGAAGATTGTCTGTGTCTTAGAGAACGCATTATGTTTTACGAACCTATTAACAAGTGTAGAAAATTATGTTATAATAACTCAGGTGAGTCAGTTTGAGATAACAAGTTATAATTACGTAATGTACTCGGATAATAGTTAATTACCATTACTAAATGAAGGGACATTAGGGATTTGGGTTTTATTAGTACCTATATAAGTCGTAACAAAGTCCTTTTTATTATTCGACAAGCAAGGAACGAAGAAGCAACTGATCCACAAAAAGTCATATTTTTGTAATTTATCTATTATTAATTGAAAAGAGATTCCTATTATTCTTCTTCTATCGGTCTTCTTTTATTATATGATCAGAAAGGAATCAAGAAAAGTATCTCATACAAATACAGCACACATTCAAAATGGTAAAAGTAAGTACAAAGTTATTTATTTGTTTGTAGATATTTTTAAGGTCCGTGTTATGTACGTGTAGCCATGTTTTCTGCAAGTGTATAACTTTCCTTGTTTGCGGTTTAATTCAGACAATTCATGTTCCCTTGACCTTCGTAATTTACGGTTGACTTTTAATCGCAGTTGTATCCGCTTAGATACCTTCGAAGATTATACAAATTGTTTTATGCTTGTCTTTCTGCCTTCTCTATTTTAACATTTACTATACGTAAAATAATTTAAAATAAAAGTGGATGTTTCGATGACGAACATTGCCTATATTTGCCCAGGTTTTTTGTGCTTTCCAGAAAGCCAAACCACATGTAAATTTAAACAATGTAATGTCTTGAGTGTACGTTCCAAGTTTTTCTGGAGGTACCTTGTTTTTTTGGTTTGGCAAATCATCCAACGACTTCTCCCGATCTGGGGGAAGCGGATGGGCGTGTCAGACTTTAGTCAGTAAAAGTCTGACACGCCCACCCGTGTTCCTTCAGTTGCTTGAGCCAGGGCCGCGGTAACTCTTTTTCAAATTTATCCGCGACAGTGTACCTAAGTTTGAACTGTTTAATGTCAGCGTGTATTAAAGGTACTTACTATTTATTTTCAGATGCGTGGATTTTTTGTTGTTATGGCGTTTGCACTCTCTGTTCATTTAATTTGCTCAGATCAGACGTCATCAAAAAATTCAAAAACCCTTAGCGAAGCTGATCAAGACTTGTTACTCGACTTGGATGAAGTAGTACACTCGAATGTACATAAAAGAGAACTAGGCTCGGTGTTGCTATTACTCAAGGACCAAATCAGACAAATTATCAAAGAACTCATCACCAATGGTTGGAGTATATTGAAAAATATTTTATACCAAATCAAAATGAAACTGCTGAAAAAGTTTGAAAGCTACACTATGGCTAATTTGCTACGTATTGTAATCAATGGTTTTACTGATATGACGTCGGATGTTGTCTCTGAACTGTCCTTCGACGAAGAGGAAGTAGCGGAACCAGTTCAAATGGAAACATATCATTACAGAAATCCATATTATCCAATGGGATTGGCAGCCTTATTTAGGGATAAGAGACACCAGCATGAACATAAGTTATAGCTGTAAAATTTTGTTTGTAAGCCGTATTTAAAGTGAAATAAATTATTATATGATATTTAAAGAGACACGTTTTATTTCGCAAATTTATGCATAGTTTGTTAATGCCTAACCAAATGTGGCAAAATGCTCCAAAAACATAACAGCATTTTGACATTATAAATGCCGCTTTTTACGAAATATACTATATGTAAGAGCCTAATTTTTATCTTTCTAAATCAGTATTGTGATAATCATTATGTATGTCTGTCCAATTGACCGTGACTATATGAATTATTTGTTAACATACGTGCCCAAATTCAGAATAAACATACAAATTTGGTTGTTATTTGTGACCACAAATGCCGCGGTGATCAATATACTGTAGTAAGAAATTCCCAAAGAGGTTAGCCAACGTAGGTGTACTTACAAAGTTATCATGTATTTTACAATCTTATTAACATGTGTAACATATTAGCTATTTAAATTAGAAGAGCAAATGATACTGTACGCCTTGCGATGATATTTTGTCGAATAATCGAAAAAGATAAAAAAAGAAGACTTTGTGTCTCAGATATTTAAATTATGTGTAGCCTAGACAAGGCTTGAAACTATAACAGCATAATAATCACGAATTAACAATTTAAATTTACTTGTATCTTTATATATTAAATTTACGTACGGTTTTGTTGTCTACCAAAGATTTGATTCTTAACAAACTGTAATCGGATTTTCTTAGCTTCATTTCAAAACATCACAAGTCACTTTCGATAAAACCATTAAATGTAAGAACAAGTGACGTTCTGTTGTCCTCTCACTTAAAGGCACTTAACGGCACTTATTATTAAACAGTTTTCAGGACCCTTCGTTGTTGTGTTGAAGATACTTCAAAGCAAGGTAAAATACTTATGTAAGTGACTACATTCATTTTTTTCTTTGCATGTCGAATTCCCTATCACCTTATTAAGAGCTCAGATCATAACAGAAATTCAGAAAAATATATGAATACTAACTAAAATGTTCTTTTAAATACTTAAATTAATTTTTTTTAAATCTAAATATCTTTGCACCATAACTTACCAGTACAACCATCAGCTCTACCTTAACGATGTACATTGTTTGGCTTAACTTAATTCTAACTTACATAAGGGGGCCAGAGGTTAGTTATCAAGTTCCTTATAAGGGACCTTAAGCACCTTAAAATTTTGTAAAGCTGTATTATTAGAACAAATGATGAGAAATTTGATTTAATCTGTTTATGTTCATATTGTAGGCATAGAAGAAACTTCTGAATAGTTAATTTATAACCGACTTTCAAAAAAGGAGGAGGTCTATGTTCGACTTCATGTATGTTTTTTTTTTTGTTGTGCATTTTCACCGATATCTCCGTCAATTGTGGACCGATTTTGAAAATTCTTTTTTTGTTTAATAGAGTATGTTCCGAAATTGGTCCCATTTTAATTTGGGGAAGATCTGATGAAGAATTTCGGAGATATACAACAGAACTCTTCAATAAATAACGGCTGCAATCGCATGTCTGTTTATTGTTTACACCATTTCATAACATAACATCACGGCAGTACACTATAAGAGGTACGCAGATGTGTACAGTTCACCTTGGTACACTCTCATTTCGCCGGCTATGTTCATGGTATTCGGGTAATCTATTCTGGCATTATAAGTACCTACCTTACTAAAGGCAAGTTGCTTAATAGGTACAACTAAAAAGTGTAAAATAAAAAAACTTTACGGATCTTTGGACGCCTTGTTATAGGATATTCATTTGGTAGTAATATCTTTATTACTGTTATTGTCAAATCTATAAATCCTTTTTTACAAAAAAATTCTACCGACTTCCGACTAAAAAACACTACAAAGTGAAAAATAACTTTCTTTTTCGAGGTCAGTGTCTTTGGTAGGTACCAATTTTTTTCGTTATGGACACCGACTCCGAAAAAGAAAGTTATTTTTCACTTTGTAGTGTTTTTAGTTGGAAGTCGGTAGAATTTTTTTGTAAAAAAGATTTATAGATTTGACAATAACAGTAATAAAGATATTACTACCAAATGAATATCCTATAACAAGACGTCCAAAGATCCGTAGAATCTTTAAATGCATTTGAAAGAATCAGAACCTCTTGTAGGTTAGATTTGACAGTAGCAAATAACCTAGAGGTCACTGGCTGAAGTTTCTCTCCGCATGCATTTAGTTTATAATAAGTAAATTGAACATTAAAATGAAATCGAGTTGCATAACCGTACCTTGACCAATATAGATTATTGAAGAAGTGTTGTAAAACAGAAGATTAGTCCACTGGTTCAGATTATCAGCGTCGATTACTTACTGCAGTACATACTATATTACGATACCTAATGGTATCGGTATTGCGCATAAAAATATTAAAAACTTGAAGTTATGAAATAGTTATTACGCGTTCCATTTATAATAACACTAGCGCGCGTTTAGCTTCACCCGTGTATATTAATGTTACCCGACTACGGCGACGCCAAAAGGAAGGGTTAAGATTTTAGCAGCCTATGTATGTATGTTCCGCCGTAGTGCCTAAAAAAATCATCCGATTTTGATGAATAAGGTGTCAATCGATTCTTTATAGATAGTCCGTATAACAGAGTTTAAAAATAATCCGTGGTCGCCTGTATAATAATAACTAGCCAGAGAATTCAATTCAATTCAAATAGCCTTTATTTACAAACTTATAACTAAATATTTTATATATTATTATCTTTTGTACAGGTAGGTATCTATAAACAGTTTATTTTGCTTTTCAGCATAGGCCTCCCCTAGACCCTTCCACAGTGCATGATCGTGTGCTTTCTCGTCCATGACGCTCCTGTTGTCGATCGCTGGTCGTTCTCCTACCTGTGCACTGGTCTCCCTCTTCTCCTCATCCCCTCTTTCGGGTACCTCTATTCTGCCAGCCCGAGAATATAATTAAACAAATATCACGAAAATCGGATGCATGGTTCTCGAGTTAAATGCAAGGACATAAGGATTGAGTTTGTGTGCTACGCGGCCTACGGGCTACGCACTACGGATGGGGTGTTTTCGTAGCACAATCATCCTTTGATAGTTTCACCCCGTAGCAACGATACTGCTACGAATTTGTTTATAGCGTTTTAGAAAATAATCTTTTGTAACTTAGAATTTGCTGATTCTGTAACATCCTTTTTTATTGTTAGTTAAGTATCTAACGGTTGTTGAAAATGCAAATATTTTTTTGTGAATTATTAATTTATTTAATTAAAACTTCATGCACAAGGGTACACTGACGGAATTAATGTGTTAGGTATTCTCTAACAGTCAACCAAGGGTGGTGCAGGCATGGCAGGTGTATTGATAGAAAATATGATACATGATAAAAAAATGATATTGGTGTATTGATACATGATAAAAAAATAAACAGAAAATAATAAGATGCTTAAAATACACATACCTTTAATATAATTTATTCCGTACGCAAAATACGCGCTTGGACGTGGAGTTGCGGAAAACAGCCCGTTTTAACCTAACTAACCTAATATAATTTATTAGATTTTAAATTGTTTTATTAAAATTTTGTTGTTGTTGCACAGGATTGATCAGTTTGGCGACGCTTGGGGGTGGCCTATGCCCAGCAGTGGACGTCATTCGGCTGAATTGATGATGATGATGAAATTGTTTGTTTATTGAAACTGTTACTTTTAAATATACGGATGAAATTTTTTTTTTTTTTTGTACCAGCTTTTTTGTATTCTTTTTTTTATTTTGTTCTTTTTTATGCTCAAAAAATAACTAGTCCAACATATTGGGCCGTCCGCCATATTGGATTTAGAACGACGTTACTTAGCTAACCATGCATTGTCATCCAAACTAAACTTGTAGGTATGCAAAATTTCATCTTAATCGAATAAAAAGAAAATAAATCATCTTTCCTTTCTTATTATCTTTCATACATACATACATTGCAAGTTAAATCAAAGCTTGTATAAAGAAACTTTTGTCAATGCTGTTACAGCATTTATCTTAAGCTCACGTAAGTTTACAGGCACCAGTCGATATATTTATGATCACACGAACAAACTATATGTAGGTGTTATAAGTGATATATCACCTACCATAATGACCGCGGTACCGTCGATCGATCTTTTGCGCGTTACTCGTTTATCCATGATCCATTTAATATGTCACGAGATTAACTTTACTAGGAACCTGACTAGTAAATATATATGTGCCTGTACCTCACCGCTGGTTCACTTCTCAGTTGAGCAGACAATACTAATAATTGAACATACATATATATAATATGTACGTATGTCGTGCACTTCCGTAATAGAATAGATTAGAATGGAATAGAACAGAACAGAACGGAACGGAACATAACGGAACAGAACAGAACAAAACCGAACAGAACAGAACAGAACAGAACCGAATAGAACAGAATAGAATAATATAAATAAATTACACATATTTTACAGCAATAGACCAAACTTATGTTTCTTCTCTTGCTTTTTCTACCCGTATATTCCTGAGATAAGTTTAGCCTCTTCGCTGTATATTTAATCGGTAAAGAATGTTATAGAAAAAGTAACCATATCATTAGTTTACTAATTTGAATTAAGAATCTGTTAATCAATTTTTATTGATAAGTCCCTTCATTTCACGTAACTAATTCATTTTGCGAAGAATGAATATTATCATTAATTTCTCTAGCACTTAGCCAACCAGCTAACTTTTATGAATTGAATTGATCAATTCATAAAAGTTAATCATCATCATCATCATTAACTTGTCTATTTCTATGTCCCAAGATAAGACTACCACCAATTTTTTTGTTAATCCTGGTATTGTGTGAAACCAAGTTGTAATCAGTCAGAGCAAATAGAGGTGCATGTAATTTGTTTAAAAAATGTTCAGTAACACAGACGAAGTCTAATTTAGGTACAAAATTATCTACATTAAGTTCCAATTCGTCTTTTTTAATTGCTAATTCCACACAAGTTTTGATGAAAAATATTTGAAGTAGCAATATCATGCACGACTGTATCTTTTTGACTATTTTGAGACTCAAGAGATGAGTTAGGCTCGAAAAAAAATCTCATTTACTTTAGTACTCTCTGTTTGGACAGAAGAATAGTAGGGAATAATTTCTTTCTGAGCCCCAGCATTAGATGGCATATGAGTTTCGCAATCTGTAACTTGTGTGCTATGAAGATGACTTTTTACTTTAAAGTAGTAGGGAATAGTCCCTTTTTTAGGTGCCTGTAATCCAATGTTCGATTTCAAACTCGGTTTGCAACTTGCTATTCTCTTTCTAATTTCGCTTAGATTTAAGTATTTATCTCTATAATCACTACAATCTATATGGTAATTTAATGACCTTCAAATATCGGATAGTTGGTTAATTTATGATTACTACAACGTAGTCCTTGATTTTATAATATGCTTTTTTAACAAGGATACGTTTGATGTAGTTTTTGAACTTTCCATCGGTCAGTTCTATAACTGACTTTGGCAACTTGTTATAAAAGCGTATACTGTTTATAAGAAAAGACTTGCTAGATTTCGTTAATCTGAATTTGGGTATTACAATTTCGTGCTTACTGCGTGTATTTAAATTATGGAATTCGCTTCTAGTTTTGAAAAGCCCTCGATTTTTACGGACATACAAAATACATTCCAAAATATAAAGTGAAGGTAGAGTCAGTATATCGATCTCTTTAAATTTTTCTCTGAGGGACTCGTGAGGAACCATTTTATAGATTGCGCTGATTGCCCTCTTTTGTAGGATGAAAATTGAGTCAACGTCTGCTGCTGATCCCCACAGCAGAATGCCATAAGACATAATACTGTGGAAATAAGCATAGTATACTAACATAGCTGTAGCTACATCGGTTAGCTGCCTTATTTTCCTTACTGCATATCCAGCCGAACTTAACCTACCCGAAAGAGTTCTAATGTACACGCCCCACTGCAATTTTGAATCGATAGTAATCCCTAAGAATACAGTTTCCGTTATAACTTCAAGATTTTTGCCGTCAAGATTTAAGTTTAGGTCACGTTGTGGTACATTTGGTAAAGAGAACTTTAGACATTTTGTTTTTTTCGCATTCAGTAAAAGATTGTTAGCTGCGAACCATTTTGAGAGAATAATTAGACTTTCGTTGACATTTAAGACATCCGTATCTTGCGTATATATTTTAAAAATTAGCGAGGTATCATCAGCAAAAAGAATTATATCCGATAATTTGGCCATCATAAAAGGGAGATCATTAATGTAAACAAGAAAAAGGAAAGGGCCGAGAATTGAACTTTGGGTCACGCCCATCTTGACTAGAGACCCGGAGGACGTCAGCCCATTAACATTTACTTTTTGCTGTCTGTTTGATAAACAGGAAAGCACGAGATCAGCAGATTTTCCACGAATTCCGTAGTGGTGTAATTTACAGATCAGTGTGTTGTGGTCGACGCAGTCGAAAGCTTTTGAGAGATCACAGAAAATGCCAATGGCATCCTGGGACTTCTCCCAAGATTCCAAGATGTGGCTGATGAGTTTTACCCCCGCGTCCGTTGTCGACCTACCTTTCGTGAAACCAAACTGTTGACTATGCAGGATCCCATTAGAATTGAAGCGAGACAACATCTGGTCCAGCATGATTTTTTCATAGATTTTACTCAATGCTGGAAGCACGGATATAGGTCTATAATTAGAGGGATCATTCTTACAGGATGATTTGAAAATTGGTACCACTTTAGCTTTACTGTGTTTCATTAAGTCAGGAAAAGTGCCGCTGTCCAAACATTGATTGAATATGCCTTTTAGGACAGGAGCAATTGAGTCAATAATATCTCCAAGAACCCTAACGGATATCCCCCACAAGTCTTCAGTATTTTTTATATTGATACTTTTGAACGCGTTTTTAATTGTATCAATACATATTGGTTTAAATTTAAAGGTTGGTATGTCTTTAGTAAAGTTTTCTTTAAAAAGAGCTTCAGCTAATTTAGATGAGGAAGGAAGAGACTTCGTAACCTCTAACGGAATGTTGGTAAATAAATTTTCTAATGTCTCAGCGACTTCTTGTTTATCAGAAATGGTTTGATTAGTTATTTTCAAAGACAACTCATTCTGATCGCGTTGTTGTATCTTTCCAGTTTCTCTATTAATTAATTGCCACACAGTTTTTATTTTATTATTAGAAACACCAATTTTGTTAATTATTATTTGAGATTTTGCTTGAGGGTAGACTCTTTTTAATAGTAAGTCGGTTAAAAACTTAGGATTCGTTGTTATTTTCTGTTCTATGCTATTTATATAGGAGTTGTAAAATTTACTTGCCAATCGGTCACAGCGCTTACTACACCAACGAAATGATATCTAACCCAAAAGGTTTTTGTACGTACCATACCAACTTCTTAAGTTATTTTGTTAATGCAGCAATCTCTCCAGCTTTTTTGTGTTCTATGGTGGTCGCGAATTACTTTTCACTAAGGTTGATGCAACACACCGCTATATGATCTGATAAAGTACTATATGGAACCGTTCCAACATTATACTAGGTTCGTCTGTATCCGAGAGTAATGCATACCAGTCGGTATTTTCTAGTTCTGATTAAATAGCAGAGTAGTGTTAGGTTCTGGTTTTAAACTATTTTCCTTTAAGGCGTAAACTTTAAATTTCAAGAGGATTGTGATATGGATCGTTCTTTCTCAGACTATTAAGGCCTTCAGTCACTTTACATTCGAGAATATCTACAAGAACCAAGTCCAGGATTCTATATTTAACACTAAATACATTGTTAAATTGTTTGTTGTTATTTATGTGGATAAAGTCTAGAAGGGCCTGATTTAGATTAGAATTAATCCTTGAGAAAGTGGGGCAGGTGTGAGTAACGACGCTGCTAATGATTTGATTCCAATCTATATTGCTTATATTGAAGTCACCGATAAGAATAGAATAGAAATAACATGTTCAATGCACTATTAGCTATTCAGACATAATGGCATTTAAAACAGGTAAAAACTGGAAGTTAATGGCATTGAAATATACATAACTGGCACTTACTATACTTCCTTGAGCATAAAAACTTAATTTGGTTAGCCTAAATACCCAATAATAAAAAATAAAAAAATATGTCTCATTTCTCGATAACTAATTACTTTTACTGAATCTTAACTAGGACTGTTTTGTGGAACAATTAATGGGCTTGCTCTGAGCACAAATTACAGTTAAATCAAAACTATACGAGAATTGAGCAACAAACTGATTTTGGACCCTTTGACAGCCCATTTTTTGTTTTACACCTTTGGGGTTTTTATGGAATTTTCAGGCCTTCCATTTAAATTAACGTAATTCCGGTGAAAGTACTTAACTAGGATTTTTTTCGAGGCAAATGTCTTTATTTCTTAGACTATGTAACTATGTTTGATATACTTACATATTATTTTTGAATAGTAAATAATATGTTTAAAAAGTATATATGATAATTAAGGAGTTGAACTAAGGAGTCAACCAGCATATTAGAACTACGACTCTATTACAAAGGGTACTTAGGTACTACTTTGTTAACGTTAAGTGTTTATTTGAATACCTACAAACACGTTAATTTATCTAGACTAGAGGTTTCTAGAGGGAGTCTAGTCTAAGCGTGATAACACAAGTTGGTCAAGCCAAGCAAGATTTCAAAGTCACAAGCGCTCGGTCACGACTATCACCTTTTAAAAAACGAATAGCAAACAGTCTCAACAATGATGCTATTTATATCAAGCAGGCGCTTATTGTGACGTAGTGTAGCGGTCCTTTTTTAGACGGCGGTACGTACTTCTATAGCTATTATTGTGTTAATAGCTATGTGTGAAGGAAGCTCGTGGCTAAATAATAACAGCCACTCGGTTCGATCTTCAAGGTTAAGCAATGCTTGACGAGGTCGGTCCGTGGATGGGTGACCATTTCAACATACCGAGTATACTCCGTGCCTCGGCAAGCACGTTAAGCCGTTGGTCCCGGCTGTCATTTGAACATCTTTGACAGTCGTTACGAGTAGTCAGAAACTTGAAATCTGACACCAGTCTAGCCAAGAGGTACCGTGTTACCCAGTTACTGGGTTGTGGAGGTCAGATAGGCAGTCGCTCCATGTAAAACACTGGTACTCAGCTGAATCCGGTTAGACTGGAAGCCGACCCCAACATAATTGAGAAAAGGCTAGGCAGATTGATTTAGCTATGTGTGAAGGAACGATCAGAAAAGCAAGATTTAATAAAACCATAGCATATAATGTAAACTATGTACGTTTTCATTTCACTTTTACATTATTCAGCAACTGCTTAGAGTAGTCAAGTAACTCGACCTATATACAACGTAAGCTCACTAAATAATCTAGCTTAGTTAATGAAGGCCGTAACACAACTCACTGGGAATACTTCATAGCATTGAGTTATGGTTACCTGTGAAAACCTTTGAGAGGTTTTAGCTTGCCAAGTTCGTGGAGACTGAATAAATTTTCAAGCTTGGCTTAAAAGAATAGAAAATCGCATAAATCCAAGGAAAGTTCAGGTGTTTCGCCCGTTTGTTGATTTTAGCAGAAGGATCCAGATGTCCCACCAATCAAAGTGATTTAATTTTGCGCTAAAACGCCTGCTATTTTTGGATTGCAATTTGTTAAAACAAGGCTAATTGAAATCTTAACAAAGTCAACTTTTGTCTTCTCATGTTAATTTTGGTAGCTGTAGTATCTATCCACATATAGAATATCACTGAAAAACTAAAATATCATTACATTTTATTCAAAAACAAATCGGCTTTTTAAAAATAAATAAAGTCGTAAGCGCCTAATAAGATTGTAACTCACGAATTTACAATCGACGCGCGGCGTCATAGTCAACGCAATCGCTCAGGCGCACGGTACGCCTCAGAGAATTAAATAGCAATCAGTTTATTTCATACAAAAAATATAATCTTAAGAGTTCATGATAATTAATACCTATGGAAGTTGGTTATTTTCAACAACTTCGTAGTAATTTAAGTTATTGTTTTAGCATTTAGTGTATCCTGTAGCAGTTTGAGGATTATTGAAAAAAAAAAAACTGACGACTTTATTGACTATGGTTTCCTGGGTTTGATTCTCAGGTCTGGGAAAGTGTTAAAGGGCTTCTCCATTAGGAATTACTAAGACCCAGTTATTTTAATCAGTAGTTAACTCAAACAATGGTTAAATATGCTAACCAATAGTTACAAAAACCCGGTATAATGTGATTATTCGTCAATTGTTATTCAAACAAACTGTCTAATAATTAACTTTCTAACTTATTTGACCATTTGTGAGGAAAACAACTAAAAAAATTGATATACAATTGCATTACAGATTAAAAAAAGGTGTTTTACCCAAGTTTGAGAACTCAGGTTACGATATTTATACATTGGTTGAGTTAACTACGGATCAAAAAACTGGGCCCTAGTAGGACCTCGGAGTTTTGAAGTTAGATGAGTGATACATTCTCGCATCTCGAAAAGCTCGTTTTAAACCGATGGACCTGCGCCTGATGAGTCCCTGGTCGTGTCGGATTCCCGATCGGACTATGAGAGCGAAGGAAGAGAGTGCAACTGCGCTTGCGCTCGCACTTGTGCACTACAATATCTCCCACCACCGAAAACCACTGAAAATCAGCGCCGTGCTGTGGGTCCCCACGGCACAGCGTTATGCTGAGTGAAAGCCTTCTTGCCACAATCAGGACATGCATCTGCCTGGCATCTTTTTTATCCTATTTCTTTCTGTTTTATATAAAATGCAGGTAGTATATGTTGTTATTGTTTGATTTATTTCTCGTCTTTACTTACTTAATTTAAGTACTACTAATACTATTGTTAAGGGTTTAGCATAAGCATGTTCATATATTGTATGTCGTTTTGTGACAATTAAACACTTTTTCTTTCTTTCTTGCCCTCGCCGAGAGCTAGTGATTAGCCACTATGAGGGGAAAAGGATAACTATAGATACTATTAGATATCATCAATGAATACATATAATAAATCTGTAGAAAAGTCGTTTTTGTACATCGAAAATATTTCCAAAAGTAATAGCCAGGGTGTTAAACGATAACCAACAGAACCCATTTCCAGCATTTTTGGAATTATTGTCTGTTTTTCTGTTTATTTGTACACGCATCATGTACGAAATCAATGTAGATAACTTTTGGACATAAAAATTTTGCGTAACTTGTAGTATTGTTTAGTTTTTGTTTCATCGCAATCGGTTCATTCTATCAAAAGTTACATGAATTTAAAGTGTTCAAGAAGTAAAATATCACCACACACGGAATTCAGATACTCGGACAGTTGCACACCATATTCGATAGATGGCGTTGTGCATTTGACGTCATTTTCTGAATTGCGGTGTTAAGATTCTCCGTGGCAGAATGACACTAGAAAAAAAATTGGTAGGTAGTAAGGTAGCAAGGCAAATAGGGTAAGGCAGGCAGTTGACGCCGTTGACGGAAGCGAAGCCGCAGGCACAGCTAGGCTAGTAAATAATAAACTCTGAGTCATAAAGAGATAATCAGACGACTTTTCCATTTTATACGTTCTGACAGCCGTAGATACTTACGACTGTCGTAGATATTTGCATGACAGTCGGGGCCGACGGCTTCACGGAGGTACTCTTTCCGAGACACATAACTGACCATGGCAGCGTTGCTTAACCTCGAGCAATGATCTATGTGGTCACGGCTTATCCTGATCTTTATTTAAAACATATGATTCAAGTTTTAATAAACTATTTTATGACAGTACTAGCTGCCCGCCTCGGCTTCGCTCTGGTTAATATAGATTTTGTGATTTTCTACTACTTCATGATTCTGATTTCTTGGTAGTTTGAGAGTCTTTACCACACATGATTCCATCCCTGGATATACTTCTTTTCTTTATGTTTCTGTTGTCCTGGTAGTTTGAGAGTCATCACTCATAATTCCAGCCCCAGTTTTTTTATTTCAGTATTCTGGTCGCCTGGTCAGTTGTAGAAAATCTAACAGAGCTTTCAGGCGGTCTTAGAGTAAATTCCCCCTATTTCTCCCCTTTAGGAGATGACTTTAAAATTATTTTAAATGATACCTACAGTATAAAATCAATATCCCATCAAAATTTTAAACTTCTATTATTAGTGGTTTATATGTATATATTTTATAAACATATATGTATATAAAAGAAAACATTCGAGACCTGTATTCTACCAGTTCTTACTTATGGCTGTGAAACTTGGTCAATAACAGTTCACCACAGGGAAAGGCTAACAAAATGCCAACGTGCCATGGAAAGAAGCATGCTAGGGTTAAAAATCAAGGACAGAGTCAGGAATGTAGACATAAGAACAAGAACAAAACTCACAGACATACTTACCCGGATAGACGTCCAATATGGAGATGGGCTGGGCATATGCTCAGTGCCGTCTTTACCCTATGGGCACACGGGGCCCCCATCCTCAGGGGGCCCCGAAGGACCGATAATTTATCTCACATTAAATTCTCAAAACATTTTCGTCGGGCACGAAAATAAAACTTACTATTGTCTTAAAATTCAAGTCAAAATTATAACGATTTTAATTAAGCAAATTAAGGCAAAATCAAGGCAAACTTTGCCTTTTTCTTTTAGAATTATAAAATTTCCATAACATTTGATTTGATTTTGACTTATTTAGCTTAGTTAGAATCGATTTATGACAAAAAGTCATATTCAAGCCTACACTTGGCTTGAAATCTGGCGAGTTGATCAAAAAATGCAAAGAATTTGCAGAATTTTATCATGATGATATTAATACATGTGAGCTCAAAACAGAAAGTTTACATTTAAGCCAATATTTAAAAAAAACATAGCAAAGCAATCAGCGTATTTTTTATCTCAACCTAATAAAGTCATCTAAATTAGATGAAACTTATATTTGGATAAGTTTCTAATTTGATGAAGTTGTTTCAAGAAGGGTTCATTTTCGCAGCCTAAGAGAATAAAAAACCGGCCAAGTGCGACTTGGACTCGCGCACGAAGGGTTCCGTACCATCATCGCAAAAAATCACGTTTGTTGTATGAGAGCCCCTCTTAAATATTAATTTTATTGTTTTTAGTATTTGTTATTATAGCGGCAAAAGAAATACAACATCTGTGAAAATTTATATCACGGTTCATGAGATACAGCCTGGTGACAGACAGGCAGACGGACAGTGGAGTCTTATTAATAGGGTCCTGTTTTTACTCTTTGGGTACTGAATCCTAAAAATGAATTGCGAACAACAATGTTACAAGACCGACTAAGTAATTTGTTTATTATGTGCATAGAAAGTAACATCCTTCAAAAACTTGACTCTGCTATGAGGATATAATAGAAGATTTTGCTCAACAGAAAGCCCGAAAGAAACCACTATCGTAATCGTAACCAAAAAACCAGCAGCATACTAATATCATTCATGAAATATTGAAGATCATAGTAGAAAAATGTTAGTATAGTTTGCTTTCTTTACTTTTCAAAAGGGCCCCAAATTCATGTGTGCCCGAGGGCCCCAAATTCTTGTGTGCCCGAGGGCCCCGGCATAGTTTAAGACGGCCCTGCATATGCTACGCCACCCCATTAACAAATGGAGCAAGCAAGTCAACCTCTGGCAACCAAGAGACGGCAAAAGAGGTAGGGGTCGTCAAGTCAGGAGATGGGAAGACGACTTGAAACAGACAGTGGGACATTTCTGGTTGAGTGTAGCAAGGGACAGGACTCATTGGAAGGAATTGGAGGAGGCCTATGCCAAAAGGCACACCGAACTTAAGGACCTCTTATAACCCTATGTTTAGGAATAAAAGGCTATTATTATATATAGATGAGACAAACTAATAATAACAAAAAACCGGCCAAGTGCGAGTCAGACTCGCGCACGAAGGGTTCCGTACCATTATAGCAAAAAACGACATAAAAATCACGTTTGTGTATGGGAGCCCCTCTTAAATATTTATTTTATTCTGTTTTTAGTATTTGTTGTTATAGCGGCAACAGAAATACATCATCTGTGGAAATTTCAACTCTCTAGCTATCACGGTTCTTGAGATACAGCCTGGTGACAGACAGACAGATAGACAGACAGACAGACAGACAGACAGACAGACAGACAGACGGACAGACAGACGGACCGCGGAGTCTCAGTAATAGGGTCCCGTTTTTACCCTTTGGGTACGGAATCCTAAAAATCGTATTTATTCTTAATCTTACTCGAATATTAGTCTGAATTAAAATCTTATTAAGCACTCCTTAAATTCTTAGAGGATAGAATAGAATAGAATAGAATAGAATATACTTTATTGTACACCATACAAGTTATACATCTATTTTATAAGAAAAACTTAATTATACGGGTACAAAGGCGGTCTTATCGCTGACAGCGATATCTACCAGACAACCTTTGGGTGGACTGAAAGAACTTATGAGAAAGGGGGTAGTCTGTGGTGTACTGTACATTAAAACATAAATATACATATACAAAACTATATTGTTATAATAAATACTATCCATAAACTTAAATACACAAATACTTACATAGATATATACTTAAATATATACAAACACAATATTACATGTTAACAAATTCAGAGAAAGGAGGGACAAAAAATAATAATTAAAAATATATTTTGAATAATGATGAAAGAAATTAGATCCAGATATAAAAGCGTTAGGGAGAAAGGAAATGGTTTTTAACTAGGTTCTTAAAAGAAGCCAGTGACTGGGCTTGTCTAATAGGCAACGGCAACTCATTCCACAATCGCACAGCCTGGACCGTAAACGATTTGTCGTAAAACTTAGTGGAATGAGCAGGCATCAAAAGTTTCAAATTCTCCGATGATCTCAAGTGTCTAGAATGTGTGTCATGAAGAAATTTAAAGCGTTCTTTGAGATAAGAGGGGGTTGTAGGAACAAACAGAATACTGTAGAGTAAAGATAAAATATGGGTATTCCGGCGAAGGCGGATTGGCAGCCACTTGAGCTTAATTCGAAATTCAGAAACATGGTCATATTTGCGTAATCCAAATATGAATCTAATACAAACGTTTTGGAGTCGCTCAAGCTTATCTAGCTGCACTTCAGTCAGATCTAAATAACTGACATCGGCATAATCGAGGATTGGGAGAAGGAGGGACTGGGCGAGTGCAGTTTTGGTGGCAGTTGGAAGGAAATTGCGCAGTCTGAGAGAGACGCTCCCCGTATTTGTAGTGAATAACACTCATTTCGTAGTTCAGGGTTCCTTCCGATTTGGCATAGATTTAATAGGTACACCCCCTTTCGCCCGTCGTGAATAAAACGATGAAGCAAACATTTCTATGATTTTTCGTCGTGATCTCACAAGCATTCTTATTGTAAGCTAATAAGCTTAACTCTAGTTGAAAAAGATAGCTCTTGTCACCCTTAAGTGCTTGAAAAATAAAAGGTCGTGGTTTTTTAGTTTCACCATCTCTAACTAAAAACAGAATAAGTATAAGGAGCGGGACCAGTGGGTCTACTCCCTAACTCTGTAACGAAGTTACGGGCCCGTCAGAAAGTACTCCGGAACTTCCCTACTCGGTAATAATTAAATTTTTTGGACTGGTAAAAACACATCAGCCGGGTGAGCACAGCCTCTGTGATAGGCTTGAGTCACGCATATTATCACGGTTTTTGTTCCCAAACTGTGATAAAAATGTGTGACTCAAGCCTGTCGCAGTAGACCGTGCTCGCCCGGCTGGAATAGATACAACTGTCAAATTAGCCTTTCATTCATTAGTAGTTCGGCCCCGAACGAATCATGCGCCCCTATATGATACAGAGTAGGAAACACGAGTAACGAAGGCCGAAGCTACGGACTTGTTGACGTGCTTAGGGAGTAGACCCCCAGTACCAGCGACCAGGTTTTGGCAAAACCATTTAGAGTAAATTAAGCAACTGCAGAAAAGACTGGCATAACCAATGACGATATGGATGGAAAAGGAAGAGAGAGGTTTTTGCCTTTAAGTGGGGCTCAGGCTAATCCAATTGTTGGATTGGTCACACGCTCCGGAGGGATTCCAATCACATTCCTAAATAGGCCATGGATTGGAATCCTCAAGGAAAAAGGAAGCGAGGCCGTTCCCGTCAAACCTGGCGACGCACCGTATTGGCTGAAGCGACTAGTATCGGAATGACGTGGAGCGCGGTGAAGCGCGAAGCTCGAGACCGGTCTCGATGGAGGACTACTGTGGAAGCCCTCTGCCCCAGCTAGGGGCCATAGGATCTTAAATCAAGGGGCTCAGGCTAAATAGATTGATATATACCTGCAACCATGTTCATCAGCGTTGGGATCACTAACTTTACTTCACCGTTTACTATAAGTATAAGATTAGTATGCATGTTGTGATATCAATACACATGTCATCGTAGCCCTGACCAAAACGAGCTAGGCAAAGCTTCAAAGTAGGCACGCTAGGCAGTACTGCAGTATATCAGGTCAAGGTATTGTAATTAATTGTAGAGAATATTCCCTGTGTAAAGTAGTGATAACTAAATTAAAAAAAATATGGTTATTGCTTACACTGACTTTAACCCCTTGAGTGCCTAAAACGTGGATCCAGGCGAGACACAATGTATTTTAATTGCTTGGTTAATCATAAAATATATTTACACAGATGTCTTAAATAAGAGGGTTGGTGCTTAGGGGCGGTTTCATGATATTTTGATTTCCGAATTTGGCTCATGTTACTTAATAAATTCAAATGTCCTGTTCCAGATATTGATGATATGATATGATAATATCTGCTATGTAAGTTTCCGGAAATTTAATCAAAGGTGTTGGAACAGGTCTATAACTTATTAAAGCAAATCTATAAAATCTCTATTAAATCCTCGAATTTTGGTTGCCTCATACTTGTTTAATGAAACGCAATTGCATTGACTGTTTAGTAGATACTTATCGTAAGATCCTTTTAAATCCATGATGTCACATTGTAAAAGGTAACACATTAGTTCGGCTTTTAAAAAGACAAAGAAAATTAGTTTTTAATATATTGAGCTAGTGTAAAACCACTCAAGCTTTTAATTTGGTGTTAATTTTCAACGCTTATTAAGTAAAGGAAGTCGGTTTATCGCATTAGTTATACACTAAAAGAGATTGTATAAAAGTAGATAGGTAATTGCACAGACAGCGCAATTACCAGTACAATTACAGTGCCTCTCACAACAATTTAAAAACAAATTTACTTACCAAAAAGAAAACATTTCCAATGCCTCGGCAAACTTTTTCTATACAGTTTTTACAGCTCAATATGGCATAATTAGACATTTTTCTAGATTTCGGTGGCTTTCCCGTGCCGATAATGCTATTTAGCAAAAAAAAAAAAAACATAATTTAAAAAGATGAAAATACGATCGTAATTTCACTCCGTTTTTTGGCACGCGAGGTACAAACAGTCGCGTCATCTAGTTAGATTTTATCTGTGGGTAATTGCATAGACAAGTGATTGTCCGAGAGCCATTACTTGCACAATATTGTAAAGTTTATCGTGATCAATGTCACTGGCCGACTCAGACCGTTCATAATTTTTGTCAGCCTTCACACTTTTAATTATCACCGCCCTTGTTATAATTAATCCCTAAGATTCATAGCATTGAGGTATAATTGCCATAATGTTCTATTGTGACATCGTTTTTATTTTTCTAGGGAATGTCGATGTTATTTAAATGAGCTATCTGCGGGTAAATCACAATCCGGAGCGATCTCAGTTCGTATGCCAGTCACAATTCCACTTGTTTTGTCACGGAGGCGCGTTCTCATGTTTTGCATTCATTGCGGAGAGGCAACGAAAGAAGCCATTTGGTTTTGGTTTAGAAAAGAAAATCTCTGGGGTCTCGTTCAACATGTTAATATATTATTTTACGAGTTAGTTTATAGGACCGTGATAAAACTGGTGTAGTTACAAAACGGTAGTAGGTTTTGAACAGTGGTGAATTAATGACGTACGCAGTTCACATACAAATGAGCTCGTTACAACATCACCTCCAGCTGTCAAGTGTATCGGCTATGGGCTGCAATGTTATCTACGTCTAGACTAGTAATGGAAGTCTAGATGTAGGTCTAAGTCACACGTCGATAGCAGGCGACAACACTCATAACATGAATGGATTTATTGTTGCAAATTATTTCGTAGCAAAGCTAGGCGCAGTACCTACATATATGTATTTGAAGCCAGAGTTAGTACATAATCTTCTCGGGTCCATAAGGGTTATTCTTTGAGTCGAATCACTATCTCTGTTTGCTGAAAACTTCTGACTAAAAACTGTGGGGATCCAAGAGTTAGAGAAACATTTACCGAAGATAAGAGTCAGGAAATTATTTTTGAATGTCTGTGACTTGATTTTCCGGCTTTGTATTTTCATCTGGGTTACATAACAGATATTGAAAACGTCAGCACTCTTTTCCCAAAGGCTTATTGTAAATCTCTTTTGATTTGATTTATTAGTTTATCCTCGAACTAAAATGCCTTGCAGCAATTACACCAATGGAGCACAATCATATAAACTCACTTTATGTCCAGAGGCCTTAGTGCGAGTTTTTACTCACGCTCATTCGTGATACGTAAACGAACTCTTATGTCAAAATGTATACAAAAAAGTGGTTTCTCCTTACCGTCACCAGACGGCGCTTATCCAGTTTCAATACAAAATGATGTTTACGTTAACGCGATTGAGCGTGAGTAAAAACTCGCACTAAGGCCTCAGTGCTTATTCCGAGTTTTGTAACGCACTCGATCGTGATAACGTAAACTCGTATCGTAACTCATATCGTAACTCGTATCCCTTATGACAATTTGTATAGGTACATAAAAAGAGGCTTCTCCTTACTGTCACCAGATGGCGCTTATCCAGAATCATTCAATACAAATTGACGTTTACGAGCGTAAGACAAAACTCGCACTAAGCCCTCAGGTTTCCTCACGATGTTTTCCTTCACCGTTGACAGCGATGTCAATGAATTGAAAAAGTCGCATTCTAACCCATGACCTCAAGCACGAGAGGCGAGGTTTTAGCCACTGGGCCACCACGACATAATGTATGAAACGATCTGTATAAGAAGCACTCACTGTGTACCAGTTATAATATAAAACTAGTTTGTAGGCGTTGCTTGTAATCTGCTGAGTATCTTAATACATCACTGGAAAACTTTAATGAAATAACTTTGCAGCTCAGAATACCATTTTACGATGATAAGACACTATAACTCACTACACGCTGTAGTTGTTTGTTACCGTGGAGCGCCTTAGCCATTAATTAAACAAACGATTCTCTGATATTAGCATAACGGGTACAACACAATTTGTCTACGTTTTCTTAGAGCACCGTGTAGCACTCAGACTTAATTGAATAGTGTTGTTACTCGATCATGGATTAATAGATCTATTTGTAGCAGCAGTACTTCTGGACACATCTCGTATTGTTTAGTAGGTTCCTCCCTCTGAAGCCCTGACCGATTGCTTGGACCCTATTCCCGATACCGGTGGGCTTCTATTTTTAAATTTATTTTATGAAAATATATAATAAGGTACCTACATAAAAAAACTTTTCTTTCTGTATCCCTAAACAGAAGAAATTGAAAAACAAATAAATAATTCGGATTCAGAAACGAAAAGTTCGACTAATAATAATTTAAATCATCATAAATATCAGCCGAAAGACGACCACTGCTGGACATAGGCCTCCCCCAAGCGTCGCCACATAGACCGGTCCCGTGCGGAATTTAAATTATTAAACTATAATTTAAATAATGAGATCAGATGTTAATCAATTTAGTAACAAAAAATGTTTATACTTCCTTAACAATTTAAATTAGAAAAAGTTCTAATTTAATTAAGTGACTTTAAGATGTTTGTTGAATCAATCAAATCGTGTGTTTCTCAATTGTCCGGTCAGAAGTCGGAATCGGAACTGAACAAATAATTATGTTATGTTGAATGCATTATTGTATGTGTACTGAAGATCGTCGTGGGCGTTGACGTCATATATTATACCTAATTTTATTTTTGTCATTGCAATTATACCTAAAACTATGCTAAAACTGGTTTTATAAGTTAGACATGTTAACACATATATAAGGTTCGGTTGATTCGGTAAAATTATGTATCTGTTACATTTGTAAATGTTTTTCTTATAAAACTGTTTTAAAAAAACAGTGTTAAAACAATTATTACGGTTACAGTCTGAGACCCTTATCTATATGTACCTGAAAAACAGTCAGTAAGTTTTCACTGGAAATTGTAAAATAGATATCCTTCTATAAGATTCTTGCACGACTTGTAATAAAACCTACTTAGCATTTTCCAAATCTTTGAATTCGTTTAGCGCAATAATTTTAGGTCTGTGATAAAGCACTAAATTATAATAATGCTAGCGACGCCTCGCGGTTTCACCCGCGTTGTTCCCGTTCCCGTGGGCATACAGGGTTAAAAATGTAGCCTATGCCACCCGGGGATAGAGTAGCTTTCCAACGGTGAAATAATTTTTGAAATTCGTCCAGTAGTTTTTAAGTTTATTCTTTACATACAAAAATACAAATCTTTCCTCTTTATAATATTAGTATAGAATTATAGATGATAATATTCTTGTATTTCCATTAACCATTTGAAGTCATATCAGACATTATATTTTAATTATGTTCAGCGACAAGAGTCGTGCACACGGAACGTCGTGTCACACGCAAATTGTGCAATGGACGTAAAAGATAGAACGGACTTTGTAACTACTCGTAGATCATCAGATACATCATAAAAGTATATTTTAAAAGCATATTTTATGGAACTGAGTTTATTAGGTGAATTAATAAAACTTAGGTCTGTTGCAGTCCGGAGTCTAAATTTGTTTCTTTGTGCCCGAGTGATAGAAAAAGTTCGCCATCAAAGACCTCGTTGTAACTTGTAAAACCTACCTACTCTTCAGAGATGGGCCTTGAGCATTTCCAACTTAAAGTAGTCTCAAGGAAACCCGTAGTACTGTACAAGAATCTGCGGCTCATTTATTGTGGGATGCCCCGAACTAGGTTTAAAGAAAATATTTTAGCAGTTGTTCTAATCCTGCAGCAAAATCAAGCAGCACAAACATGTATTTTTTAACCGACTTACCAAAAAGGAGGAGGTCCTATGTTCGACATTATTTTTGTTGTTTTTTTGTGTTTTCACGCATATCTCCGTCAATTTTGGACCGATTTTGAAAATTCCTTCTTTGATTGAAAAATTATGTTTCAAAATTGGTCCCATTTTAATTTGGTGAAGATCTGATGATGAACATTGAATATATACAACAGAAATCTTTAATAAATTACGGCAAATCTCTCGAGATTGCTGCAATCGCATGTCTGTTTATTGTTTATACCATTTCATAACCTAACATCACGCCAGTACGCTCTTAAGGGGTACGCAGATCTCTTATTTCACCGGTTATGTTCAAGTTTCATGATATTCCGGTAATCTATTCTGTACCTTACTAAACAACTTACCTATTAGGTACAACTAAAAAGTGAAAATAAAAACTTTTTTACAAAAATATAAAAACTACAAAGTGAAAAATAAACTTTATTTTTGGAAGTTGGTGTCCATAACGCAAAAAATTGGTACTTACGAAAGACGCCGACTTCCAAAAATAAAGTTTGTTTTCACTTTGTAGTATTTAATTTGGAAGTCGTTAGTATTTTTTTATAAAAAACGTTTTTAAGATAAATATATCTATTGTAGTCATTAGAGACATCAAATTCTTAATGTCATAAACCAAAAAAAGCAGTAAAGAATAAATTAATATGAAAATGATATAAATTTAAATAATAATATATAAATTTAGACGCCAATATAAACGAAACTAGTTCCATACCGATCGCACTAATACCTTAGTCAGACGCTAATAATATATGAATTAATAATTCATTTAATATTAATCGAGAAATTATGTGTTGCCTTGCAAGTTCCCTTCATTTTCATTGAGATGCCTATGTGTAGCAGAGCGTATTTAACCAAGGATCACCACAATAATTAGCTTAGAAACCTTACACTATTTATTAGAACGATTTATTTAATGTCACATTTATAACAACATTACCTACCTGTTCATGGGACACATTGGTTAAAATACTCTTTCTTTAGGATGATTTTTAATGTGATAGCTAATTACCATCGAGTCACGTCAAATGTTTTTTTTTAATTTAACTAACTTACCCTGTTGCTATTATTATATTATCTGTGGCCTGATTAATAATCACACTTCAGGAGGCGAGGACAAAATTGTACTGCACTTTGTCGAGCTATGCGAACGTAAAACGTAGTAAATGTACGGAACATATATTTTTTTAAGTTGATGCCATAATAGAGAGCTACAAGTTCATGAGAATTTTCGACTCCCGAATGATTTCCAATTCATTTATAAAAAACCCATAAATCTGGTTTTGGTCAGCCAGCTCGCGAATATGTATCCTCCGACTGCACAGCATGATTTTTTTCTTGTTTACGTCTTTTTAGTTCGCTTTTTAAACAGTCGGGTTATTAGATTTTCTTATTTTTTTTTTATTTGTAACTTTTTAGTTATTCTTTTTTTGGAAATAGTTATGTGAATTTTAACATATAAGTGTTATATAATTTCGATATCACCTCTTGAAACCCTTTATTTGGATACCCTCACGATGGGTATGGAAGGAAAAACTAATGTGGGACCCCACAATATGGCGCCCAAAATCCGCCAATTTTCTATTTGCCAATTTTAATGTAGCAAGTGACACTCGCGGGGTTAACACGAATTTATTGACGTAAGAATAATCAAAATCGCGTTTAGTCTCTAGACTGCCACATAGGAACATACATACATAGACTGATAAACACATAATCCGACAGCCGAAGGAAAAAAACAATGAACATCTCAAATGCACAAAACAGCCTATTAAGAACCCGGAACAAGTATCGAAATGACAAATATTTGTTTCTTTCGTTTGAGAATGAATCAAAATCTGTACAGAAATAGACTACATAAACATTGGAACACAAATTGAGCCAATATTTTTGACCCTGCCTAAATTAATCTACATTTTCATTAACCTAACTAGACCATATTTCCACAGGACAACTAAGAATAATAATTTATATATCAACTAGCTGACCCGGCAAAATTTGTTTTGCCATAAAAACACCAAACATTCATCTACTGAATATCCTACCTACCCTACCCTACCCTACCTACCCTACCCTACCCTACCTACCCTACCCTACCCTACCTACCCTACCTACCCTACCTACCCTACCTACCCTACCTACCCTACCTACCCTACCTACCCTACCCTACCCTACCTACCCTACCCTACCTACCCTACCCTACCTACCCTACCCTACCTACCCTACCCTACCCTACCTACCCTACCCTACCTACCCTACCCTACCTACCCTACCCTACCTACCATACCCTACCTACCCTACCCTACCTACCCTACCCTACCTACCCTACCCTACCTACCCTACCCTACCTACCCTACCCTACCTACCCTACCCTACCTACCCTACCCTACCTACCCTACCCTACCTACCCTACCCTACCTACCCTACCCTACCTACCCTACCCTACCTACCCTACCCTACCTACCCTACCCTACCTACCCTACCTACCCTACCCTACCTACCCTACCCTACCTACCCTACACTACCTACCCTACCCTATCCTATCTCTCAAGTTGGATCGAACTGCACATGGTGTGCGAATTTTATTATAATCGGTTAAGTGGTTTAGGAGTCCATTGAGGACAAACATTGTGACACGAGATTTATATATATTAAGATTATAAATGAATTTATAGTTATCCTTTTGTTGTACCTTTTAATATATTGTTTAGTAACGTAAGACATTAACTCTTTATTACGGCAACGATCCGGTACTTACTTAGATTGTATCATCAAACATGACCAAGGATTTTACGATTACAATACTTATTGTAAATATATTACTCCTCACTTTGAGTTCGGTATTCGCACTTTATTTTGATTAATTCATAGACCACAAGTATTTTGAACGAAAACATAATTATGTACTTATTTGAAGAACATATGTTTTCCAGAATGAACCGGTTGGGAAATGGATGTATGATCCAAGTGTTAATTTAAAGCCCGAACTACGGTAAAACCTAGCATTTACCGGTAAAACCCTAATTTCGGGCTTTTACCACCAATAACAAGGTAGCTTTATGATTCGAATAGTCGACTTCGTCGAAAAGTGAAATAATCTAAACATAATACCAACTTTGGTGAAGCTTAATCAATCAAGTGAATTATTAGTTTTTCTTAGTCCATCCTTAATTGCTCTCATCATTTCGTATTGTGTCATAGCCATAACAACTTTTCAAAACTTCCAAATCTGAGGGAAATCCTAAGATTTAACCGTGTGATCGTTGGTATAACCCCGAAATTAGCTATTATTATAGATCATTTCAGACTTTTACCAGTGAGCTCTTTGGTATTGATGTTACCGGTAAATCCTACGTTTTACCGTAGTTACAGTAACAAATATAAGGTTTTTCTAAAAACAGAAAGCGGTACCTACTGATTTATTTGGTCCTTGGGCTCTTGACAATCTTTCAGCAAAAACGATAGTCAAATGTACAAAATGTATTGAAATTGGGATTGAACACGTATGGTAGTCACAGCGGATCTTGGTGTCTCTGAAGGTGGCTCTGCCAACCATTGCGCAAGAATCAGTTTGTCATCGAGTATACTGCATAGAGTAAGCGAGATAGGACGATGCGACAAACGTAAGCGAGTGAAAGAGACAGTTATACAATGATATCTTCACCTTCAACATTGATACATAAATAACTACTGCGCAGGGTCTTGCAGCCAATTCAGAGATACAAAGATCCGATGTGAGTATCAACATTTCGATAATTCATGTCGGTCACATATTTACATTTTGGACTCGTCGACTCGTTATCATTGATATCAAAACACTAAATATTAGCCGCCGTAAGAGATACTACCTCTTTTGTCAGTTTTTCGAAAAGTGGGAGCTATAAAGGCGACGGAATACAAACTATGGTAAATCTGCGCGTAAATCCGGTATATTTACCTTTTAAAGTAAACTACGAGTATGATAATTATAATCTTCGCGTTATCTAAGCTTAGGCTATAAAAGTATAAATAAGGAGATATTTAACCACCGGTATAGATACGTAGATTAGTGACATAAATAATATTTTGCCTGAATTTATTGCTTAATATATATACTGAATTTATTTAAATATTGATAATTTCTTGATGTCTATTAACTACAGTTAGGTATTTCTTCTTTTATTGCATAATATTGTTTTTACAACAATTTGTAAGAAAATATTGTTGTTCGTATTCAACTTTTGCCTTTTATATTGGAATTTGTTTTTTGTGAATCTACAAGGCAATTGTATCAGCGGATGATATAATAGAATATACTTTATTGTACACCACAAACTAAAGTTACACATCTCCTTTACAATAATATTTATGTCTACGGGTACAAAGGGATGATGTCATACACCTTAGACATAAATCTAACTAGATAACGCAAGTCCCTCCATCTGTATGAAAACCAAGCGTACCACTTTTTCACACACAATTTTAAAACAAATTTACAAAACTTACCAATGAAATAATAAATTTCCAATGCCTCGGCCAACTTTTCCATACAGTCTTTACAGCTAAAATGGCAAAAAAATAGGTATTTTTCTAGATTTCGGTGGATTTCCGTTGCCGATAATGCTAAATAAAAAGCACAAACTACGATCATTGATCGTAATTTTACTCTGTTTTTTGACACGTGAGGTACCTATATACAATCGCGTCATCTAGTTAGAATTATATCTGTGTCATACACCAATATCTAAACAATCCGGTAGTCGGTCACGGAACAATTATTTTCCTACTTCCAAATCACTGTGTTATTTTTGAGTGTAAAATAGAGTATTAATTAGAAAAAAGTCAATCATGATGGATCAGATTTTATAAATAAAAGCTAGCTGTTTTATATTTTTCTATGCCTGTACTATTATCTAAAATATATTTATACCATTCCCCCTCTAAAAAGCTTATTTTATTCACTGAAAACAGTGAATAAAAAGCACTTTTAATCACTGTTTTGGTGTTTGAATTTAGAACACATACTCGTACTCGTATATATTCAAACTCCATCTCAATGCTATACAACCTCCTTGCCCATAAAATATTCGATACAAACTTAGATAGAGATAGAGTTAGATATAGAGTTACAGATAGAGATGGAGTTAGAGATAGAGTTAGATATAGAATTATAGATAGAGATAGAGATGGAGTTAGAGATAGAGTTAGAGATAGAGTTAGAGATTGAGTTAGAGATAGAGTTAGAGATAGAGTTAGAGATAGAGTTAGAGATAGAGTTAGAGATAGAGTTAGAGTTAGAGATAGAGTTAGAGATAGAGTTAGAGATAGAGTTAGAGATAGAGTTAGAGATAGAGTTAGAGATAGAGTTAGAGATAGAGTTAGAGATAGAGATAGAGTTAGAGATAGAGTTAGAGATAGAGATAGAGATAGAGATAGAGATAGAGATAGAGATAGAGATAGAGATAGAGTTAGAGACAGAGTTAGAGATAGAGTTAGAGAAAGAGTTAGAGATAGAGTTAGAGATAGAGTTAGAGATAGAGTTAGAGATAGAGTTAGAGATAGAGTTAGAGATAGAGTTAGAGATAGAGATAGAGTTAGAGATAGAGTTAGAGATAGAGTTAGAGATAGAGTTAGAGATAGAGTTAGAGATAGAGTTAGAGATAGAGTTAGAAATAGAGTTAGAGATAGAGTTGGAGTTAGAGATAGAGTTAGAGTTAGAGATAGAGATAGAGTTAGAGATAGAGTTAGAGATTGAAACACCTTGCTGTTACCTAGCTCAGAGGTCAGGGTTTCAATTTTTTTTGTAAATTTTGAAGGTAATAAACCATTTATTTATTATTATTCCTTGTGCTTTTCGCTTCAATCTTTCTTTTTCTCGTAGTCATGGTATAAAATATAGTATGCAACTCTTGAATAAAACGGATTTATATCGAGGGCCATGAATCACTCGCATCGCTCATGATTCTAACACTTGAATCACTCGCTATGCTCGTGATTCAATCATCATGAATCACTCCCTACGGTCGTGATTCAGTCGTTAGAATCCTTCACTTACTTGTGATTCATCTACGGCCCTCGCATTAAATCCGTCTTTTATTCACTAGTTGCATAATATACTATTAAACGGTTTGTTCTTATTATTATACATTTGAAAGAACAGTTGGCGCCTTCGAAAATTGCCGCACCAGTTGGAGATGTTATTATTGGCAATAATAAGTTTAATTCAGATTGCGAGCCTGCGTTATTATAATACTAGCTGACCCCCGCGGCTTCGCTCCGGTCAACTGGCTATCTATTTACCTACCTCTACCTACCTACCCTACAAACAAACAAACAAACTCTTCTGATTTATAATATTAGTATAGATGTTGATAAAACTCCTTCGCAAATGAACAAATTTGATTACCATAAAAAAAGGTTATAGTGAGTCAATCTTAAAAGATAGACATATGCCGTCGCGGACTTTTTTTAGAACTTTTAAAGAGGAACAATTCTATTCTAAATTATATTTGCGGAACGCAGCGCACGCAACGGAAACTCTCAAAAAGGAATATTTTTGCCCGTTTTTGCAACATTTTTCATTTATGCCCCGCTCCTATTAGTCGTAGGGTGATGTTATATAGCCTATAACCTTCCTCGATAAATGGACTATCCAACACAAAAGTTTTTACCAACATAAAAGATTTTTCCCAACATAAAAGATTTTTCCCATTCCAACCAGTCATCATCATCATTTCAGCCGAAAGACGTCCACTGCTGGACATAGGCATCCCCCAAGCGTCGCCACATTGACCGATCCCGTGCATCTCGCATCCAGCGCCTTCCCGCAACCTTAACCAGGTCATCAGTCCACCTAGTGGGAGGCCTTCCAACGTATCGTCTTCCGGTTCGCGGTCGCCATTCCAGAACTTTTCGGCCCCATCGGCCATCCGTTCTGCGAGCAATGTGCCCTGCCCACTGCCACTTAAGTTTAGCAATTCTTCGAGCTATGTTGGTATCTTTGGTTCTCCTGCGGATATCATCATTTCTGACGTGATCACGCAAGGAAATTCCGAGCATAGCCCTCTCCATTGCCCTTTGGGTGACTTTGAGCTTTCTGATAAGGCCCATTGTGAGCGACCACAACCAACCAGTAGTTCCTGAGATTAGCGCGTGCAAACAAACAAACTCTTCAGCTTTATAATATAGAAGAAGATATTAATATCATCATACTTTACATAAGTAACAAGATAAATTTACTCTTAACTAATACAATACATAAATAACTGATTAAATGAAGTAATATAGAACATTACACAGTGTGCGTAGTAGACCAACTAATGAATAAATATCCAATAAGTTACCTTCGCTTATGTATGGAAAATACTGGATCCATTTTGTTTGTCAACTTCCTGTATTTATGCAAGAATGGTAGCGTGGGACGTCGGTGGTCAGCTACTTTACACTGTATACATAGGTAAAACTTAATTAATTGTATTTAGGGTTCGTTACATTTTTTACTGACCATAAAGCCTATTTTTCAAAGTTGAAACATTCGTGAAAATGTTCAAAAAGTGCTCCATCGTCGATCATATAATCCACGGTTACAAATTATCCGCGGCGTGGAATCCAGTGATACAAAAAACAATACCTCGTTTTGTGCAGTCGGCGAACTTACAGAATAAGGACAAGGTTAGTGTTATGTGTAGAAATGTGAGGGTAGAAGAAGAATTTTCTGCCCCAACGGAGCCAGTACACCGAGACACCAGTCTACCCGTGACCACGGTCGTTACAACACGGCCGAAACGTCGGGTGAAATAGGTAAATAAATAATCGAAATTTCATCGCGTTAAATTCCCGTGATATATTGTTTTTCGATCATATAATCGGTGGTCAAATGCGAGTCTAGAAATTAGTGGAAAGAAATAAATGAAAATGATACGAAATCCTTTTGGGAAGGAAGCATTATGCTAACTAAATCTATAGTTTTATGGTTATTAACAGGTATAATTCGCAATTTCCGAAATGTGCTGCTCTGGAAGATCTGAAACCCTAAAAGAAAATTTTAATCTTTCCAATCACATTAATATCATTTACGATTTACAAATGTATTGCCTTCGATTCCAATTTCCACCAAGGAAATGGGAAAACAAATGCGTTTTCATATAGTTACGTATCTTTGTTTTCTGTAAGAAAAAACCTTCAATTCAATGATATTCAAATAAACAGATATGTTATGAGCGCGCGCATTTTGAAGACTCGAATAGGTCACAATTGTGAACTTTAATCTTTAGTTTATGTCACGCATGGCGAAGAGCGATAGGCTTTGTTGAAAAAAAAAACAAAATAAAATAAATGTTATCGAGTGTATTTTTAATTTATTTATTTATTGATTAAAATAAATATGTTTGAATGTTAAATGAAAAGTGTGTATGTGTGCTGCCGCTATATGCGGCACACTTTTTTCAATTGTTTTGTGAGTGTATAACGTATCTGTTTATTTGAATATCATTGCTTCAATTATAAAAAAAATATATAATAATATTAAAAGGATTTGAATTCAGCTAGCTTGTATTGAAAACTTTTCGACTACATAATGTAATTTATGATTTACAAAATTATTGTCACTGACTCCAATTTGAAAAGGGAAAACAAATGCGTTTTCACATTGATTTGTCTTTGTTTTCTGTAATAAAACTTTCAATATAGTCGAAAAGATTTCATTACAAGCTAGGTGAATTTAAATCCTTTTTTTGCTCTTAATAAAAGGATTTGAATTCACTTAGCTTGTATTGAAATCTTTTCAACTTCATAATGTAACTTTATGATTTACTAAATTATTGTCACTGATTCCAATTTTCCCCAAAGAAAAAGGAAAATAAATACCTTTTCACCTTGATATGTTTTTGTTTTCTGTAAAAAAAACTTTCAATATATTCGAAAAGTTTTCAATACAAGCAAGGTATAATACAAATCCTTTTTTTACTCTTACTAAAAGGTTAAGGGCCTACATACGCTTTAGAGCCGTAAAACGGTAACTTTCTAAAGCATACTCCTCAGTAACAGCTAGGTTAAAAGGTTCGAAAACAAAAAAAAAATATTATTGATTCATGTACATCATTTTGAACACAAGGTTTTTTCGTATAACTAATAGTTTTGCTTTAAAAAAATAATTAACAACACGATATTTTTTCGCAACTTTTGGAAACTCCTCCAAAACGACTTGGATGTTTAAAAATATTTTTATACAGAAAAATTGATGGCTGGAATTTCTTCATACCTAACATAGCATATGTAAATCAAATAATATTTTGCAAACAAAGCTGTTCAAAAGGAGGTTCAATTTTGAATTTTTGGCATCGAGCGGGCGCACGGCCAGTACTGCGTTACATTGGGGCGTATATATCGCCTTAAGTTATTGTCGACAGTAGATAATGCTAGTTTTTGTCTCACATCTACATAGTAATTTAATTGATTATTGATCTATCTACAAAAACAAATCAAAACCAGTTTTTGTTTTAACTAATAATTTATTATACTTTGTAATCTTTCGCCTAAGGGTTTAAACACAAACAAACATTGTATTGAATTATGTATGTCAGTAGTTTTAAATATCAGTTTGATTGTCATCTCAGAAATACAATCAATATGTACTACCTTATAATTCAAAGTCCATTAAAGTTTACTCACTAATAATATGTTTTACACGTGCAGGTGCCTACTTAATTTAATTTCTTTATTATACAGCTTATGTCAGTTAGTGGTAACATTATCGTTATTTTAATTTAAGGCTGTTCATGATACTTATTTATTAAATTAAACCGTGTAGCTTATAGGAATTCTCAGCCCCGGATCTACGAATTTTTCGAACCTGGGTAAAACCTTGATAGTGGCTTCAGTATTAGAGAAAAGAATTAAAACCGCCAATGAGTAGCATTTTTGTGACTATTTGTTAAAATGGACACAAATATGCTAAATGCAAATTTTAAATTTATTAAAGGATTATTTCCTTTAATAAATTTAATCTTTTCATCATCTAATAACTTTTATTTTAAATAGGATAGCACTTGACCACTATCTCACCTGATGTTAAGTGATGATGTGGTCGAAGGTGTAGCACGCTAACCTATTCACTCTTGACTTAAAGACCCCGAGATTGCAGCTATCGGGAAATACAGACTCCGGTAGGGAATTCTACTCCTTAGCTGTACACACACAACACACACACGTGACTACAACTTTCATTAGTGACATAAAACAGAAAAAATATATAACCAGGAAAGACTACAATTTTACACGGCGTACTTTCTTATCTGCGAAAGAATCTATTAGCTCCTCAAAGTCCGTCGCATAGGCAGTTTTGTTTTCAATGGCTAAAAAGTTAGCTTTAAGCTAGAAAAGTGTGTTTTTCAAACATATTATATTAAGATCCGATTACTTGATAAAAACCTATGAGATTGTAGGAAAAGAGGCTTCATTTGTTCGATATTTCGAATTCCTGTCTCAAGGCTTTGGCGCCCCCATGAAACTGCCGCCCGGGGCAAGTGCCCTGGTTGCCCCCCCTTAGATCCGGGGCTGGGAATTCTGTCCGTAACCTTAATAACTAGGTATGGTAACATTCGATTGTATACATCTCTTCTGAAGCTTTAGAGAGCGTATAAGGGACAGCTTATTTTGTTGTTGACCGTACAATCTCTACCCAAACTCAAAATGGACCGTTCTTATTTAATTTAGGTACTCTATAGTATTATTTGAACATGACGTAAAAATATTTTGTATTTGTCATTTTAAATACATGCAAGATAGTACTTTATAATTTGTATTTTAATTAAAGCAAAGCATGTATTTTTCCCAGCTCTGGAACTACTCTCAATATGTAAAACACTTGCGGTCAAGAAATTAGAGGAAAAACCACAGATTATTACCATTCGTCAAAGGCTTTAATATCTTAACAAAAATAAATTCACTCCTTTTCTAATGGGGTTTGGTAGAAACTATAGAACGCCACTTGCTTCAAACTGCTTTTACGATAATTTAAAAATCAATGTACATAATTATCTACATACTGTACATAAGCTCGCACCTTTTTCCCATGGGGCTAGAAAAAACTACAGAACAGCACTTGCTCCGATCTTTACCCACGTCTTGCCAGAATCATTTTCTTTTAGCCCGACTAAGGCGAAGCCAAAAGGAAGAGTTATGACTTTAGCAGTCTATATATGTAATTACGTTTGTACCTCCGTAGCGCCTAAACTATACATCCAATTTTGATGAATAAGGTGTCAATCGATTCGTTATTATGGCCCGGGTAACATAAGCTAAAAAAACCGTAGTCGGGTATTTTTATTAAACTTTTCCCTTGTTCAAATAACCATATAAAACTAAACACCTATATCTATATAGATAGGTACATAGTGAGTCAACGTCGATCTGCTATTAAATGTGCGGTTTTAATCCTTAGGTAGATGTAAATCAGAAACCGCAACATTTTATAGGTACCTCTCAATTCCAATTAGTTTGTTATGTGCAATAAATCAAGAGCTTAAGGTATAAAAAAGATCTGAAGGACTGAGGATGGTACTTGCGGATAACTTATATTTTGGACACTGATTAGGTAAGTTGTAAAACCGAAATCGAATTTATACTTTGAGGTTATTTTTTTACATTTATTTGATCGATTCTGAGTTGTAGTTATGGAGATACGGACGGCGGGTCATATGTTACGGAAACCCCAGAAAAAATGGAGCAAAATCCTGACCGAATGATCTCCCAAAGGTGGTAAACAAAACAGAGGTCGACAACGCAAAAGATGGGAGGACGACCTTAAATTCACAGCAGGCCCAAACTGGAAAGGAGTTGCAAAGTACCGAAAGCAGTAGTAATCGTCAGAGGAGGCCTTTGTCAGAAGCCACTCAGTACTCTGAGATATGCTGTAGCTCAAAGAACAATCCCAACAAAATAAGCACAAAAGAGGCGTTTAAAGAAGAAAGGGTTATTGAATTGAATTGAAGTAGTAACTTGGAGCTCGTGGCTAAATAATAACAGCCACACGGGTCGATCTTCAAGGTTAAGCAATGCTTGACGAGGTCGGTCCGTGTATGGGTGACCATTTCAACATACAGAGTTTCCTCCGTGCCTCGAAAAGCACGTTAAGCCGTTGGTCCCGACTGTTAGTAGTCAGGAGCTTGAGATCTAGCCAAGGGGTACCGTGTTACCCAGTTACTGGGTTGTGGAAGTCAGATAGACAGTTGGTCCATGTAAAACTGGTACTCAGCTGAATCCGGTTAGACTGGAAGCCGACCCCAACATAGTTAGGAAAACGTTAGGCAGATTGATTGATTGAAGTAGTAACTAAGAATCAATCAAATATTGATAATGCCAAGTAACCCATTTAGAGAAAGAATAATAATTATTTGTGACCCGCACAGGAGACACGAGATGAAGCAAAACACAAACTATAATAAAAATATATAACCCCGTGCGAGACCAAAAAGGCCTATCTCAGCATGTGCAACGATATTATAGAGAAAATAAAACGCTGCGCTGATATCTACTAACGTAACTAATTAATTAATAATTAATTTATTCCCTTTACTAAAACATCCATCGACCAATTACAACTATATTGTCAACGTGATAACAGCCTGCTCAATCTTAAGTCATCTCTTATGACACACAATAGACGTACTACTTTTGTTAGGTACAATAATACATTACCGCAAATAAACGGAAATTAACGAACAATAGATCCTTGATATTATTTTTAATGTATTCTATTACAAGGAGAAAATAAACCATCGCTTATCATCGTTTCGCTGTCGGTGTAACGCAAAATTGACGACCATTGCGAATAGCACTGTCATAAAAATTAACTCTAGCAGCAAATAATAATAATAAAAAATACACCAATGAGTAAGAGTATTAGATTTCTGTTTTTAACAATAATCCATACTATCACATCCCATCACACTAATATTATAATAAGGCGAAAGTTTGTGAGTATGTGTGTTTGTGTGTGTTTGTATGTTTGTTACTTCTTCACGCTCAAACGGCTGGAGAGATCTGGACGAAATTTGGCACAGAGATAGATTATAGTCTGGCATAGCACATATGATACTTTTTATCCCAGGAATATGTTCCCTTGGTGTAATTTTCGACATTCACGCGGGTGATGCCGCTGGCAGAAGCTAGTAATATTATAATTGCGAAAGTAATTCTATCTGACTTTTTGTCTGTTACCTTTCACGCCTAAACTACTAAACCGATTAAGATGTAATTTGTTATGAAGATAGTTTGACACCTTGGGAAGGACTTGGGATAGATTTTATCCCGGAAAACCTCCATGAGAGGGTGGAAAGAGAGGTAGAAGTTTGTATGGTTACATATTAATTTGTCAAGTAAGGCGTCCTACACACCTACAATATTATGGCGCGATATAATTAAACCGACTTCCAAAAGAAACTGCAAAGCGAAAAATAACTTTCTTTTCCGAAGTCGGTGTCTTTGGTACCTATTGTTTGCCGTGATTTTCGACACCGACTTCGGAAAAGAAAGTTATTTTTCGCTTTGCAGTGTTTCTTTTGGAAGTCGGTTTAGTTTTTTTTTGTTAAAAGTTTTTTATTTATCTCTTTTTAGTTTTGATAGGTACCTTTTACCGAAATGAGGACCCTTTTTCTGGTGTCGGTTAAAAATAGGCTATTCGAAGTACTAATGCAGTGCAGACGAAATCGTGGGCAACAGTTAGTATTTAAATAAAAAGACTGCCTCGTCATTTTAGTGATAACTATAGCGAAAACTGTTATTGAGATCCTGAGGTCGATTTTCAGTTCGGGAAATGCGTTGGATTTTATATCGTCCCTATTGCATGAGACTCAAATAAAACTGACGAAGTGTGTGAGTGAATGCACTCTTTCGGGGAATACCGGCGAGATCTTACGTCATGTAACGAAAACAAAGCCACGTGCTGAAGTATCAACTGTGGGCCTGTTCGTAACATCACAGCTGTTGAAACAAAGTTAGGCTGATTACGGCGTGGTCCGATTGTTGCTATAACAAAACGTTTTTTTAACCTGATTATATCATAAAGAGAGCAGCGGTGGCCCAGTGGTATCGGCTGCGACTTACAAGTTGTAGGTCGTGGGTTCGAGCCCAGGCAGGCGCTTTACTTTGTGTAAGTTATTTCTTCACCACTGCTCTCAAAACGGTGAAGGAAAACATCGTGAGGAAACCGGCATGTCCTAGAACCAAAAATTCGAAGACATGTGACATCCACCAACCCGCACTGGGCCCGCGTGGTGGATTACAGCCCATTCCCTCTCACAGAGAGGAGGCCTGTGTCCCAGCAGTGGGAACATTAATAGGCTGATGATGTGATATGTGATGTGATATCATAAAGAGGTAGCAGTGCTGGCTCAGTTGAAACAGCCCCGACTTAAGTGTCGTACGTCTTGGGTACGAACCCAGGCCGGCGCTTTACTTTGTGTAAACTATTTCATCACCACTGCTCTCAAAACGGTGAAGGAAAATAAGGAACGTGAGGAAACCGACATATACTAGACCAAAAATTCAAAGACATGTGACATTCACCAACCCACGTGGTGGGTTATGGCCCATTCCCTCTCTCGCACAGAGTAGGTCTGTGTTCCAGTATTGATAACATTAAAAATACTGATGATGATATAATAATAAAGGCCGTAGAAGATGGTGACAAGCGGGGCCAATGAAACAAACATTGGTCCTGGATAGGAAAACTTGTCAGTCATAGAGAGTGGCCATTGGATCATGCAGGCTAGCAGAATGAGTAAAATCATAAAGCATATATATTTATACAAAGATTATTGAAAGAATCTTCATTATCAAAGATATAACCTGATAAACATTGAAAAACATTTCCAACACAAACAGGCGAACATGAGATATTGCTCTCAAAATGCAACAAACACAAAACAACAATATTTCGATAGATCTTTAAGTGTCTATCGAAATATTGTTGCGTTGTGTTTTTTGTATTGTTGTGTATTACATCTAATACTATGCATGGGCCGCAGGGCACGCAGGACAGGCGCGAAAAACATCCAGCGATCTACGTCATCAACAATGCATGTTGCATTCAATAAAAAATATTCTGCTTGTTTATGTAGTCTGTTTTCTCACCTTCACATGCCATCTAATTTACAACTTTACACCTATGTACACAAAATGATTTGTGACTATTGAAAACAAACATAAAAGGAAAGTAACAATTACTATTATTACGACGTATAAAACTCTGAACTGTATAAATTTTAATTCAGGTTTAACAGGTTTCTTGGCCTTACTATCCGTTATACAAAAATAACCACAAAGAAGTTGTAAGAATGTTATCAATCTGGTCGTCTTTGCAAAGGACTGTTACTGTTTTATAAACATCCTTGGAATTCCTGGGAATTTTATTTTAGTTAGTACTTAGGTATTCATAAAAACAATACGGGTATCCACCTATAATTTCTACCGTCCTACATAGTAGGCAATCATTTATTCAACATATACGGGTCTGCAGAACTTCCCCGAGTACATTCGATGGGAATATTAAGTCTTTTCCTTTAAATTTTGCATACCCCACGTGTTTAAACAGTAGATATGAGTTATTGCCGATGTGTCATGTGAATGTCACTAGATTATCTTTAAAAGACAAGGTTATCCATTGTCTTACTTAGAACTTCCATAAAAATTCTAGAATCATGTATATTCTGCCACAAAAATCATGTAGGTACAATAATGTGGTCAGTCTATAATTTTATATTATGTTAATAACTAGCGTGGCTGTGGCACATTCACGAACTGATTAGCATAGTAAATATTGACAGAAGTTCATGTCTTGTCAAACATGTCACGAAAAAACAGATATTCATTAGATAGTCAATAGAACTTGTTCGAATTCACGTTTGAGGGTTCCGTAGACTTCCGTAGTGTAACAGGATGTTTTTATCATGTTCATTTATCGTCAAAAGTATTATATTCACATATTTGTATTCCAATTTACTTAAGACATTGGCAGAATAGTCAACATCGGCTTTGCTTGCCATATACAAATATAGAATAGAATACATTCAAATATCTAAAAGTAACAAAGCATTCCATAAGCAAAGTAGAGTGGTCACATTCCTTCCTATTTCTAAATGTATTTTCTTATTTTTATTTAATGTAGTTTGCAGTGTGACCTCTGTCGTTTATTTCGGATTTATGTAATATTCAACGTGTAAGGAATGCACTGTAAGGAAAAAAACAGTAAAACAAACCTTTTTCTACACGTAACGCTTGAAAGATTTCATTCATTCGAGATTTGAAATCAGAAAAAAAAGTTGCAGTGTTTGTTTTTCCTAATCGATTCATTAACACAAAGGAGATCACTTCAGACTGACAAAACATTGCATCAGTTCTACACACCAAAAAAATACAATAAGAGACAATCTACAGTAAGTAAACAGTGGAGATTAGCTACATCTTCCTGTTCGAACTTTTGTCAAATTCCTAAAATTTGACAAAAGTTCGAACAGGAAGATGTCTAATCTCCACTGTTTACTTACTGTAGATTACTTCCAATCCAGTTACTATGGCATCTTCATTACATCCTACTCCGTAGTACTTTGCTTCTGGTTGGAACTGGTGCTAAACACTTCGCCAATTAGGTTAAAGAATATCATGGATTAAAGGCGAGCTTATTTCCATCAACTGACCACAAATTCGGACTCCGAACTATTATTGAGAAATTCCAGATTGGGAAACCCAATATCATCTTGCCCGATCTTAAGACCCAACGACGGAAAACATTATACGCAATGCTTTTTTATACTATAAAAAAAAGTTCAGCCATACGCAAAACACGTGTTATACATAGCAATATTTACCTATTCGTGTAAATAGCGTTATACTCAGAATATTAAATAAGGAATTTGTCATACACTTCATTTATGTTTTCCAAATAAAATTAAAGAACCGTTTTTAGTTGATGGGTTTCTACGCTGTTCAATATTTCTTAGAAAAAGGACTTAAGGCTTTATGCGTATTTATGTAAATGGTATTTTAATCTGAAGAAGCTGTTCCATCGGCGCTAAACATCGCTAATTAAAATACTTATTCATAATTTTATTCTCATAATGGGGTGCACGTCCACTTTGACACCATAAATAGTCTACGTTTTAAGTTTGCTGATTTTTTTTTAAAGTCAGACAGATTTACATTCTTCAATGTTCACATTATTTATTATATTACAAAGAGGAAAGATTTGTATTTTTGTAAGTAACGAATAAAAATAAAAACTACTGAACCGATTTCAAAAATTCTTTCACCGTCGGAAAGCTACAGTATCCTCGGGTGACATAGGCTACTTTTTATCCATGTATTCCCAGGGGAACGGGCACTACGCGGGTGAAACCGCGAGGCGTCCACTAGTAATAATAATATTATAAAGAGGAAAGATTTGTATTTTTGTATGTAACGAATAAACTTAAAAACTACTGGACCGTGCTCAAAAATTATTTCACCATTAGGAAGCTACAGTATCCCCGGGTGACATAGGCTCCTTTGTATCCCTGTATTCCCACGGGGACAGGAACAACGCGGGTGAAACCGCGATGCGTCCGCTAGTGTAATAAAATGTTGTAGTGTTGAAAATAATCAATTTATTTGATCATCTTTTTTATTTTTTATTTTGATAAGATTATTTTGAGTCAGTGATAGCGTGACGGTAGACAGGACGGGATAGAAGAAGTAAACGTGTTGCGCCGTCTTAATATTCAGTTGGAGTTGAGGAGCTCGTGGCTAAATAATAACAGTCGCACGGGTTGATCTTCAAGGTAAACGAGGTTAACGCTTGACGAGGTCGGTCCGTGGATGGGTGACCATTTCAACATAACGAGTTTCCTCCGTGCCTCGGAAAGCACGTTAAGCCGTTCTTCCCGGCTGTCATTTGAAGATCTTTGATAGTCGTTATGAGTAGTCAGATGCTTGAGATCTGACACCAGTCTAACCAAGGGGTACCGTGTTACCCATTGACTGGTCATGGTGGTGGATTGTGGAAGTCAGTTAGGCAGTCACTCCATGTAAAACACTGGCACTCAGCTGAATCTGGTTAGACTGGAAGTCGATCCCAACATAGTTGGAAAAAGTCTAGACAGACTGAATATTTAGTTGGAGTTGGAGTTCAGTCGACGAAGTTTGAAAATTTTAAAAGCATCTGGTTGATTTTCCATTGTTTGCCTAGAAAGTATCACACATTTTCTCGGATTATGGTCTAGCTTCTTTAATTTATTACTTACCTACCAATCACAAATATTCTAATAAGTATTTGGTGAATATGGAAAACCTATCTAAATTTATAATCAAATAGGTACAGGTTTAAATTAGGGTATGTTTGTATCAATTAACATTTTGTTGCAAATATCGATGCCAATAAAAGTGATCATTAAATCTCTTCAATGTGATCTAGTTTTAATTAAGGTTGACAGATCACGAGGTTATAGGCTATATAACATCACGCTACAATCAATAGGAGCGGAGCCTAAATGAAAAATGTAGCAAAAACGGCCAAAAATACGGCCAAAAATATTCCTTTTTGAGAGCTTCCGTTGCGTGCGCTGCGTAAACGGTTTAAGTTACGCAACAATCATGTTTGTAGGGTAGGTAGGGTAGATGGGTAGGTAGGTAGCCAGTTGACGGGAGCGAAGCCGCGTGGGACAGCTAGTATATAATAATAATACATGTTATTAAAAGTTTACACATTCATTTTGAGTCAAAGTTCATAGAGTGTTAAGAATAGATATAAAAAACCTGCTAAGTTTTTTTTTTTTGCCAATGCATGAAAAATAAACTTGATAGGTTAGTTTTATTAATTATATTGTGATGCTGCTGCTTGCGTTTCGCTTAATGTTCTAGAATTCTAGATCGTAGTGTCAAAATATTACGAAATATTGAAAATTATTTACTAATTAAAATATTAACGTTATGACTGCAAAAATATTGCCTAGAATGCTGCCAGGGTTCTGGGCACATTTTCCATTGACACCAATGTAGACGATTTTTTTTAATTCGTGATGAGCCCTTTTCCCTCTTCCTATTGTATATAGGTTTGTTTTGATATTAGTCTAAAGGTGCATCCCACCTGGAGCATTCGCCTGTAATGTAACGTTACAGAGTTAAGCATTACATTGGTGAGGAATGAGAACCGAGCATTACAGTGTGCAACCTGTAATGTTACAGATTTAAGCATTACATTGTTGAGGGAGGGAAAAGAACCGAGCATTACAGTGCTCAACTTGATGATACAATGTGTAATATTTTGATACAACTTGAAACATCAATGCGCACCAATTTTAAACATTGTGGAATCAAATAAATGCTCAAAATTGAATCTAATGTTACATTACAGGCGAATGCTCGTCAAGTCAGTACTGTAATGTAATGTTCAAAATCGAATCTGAAATGTTACATAACAGGCGAATGCTCCAGTTTAAGGTGTACCTTTATGTTTTAAAATATTCAATTGTATATATTATAAATATATAAAATAATAATAAAAATTGTATATATTATGAATCTATTAAACTTCGTTATAATAAAATGTTACTTTCGCACCGCGCCACTTACGTAAGCTATGCTTGTAAACATGCTGGTCCTGCTCCATAGGGCAATCATTAGTGTGGACAAAATTAAATTTGTTTATTTATATTCATAGTTATTATATTAATTGTTTTTAAGAAATTGACTCACACACTTTTCCGTTGTTGTTAAATTAGGTATTTTATCTATGTTTGCAATATTTATAAGTATGTGAGAACCATGTTCCTATTTATAAAATTAATGAATTTACCTATTAATACTTTATACCTGTACGTAGTATAGTGTGTAGTGCTATTCTGGGTGCATGGTCCTCACATATATGAATTTATTAATGTATATACTTATGTAAATATTTTAAGACATCTATTTTTTTTTTTAAAAGAGACAGAGTTTCTGGTGCATTCTTCTCCATAACAAGCTACTTTTCCGAATGCACGGTAGAATCAACTTTTATTGCTTGTAAATGACGTTCAAAAGTGCCTCTTTTTGGCCTAGTTGAATAAATATATTTGACGTTGATTTGACGTACTTTGCGCTTTAAGCCTAAAATGATTTTTACCATTAGCTTCTGCATTTCAAGTAATAAAACATCGTTCAGAATTACCCACGATAATTATTTAATAACTAGCTGAACCTCGCGGTTTCACTCGCATCTTTGATTACTACTCCGCTCCTATTAGTCATAGCGTGATGTTTTATAGCCTATATATAACCTTCCTCAATAATCGGGCTATCGAATAGTGAAATAATTTTTAAAATCGGACCAGTAGATCCTGAGATTAGCGCGTTCAAACAAACAAACAAACAAACTCTTCAGCTTTATAATATTAGTATAGATTTTGTTTTTTATTTCAATTCGAATTTAAAGGAACTTTACCTACCAAGTATAAGCTAAGGAAGTTGCAAGGTATGAAACTGCGATGTTAAACAAAGTGAGTGCTAGGAATGGTATTTGAGGTCTATTAAAAGAGGTTCGAAGTGATCTTAACAGGATTTAACGCTGTCTAAACAAAGCTAATACAATAAAGAGGTAAAATTATTTAACACTTCATATTATAAAATACCATAAAAAGACCAGGTTTTACAGGCCTCCTCCAAGGCCTGTAAAAAGGTTTCCTGCTAAAACCTAATGTTATTTTAAAAATTATTCACTTACCTATTCGTTAGTAAGCAGGAAATATAAGGCTTTTTTTATTTTTATTTATTTTATTATAAAATAAAGTCCCCGGCCGCGTCTGTACGAGATAAACTCCAAAACTACTGAACAAATTTTCTTGCGGTTTTCACCAATAGAAAGACTGAGAAACGAAACAAATCAAATGTATATACGTTATACAGACAGATATTAGGTAAACATACAATAATTATGTAACATCAAATATAAAAAATCATAAGTATCACAAAAAGAGCAAACCTAGGTAGGTATCGAGGTAGTATTTGTGTATAATTTGTCACGGGCGAAACCGGGGCGGGTCGCTAGTTTATTTATATTTTTGCAATTAGTATTGACTCAATGACGAAATTATTTCATTGATGGATACACTATTGGAAAATTTACAGTTTTTGAGGAAACCGAAGCCACGGCAGCGAAGCCGTAGTAAAAAGCTGGTTACGTACATACCAAAACGATCATATACGTGAAAACTCACTGACTAATACGTACTTATGTCTAACTGCTACAAGGAGTGAAGAAAGACTTTGTGACTCATTAATTGATAACTGGACGTCAGTTTGACGAAGCATAATGCTTTTATGACGTACCTACATATTGTTTTCATCTTAAAATCAAATGTCAGTGAACGCATATACATTACAAAAGCACTAAATTGAAGGGATGTTAAAGAGCTCAGTAACCGTAACCGAAACTATCGGATATCCGAAATAAAAATCAATCCGTAACCGTAACCGTAACCGTAACCGAATCCGATATAGACGGTTTGTATTATTTCGGATAGGAGCAGAGTCTAAATGAGACACGTTGTGACAGGTTTTTCTGCACGGCCGACCCGACGTACTAAACGCGTCACTTACAATGCAAATAGCAAATTATAACATACTACACGGTTAAAATATCTGAGCACCCAAAATACCAATGCCCCTCTAACGTTCGACTTTCGCTATTGGCTCACGAGGCGAACGCAAGGCGCCGCGCGGGTTTGCGGGAGTGGGGTCATTTGACATTTAGGGTGATCAGTTATTTTGACCGAGCTGTAGAAAAAAAGTCACCTTAATACCAATTTGTGTTTTCATTTTACAATTTCTTAAAGTTCTAATATCTGTAACCGAAAATAACGGATAATCCGAAATAGTTTCATATCCGTAACCGTATCGGGAACCGGTATAATATTATTTCTAAATCCGTATCCGTATCCAGATCCGGAATGTCATATCCATAACATCCCTAATAAATTGTAGTCAAATTGAGAGGTCATTTACTTAGGTCGGTACTTACTAACCCTATAGGATAGATTTTTGACCCCTTTTCCGCACTTAGACACCCATTTTGCTCGTACCCACCGTTTTTGACGAAGTGCGTGTAGGCCTGCTCTCTGTGAGGGGGCATTGCCCGTAATCCACCACGCGGGCCCAGTGCGGGTTGGTGGATGTCACATGTCTTCGAATATTTGTTTCTAAAACATGCTTCCTCACGATGTTATCCATCACCGTTTTGATAGCAGTGGTGATGAAATAATTTAAACAAACTAAAGCACCTGCTTGACTTCGAACCCACGACCTTCAACTTTTAAGACGCGGTCTTTACCACTGGGCCACCACTGCTCTCACTTAACCTATACGTAATATACCTAACATATCGTTACCTGCCTCTGATATATAATTAACCAGAATAGGTATAATTAAATTCATCGAGACTCATCATTTTAACATGGATGAAGCCTCCAAGTCAGTCGTTGCGCTTAACTTGGCTCTTGATATTAAGTGTACATAATCATAAAAAATCGTTATAACCACAGGTCTGCCGACAACCTTTTACCTTTTTTTTATATTTTATTTAGAAACCAGTTGTATAAAGCTTAAACTGGAGTCATTGGGATGAGCTACGTAGCGCTACGCACCGGGCACTGCGTAGCCATCGTAGCGCTACGCAGCTCATCCCAATAATTCCATTGCGCCCGCGCGCTTTGCCGTGCGTAGCAAATAGGTGACACGACAAATGGGCAGTATTAATAATTATTTGGAACTAGTGTTTACTTAATTCCTAAAAAAATAATTTGTAGTTGGTATCACAAATACCTAAAGCTTAGGTATTTTGTAATAAGTTTTTTTTCAAATATGGCTTCAAAATATATTTTTAGATAAATACATATTTGACGACCTTATTAAAAAAAAAAGGTTTCTTTTTTTTGGTCAATGTTTTGAATTTCGTATTTTAAATACAGTACCTGCGCGACCAAGCTCTGCTCGGTTGAAAATTGACAAATTAACGTTTTCTAAAAATGAAGCCGTTTCCGAGATTCAGATTATTTATATATATATACATACAATAATTGCTCGTTTAAAGGTATTAGATACGAAAAAGTATTTTGTGATTTGTGTTTAAATTATAGAAAAGCATCTATTTTGCCCAGCTGAGTGTAAATAAAAATATAACTTCTTTATTTAGTGTAGATGCACTTAAATAATGATATTTAAATTGATGCTTTCATTTAAAAGGTAGTTCTCTGTCTCAAAGGACACTCGATGTTGTTAAAACACTTTTCTAGGTCAATTTTAAAATATTTTACCATCTTTGTTCAATGATAGTCAAAAATATTAGTGCATAAATTACTGATGAATTGATACAATGACGTAGTTTATATGTCATTAGTAGGCTACATTATTAATTATATCTGACTTCAGTGTCATAGGAAATGAAATTCGGTTTGTTTTGGTCGGTATTTGACGTCATAAAATCTAAATTATAATTAAGTTCCGCTCTCCTTTGAAAGCTCTGTATGTATTTATTCCTTATCAAAGGCAATCGGAAATCCAGCTAGTGCCGGATACGTTAATAATTCCTTAGTCAATAAAATTAATGTAACTATTAAAAAAACAATAATACAAAAAAAGTTAATTAAAAAACACAAAAAACACGACTTCTTAAAAAACAAACTAAAAAGACGTAAACAAGAAGAAAATCATGCTGTGCAGTCGGAGGATACATATTTGCGAGCTGGCTGACAAAACCAGATGTATCCTCCGACTGCACAGCATGATTTTCTTCTTATTTACGTCTTTTTAGTTCGCTTTTTATTTTTTTTAGAATTACGTCTATTTAAACATATAACTTTAATATATTTTTGAATCACCTCTTAAAACCCTTTATTTTTATACCCCACACGATGGGTTTGAAATAAAGAAAAAAACTTGGGCCACCACAATATGGCGCCCAAAAGCCGCCATTTTTCCATTTGCCAATTTTAATGTAGCCAGTGACACTCGCAGGGTTAAGACGAATCGATTGACGTAAGAATCATCAAAATCGGCCAATACGTTTGATCTCTAGAACGCCACATAGGAAAAAACATACATACATACATAGGTAAAAATAACAAGTTGTTTTGAAAAATCAATGACTGGTTGTTGTGAATACATAAACAAGTGTAATAAAATAGGTTGACATAAAACAACAGATAATTAAATTTTATTTGTTTTGTGAACAAATCAATCAAACCCACCACTTATTACGATGCGTATTAGGAGATATAACTACTTAATTTTCCTTTACGGAAATTTCCCTTTGGAAAATTAGAACTATCAAGTTGTAAAACACCTATTTATGATTTTTCAAAACCAAAAAAAATGCATTAAAATCATAATCGAATAATTTATTAATCTAAAGCCACCTTGCGCCATTATTTTACTAACTGTCGAGTTAGGAGTTAGCCCCGTGTTATTTATGACATTGACGTCATATTTTAATTTAACCTCGTGTTAGCAACTAACTTTGAATTAAGTTATTCGCGCAAGTGGGCCTACTACGTAATCGTATTTATTAATCTAGAATAGAATATAATAATTTTTATTTGTACAGAATGTAGATACAAAAAATGCAGATGTGTTTTTAACTAAGTAGAAAGTATTCCTGAAGGTACTATAGTGCAATCCAGATGGTTACTTATTTCTAATAATTAGATGCTGTCAATTAAAACTAATCAATACCTAAGTATTAAGTATAAAATGAACAACTCAGATTCTCCCTATAATAAATAAAACACCACCACAATAAATAAACCTCGTGTCAGCAAAAGCTTACAGTAGCAATGTATGAATTAAAACATTTATCATAATTAAGTGTAAATGATCGCCATTCAATTGTACCATCATCTGAAGATCATGCCGCATCAGATTTGTATGAACAGACAGACTCATTACTCAATGTGATTTATGGCCGACGCTTCAAACAAACACTTTTGTTTATGTTATAAATCTAAACCTATACAGATTACCTCCGCATACTAAAAGCCTGGATTCTTCGTTACTCGTGCCGGCACTAACTAGATAATGAGACCAGGTATGCAGTGGCAATATCAATAGGCTCACCCCAATGAGGGCTACCGCGTATGAATTCGCCGCTAGAGGCGCTGTTGTGACGTGAGGTCTCCGATATGTCAAATCGCATAGTTTTTTGGCTGTTAGCGCGAGTCCATATTTGGCAGATTAAGATTGTTATGGATTTTATCAACCACTGCGTAAATAGAGTTTTGTGTTTCGGAAAATGTTATGCTCCATTTTTTTTTCGTAATAACGTGCTGCGCAATACTGATTTTATATTTAATCGTAGTTAATCTACGGCATAAGAAATTATTTTTATTCAAACATTCATTTCAAAGTATACAGAAGGGCCAGTCTTGACGTTTTGAAAATTGACAGCTAAACTGCACAGATTCACTAGGGTTGCTACTATATTGATTTGGAATTTAAAAAACAACCGGCCAAGTGCAAGTCGGACTCACGCACCAAGGGTTCTTTACAAACCTCAAGGTATTGTATTTGAAATGAATTTCAATTTAATACCTCTACGCGTTCATAAGGAAAACATTTTTTTTTAATAATTGTAAACTTACTAGCCCTGTAAGTTTAAAATTATTAAAATTATTTTTTTATTATATGATGTAACTATAAATTTACGGTTTTCGCAATTATTCCTTTATCTATGCTATAAGATGTTGCTTCGTACCAAACATCAAGATTCTGAGTTCACGGGAAGTACCCTGTAGCTTTTGATTCGCTTGCGTGTCGAAAATTTGCGGCATAAACGGCTGAATCTTTTGATTGCGTTGGCTTACAAGTTTGATTTTTTGACGGACAACAAAGTGATCCTATAAGGAACCCTAAAAAGAGTAGGTTGTATAAGTTACAAACACAAATACATCGATTCGTCTAAACATACATCATATCATGCTTACTTGCCTTAGAGGGTAGACAGAGCATCAAATATCCATTAAAGATCACGACTCCACATACGACGAAGTTTGGATGGTAACAAGTCGTAACAATAGTGTAATAATGATCCCACCAAAAACATAAACATGTGAAAAGCACCAAGCTCGATGAAAATGTAAACGAAAAATTTAATGAAATCAAAAAACGCGACTGCTTAAGAAGCGAACTAAAAGGATATACTTAAACAAGATGAAAATTATGCTGTGCAGTCGGTGGAAACATATCTGTGAGCTGGATGACTTAAACCATATTATTATGACAAGTTTCATAGACTTTCCAATTTCGTCTATGGACTTAAAATAATTTATAATTTTCCTAGATATTGAATTTCTAACTTGTCAGCTTGAAAAATTTAATGACCTTTATAACTTAAAAAAGAAAGAAAGAACGAATTTAAAGAATTAATATTAAGTACATTTGGTCAGTAACAATTAATAAAGGTAACCCAGTCAATACAACCTCGTTACAGTACTTTATGCATAGAACAGAAAAAACGCCTTCTATAGACTTTATGTATGAAAGACGTGACAGACGCCCGCACAAAGCACTCGTGACAGCCGCGACTGAGCTTGGTCCAATATTGCCCAATATTCACTGTAAAATCGCAATGTCAATGCGTGTGTGCAAAATGACGCTTTGTTCGTAGTGGCCTCTCTGTCTGCGGCGTGCCGCCGCTTACTTACTTTGTGGCAACGGGTAACAGCTATATTTATGGACCTTAGTCAACATTCCAAATTTAAACTGACGTTAATTAGTATCATTGTACCTTTTGTGCATGAATTTTAAATAATTAAATAAATTAGTTCATCCTCATTGTAATCAACCGTACACAACAAATACTCTAAGCTGCCATTGAAAAATCTCAGATGGAGAAACACAATAACACAGCTTGACCCGGGCATTGAACCCAGGACTACATACTCCGCAGTAGACCCACGGGGCGGCTAACTTTTAACAATTAGCAGGATTTTAACGCTTTCAGCTGACTGTCTAAAGTGTTCATAGTGATATTCTCAGTTTCCAGGATCAACGAACCTTTTAAGCTTGACTGTATCCACGGGCAGCTTTAAACAATAAATGTATTTTTTTTTTATTTGAATGTGGGTCCGGTTACCCAATAAAAATAAAGAAAATAAATTATGCGGTCAAGTGGACTCGCGGGTCCAGTAGCGAGCGGGTCCAGCTGACCAAAGACTCCAACAACAATCTTCCAAGGAATAAACATTTGCTGATTCTTTCAATTATACAGGTTGTTCAAAAAAAAAACATGGATTCAGTACATGATGATTCTGGATCGACAAACGGTCCAGAATCATGTACTGAATGCATGGTATTTTTCATGGTATATTTTTAAAAGTTTTAAGTAACAAAATTAAAAAGTTAGTCTACTAGTCGTAACAATATGGTCAAGACTCAGGAACCGCCAAAGAAATGTTCCTGTTATATTGTTCCGAGATTATTCCTTCCTGTCGACGCTGAGGACAGGGTCGGCAACACAGATTACCTCCCAATAGATACCGCATGCCTACTGTTTTGTTTGATTCCGAGATCACCTAATTTGGCGGAAGGCACGGGTAGCGCGGGGAGTGACAAGAGCGCCGTGATTGGCTATTCAAGGTCACGGTACCTGTCGTAGTGACGGGACATGCGCATTAAATGTCGATAAAAATATCGATATTTTTCAAACAGAATGATATTTTATGTAAAATTTCTTAGCCAGCGATTTTATAATTACTTTAATAATGATAAAGAAAAACATCGATCTAGAAAAGATTTTGATTTTGGCCAAACGTGATTTAATTTAATTGTAATCCTATGTAAACAGGGCCACTCTGAACTCTCATTATGATTAGAGCACAATTAGTTCAAAGTAAAAATAAACTAATTTGTAAATTTTATATAATCCATTTTAACAAAATTATTTTATCCTCCTATATATCTAATTAAACATCGATCATCGATACTTTTCCATAAGCAAAAAACGTATTTGTCTCAACATTTTTACTTCTGTGGGAAAAAGATAGCAATATAATAATTCCTTATGAGTGAAAGGGACTTTCACAAAAGATATCAACGAGCGCTACTGGAAAGTGTGTAATTTTGATTTGATAACCATTATAACTTGACCTTTTTTAGATTGGTCAATATTTATTACTTTGCCTACTGGTGGAATATAACCCATCTTTTTTTGAACTTGAAGGGCTGGTTGATTTTCCACACCATTTTACTGCACAATTCGTCATTTTTTTTTAAACAAAACGTTGATAACTATTTTTTAAACAGAATTAAAACTAGAAATCGCTTGCGTCCCTACAGCTCTAATGTCTGGTCGAGACTAAAGAGATCATTCCATGCACTGAGTTATATCAGCCTAAATAGGCTGATGTGTGGTGCGCGTAAGTTGTCTTCTATGCGGAATCTATTGGGAGGTAATCTGTGGTCGGCAACGAAGGGTAAAGTTGCCACTGGTAATGCAGCCCCTGCAGTTTCTCCGAACCATTCCCGCATCCCTGAAGATGTTCCACGGGCATGCGTTCTGCGCTGATTGCATTAAGACCCACGTCTTATCGAGGTTTAAGGGCGAGAGTCCTCGCATCCACTCTAATAACTGGTGGATGCAGTGGGCACCTTGTACCCAACCACAATGGCCGCAAAATAATGAGAGCAAAGAGACGAACCCTGATCATGATGAGACCGCAGGAACCACCCAAGAAATGAATCTGAAAGTGTGACTTAAGTGAATTCTCGTAGAACTCCCCAAAGATGAAAAGGCAGCCAAGACAGAAAGATGAAGTCGCGTCGGTGTAGTAAAATCATGACCAATTTATCATGTTGTGACTGAACCAAAACTAGTAACGCTTAATAAAAGACGGTTTATTAAATCAACGAGCTAATGTTTATTTAATCCCCTAGACTAAGCTGACATTTAGCAATATCGATTTCTGTATTTTCAAAGATTTATTGGTACCGGACTGATTAAGTTTTGAATCAAAATAAAGCAGTATTAAAAATCACACTAAAAACATCTTAATGTGTTACTAAATGAATAATACAGACAATATATTTTGTGTTCCTATCTTTAAAACCATTTAATGTTTGAAGTCTCATTTACAGGATGCGAGATTCTCGTCCATACAATCGAATCAACAAATGATTTTCAGTCTGAGTAAACAAAGTTTTGACCGTGAAAAGAATTTTTCACTGTTCAGAGAGTTCAACAAATCTTTCCTCTTTATAATATTAGTGTAGGTCTAGGAGAACTACAGTAAGTAGGAGCGACCCCTGTGGCTGTCCCGGCGGCTTCCTCTCAGAATTAATGACTACTTTGAATGTTTTAGATGCTGCAGGCACCTTGTCCAGGGCGACCTTAAAGTCTCTTAAATAAGCATTAAACGTATGTAGCATTCTCTGTAGCTTAAGTTATAAGAAGTATGACACACCATCTAGAGAAGGCTTATAATAATAATAACTAATGAGTTGCAGGTTGCATCTATAGAAAAGCTACAACTCTCACTTTTCTCCTATTGTCTTAGAAAAGACTCTCTTGTATTCTATGATCTCTATGGCTAAGTAGGTAATGAAACTAGGATACAAGGCTAAACTTTGAATAGAATTTTTAAATTCGAAAGCTTAACTTTGAAGCCTGCTCTTCTTTACTTATTAAAGAGAAAAGGTAGCATGGAGGCATGTCCAAAATATGATTCATTCACTTATTAACAAAACAACGCTACAAACATGATCAAAAATCTTATTTCTATAAATGTACAATTTTATATTTATGCATATTTTTTGATGATTTTATTCTTATTTTTTGGGTCCCTTACCCAAAGGGTAAAAATGCGACCCTATTACTAAGACTCCGTCCCGACTGTCCGACTGTCCGCCTGTCTGTCTGTCACCAGGCTGTGAACTCAAGAACCGTGATAGCTAGACAGTTGAAATTTTCACAGTGTATTTCTGTTGCCACTATAACAACAAATACTATAAACAGAATAAAATAAATAAATAAGTGGGGCTCCCATACAACAAACGTTTTTTTGTGCTGTATTTTGCGATAATGGTACGGAACCCTTCGTGTGCGAATCCCACTCGCACTTGGCCAGTTTAATTTTTTTTGTTAATCTATCGTGTCTCCTGTGCGGGTCACAAATAAATATATTTTTCTTTATTTCTTTCTATCTGTTATATGCATTTAATTTCTGCAATCGAAGGGATAGGCAGAGGTGTTCCCACAGCACAACCAATTTTAGCCAGTACCGTTAAGTCCCAAATTATTGGGGGCGAGACTATGTATTGTCAACAACCGGGCACAAACCCTAACTACGGATTGCCACTGAATTCGTCCCGACAAAAAAATGCCAAGAACATTTTGCCAGACCCCGAGCTATATCCCACGAATACTAACTTTACAGTAGCGATTGCGACCACTAAACCATCGAATCTATGCAATCTTACCAAAGCCATAAGTAATAGGGAGCTTCTTTCTGCAATTACAAAAGCTCATGAAAAGAAAAAACCAAATCACAAATCTGCAGTCTGCATCTTCAAATTATTTAAAAGTAATACAATATCAGTCGTCCGGAATCGAACATCATTTGATTTCAATTCTAATAAAAATAATATACTCTGCAATAAACTCACCTCACCTTAATAAGGGCAGAGGAAAGACCTTACTAAAGTGGAATAAGTTGTATAACTGGTTATTTAGTTGAATGACCTGGGATCGGCTCGAGAAAGAGCCCCCGAGTTGGACCTATATAGGTTGTAGCTCTACTGATGGCTGCAGCGCCCAGGGCCGTATTTAAGGTGGAGGGGGCAAGCCGGGCCAATGCCCAGAGCGGGATAAATGAGGGGTGGCCAAACAGCACTAACAGCCCCTTTCATTTCTTCCGAAAACCTAACTTATTAGTGGTGTGTTCCTAAAATTTTCAAGCTCGCTTCTCTGTCAAATGTTATTTCTGTATAAATTCTTAGGTGAAAATTCAGCGCCATATATTATTGAAAACAATAAATATTTAACTGCGCATTTCGAGCTTGACTGAATTAGGGGCAATGTCAACCGAAATTAAATATCTGCGTTATAGGTACGATACGAATTTTTCTAACCGGTTAAAAGCATTAAAAATAGCAAAAAAACAATTTTCAATGCTATTTTCTGAATATCGAGCAATAAACGCCACCCACACAACCTTAAATAATTTCCTAATTTTTTAAAAGTCGGTTCTTTTTATACGCACTAACTATTAGTAGTGTAAGAAACGTGTCAACTTTTTTCAAATCTGTAATTTTTTTCTTAATTCAAATCTGTAATTTGTGGGATCCGTTCTAAGCCTACATCCGTCGTCTGTCTGCCTACCCGCACTTGGCCGGTTTTCTTGAGATTATAAACTCATACTTAATTGATATCTAATAATATTATAATAGGAATTTAACCGGACAATTTACGTCATAACAGTAATTAATAGAAACATTTCCCAAGATAAGACAAATTGTTCATTTTATAGTTTCCTACATAATTTTGATATTGCCAGACATCAGATATATTTAGTATTTTTTTAGTTTCTGATTTAGAACTAGATTTTACGAGACTCAACGCCTTATTTTAAGAACACTATTAATCTGAAGACCTTATCTATATCAACAAAGACAATCCTTGGAATCAAAATGAAAATATTCCATACAACTTAAAATACTGCTGTCGATTTATCATCATCCTTTGCAAGCAATTCCTATTTAAAAAGGTGTTTTATATTTACAAGTTTAAGAATTACTCAGTAATATGATTAATGCAAATTCTTGATATACCCATACATTGTATTTAAGTTGTCTGAATTTCATGACGATTCGCTACGGCCGCTACAGCGTCGGCCCTGTACGAGTATAAAAACAAACGTTCACATCACATTTTTAGCGACATTTTATATTGTTTTTAATAAACTGTAATTAAACTAATTAGATGGACAGTTAACTTAGATGTTTTAATTATATTTAACAATGATGTAAGTATTTATTAATGATGTTATCATTGCTCGCATACCACGCACTATGTGATATTATACGCATTTATAAATACGTAACAGGTATAGATTTTCATTTAATATAAAAATGTTGTGCAATAATAAATAGGTTCATGTATATTTGTGTCCACCTTCTAATGTTATTGTTTCCGGTACGGAAATGCCGACGTTGTCGTGCGACAATGTCAATTATGTATCTATTCCCTAATAATATTAAACTCATGTTGTTTTAATATGTACAATTAGCAGCTATAATGTATGTTTCGCGAATATTAATGTTGGATTAATAGCAGAAATTATCTTAATCAAATTAAACTTAAGACTAAACGCCGACACGATACAAATCGCGCGCGACCATAAAATGAGCATGATATTATATTTCGAATATATTTATTTGATTAATTGTGGCCTAATCTCAATAACGCATACACGATGACACTGGTCACTGGACAAACATTGAGCTCAATGACACCGCACTAAAGACACTGTTTGGTTCAACTTTTGCTTTTGTTTGCAAGGACAACTTTATTTACTTCCTCTCTTAGACCAAGTCCTCTCATAACAGGCTTTGCAGGTGCAAATTAAATACATAAATGTAATGAAATCATCGAAGTTAGCCGTTTGTTATTGTTGAAGGATTTGCCTCACTTCGAATAACACTTAAAAATATTAATTTTTGTCAATAATGACTCGTGGGTAATTGTTATGCGCGATTTACCACATACGTCCATTCACCGGAACGGACGCTATTGAGACGTCACTCTGTTACTTTAAAACATGACTGAAAGCTAAGAAAATGAGAACGTACTTGTTGCGCGTTTGCCGTCAGCGATGAGCGTGAGGCTGTGAGGCTTCTGCAGCAGTTCCTGCAGCTCAGGCTGGGGGTCCGACGAGTTCTTCCTTGACTTCATGTTGATGGGTAAATAGTTCACTAGCACAGTTGTTAATTATTTCATTACTTTTTGGAGCACTTTTGAGATATGATAGTTGACGATGTGCACGTCCGATGCTTCATCCGTGGGGCGGAGGCGCATGGCTCGAGGTGCGAGTGCGGCGGGAGCGAGGGCGCGCGGCCTTATGTGTAGACACGCGAGGGTACGAGCAGAGCCGCGCAGCGACTGAGCTGAGTGAGCCAGCCGGTCAAGGGTATAACACCGCGCGGACGGCACTACTGCGGCCGTGCGGCGGCTAGCGGCGCCATCGCAGACAACACACATTGTTTGTTGCTATTGATTAGAGAGTCGAGATTTTTTTATGATACTACCAATCCTGTCTTAGCACCAAATTAATACTAAATGAGTTCTGTCAAGATTAAATCAAACATTAATTAATTAGCTTAATAAGGACCACGTTGAATATTCAAAGGATTGCATACATTGCGACGAGAGGGAGTGGTTAATATTAAACATCTTTCGCAATTTGCAACTGGATAGAAGTGCGTAAACCTGTATACAAACACAAAACAATATACCCGCATAGGTAACCGTAGGTTTTAAAGGTGAATGACACTAAAAGTAAAGGGCCTAAGGAAGTAGTTTTCAAGTCTCTGAAAACAACAGTTTAACGAACTTATTTATATTACGGTAATCGTAACAACTTGTAGACAGTATTTATGATTGACTTGATTGATGCTTACCCTCAGTTTCCCACCTTAAAATTATCGGAGAATTAATGTGACAAATTGTCAAACACGCGTTATCTTCTGTGATTGGCTGTTGAAAATTCATTCAACCAATCACAGCAGATAACGCGTGCTTGACAATTTGTCACATTAATTCTCCGATAATTTTAAGGTGGGAAACTGAGGGTTAGTGAGGTAGACAGACCATTTTTAAATTAATTGAATATAATGTACCTCTCGATTTGACTACAATATCAATCAAATATGTAGTTAATGATTCGTCTGTCTAGGCGCTAATGTAGTGCAGTAATTGTGAAATGATTTCAAATCTGAAATAACAGATAAAAGTAGGTATATACAGAGTATAAAATACTTAATTAACTAAGACTACAAACATATACATTTCAACCAAAAACTACTCACTAACTAAACCTAATAATATACTAAACAAAAATATGGCGTCGAAGAGCTCCTCCACATCGCTGTCCACTGGTAATGTGCCTACAAGACTGGCAGCATATTATATTAGGATATATTGTAGCAGCTTAGTATATATTGTATGGCAATGCTTATTCTCTGACCAAGGTAAAAGCCAGCCCTCGGGTCACGCGAAGTGTCAACTAGGCGTAGATCGGACCCCACGGACCAAGAGTTTCAACCCCAAACGGCTTGAAAATATGACAAAAAATTATAGCTAAAGTTAAAAATAAAGACCAATAACGTACAGTTGCATACAAGATTTTATCTACGAAGGAAGGAATAAAACACAGATATAGATAAATAAGTATTTCAGGAAGTGTGTTTAAGTATTTAATTTCTCTTACATGTCTTGATTTTTCTGGTAGTAAATTATTTGTAGCCGCAACTGCTTTATTTGTTATATCTGGTGGAGTATTTTCACACTTTTCACTTGATGTTGAAGACATTTTTAATAAAATTTGAAATAAAATTTCACTCAGAAATTTTTTCGCGCGACCACTTTATTTTTTTTATTTATTCTTTATTAGGTATAAAGCAAAGATCTTGTAGCCGCAACAGCCAAATAGTATACGATCAAGTTCTAAACTTGTTCCATTTTTAAAAACATCATTTATATTGTCCCGATTTCGAAGTAATATTCTAGGTACCTGGCTGTATGTTCAGAATGTCTTTGCTTGTGTTTTAGAATTTATGACGATTCGCATAATGCAATCCGATGTCGTTATGGGTATCATAATGAAACCGCTGTCAATTTTATAATTGGAATATAACGAAACCGAAGTAGATAATAGTAGATTATTGCATCGAGCACAAAGTAATTTATTATTGCACCGAGTGCCTGATTTAGAGCCCGAGCGTTAGCGAGGGCTCTAATCCAACAGGCACGAGGGCAATATAAATTACTTAAGGCGAGGTGCATAATCTGCTTTTCTTTCAACTATTACCTAAAGGAATAGTAGATAAAAGAAACTGATATCAAACAGTTAAAATAGAAGTTTAATTATTGAAATTAAAAGATTTTCTATAACACTGTCGGCTTCATTTAGAATGCTTTCCGGAGTTAATGTGTCGCTAGATGATTCCATTTTAATTCGAAGCCGAAGCACTCAAGATCAGATAGTATCACACTTTATCGTTTCCAAAAATATTGTCAAGCAAAATTAACAAAGTTCCCGCCAAATCACTTTTTTAAATTTCTTTCATTTTTGAATCAGAGTTAGCAGCAATCATTTTTTAAATTTGGAACAAGTAGGATAGAAACGAATAATACGTACGTAACAAGTAAAATTTAAAAATTTAAAAAACCCCCGACACATTTATCTTGCGAAAACATCCCGATTCAAACAGTAAAACGCCCATAACTTTTGAACGGCTGAACCGTTTTTTTTTAAACATAGCTAAGAACACTCTCGACACAATCACCTTTCCAACAAAAAAAACTAAATCAAAATCGGTTCATCCGTTGAGGCGCTATGATGCCACAGACAGACACACAGATACACAGATACACAGATACACAGATACACAGATACACAGACACACAGATACACAGATACACAGATACACAGATACACATATACACAGATACACAGCAACACACCTCAAACTTATAACACCCCTCTTTTTCCGTCGGGGGTTAAAAAACAAGTATTGATATCGGCTGGCTGAATAGAGCTAATCCATTGAGATTGGCACCTTTTGGTGCGATTAAAAAATAAACTGTGCAATAATGAAATTTCATACATTTTTATTGCTCTAGAGCATTAAAGACTCGCTTTGTACTGAGTTTTTAGTGTGATTGTGATGAAATTAAAGCATAGTTGGAAGAAAAATAAATTATGATGAAATCTTTACATCACATCACATCATCAGCCTTTTTTTAAAGTTCCCACTGCTGGGACACAGGCCTCCTCTTATAGAGGGGTGGCTAAATCTTTACATTTGTTCTATTTTAAATATACTCGATAACAAGATCTAGAGATGTAAATTTAAAAAAAAAAAACACTATCTTGAAAAAAAACGTGAAAAAAAGTGAAACATTAAATTTGGGTGTTTTGTTTTTAATTAAAGTCAAATTATGTTTATATCAATGGATACCTATTATGAATTTAGAAAATACTTAATTTGTTACAATCACAATCATCTTATCTTTCTAATTAGGAAAATCCCCGTCCGTAAATGGTAAACTTCAGTGGGTGTTGCCAATTATTTTAAGCCATTTATGTACTATTAAAAAAAAAAATATCAACTCATAAACGATAACCACCTTACCATATTTTTTGCTATCGTACTCTTGAAAATAAATCTACTCCAGAAAAAAGACGTTTTTTTTCATGATTTTTTTAAACCTTTTTTTTTCATAACTTAGAAAGAACCGTTCTTTTACAACTCTGAGAAGATCATTCGCTATAAGTACAAATATCTACAAATCTAGGTTCATGAACCATTTAAGAAATTAGATCCGCAACGTGTTAGCATTAATACTCAGCACACGTACAAGGCTGGTAATTTCATCCATTATAAGCATCTTAAATTAGATTTTGCTCAGAGCTTTGGTTTTATTTTTAAACTAGAATGTGCGTCTCAATATTATGGCTCCTTATACTTACCTAGTCATCATGCTCCTCACAATCGTTGAGAGGTGCCCAAATAGGTAGGCAGGTTACGTTATACAAGGAGGTATGTTAACTTGACAGTGGACTTCCAAGTGATAGTGTAGTTATGTGCATTTCCCCCAAGCACTGGTTGTGAAAGTCTTACGACCTCGTTCTTTTGCTGATCCTCGATTCCTTCAAGATAGTCAGATATAAGTATGGCACATACAGAAACTAATATTCGAGATAAGCAGCACCCATGTCATAGGAAACAAACCTATATCAATCTGCCTAGCCTTTTCCCAACTATGTTGGGGTCGGCTTCCAGTCTAACCGGATTCAGCTGAGTACCAATGTTTTACATGGAGCGACTGCCTATCTGACCTCCACAACCCGGTAACTGGGTAACACGGTACCCCTTGGCTAGACTGGTGTCAGATCTGAAGCTTCTGACTACTCGTAACGACTGTCATAGATCTTCAAATGACAGCCGGGGCCAACAGCTTAACGTGCTTTCCGAGGCACGGAGGAAACTCGGTATATCGAAATGGTCACCTCATCCACGCACCGAACTCGTCAAGCATTGCTTAACCTTGAAGATCGACCCGTGTGGCTGGTATTATTTAGCCACGAGCTCTTCCAACTAAGCCATTGAACAGTATTCTCTAAAAAAAGCTTCTTTACAAAAAAAACAACCGACTTCAAAAGCAAAACACTAAAAAGAGCAAAATTACTTTCGTTTCGGAAGTCGTTTTTTAGTTTTAGTACACCATCACTAAAATGTGAGCAAGTTCTGTAGTAAGGTACCCAAAGGATTGACAAAATACCAATAATAAGTCAATTTACACATGTGTGCTGTTAGTCGCTAAGGAGTTGGAGGTTGTATATTCCATATCTTGAAAACTGCTGAACCGATTTCGATGCAACTTACAGTATTCCCTAAGTTGAAAGATACCTATTCCAATAAAAATAAAAGAAGAGAGAAGTGCGAGTCGGAATCGCGCACAAAGGGTTCCGTACCATTATCGCAAAAAATGGCAAAATAATCACGTTAGTTGTATGGGAGCCCCACTTAAATATTTATTTTATTCTGTTTTTAGTATTTGTTGTTATAGCGGCAACAGAAATACATCATCTGTGAAAATTGTAACCGTCTAGCTATCACGGTTCATGAGATACAGCCTGGTGACAGACAGACAGTCGGATCGCGAAGTCTTAGTAATAGAGACCCGTTTTTACCCTTTGGGTACGGAACCCTAAAAAGAAGAAAGAATAATAAATAAAGAATAATCACGATTCGTTAATTAGTTTCTGAGAAATGCGTGGATAAACATACATACAAACATACACACACTTTGTTTAAAAGCCTACATAGAATAACATATGTGAATATTGTGCAATTCCAACAATATAACATACGTATGGAATTGATTACCTCCTTTTTTTTGTAGTCTGTGAAAACAAGAAGGAAGGAATCGAACCCAGACCTCAACACAACCGCGCTTGCAACCATAATCAGACAAAAGACATGCTCATCGAAAAATGATGGCGTAAAACCGATCAACAAAGCCTTCAAAAACATGAAGAAGATAGTCAAAGACAAAGTGGTCCATTTGTCTTTTAATATTGAGAATCGATATGAGTCATAAGGACGAAACGAAGGATAAACGCCACCGTTATTATATATCTCGTTCCAGTTATAAAACTTACGTCAAACATCAGACATAAAATGAGGAACTTCGTCACGTCAGCTTGTAAACAATATTATATAGTGAGTTATGACCTGTTTTTAATAAGTCTGCATCAGTCTGGTAGTTTCAATCGCTGGATAGATTAAATGCGCTGAGTAAGGAAGTAAGTATGTACTAACAGATTAAAAATAGTTCGATTTAAATAATTGTCTCATAGCATACAATGTATGTAAATCTGCGCATAACTGCGCAAATGTGGGTCTAACTTTTGATAACAAGTTCTATTGTAAGCAAAAGACGACTGAGGTAGTTAAAATCAGCGAACAATATTGTTTTCACTTATTCTATTCTAAAAATAGGTATCTGTTAGTGCCTTTTCACACGCCCCGGTTTCCGGGTAGCCGGTGCCGTGTAACCGGCGGCGAAGTGTAACCGCATGTATGTTAGCTTTCACACGTACCGGCGTCCATTAGCGCTATACATTCGCTGCCGGTTACCCGGCACCGGCTACCCGGAAACCGGAGCGTGTGAAAAGGTACTTATACTAACTGTATTCTCAATACCTTAAAGGAAGACTGAGTTAAAAATGCCGATATCCTTAACGGAAAGCTCTGTTTAATGGGGAATAACCAGCGTTTACAAGGAAAAATACTTTACTATTGTTAAATAAGTATTTTTTTTTTGTAACTGAGCCTGCTCACTTCTACTGAATAACAATCCCGTAGACTTATACTCACTATTTACATAATCGTATTATTAAAAATAATCTACAATCTACGGAGCGGTGAAGTGTAACCGCATGTATGTTAGCTTTCACACGTACCGGCGTCCATTGCTATACATTCGCCGCCGGTTACCCGGCACCGGCTACCCGGAAACAGGAGCGTGTGAAAAGATACTAACTGTATTCTCAATACCTTAAAGGAAGACTGAGTGAAAAATGCCGATATCCTTAACGGAAAGCTCTGTTTAATGGGGAATTACCAGCGATTACAAGGAAAAATACTTTTTCTATTGTTAAATAAGTTTTTTTTTGTAACTGAGCATGCTCACGTCTACTGAATAACAATCCTGTAGACATTTACATAATCGTATTATTAAAAATAATCTACAATCTACGGAGCAGTTATTTTATACCTTATTTTGTAAGTATTAGGTACAGGTATTGCGGTATAGGAGAAGATAATTTAAGAAAATGCGCTATATTTTTTTATCACATCTATTCAAAAAGAGCTAGTTTGTTCTTCGTAAACAAGGAATAAAATAGCTCATTAATCCCTACGGACTAAACATATTTGAATTTGGAGTGTAGATATTGTTAGTAAATGTTTTAATCAGCAAAGAGATTAATCATTAATCATGCGGTCCAAAATAGGAATACATCGCTAAAATCGATTACGACGAATGTATGATGGCTAATGAGCTATTTCGTACCGCACGGGAACATTGTATTGAACAAGTGACTGGCTGGAAAACCGCGCGCGAACCAAATTAAAAAATAAATCTACAACTGTAACGGATGGTACTAATAACATTGTTACGATGCATTTCAATAATTATTCCCTCTAATTATTTCTATGTTATGTCTTATGGTTCCTAATTGTATTTAAATAAATAAACGTAACGTTCTTGTTCATTAGTCGAATTTACTTATTTTCTCATAGAGGGTGATAAAAAGTAGATTGTTCACCTCGGGAGCAACACTATTTTACACGCTCGAGTGACGTACTTTGAATCCCTCGCTGCCCTCAGAATTAAATAAAATACTCTTGGCTTTAAAATAGTTGTTTGCTCCCTGAGCTTAGAGATAATAACGCGAAGCTGGCGATGTCGCGACAGCCGACGAGTTGACCCCGAGGCTAGAAGACCCCCAGGGTTGAGATGTTGGGATGCACTGGCAGGTTTGGTGAGGGCCGCTAGATTACGCGGCAGCCGTCCTTGATCGTTCCGGAAGTTTGATACTCAACGAGTCCAACACTTCCATTTTCTAAGCTTGAAAATAGAATATGGATGCATAGTAAAGGCATTGATGACAATCAAACAACTTGATTACTTTTTTGCAGAACCTTCTGAAATATTATCTATAGGTTCTTACCACAGAACAGAGAAGAAACGTTTTTTTCTGTTCTGCGGTTCTTACTATCCATTAGTTAGACACTTATGACTATAGGATGCCTTATTCTTAGGCTCTTATTTACCTGAACATGAAATATTTTATTTATAGGGTCATTGTTTCATACACGTTTGTATTACAATAAACCGATTATATTCAAAACATCGATAAACACATGGTTTCCATTCCTGTCACCTTTAAATTAGCATAAAATTATCCTAAATATCCGAAGTGGATACTTATAGGTGATTCTTGAATGTCAAACATTTGATTTAGTATTCATTTTGCGACCATTGGATACCTAAACGACATAGCTTTGCATATAGGTATATGGGACATTTTGGTTAGTCTATTTAAAAAACCGGACAAGTGCGAGTCAGACTCGCGCACGAAGGGTTCCGTACCATTATAGCAAAAAACGGCATAAAAATCACGTTTTTTGTAATTTTATTCTGTTTTTAGTATTTGTTGTTATAGCGGCAACAGATATACATCATCTGTGAAAATTTCAACTCTCTAAGCTATCATGGTTCTTGAGATACAGCCTGGTGACAGACAGACAGACAGAAAGACAGACGGACCGCGGAGTCTTAGTAATAGGGTCCCGTTTTTACCCTTTGGGTACGGAACCCTAAAAATGAGTTGTTTGTTACATACCAAAGTCGAGGTGCCAAACATTAGGATTCTTTATTATTGCTTCGCAATAAACGGCTTTAGCCTGAGGCCATAATTCTCATTTTCACCTCAATGGCGGATTAGTGATCAAATGATCATTAAATCGAAAGTTCTTTTTATCAAATTAATTTAATTTATTTATAAAATATAGAATAAGATTGTTGTTTTCGATGTTTACTTAATATAGGTACCTAGGAAGGCTGTAGATCCACTGTACTATTTTTGTTTTTTTTTAATTGTTTATTTGGTTGTATAATTGAGAAGATATATGTTTTACTTTTGCATGCCGTAAGGTAGTGTGTTGGCACTGCTTTTATAATGCTTACATCTTATTTTGTACCCCTATTCATTGCAAAATAAATGATTTCTGATTTCAAAACCCTGCCTTTTAAAGGCCTCTGCACACGTAACGCGTTTTAATCCCGGACGGAACGGAAGGACGACGTGGCGTTTCATACAAAATGCCATGTCGCCGTCCTGTCTGTGCATCCGTGACGCCGCTATGTCGTCGTATACCTTTTGTATTAAATGATATTTTCAAAACTTGTCGTCCCTTTCCGTCCGGGATTGAAACACGTTACGCATGTAGTCTGTTATGAATAATGATAACCATAAAGGTAATTATTTGCTAAAAATACTATACAGTCTTTAGAGGTCTTTTTTAAACATAACAACTAATATCGCAAATATCTTAATAGCTTTAGCACCTTGTAAATCCCAACTGTGGGTGTCAACAATTAAGTTAATTATTTTAATCGCAATTTGCATCTCCATTCATGCATAGACAAGTAATTGTTTTAAAAGCAAAGAATGCTTTGTACTCTGAGAACTGCAGTGCCCATGACCTGACCTGGGACTTGAACCTAGACAATGGAGGCGTTACTCTCGGAGGGTCATTAACATTTAAACTTAACGATTCACAGATTAAGTTTTAATTTGATATTAATGAGCGTGTAATTAAACAAAGACCAATCACTTATTTATGTCATCTAAGTCACATAAAAAGCACGTGATTTTTTGATCACCAACCTCGTTATTAATTTCAATGATTTATTCATATTTATAATATATGTTTGTTGTTTGTTTGGAGGATCTCTTGGCTAAATAATAACAGCCGCACGGGTCGATCATCAAGGTTAAGCAACGCTTGACGAGGTCGGTCCATGGATGGGTGACCATTTCAACATACCGAGTTTCCTCCGTGCCTCGGAAAGCACGTTAAGCCGTTGGTCCCGGCTGTCATTTGAAGACCTTTGACAGTCGTTACGAGTAGTCAGATGCTTGAGATCTGATACCAGTCTAGCCAAGAGGTACCGTGTTACCTAGTTACTGGGTTGTGGAGGTCAGATAGGCAGTCGCTCCATGTAAAACACTAGTAATCAGCTGAATCCGGTTAGACTGGAAGCCGACCCCAACATCATCATCATCATCATCAGCCTATAGCAGTCCACTGCTGGACATAGGCCTCTCCAATTGCACGCCATTTGCTTCGATTTTCGGCAACTCTTAGCCAGCTGCTACCAGCCACCCCGCGAAGATCGTCACTCCACCTAGCCTGAGGGCGTCCCACCTTACGTTTACCAATTCGCGGTCTCCACTCAAGAACACGTCTACCCCAACGGTCATCGGTTCTACGACTTATATTGCCGGCCCATTGCCACTTCAGCCTACTTATTCTGTGAGCTATGTCGACAACTTTGGTTCTCTGCCGGATCACCTCGTTTCGGATTCGATCCCTTAGAGAGACTCCGAGCATAGCCCTTTCCATTGCTCGCTGAGCAACTTTGAGCCGATGAACCAGCCGTATTGTGAGTGTCCACGTCTCGGCGCCGTAGGTCATAACAGGTAGGACGCACTGGTTGAAGACTTTGGTCTTCAGGCTCTGTGGGATACGTGACGAGAAGACTCGACGAAGTTTCCCAAACGCCGCCCAGCCCAGCTGTATTCTTCTATTAGCCTCCTTGTCAAAGTTGTTCTTACCAAACAGCAGAGTTTGCCCGAGGTAAACGTATTCTCGAACAACTTTGAGAGCACCGCCATTGACCACAATGGGTCCCGGAGTGACGTGTGAATTGAACATAACCTGGGTTTTGTCCAAGTTCATCCGGAGCCCGATGCGTGCAGAAGAACCAGCTAAGCCGTTCAGCATCAGTTGCAAGTCATGCAGTGACTCTGCTATTACGACGATGTCGTCCGCAAATCGCAGGTGTGAGATGTACTTGCCGTTTATATTAATGCCGCGTCCTTCCCAGTCCAGCGTCTTAAACATATCCTCCACCGCGTTACTAAACAATTTCGGGGAAATTACGCCCCCTTGTCTAACCCCTCGACGCAGTGAGATATGCTTAGTTTACCGGGCCTGACTTTGGACGGTCATTGTGGCGTTTGCATAAAGACATCTCAGCACTTGGATGTATCGCCAGTCCACTTGGCACCGCTGCATAGACTCCAAAACAGACCAGGTTTCGATAGAGTCAAAAGCCTTCTCATAGTCCACAAAAGCAAAACACAGGGGCCGATTATATTCTTCGGACTTCTGTATAATTTGCCGCACTGTGTGGATGTGGTCTATGGTGCTGTATCCACCTCGGAACCCGGCCTGCTCCGGTGGTTGAAACTCGTCGAATCTTCGCTCTAGCGCGACGATTCGTGACGACTGTCGAAAACAACTTATATACGTGGCTAAGAAGCGATATTGGGTCTATAATTCTTCAAAAGGGTCTTGTCACCCTTTTTGAAGAACAGAATGAGCACGCTCCTTTGCCACGCTTCTGGAGTTCTCCCAGAGAACAGGACAGAATTGAAGAGCTCCCCAAGCTCCTTCATTACCCCGACCCCAACATATAAGTTGGGAAAAAGGCTAGGCAGATTGATTGATGATTGTATATAAAAATGGCACCAGTTAAGTAAGCACCATAAGTTTACTTAATTACAAATCCACATAATTTAAAAATTAAATTGGTGATTAAACAAAAAATATATTAGACCTTTAAAAATGATTTATTGACGTATTATCGCGGCGTCAATATAAAAAAACAATCGGCGGTATGGACATAGTTTATTGTTGCGAATACATTTTCTTGAAACAGGTCCTGTGACTGGTACGTCGATAGACAGATTAATTATATGTTATGTTAACATTAATTAATCGAACTCATAAACGAGACCAGATTGCGTAGATCGCTTGTTGTTTTGTCTGGTTTTACTCTAAAATATATACACGGATTCTTTATATTTACATAACTATTTCCGGGGGTAATAGATAACAGTCTAAAGGAAATAGGAAAACTGTTTGGTATAGTTCAAGTTTTTCATTAAGGTTCCCCTAGTCGACGGCACGAACTATTTTGTGCGCGGGGTTAGAATGCATGCTGTCTCATCCGACAACACGTGCGAAAGAGATTGATGCTGCGATGAGCAGTAAGAAGCTAGTTCTCGTACGAATTAGCATGTTTGCAAATTTGTAGCGATATGGATGGTGGTTTAGGACGAAAACGAGCGCGCGAAATTTTATGAATTGACCTTTGGGAGTTTAACCCTCAGTTTCCCACCACAAAATTATCAGAGAATTAATGTGAAAAATTGTCAAGCACGCGTTATCTGCTGTTATTGGCTGTTGAAAATTCATTCAACCAATCACTGCAGATAACGCGTGCTTGACAATTTGTCACATTAATTCTCCGATAATTTTGAGCTGGGAAACTGAGGGTAGATATCATAAAATATATATCATAAATGTATATTTTCAAAATAAAATTATTTGCATTGTTGTATTACTAATCTATCCCTGTATGGAGGCCGTTTTGCAATTTTCCTTCTTCTTATAGTATTTATTTCCGCCCAAAGATGCGTTAAAATTAATGTTGAAATATGGAACTTTCGACGTTCATAACTTCTAAATATTTTTTTTTTCCTTTTCTGTTTCCATACACGGCTAGATAATGATAAGACAAATTGATATCATTATTTATTTTGAACGTACACCGTCAAACAGTGGAGTAATCGCCAGACTACGTTTGTATGGAAGAATTTTCGACTAGTGTATATAACCTTAATATGAGAACTTACTTTGGTATCCTGATCGGAAGGAAGTACCTAGTTACTTAATAATAAACGAGTTCGCACAAACTATAAAATTAATGTAACAACTCGAAACTTTAACAAGTTTTTAATGATTATGGCATATAGCTTAACACTTAAATATGAAACCATTTTATCAGTTAAAAATATAATATCAATAAAGAAACAGTAAGGAAGAATTCGTCAAAACATAAATAGTGATCTTAAAATTCCGCAGATTTCTTTTTTAATGCATATGAATGTGTAGTTAATCAAACGATCGACTGAGCAAAGTAAAAGTTTTGTGGCTAGGTTATAAATTTACAACCATCTTCATAAAACAAGCTTTTGCCAGAGGCTTCGCCCGCGTGAAAGGCGAAAATTATTCCTCAGGGACATCGGTGTTATATATATATATATAAGCCTTCCTCCAGACACGACATTATTTCCTTTGCTGTTCATATATCATTCTTTTGTTCCATTTTTGTGTGTCTGTTTGCCAGGTGGCAAAGGCCTCCTCCAATCTTCTCCATTCCGGCCTTTCTATGGCCACTCTACCCCATGTTGTTCCAGCGACTTGTCTAATGTCGTCATCCCATCTTTTCTGTGGTCTACCTCGTTTTCTTTTCCCATGTCTTGGGTACCACTGTGTGGTTATTTTACTCCATTTATCCTTTCCTCTGATCATGTGGCCCGCCCATTTCCACTTTTGTCTCCGTATTTTCAGAGTTATGTCCTGGATCTTAGTCTTGCTTCTGATGTTGCTAATCCTTACTAGTAGTAAGGATTAGCAACATCGGTGTTACCGGCCCAAAAAAATATCATATACATTAAGTTCTGATGCAGATCATGGATGAAAGTGATGTTACAGAATTTCATTTATTAATTTTATAGCAGAAAGTTCTTTTTTACAAACCAACATACATCCCGTCTAATATTAGTAGAAAAACTAAGATAACCTGCTTTTATACGTGTTCAGGAAGATTTATAAATAAATGAATTAATAATTGTTGTCAGGAAAACTCCACACAAGTAGATCTAAAGATAAAGCTAATTTTACACGGCAACATCTTAATTAAAAAACCATTAACATTAAAAAATTAAATACCCGACTGCTTATGAAGCGAACTAAAAAGAAGAAAATCATGCTGTGCAGTCGGAGGATACATTTGGTTTTGGTCAGCCAACTCGCGAATATGTATCCTCCAATGGCACACCATGATTTTCTTCTTGTTTACGCCTTTTTAATTCGCTTCTTAAGCAGTGGGATTTTTTGAATTAACTTTTTTTATTTATATCTTTTTAGATAACATTTTTTCTTCGCCTTAGGTACATTTAAACATATAAGTGTTTTATATTTTTGATATCAGCTCTAAAAACCGTTTATTTTGATATCTTTCACGATGGATAGGAAAGAAAAACAAGTAAAATTTAAAAAACCCCGACACATTTATCTTGCGAAAACAGCCCGATTCAAACAGTAAAATGGCCCATAACTTTTGAACCGCTGAACCGATTTTATTCAAACATAGCTAAGAACACTCTCGATTAAGTCACCTTTTAAACAAAAAAAAACTAAATCAAGATTGGTTCACCTGTTTGGACGCTATGATGCCACAGACAGACACACAGATACACAGCAACACACACGTCAAACTTATAACACCCCTCTTTTTGTGTCGGGGGTTAATAATGGGCTCCCACAATATGGCACCCAAAAGCTGCCATTTTTCTATTTTCAATTTTATTATAGCCAGTGACACTCGCAAGGTTAAGACGAATCGATCGACGTAAGAATCATCAAAATCGGCCAACGCGTTTGGTATCTAGAACGCCACATAGGAACAAATATACATACCTACATACATATGCTGATAAACACATTACCCTCCTTCGGCAGTCGGGTAGAATACTATCATAATGTCTACTTATCCATAAATACTTCTTCAATTCATTCATTCCTTTTTCAGGAAGGACATCATGTATGTCTGCCGCATGCCGAACTAACTTTGGTGCATATAGGTACATATGTAAGACTTGGCCACATTTGGGTGCTGAGGCAACAAGAAGGACACGGCAGAAAATACCCCCGATTCCGATTCTTGAAAAACTGGAATGAAGTAACGAGGGATCACGAAATTTTTTTGGTAGAAACAATAGAGTCATCCTCATCATAGAGTTCCGTCCCGTTCTTCTACATATAAACCTACCTTTAGATAGTTAAGACTTAAGATTAGAAAACTAATTTCTCTGACCGAAACTTCGACATTTCAAAAGTGCTTGTAAATAAATAAATTTAAATAGAGAAGGCATTTCCCGGGAAGGGAACAGTATAAGCAATTGTTTCTGGCCGCCTTTTCTGATCCTCTCCTGGCCAAAAACAAAAAAGAAAACAAAGCTGGTATTCCCAATAAAAAATCTTCTTTAAAAAAAACACGTTACACGTGATTTATAGCCTTTTTTTTAATGTTGAACACCAGTTAAAACATTATTTAATGGCCGTAATTTATTATAAAATTGATTAGCAATAAGTTTCTCAATAAAGGTCTATCCACACATATCAGGGCCGTGCCCGGGATGTGGACGGACCGTACCCCGTCAGGGGCTCAAAAAAATATCGTTGTGTACATTTTATATGAACTCGTTCACACACGTCCGTTCAATGATTGGGCCCGGCCCTGTCACGTCCCGGGCACGGCCCGAAGAATATGTGTGGACCTTAAGACCTTAAGAATCTAATACACGCGATATAAAATCATCAATGATATTATATCTCATTACGGTTCGTTCTGAACCACTTAATAATGCCTTAAAGCGTGCCAATAAATTGATGAAACACCTTTAGAAGGAAAACCGTAACTTTTGTATTATTTAAACCGCAAACACAGGTAGGAATTTTTAATTTTTTAGTCTATAGTCATTTGTCTATTAAGTAGGTAAATCGCATTTAATCATATTGTGGTATTAAGGTTACCACGAACTCATAAAATCGTAATTGTATTATTATCAATTTAATTATCCGAGCTAATGAGTAGGTAGACCGGACAAATGTAGGTGGTAAAGGTGCTGTCACACGAGATGTTGAATTATCGATGAACATGTGTAACATCTTGGTGACTTTGATATCATTTTCCAAACAGTTTTAGGATGCAACTGGTGTCTGCTTGGGTAATCTTCCATGCAACTGTTGCTTATTAGTTACTGAAAAATCTGTTGCATCCTTATCCTATGATTCACCGAATATTCATTATTTGGAGTCTTATAGGAAGAGATTATCTAGTCTTTTTTTTTATTTTAGCTTGGTGAAATGCTCATGCATACTGCGCTACCTCGGGGAGATAGCTTAGTTATATGGGACTCTAACCCACTAAAACTCCACGGTGTCCTCCTGTGCCGCTTATGGCGGGAACACAGGAACGCGTTAGCATACATCCGCGAACCCGCCGCGGCGTTAACCCCCATCACCGACGCACCAGAACACACTGTACGCCGTGACCACCCCAGGGACCAAACCAGCAGCCTTACAAAGGGCAAAGAGTATGAAAAATCGACCAATCACATGACAGATGATACAGTCTGGCAAACGAAAGTAGAGACTGAAAAACACGGCAATTTAAAAAAGATATCAGCATTGCAACCCTAATACTAGTATGAAATACTTGAAATAACCCAATTTGATACTTTAGAATTATTTATTTAAATTCGTCTGAATAAAAATACTGTAGGTACTCTAAGTAGTTAACACTTTAGATATCGCACCCCCGGTGCGACACTGTCACTTATGCAAAAATGTAGTTTTTCAGGAGAAGCATTTAAAACTTTGAACCCTCACAAAACAATGACATAAGAATATATAGATGAGATGAACAGCTTATACTACAACGTCAACTTTTAACTTTACTTTTGGATAAATATTAATCACTTTATATTGTAAAAAATATACTATATCATTATTTAAGCCTTCCAACCCCCTCAGAAGTGACGTTGTGGCTCTAACGAAAAATTATAACTGTAGTTATGTCACAATGAGTTAAAAAGAAAACAAGAACAAATTGTTTACTAAGTTTTATTTTAAATCATAAATACCCACTGTTATTAACGAAAGAAATAAAATAAGTCAAAACTTCAAAATAAACATAAGAAACTTTGTACTTCTTAACATTTCTACATAAGTGTCACTATTGCTCCAGAATCAAAAAAATATTATGTCACAATTACCTTAGTAACAGTGTAGCTCCAAGACGCATTTGCACTGGCGGGGGGACCGCGCACAACTTACCAATAAAACGATGTTGCTCCCAGCGACGCGTGATTCGCGCCAAAACGGCAATGACACTCACGCCCTCATTCGGAAACTATGCGTACTACAAAAGTAACGTTATCGCACCAAGTAAAGGGGTGCTTTAGGATCATTTTTAGATATTTAACTCATTTTTGCATTTTTTGCAAAAGTGACAGTGTCGCACCGGGGGTGCGATATTATGTATCAATCTGAATAAAAAAATAACAGTATTCTAAAATATTTTTGGTTTATTCACACCACACGTAAACAATCTTGTTTTTGTTTGAATTCGGCGTCTTTATACTGTTGTTTTCCTTGATATTTAGACATCATGCGAAACAACATCTTTCGTAATCCACTTTTAATTGTTTTATTAATTTTTCACTTAATAAATGCTATTATCAAGACCATAACAAATCAGGTTGTCATAAGTATAGCATGGCCATATAAAAAATTCGAGTGTCTACATTCGTTTGCCAGACTCTAGACGCGATGTGGATTGCCGTTGTCTCATTTGCACGTGTGTAATACCACCTTATGTTGCTGCAGCTTTCAAAGTCAGTGTGACACATAACTACAGAGGGCTCGCTACTTGACAAGGGCGTCTAATACACGTAGGCACAGTTCCTAATTCGTACTTCTACTCGTAGATAAGGTAAAGACACCGCCTTCATAAACGCACGACTTTTATTTAGGTAACTAAAAGGTACCTGCACCTACGCCCATTACAATTTGATATTTCCTTGAATCCTCTTTAAACATTTGATCTAAAATACTGTTTAGGAACTTCTAGTGGTTAAACAAGAACAGCTGATCAGGGTTGGTTTTCAATGCTATACTTACCAAGGTGGATAGAAAGAAATAAAGAAGGAAAGATAGACAGAAAGAAAAAAAATTAAATGGTACCCGCACAGGAGACACTAGTTAAGCAAAACACAAACAATAATAAAAAATAAATAAGCCCGTGCGAGACCAAAAAGGCTCCTATCTCAGCATGTGCAACGATATTAAAAAAAAAATAACGCTGCGCTGATATTCTGATAGGTAGATAGGGCCCACTGTTGATGCCACGGACAAATTCACGGAAACGGAACATAATTATAATATTTATATAAAAAATTCTTTTTTTTTTTGTTTAGGTTTCTACCTATTCGTTACCGAGTCACCTCCGTGCCTCTATGGTCCCGGATGCCATTTGTAGATTTTTGGCAGAAGTTAGATACGTGTGAGATACGTGGCCAAATGGGAAAAGGCTTGGCTTGGGATTAGTCTGAACTGAAGATTTTTGACAGTTTATTGCTTAATTTTGTGACAATTTTGATGAATTTGCACATTGTTATTGTGTTAATTGCGTTTTGTTTCTCACCGTATCGTACTTGCATACCAAAAACAAATAGAATAGTAAATACGCAAAACCATAAGGCAAGGATGGTTTATTTCATAACAAACAAGTAGCATAACTAGAGGTGACTAGTCTTCATTCATAGAATACACTCTAGTAACCTATCTAGGCTACCAGCTTTTAACCGCATGCTGTGGTAACGTTTAAACAACAAATTACACAAAATAAATGCCAATCTTATGAGTAACAAACAGGGAATTCCTAGTGCGCGTTGTAATTTTAGGTCGTTTTGCAGCATAAATAGGTATGTACAGTCGGTAATAGCTGTTACCTGACCCACCCTGCCCTTAGTTGAACCACAAAAATTTAGACGAATTATAACCTTCTGCAATTAGCAGTAGATTAGTGTGATTCTATTCGTATACTCGCATTAGCACGATTTAGAACGACTTGTTCATGGTATGCACATATTATAGAATACAGTTATGCCAATTTGATCTTTAACACTTAACGTTATGGTAGATAAGCTTTTGAAAACTGTTTTGTCACATGATGGAATTGTTAATTTCAACAATATTTGTTGATTTGGTCCAGTGGTTGCAACAGTGAACCAGTATCAACATGGTTGTGAGTTCAAAAATAACCATCCACATCTTGTAGCTTAATGTTTACAATATTCAATTATGTTTTATGAATTCAAAATAATATTTATATTCAATTAAAATAGTTTATTTAAATTAACTATTTAAATACAAAAACAAACAGAAATGAAAAGCTTAATGATTATGATAACGATTTTATTCAATATAAATATTAAATAATTACTTACAACATATAAAAGAAGTTAGAATACTAAACTACTTATGATTAGCTTGAACTCTTTATATTTTAAGTTGCTAATGCTACATAACAACATTATAAAGAGGAAATATTTTTTTGTTTGTTTGATTGTTTGTTTGTTTGTACCGAATAGGCTCCAAAACTACTGGACCGATTTCAAAAATTCTTTCACCGTTGGGAAGCTACTCTATCCCCGGGTGACATAGGCTACTTTTTATCCCTGTATTCCCACGGGAACGGGAACTACGCGGGTGAAACCGCGAGGCGTCCTCTAGTGCTACATAAAACAGTTTCTTCGTTACAATAGTGACTATAAAATACCCATTATCTATACTAATATTATAAAGCTGAAGAGTTTGTTTGTTTGTTTGAACGCGCTAATCTCAGGAACTACTGGTTGGAATTGAAAAATTATTTAATTGTTGGGTAGTCCATTTATCGAGGAATGTTATAGGCTAAATAACATCACGCTACTACTAATATGAGCGGAGCATAAATGAAAAATGCTGCAAAACGGGCAAAATTATTCCTTTTTGAGAGCTTCCGTTGCATGCGCTGCGTAAACGGTTTAAGTTACGCAACAATCATGTATGTAGGGTAGGTAGGGTAGATGGGTAGGTAGGTAGCCAGTTTACGGGAGCGAAGCCGCGTGGGACAGCTAATTATTTATAAAGTAATATTTTACATACTTTACAAAGTGTAAACTGTAGTGAATCAACAAGTTATCTATATATTTAGAAATTATAATATTTCTAATTTCACCACATTAACTGTCATACCAACTTATTACATGTAATTAAAAATAGCACAAAATATCTGATGTTTTACCTACTTTCTATATTTTGTAATATTTTTGGTTTTAAATATGGTTATGATCGTAAAAAGGACCGTTTATTCATTGTATGAAACATTTCCTTAGACATTATGATAACAACAGTTTATTTAACACACACACTGACACGTAAGTATTATTATTAGTTCATTGCGAGTGGTGGTGCTGTCTTAATAGCGAAGTGGAGCACCATCTCTTTCTATATTAATTGCAAGTGGCACCTAATATTTCCAAATATTGGTGACTATTAAATCGGCCACCAACTTCTATAAGTTCATCAGGTCCCATTTAAGACAGTAACCCAGAGTTATTCTACCGATGGTTGTACATGAAAATAAACAATCTGACTGTATTTCTCTAAACCAATAAAAAATAAACAGGTGTAACTTTACGTTTTAGTATATAAAAAAATGTTGGTTACGTTATCGGCATAAGGTATAAAAACGAAGTATAAAATTAGAAAAATACACTTAGTGCTATATTAGTTATCCTAGCAATCTCTGATGGCAACATTTTCCTGGTGCAAATAGATTATTTTGTATTTTAAATAGTCACTCAATTTAGACGTGATAATAAAACTATAAAATAGAAATTATAAAATTGGTTATAACGTTGTTTTTCGCAATTTAGTAAGGTAAGGTAAAAATGTTTGCGCGTAGTGACTGCAATTAATTATGCTTGGACAATGTGGCTTTAGCTTTATTGTCACGGTGCATATTTATTTTCCTACCCATAACCTTAGTAATATATGTATACCAGTTTTGTAATGAATACGCATATTTGTCTTTAAACTACCCACTTTTTACAAGACGAAAATATTACCAATTTACACATTTTATATTTGAAGAACGTGTCCGTCTACAGTTCTTTACAATAATGCAAGAAATATTTACCTGTTGAATAAATTCAAAATTTAAAGCAAAACAATATCCTCGACACAGATTTGAACTCGGTATCTTGTTCGTCTCTGCATTATACATGGACCACGAGACCAGATCTATTTGTATATAACCTTTAAAATAAGCTATTAATAAATTACAATACTCTGATAAACTTTTAGTCTTAGAGCATAAACATCAAAATCGCATAACAAGTTGTTATAAATATCCTGACGCTAACGATTTAAAGTTCAAATTGCGTATCTGTATTATTATTGTATTTGTTCAACGAGCAGCACTAGTCTGATAAACTCATAAAAATTGATTAACCCTTAATGTTACAGGCAGAGGGTACAAATTCGTTCGTTTTTAAGGTGGGTCAGGTAACAGCTATTACCGACTGCAAATACCTATTAACTTATAGTCCAAGTCATTATTGTTATTTATAGGTAGATCCCAACTGACTCCACATACATACAACCTAAAAAAACCTCCTTTTTACTGAGTCAAGGTCTTAGACCTGCCATTCTGTGCCCAATTAAGAATAATTAATTTGCTTAACAGATTTGTTAAATTACCTACCTTGTCTTAGGGAATGTTAGAAACTCCATACCTAGGGGCCTGCTCTATCATGTAGATTAACGTAGGTACTATAAGGGTGTGGCCAGAGGCATTAAAATTAAAGAGTCAAATTACTTCGATAGGTACGTTACATTTTTATCATAGTCTTCTCGCTATCCCGGCTTTTACAGAACTGACAAGAAAAAATAAACAAAAATATCTTCAAATATTTTCTTAGCGTTCTGATTTCAATCAACTTCCAAAACGAAATAGTTATCTGCTGGTGAGGAGCCCTCACATTAGCTACGCCCCTACGAATAGATGTGCAGAATCGTGTGAGGTGCAACTATTCAAAATGTTTGAAGGTTAAATCAATCCTACCTTATCCTATCCCGAACATTTATTTAACGGGGGTTCGAAAACACTCGGAGATACACAACAGATAACGTCGTCATGCTTGAACCTCCTTGTACAAAACCCCGAAAAAGAAAACATAAACGGCACAAATATATGGATGTCTCTAACTATTCTCAATCTCATTTTTTCTATTTTTTTGTTTTTCTTCTTTTTACAATAGTTCGCAATCATCTTTATAGCCCCTTCGCTAAGAATAGTCTTGTTATTTTTTATTCATTTTTATTTTACCTTTGTATAGATTCTTTTACCGATTATTTTGTGAATGATAACATCTAGAAGGCCTACAATGTTCACAACATTGTAGGCCTTCTAGATGTTAGTTAACATTTGTTAACTTTTTTATATATTATATCATCTTTTTTTAGTTTCTTACCGACTTATTGTCGGGCCTACGTTGTCCCCCCATAGTACTAATGCTGTAACATGGAAATATTGTAAATCCAAACCATTTTTTAAAAGAGTAACCATGGATTTTCTTGCCGGTTCTTCTCCATAGCAAACGACCAACCCGAACCGTGCACCTTTTGTCGACGTTTTATAAGTCCCCATCATGTAGGCCTATGTGAAATAAAACAGTTTGATTTTGATTTTGAAAACAAGGCGTCCTCTCGACACTAACAGGAATGATTCGATAACTCACATCGACCGGATGGGTTTAATATTTAAAATTTAGTTGTGATCAATGATATTCAAATAAACAGATATGTTATGAGCGTGCGCATTGTGAAGACTCGAATAGATCACAATTGTGAACTTAGTCTTTAGTTTATGTCACGCATGGCGAAGAGCGATACGCTTTGTTGAAACAAAAACAAAATAAAAAAATGTCAGCGTGTGTATTTAGAAATTGTACCAATTATGATACCAAAGTACATAAAACAGAAGGGATCTCATACCATATGTAAGTACGCAATACGCCTCAATTTACTAATTTATTTCATTTTTTTCCTAATATTCTGTTATTTGGAGGTTAGAAAAAGATAACAACATTGGTGGTCAGAATAATGTTTGTTTACATTCACACGCAAGTGACAAACACTAGCTGTCTCTTTTTTCTTGTTGGTTTTATCAAGCCATCCCTTTCGACTTGTATTGAAATGTCAGATGAATGAAAAGTGTGAGTGCGGAACACTTTTTTCAATTATTTTGTGAGTGTATAACGAATCTGTTTATTTGAATATCATTGGTTGTGATCAATGATATTCAAATAAACAGATATGTTATGAGCGCGCGCATTTTGAAGACTCGAATAGGTCACAATTGTGACCTTTAATCTTTAGTTTATAGCACACTTTTTTCAATTGTTTTGTGAGTGTATAACGTATCTGTTTATTTGAATATCATTGGTTGTGATACAATCATTTGCTCTCGTGCTTTTATCAGACCAGAGAAGGAGAGGCTGGATCCCATCGAATTTATATATCCTGTCATAGAGCTTAAACCAGGGCTCTAGTTTAACCCAGTGGAATTCTTAATGTCAAACAATCCCTCCCTGGTGGCAGATGAATGGTCGTAACTGAAGTAAATAGTTAAGTGATATAAATATTTTACTTGGGATCCATGATTTAATTAAATAAAGTATAGTAGTGTAGTATTCTTGAATTGTTCTCACACACATTTATTTCAACTTGAGAATATACAACACTATAACTGTTAATACAATACCTACATTGCTATCAAAAATAAACTATATCTATTTATGAAAACAAAACCTTCATACTCAACAAATTTTTCAGAACAAGTACCTATCAAAATTTACTCCATCTCAATTGTCAAGAACCAAAGCTCTAAATTTGAAAATAACTTCCTTTTAAAAGCATAGACAATAATCGTAGACAATAAAAAAAAACATCTACAACATACCTAAGCCTATACCGAACAAATGTGGCGACCGTGACAAGACACGGATCGACTTCAATAATCTTTTATCGAGTTCGACAACCAACAACTACATCAAGCCCATATACTAATATATGATCAAGCCGAAGTCGATTGCACAGGAACAGAAGTCTCACAAGAAGGCCTCCCGTTGGATTGGACTTCTTGCGGCGAAAACTAACAAGGCTGAAACGTAGATGCCTACGTCCTGGAGCCGCCTTATCAGCTAAGTATAAAGCTGTGGAGACTGGACACAAACCTGCTTGCTTGTTTGCCATCAGTAATGTGAGCCCGTTCCTATCATTTTTCTAGTTCTGTCCTCTTTTATCTGTGTTCATAATTAGGATCCGTTTCTCTAAATGCTTGGTGATCATTATCAATCTATATAGTGCTTGTGAAATTGCTTGCCTATAGTTTAGCTCTAAGCATTTTGTCTAATAATTTAAAGGAAATCTGCAAGCTGAAATCCTTTCACGTGATAACGCTATGATCTAATCTTTTCACTATTGCACGTGGTCTTATATATTTCAAGACGAGAGACCCTAAAATCTATTTATAACTTAAATACATTCAGTCATTCTAAGTTCCCATTAATCAATTTATATTAAAAGATTGCAAGATTGTTTACCTATTGTGGCGTAGCTTACCTAGAAATATACTCTCTTCAGTCCCTCACTGCACGCTTATAGCAGCCAGCTGTTTATTTGCATGATGTTGATTCCAGCGTAACCAGTCGTACGGATTCAACGGCCTGCAGTGTGCTTTGTTTCTGCAATTGCCTGGCTTGAGCTGCAATACTACGCTGATCGCTGGAATACTCGAAAAAATCGGGGAGAGGCAAACCGCGCCTCAAGAGATCGGTTCTCCCCCGTCAGTATAGGCTTTGTCTCATAATGTCACTCCTAGATCTTAAGTAACTTCAGGTCTAAGACCTGATGGGATCTTAAATCCAACACTTCTTACACTTGCTTTATATAGTGATTAGCGTGTGTGAGATTAATTAGCAATAGGCTGCAAAAGTAGCCTCCCCGGACAAACTGCGCCAAAACAATAAAAAAACTTTTTGCAAAAAAATACTACCGACTTCCAAATACAAAACCACAAAGTGAAAAATAACTTAATTTTTTGAAGTCGGTGTCTTTCGTAAGTACCATTTTTTTGCGTTATGGACACCGACTTCAAAAAATTAAGTTATTTTTCACTTTGTGGTTTTGTATTTGGAAGTCGGTAGTATTTTTTTGCAAAAAGTTTTTTTATTTTTCACTTTTTAGTTGTACGTACCTAATAAGCAAGTTAGTAAGGGAACTATTTCGCCAGAATAGATTTCATGAAACTTGAACATAACCGGTGAAATGAGAGGTCTGCTTACCCCTTAAGAGCGAACTGGCGTGATGTTATGTTATGAAATGTTATAAACAACAAACAGACTTGCGATTGCAGCAATCCCGAGAGATTTGCTGTTATTTATTGAAGAGTTCTGTTGTATATCTCCGAAGTTCTTCATCAGATCTTCACCAAATTAAAATGGGACCAATTTCGGAACTTACTTTTTCAAACAAAAAAAGAATTTTCAAAATCGGTCCGTAATTGACGGAGTAATCGGTGAACATACACAAAAAAAAAAAAAAAAAAAAAAAAAAAAACAAACTTGAAGTCGAACATAGAACCTCCTCCTTTTTGGGAAGTCGGTTAAAAATAAACCAAACGCACTTGTAATTTTTATTTTATTTATAAGTGACATGCTACATCTATTTAACCAATGAAATAAAGTTAGAGGAGAGGACAGCAGTGGTGGCCCAGTGGTAACGGCCCAGGCAGGCGCTTTACTTTGTGTAAATTATGTCATCACCACTGCTCTTAAAACTGTGAAGGAAAACATCGTGAGAAAATGTTCTTGAACCAAAAATTTAAAGATGTGTGACAATCACCAACCCGCAATGGGCCCGCGAGGTGGATTTTAGCCTATTACCTGTCTCACATGCCTGTGTCCCAGCAGTGGGAACATTATAAGGCTGATGATGAATAAAGTTACATTACATTCTATTCTGCGCTGATCGCTTGCTTCCCTGATAAGAAACCGGTTTCTGCGAATGGGACTACGAAATGAGGAGCGTATTATATTACGTATACAATTTGACTATTTTCTTCGCTATTCCTTGATAATTTATTGCAATGCATACCGTTTTAAATTTTTCATCACACTTGCACGTAAACAGTATAAAAAACTTACAGGTTAACTTGGCCGTAATGCCCCATATAAAACCCTTGAGCTTTTTTGTTTGTCATGAAACCCAAGGGCGGTAAGTAATATTTTTTTAATTCATGAAGTTCAAGCAAGGAGTTTACACGCAATTGAGAAATTGTCTTAAACTGTTATCTAAACAGGAATTTCTTTGCAATCTCGCTACATGTTATTTAAATATTCAACTAATGTTCTTAATAATCGATTTTAATAGTCCCACAAATTAATTATTCAATTATATCTGTAGACTCCGTAATATTTTGTCTGTAAATTTGTGGTAAGAAATAAATAAATATAAATAGTTATTTGTATCAAAAAGTCAATTTTCTTTTTACACTCCGTCATGGCTGACTACGTAAGTATTTGCCCTCAACTTTTCTGAACGAAACTTTTTTATAATCTGTGGTGTGGGCAAAAGCTCACCAACCGCTTAAAAAAAAGTTCACGTATTTCGTAATAATAGCTGTGCTGACTTGTGTATTTAAGCTAGAATTCATAATTAATACTCGCAAATGTGATGAAAAACATTGTATGTCTCACGGGCGGTACGGGAATTACGAACCTCGACTCAAAAAGCCCTCAGTCTTCGACTTCGGGCTTCTACTAGAGCCTCGATCGTAATTCCTTACATACCGCCCTTAATGCACAATGTACTATTAAGGAGTTAAATGCAAAACGTGAGCCCATTAATTAATTTACATCTCTCATGTTCGGTAAGTAGGTTCTTATTACCTCCAAATGGGGCTTGTACGTGACTAATTAGCGCTCTAGGGTAATAATGTAGCTAGAAAAGCCCTAGGGCGATAAGCAATTAAAAAAAAACACTTCTTTCTTTCAAAAAGTTCGCGTACATCTAACCATCATACAGCCCAATGACCAAAGAGGTCGCTTTGCTATTCAGCCTTGTCTTCGTGTGAGTATAATAGTCATGAATTTTAAATAACGAACGGCGAAGCTCAATTTCGATCTTGAAAAAAAAGAAAAAAGTTCTTTACTTGATTCTTTTTAATGAAAAAAGGCGGGAATAGAAAACTTTTACTTTAAATATTGTTTGTTTTTGGGATTCTTTTATAATTACGTGCTAATTAGGAAAAAAACATGAGTTCTTCAAGTGATGAAGATATATGCTGCACTCCCGATTCAATGAAAATGGAAGCTGAAGCAGCAATTAACAATATTTTGCCTGAAACTTCTAAAGAGAGATATTCGAAAACTTACGACGAGTTCATAAAGTGGCAAACAGAAAAACGAGTAAAGTCTTTATCCGAGACAGTATTCTTAACATACTTTAGTGAGCTATCAAAAAAGCTGCAGCCATCTAGTTTGCGGTGCATTTATTCAATGTTAAAAGCAACTATGAGTACTAAACACGACATCAATATCAAGAACTATTCAAAATTATCATCTTTTCTAAAAAGACAACCTGCTGGGCACAAAAGTAAAAAGGCAAAGGTTTTTACAGCGCAAGACGTGAAAATGCCAATCGTCTTTCATCACTGAGCGTGTAAAGCGGGTACACAATTTGACTCCTCAGCAATCAAACGTCAGTATTGTATGCATAGGTAACAAAAAAGGCTTGGGATTGAGCTGCTCCAATTAATTTTGTTTTTTTTTATATTTTGCACCGTGAGATTTGTTTTTTTTTGGTTTTCTTGCAATGACAAGAATATTAACTTTTTAAAGTAGGTATTATACTATTTTATTTTAATTATTGTGAATGTGAAGACTATGTGGATCATTATCATAAGACTATGTGGGTTTCTTGAATGCACTAAATATTTGTATTTTCTTGTGTTATAATTTTTACTATTTTTTTTTGTTGTGCTTAATGTATCTAAAGAAAGGTGTCCTAATAAATTTATCTTTATCTTATCTTTATTATATTTTTGTTTTTCCCTAATTTTAGTTTATCTTAGTTTTTAATCATGGTCTGGCAGTTTGAGTAGTTTATGCGGCCTACCCGAAATGTCCTTTCTTTGGTACCTATTGTTCGTCGAATCGTTGAGCTCCTTAGGCTTAGCACGCACTGCGATTTTTATTCGCGCGAATTTTTTTCCGCGCGTTCTGTGGCCTATGGAGTTGTATGAAGCTGCACGCACTGCGGAAAAAAAATCGCGCTCAAATAGTACTAAAAATTCGCGCGATTCAAAATCGCAGTGCGTGCTATGCCTTAAATTCAGAGTTGAGCTGCTCGGTTATTAACAAATGCGTGCACTGACTGGACAGATCCACTCAATCTGGCTGGTTCTTTCCTCAAAAACCCATTTCAGACATCAGTCTACATGGTCTTCACATGATCTAACCAAGATTTTGTCTAACCTCTGAGTTGGTTTCGGCCTTTCTTCCCAGAGTAGTCATATAGGAAACACCGACCTCATCTAGTTTTAAAAATATCATCGACATGTAAAAGTGTTTGTACAAACCAACTTACAGAAATAAAATCATTTATCATTTAACGCCCTAGACCAAAACCCAGAGCGCTGTTCATGCGTCCTTTGAAGTTTTAATGTGCTGTCTAATATTGAAAACTATAACTGATGACGACGAATAACTATAACTATACAGCCCATTCCCTCTCGCAGAGGCCTGTGTCCCAGCAGTGGGAACATTAATAGGCTGATCATTTTGATGATAATTGATGACTTGCTCAAGCATCATTTCGATATTAGTTCCGTACACCTAAATAAGTGAGCTTGTAGACCCCAGCTCCAATGAACCATCACCTATTGACATGCTTATCGGCTCAGACCTGTTTTGGGAGAGAATCAATCCAACACCAAAAGAATAATCACGATCCAATAAGTACCTAGTTTCGGCGAAAGATGTGGACAAACATACATACACTTATGAAATTTGGCTCACGTGTTTAGAAGCCCACGTAGAATAACATAAGTGAATATTGTGCAATTCCAACAATATTATATACATACGTGTCGAATTGATTTATCCTTTTTTTTTGAAGTCGGTAAAAAGGGTAAACTATATAAATATTCTCAAAATTAACAGCAAGCTGAATCGATTGAACTTATTATCATTATTCATTATTACACTTTTTTTGGTCTAGCCCCTCAGTCCGCAAACAAACCAGAACTATAATGAATAAGGAACTCCGTGTCAAAAATTTAAGTACTTACCTAAGTAGTATCTTATAATTATGACTCATATTATACCATAACCGACGTGATCAATCCACCGTACAAAATACGACATTGGTAAAAAACGGAAATTAACAATCACTGTTTGACGTTCAAAAGGTTAACTTATCTTTTAACAAAACCCTTTCCAATTCGCAGAGAAGTATAACTTATTACTTACAATAAGACCGATCGTTGTAGATAAAGGGCGTAAGGGCCATTGCTTCGACAGCAACCTTTTTGTTCATTTCCTATTCACATTATTAAAACACTTCTGGTCAAGATAAGCGTAGTTAATGTGGGTAGCGGTACCTAAGAAACCATTTTTTATAAGTAGGAAGGTAACTAATTAGCTACGTAGGTACATATATACCGACACATAAAAATCGTTAGGTGTGACGTTGTACATGAAAAGCTTCAGCCATTTCCTTATGAAACTCTTTTCTGATATTGATACTCGTATGCGATGCGACCTAAACGACGTCCGTCGCTTCGTGATCAGTGTGGTCACTACGCTTTTTTCTGCGTCGATCATTAGTTGTTTTGTTGTAGGTACTTAGTAGGTACGGTTGTTGATTTATTGTCTATAAAATGATGATGAATGATTATCATTTAACTTGCTATCTTTTTTGCTATTGGTGCAAAAAGCTATCAAGTGATCGGTATAAGAACTTTTATAGGCATAAGGTACGTTCATTATTTTTAACAGACTGCCCAAAACGGAGGAGGTTTCTCAATTCGACCGTATATATATATATATATATATATCAGAGGAAGGTATACGATTAATAATTAGGAACAAAGAAATATCGCTTGTAAACATATTAATTCAGTTTTGTTTAATTGGCAACATTTAGCTTCTGATTCAAATCTCAGTTCGATTTTATTCGATTGGCAACACTTTATCCTTGTTATGTCAAAATACTCTATTCTGATTGGATGTTTTAAAATCGGTAATTTGCCGGATGAGTTCTTTAGCCAATAAAAAAAGCAGGTGTGTCTATAAAGGCGCTCTGAGTGGGTTAATTACTGTATAGTAGTGGGAAATCGTTAATTACTGTATAGGTACCCAATTATAATCATGTTAAGAACCAGCTAAGTCAATAAGTTGTTAAATCTTACGACACGCATTAAAATTCTATTCACGTACTCAACATAGGTAGATACCTAAACCTATTTACACCTACAAATTCTACCTACTTAGGTATAGTACGCACTAGTAGGTACTCAATGCCTCGTAGACCTAGTATTAGTAGTCGCAAACGCAACTGTTGAATCTCTACTCAGCAGGACTCTTCCTGTGTTCGATGCCCAAAGTCAAGTTAAAAGTTATTGGGCTTTGTTTTACTAGCCATTTTAGTTTGATAAATCTGGTGTTTGGGCACTCATAATTTGGGTGCAATTGAGGGTATAGGCTCACCCTGATTACATACTACATATCCGATTGTAAATAACAAGCAATAAGTATGTATGAGGCTGTTCTGAAGTATCTACTACCTACTGTAAACCAGGAGTGCCTCTCCGGGAACGAACTGTGTTCCAAGGCCTTCCATTCCTTCCATTTGTCTCCCATTAAATTATACCTACCTACATAAAACAATCCTTGTTTTACAAATGAGAACAAAGCAAAACAAGCTATTTCGCCATTGAATCTATGTTTTAATCTGTACATTGTAAATGTAATAAGCTCGACTGTACTTACCTACGCCTCTGCCCATGGGCACCGGTATTTCAAGAGAGTGTTATTGAATATGGAACCCCCTGAAAATAGTCCTGCCGGCGCTCATACCTCTGGCCCTAGTATTATGAATACTCCCTGAAAATGAACATTACGTACTTATTCCACAATACTATTGAGTAAAAACGATTCAACATAATTGATATTATTATGTGATTAACTTCGCCATAGTGCATGGTAAATATTATTACCGTCCTACCGTAATGCAGTCTACAAATATTGCGTATGGAAATTAGCTTGAGTGCATACACTTTATGTACCTGCCTACTTGCCTTATCAATAGAGCACTTAGCGAGATCAACACCAAGCCATAATTTTCCTATGAGTAGGTATCCCCGTACCTATCTTCGTCAAATCAATCTGCCTTTTTGCCCAACTATGTTGGGGTCGGCTTCCAGTCTAACTGGATTCAGCTGAGTACCAGTGTTTTACATGGAGCGACTGCCTATCTGACCTCCACAACCCAGTAACTGGGTAACACGGTACCCCTTGGCTAGAACGGTGTCAGATCTCAAGCTTCTGACTACTCGCAACGACTGTCAAAGATCTTCACATGACAGCCGTGACCAACGGCTTAAAGTGCTTTCCGAGGCACGGAGGAAACTCGTTATGTTGAAATGGTCACCCATCAACGGACCGACCTCGTCAAGCGTTGCTTAACCTTGAAGATCGACCCGTGCGACTGTTATTATTTAGCCACGAGCTCCTCACCTCCGTACCTATCTTCTTATGACTAATAAACTCGAGGAAATCAAAAATAAAAGGAAGGAAAATGGGAAACGTCAGACTAACAGTAGTAACTTTATTCAAAATATAAATTATCTTTCAAGTTTATCATTTTACATTATATCTACTGTCGTACCTAAATTACCATTTCCCTCTTTTAATTGATGAAACAGAAAATTAAATCAACTGCGTTCTGCGGGTAACTTTAACTACTTAATAGTATTTAGGTAGTATTTCCGCTTCAACAGGGCTGCCAAGTCCTGCAAAAAGGCGATGCGAAGGGCACGGTACGGCAACAAGTAGTAGGTAGGTACTTACTTTCTTTATTAAAATAGACATTAAATATTATGAGTAGAGCATGCACCCGGTTCTACATACAAGGTATTTGCAGAACCGGTTCCGGAAGGAGTAAACCCGGTTCCCCGGTTCTATAAAAAAAAACGCAATTTTACTGCAATTGGTGCTCAGAGCAAGTTTATTCCTTGTTCAATCGTACACAAAAAAGTCCTACATAAAATTCACAAATTGTGATAAATTTTCGAGATATGAAAATATTTAATATTGTGGTTATTTTTTGTACTAAATCTGTGCGTATGGTAATTTAGGCTAGTCAAATTTATGTTTTTTTTTTCATGCGCCGCTGAAAATTTGAAATGACGTTTTCTGGTATGTTTTCATGTTTTGACAGCAATATTATCTATTTAGGGTACTTAAAATACGGAATTATAGAAAGTTATCTGTACTGAAATATACCTCATTGCAGTGTTTTTCATAGACAGTTGTAAAATACTGAAACAGTTTCGAACATAATGAAATGTGTGAAATGACAATAGGAAAATATCTGTAATTGTAGGCCAATCTGCGAAATTTGATTTCTATTTCAGTATTTCCACCGGAACTATGTTGATTGTGCTAGTAGTAATGTTGTCTGAAAAATCTAGTGCGCCATCTAGTAGCACTCCAGAACACCACACCGAAACGAAAACATAAAAAGAATTTTTTTTTCAAAAAAATACTTATGACTTACAAATAAAAACACTTAACTTTCCTTCTAACCGAATTCTCAAAAAGGAGGAAGTTCTCAATTCGTTGGTTTTTTTAAATGTATGTACACAGATTACTCAAGAACGCCTGGACCGGTTTGGAAAGTCTTCTTTTGTTTGAAAGGGTATACTTTCCATTCGGTCTTATAGTCATTAGGTCAGGATCGGATGATGGGATTTTAGAGTAATTGAGGGAACTCTTCAAATATTATAGGCATACATGTAGCAATTTTGGCATTTTCATCAACAATGCAATCATTTGCACTCAGAAAGTAACTTTTGGTGAAGTGGAACTGGTGAAGAAGACCCCAGATCCTTAATGCTAAGTATGTCACGGGTCTACGATATCTCGAATGACGACGAGAGACGACTATCATGAAGCAAATACTTATAAATAAATAGTACTGAAGAAAATGGTACCATCGAACTGAACTGATGCTGAAACCGACAGGCAGGCACTGGAAAGCCGAAATAAAACAATTATATCCTAGTCGTGTTTGGGCTTATTGCAATCGTCATGAGATGTACCTACTCTGGCTATATATGATTTTTATGTCAATTGGAGGTACCTATCAAAACTAAAAGAGATTTAAAAAAAAAAAAAACAAACCGACTTCCAAAAAAAACACTACAAACTGAAAAATAACTTTCTTTTCCGAAGTCGGTGTCGAAACACGAAAAACAATAGTTACAAAGTCACCGACTTCGGAAAATGTCTTTGGTAGGTACCAATTTTTTTCGTTATGGAGTTATTTTTCAATTTGCAACACTTGTTTTTATTTGGAACACGGTAGTAGGTACCTACCTATATTTTTGTAAAAAAAAAGTATTTTTAATTTTCACTTTTTTTGTACCTAATAGGCAAGTTCTTTAGTACCTAAGGTACCTATAATGCCAGAATAGATTACCCGAATATCATGAAACTTGAACATAACCGGTGAAATGAGGGTGTACCAAGGTGAACTGTACACATCTGCGTGCACCTTTAAAGCGTACTGGCGTGATGTTATGTTATGAAATGGTATAAACAATAAGAATTATTACATATAAGAAATAATATTGATACGCTGAACCGATTGCGATGAAACAAAAACTAAGTAATACTTCAAGATACGCATATTTTTTATATATAAAAGTTATCTACATTTTACGTGATGCGTGCACAAATAAACTAAACAGATAAACAGACAAAGAACTAAAATTTCAAAAATGCTGGGAATGGGTTCTGTAGGTTATCCTTTAACACCCTGGCTATTTTTTTTAATATCTTCAATGTTTTGTACAACTACTTTTCTACAGATTTTGTTATATGTATTCATATATTGATTCGCTAATGCTCATTGGTTTTCAAGATATAAGCCAAAAGAAAATTATTTAGGTAGTATTTCCGCTTCAACAGGGCTGCCAAGTCCAGAAAAAAGGCGATGCGAAGGGCACGGCAACAAGTAGTAGGCTCAGATCAAATAAAAAGTCAAGATGGAACATTGCAAACAACAAAGTGAAGCCGGTTCAAACTAAGCCTTGCCGTACAATTACACAATTACACGCACTCACGTACAACGAAACTACCCCTTAGCTTGTCAGTTGAGCTTTATTACTTGATCTGTAAGCTCGAAGGACAAGCTAGACTTTTTATTTGATCTGAGGTAGTAGGTAAGTACTTAATTTCTTTATTAAAATAGACAAACAGATAAACAAATAAACAGACAAAGAACTAAAATTTCAAAAATGCTGGGAATGGGTTCTGTTGGTTATTCTTTAACACCCTGGCTATTTTTTTTTATATCTTCAATGTACAAAAACTACTTTGTACAACTACTTTTCTACAGATTTTGTTACATGTATTGATATATTGATTCGCTAATGCTCATTGGTTTTCGAGATATAAGCCAAAAGAAAATTATAAAGTAAAGTTCATGACAATATAAGATAATTATAAAGAAAAGAACATAATAGTAATTAATAAAATAAAATTATTAAGAAAAATGCCTAGTATTTTTACTAATGACTGATTTATTACAAAACTTGCAAATGTATGTTGATTAGACAAATTAAAACCTTTTATTTCATACTCCCAGTCATAATTGCTTATCCTGTCAAATTCTGTATGATTTAATCCAATCCAAAAAAAAACCGGGGGAACCGGTTCACCCGGTTCTCACTGCTTACCAGACCCGGTTCTCAAAAACCGAGAACTGGATAAGGTTTTGCATGCCCTATTTATGAAGTGCTGCCAGCGAATGTGTAACGTTTGATACCTGTAATAACAAAAGATCTAATGATCATATGACCTAATTTCATTTAATATACTTTTTTTTAATATAACGTTCAAATGATATAACTTCATTTTACCTAATTGTATATGGTATAATGAACATTTTATATAATGCACGTTTGATATAATATTCATTTAGTTGATATAATACACATTCAGTAACTATAATATTCAAAATCTCTAAGTAACGTTTAATAAAATTTGGAAACGTTTACTTTGTTTTATATATTTTTGATAAAAGTGATTGGATTTTAAAAGCCTGCCATTTTCGTGGTAGCAAAAACAAGCACCACTTAAATATTGCTTGGTATTAGTTTGCTTTTATGCGGGTGGACGGCTATTTTTTTATTTTTCTGTTCGTCATACCGCTAAACTATTTACAGCTTGTCGTTAAATAGGTCGAATCTGTTCCAAAACCGAATCGGGGCACCCCGACTTCACGTTGTCTTTTGGCTGCTATCCCTAGAGTGTATATAAAAACCGAAGGCGCGAAGGGAGAGCAGTCCCCGCCCGCGGCGAAGGGGATGCACTTCGCGCAGCGCCGGAGACGATGCAGAAGCAACTTTAGTGTTTTGGTTACAATTTTTTTTTTCAAGAACGATTCCGTTACCTTAGAAAATGAGTTAATATGAAAATTAGGTAAAATGAAGGTTATATGAAATATAACATTAGATCATATGAAATTAGGTCATATGTTTTTATAGCATATGAAAATTATATCAAGTGAACGTTATTTCAAGTGATATTATACTATCTGTTATTATACCAAACATTACAAACGAAGTTTTGGTAGATTTCTCTATATTTTCTGTTTGTACAATATTATGACGTAATATTGCATAATATTGTAATGTCTATTTTGACAGTACTTTTTTTCAGTTAATTATTTTAGCAGTCGGGTTTTTTAACCAACTGCCCAAAAAGGAGGAGGTTCTCAATTTGATTGATATTGTTTTTAATGTTTGTACACCGATTACTCAAAGACGCCTGAACTGATTTGGAAAATTCTTTTGAAAGGGAATGCGTAAGGCCGCCAAAATTGTCAATTTTTTTGTGTGACATTTTTGTCGTATTTTTTTGCAGTATCATATAATTCTCCAAAATTTGGTAAAATTATCCAGCTCATTCCTAATCATCTGATAATTCTGCTTCCTTTTCTTCTTGTTCGTCTTCTTGTACTTCTTTTTCTCCTTGTTATTCTTCTTCTTCTCCTTGTTCTTCTTCTTCTTCCTGCTGAGTACACCCAGCAGGAGGCATAGTAAATTGTTCTAACAGCGATGTATCAGATCTCTCCTCACTGATATCGTACGAATCCTCTTCTGATGGCAATTCAACATTGGGGCACGACTGACCTTGAAAACTGGTACATGCCAAAGATCAAAACAAATCAACCTTTATGCCGTCGCATTACATCCTTTTTAACTATTGCAAAAAAATGTGTTGAGGAGTTTTTCCGGTGCAGGTGGAAGTAAAGTCTGAATTGGTTCTTGGTTAGCTATTTCCTTATAAGCGGTAGCTAACCAAAAGCGGTCCTGGCGAGAGGGTTTCCGCTGGTAGTTTGTCCTTGTCTGACTTCTTGCTAGCCCAACTAATCATTGGGTTTGGTAGAAATGGTAGAAAATTTTATATTTTGCTTTTTATTTTATACCAAAACGAACAATTCATAGACTTTGACACGTATTTAAATATTTCTAGAAACGTATTTAAATATTTCTACAGTTCCTATATTTAATCAATTCGTTGTATTTAAAAAAATATTCATTAATACTGAGTAAGAGTAGTACTTTTAAATGTTTGCGCCTGGTAATATTAAATGTAAGGTGACGGTTTGCGGAATTTTCGGCGGCCTTTTTTCACAGAACAATAACTTTGTTCGAGTGAAATTCAGCGGCTGTTAATATTATTTGCAAATTGATTCCTACTGGAATACAATTGGTGTAGTTTTATTTCTCAACTGTCTACGCAACTGGACAATATGAGAAATCATAGAGATCCTTCGAGGTATATTAAGCTGCCGGTATTTCAAAGCACCGTATGAAGACTGCAGGGTCATCTAACGCCTCTCATTCATGAGCTTGAGAGTAGGATCAGAGAGCTTTTTGTTCCTATCTATACGATTGGTCTTGAAGAATGAGACTAGAGGAGACTTGGGATTTGAGGATTATTGAGTCCTCCCCCTCTCTTCGAACTTCAGATAACCCTTTAATACTCCATCGTAAACTGCTCAATTCCTCTTCGAGTTCGGTGATTTTTTCGTCGATCCAGAGTGTGCGCGTGTTGTACTTTGCCAGGTCCAGTCGTCGGTATTTGTTGGGGTAGATGGATCTCCTCCGGGATTCTTAGCACCCCTTGCCATACCGTAACCTCGACCGCTACCGTAGTGGAGGGTACAGGTTGCCGGGCAATAGGGGCTACGTTTTATTTGTGGGGTGTGTTTTGGAGGCTGGTTGGCGATCGCAGTATGGTTGTTACAAATGCACAGAGAAAGCTGCTGCCCATTCTCTGGTTTTTTCCTTAGTCGCCACTTGCGACACCCACGGGCAAACATGGGATGGTGAAATTCTTTACGCCCGACACCATACGGTTAGTGATGTAGATACCAAAAAATATAAACACTATTTTTTTTATTAACTATAAATTCGGTAGGTTTAGGTAGCGCAGTTAGGTAGCATAAATATATCGGGATACTTTAACTATCGTTTTTACAATCAATTTGTCCCGTGTTCTGTTTTGTCATGGTCACCTCATTAGAAAGAGACACACTACCAACGGGAGCCTTCTCACGTGGACCGGTTTTTGCGCCATAGTGCACAGTCTAGTAGTAAGAAGTATAAGGTCTTTGCTTAGACTAGAGTTAAGAGCAAACCCATCTCAAACAAAAAAAAAAAAAAAAACCTCCCTTAATACACAATGATTGTTTCTACCGGCGTTTTAATTGATATTTAGAACATAAAAGCTGCTATTGTGACTAAACTATGATAGTTGCATATATTCTCTCGCAGGCTTTTTTAGTATCATCAATAGTTTTCTCAGCGCACGCCAAAGAATGAATTTTATAAACAACATTTTGCTACTTTGGGTAACATTATTGCCATTTTCATAAGGATCTCTAATATTTTTGAAAATAAATTATAGCCTATGTCACTCAGGAATAATGTAGCTTTCTACTGGTGATACTAAAATCAGTTTAGTAGATCCAGAGTACACCCTACAAGTCACAAAATCACAAACTTTACCTCTTTATAATATTAGTATAGAAGTAACTATAGATATAGATTTTGGCGCAAATTCAAGATTAAAACTTACTAATAAAGCTAAAAAGTCTGAAATATTCCGGTCATATTAGACTTATAAAAGTGCATTAATTCGCATATAGCTGAAAATTTGTACGAATGTTCGGAACACCATTATAAATTAAATGTAAAAAGTCCCCATTCTCCATCGATCCCACACTTGCAAAAAAAATATTCAAGGTCAAAATTAGAAAATATGAGTTTTTTTTCGATTTTTTGCCAAACGGTAAGTTTTATGATAAAAATAGCTCAGACTAAAATTTAAGATTATGCAATTTATCTATAAAAATGGTCTCAGCAATTTTTCTCCTAAACGTCACCGTTTCTGAGATATAATGGTCGAAAAAGTTGTATTCTTCATAATATGCACACGTTTCCACGCCACCTGGGAGGTAATGTTCTTGACGCGTTTTTTTATCGTGGTTTTCCGGATTGGCCTATTCCACAATCCATTGTGATCCTGTTTAATTCAATACTATTCAAAATTATGTAAAACTGGTACTATTGGAAATGACGGAAGCCAAAAATTAGGTAAGAGAGGTTGGAGGCATACAAGCTAATTGCACTCACTTTTTGTTACAAGTCTTCCTCCAACCTCTGCTTCTGCTCATCAACATCTATTTCGGGTATATGATCAAGTAAAAGTGTGGCTTGGTAATCAATTGGACCCAAAAGACTGGGGTTGGAAGTTAATCAACAATACTTGTTGGTAATCTATCATCATACCCCTAGGGGTATGATGATAGATTTCATTTTAGCTAAACAAAAAATTTTGGTACACAGTCTAGTAGTAAGAAAAACGTATAAGGTCTTTGAGTCTAAGTCATAGGTGACAGAGACAGAGTCGACGATGGAGTGAGCTTACCCAGAAGGAGCCTGTTTACTCTAACTTTGAAGAGATTCGGGTTGAATGCGTTCGGAAACACAGATGCAGGTAGTGAGTTCCATTCATTCGCTGTGCGCATTATGAAGGATGTTTGAAAGCGCTTGGTGCGAATTGGTGGAATGGCAACAAGGTAAGGTATTTTTTTTTTGTTTTTGTTTCACAAAGCCTATCGCTTTTCGCCATGCGTGACATATTCGAGATCTGATCTGTTTATTTGAATATCATTGGCCCAAGGGTTTTATATGGGGCATTACAGCCAAGTTAACCTGTATGTTTAGATACTTTTTACGTGCAAGTGTGATGAAAAAGTTGTTTACATTCGTATTGTAGTATAATTCTTATAAAGTGTTATCCTTACATAGTATAAAACAATGTCGCTTCCCGCTGTCTGTCCCTTTGTATGCTTAGATCTTTAAAACTACGCAACGGATTTTGATGCAGTTTTTTTAATAGATAGAGTGATTCAAGAGGAAGGTTTATATGTAAAATACACGCGGGCGAAGCCGTTGGCAGAAGCTAGTTACATTAAGAAAAAAAAATTGTATCACACCCTTTTTTTAGGTGGAGCGCCATATTAAAAATAATCTATGTCACTTCCACAATTGGGACAAATCCAACGATACCTCATATGTCATAATCCGTCAAGCTGTTTAGGCTGTAGAGCGTGCTACAGAAATGGACATACACACATACGCTCGAAAAACATTACCCTCCCGCAGTCGGGTAAAATAAGGAATGTTTCCTTCCAGTATCTGCCTACCAATATTTAAGGTACCTACTTAAGTATTTATCATCATCATTTCAGCCGAAAGGCGTCCACTGCTGGACATAGGCCTCCCCCAGGCGTCGCCACATTGACCGATCCCGTGCGTCACGCATCCAGCGCCTTCCCGCAACCTTAACCAGGTCATCGGTCCACCGAGTGGGAGGCCTTCCAACGTATCGTCTTCCGGTTCGCGGTTGCCATTCCAGAACTTTTCGGTCCCTTCGGCCATCCGTTCTGCGAGCAATGTGCCCTGCTCACTGCCACTTAATTTTGGCAATTCTTCGGGCTATGTCGGTAACTTTGGTTCTCCTGCGGATATCATCATTTCTGACGTGGTCACGCAACGAAATGCCGAGCATAGCCCTCTCCATTGTCCTTTGGGTGACTTTAAGATTTCTGATAAGGCCCATTGTGAGCGACCACGTCTCGGTCCCATAAGTGATCACTGGCAACACACACTGGTCATAGACTTTTGGCTTGAGACACTGCGGTAAATTGGACGAGAACGAAGACGGTTGACCTCTTTCTCGAAGTTGGACCTACCCAACTGGACCGTATGCCTCAGGTAGACATACTCAGGTAGACTACAACTTCCAGTGTATCGAGTATCCGATCTTGTGATGTGAGTGGGTGTTACATGGGCATTCACCATGACCTTGGTTTTGTCTATGTTCATTTTAAGACCCTCTCTTTCGGAAGCTCAACTGAGGTCATCGAGCATTTTACTGAGGCTCCCCATGGTCTCAGCCATGACCACTATGTCGTCGGCAAATCGAAGGTGAGTGATGTACTCGCCATTAACGTTGATGCCAAGCCCCCTCCAGTCCAGAACTTTGAAGACATCCTCCAGCGCAGCAGTGAACAGTTTCGGAGAAATGACATCTCCCAGTCTCACGCCGCGCTGGAGAAGGATTGGTTTCAAGGTCTGATCCTGAAGACGAACTGACATGGTGGCGTTTTTGTACAACAACACCTCATTGTACCGGTAATCGATCTGGCACCGTTGGAGAGACTGCAGTACAGATCTATGTGCACTCGTTGCATACAGACGTGCTCATCAATGCATTAAAATAATATATGTTAACGTTTTTGCTTAAATAGTGACCTAGTTTTAGTGTATTAACGTGTTATACAGACATTCTTTGTAAATGCTGATAAGTTTTATAATGGACTGACTGGATCATATTATTAATTCTGAAAGATGGAAGGCAGCCCCCTTTAATCGAAGCGGGATAACTCCTTCAATACCTACACCGACCTAACAACTAAGACGTGACCAAGCCAAGGAAGGAATTGAGGTAGTCTCAACTGCTGAGATACAGAACTGGATGGGTTCTTGGGTGACGTATGTGCCATTGCTTCTGATGGAAAGCTTAACTCTGCTCAGAAGCTAAAAATTACAAATTTATGCCGAAATGTTGGACATGGAGTTTCTCTGGCATGGAGTAACTGGCTGTTCAATACCAGTCGCTAAAAACAAAATGCCCTTAAGACCCATAACTCCCTCAAAATATTGATCGACGAAAGGGACTGTGTAACGGACCTAAAGGAGTATGTAATGGAGATGAACCGGACTTTTAAGGTTCCCCTAGTCAACGGCACGAACTATTTTGTGCGCGGGGTTAAAATGAATGCTGTCATCCGACAACACGTGCGAAAGATTGATGCTGTGATGAGCAGTAAGAAGCTAGTTCTCGTACGAATTAGCACTTTTGCAAATTTGTAGCGAAATGGATGATGATTTAGGACGAAAACGAGCGCGTCAAATTTTATGAACAGACCTTTGGGAGTCTAGATATCATGGAAAAACTACTAAATTTATATTTTCAAAATAAAATTATTTGGATTGTTGAATTACTAATCTATCCCTGTATGGAGGCCGTTTTGCAATTTTCCTTTTTCTTATGGTATTTATTTCCGCCCAAGGCTGCGTTAAAATTAGTGTTGAAATATGTAACTTTCGACGCTCATAACTTTCAAATATTGTATTTTTTTAATTTTCTGTTCCCATACAGGGCTAGATAATGATGAGAGAAATCGATATCATTTTTTTATTTTGAACGTACACTGTCAACAGTGGAGTAATCGCCAGACTACGTTTGTATGGAAGAATTTTCGACTAATGTAACCTCCTGGATCTTCTTTTGCAGATATGGTGAAGAAGAAGTCTAACAACTTCGTTCGACCTAATACTTTTAGCTCCGTGGCGATCTATCCAACCGACAATTCAAAGACCAGTGATGTAACCATGAACACAGTCCAGAAAATAATTTGTCCTGGTGAAATGAAGCTGAAGGTGAGAGGCGTACATGTTTTCGTTTCGGTGATGAGCTCGTGGCTAAATAATAACAGCCGCACGGGTCGATCTTCAAAGTTAAGCAACGCTTGTCGAGGTCGGTCCGTGGATGGGTGACCATTTCAACATACAGAGTTTCGTCCGTGGCTCGGAAAGCTCTTCTCAGCTGTCATTTGAAGATGCTGCTTTGAAGCTTCAGAAGCTTGAGATCTGACACCAGTCTAGCCAAGGGGTATCGTTGTGGAGGTCAGATAGGCAGTCGCTCCATGTAAAACACTGGTACTCAGCTGAATCCGGTTAGACTGGAAGCCGACCTTAACATAGTTGGGAAAAGGCTAGGCAGATTGATTGTTTCGGTATGGTGTTCTGGAGTGCTGCTAGATGGCGCGCAGCAAAACTGTCTACTTTTTTTTGTATGAAGTCGATATTCTTCTCCCTAGAGTAAATAATATTCTGTGCAGTTAAGTTGGGTAGGTAAGTAGGGTAGGTAGGTAGGTAAGTAGGGTAGGGTAGGCAGTTGACGAGAACGAAGCCGTGGGCACAGCTTGTAGTATATTTTGTTGGGTTGGAAATTTTCGACCCAGACAGGGTCCAATGCCCCCTGGATGGGCCAAATGGCGTCCACAGTAGTCTTCAATCGCGATCGATCATCATCTTTCTTTTGCCTTGGGGATCCCAATCCAGCAAGCGCTGGCTTCGGTATAAAATATGATCAGAATCCTTTCGCAGCGTGTGGCCAATCCAACTCCATTTGCGACGCTTGATCTTACGGTCGATCGGGCTCTCGTGGCGTTGCTCCAACATCTCTACGTTGGTGATGGTCTCCGGCCAGTAAATGCTGAGTATGCGACGAAGACAGCAGTTGACGACGACTTGAATCTGGCGCGAGCTTATATGTATTTTGTGATCTTCCACGTTTCGCACCCGTAAAGCAGCACGGATTTGACATATGACCCGAAGATTTTGAGTTTAATCCTTTTGGTCAGTTATCGCGATAGCCAAAAAGTTCTCAGCTGCGCGAAGATAGCTCGTGCTTTGGCGATCCTAGAAGGGATGTCCTATTCACCACCTCCCGTTTCTGACACGACGCTCCCGAGGTAAGTAAACTGGTGAACGCGTTCCACTGCTTCTGTGCCAATCTGCTACGATGAAGTATTTTTCACACCAGATCTCATCTCTTGGGTCTTCCGAGTATTTATTTTAGTCCCGTTTCTGCCGCTTCCTGACTTAAATATTTCAATTTTGCTTGCATGTCAGCGTGGGTATCACTCATCAGGCATAGGTCATCGGTGTAATGTGTAATCCAAGTCCTCTAAGACGTTGGATAATCCCCACTCTATCCCGCGGCCCTTGTTGTCGAAAATGCCAAGCAAAATCCCGTCAAGGACGACTAGAATGTAGAGCGGTGAAAGGAGACAGCCTTGGCGGACTTCTGCGTGTACTGCTATATCATCCGAGATGATGCCGTCGTGAGTTGCTTTACAGGAATCTTGTATATACTCTCCAAGAGACGGACAATTTTCGGTGGCACTCCGATGTCCAGTAGGCGGTACCAGATGCTGGACCACTTCAGCGTATCAAATGGCTTTTCAAAATCGACAAAGATGAGATAGATCTCCCTCTGCCATTCTAATGCCTGTTCTAAAATGACAAGGAGAGTGTTGATCTGATCCGTGCACGATCGGTTCGTATGAAAACCAGCCTGCTCTTTGCGTAGGAGAGGATCCACGACCTTTGATAACCTAACCAGGATAATCTTTCAGAAAACCTTCGAGGGAATTGAGAACAACGTAAAACCTCTCAAGTTATCGCATTGACTAAGATCTCCCTTCTTGGGTACCTACAGTTATCAAAATACCCCTGTTCCATTCGTCCGGAAGCTCTTTGGTGGACCATATCCTCTCAATGAGAGGCGTCAGAACGTTGTCGGCGGAGGATAAGTCAGCATTTAGCTTGTAGCATTTGCGCAGTTATCAGTTCGAGTCTTGGTGCTATGCCTGTCTTCGAAGACAGGACTGCTCTTGCAACAGCTCCGGGACCATTCTGGAGAAATGGGAGCCAGCTTCTCTGGCGTCCTTAACGGGGATTGAATCCGCTAGCACCAACTGCGCTGGTGCTGGTGCTTGCACTAGTGCTGGCGTGCTGGGGTGCGTGTGGTGAGCGGCTTTATTGCTCCGGTACCATTCTGGACAAATGGTAGTGAGTAATCACGGTGCAACTCACATTTTCTCTTGAGTACCAGGGGCGAGTGCTCTCGGAGGCGTGACCTACCGAAGATGGTCCCAGACACCTCGTAAGGGGTTGCCTGGTATAGTGTGCCGCTTTCCATAACGTAAGGTTGGTGAAGGAGGCCACTATAGGAAAACTCAGTAGACAAATAGGGTACGTGCTCTTGCAACTTCCGAAACCGACGGTGGTTCCGTGTCGATATAAAGAGGCCGGGATGGTGTAGAAATGACTTGCAGCGCGTCAGGTGTTGATGTAACTGACAAAGGGCAGACCTCCTCAAAATTATTACGCCATCGTAGGAGCTGCCCTTCCAAAGTCACTATGAGCTGCCCGTCTTTAGACTGGAGCGGCTTCTTCTTATACTTGCTGTTACCTGCCAAAGTGTTGGTGGCTCTATGCAATTCCTTCAGGTTACCGGTATTTGCAGCTTGTTGAGCACGATTCATATCATCAGCCCACTGCCTCCTATCTTTGCGGGTGCTGCACTAGATTTATCTGCGTTTCTGATGATATTGCATGTTAAGGTCGGCTTGCATGGCGTCATTACGGGTCTCAAGTCTAAACCAGTCTCAGATGAAGGTTTCTTCTGTCTTTAATCAGGCTCCAAGTGTACTGTGACATCCAATCTTCGCGAAAATGAGTCGATTTGTGTCCTAGAACAACGGAGATGATTTCTATAGATCACTTTGATGCGTTTCCACTCCTCGTCCATTGAGTCCGAACCGATATCGAATCCCGAAAAATGATTACGTAGCTCGAGTTGAAACGATGAAATCTACGGATGCCCCGGGTCACACAGTTTGCTCACGTTCGACCTTCTTCCGATCTTGCCGGGTTCTCCAGCCGCACGGGCCACTGCAACCTTAAGCCGGATTTTTGCAACTACCAGATGGTGGTCGCTATCAATATCGGCGCCCCTGCGGTTTTGAACATTGAGCAATGAGGAACGCCATTTGGCGCTAATGGCAAGGTGGTCAATGTGGATCTTGGTGACCCCATCGGATGAGATCCACGTGTACTTGTGGTGGTCGCCATGTATACATAATAATCCTCCAATGTTCAGGTCGTGGTTTTGGCAAAACTCGACAAATCGGTCTCCGTTCTCATTACAAACTCCAAGCCCGCTGTGTACCCATGTACCACTCGCAGTTTGTGTTTACGCTCCCAACCTTTGCATTGAGGTCCTCCATGACGAGGACGTTATCTTGTTTCTTAATGCTCCTAAGGGTGGCGTTGAGGGCGGTGTTGAAATCGTCTTTGGTATCCTCTGGTGATGTATTAGTTGGGCCGTATCATTGTACGATAGCGCTTCCAGGCTCTCGAGTAAAAACGGGCGTACATGATTCGGTCTGAGATCGGTTTCCAGTCCACGAGGCTATTCTTAGGTGCATTAGAAAGGAGGAGCCCCACGCCATACTCGCGCACATCTTCCTTACTTTCTTTACCAGAATACAGCAAATTCAAGCCCCTGGACGAAGCCCAGCTCACCGAAGCCGTTTCTTCTCACTGCGAGTATTTGCAGGTTGTAATTTAGCATTACTTTTTTATTATTTTTTATTTGAGATGGGTTTGCTCTTGACTCTAGTCTAAGTCATAGGTGACAGAGACAGAGTCGACGATGGAGTGAGCTTACCCAGAAGAAGCCTGTTTAATCTAACTTTGAAGAGATTCGGGTTCAATGCATTCGGAAACACAGACGCAGGTAGTGAGTTCCATTCATTCGCTGTGCGCATTATGAAGGAAGTTTGGAAGCGCTTGGTGCGAATTGGTGGAATGGCAACATGGTAAGGATGGTAACTTGCAGTGCGTCTAGATGTCCGATGGTAGAAGGGGGCTGGTGGGATGAGGTCGTGGAGTTCTTGAGCACACTCGCCGAAATACAGTCTGTAGAAGACCGACAAGCAGGCCACCTTGCGGCGATGAGCCAAGCTGTGAGGCTTGGTATCCACCAGTTCAATGTCGCCGATGAGGCTCTTGGCTCTGCGTTCCACCGAGTCAAGTGCGGCAAGCTGATACTTTGCTGAGCCATCCCAAAGGTGGCTGCAATACTCCAAACAGGATCGGACTTGCGCTTTGTACAGGGTTAAAAGCTGTCCAGGCGTAAAGTATCGCTTCACCTTATTTAGGATGCCCAGTTTTTTGGCCGCAATTTGGGCTTTGTACTCAATGGAGGCGCCGAAGTTGGGACTGGATGTCAACTCCATGCCTAGGAGCTCAAGCCGATCAGTCACTGGAACAGACGCACCCCGAAAAGTAGGCGCCTGATCGAAGACTCCTTTTAGCGGTAAAAAGACACGCCTGTGTTTTGGTGGCGTTAAAGGAGACCAGATTGTCATCACCCCACTGGGAGACAAGGCTTAAGGTCAAATCTGTCCGCTCTACCATAGTCTCTCTCAAGGAACGAACTTCATCCACGCTGGTTCTTGCGCTGGACAGGTATCTCTCTGATACAGTACTGTCATCTGCGTATCCAACAATACCAAGCTGAAGTAGGTCATTGACGTGCAGCAGAATCAATAGCCATAAGGTCAGAGGAGCAGCCGTCTATGACTACTCGGATCGACCGTTCGCAAAGGAAGTCTGATATCCAGCTACAAAAACCAGCGGGGATGCCATACGCAGGAAGCTTACTCAGTAGACTTGCGTGCCAGACCCTGTCAAAGGCCTTCGAGATATCCAGCGATACAGCAAGTGCTTCGCCGTGTCTCTCGATGGCTTCGCCCCAGCAGTGCGTGACATACACAAGAAGATCGCCATTAGACCGTCCCCGGCGAAAGCCATATTGACGGTCACTGAGGAGATTATTGTCTTCAAGGTAGGTCAGCAACTTACTGTTCAGTACCCTTTCCATAACTTTGCACAGAATGGAGGTAATGGCGATTAGACGGTAATTGACAGGGTCTGCACGGTTGCCTTTTTTGGGCACTGGCTGCACATTGCAAGCTTCCAGGACTTTTGGCACCGTTCTTTTTACAAGAGAGAGGCGGAACAAGCGTGTCAACACAGGAGAAAGTTCTTTTTTGGAATGCCGTCAGGCTCGCTGGCCTTGTTCATGTATATACTGCACAATAGTCTTCGGACCTCTTTGGTGTGCACAGCGATATCCGGCATCGAAGAGTCACAATGAGATATAGTAGGTGGTTGCTTGAATCCAGCGTCCAGACGTGAATTGCTAGCAAACAGAGAAGCAAATAAATTTGCTTTCTCACTTGCAGAGTAAGCCAGCGACCCATCAGGTTTCAGCATTGGAGGTAAAGTGGGACGACAGAAATTCGATTCAACCGCTTTAGACAGGGACCAAAACTGTTTACTACCCGGAGGGTGCGATGCCAGCTTGGCCCCAATACGTCCAATATGGTCAAAACGTGCCCGACGCATAACCCGCTTGCAAAACTTGGTGGCAGAATTAAAAGCTCTTTTCCTCGCGCGAACCCTACGCGCTCTAACTTTGCGGGCGCTACTGCTTCTGCTTGGGCTAGTCTACTGTCATCGCTAAGCGTTCTTATATTCCAAAAAGTAATTCGTGTTCGTGTTTTAAAGCCAAAAGGCGTCGGTAGGGTATCGGTCCGGTTTCTTACTGTTTCTGTTTCGATAATCTGTTATTGTCGGGTGAAGCGAGTGATTAGCCCATTGTGCCTTAATCCGCTAGCGGGGCTGCTTTAGAGCCTGCGGATTTGCTCGGTTTTTTTTTCGGATATCCTCCCTAGTGAGTAGTTTAATTGTTTTGCGGTGATTTCCCATAGGCTCAGGGGGTTTTCTTCCATGTAGTCTCTGATGACTAGATGTTGTGTGATCTGGCAGCCAGCCATTCGCGCTGCTCTATCTGATGAAAGAGGACCATTATATTTTTGCGAGCTTAGAAAAACGACTGTGTTACCAAAGAAGACTTTGTTACCAAGCTTGTCAGTTACATTTCGGTGAGTGTGCAATGGAATTGCATAATCTAATTCCACCTAGCCCGTTTCATCATCGGACTACAAGACTACAGATGGCGCATCGCCGTATGTTAGTACATGGTCAACAATTCAACATGCCACCCAAACGTTTTGGAAATACTTTTATCATGCGTAGGTACGGCTAAGAAGTGTAATGCCCTGCCGGAGTCTGTTTCCCGATAGCTAAAACCTGGGTATAATACTCACAACGGATCTTTGGTGATGGTCAGGATGGCTGGACCAAGAGAGATTTTGGAGGTTTGAGTAATACCAAGCTTTTATACCTATTTTATACTATTTGGAACCAGACATCAAATTACTAGTACCTCGCTAAAGAGGGAAAAGTATTACGAGGAAAGTGGCCAGCCATTCTGACTTCAGGATGGCTGGACCAAACCGGTTTCACCTAGTTGTAGGCGTTATAACTAGATCATCTTTTCATTAAAATATAGTACCTCATCAGTACCTCAACATATGTTTTTCTTATATTTTTTCGATAAGCCATAAATAAGTTACACCTACACGAAGAAGAACTCGCAATTGCCCGATTTTTTTAAAGCCAGTAGATACTTTATAACGAAACTAAACATGTTTAAAATAAATAAATAGGAATCTATAAATATAACAATAATAAAAGCCGGCTAAGTGCGAGCCGGATTCGCGCACGAAGCGTTCTGTACAATGCGATCTATAAAAACGGCAAAAATAATCACTTTTGTTGTATGGGAGCCCCCCTTAACTATTTGTTTTATTCTATTTTTTAGTATTTGTTGTTATATCGGCAACAGAAATAAATGATCTGTGAAAATTTCAACTGTTTAACTATCACGGTTCATGAGATACAGCCTGGTGACAGACGGACAGACAGACAGACTGGCGGACAGCGGAGTCTTAGTAATAAGGTCCTTTTACCCTTTGGGTACGAACTCTAAAAAACAGCTTTTACATATACAAGTTTATACCTACTCGACCAAAAAAAAGAAATAGCAGATTTTTTTTGGGATTTCTGAGTTGGTACCTGAAAATCTTCATATTCATGGGCAGAAACACACTGTGATTTAGTTAATGATTTAAAAATTGTCCTGTATTTACTGCTCATTAGTTAATACAATGGTATCCTTACTTCCGCAAAACTTCTGTTATCTAACTATTTATGTAGTTATTTACTCAACATAATTAATGATTCATTATTATTAGATAGTATTTATTTTTGCATTTGTCATTCAACTTTCAACTCAAGTTAAATTTGATTTAGATAGTATAACACAGTCAAACATTATTTCTACGCAAAATGTGGGTATACGTAAAATATTTGTATCTGTTTTCATAATTATGACAATCATTAGTATTCAACAGTACAAGCACAACAGTATTAAACAGTTGAGATTTTCACAGATGATGTATTTCTGTTGCCGCTATAACAAAAACAACAAAAAAATAGAATAAAACAAATATTATTTATTTATCTTTTAAGGGTGGCTCCTATACAACAAAAGTGATTTTTTTGCTGTTTTTATAGATAATGATACAGAACGCTTAGTGCTCGAGTCCGACTCGCACTTGGCCGGTTTTTATTTTTGTTATATTTATAGATTCCTATTTATTTATTTTAAACATGTTTAGTTTCGTTATAAAGTATCTACTGGCTTTAAAAAAATCGGGCAATTGCGAGTTCTTCTTCGTGTAGGTGTAACTTATTTATGGCTTATCGAAAAAATATGAGAAAAACATATGTTGAGGTACTGATGAGGTACTATATTTTAATGAAAAGATGATCTAGTTATAACGCCTACAACTAGGTGAAACCGGTTTGGTCCAGCCATCCTGAAGTCAGAATGGCTGGCCACTTTCCTCGTAATACTTTTCCCTCTTTAGCGAGGTACTAGTAATTTGATGTCTGGTACCAAATTAATAGTATAAAATAGGTATAAAAGCTTGGTATTACTCAAACCTCCAAAATCTCTCTTGGTCCAGCCATCCTGACCATCACGATCTTTGTGTGTCTGAATTGGCTGCAAGAGCCTGCGCAGTAGCTATTTTTGTGTCAATATTGAAAGTGAAGTTATCATTGTATAATTGTCTTTTTCACTCGCTTACGTTTGTCGCATCATCTTATCTCGCTTACTCTATGCAGTTATACTGTTTCTTGCGCGTTAAGTGTCAAAACCAACTTCAGAGACACAAAGATCCACTGTGAGTATTATATCTTTATGTCAAGAGTGAATAGGTTAACTCTAGGAAAGCGTGCTACACCGTCAACTACATCATCGCTTATCGGTCAAGCGCGAGCCTATCTTTAATTAAAAAGAAACTACACTGCCACAAAATTATGGATTATCGGTCTACTTTTTCAATACAAATTAGACAACTCGCCAATTCCAGCGACGCGACACAACCAAATATACTTTGTATGAAATTGTATGAGATAAACCGCACTACGCGGCAGCGGAACTACGCGACGCGAGACTTTATCTCATACAATATATTTTGTCGCGTCGCTCCGCTGACACGCATGTTATTTTTTATTATTCTTCCACTACGTCAGTTACTTCTTATACATATGCGCGGCGCGCTCTATGTTGTGTCTATGGTAACGTGTGCTACGAAAACGAACCTTAATGCAACGACGTAAAGGAGTTTTTAATGTATTATATTTTTACTGTGAATTTGCATTAGATTGTTCTACTAGAAGAGGTAAATAAAGGATATAAAGAAAACAAACACGTATGGAATAGTAATCAAGTATCTTTATTCTGCAGCAACATTCTGTGCTTGTTTTGCTGCCTGTCTTTCCTTCTTCCTCTTCACGAGGAACTTCTTCTTCTCTTCTGGGGTCTTCTTCAATCCCTTCATCTTGCGAGTCTGTAATCTGTTGATGTCCTGTTTGCCCATGTGCACGCGACCCATCTTGGAACCAAAAGCATCCCTGGAAATATTCTTCTTTGTGATTGGTCTGATTTCTCTGGGCACCCTGCAAGCTTCCTTGAACAGGTCCTCTGATCCTAATCTAGTCCTTCTCAGTTTGAAGTCTATTGACGGACCTGGAAAAAAAAAGTTTAATGTATTAGTTTTATTTTCTCTCTTATATTATCCCACTGCTTGGCAAAAGCCTTTCCTTTATTTTTAAATGACTACACAATATTCCTTAATATAGGAAAGAGAAAAGTTAAAGTGAAAAGAAGTTTGCTGGCTTTTACATAATAGCAGGTGGTTTCACACATGTTCAATATTTTTGCAAACCTTTTACAAGGGTTCCGATCACTTTCTGCAATTTTTTGTTCGCATTTCATTTTACTTTTTTTTTTTTTTTTTTTTTCAATAGGCTCGCGCTTGACCACTATCTCACCTGATGGAAAGCGATGATGTGGTCGACGGTGAAGCACGCTTGCCTAGAAAAAACCCATTCACTCTTGACTTAAAGACCCCTAGATTGTAGCTATCGGGAAACACTTACTTAAAACTACCGACGTCTTTTGAAATATTTTCAGATCATAGAAGGATCATGTGGCATATGTATTATTATACCGAACCATATTTCGACGATTTACAAAATAACTTATTGAGTTTGGCCGAAGCCTCTTTTGAACTTTTCTGATTTGCCAAATGATTTATTTGCCATATTTTCACCACACCGAAACAACATTTTACGGAATATTATTTGGTCACAAATGTATAGCTGGTTACTTGGTAGCATTTTCAATTGTTATTAATTAATTATTTCAACGAATTAGTCCAAGAGCGAGCGAAGCAAGCTCGGAAATTTACGGACTCTCCGACACGGATAGGTTAGATTCGAAGGGGAAGTGAGCGAGCAAAGCGAGCGAACTCAGCTCTCGTCATCTCCGTCATGTTAGGTTACTTTAGACCCTGCAGACAGAAATAGGAGCCCCGTTAATTTTTTATTCAATTTGCTGTTTATATATTTGTATTCGCCCACTGTTTCTCTCTCACCTAGTATTTCAGTAAGGGGTATTCAGTGTTTAGCATTTTAGGAGTTAATTATTATGCGTATTTGATATGCATATAAAAATTATGTTTTATATCATTATGCGTAAGCTGTTTTGCGTAAATATAATTAGGTTAAACAAAAGTATGCCATGTTATTTTATGTCTTAAAATTTTATGCAAATGGTTAGGGAAACATGAATTATTGAGCACAAACTTTTTAGGCGTTTGGTGAAATGAAAATATGGTAATTAAAACGGTGCTATAATGAATGTTCGGAAACATAATACTTCGAACAAATGTTATTTCGGCTAAGTGTAACTTCGATAAAAAGTTTTTTGACCAAATGGAACGTCGGAGCAGGGCCGGATCTACCATATGGCTTTTTTGGCTTCAGCCCAGGGCCCCGTGGATTCAAGGGGGCCCCCAGCTAAGTCAAGTCAAAAATAGACGATAGTGCGAAAAAATCCATAATTTTATTAAATTAAACAGATCATAAGGTTTGCAGCCCTGCGAATCCTGCGATTAATCAAACCAAACCTATTTAATTCAAGTCTACGTTCAGGTGTTGGTACTTCGAACTGACAGTTAAAATCGCAGAGAAAAGCGCAGAGAATATAAAGTGCAGATAGGTAGCTTTATAATATGTCAATTTATTTATGGTTGTATTTAACAAACACTAAAGCATAATATAATTATTATAATATAAATCAAATATTTTATTGTCTTATTTTTTTCTTATACTTTGAGTAATTAGGTGGCCCCCTAAGTTGTATTAGCCCCCCCCCCCTAAACTCACGGTCTAGCCCTGCGTCGGAGTAACGAAAAAATTCGAATTGATAATAGGTCAACTGAGACAGTTGCAAAAGTGACTTCGATGAAGTAAAAAAAAAACGAAATGATAATTGTTGAAAAGTTTTAGGTGAAATGAAATCCGGTCAAATATTTTTCGAACTTATGACAGGTAACGCTTTTACAAGCATATAAATCGACAAAATATTTTATGTCTTAAAATATTAGATAAGAAGCTGACATAATGCCTGTATTCCTGTATTTAAAGATAATGAATGTTTCTGAGAAATCATTGTGGCAATACCACATACCTATTTCTTCCAGTTCAATTCTCGGTGTCCTCTGGCCACTCTTCTTCAGCTGTATTCTGTACGACCTAAAGAAGATGTTGCCATCCTCAGTGGCCGTGAAACTGATCACATGCTCCAGTCCCTGGAGTCTAATTGTTTCTACCTGCAATTGAAAAGTGAGGCATTAAGATATATCTGTAGATACTCTATTAACTATATGAGTATTCTATTAACTGCAGAGAGCAGTGGTGGCCCAGTGATAACGGCCACGACTAAAAAGTTGTAGGTTGTGGGTTCGAACCCAGGAAGGCGCTTAACTTTGTGTAAATTATTACATCACCACTGGTCTCAAAAACGCCGAAGGAAAACATCGTGAGGAAACCGGCATGTCTTTGAACAAAAAATTCGAAGACATGTGACATCCACTAATATGCATTGGGCCTCCGTGGTGGATTACGGCCCGCACAACTGACCAAATGCGAGTCTAAGTGCAAAAAAGGTGTCCATCTATCCTATCCTATTCTATTAACTACAGACATAAGCAACACAACCGCAAAACTAAAGTGGAACTGGGCAAAGTAACCAACAATTGGATTCCAAATAACAGGAATCAGAAAAGTGGTAGGCCCAGAACAAGATGGTGTGACGAGTTAGACTTTTATGTAAAGGATTGGTGTCCGTTATGCTAGCGTACACCAGAACTGCAACGAGTTAGTTTCTATGCCAAAAAACTCTGTGTAAATACTGCCTAATTACTGTAAAAATAAAAAAAAATCTTCCTCTTTAGTTTAGGAAATAAACACCATTTTCACTATGTACGCTAGCGTCACGATCAAGCTAGCGTACACATGGCCGTACTCGAAAACGGCTAATTGTAAAGCAACAGATTTGGACACAAAAATACTGTTCTAATACTTCTCCCGCTATGCAAAATTTCGTAACGATTGCTCTTGTAGGAACAGAGATATTGAACAAGACTTTTCAATGACATTCGGAGCTGGCGTCATGGCAGCGTACACATAGTAGTTCTTATAGAAAGGGAACTTTTCTTGTAATGAATGCTATATATATAAATAGTGCGTGAAATTCTGCCTCTATTAGTGTAAATACTTTATGCGAATTCGCAGGGGAATAAGCAAAAAAACCTATGTTAAGTTCTAGGAACAAATATACTGACGTACTGTCGCGAACAAAATGAATTATTTGTGAAATTAAAAACAGAAATATAGCATTATTTTCTAATACACGTTAGCATGATGTGTTTTGACATAAATAAAATTAAAAATTGTCATTATTGTACCAAATCAGTAATAATATGATTATACTGTGTTAAAAAATAATTGTTTTTGGCATAATAAATGTTATTTGAATTTTTCCAATTATTTAATTTTCACTCAGAACTATATCTACAATGAAGTGTACATACTCCTAGTTCAGTACTTCATCACGTTTCAGTTTTAGTTCTCTATTAAAAAAAACTTGACAAAGCACCTTTGAGCATATCTGTACCTGTACTATGAACAGAAATTAACAGGGTTTTTTACTTATTCCCCTGCGAATTCGCATAAAGTATTTACACTAATAGAGGCAGAATTTCACGCACTATTTATATATATAGCATTCATTACAAGAAAAGTTCCCTTTCTATAAGAACTACTATGTGTACGCTGCCATGACGCCAGCTCCGAATGTCATTGAAAAGTCTTGTTCAATATCTCTGTTCCTACAAGAGCAATCGTTACGAAATTTTGCATAGCGGGAGAAGTATTAGAACAGTATTTTTGTGTCCAAATCTGTTGCTTTACAATTAGCCGTTTTCGAGTACGGCCATGTGTACGCTAGCTTGATCGTGACGCTAGCGTACATAGTGAAAATGGTGTTTATTTCCTAAACTAAAGAGGAAGATTTTTTTTTATTTTTACAGTAATTAGGCAGTATTTACACAGAGTTTTTTGGCATAGAAACTAACTCGTTGCAGTTCTGGTGTACGCTAGCATAACGGACACAAGGATTGGTCAAATAAGCAAAAGACAGAGAATGCAATGTTGGAAGGGAGATCTTTGCCCTACAGTAGGAAGCAACAGACTTATAAAATAATAGTCTAGGAAAATTATTTTATATTGGCACTAAAATACTCTGTGAACAGTTTAAGGGTACTATTCCATTGAATGCTTGAAATTTCACAGATTTATTAACAGTTGTATATATATGTAGATAAACAGAAAGACAGAATAATCTGTATTGTCTACCAAAACATATTTTAATTAAGAACAAGAATTACATACCTTTTCTCTATAAAAGAAATCAGTGAAAAGTGATTTCAATCTCTTCAAATCCTGGTTCAAGTCCCATGCTGGCCCATTGAAAACCAAGCAAGGTTTGATGCCAGCCAGCACTTTCATATTGTGGAACTCTGACATTGCTTTATAGTTGTCTGCACCGAGTTCTATCATGTCCAGGATGCCATAGTCAAATGTGCGGCCAAGTACTATGTTGTGGGGCCTCTTCTTTGAGTTGGAGCCAACTCCAAATAGAGCTGCTTCTTTCTTGTAGCATAATCTGTAATCAATGATAGTCATGTTAGAAATTACCACATGTGAGGTAATATCAATCTGTGGTGTTAGAGGAGAATGTGTTATGTATGGGACGGCTGGATACATTAGATTGAGTGATTTAGTTAAGAACCATTTAGTAGTAGTTTAGTTGGTACATGGTGGACATGCCACCCATATGCACAAAGCATTTTGCTAATACTTTCATTGTGCGCACAGCTAAGGAGTGAATTTCCCTTCCGGAGTCTTTGTTCCCTGACAGATACAACCTTAGAGGATTCAATAATTTATCAAACTAAGAACTTGATCCTGAATTCAGTGCTCACCGTTACATTAAACTATGAAATAAGGTTATGAATAAACCTCCTAACAACTAGAAAACTGTTTTTCAATTACTTACTTCTCAATGAGCGTCGCATCCTCAAATGGAACGAAGTCATTTTTACGGCTAAGGTACGCTCCATCAGGTTTCTTCAAATCATAAATATCTTTTAATAGTTTCCGTGTACGCTCTGAAGGGTTCCGACCCTGAATAAAGAGGGCTTGTTTGGGCCCTTCAATCGGTTTCGGCTCCTTTGATTGCAAAACCTTTTTACCTTTTCTTGTTGTAGGTTTCCTGTAATTAAATAGATAAGTCTCGTTAGTTTTTAGTCTTATATACGAATATTATCCTTTCTAAATAAGGTTTTCTTACTTTACTCTCTGTATTATACCCATTTTGGATTTTATATCTATAAATCGTGAACCAAAACTATAAATACGCACGTGGTTCTCAAGTTCTCAACAAACGACAGATCACAGTGCAGTGACAGAAGCAATGCAGGTCGGGCTACTGTCAAAATATTACGAAGCATATACGCTATTGCCACACTCTTCCAACTAGGGCGAATAGATCTCTTTCTTTCTCTCTCGCAATAAAATCATGCCAAATGATGCATTAGCGTTACCAGGCTGTTCTGGAACGTGTGCGCCTGTCAATGTAATAAACTGTCATTGAAATGTCAACTTCAGCTGTCATTTTTATTAACTATTCATTACACACAAAATTTTCCACCCGATTACTTAAGTTAACATAGACCTCGAAACTTAGATGGCAGTGGGGCGTGCACACTGCAAAATGATCGCAGAACGGATGGTCGATGGGGCCGAAAAGTTCTGGAGTGACGACCTCGAACCGGAAGTCCATGCGTTGAAAGGCCTCCCACTAGATAGACCGATGTCCTGGGTATGATGGCGGGAATCTGCTTTATGCGAGACGCACACGCACGGTATCGGTCAATGTGCCAACGTCTGAGGAAGGTCATATGTCCAGCAGTGAATGTATTTCGGCTGAATCAATGATGATGTTGATAATACACCGCGAAATTCAAACCATATTTCTTTTTCATATTTTACCTTGCAGATGCATGGAAAACGACATTGTTAACATACATAAGTACATGACAGGGTAAGGATAATGATTCTCAATATAAAATCAAATCAATAGTTGAACTACATATGTTGACGTACCTATCCGACTACTATATTATCTATGGTTAGCCCAGCCCAAATCCCCAAGGATTGAAGCTGAAATTTTGCACAGAGGTTCCCTTTATAATGTAAACCAGGAATAAGGATTTTTCGAAATTAACCCCTAAGGGAGTTAAATAGGGGATGAAAGTTTGTATGAAATTCTGGTTTGCAAGAAATTTTTTTTTTAATAAAAATTTAATTAAAGAAATACCTGCTTAAGGTTTTATTGAATTTTATCCCTTCAAGAAGTAGGTAAAGTTTGTAAGAAAAATAAATTGGTTATCAAAATTACTTGAAACTTATTACTTAATTAAATAAAATTAAATAAACACGTGTTTAAGTTTTTTTTGAATTTCTTCTTAGTATTTCTGCTCATCAATACAATTTAAGAAAAACGTACATAAGCATTTTTTGAATTTTATTCCTTAAACGGGTAAAAACGGGTGATAAAGTTTGTATGAATGATTACCTACTGGATGTGCTTGGGGGGGAATCAGTTTTCATACCTCGAATATCACTGGATACCCTCTGACTATGTCTTTGAAATAAAACGATTACATTTCCCCCTTAGGGTTTAATTAATTCTTCAGGTCAGTCATTATGGGTAGGCATAGATTTAAGGAAATATTGCATCTCATACGGGCAATTCCACGTTGCCTGTTCCAGTGTCATAATAGCAGCCTGGTAATTTTGGCACCAGACAGAAAAACCACCAATGCGGTTTACAAAGAAGTGCATAATAAAAGTCTAACTTGTTGATGACGACTTTATTAGCGTAAACTAATTGGAGTACCCATATCTAGACTGTACAGAATGGCGCAAACTCCTCACTCTATCGGCAGACGCTATAATTTTTTTCTTCGACATTTCTGCTTCGACATTTGTGAAGTAAACTGTTAAAAATATAGCTGGTTACCTCCAAGCGCGTATAACCTACGCTACGTTAAGCCATTCTAAATCACAACCACGGGAAAGACAACTTTTCATCGAAAAAATCATCATGAGCAAGCTCTATGAATAAGCAAAATTACCATATCTGTGGCACAGAAAATCCACGTATAATCCAGGGAGAGTCATTACACCCGCTCAAAGTTACTGCATGGTGTGTTGTTTTTCATGGATGAGTGCTAAGTTTTAGTGGGTTCGAGTCCCACATTACTGCGCTATCTCCCCGTGATGGCGCAGTATGCATGAGCATATCCCCAAGCACAAAAAAATAGTGTGTATTGTTTACGCTTAAAGCGTCTTCGGACCGACAAACGACTACTGTGGTTGACGAGGTTCCAGAGCCATGATCAACATCTTTCTCTATCCTTAAAAGGAATAAATATATTATTATATATATTCCATTTATTCATGTTATACAGGGTGTCCCAGAAATCGACGTCAAGCCGTAAATGGGTGATAGACCAAGTTATAACAGTTCTCAGAAAAATACGAAAAAAAATCTATCTCATGTTTTAAAAAAATTATGTTCTCTTTAAAAATTTACTAAAAAAATCAATCCCTGACATGGTTCTTTAACTCCAATTGCTACAAATCCCATAATTTATCAATTTTTTTTATTATTATGTAATCTTGAATAATGTTAAGAAAATTAGATAAATTATGGGATTTGTAGCAATTGGAGTTAAAGAACCATTACAGGGATTGATTTTTTTAGTAAATTTTTAAAGTGAACATATTTTTTTAAAAACATGAGATAGATTTTTTTTCGTATTTTTCTGAGAACTGTTATAACTTGGTCTATCACCCATTTACGGCTTGACGTCGATTTCTGGGACACCCTGTATACATATTTTTACATTTTTAAATATTATTCTATAAATAAAATAAAAAAACATTTAAAAATACAAAAATGGTAGCCCACCGGTATCGGGAACAGGGTTCAAGCTACCGGTGGTCAGGGCTCCTGAGAGAGGAACCTCCTAACGATACGCGCCGTGTCCAGGAGTACCGCTTTCTGGATCAAGCCCTTGATCCAGCTGCCCAACGAGAGCCTCCTCAGATGTTCGTCGAGGCTCTTGGCTATTATGCCATTGGCCGTAACGACTATCGGCACAATTATCGCTGTATTCACGTCCCACATGTCGACAACCTCGCGAGCCAGATCAAGATACTTGCTTTTCTTATCTCTCTCAGCCTTCACGAGGTTCTCGTCATGTGGGACCGCTATAACAACAATCATTGCGCGACGCTCTAGTGGGTCTATCACCACTATGTCAGGCTTATTGGCAACAATAGTCCTGTCAGTGATGATAGACCGATCCCAATACAACGTGACATTGCCATTTTCGAGAACTGGGTCGTGCACATACTTATAGTAAGGCACTTCCGACTCCACAAGATTGTATTTAGGAGCAAGTTGCTGATGGATAATCCTGGCTACAAGGTTGTGTCTATGCAAATAGTCTCCGTTAGCCAGACTAGAACAACCGGAGATAATGTGACGGATTGATTCACCCGGCCGGTGACATGCCCGACAGATGTCAACCATGCCGTCCTGCACAATGTATTTCCGGTAGTTGTTCGTCATCATAACTTCGTCCATAATCGCAAAGACAAAACCTTCGGAAAAAGTCACCAAATCGCAGCCAGGCCACGGACGCTAAAAGGTCTACATCGGGCCCATGTAGGACCCGGTAGAAGCGTCCGTGAAGCTCCTTGCTCTGCCATACCTCCCTGCGGTCATTAGTATCTAAGTTTGCGCCAGTTCTCGTTAGCCAAGGAGAGCGGGGTAAGGCCCTTGTCCACCGCTACCACATCTCGATGCATACCCACGTCAGCGGCCTGGAAGTATTCCCTAAGACTGCATACCTCGCGGTAGGCTTGTTGAAAAAATATCGATACATCGATATATCGATATTTTTGATTCGATATATCAATATTTTTAGCCGATATATTTTCATCCGATACATCGATATATCGATACAAAATATTCAATATCTAAAAACGTTTCAAAAACGATATTTTTTTTCAAATTATAATATTTGCAGAATATTTAAAAGAAATCAAAGCCGTCTAAGATAGGAACGAACGGAAAATTACTGTATTGTCTATGACTATGTTTTGTTAGTATTGCGTGCGTGTGTATGTGGCGGCCGCGGAGGCAGTCATCATCAGACACTCGTTACTCACTTTCAAATGTGAGTTCTTTTGCGTTGTTTGTGTGTGGTGCGTGTCATATTTCAATATTTTTGCTATTTAGTTTTTGTTATTTTCAATTTTTTAAATATTAAAAAGGAATAACGATTAAAATACCATCGTTTTTATTAAGTTTCTCATACATTAAAATAATGTACATTTTGTATAAAAATTTCTAATAAAAACAAAAAAAACCTAAAAACTCTGAAAATCGGACCGATATATCGATATTTTTTCCTCGATATATCGAGGTCGATATTGATATTTTTATAAATATCGATACATCGATATATCGATATATTTTGTCACTTTCGACATCCCTACCTCGCGGTTGTGTAGGGTCTTAGCATTTAAAAAGCCACGACCCCCGCACTTCCGAGGGATATACAGTCTCATAACCGATGAACGTGGGTGATGCATACGATTTGCGGTAAGCAGCGTGCGGACCCTCCTATCCCAGGGCCTCAAGTTCAGTCTGAGTCCATTTGAGTATGCCGAAAGAATACCCAGCCGTTGAAGGCGCGCACCTTATTACCGCCCGATAAAAGACTATTTAGTACTCTTTTCAGGCGGCCAAAGAAGCGCTCCTTCAACGACTGTTTCACATCAGTAGCATTGATGCCTAGTGCTTCCGACATACCCAAATACTTGTAAGTTTCGGTTGTGGAAAGGGATCGAAGTTGTATGGAATCCGAGAGTTGTATTCCCACGGATTCCATAATCTCCCCTCGCTTTACATGCATGACTGCACATTTGTCCACACCAAATTCCATACGGATGGCGTCACTGAAGGTTTCTGTTACCTTCAGTAGCTTCATCAGTTGTAAGTTGTTGGGGGCAAAGAGCTTCAGATCAGCCATGTAAAGGAGGTGTGATATGACCTGACCACCTTTACTCAACCGATAGCCCAGACCTGAACCCTCCAGCAGTGTACTGAGAGGGTTCAGGGCTAAACAAAACCACAGAGGACTCAGACTGTCGCCCTGAAATATTCCGCGCTCGATCCTTATAGGTTCGCTGTTTTCCTGAATCTGTTGACATCCTGGATAGTAAAGGACCGTCCTCCATTACCCCATACTTGACGTCAGGAAGGCGCGCAGAATAGAATCAATTTTATACAACTCCAGCACCCTCATGAGCCATGTATGTGGCACTGAGTCATAGGCCTTCTTGTAATCTATCCAACATGTCGCCAGATCCTTGCGGGAACGGCGAACCTGTTGGCTAATGGCAATTTATATGAGGAGCAGCTCCTTAGTACCGCGGGACCCGTTCCTACATCCATTCTGAGAAGCAGACATGATGGCGTTATTGTCAATATGTTGATTAATTTTCGCTCTCAGAATGGATGTAAGAACTTTATAGACCGTCGGTAAGCACGTTATCGGTCTATAATTTTTAGGATCCGCAGTACTACCTGATTTGTGGAGCAGGTGGGTTATTCCTGTCGTTAGGAAATGGGGCAGCGATCCTGACTCTAAGGCAGACTGGAACTGACTTGCCAAACGAGCGTGCGACCTTTGGAACCATTTAATCCAAAAGTTGTGCAGTCCGTCCGGCCCTGGAGATTTCCAGTTAGGCAACGGACGGACTGCACGAGCCACATCTTGGGGGCTGATGGTAATTGCCTCCATTTGTGGTATCGGATCGCACGCTCGTTCGACCTCCCGAGTCCAGTCACTCTCGGTGTGACTGACAGGCACCGACCAGATATCGCGCCAGAACGAACACATGGCGTCATTATGCGGTAGGCGCGTATCAGTCACACCTTGGTTGGGTTGCTCCCAAGCCCTATAAACCCACCTTTCGTTGCTCTGGAATGTGCGATGCCGAGTGTATCGCTCCACTCGCCGCTTGTACCGACGAATACGGTTTGCCCATGCATAGCTCTTCTGCTTCAGGAAGTCGATACGCTCTGTGACGCGGGACATATAATCTCGAGAACTGATATCAGTCCCTGAGAATGCCCGCCTCACAAAGCGCATCACTCTAGGGCGAGTGTTGCCCTCCCTGAAGCAGATAAGCTTGCCGATGAGTGCTCTAGCCTCACCGATACGACGCTCAATCCTGCACTGCCAAGCTGGTATAGCTGGTCGTGAAGCTCTGTCAGTTTTGGGAAACTTGACGTTAGCTACACGACATGCTGCTGCAGCCGCACAGTACAAGATCGAGTGGTTGTCGGCAAGGTCTTTGCTGCTATTAAAAACATTTGATATCTGCGAATCTAGAGCACAGGCCGTATTTTTCTTATGCATGGGCAAACGAGGTAGTCGAGGTCTAAGCTCAGGCGGTGTGGAGCGATACTCGCTGAATGCACATTCCAAACAGCTCCTCAAACGTGCATTGCATTGGGTACTCAAAGATATAGCCCCGTCGTCGTCATCCTCGCCAACATGGTCGGGTCGCGGTGAAACACTGGGTTGCTGTTGCACCGCGGCCGGTGGCAAGGTAGGTGAGACACGGCTACTCTGTGATTCCTCACGCAGTCTATCAAGTACGGAGTCATCCAGCATACGGTTACGTTGGATGACCCGCACCTGGGGGGTGACCACAAGCTCTTAGAGTAAGGTTATTTTGAGATCGAGTAAGGGACAGATGTATATGACGTGTATACATCTGTCACTTACTCGATCTCAAAATAACCGATCCGTCAGACTTGTGACACGTCAGGCCACAGATCTATATATATTATTATTACCACTATCTTACCATCAGGTACAGATAGTTGTCAAACGCGAGCCTATAAATAATAAGATAAAATAAATGGAACTGGAGAACATGTGGTTCAAACAGGATAGGGCAACGGCGCATACTACTACTAAATCCGTCTGTCTGTCTATCCGTCTGTCTGTCTGTCCGTCTGTCACCAGGCTGTGTCTCATGAACTGTGATAGCTAGACAGTTGAAATTTTCACAGATGTATTTCTGTTGCCACTATAACAACAAATACTAAAAACAGTTTAAAATTAATTTTTAAGTGGGGCTCCCATATAACAAACGTGTTTTTTTGCCGTTGTTTGCGATAATGGTACGGAATCCTTTGTGCGCGAGTCCGACTCGCACTTGGCCAGTTTTATATCAATTTACATGTAATTTTTATAATTCGATAAAATATTAAGTTGAGCAAATTTTGCAGTCTACGCGAACAAAAACGCGGGCGGAAAGCTGTGTTTGGATAATAATAATAATTTGAAATATCCCGCCAGACGTGCAAAAAACGAAACAGCCAAAATCGTGTAGTCCACGCAGGCGAAGCTGCGGCCGAAAAGCTTGTTCTATATATATATTAGTCTGTGGGCAGTTCGTTACAATAAGGTGAGGCACGTTAACCAACCGATTTTTTGGACTAAAGTTGTGAAATATGCACATTACTTTATGGATTAAAGTTGTGAAATATATACAGTATACCGCCAACTCATCCTATTAGAGGGATTATGCCAAAAAAAAACCGGACAAGCGCGAGTCAGACCGCGTACCGAGGGTTTCGTACACACTTGTACCTATGTATTTTTTTTGTTGTTGTGTTCATATTTTGATAAGACCAACTTCTGCTGTTGGTATTGTGTAATGGACCGTTTACACGAGGCCATTCCATGAGCCGTTCCTCTGAGCCAATCCAATAATGGCATGTAAATAGAGACAGTCCACTGCTTTGGATTGTCCTCAAGCCATTGATGTAACCAGTCCATTGTAATATAACGATTTCAAATTTGGATTGGAAATGTGGATTGGCTCGTGTATTGGCTTCGTGTGAACGAAGGTATGTTCCCGTCCGAGCCAGTAAGCCACTCCACTGAAAGAGTATGTAAAACTACGTTTAATTCCACGAGTTGTTTTCAATAGAACACAGTGTTTTTAATTTTATATTTCTCCTTCTAACATATCCAAAATCTCTTTATTCCCTTGAGTGACTTTTGGAAACTTTGGTTCCAAAAACAATTGAAAAGAAAAATATAAACTATTGTATCTGCTAAATAATACTCAAGGGGTTATGCATTAAACTAAAAACATTTTTTAACGTAGTCCTCAAAACAATTTTACGTTTATCCATAGAGTCTGAATCTGAACTGCTTATTTTATGTGTAAATGAACGACACGAATTTTGCGCTTTTCATTGGATTGGCTTAATGGCTTGGCTCAGTGGAATGGCTCAACGAATGGCCTCGTGTAAACGGTCCATAATACAGACAGTTACAGACGGACAACGAAGTAATCCTATAAGAATTGCTCTTTTCCTTTTAAGGTACCGACTAAACCAAACAGCTTCGTGACAGTGTTTTGAATTTTGGCATTTTAATTAAATACACGATAAAATGATAAAACTTAATTTAAAACATAAATCTTAGGTAAGCTAGCTAGATAAACAGAAAAGGCGATGTTCAGTAGGTCAGCCTAGTAGACGCTTTAAATTTGCTTTATGAACATGGAGTAGAAAAGTTACATTTAGAGAATATTTATGAAGAGCTTGCGTGTTTATTTTATCAAACAAAAAAAAAATATACTGCAGCATCGTCGTGGTTCTCGATAACCCTGGCCCGAGATTAAGGTAGCCAGATGGTCGGGGTCCCGGTGTCTGTGTGTAATCTAAGCTTGCAACATATATTTTCCTTCTTCCTTTCTTGTCTTCGATTGAGCTGAAATATCGCGTCAAAAGTCCTATTTGTTTAGGGGTTGTTTAGGGTCCCTATTTTTTTTTTAACTTTGCCCCACTCCACGAATTTCTGCCTGTATTGTGGGTGCGTTTACAAACATGTAAACTCACATAGACAAACACCCAGAGCCGGAACAACTATCTGTAGGGCATACAAATATTTGTTTCGTGCGGGAATCGAACCCGCGGCACGCAGAGCAGCAGCCAATCGCTACCGCTAGTACTATGACTTCCTTGACGAAACACTCCGTTACACTCTGTACAGTTATGCCAAAGAAAAACACATAGATTTTACGTTACAAGATGTAGCGGCATCGTAGCAGCGTCGTAGATGTAACGTAGCAGTGCTTAGAGGTGACGTAGCAACGTTGTAGCAGTGTCGTAGCAGGTCGTAGCTGTCTCATAGAGGTGGCGTAGCTGTATCGTAGCTGCGTGAGTAAGGTGGCGTAGCAGTGCCGTAGCTTTGTCGTAGCATGACAGTGTCGTAGTTGTGTTGCAGAGTTGGCGTAGCTGTGTGAGTAAGTTAGCGTAGCAGTGCTGTAGCTATGTCGTAGCATGACAGTGTCGTAGTTGTGTCACAGAGGTGGCGTAGCAGCACCGTGCACCGTAGCAAGACGTAATGACGGCGTCGTAGCAGCACTGTAGCTGTCTCGAAGCGTAGTCGTAGCATAGAAGTGCAGACCGTAGACGTAGCTTCAGCGTATAGCTATGCCGTGGTATCTAACCTGACCTTATCAGTTGTCACACAATCTATTACTATATTATATTCAAGGTTATCGCCGGGTTTTGCCAAGCAAAAGTTATTATATGGCTAATTCAATTTAGTTAGGTATTATAATCGTGACAATCTAAGAAGTCCCATGACGTTTCTCATTTTACATGCTGCGATAACTATGTACGTAAGAAATTGAAAAATCACATTCATAATCCTAATTAATTACTATGTTACCCATACATTATAACAACGATTATCATTCGTAAGCATCAAGTTTAATTATTATTAAGTATTTTTAACCCCCGACGGAAAAAGAGGGGTGTTATAAGTTTGAGGTGTGTTGCTGTGTATCTGTGTGTCTGTCTGTGGCATCATAGCGCCTCAACGGATGAACCGATTTTGATTTAGTTTGTTTGAAAGGTGATTGTATCGAGAGTGTTGTTAGCTATGTTTGAATAGAATCGGTTCAGCCGTTCAAAAGTTATGCGCGTTTTACTGTTTCGATCGTGATGTTTTCGCAAGATAAATGTGTCGGGGGTTTTTTAAATTTTGAAATTTTACTTGTTGTAGCTGTCAAAACCAACTTCTTAGATTGTCAAGACTATAGTAACAATTTCCTTTTTTTTAAGTTATCGGTTAAAGGATAAGTAACATAAGTAAGTTATCCCAGTGTGGGTAAAAGGAATTGGCAAATGGGTAGATCTCAACTTACTTACATCTAATGATATGTCAGGGATACCTACCTATTGCGTCATTTAGAGGGTTTATTATTATTAGGTTCTTTTTTATGATGCGGTTTTCCTTAAGGCTCAGGTAATTCGGTTATTCCTAAGCGTTGTGCGATACACTCGAGAAACCAGTAATACGAGTCTGTCAAAGAATATTATTTATGCTAATACTACTTGGAATTTGCTTTTGATCGCCTGTTTAACTCATAGGGGTACCCCGTTTTGCTTTATTGTTTATCTGTTTCGTGGTTAATATAATGTGCAGCCTACACTTTTTTTGTAGCAATATTGATTGATTCAATGAAAATCATGAACCTTTCCTTGTTGAGAAGGAACCTACCTATAGTTTGCAAAACCTACATGGATGAACATTTGAATCTTATCAATTGAGGAGTAATCATACTCATTTTTACCCGACTGCCGAAGGAGGGTAATGTGTTTATCAGTCTATGTATGTATGTATGTAAGTATGTATGTATGTATGTATGTATGTTTGTTCCTATGTGGCGTTCTAGAGACCAAACGCGTTGGCCGATTTTTATGATTCTTACGTCAATCGATTCGTCTTAACCCTGCAAGTGTCACTGGCTACATAAAAATTGGTAAAGAATAAGATGGCGGATTTTGGGCGCCATTTTGTGGGGATTTTTTTTTTCTTCTTCCAAACCCATCGTGTGGGGTATTAAAATAAAGAGTTTTAAAAGGTGATTTTAAAAATATATAACACTTATATGTACCTAATTTAAAAAAAAATGTAACTAAAAAGTTGTAAATATTTTTTTATTAAATAATCAAAATACCCGACTGCTTAAAAACCAAACTAAAAAGATGTAAACAAGTAGAAAATCATGCTGTGCAGTCGGAGGATACGTCTGGTTTTTAAGCGGTCGGGTATTTTGATTTTTTTAATTATTATTTTTTTGTTGATGGTATCTACGTACTTTTCAGCTTACATAATAGGGTAGTTTACCTACTGAAAATTTGTTTTTTGTCCGTCATGTACCTAGATTAATAAAAAATATTGGTCAAGTATTTTTTCTTTTGACACGTAAACAAAGTGACGACGACATAATGCGTTGAAATATCGTGGAACGTCACGCCGCTAGTACACATTATACTGCCTTAGTGACGTCATAAGCCCCCACTCCTGAACTTTGAAGCGCTTTAATTTTGTAAATTGTTATTGATTTGGTAAAGCAAAAAACACGTGTCCAATATTAATTGATAATCTCACTGACGGACTAAATATAATTATTATTTTTCTATTTAGGAAAAATCCCTAATAAGTACTGTGAGGATTCTGCTTAACTAGAAGGCAACCTACTTGCCTATAAAACACTGGCAATAAGTATTACTTGAAAGGTAATATGAATTTAGAACATACAAATAAGTGAATATATTTTGGCAAATCTTTTGATTGTCAATCAAGGAATATAAGTACTCTCTCTCTCTCTCTCACTCAATTCTAGTGTAGCCGCCCAGAAGGCAGGCATATTGTGTAACATGAATTTAGAACATAAAAATAAGTGAAGATATTTTGGCAAATCTTATGATTGTAAATCATGGAATATAAGTACTCTCTCTCTCTCTCTCAATTCTAGTGTAGCCGCCCAGAAGGCAGGCATATTGTGGAATTCGTGCTAAATATATAAAATATGAAAGTTATTTATGTATTTAATTATTAGCGTCCCTACATTTGGTGGAGGCGCTGGTTACTTTTGGCTTCAGAATAGCCCCACTAATTAGCTGAAACTGAGCAAAGCTATTATACATAACTTCATCAAGTGGCTAACTCGTGTTGCGAGACACGTGAGGAAAACGGCAAAATAAGGAAAACTCTTTAACAAAAATAAACCGACCACTAAAGCAAAACACTAAAAAGTGTAAAAATCACTTTCGTCGGCAGGCAGTTTGTCTTTGGTACCTCTTGTTTTTATTATTTTTCGACACCGACTTCTCTGTTCAGTTTTAGTACCCCATCACTTAAAAGTTAGCAAAGTCTTATAGTAAGGTACTGTTAGGGGGTAGCTCAGGGAGCTCAAATGATAAACAAAAGCAATTTTAACTTGTCTTGACTCAACAACGTGCCTGCCCTAAGGCAGATTTTACAGAACTGACAAGCAAAGGTAAACAAAAACATCTTCAAATATTTTCCAAGCGTTCTGATTTCAATCACCTTCCAAAACACTGACCTCTATCATACATTGTACACTGGACTTCATATTAACAATGACAAAATGAAGACATTTGATTATCGCCATTTTGGCGCTGATAGCAACGTGAATTAACGTGAGAGTCGCATGGAACTAATATTAGAGATGGGACACAGCTTTCGGTGAAATACTTTTATGGGTTTTATCGATCGAGAGAATAATTTAATACGTAAGAGAAAAAAAAAACAGTTATTTTTATTATGATTAATTTTTAAGTAATAGAATAATTGCTGTAAAGGTTACTAAAAATATTTTCAGTCAGATTGCAAGCTATAAACTAGTGGATAGCGTGCTAGTAAAGTTATAGCGCATTACTGTCAGATCAGTGAGATTTAAATATCGGGTTAGGCTAACAACTTATCCTAAAAACTATCACATTTGAGCAAGTATCTCCTCGCTCAAGTACACTAGTTGTACGCCCATCGGATTCGTGAAGGGAACATCATTTATATAATAATAATAATAAATGAGATGGATAATCATTTACAACGGACGTATTTCTCACTCTCATCGCTGAGATCTTGTCTCTGTAGTGTTAAGGTGCAAATAAGAGTGACATCGCATTCCAGCAAGGTGAAGACTTATATTTATTTATTTAAACTTCATACACAAAGGTACAATGGCGGACTTAATTAATGCCTTAGGCATTCTCTACCAGTCAACCAAGGGTGGTGAAGAGATAACATGGCAGGTGCATTGTTTAAATCTGATCTAAATATTATATGATACATACCGAAATAAATATATATATTTAATAAAGTAATGAAAATAAGTTATCGAGATGACCCAACCCCCGCTAAAATCAGTTTTCAGCTCTGTTTCAGATGCAGATAATAAATTGTTTGACTTCAAAACATTTGTTAATAAAATTATAATTATCATGATATTGTTCCAGAATTAATTCCAGGTTCAGGAACGTAGTGATTGGTACAAGAGAGAGGCCTGTGCTCAGCAGTGGGCGAAGTCGGGCCGTGGATGATCATGATAATGATTCCAGAATTTAGTATTACACATTGCTATTGAACATATTATAACTGATTATTAGGCATTCATATAATATTCATCACCAATACAAATATGAGATATTTAGTTCCAACATACTACGAGAAGTCAATACAGTAGATGAGTGATACGCCTTGCCAAGTCTACTATTTTGATATTAGTGTAATTTAAAAATATCACTTACTCACTTATATATTAGTTACAATATTATAATATTTCCAGTCAAATATATTAATATTACCTAATTTTTATAAATATTGGTAGTATCCTATCTCTAAATGTGTCAATTTTAGTTCCTGATACGCTCGAGCGGGGCGCTTTGAATCAGCACAAAAATCAACTGTCATTTCATATAGTATGTTTAGTCCAGCGTACTTGTATAATAGAGGTCAGTGTTCCAAAACTATTAGATGTATGTTGCCAGTCTTATAATAGGCAAGGAGGTTGCCTCAAAATAGGTGTGGAGCCCTCACAGTACCTAAAGTAATGACAAAATAACCATAATAATTTAATTTACAAATTCGTGCTGTTTGTCGCTAAGGAGTTCGGTTGTATGTTCCATATCTTGAAAACTGCTGAACCGATTTTGATGAAATGTGTACTGTTCCTAAGTTGAGAGATACCTAATCCAATAAAAAAATAATGGTCACGATCCAATAACGAGTTTCGGAGATATGGTGGACAAACATACATACATACGTTTATGAAATTTGGCACTCGTGTTTGTAGCCCACACAGAGTAACATAAATATGTGAATATTGTGCAATGCCAAGAATATTACACACGTACGTGTGGAATCGATTACCTCCTTTTTTTGTATTTGGTAAAAACCAATATAAGTTTGGGCGCTGAATTAACATAAAAAAGTAAACACAAGATTCTAATGGAGCGTTCCCACTGAGAACATTCACTTGTAATGAGCACTCGACGTCGAATATTCGAGTGGTGTGGACGTTGAGCCAAGCGTTACAAAGCTTGCACGCAAGCGCGAACTTCGGCCGGTATGGACGTCGCAAAGATTTTCGCCAAAACGGCTCGCATTTGAATGTTCACGCAAATAAAACGCTCGAAAGCGAGCACTCAGATAATGTAATGAATGAGTATATATGTAGGAATATTACTGGCCACTTGTAAGCAAGGAACAGTTCCTAAAGTGATTGTGACCTTCTTGTTCAATCGTATTATCGAATGAATGACATTTAACGAGTTCGACTCGAACATTCATAGTTTTGCTTGAAAGCGAATGCTGGGCTCAATGCGAAGCATTTAATGCTCGCCTACGATTGCACGTTTACAAATCCTCGCGAAAGAATGCTCCCAGTGAGGACGCTCCCTACAAGGAACTAAAATGACTTAAATGATAGATATGTGTGAAATCGATTTAAGAAATTGGTGTAGGTAGGTATGCATTTTGTGATTTGGGTTCCGTAGATCCCCTAAGTGTGATGCGGATTGAGGTCGGCAGAATACCTATTCTCTATCTTTGATTTTGAATTCGTTATATTTTGTTTCATATCAAAATCACATTTATGTTGAACATATTTTCATAGAAAATTATTCTAAATTCGTTGGCGGACGGAGGCCTTCAATCAAGTTGAAACAAATTGGATGGGTTTTTTACTAAACAAACGTTAAGTAAATGAGATTCCTATTTGCCTATGTAATATTTTAAGATTTTTTTATAAGACAAACATGTTCACATGTCAAATCCATGCAGCACCACAAAAAAACAAACCTATTATTGATTATATACTATATCGTCAGAATTAAAATGATTTAACTACGTCGTGTCGTCCGCAAAATAAACCTGTTTGTTACTCTGAACTCGCTTTTTGGCATTCGATCCGATATTGGCAAGCTATTTACGTATTTGGCATTATTAATTGAAATTAATTAATAGGTAATAAACCGTACGGATAGATCTTCAACTTATCTATAATAACGCTTGCCGTGGTCGCCCGTAGTCTTGTTGAGACTTCAACAAGACTACGGGCTTCAACTTCAACGAGTCTAACCAAGAGGTATGGTCCTAACACAGTACCTATAACAAGCAAACAAAAATGTCTATGATAAAAACCTTTTACAAAAAATACAACCGACTTCCAAATAAAAAAACTACAAAGTGAAAAATAACTTCATTTTCGGAAGTCGGTGTTCTTGTTTTCGTTTCTTTGTTTTTTGACACTTTTTCTTCTTTATTTTTCACTTTGTCACTACATTTTACACACTTTCTACACTACTTTTATTTGGAAGTCGGTTGTATTTTTTGTAAAAGGTTTTTTTTTTCCTTTTTAGTTGTGGTACTACATAATGGACCAGTTATATAGGCTAGGTACCAATAATACCCAAAGTGAATCCAGAATAGATTAATCCAATAACATGAAACTTAAACAAAACTGGTGGAATAAGAGTATACCAAGGTGAACTGTTTACACCTGCGTACCCCTTTAGAGCGTACTAGTGTGATGTTATGTTATGAAATGGACTAAACAAGAAACAGAAATGCGATTGCAGCTATTCCGAGTGATTTGCCGTCATTTGTTGAAGAGTTCTGATGTATATCTCCGAAGTTCTTCAACAGATCTTGATGAAAATTAAATGGAACCACATGACAAGTGCCATCTTTCAAATAAAAAAATCATTAAAATTTGTTCACCCAGTAACAAGTTGTGAGGTAACAAAAATAAAAAAATTAAAAAAATACAGTCGAATTGATAACCTTCTCCTTTTTGGGAAGTCGGTTAAAAATAAGTTTTTTATTTTTTAATATTCATAGGCTCGCGCTTGACCACTATCTCACCTGATGGTAAGCGATGATGTGGTCGACGGTGTAACACGCTTGCCTAGAAGAAACCTATTCACTCTTGACTTTAAACCCCGAGGTTGTAGCTATCGGGAAACACAGACTCCGGCAGGGAATTCCATACCTTAGCTGTACGCATAATGAAGTATTTCCAAAACGTTTAGTGCGTATGGGTGGGATGGCCCATCGCTGTACGTCTTGGTCATGCAATTCCATCGCACACTCCCTGAAATGCAACTGTTAAAAAGCCGTTAAGCTGGCAACTCGGCGACGATGTTCAAGGCTCTGGAGCTTTGACTCAACCAGTGCCTCATTGCCAATGAGCCAAAAGCAATTATATCAAATACAATTGAAATTCCAACAAATAAACAAACGCAACCGATAGCAAAAACTTTTAGGCCCTTTCGATTTATATCACACCAATAAGCGATTTTTACTAAGCGAAATTGCAAGTATGTTCACATGGACGCAATGTGATGCAATTCGACCGGCACGCACTTGAGAAAATATCTATCCTATCGACGAAATTTTAATTAATGAAGTTGGAAAAAAGAAGTCGAAATCAAGGCCTAAGTCATCTAAATCGACACTAAAACACAAAATATACTAATGCCAAATGCATTAACAATACAAAAGTATAATGTCCTTAAAATAATAATTTCAATGCTATATTACAATTGTGCATTAAATGTCCGGACTTGTAGTAGGTTATAAAACTTTAAGGCTGTAAAATACATTAAATATTATCGATAAAACACCCCATTTAAGCGGTGAAATCATCACACTCTCAAAAAGCAATTTTAGTACCTGACTTACTTATTACGAAATCCATATAGTCTAACAACCATAACTTTGGACCTAGGTCTCACAGAGGCTTACATTTCATGTTATATTTACGGCCATAGAATAAAATTGAAAAAAAAAATCATCTAACACTCAAAGATAAGGTAGTTTTGTATTGAGCCATTAAAGATACATTTTAAAAGTAATTTCACAAGTTTAAAAGTGAAGTGTATTGTCTAAAATTATGCAAAAGTTTTAAGGATTAACACATATATCATATGGGTTTTTGTTAGTGATTGAGTTGGTCTACACATTGAAGAATTACAGCATAAAAAGAATTACAGCTCTAAGCCAATTAGTTTAAATTTTATTACCTAAAAAGAACCTCTGTCCATTTTTGCCTTATAATTTTTGCAGAATTTTAGGCAATTCCGTAAAAAAATTGTGAGGATTAAACCCCATGTGGGTATTTTTTATCGATAAAATTAAGTGTATTTAACGGCCTTAAAGATTTATTACTACACAAGTCACATTTTATATTACTAATTCTAATTCTTAAATTATACAATGTGGTTGTATATAAAGTTAACTGAGATGTGAAGTAAATAATGAAATAATTGAATTGACCGGGCTGTCTGAATAATGCCCACAATTTTTTGGGCAGGGTAATAAAAATGTGTTTTATTACATTATTTTAATGTCGACATTGAATTTAATATATAATCAGATTGGTAGGTAAGTAGGAATGCTATTTCAGCAACAAAATCGAGTCTAAAGCTTGCTTTGCTCGCTCACATCAGCTTCCGTCATCCCCTTCAATCCTAACCTATCCTTGTCGGGGTGCCATAAGCTCCCGAGCTCGCTTCGCCCCTGATGGACTAATTAATATCTACGTCGAAAATAGCGGCACCGCTTACAAATATTATTTTATGCTAATCGATTCTATAGTTGCTTATAATAAAATATTCTTTATCCCACTGTTAATATAAGTCGCCAAATAGAGGCACCGCTTACAAATATTATTTTATGCTAATCGATTCTACTGTTGCCTATAATAAAATATTCTTTATCCCACTGTTAATATAAGTCGCCAAATAGAGGCACCGCTTACAAATATTATTTTATGCTAATCGATTCTATAGTTGCCTATAATAAAATATTCTTTAACCCACTGTTAATATAAGTCGCCAAATAGAGGCACCGCTTACAAATATTATTTTATGCTAATCGATTCTATAGTTGCCTATAATAAAATATTCTTTATCCCACTGTTAATATAAGTCGCCAAATAGTGGCACCGCTTACAAATATTATTTTATGCTAATCGATTCTATAGTTGCCTATAATAAAATATTCTTTATCCCGACAGCCGACTAGCCCAAGCAGAAGCAGTAATGCTTTCTTTATCCCACTGTTAATATTAGTCGCCAAATAGCGGCACCGCTTACAAATATTATTTTATGCTGATCGATTCTATAGTTGCCTATAATAAAATATTCTTTATCCCACTGTTAATATTAGTCGCCATGTAATTATTTATAGTACCTCGCCTATGATTTTAATTTTCCCTGTTTAATATGTTTGCTACCTTAAAGCAGCAGCCAGTATTTAATTTTTAGAATTCCTTGCATTTTGAAGCTCATCTAATATAATTATTGCTAAAATATTAAATGGCTGCCAAGTTAATTTTTTTGTAGCAAATAGGTTTTTAGTCGACCTTAAGGTTGTTAGTCACCTGGAAAATAATTAGCCATTACTTATTAGTATAATAACCAATGATATTCAAATAAACAGATATGTTATGAGCGTGCGCATTGTGAAGACTCGAAAAGGTCACAATTGTGAACTTTAGTCTTTAGTTTATGTCACGCATGGCGAAGAGCGATACGCTTTGTTAAAAAAAATGCCAGCGTGTGTATTTAGAAATTGTACCAATTATGATACCAAAGTACATAAACAGAAGGCATCTCATACCATATGTAAGTACGCAATACGCCTCAATTTATTAATTTAATTAATTTGTTTCCTATTATTCTGATATTTGGAGGTTAGAAAAAGATAACAACATTGGTGGTCTGAATAATGTTTGTTTACATTCACACGCAAGTGACAAACACTAGCTGTCTCTTTTTTTCTTGTTGGTTTTATCAAGCCATCCCTTTCGACTTGTATTGAAATGTCAGATGAATGAAAAGTGTGAGTGCGGAACACTTTTTTCAATTGTTTTGTGAGTGTATAACAAATCTGTTTATTTGAATATCATTGATAATAACCAACTTATATAAATTCTTCAAAAGTGTGAGGCGCTTGTTTGATCAGCCATCGCCTCAGGCGTGTCATGAAACGTGTATCGGTTTGATGCACACTTTGTTTTTCGGAATATCGCATGTGCATTTTAGCTAAACTTATTATTATTAATTGAACTAACCGGTTGCATTTGACACAGTCAAAGTCAAATCATTTATTTAAATTAAACGTCACTTTGAAATATAAAAAAGGAGGAAAACAATAATAACTAATTGATTCTTTACATTTAAAAAGGTAGCTGAATACGACAATATATTAGGTACCTACATGGAGTGACTGCCCATCTACCCTTCACTACCCCAGTAACTGGGTAACACCGTATCACACGATATCCCTTGGCAAGACTGCGTACCACCCAGATAAGAACGGCTTCACTTACTTGCCCTCGGCAAGCAAGTGAAGCCGTTCTTATAGTAGTACGTAAGAGTCTCGATATGGATGGTCACCCGTCCACGGACCGACCTCTACAAGCGTTGTTTTAAGATCGACCCGTGTGGCCCACGAGCTGCTCCTTGGTATTATTATTAACTAGCTTCTGCCAGCAGTTTCGCCCGCGTGAATGTCGAAAACTATCCCACGGGAACATATTCCCGTGATAAAAAGTATCCTATGTGCTATACCTGAATATAATCTATCTCTGTGCCAAATTTCATCCAGATCTGTCCAGCCGTTTGAGCGTGAAGAAGTAACAAACATACAACGCCGACACACACATACACTCAAAAACTTTCGCCTTTACAATATTAGTGTGATTGCACAAACAAAACAAAGATAGATTCTATGAATGAAATTGTTAGCAAAAATGGTACTTCACTTTTTGACTTTTTAACCGACTTCCCAAAAAGGAGGAGGTTCTATGTTCGACTTCATGTTTGTTTTTTTTTGTTTATGTTCACCGATATCTCCGTCAATTGTGGACCGATTTTGAAAATTCTTCTTTTGTTTGAAAAAGTATATGCCGAAATTGGTCCCATTTTAATTTGGTGAAGATCTGATGAAGAACTTCGGAGATATACAACAGAACTCTTCAATAAATAACGGCAAATCTCTCGGGATTGCTGCAATAGCATGTCTGTTTGTTGTTTATAACATTTCATAACATAACATCACGCCAGTTCGCTCTTAAGGGGTAAGCAGATCTCTCATTTCACTGGTTATGTTCAAGTTTTATGAAATCTATTCTGGCGAAATAGTTCCCTTACTAACTTGCCTATTAGGTACGTACAACTAAAAAGTGAAAATTAAAAAAAAACTTTTTGCAAAAAAATACTACCGACTTCCAAATACAAAACTACAAAGTGAAAAATAACTTGATTTTTTGAAGTCGGTGTCCATAACGCAAAAAAATGGTACCTACGAAAAACACAAAGACAAGACTTTAAGGACAGGTTCATCTACATAAATATTTATTGTAAGAAGCATAACTATTATTTATATTGAAACAAGCATACATAATTCGGACACAATTCTTCTAGCGTACACAGACTTAATTCTTCTAGCGTATGCCATTCACATCTGGAGTGAGGCCATTGAGAAGCATGGGGAAGCGCTTGCCGTCTCCCTCGATATCTCGAAGGCTTTTGATAGGGTCTGGCAGGAAAGTCTTATTGGTAAGCTTCCTTCATTCGGTTTGTCCGATGGTTTGTGTGATTGGATTGCAGACTACCTGAGGAGTCGGTCCGTTTGAGTAGTTATCGATGGCTGCTCGTCGGACCAATTGGATTTTAATGCCGGGGTACCTCAGGGGTCGGTACTCTCAGCGACATTATTCTTGCTGCACATAAATGAACTGCTAAAACCCAGCACTTTTGGGTATGCAGACGACAGCACTGTTGTTGAGAGATACTTGTCCAACGCACGGGCTCATTTTCGGTTTCTACGTGAGGCCATGGTGGAGCGCTTGAGCTTTTCTTGGAGGCAGTTTCCGAATGGGGCAATGCTAATCTGGTCAAGTTCAATGCCGCTAAAACACAGGCGTGTCTTTTCGCCGCAAAAAAGAGCCAATTTCACCCGGCTCCATCTTTCAGAGGTGTAACCGTAACGATAACAGACCATCTTGAGCTTCTTGGCGTAACATTGACATCGACACTCAATTTCGGCCCGTACATTTAGGCAAAAGCTCAACTGGCTGCCAAAAAGTTGGGCACCTTTGCGAAGCTGAGACGGTACTTCACGCCAGAACAGCTGCTTAAGTTGTATCAAGCACAAGTTCGATTTTGCATGGAATACTGTTCTCATCTCTGGGACGGATCTGCCAAGATGCACTAGAATCGATCGAAAAACGGGCCAAGAGGCTCATTGATAATGAGGCACTGGTTGGAGTCAAAGTGTGTTGGTTGGTTTTGCTATCGGTTGCCTTTTATTTGTTGTCATTTGAATTGTATTTGATATAATTGCTTTTGGCTCAAAGGCTTTGAAGCACTGGTTGAGTCAAAGCTCTAGCCTTGAACATCGTCGCCGAGTTGCCAGCTTGTCGGTTTTTCATCGGTTGCATTTCGGGGAGTGTGCACTGGAATTGCATGATCTAATTCCGCCTGGCCCATTTCGTCATCGGACTACAAGACGTTATACGGCGATGCGCCATCGGTACATGGTGGGCATCCCACCCATACGCACTAAACGTTTTGGAAATACTTTCATTATAGGAACAGCTATGGAGTGGAATTCCCTGCCGGAGTCTGTGTTTCCCGATAGCTACAACCTCGGGGTTTTTAAGTCAAGAGTGAATAGGTTTCTTCTAGGCAAGCGTTTTACACCGTCGACCACATCATCGCTTACCATCCGGTGAGATAGTGGTCAAGCGCGAGCCTATCAATAATAATTTAAAAAAAGACAGCCAACGTGATTATTCTTACAAGACACTAATTTTAGTTTATACTAGCGTTAATTCTACGAACACAACAGTCCCGGTTAGAGTTTTCTACGCTGCGCACAGGCCATCCAAGAACAACCATCTACAATGAGATGCAAACTGTAGGAAGAACTTCACACTTCACCACCCGACTCCTTAAAAACCTCGAACATCTGTGATCTGGACATTAATTGCAGTGACCTATTTGGAAAGCACTCAGTCGATTGCGCATCCAGGTAGGCCGCTGCAAATATAAATTAGCAAAGTGGGGTTTTACAGACCCGTGAGTCTTAAACTAAATGGGACTGCGGTGTCCCTCACCATGACCCTCTTGTAAGAGTGCTCCAAATGCCTATACACCTGCACTTTTGAGAGCTTCATGAACCGCTATAATCGTGGCCACTTATTGTGCCCTGAAAGGTGCAGTAAGCGTTAAATCACCATCGACTCGAAAAGAAGAAGAAGGAAGAGACAACTCATTCTTTTCGAATTTGTTCCTGTTATTATAGTTCATTTGATTGCGATAGTGTTTTCTTGGAAAGGTAAGTATGAAATCAAACCATCTTCATACTTGGTTTTGAAAAATAAAGTCGAACGCTCACGCTGATTCGAAATGTTTTATTACGAATGCCCACCACACCACCACCACCAGTATATAGATACCTACATGCAATTGAAACTAGACCAAGTCTAGGAAAATATCCTTAATTTCCTTAGACTTGGAAAGAATATGTATTTTACCTTTTGCACCACCGTACGTAGGTGTATGAATTCGCCACTTGAATCAGGTTTGTAATATGATCTACCGACTGCATGACCGAATTATACGAATGGTCCTGGAAAGTCGCGGTAAATTAAACTGCTCATGGTATACCTACCTGCCTACATATATGCAAATTATGGAAAACAGATAAGAGTTGCACACATGTTTGGAATAACAACAAACGGACATACAAAGTTGTGTTTCTTCATCATAACCGTAAACTAATTAAATATTTATTTTGAACTAAACTTTATAAGAAAATAAAAAGTTGCAAGGGCATTTCAAAACACTAGATTGAAAAGTTATGCACCTTTTTTAATAACGCCTTGTTTTGGAAACTTGCCTGAACACTGACCACTGTTTAAAGTCAAGGACTTTGAATTCGCTTCTCGCTCCGTGTTTAGGCAGATATTCAAAACAAGCTAGCAAGTCAGCAAGCTTGAAAGGAATCTAACCGTACCTGTTCATCAACTCACATCAATATTTCTTGCTAAATACCTAAACACACTCGATCATTTTATAACTCAACTTTCTTATGCGGGGTTTTACCTACGACAAGTATGCACGTGGAAATGTCTTCATAAAAATTACTTTCATCTCATTTAACCCAAATAGGTCACCCCGCATCCTCATCTAATTCATAAGATTGCTATCATAACTGACTAACGCAGAAACTCATTAAAAATAAACATTAAATCTTCATCAAGCATCACAGTGTTTTACACTATCTAAAAGATTCCCGCAAACAGGTTCGCAAGAAATGTGTATTTTTCCTGTATCTTTATTGTTAACTCCGTAAGATCGAGATTGGCACGTGTCGACGCGACTAGTCCGGTCTTGTGCGTGTGTTGTGATGGTGCAGTCAAGATTTTGACAGGGTTGTATACGTCAGAGTGTCGTCAGAGCGCCAGAGGAGTGTCGGCTATCTATATACAACACACGTGGGACTGTTTGTCAATTCGTGTTGGAGCGCGGCGCTGATCGCAGCTGCTAACAGTGCGACCGTTCGATACATCTCGCCGTTTGTGTGACACATCTCAACCTTCTGAAACATCCCCGCACTGAAGATCATACAAAAGTAAGTGGAGTTTTATTCTTACCTATATATTTGATGGGTTTTCATTTAATGTGTGTGTTTATGCATGTTTAGAATTTTGATCAGGTGTTCACACGAGTGGAAGCAATATTGATAATTAATTAAAAGAGCAATTGAATCAAATTAGGTACTTGTTAATCTAATTGCAGTAATGTCTAGCTTCTAAAACAGTCTAACTTAATTATTTATTGTTTCTTTTAATAAATACAAGTTACATAGCTTAAGCTGATCCTGTGTAAAAATTAACAATACAGTAGAGTTTACAAAAAGTTCTAATTCTATCTACATTTTATCAAAATGTATAATATTTACATTTAAGCACTAAAATTAGCAAGTGACCTTTGATACCGGTAAGCACAACTTCAAAGTTACCCACACTCAAATTCAATTAAAATTTCTCATGAATATTTCCTGAAAATGGTATTCTATGTTAATGGATGTTAATTAGGTGTGAATTAAATCTAATTATCAGTAGTGATAAATTAAACACTATTATTGACGGTTGTCCTTGTTCTTATGCATCCCAGGAAATGTTCCTGTACACATTACTCCGAGGCAGTTTCCGCAAAATATCTGCGAATGTCGACTTCTTTTTTTGCTACCTTTTAAATACCTACTCGATATTTATTGTAATGGTGGGTTCAGATCATTATAAAAGAACAACTGAGTTCCGTTAAATCTATACTTCTATCTATACTAATATTATAAAGAGGTAAAGTTTGTGAGTTTGTGACGTTGTAAGGGGTAATCTCTGGATCTATTGAACCGATTTTGAAATTCTTTCGCCAGTAGAAAGCTACATTATTCCTGAGTGTCATAGGCTATAATATTTAAAAAAAAATTGAGATCGTTATGAAAATTGCAATAATGTAACCAAAGGTAGAAAAATGATGCCTATAAAATTCACACTGGCGTGCGCTGGGAAAGCTATTGATGATAGATAAAAAATTGTTGGTAAGTAGGCAGGGTAGGTAGGGTAGGCAGGGTAGGAAGGGTAGGCAGGGTAGGAAGGGTAGGCAGGGTAGGCTTGGTAGGCAGGGTAGGCAGGGTAGGCAGAGTAGGCAGGGCAGGCAGGCCAGGCAGTGTAGGTAGCCAGTTGACAGGAGCAAAGCCCCGGGGGTCAGCTAGTACTATATAATATCGCTAGCTGACCCTCGGGGCTTCGCTCCCGTAAATTGGCTACCTATCTATCTAGCGTGCCTACTCTGCATACCCTGCCCGCCATGCCTACCCTGCCCCTACCCTGCTTACCCTGGCTACCCTGCCTACCTTGTCTACCCTGGCTACCTTGCCTACCCTGGCTACCCTGGCTGCCCTGACTACCCTGCCTACCCAGTCTTCCCTGGCTACCAACCATGGTATACCCTGGCTCCCCTGCCCCTACCCTGGCTACCATGGCTACCCTGCCTACACTGCTTACCCTGCCTACCCTGGCTAACCTAGCTACCCTGGCTACCCTGCCTACCTTGGCTGCCCTACCTACCCTGCCTACCCTACCTAGACTACCTACTCTACCTACTATTTTTTATCTATCATCAATATTTTTCTCAGCGCACGCCAAATAATGTATTTTACAGGCAACATTTTGCTACCTTGGGTTACCTTATTGCAATTTTCATAAGGATCTCTTTTTTGTTTAAATTATATTATAGCCTATGACACTCAGGAATAATGTAGCTTTCTACTGGAGAAAGAATTTTCAAAATCGGTTCACTAGATCCAGAGATTACCCCTTACAACGTCACAAACTCACAAACTTTACCTCTTTATAATATTAGTATAGTATAGATAAACAGGAAAGATTTTTATTTTTGCATGTAACAAATAAACTTAAAAATTACTTGACCGATTTCAAAAATTCTTTCACCGTTGGGAAGCTACACTATCCCCGGATGACATAGGCTACTTTTTATCCCTGTATCCCCACGGGAACGGAAAAAACGCGGGTGGAACCGCGACGCGTCCGCTAGTTGTTTACAAACTAAAGGTCAAATTAGTTGGATCCGTTAATAAGTTACTGATGAGACACACTGACACTACATTACATCATTTCAGACGATGTGAAGTTATCGTTTAGATTAAATACTTTACATTGGACTTATTGTTTGATTATAAGGATCAACAGCAAGGCGACTATTAATTTCGAGGCAGAATGACTGATAAACATCATCTTAACTGTAAAATATTTAGGTATACCATTCCTCTACATATATTTATGACAAGATAATAACTTTGAATTCATTATCTGTAATCTTTGTTAAAAAAAGTAGTCAGACTGCTTGTACTCAGTTGCTGGCCATAAAAGTTTGCGTGCATAATTTTGGAAATGGACATTTATCGGAGAACAAGTAATTTGTTTCGAGATTGCACATAATGACTGTCTCCTGACTTCGCCGAGGGGTGATTGCCCTCAATGTAGTTTTCCATCCCGACACTGTACGTAGGCGCGGCGAGTGGCGACTGTTTCAAAGCTAGAGTTGATTAATTAGTTGTATGCATAGCTGCTGTTTATAGGTGTGTTTGTAAATAACTGTTGTCTGTTATTTTCTTTGATACACTTAGGTACTAAGTACATTGATAGTTAAAGGAGTGTTGATCGCATTAGCTGAAGGTATTAAATTACAGACAATACACTAGGCTTCTGGCAGCATATACTCATCAGCTAGACGATCAGTTTGTCCCGCTATGCTCGACTCGAAAAATACCTACTCAAAAGTCCCGCTATGCACGAAATTCTTCGATGCTCCGTAAATAATGGAAGGTACAGTTGGAAAGAAAAGTGTTTGAATTCAATTCAATTGGGCAGGAAGCTGAGAAATATTGAAAAAAAAAACGAAATCTTAGTTCGAAATATTTTAAGGTTAAGTTTCTCTTTTACAGCAAGACACACAGAAACATGCGCATCGACGAGACCCCTAAGCGGCTCGCACTACTGACTGCATCGCACTGTTTGTGTACGGCACACTGTTTCGAGTGTTTGTAGGTAGTTTCCGTACAGTTCGTCCATAATTTATACTGTGTTTCAGTTCATCAATCACAGCATTTGACACGACATGTTTTCAACATTCTGTTACGCATTTTTGTGATAAACAATCATGCAGGCACTGGGTGATTAACATTTCATGAAAAATAAACGTTTGTTTTCAATATAGGTACTGTTTTTCATGAAACTACTCTTACTCGTCAACGCTAGTTTCAATATTCCATTACACACTTTATAATATGAAACGGCTAACTAAGCTTGCAGTAAATGATAACTGTTACTGTCTAGTTTTAACTTGTCCGGCATTCCGGACACTATGTTGTTACTAGCTTCTGCCAGTGGCTTGGCCCGCGTGAAAAGTGTTTTCTTATCCCAAGGAAACATTATACCGGGATGAAAGTAGCCTATGTACTATTACAGACTCTAATCTATGTCTGCGCCAAATTTCATCCAGATCCGTTCAGCCCTTTTAGCGTGATTGAGTAACAAACCCACACATCTATTAATATTCCTATGTGTTATGGACGTGTTCGGTGTCCATTAGTTGCTTATGCTTCTTTAGTAAGATATCATGTTATATGCATGAAAACAAACATTGATTGCCAAGCAGCTGTATTCTCAGTAACTATTTTAAATTGCGGTTAGTTTCCCAATAGCCAGCTACATGCTTTTGCAATTCACGAAGCCTTAATTGACCAGATAAGTTCGTAAAAGTGCCAACACTGTTATTTGTTTAATGGTATATAAGTACAGCAGTTTCAGAAATACAAGTTAGATAATGGACATCTAAATAAAACTAACTTACCTTTTTGAAACTAATTCGGGGATCTCAAGGTAAATCAGTTCGAAACATATATAGTAGACTAGCTTATGCCAGCGGCTTCGCCCGCGATAGTGTTTTCTAATCGCAAAGGAATATATGTACCGGGATGAAAACCCAGATATCCAGACTTATATAATCTACTAGCGGACGCCTCGCGGTTTCACCCATATAATTCCCTTTCCAGTGGGAATACAGGGATAAAAAGTAGCCTATGTCACCCGGGAATAGTGTAGCTTCCCAACGGTGAAAGAATTTTTGAAATCGGTCCAGTAGATTTAAGTTTATTCGTTACATACAAAAATACAAATCTTTCCTCTTTATAATATAGATATAGAAATAAAGATATCTGTGCCAATTTTTATTCAGATCCGTTCAGCTGTTCTGGCTTGATTGAGTATGCTGTTGGAAACATCCATCCATCCATAATTTCGCATTTAAGGTAGACAGTTAGATAGAATGATACCTACCTAATTACCGTTGACCGTTTATGTTAAATAGGTTACAAAAATATATATAATAAGAATTTGCTAATCATTTAGTAAATTCCATAGTGGAAAAACCAGATAAATCTAGTTTAACTGGTTGGTTTGTTGTTATTCTATTTTATGATAATTTTACCCACATGGCAGAGTTAAAATTAAGCACTGATTCAACTTACCTACCTACATAGAAAATGGATCTATTCATAGAATTCCAAAAGGAGAAGTGCGTCGTCAATTCGACGATTGTACCAGCTAATATATGTTTTATTGATATAAACATGTCTTACTCAAAAGTTCAACAAACTCTTAAAATACTAACTCAATATCGTATAAAAAAAACCGGCCAAGTGCGAGTCGGACTCGCGCACGAAGGGTTCCGTACCATTATTGCAAAAAAACGGCAAAAAAATCACGTTTTTTGTATGGGAGCCCACCTTAAATATTAATTTTATCCTGTTTTTAGTATTTGTTCTTATAGCGGGAACAGACATACATCATCTGTGAATTTCAACTGTCTAGATATCACGGTTCATGAGATACAGCCTAGTGACAGACAGACAGACGGACCGCGGAGTCTCAGTAATAGGGTCCCGTTTTTACCCTTTGGGTACGGAACCCTAAAAAAATATAATAAATTTTCGTCTCTACTCCATGTACGACTGAAGTTAGCCGGCAGGGCATATTTTTTTGCGAATTCAACCGCCTTTTTGTACACTGCTTTTTAAAAACAACTTTAAACAATCCGCGTAAGGTTGAATTCGCAAAAAATATTTTTATAGTATAATTTGTGAGTGTTTGGCGACAGTTACGAGTGTTACTTTTGTTCGAGATTGCATCTTGGGGTTTTTAAAAATATAAATGAATACGTAAAGAAAGGAAAGGTATTTAATTGCCACAAAACGACATACAAACATTACATTACAAGAACAAGAATTCAGTGATGGTAGATTTTGCAAACGATAGTGTTAGTCCTTTAGTATTTCTTTTTTCTAAGTTATGTAATACATTTTTAGGTAGGTAAGTTGAATCAGTGCTTAATTTTAACTCTGCCATTTGGATAAAATTATCATAAAATATAGAATGACAACTGGACAACCAGTTTAACTAGATTTATCTGGTTTTTTTGTATATCAATGGATCTATAGAAAACTAATAAATTAACAAAAGGTCAATTTGTAATTTTTCAACGAAGCCGACTATTTTGATTCTTGAATAGAATTTACAATGGCATGTGAATATTCTTAATTTGTTTTGCAAACAAAAACTTGCATGCAAAATTAAAAAATAACATCACCCGGTTTTTCTCTATAATTTTGTAGCTAGTTTTCCTGCTCAGAGGTGAACAGACTCTAACCAGTTTGTTATACAGCAGAAAAAACTAAGAAAAATAAAGCTTTGCCGAAAACCATGCAGGCAAACCGATTAGGGCTCATTTGAAAGCGTTGCGGGTTCCTTAAAATAATAAACTTACCTATATAATAATATTACGTTTCTAATCGGCTGTAAGTTATTTACCCAATCAGAAAATCATCATAACAATCATCATTAAGCAGTACCAGTCGTTAAATCGATGGTTTTATGATTGAAGCCTTAGATTGTGGAATAATGTAAACTTAAGGTTACACTAGTCGAAAATTCTTCCATACAAACATAGTCTGGCGATTACTCCACTATTTGACGATGTACGTTCAAATGAAAATATTATATCAATTTGTCTCATCATTATCTAGCCCTGTATGGAATAGAAAAGTAAAAAATACAATATTTGAAAGTTGTGAGCCTCGAAAGTTCTATATTTCAACACTAATTTCAACGCATCTTTGGGCGGAAATAAATACCATAAGAAGAAGGAAAATTACAAAACGGCTTCCATACAGGGATAGATAAGTAATTCAACAATGCATTTAATTTTATTTTGAAAATATACATTTAGTAGTTTTTTCATGATATCTAGACTCCCAAGGGTCTGTTCATACAATTTCGCGCACTCGTTTTCGTCCTCAATCATCATCCATTTCGCTATAAATTTGCAAAAGTGCTAATTCGTACGAGAACTACTGCTCATCACAGCATCAATATCTTTCGCACGTGTTGACGGATGAGATAGCATGCATTTTAACCCCGCGCACAAAATATTTCGTGCCGTTGACTAGGGGAACCTTAATTACGAGTGATGGCAAATTACTGGCTCAAATGTACGTAAATGACAACGTATGAGTCAGTGTTGTCATATCGACGGATACTTAATAAATTGTGTATATTATCTTGTGTCGCGTGGAGGCTTGGCTCCTCGCTCCTCTGATAACGAAGATTGACGCGCCGTGCCCGTGCGGCGTGCGTCGCATAGAATCCTCTCTGATAGCAAACACAGACGGCACAAAGGTCAAATTAATTATATATTTCAAATAAACACTCGGTTCGGGTGAAACTGAAGATCATAAGATAAAAATATCAAAACAACCAATAAGATACAACTTCGGGTACATATACATTTGTCTGCCTAAAACAAATTGATCAAAAAGGTTATCATATTTTCAAGTTTTCCTTTTTAAAGTTTGTAAACAAAATTCCCACCTACTAAATTGCGGAAACTAAGTGTTACGATTCTTGCCAGTAAGCACCTGTAATTTGTTTTTTAACCCGCTCTGATGAGTGGAAAAAAGTAATACAAAAACGTCCAGTTTTTATCTCTTCTTCTTGATTAATCGTATATCATGACACATGCATGATTCTCGTGTTAGACACACGTGTATAGAAATATGATAGTACAGAGACGCTTTGACTTGCATGTACATCGGATGACATCGTTCCATGGCCCTGAGATGATAATGTAAATAGATTAACCTTTAGGTAAAAGGCAGAGGGCTTATTTATTGACTTATTAAGGCAAATCAACAGGCAATAAATGTACACACAATATCTTAAATGATAAAGTCTGCCAAAAAAACAGAAATACAAAATAGCACCAGTTTTTCTAAGCAAGCGTGCCCCATCGTGGACCACATCATCGCTTATCAGCAGGCTTATTACGTATGAAACAGCAATTAGCAATATTTGCGCAGAGATTGTACAATCTTCGCGCGATTATCGCTTTACGTCAAAAAATTGGAAGGCTCATTTTTGCGAATTAATTGCTCTTCAATCACGAATCCGCATTATATATGAGCTATAGCCACACCATAATAATTATACAACAGCACTGCTAACAATAAAAATCTGCTAACTGAAATGTGCATTTATCGCAAGGTGATCGCTTTCATTTCGTATTACGTATGGTTTTTGACAGCAGAGCGACAGCGATCGGCGAGCAAATGTGGCTGTCAAATTGCGATAACTTTTTCCCTTGTTGTTAGTCGATTGCCAATCGCTCGCTGATGGCTGAGTAGGTACAGAAGTTTTTGAGTATTTGGCGGCTTTTTTCGTGTGTTATTTTGTGCCTACTTTAATTTTCCGCAAATTAGAATAATAATATAAAAGTAAATATTGAAATAACAATTCTTAGTGAATATTGTAATGACAAATTTGGTGTTGTTTTGTTTCTCTAATGTCTACGCAACTGGACTGTTTGTTGAATCATTGAAACAGAAGTGATCACGGTAAAGTGGAGGATTTTATATACTGTAATGTTGGCTACCTCAGCGAAGCTTATATGTTTACCTACTAGATACTTACAAACACATAAGAATATGATAAGTCCGCAATAAGTATCTTCTATTATATTCTTTTTTTATATGGCAAGCACCGATGTCGACTAATCTGCCAATGTCTAAATTAAATTAGTAAAATCAATTTTACGTTTCATAACTCAAATACGAGATAGTGTAATCTATTAAGTGATGTCCTAATGCATTATCGATTCGATTTCTTATAACAGTCGACAATTCGAAGAAATTTTAATCAATTTTACACATTTAGTCATCCAGTTTTTCATATTAATTATTATATTATGTAAATAAAAAGAAAATATCCAATTTTCACTGCCATATTTACTTTACACAAATACTTTACATCTGCCGGAATATTGGAGCTAAATAGTAATCAAATTGACTATTGTAAAAAAACAGCCTCCACGAAGTGTTAAGCTGGTTAATTCATCAAATGATACATTTTATAAATCATCAGACAGATAAAATAGCTTCTGTTAAAAGTGACTGTAAAAAAAAAAGACTTGGCTTAAAGGCCTCAGTAGCCAGATCACTAAATTGATCGCGCAATAATTGTACAATTATTGCTACTTGCTGTTCCTTACGTAATAAGCCCGCCGGTTCAAACTAAGCCTTGCCGTACAAATACACAATTACACGCACTCACGTACAACGAAATTACGCCTTAGCTTGTCCTTCGAGCTTACAGATCACATAATAAAGCTCAACTGACACTATAATTGTGTATTTATACGGCAAGGCTTCCGCAGGCTTATTACGTATGAAACAGCAATTAGCAATATTTGCGCAGAGATTGTACAATCATCGCGCGATTATCGCTTTACGTCAAAAAATTGGAAGACTTATTTTTGCGAATTAATTGCTCTTCAATCACGAATCCGCATTATATATGAGCTATAGCCACACCATAATAATTTTACGACAGCACTGCTAACAATAAAATTCTGCTAACTGAAATGTGCTATTATCGCAAGGTGATCGCGATCATTTCGTATTACGTATGGTTTTTGACAGCAGAGCGACAGCGATCGGCGAGCAAATGTGGCTGTCAAATTGCGATAACTTTTTCCCTTGTTGTTGGTCGATTGCCAATCGCTCGCTGATGGCTGAGTAGGTACAGAAGTTTTTGAGTATTTGGCGGCTTTTTTCGTGTGTTATTTTGTGGCTACTTTAATTATCCGCAAATTAGAATAATAATATAAAAGTAAATATTGAAATAACAAATTCCTAGTGAATATTGTAATGACAAATTGGTGTTGTTTTGTGTCTCTAATGTCTACGCAACTGGACTATTTGTTGAATAATTGAAACAGATGTGATCACGGTAAAGTGGAGGATTTTTATATACTGTAGTGTTCGCTACCTCAGCGAAGCTTATATGTTTACCTACTAAATACTTACAAACACATAAGATTGTGATAAGTCCGCAATAAGTATCTTCTATTATATTCTTTTTTTACATGGCAAGCACCGTTGTCGACTATTCTGCCAATGTCTAAATTAAATTAGAAAAATCTATTTAACGTTTCATAGCTCAAACACGAGATAATGTAGTCTATTAAGTGATGTCCTAATGCATTATCGATTCGATTTCTTATAACAATCAACAATTCGAAGAAATTTTAAACATTGACATTTTAGTCATCCAGTTTTTCAAATTAATTATTATATTATGTAAATAAAAAGAAAATAACCAATTTTCACTGCCATATTTACTTTACACAAATACTTTACATCTGCACATATTAATTTACCGGAATATTGGAGCTAAATAGTAATCAAATTAACTATTGTAAAAAAACAGCCTCCACGAAGTGTTGCTCTTTCTTAAGCTGGTTAATGCATCAAATGATACATTTTATACATCATCAGACAGATAAAATAGCTTCTGTTAAAAGTGACTGTCAAAAAAAAGACTTGACTTAAAGGCCTCAGTAGCCAGGTCACTAAATTGATCGCGCAATAATTGTACAATTATTGCTGTTCCTTACGTAATAAGCCCGCATCAGGTGAGATAGTGGTCAAACGCGAACCTATCAATATTAATAAAAAAACTGTTCATGCAAAATAGCTATTTATGCAACTGTTACGTTATGGACGGTCTTTTAATACGAGTGCCATTTTTTGGTACAAGCGCAGCGCGTACCGAAATAGGTGGGCACGAGTCATTAAAAGACCAATAACGTACAGTTGCATACAAGATTTTATCTACGTAGGAAGGAATAAAACACAAATAAAGACAAATAAGTATTTCAGGAAGTGTGTTTATGTATTTCATTTCTCATATACATGTCTTGATTTTTCTGGTAGTAAATTATTTGTAGCCGCAACTGCTCTATTTGTTATATCTGGTGGAGTATTTTCAATATCACTTGACGTTGAAGACATTTTAAATAAAATTTGGAATTAAATTTCACTCATAATTTTTTTCATGCGTTCATTTTTTTTTTAATTTAGTCTTTATTAGGTATAAGGCAAAGATCTTGTAGCCGCAACAGCCAAATAGTATACGATACTTTTGTTCTTATCTTGTTTCATTTTCAAAAACATCATTTACATTGTCTCGATTTCGAAGTAATATTATAGGTACCTGGCTGTATGTTCAGAATGTCTTTGCTTGTGTTTTAGAATTTATGACGATTCGCATAATGCAACCCGATGTCGTTATGGGTATCATAATGAAACCGTTGTCAATTTTGTAATTCGAATATAACGAAACCGAAGTAGATAAAATAAATTAACATATATTAATATTGCGTAGCCAAATAATATTGAGATTATTATTTGGTTGAATACTACTAACACAGTTTACTATCTATATCTATACTAATATTATAAAGAGTAAAGATTTGTATTTTTGTATGTAACTAATAAACTTAAATTCTACTGGACCGATTTCAAGTATTCTTTCACCGTTGGGAAGCTACATTATCCTCGGGTGACATAGGCTACTTTTTATCCCTGTATTCCCACGAGAACGGGATCTACGTGGGTGAAACCGCAAGGCGTCCGCTATTAACTAGTATAATAATTATAAGAATTATGAATACAGTATGTTTTCAGGTTTCTTTTAGAGATGCACTTTATGCTGTAACTATTAGTTGCGTAGATATGTTTATACAAGAAGCAATTAAAAAAGCTCTAACTGACCCGGTGCATACCATTTTTATAAAGTTTATAGAAATCGATTGCCGTCATCCTTTACGATTGTCATATGCTAAATTCTTCTTAAAAATCAATATCATTTACTAAATATATATCGGTTTCCACATATATATCGCAGTCTCTTCCATTTTTTATCTAATTCATACTAAATACCTATTAGAAACAGACCTAAAACAAATAATAACAAACAACTACTTTTAGTTTTGCACATAAATGCTCAATTGATTTGATTACCTGAAAAAATATTGAATTTGATTGAAAATGCAAGCTTCATGAACTTGAAGCGTTTGAGTTGAAACTTGCATTTATAAGATTACGCAATGATTGCATTTTATTGTATCTTAAATGTTTGTTCATCCAGTTTATCATATTCTTATGACAACCGTAGGGCAATCATAAAATATCTGTCCATTATTAATTAGGTTATCAATTTGTCATCCTTTTATTTTAATGGGTCACGTGATTTCCCCTTCTCCATTTTTTTTCAGATGGATATTGTCCATTCGGGGTGACGGATTTGACACCCGTACTATCAGTTATAGACGGCTTTAACGTCTGCTTCTCTTATTGTTCGCAGTTTTAAAGTGAACATGCGAAGTGTCGGGAGTCTCACCGGACTTTATTTTAATTATTTTGTATTGTTTTTCTTTGTAAGGAATAATGGCTCCTAAAAACGAAAATATGTGTACTAACAATATTACTATAATATGTAAGTTTCTGAAGACGTGTTCGTATCAATCGTATATATTAGCTTCTAGCTACTCAGTATACTATGTCATATAAATATTACATATTATAATATACCTATTTACTTATAAGTATATTGTGATAGTAAGATCAGGTCATGCAGTATCTGGTTAATCTCTCTGAGACACGTGATAGATGTGAAAGTTAGGTATTTGCTACTAGTCTGATGTTATTTGTTATTATCTACTGATTAATATACGTAGCCCACTTATTTACTTGAATAATAGAGAACTAGAATCAGTGAAATTATTTTTTAACTTTAAATGTCAAAATTTGACTTTCACTTTATTTCACAAGTCAATAAAATAATATAAAACAAAAACATTCCCATAGATACACTAAAACCAAACAAAACTACAACAAAAATGGTTAAAGAAAATAAAATCATGCACCTACTTAATAGTTGTCGTACATACTTTGGTATTTACCTACTTATAATAACTACTTAACGTTGAAATACAACGCAAAAACACCAAAATTATCTTAATTCTAAACATAGATTCTCATTTATTTTCAGTGTTGGAGAACGAAAAGAAAGACGTTGAAAATCAAACTGTAGAAGCGGTAGAAGAGGATCCTTTGACGAAAGCCATCGGAGCACTCGGAAAATGGCAAATATGGGTATGCTTCGTCGTATTCCTTGTCAAATTCCCCGTGGCCTGGCATCAGATGAGCATCATATTCCTCGCACCGCCTATGAACTTTACTTGCGCCTCCACACAAGATAATGGTTTCGATAATGTCTGCTACGCTAACTGCACAAAGTACGGATATGATCATCGTGTCTTCCAAGAAACGATAATATCACAGTGGGATCTGGTCTGCGACAAACAATGGCTCAAAAACCTCACGCAGACTATCTTCATGCTGGGCATTCTCGTCGGCAACATGATGTTCGGCCATCTCTCTGACAGGTTAGTTACAGTTTATTGGATCACATGACGTCTGAGCCGCACTTGGTATCAATCCTCTACCAATTGGCACATCCTGCACTTATTGCTGCATTTCGTAGTGGGACCAATAGGGCCCGGATGAGATTACTTTAGCGAATATCGTTTAAGAGGTCATTGTGCTATTGTGTATGAAACCTACATTAAGATACATTTAAGTGCATCCTCTGCGTACAAAAGAAACAATTTACCGTTGATATGAGAACTTCACGGGTGATCTGTAATCGGCGGACATAGGTCAATACCACGACTATAGATAACCCTACCGTTGAATCCTTGGACGAAATCGCTTCCTATATAGCAGCACGGCTTAGTCACGTTGCTAAACATGAGAAACTTAGATATCGATAAAATATTTATTCCAAAAAGTGACAGAGAAGTATCCTAAACAAGTTTGTGTTGTTTGGCGAGCCTTAAATATTGAATTTAAAACATAATTGGAAGATCGCAGACAACAAAGGTTAAACTTTTAAAACTAAATATTTTGAATAGCGACCGAGCATATTTTATGAACAGCTGCGTTTTTTGTTACTACTAAACGAATTTTATCACTCACAATTAGTAATTAATGGTGTCTTTTATTTTACTCCAGATTCGGTCGCCGCAATCCATTCCTGGCAGCAGTATTCCTTCAACTGATATCAGGAGTGACCACAGCGTACTCTGTGAACTGGTACATGTTCACGACTCTTCGATTCTTCCTCGCCGTTGCCACTGGCGGCACCATGGTTACCAGCTTCGTCCTCACAATGGAACTGATTGGAGCCAAGTACAGAGATACTGTGGGAATTATATACCAGATACCGTTCAACTTGGGACATCTGACACTACCCCTCTTCGGTTATTATCTCCGCGATTGGAGCACTTTCCAACTGGCCATCTCTCTGCCATCTGTTCTGTTCCTAAGCTATTATTTCCTGCTGCCTGAGTCTCCAAGATGGCTTCTGACTGCTGGCAGATCAGAAGAAGCTGTGAAGATCATGGAAGTTGCAGCGAAAAGGTGAGGATTGTTTGCAATATATTTTTAAAAGCGATACAACATCGAAGAGAAGTGCCTATTTAAATTAATAAAAACTACTTAAACAAACTACTACTACAACAGTTCTACTTAAAGCAGTTCATAATTTTGTCTATTAGCATTTTAAACATTTTAGAGTGCGTAGGATTGTCGTAGTCTTGCATAAAAACTGTTACGAAAACAATTGTTTCCGTAGTTAGAAAGCCGTACTTTTCACTATTATTTGTTGCCGCAGCCGTGCAAAGAATGTAGATTACGAGTCTTTATCAATTATTCATTACGGTTTCACTGGAAACAGACGGTATGTTCAGCTGATTGCATGCCTTTAGCCGTAAGCCTGATTTATTATTGGAGACCCAATACGTGAACTGCATAATAACTCTAGTTTACTACTTAATTTCCCACAATTGTTATGAATATTTTATGGTGACTTTTAGTATTTTGACTCGAATTACAATTAACTTGCACTGATAAAGGTAATATCTCCATACGTTAGATCAAGATGTTCCCAAACAAGATAGCTACAGGTATATTAGTCAAACATGAAAATTAAAACAATCTCGTCAATTTCAGGAACGGCCGACCAACAGAAGGTATTGCTTCATCTACACAGAAGGTGGTGGTGGATGTAGGCGGCAAACAAGACGAGCATGCTTCCTTCCTCGCGCTGTTCCGGACGCCGAAGCTGCGTGCGCGCACCATCGCCATCTGCTTCAACTGGTTCGTATGCGGACTCTGCTTCTTCGGCGTCTCGCAGTACATGAGCCATATCTCTGGAGACATCTTCACTAATGTCGCCATTTCTGCTGCTATTCAGGTAATTTTGAGTAGTTTACTATTAGTACCTACCACAATTAAAATTATATCAATTATATCATCCATGTATCTCGCCTAATAAACAGATCACTGCTAAAGTTTGCGTCAGTTCTTCTGCGTTTGTTATAATAATTATTGAACATTGGATCTTTAAAGATTCTTCAGTATAACTTACCGAAAATATAGGTACCGGCAACTTCTTAATTTATAAAAAATCATGATGATTATTGTAATAATTATCCGTGTCACTTCATATAGTGATAAGCTCCCGAGAGTTCAACGGAAAATTATTTACATTAAGTATTATCAAAACATAAAACCAGTTTCGCCCAAATCATCTCAGACACTTCTTATCAGAAAGACAGGCACTCATTAAACTTTATTACCTAGAAATCACGCCGTAAACTGACAAGAACCACGCATTTATTATAATAATCACTGATCAACCTTTAGGTACTTACAGAATAAAATTATACTTTTAGTTAGCATTTACTTATATGAATGTTTATAGGATAAAATAATATTGACCTAGTTATCTAACGCATGTAATCATTAATTGCGAAGACCGTTATACTTAAGTAGCACTGATACATAGACTGTATATCTACTAGTTTCATTACAAAAGGTGCCTAACAAATTGTCAAATGTAATCTTATTATTAACCAAAACATTTGTTTTCTTCAGGTACCCGGAACGCTTATGTCGGTATACTTGAACAGATTCCTCGGTCGCAAAGTAACATTAATCAGTGCGAACTGCGTGACTGGTCTCAGCTGCCTGCTCATCATCGTCGTGCCGCAGTCCGGAGTCAGCCACCTAACCCTCGGCTGCACCGGGCTTTGGGGGATGAGCGTATCCTTCGCCACTGTCTACTTATATGCAGGGGAACTCTTCCCTACTGTAGTCAGGAACTCTGGTGTCGGGCTCTCGTCGACAGTTGCCAGAATAGGTTCCATGGTAGCTCCGTTCGTGGCTACTCTAGCGCACACGAGCGCCTGGTTGCCTCCTCTAGCTTTCGGAATTGTACCATTAATAGGAGCTGGTCTCTGTATCCTATTACCTGACACTCGCGGCAGAAAACTGCCCGACACATTAGAAGAAGGCGAAGCGTAATAAAATTGATGCCTTGCAAGTATTCGTATTTTAGCCAGTGTGATGTTGTATGCGAGTTGTATAAATGCAGAGTGTAAGTGCATGTGAACAATACCTACCTAATTTAAAGACTATTTAATTTTTAGTGTCCTCGACATATCTTTGTAAATGATTGATATTTACAAAAAATGTATTTATGTAAACATTACGTTAAGACTAGACTTTAGAAGGTCTATTTGTATAGGCTGTGATAAATAAATGAATTTGTTAAATAAACATAATGATTGTATTACGTGACTTGTTTCATTCGATTGTTCTTTACCAGTGATAATAAATAATTAAACACATACCGTTCTGAATACCACTACTACTTTCATATTCATTCGCTTTTCGAACAATGGTGTAATTGTTAAGGATTGCTATATATACTGCCTGATTTTTTTATCACCATCAAAACCCTTTTTCAAGCAAAAAAGGTATCAATAAAAGACCCGTTTTATGAGTTTTGCATAAATCATGTGTTTGATTACAAATTGACTGCAAACTGGAAGATGATAAAAATCACGTTGCATAATAATTTGATACTGTAGTACCTGTCTACGTAGTGTACCAGGTTCAAGCACCTAATAAAACAAAGCAACATAACATAATCTTGAAGCCTAGAACATAATGAAATATGCGGATCCAATTAAACAAGTCTGCATTTCATGAAAGTTAGTACAAATACGAGTAAATTACCATATATTTGGGTGGCAACTACAAGAGCAACATACTTATAATAAGTTATTATATCATTTAATTATTTTTAAGATATTTCCACTGTTTGTCTGTAACAATAAAACATGCAAATTATTTTATAGTGTTAATACAAACTTAAAAAAGACATATAATTGAATTGCCACGTCAATAAAGATATTTGAATAAGCTTCTACCTACGGCTTCACCCGCGTGTAGATCAGAATACTTTATCCCACTGAAACAAATCCTTTGATAAAATAATCATATGTTCTTATCCAGAGTATGGTCTATCCCTGGCTCAAGTTTTATCGAAATCATTTATAATCCTAATCAGTTGTATTAACGTTCAACCGTTAATGTGTAAAAAGGTAACAAACATAAAGAGTTAATGGAGAATGACCAAAAGTGGTACCAAAAAGTCTCACGCATCAAGACCAAAATTATATAGTAATTAGTTTCATATTTTTTTACGACATCACACGTCGGGGATTTGATTTTTAAATAGGGAATTTAATGTTGAGTTTAAAAGTATGGATATTGTTATACTACTCCCTTTAAATGACGTTCCGTTTCACATAATATGATTAACTTACCCTTGATTTTTGAAAGAGTCATGATCACTTTAAAAAATATTAGTTAGAAAAAATAAAAATTAAAGTTATACTTAGCCGATTCTACATTAATTAAAAATAAACTAGAATATAATAGAATCTCATAGAATCTTTATTTAAAAGATTATCATTATTTTATGTATGGTTAATTGGCCGTTCACAGCCGGTCATAAAGATGTAGATAGAATGTATCTAATAGAACCGATTTTTGATGAAAAGACGAACCAGTAATCGTTTCTTTTGTGTTATAAATAACTATAACATCCATATATATCGTGTCTATATAGATTACGTCGTTGGTAGCGTCGTACAAAATAGACCAAATTTTAGGTTATTTTCGATTTTATAAAATAACTCCGAAATCCGGGTTTTGTTTTCAAAAAGAACTTTTGTAGGAGTTAACATGATCAGTGTAGTCTATAAAAAATAAAGTTTAATTTTGATGCATCATGGTACGGGATTCCATACATCAATGAGCATTCTCCTTTGTATTTATAATATTAGTTTGGTTGGCACAGTCTGAAATATATTTTGTGTCATTTGCCCAGTGTAAGCAGATAAGTAAGATACAGGTTTATGCCATAAGCCTTAGGTACTTACCATCTCTCATGGAGATAAGAAAGTAATCAGTCAGGATACTACATAATTTGACTGATAGGCAATAATAAATAAATGATAAATTGTATCCGTATAAATCCTCTCGAACGTGTAGCAAGTTTAAACGTTCAATTTTAAAATTAATGTCACAACGAAAGTAGAATTCGCCAACATCCTGTATAATTGTAGATTATAAATAACTAGCATGTGGGTGCTTAAAGATACAAAAATGACAGGTAATGAAAACTCTTTACCGACTAGAAGATTCTATGTAAGAGTTCACAAGGTAAGCATAAGTGTTTTGAACATTCTACCACCGGAAATGAAATATGTCGATGTGCTTTCTTACTTCACTTGTGATAATAAATAGCCAACTCAACAATTTGTGAACAACATCATCTATTTCGAATTTCAGTAAAACGAAATGGATGAAGATCATACGACAGCAATAGGTCGCTTTGGAATATATCAAACGTGGATTTTATTCTTAATCGCGGGAGGTTTCCAGCAGAATATCAATTAAATAATGTTGTATTTATAATACCAAGTGTTGAGTACAAGTGCTTAGACAACAATGTGACCAATCACTGTCCTTGTGTGAACCCGGAATATGACACGAGCACTATTGTAAGTTCAGTCACAAGTGAATGGGACCTTATATGTGACAAATATTTGGCAAGCTTATCCCAATCGATGATGCAAGTTCGAATATTGACAGGCAGCTTACTTTTTTGACACGTTTCTGACCGGTAACAGATATTTTCATATTACTGTTTTAAATTAGTTGGGATGTAGTAGGGTGTTAGCATCGAATGCCAGCCAGTCGGCCATTTTAGGCGGTGGAAATTCTAGTTAAAATCGCTGACAGCCTACAAACTCTCACCAGTGGCTCCAAGTAGCTGTTTTGCACGCAGTAGCCACACCCCGGTAACCACGTCGACTCGTGGGCTAAACCTGGTAGAGGGGCTTAAGTGTTTCGGCACTTAAATCTTTCAGTTGCTCCCTGCATAGTGTACAGGATTTGTCTCGGCTCCAACGGTAATCCTCCTCCGCTGGCAAGGCAGTTAGGCATAGTGCAAGGCCTTAAGAGCGACGGTAGGAGACATAGTTATCGTTCGGCCAGACACTGCTTGGCGGGTAAACCACCAACAACAGCATTCCCAAGGAGGATTGGTGTCAGGCTGGCGGCTGACCGTAAAGTATTTGCCAAAGCCTCTGCAACTTGGTTGGTTTGGTATACATGGAATGCGCAATAGGATTAAGGCGAACCCACAGGCGACGCGCAGGGGCAGCACCCGACTCCAATGGGAAATGGACTCGAGTTGTTGCATCACCCAGGCGGGGGCAACGTGAAAAGCGAGCTCCGGAAATAAGATTGAGGTATGCAAGTTGGAATGTTGGGATTATCACTGGAAGGGCCAGAGAGTTAGCGGAGGTGTTAAAAAGAAGACGAATAAATGTAGCCTGCTTACAGGCAACATTTATTCGTGGAACCATAGCGAGGGAAATAGATGAGGAATCTAAGTTTTATTACTGTGGAAGTGACGGAAAAAGAAATGGTGTGGTAAATAGTGTTAGATAGTAATTTGAAAGAAAACGTGGTAAAAAGGATTAATAATACATTGACAGTTGTGAAAGTTATTTTAGAGAATGTGATCTAAACCAATATTATAAAAAGAAAAGTTTTTTTTTTTGTACTGAATAGGGTCCGAAACTGTTGGACCGATTAAAAAAAATATTTCTTAGGAAAGCTACATTATTGCCGAGTAACATAGGCTGTAATTTATTTTGAAAAAAAAATTGATCCATATGAAAATTCAATTATGTAACCCATAGTAGCAACATTTTGCCTATAAAATTCATTATTTGGCGTGCGCTGAGAAAACTATTGATGATACATAAAAATTATGTACTACATGATTCAAGTACTCATTATTACCTACATAAAAGTCTGCAAGAGAATATATCTCACTATCATAGTTACGTCACAATAGTAGCTTTTGTGTTCTGAAATTTCATTGGATCGCCGCGTGCCGCCGGTAGAAACAAAAGTTGGTTACATTCGTATTATAGTATGGTATTAATTCTTATTCAAATAAATAGTTTAACAAATTGGTAGGTAGGTAGGTAGGGTAGGGTAGGTTGGTAGGTAGGTAGGTTAGGTGGGTAGGTAGGGTAGGGTATGTAGGTTAATCGTTGGGGCAGGTGAGTAGGTAGGTAAGGTAGGTGGGTAGGGTACATAGGTAGGTAGATAGCAAGTTCTCGGCAGCGAAGCCGCGGGGGTCAGCTAGTGTTTAATATAGTTAGTGTACACCGCAAGTAGGATGTGATGAAAGAGTGAAAGAGACGTTTTGGGAGATTTTTGATACAGCCTTAACATCCCTGTGCATGAGGAATTGATAGTTTGAGGTGATTTTAATGGAAATGTGGGCAGAATGAAAGGGATTAATGAAAGAGTTCCCGGGAGACGGGTTTTGGGAGTGCCAACCGCTACTGCATTTGACCTGACAGTAGCTAACACTTGGTTCCAAAAAAGAGACGAACATCTGATAACCACAAAAACCAAATCGATCACTTTCTCGTCAGACGCAACAGCATACAGCACGTAAAAAAATTTCATGGTATTGCCAGGACAAGGCTTGGTCTCCCATCATAAGCTCCTGGTTATGGTACAAAAGGTTAAAATACATAGCATAAAATTAGTTACTCTTTATTGTTTATCAGAATCCATTACTATGAAAATGTATCAGGCAACCACTATTTGGACTTTTACAAAGACTACAAGACAAAATGTTTTCTAGGGCAATGACTATTGAAGGTCTGTTCAATAGTCATTTCCCTAGAAAACATTTTATGCGCACATCTTATTACAAATAATACTGAACTGAATGTCATACAAACAAGGGTAACATACGAGTATTCACCTCATCACGCCTATATTTTTCGGAGAGGCAAGTAGATTCTGGGGAGGCTTACCCTCAGTTTCCCACCTTAAAATTAGCGGAGAATTAATATGACAAATTGTCAAACACGCGTTATCTTCTGTGATTGGCTGTTGAAAATTCATACAACCAATCACAGCAGATAACGCGTGCTTGACAATTTGTCACATTAATTCTCCGCTAATTTTAAGGTGGGAAACTGAGGGTTAAACAATAAAATCACAGTTCGCCAATGTAATAGGGGCTGAGTAAACTGCCATCAACCGGTCGCATTCCAGACTCCGGGCGTATGCTGGGCGGCATAATCGCGAGCTGACTGACCAAAACCATATGTATTCTCGGACTGCACAGCATAATGTTCTTCTTGTTTATATATTTTTGGTTCACTTTTTAAACAGTCTGGTTTTTTGGATTTTAAATTAACTTTTTTTTATAATTTACTTTTTATTTTTTTCGTTTTCTTTTATATATTTCTTTGAACCCGTAATTTTGATATTCCATACCATGGAAATGGAAAAAGAAAAAAATTGGGACCCTCACAATAAGGCGCTCAAAAGCCGCCATTTATTTTTTAATTTTTATGAAGTCGGTGTCACTCGCAAGGTTAAGACAATCAAAAAATCAAAATCGGCCCACTCGTGGTCTCTAGACCGCTACATAGAAACATACATAAAACATGCATACATACATAGAATGATAAACACAAAAATAGCACTTGGGGTCGATCCTCTTGAGATTTGCCAGAGCAATTAAGCTTGGGACACTAAACATTTTAGGTAGTTCAATATTCAATGTATCAGTCATTCGAAAGTTCGAAACGACTAATCGTTCTGTTTTCTTTATAGGTATGGCCGGAAACCGGTGGTGTTATTAACACTCATTTTGGATGTAGTAATCGTAGTCATCTCTGCAGTAGTACCAAATTTTTGGTTATTCATATCCTGTCGATTTTTAAATGGTATTTCCATGGGTGGATCTATGTTGGCTTGCTACATATTAGTAGTAGAACTAAGTGGAAACTCCTTTAGACCCCATGTTTCAGGACTTATACAGATGACATTCTTAATGGCATCTTGACACTTCCCACCATAGAATACTTTATGAGAGAATGGAGAGACTTACAACTGGTGACGTCAGTGCCATGGGTCATAGTCGTCATGTATACTGGCTGCTGCCTGAATCTCTCATTACAGGCTCATTACAGTGGGTAGGAAGAAGGAAGCTATTGAGATCCTTCCTTACCCATATAGCAAAAAGGTAACTGCTTAGATTCTTCATAATGAATATAACTTTATAATGGAATGATAATCATAAGATTTAAATAATTTACAGAAACAGTCGACCAACAGAGAATATAGAAGCAATGGTTGAAAAAATTGTATTATCAAACAAAAATCAGCATCAAACTGAAACTTTCATGGACCTATTCAGAACTCCAAAAATAAAACCGTATACAATGATAACAGCATTAATATGGCTGTTTTGTTCCCATACGTTTTATGGTCTAAACCAATACATAGGCCGCCTGCAGGGGAACATTTACCTGAACGCGATGTTGTCTGGGGCTTCACTGATGCCAGGTTTAATCTTAGACGATATCTCTACTTTGTACTTTAGGAGAAAAGTAACCATAATAATAAGTTTCGTCACAGCAGCAGTGTCATTGTTACTATTCATTGTCGTTCCGAGTGAGTTGGAAGCTGCATCTTTAGCATTTGCTATAATAAGTTTGACAGGAGCGTTCACTGCTTTTGTTCAGGCGTACTTATTTACATCTGAAGTATTTCCAACGGTCATTCGAAATATAGCGATAGGTTTTGCTTCAATGTTTGCAAGATTTGGAGGATTTATTGCAGCATTTGTTGTCAATATTGGAATAGAATAGGTTTCGATAATTATTTTTAGTGGTATTGTTATTTTCTTGCTATTACTTTGCTATTTCCTTCCCGAAACGAAGGCAACAACACTTCCAAATACGATTGAGCAAAGAGAATACGCAAAGGCGTAAGTCATTAATTGTTTAGGACTCCGAAGAGTTTGTGGTATTTTCTTCTAAATCTATATACTTAATACCAACACAACCGTCTCGGTTATTGGGGTAAGTTGTCTTAAATAATAGTTAGATATAAATTCATGTAAAAATATACCTAAACATTTAGAAATAAATTTCTATTTCGAATTATAGAAGTACCTTTTTCTCAAAAGTCAAATAGAGTTATGTAGATAGGTATATTTTGTAATCGGCCGCAACAAGTTGTTGCAATTTTCCAGCTGTCGACGTGGAAAATTGTAACGCTCCCAGAAATTCTCGACCCAGTAATGGCAGACGTAGAATTCAACGAACAAATCAAGGCTTGCGTTATCAATTTATCATCCTGCTTCTGCTAATGAACACTATATATGATATATACAATGGATTGTTATTGCGTTAACTCTGGCGGTTTCGTGTTTCAAGAAAGATATCTTAGATAGGTCAGTTTCTTTTTGTTCTGGCACGAAGATCCTACAAAACAATTTGAGAGTACTTTCATTGTGCGTTGGTATATCTAAGGAATGGAATTTCCTGCCGGTGTCTGTTTCCTGATCTACAACCTCGGAGTCTTTAAGTCAAGAATGAATAGGTTACTTCTAGACAAGCGTGCTTCACCGTCAATCACATCATCGCTCACCATCAGGTGAGATAATGGTCAATCGCGAGCTCATCAAAAATAATAAAAAAAAACAATATCAAACAATGGGTTACCATCTACCCTTCACAGCCATAGTTCCAGTGAGGAGACCAGTGACACAGGGCATGACTGATAAAGAATCATCCCTTATTGCCTGCCTGTCTTGCATAGCTAAACATATGGTTCTGACAAAGTTAAGTACTAGTTAGTCGATACGAAGAGAAGAACAAGCAAAATGTTTAAAAACTGTAACCCGACTACGGTTTTTTTAGCCTATATTACCTGGGCCATTATAACGATTGGCACCTTATTCATCATAATCGGATGAATATTTTAGGCGCTACGGAGGAACATACGTAATTACAAACATACATAGACTGCTAAAATCATAACCCTCTCTTTTAGCTTCGCCGTAGTTGGGTAATAATAAAGATGAGGATGATGAACCTTAACCGTACTGTTTTTCAAGTAAACCCCATCGTACCATACACACTAGATTATTAAAAATGATAATTACTAGGCAGTTATGGAATACCTACATGCTATTGCATGTCATGGTTTCAAACAATCAACCAATGACAAGAAAACCCCATAAACAACTTTGGTAAAGGAAGGACAATGGCAGAAGCCCTTATATTGTTTTAGCTGAGATTTAAATTAAAAATATTAGTTTGTGCAAGAACTTTTGTTCGAGAACGCCAAAAATAATAGATGAATATCTATTCAGTCATGAACTTTTGTAGGTTATGTCTTGGTAAATTTTAATACTGTGTTTAATAGGTAATATTATTCAATTTCGTGGCAGTAAAAGGGCAATTTCGCATTTTTTTTTCCCTTACCTAGTTATTTCAGCATGAAATGTAAATGTGATAAATATATAATCTTTAGAAAGAGTATATTTATTTATACTAACTAAGGAGCTTAGTCGTGAATTGTATCAAAAGATCATCGTCAAAAACCAAGTTATATTTTTTTTACTTGGATACTAGTCTTTTTGCCTATCATTAATTGAAAGTAAGTAATTAATTTATATCTACTACACTACAGTATTCTTACTTACCTGCAAGGAACACCTACACTTAGACATGAACTTCATTGTTAATTCATTTACTCCGTTTTTTTATAATAATAAATACTTACCCTCAGTTTCCCACCTTAAAATTATCGGAGAATTAATGTGACAAATTGTCAAACACGCGTTATCTTCTGTGATTGGCTGTCGAAAATTAATTCAACCAATCACAGCAGATAACGCGTGCTTGACAATTTGTCATATTAATTCTCCGATAATTTTAAGGTGGGAAACTGAGGGTTAGTACAGTCACTACTTGTCACTTGGCAGAATAAGTGTAAAATGGCAACACTAAGATAACGAAAGTTAACAAAAAAAAACAAATAACTTTCATTTATAATGTTTTTTTTTATCCGTGGTGAACCAGTTAATGCTATACTTTGAAAAAAATGTTGACAATTATTGGAATTTCTTTCGTATATAACTGACGCTCAAATTTAAGACAGATAAGATTTCACCATTATCCTTTGACCTTGATCTTCAGGCAAATATAATGCAACTCTACGTACCTATCTGTGATGTATGTACCATCCCTCCAGTCATTTTCGTCACGCTACTCACGAATAATATGACCAATTGGCTATGTATTTGCGTCGTGCCATCTAATAATACAAAATAATAAAATTGCCATTGTTGATTGATCATCTCTACCTAACCGTGAAGAACGTCGAATAAATTTTAAGGGCCTTGAACGCTGTCGCCATTGAAAACTACGTGTAAACAATGAAATAAGATTGCCAGTAGCGTGTCTCACATGCTAAATTGGAGTTAGTAAATACTATTGTCACACAATTTCTTTCAAATGGCACATTACATTTTAATGAACAAGAGCAAAACAAAACAATCACAGAGGACCGATAATTCGGTGCTATAGGATTGTTTTAAAGCTTTCGTTATCTACAAACAAAATATATAAACTTAACTTAACTTTTTATTAAAATACCGACCTTTATCATTTATTTTACACTAATTGCTTGTAAATGCATGCGCAGGAGTCCATCAATACTTATTCATTTTGTATCTTTCGCGCTTGCGGGGCACTACAAGGAACGATTTTAGGTCCGACTTTTGTTCCTAATGTTGTTTTTTATTAGGTTGTTGATAGCTAACCTCATTTTTACATGCTGACTACCTACAATTCAATTAATATATCTACTATCTATGTACATATCACTAAGCCGTTTGCCTTAGAGTTGTATCCATAAGGACAACTACTACTACTACAATTTGTATTGAAATGAGCAGAACCTTTGTGCACTACTATCGGTATTCTTTCTTTTCTCTGTTAAGTGCTTTGTGTGTACATAAATAAATAAATAAATACAACTTTTACAATTACTATAAATGCTTAATAGTGAAAACGATTACAAACGATAATAATGTCGTCCGCGCTCTTTAGTAAAGGAACCCTAAAACGAGTGCTCATAAGGCCACAGAAATTGTGACGCCTACCTCATTTGCTGCGAGCAAATTGTGACGCCTACCTCATTTGCTGCGAGCAAATTGACCGATTACCGGCACGCGACTTAAATACACCAAGATTGTCAATAACACTCATTCACTTACATTAATAAAATATGCAACACGCGATTGCTTTATCTCATTCTCAAATTTAAACAAAACGTAAATTCCTATAAACCATATACTTTTATTTACTTGGAGATAAAATTTAAGCTGTTAATCTGCCGACGCGACTGAATCTGATAAATATTTTATGAGATAGCTGTGCCACCACATTTTGTGTGATCATTGCGTGAGTGTGCATCATTCCGTAAGAAACGATACACGTTTTTTATGTTTACTAGAGACAAACTAATAATTAATATTATTATGTCAATAGAGTCGTATATAAGTGAAAGACTGCAAATAACGTACAATTAAATACTATGTGCAGTGATTAAATTGTGCGGCAGGTAAGTGTGCCCAATATTCCAACCAAGTAATATCCGTAGTTAATTCACCAATGTAATAATGGTTTTATTTATATTTCAGTCAAACAAAATGGACGAAGATTATATAGAAACAGCGATAGGACGCTTTGGAAAGTATCAAACATGGGTTTTATTCTTAATCACAGTTGGAAGGTTTCCTGCAGAATATCAATTAAATAATGTTGTATTTATAATACCGAGTGTTGAATACATGTGCTTAGACAACAATGTGACCAATCACTGTCCTTGTGAGAACCCGGAATATGACACTAGCACTATTGTAAGTTCAGTCACAAGTGAATGGGACCTAATATGTGACAAGACATATTTAGCGAGTTTGGCTCAATCTATGATGCAAGTTGGAATATTGGCAGGCAGTTTACTTTTTGGATACCTTTCCGACAGGTATCTGATTGACTTTCTACTAATTCATATTGACCACTAGCCAGCCTAATTAGTTAAAGAGCTAGTTATAGAACTACACATCAAAGGGCATTCTTAGACGATTTTTTTTTACCTGTATCAAAACTACAAGCTACGTGTGCCTGACCTACATCTTTTAGCATCTTTCTTGTCCTAATTTCATCAATATCAAGCCTTTTACGAACTACATGGGTAACTCTCTCTTTCATTTCAGGTACGGTCGTAAATCTGTCGTGTTGATATCACTATTCTTCGAAGTAGTTTTCGTAATTATCTCAGCCTTTGTTCCGCACTTTTGGATGTTCCTAATCTGCCGATTCTTAATTGGGTCAACTCTTGGCGGAGTAATGCTGTGTTGCTACATACTACTCATTGAACTGTGTGGGAAGTCGTTTAGACCATACGCAGCTGGACTTCAGGAAATGCCATTCTTAATCTCATACTTTACGCTTCCAATCATAGCATACTTTGTAAGAGAATGGAGACAATTACAGCTGGTCACTTCAGTGCCATGGGTCATAGTCGTGGTGTATTACTGGCTACTACCTGAATCTCCTCGTTGGCTCATTACCGTTGGAAGGAAGAAGGAAGCTATTGAGATTCTTACGAATATTGCTAAAAAGTGAGTACCTTCAAACTACCTTATAAATCACATGCCTGTTACATAACATTATTTGACTAAATAAATAAATTATATTGTTTACTTTCAGGAATAATCGACCGACAGACAATATAGAAGCTCTTGTTGAAAAATTAGAATTGACGAACAAAAAACAGCAAAAAACTGGAACTTTCATAGACTTATTCAAAACGCCAAAAATCAGAGTGTACACAATGATAACTGCGTTAATATGGATGTTTTGTTCCCATACGTTTTTCGGCATCAATCAATACATAGGCCGTCTGCAAGGGAACCTGTACTTGAACGTGCTACTGTCTGCAGCGTGTCTCACACCAGGTTTAATAATAGTCATAATTGCTACATTATATCTTAGAAGAAAAGTGAGCGTTATATCTAGTTTCACCATAGCAGCAGTGTCTCTATTAGTTTTTATTTTCATTCCAAGTGATTTAAGAACGGCGACATTAGCCTTTGCTATAATAGGTTTAATAGGAGCATATACATCGTTTGTTCAAGTCTATTTATACTCATCAGAAATATTCCCGACTGTCATCAGAAATACAGCGATAGGTTATGCTTCAATGTTTGCAAGATTTGGAGGTTTTATTGCTCCCTTTGTTGTAAATATAGGCATAGAGTGGGTGTCTATACTTATATTTAGCGGTGTAGCATTCAGTGCAGCAATACTTTGTTATTTCCTTCCTGAAACTAAAGCGACTACTCTCCCAAATACTATTGAGCAAAGGGAGCAAGAGAAGACGTAGCAAAATCTTAGTTATACAATGACTTTGTATATCTTTATTTATTTTGATATTTTTAAGTAGGTACCTAATTGATAACTAACTCATAGGTCATAAACAGATAATCTAATATATTTAGAAGAAGATAAGCAGACATTATAATTTTGTATCATATAATTTTTTGCATTAAAATAACGTATTAAGAATTACGATATCTAATATATTTATTAAAATTATCATGGCTTTGGCATTGACGAGAACTCACAGTTATATTTGAATATTTCTAAAATCTATAAATTTAATTATTTTAATAAGTAATTCTACGTTATTTATTACACTACCAATTTTTCGAGAAGTTTGTACTGAATATTATGGAAACCTCCAAAATACCAAGTTATAAATATAAAGAGTAAGCAGTGATAAAGGACCCAAAACTGAAATAGGACGCTATTGATCAGACAATATAAGAAAGTTATATCAATGACGGTCCAGAAAACAAATCCTAATTTTGCAGCTGAAAGCGATCTTGGAGAACGATGTGGCGGTGCTCTGTTGTATTGTGGATCGATGAAATTACCTGGAAATAAAAAAACATTTCAAGTATATCCGACAATATTATTAGTAGCCTGCTTTAAAATAGTACTGAATAATATAAGTTAGTGGCCATTTTTAACTATATGTTTCTGTGTGATATTGTAGATACTAAAAGAAGCGTGTGTGGTAGAAATATCCTGATTTCTTTCAAGATCTGTATGTTTGAATTAATAGATGGCAAGTTTTATCTTGCCAAGGAATAAAAGTATTTATAATACAATATTTCAAAGGCTGCCTTGGTATGCACAAGTCTTCCTCTTATTAGCATATTCGGTGTCATTTGTGTCAATGGCCCTTTCTCTTTTTTTTGAATTATCGTTTCTCGAACCCGTTTTACCCAACCACTACTTCCATTGCTTCATCGCCTTGAGGAGGACTAACAAAGAGGTAATGAAACCTTACATGGACCGTGTTCTTACGAAAGAGGATTCAATAACAGCATCGAAGCCAGTTCCCATAATGTTGTGTAACTGGAAATATACTTTTTGATTTCTCGATCAAGGCAGTGAACTCACCATCATTATGAAATCTTCGAAGGCTGTACTCTTTATCCCGCCATCGGTCACCTAGCCAAGTTTTAAGTTCCTCATCTTCTTGAGGCAGCTTTTCAATGGAATATCTATAACAGAAAATTTAGAAAATGAAAGGAATCCGTTTCTGTTTACCGAAATTTTTCACGAAGTAGAATCAAAATTCCTTCTCTGTGAGGACAAGTTGTTTCATTTAACGAACATAAATTAATACCTCATATAGTTTCATTGATCATAGTGACTATTTGTAAGCACCAATTCTTAAAATAATTAACAACAATCACGAATGTTGCCTTGTTTGTATTTGAATATTTTGTTTGCAAGAAATGGTTATTGTATTATTACTAACCTTTTAAAGTAGAAGGACACATGCATCGGAATTTTTCCTCGAAACAGATCCATTTCAGTTTGCGCCGGCGAATCATAGGCCACAGTGACGTCATAGACGGAGGCAAGGCCAGACTCCCGCAGTCGAGAGCACAATGCTACCCAACCAGTGGTACGCGGGTGTAGCACATATTCGTAATGCTAGAATAAAAACACGAAAGTGAATTGCAATCCGGAAATGATTGGTTAAAGTAATTATGAACTAATCCATACATTGAAATTACGGTTTCTTTTAGCTTTATCTCTAATAAAGTTCTTGAACTAGAATAAGATACTGGATTAATCTTAATAAGCCTATAAAAATAAAGCAACATCTGATAACCATGAAAAAGAGATGCAATAAAAATTACAGCATCTAACAACAAAGTTAAAGATGGAACCAATGGTATTACACTTAGATACACTGTGTATTGTGAAATGGGTAAAAATGGTCTGAATAAGAGTGTAATTGATATAGCCGCCAGTATGGCTATTCAGTTCCATTAAATACTATCTATGCCATATGCTATCTATGTCTGTCTATGCCATTTTTTATTTTATTTTATTTTATTTTATTTGGGAAAACAAACAATTGTACATTAAGTCTTACATCTAAGTATACAACAAAATAAGTAAACGTACAATCCACAACGTTTCCACATATTACTAATAGTATTATTATAATTGCGTACAGCATGATACAAGTTAAATTGGGGTAATATGAAGTACATACTAAATTATTAGGTTTTCAATATTTTAACTAATTCTTTCCTAAATACAGTTTGAGATAAAGCAAATATGTCTATTGTTACAAAATGTTTGTTGTATGTTTTGACTAATCTATGGAGAGGCGCCCGTTCTCCCGCATTTGTACGATTGGTGGTCGTAGCAAAGAGCGGGTAAGCGCGCGCCTCCCGGCGTATTACAGTTCTAGGTACAACATAAAATATACTATTCACAAGTTCAGCGCAATCGAATTTGTTGTGTATAAGTCCACGGAGCATCATGGCCTGTAGTAACAGACGCCTTGAGTGTAGTGTAAGTAATTTAAACTTATGCAGTGATTCCTCATATGGCAGCCGTCCCAAATGACATTTAAACTGCAATGTTTTCAGAAACTTGCGCTGGATTCTTTCCAATGCTTGGTCATATTTCGCGTAGTAAGGGTCCCATATCATACACGCATATTCTATTTGTGGTCGTATTAAAGAATTGAAAAGATATAGGTATGTGACTGGGCGCTTGAAGTCGGATGATGACCTAATGACTAAATTGTACATTTGGTAAGCTTTAGCTATTATCTTATCAATGTGTAGATTTAGGTGAAGTTTGCTATCCAATAGTATACCCAGGTCACAAATTTGAGTATCTATAAGTAAGAGTTCATCACAGAGACAATAATTGTAATCAAATATCTTTTTGTTTTTAGTAAAATGTATGTATTTACATTTAGAAATGCTTAATTTTAGGTTATTTTTGGTACAGTAATTAGACAATCTATTTAAGTCGTCTTGAAGAAGGTAACAATCATTGATCGATATTATTTTCTTAAAAATTTTGAGGTCATCCGCATATAATAAAAAATTACTATTTTTAAAGCAACTACCAATATCATTGATGTAAATAATGAACAACAAAGGACCCAATATTGATCCCTGCGGAACTCCAGATGTTGCCAAAAATGCGTTAGAATGGTACCCGTTACTAACTACAGTTTGACTACGATTACTGACATAAGACTGAAACCAGCGCAGCAGATTGCCCCTGATGCCATTAAACGAAATTTTATCTAAAAGTAATTTATGATCAACTCGGTCGAAGGCTTTTTTAAAATCAGTGTAAATGGCATCAGTTTGGACCCCGTTGTCCATATTATTAAATAGGTGGTTAGTAAAAATCATCAAGTTGGTCACAGTAGATTTTTGTCTAACAAAGCCATGCTGCTGCGGCACTATATAACGTTGAACAAACGGATATAACTCGTGATGAACAATCTTTTCAAATACCTTAGCCAATGTACAAAGAAGGGAGATAGGTCTATAATTCTCTATGTTTTGCCTAGAACCACCCTTATATACCGGAACTATATTGGCCTTTTTCCAGACTGTAGGAAATATACCATTGCTAATACATTGGTTAAATATCTTAAATAATGGTTTGCTTAATGTGTTTGCTGACCATTTCAAAAAACAAGGAGGTATCCCATCAGGTCCTGGCCCTTTGTTTATATCTAGAATTTTTAATTGTTTACAAATTAATGAAAGGCTAAAGTGCAAGCTACAAAGAGATGAATCACTGTCACTGGATTGATCTGGAACTGGACACCAATCGGGTTTTAGGCTAGATGGTTCATAAACTGACTGAAAAAAGTTTGAAAATAAATTACATGTTTCAATGGGGTCATTAGCCGTGTCATCTTTATAGTGCATACGGGAAGGAATCCCAGATTTGCCTTTGCGGTTAGCAATGTATGCCCAGAAGTGTTTGACATTTTTGGGAATATCTTCCTCAACACTTTTAATATAAGTACGAAAGCATTTATTGCACTCTGATTGAAAGCGGGCTCTGTACAAGGAGAAAATTTCATAATCGGATAAGTTTTGATACCTTTTCCATTTATTCCAGGCTTTCTTTTTAGAGTTTAAAATATGTATGAGAGCTTTGGAAAACCATACAGGATAATTAGAACTTTTTGGTTTGGAAAGAGGTACTCGATTTTTGATAATCCCGTATAGATGGTCATAGAAAACTTCTACATTTTTTTCGGCTGACTCGCTATCTAATTCCATATCCCAGTCAATTTCCTCAATATCTCTATTAACAAGGATATAGTCAGCTCTACGGAAATTATACTTGGGCGAGCAAAGAGGTTGCATGGGAATAAGCTTTAGGTTTAATGACAGAAGAGTATAAAAGGGAGGATGATGGTTATCAGCCTGAAGCAGGTCCAGCTTGGGTTTGTATACGTGGCTAATAGTATTCGAGAGTAAAAGATCCAGAGTTCGTCCATTTAAGTTAATTAAATGATTGTATTGCTGAACATTGTGAACAGTCATAAAGTTTCTTAAACGGTGACAGACTGAAGAATTGCCCATACAATTAAAAGAATTAAGACTAGGGTAAAGTTGCCAGTTGGCTGTCGGTATATTATAATCGCCAAGCAATAACAAATTTTCAATATTTACTGTGTTGATTAAGTTATCCATTAAATCAAAATGCAAATTATATACTGAAAGTGGCAAATTATTAGGCATATATACTGCACTGATGAGAGTTTGTGTCGTGGCGTTGTTACTCGGTATTGCAATAACAACTTGTTCAAAATGTTTCTCTAAGATATTTTGCGACTGAAGCGAGATATTAACAGCGTTGTATTTTCGCAACACAGCCACCAACACACCCCCCCCATCAGATTTATTAGTTGCGCTTCTATTACGATCACAACGAAAAACAACATATCGGTTATCAATAAATTCGGTATCATTTATTGAGGGGATTAACCAAGTTTCTGTCAAAATAATAATATCATAACAATTAGACAGAATACTCATATAGACAGTATTTAGTTTTGTGCGTATACCTCTACTATTTTGGTAGTAAATACTAAAGTCATTTGTATTAGAAGACATTTTTAATTGTGTATAATATTAATAAATAGATCTGACTGACGACTAAACATTTAATTAATCCTGTTAGTCGTTATTTTACATAAGTCATTTTTGGTCTTTATGGCTATAATAGGGGAGTTTTCGCCCCGTCTAACAAGAATAGTAGAGTGTTTAACCCAAACAAATTTATAATCTAAATTCTTAGCGGCTTCGCGAGCTTCTCGCAACAATTGTTTTTTATTAAGAGTCAAGTGCTCATTAACATAAATAACGCGAGATACACCAGAAATACCCAAATCAGTCGAAGTGACACCTTTTTTGAGACGGTAAGCGCTGAGTACATTATCTCTCAGAGAACGGGTTTTGAACTTGGCGATAATATTCTTTGGCCTGTCATTAGACGCGGCATGAGGGACACGATGAATGGTGGTTATCTCATCACGTGGTATAGATACATCAATTTTTTTGCCGATATCTTCTATTATAGTAAATAAGTTTTCCTCACGCCGTTCCGGGATATTAGATATCTCCAGGTTACACTGTCTGGCTTGTTGCTCAAGGTAGTCTATTTTAGCTTCGAGAGCCATTAATGAGCTTTTATCTGAGAGCCGTTCTTCTAGGTTTTTGAATCGATTTTGGCAGTCATCGTATTGGTTTGATAAAAATTGGGTAGATATTTTAGTTTCGGTGACCTCCTCAGACAGTTTAGCTACAGTAGCCTTAATCTTGATGTTATCCGAGCGAAGATAGTCTATTTCTTTTTTTGTTTCTTTCATGTAAGTGTCTAAGTCACTCCGTATACTTTTTATGCTATCATTAATAACTAATAAGTTGGAATCCAAGCTAGTCTTCCAATCACTTAGAGTTTTTTTCAGATCAGAGTGCATAGTTGCGATTTGTGTAGCATGTTCACACTCGGGCTGCTTTCTTTTACGAGTTGTAACGTTCAGCTCCTTTTCCGGTTGAATTTTTGCTAGGTCCGGCTCAGAAGTAGATTGCTCCGATCGTAGTTTGGGTGGCGTTCGCTTCGTACAAGCCATTTTCCTAATGTTGGATGGTAGCAATAAGCAATCAGTAGCGGGGACGTTGCTATAAGGTTTAGTGTAGGCGTTACGTCGTAGCAATAGCAGCGCAGTGACGTAGCAAAGCAGTAGTGGGGCGCGTAACGCGGTACTTAATTTCGACGCGCTATGACTAACCTTGTTGGCGCGGGTGGTAGGGCGGCCGGCCACTAATCCAAGCGATGATGGTTCGAATCCGGTGGAACTCAGCTGATGTTGGAGCGCACAAAATCTATTTGTTTCTTTCTAGGACAGCCCAGTGGGCGGGATCAGTCCTTAAAACACTTAAAGAGTAAACGAGAAATGGATTTAGCACCAAATAGCCAATAACAAATTAACACTTTAAGAGAGCCTCAACACGTCCACACTGTACGAGGTCACAGACGACAATGAAATTTTTTAATAATAATTCTTACCATTAATTTAAAAGAATTGTGCCATGCAAATGGAGCAAGAAACAGCTGATAGTTTAACTAACGTAACACCTTTTCTTGCAGCTGTATTGGTATTAACTATTACTTATCCAATAGGGTGATTAAAAGCAAACGATGCTGATTAAACACGCACAATTATTACTCAATATAATAAGCATCTGACTAGTGCACTAAGATCGTAATAGATAGCTAGAGGATACTTTAGCTTGCCTGTCACTTCGCTTTAACCGCTGAGGTAACAGCCTATGTGATGCTGAGTGACGTGATTAAACATGTTAATGAAATGTGACTTCAAGTTAACTACACTAAATTGAAAGCGTAATTAACGTGTTCAATTAAGTATTAAGTATGCTAGCTATAGTTAATGATACAGCCGTTTTAATGGTAAAAAGGTGGTTCAACTGTTTAAGTATATAAACAAATTGATTCAATTTACAACAACGTACGAGTACACAAAAGTAGTCGGTTGAGGTAATTTAACGCTGCTACCGCAATTGCTTGCCCAGTTGCCCCTAATTACATGGGGCTTAAGAGAGTACCTAAAAGATACCAATGGTATCACACCACTGGTATCATAAACACTCTATGGTACGAGTATCATACCACTAACTAGTACATAATGGAATATGTAAATAAAAACAAAACTAAAAAAATCGTAAATGCGTCGGTGACTTAGCTTAGTTATTATAAGATAAAGCAGAGATAAAATATTGCAAATGAAGCACAAGTCAAGTACTGGGCCTTGACAAAGACAGCAGATCTATCGAACCGGAAAAACGATGGCCCTCATTGTCAACTAGATTCAGTAATTATAGAAGTTGTCATGGTCAAAACTTAATGCATAGAAGATAAGTTAACAATAATGAATACCTGCATATTATTAGCATGTGCAAATTTCTCGCTGCGTCGAAGATTCTCTTCACTTAAGTCCGTTCCTTCAGGGAATAAAACTAGTCTGTAGTCATAATTCAGTTTCTGATAGTAATCTACAAACTGAGACAGATTTACTTGGTCTTCACGCCAATTCCTCTTTACATACAAGAAGAAGTTAAGTTGCATAATCCAGCCTGCAAGGTTTTACAAATAAGGTCATGAGGTTTTTAGGTCATGAGTCTATAAAACCACGTTTAGTCATATATTCAAAAGTAACAAATATTTCTGTATAAATCGGAATTTATCATGTTATACAACTGTTATATTACGAACGTGATATGGCTTAGAATGTATGTGCAAATTTTACGCATAGTTTAACTCACCCATGCCAGGTATGTTTTTAATTTCATCCTTCAAAACAAATTTTATTTTCGATTTGCCTCCAAGATCTAATGCACTATTCGATTCACTGGAATTTTGTGATGTCTGTTTACAAGAGCACAATTCGTCGGATGGATTTTGCGTTGCGTGGTAAAGAGCTATCCATACGTAGTTCCAATCAATTCTTGTGCGATGGTTCATCACAATTATCGTCTTTTCGTCAGGATTCACATAATCACCGAAATGATGCAACTGAGTGTTACAGCAACATTGAAACAGCGCCTGAAATTATAAATACAGCAGATTACAATATTCAGTTACGATATTAAGTTATTATTTCGTAGGATAACGTCTTACCACAGGATATAGTTCCCACAACGAAAATAATGTATCAACAAATTTTCTATATAATCTATGACTAATAAACATCAGGTACATAACAGGACAGTAAAGAATGAAGAAGCCTGCAATCAGAATATAAGAAGAAACAAGATGCTTTTAATAGATTGTTTAACTTTGTTTAAACCAAAATTCCAATGTAAGACGTACCAGCAAGAATGGTGTAATACCACGCAGTGCATAGCAGGAAGCCCACCGCCATGGTGCCGCAGGCCGCGGGCGAGCACTGACGCGCCGGGAAGCCATGCCGGCGACGATGTCAGCGACGGTAGATTAGAACCCCTACGTGATCCACTAAGCCCTATTACATGATGCCTTGCCGTTGAAGAGTATTCTGTATTATCCAAGTACCTTATTCTTTTATTTTACAGTATTACACAAGAAGTTAAATTCTCGTGTTTTCTATATACATTATCTTTATTTCATTACACTTCTCTTTCAGGAACGTTCACGTCATTGCTTGTCGTTGGGTTTGGCGAGCTATTTTTGCCTAAGGCTTCAGCTTCTTCAATTGTGTTCGTTAGTTCGCAATCTTTGGTTTCTGGCAATAATAAACATAGCAGTCCCGCTATCATTGGAAAAATACCAAAAGCAACAGGCGCACACCATTTGCCATAGGGTCTTAAGCCAGCCGAAAAAGGTGCAATCATAGCTCCTACCCGTGCCATCATTGAACATATTCCTATTGCTGCGTTTCGTACCACTGTTGGAAACATTTCAGTACAATATAAATATACGACAATGAAAATAATATAACAAAGTAATTCACCGATACATCCAATCACCACAGACCCCTTGCCTTCAGGGACAAACCCAACTATAAATAAGCATAAACTGCATAAAGTATTTGCAGCAACCACAACAGTTTTGCGCTTGGAGAACTTGATTAAGGGAATGCAAATAATACACCCGACCAGACAGACACTGCCGGTGGCCACGACGTTGATAAAAACGTCGCCAGTTAAATGGCTGATATAATAAGTGATGCCGTAGAAACAGTAGCTACAAACGAGCCAAACGAATGACATAATCATGAGATTTCTTCTTATGTTCGGAGTGCGAAACAAATCTAACACTGTGCTCTTTGGTTTTTTACTTCTGTGCTCGAATTGGTATAATTCAACTTTATGTCTTATCTCTTCCGTTGGCAGTTTATTACTGAAATTAAATATCTGAATTTATTTTTCTGTAGTAAAATAAATAATTAAAGTAATCAGATCAGGTAGTGTTTGAATAAAACTTATGGCACACACTTACATTTTTGCTACTCGTTCTAACAATTCAACTGCTTGCTCTGTTTTTTTCATAGCTAATAACCATCTTGGAGTTTCTGGCAATATACAAATATATAACACCAGCAAAACGTTTGACAGTGATATAAAAAGTTGAAAATAAGTATAATCTCTTATAAAATAGCCTACGGCTGCAAGTAAGATGTGACCGGTAGTGAAGGGTATATGATATAAAGCAGATATCACGTCTCTATATTCATTTCCTACATATTCCATAATTATCACAAAAGATATGATCACGATACCACCAACCGCAAAGCCGACAAACATTCTGACGAACGTAAAACTCCAATAATCTGGCATAAACGATGACATTATTCCTGCGAATATCTCGATTATCACTGATATTATTAAAGTAGGTTTTCTACCATATCTGAAATTAAATAAGCCTTATGAACTTCATTATGATATATGTCATGGAGCAAATGATTAACCATCAGAGCATTATGTAATAATGCCTGGACGTTATGAATCAAGTCAAGTCAAATCGGACTATGTAATGATTACTGTTTTAAACTTCTACATTTATTACATTGTCTAGTCATTATGAATATTGCTACGTAACGGTTGGGTAATTCGATAATTATGGACAATGAAGGGCTTAGAGCACTCCGGACTCCGACACGGATAGGTTATGTTCGAGCTGGCAAAGCGAGTGAACTCAACTCCCATTATCTCCTTTATGTTGGGTTACTTTAGACCATACAGAAAGAAATAAGAGCGCAGTGGGGCTCTGTCGGCTTTGTTGCTTAAATAATTATCGTGTACTTATCTATTCTAAATTAAAATCAATGTCAGCATTAAAATTATTTAGAAAAACATATCTTTGTATTACCTGGGCCAATAAGTGATGGGTATTACTCGGAAATGCCGGTCAATTTGTATATTTTAATAGTTTTACTCATATTAGGCATTTTTCAAGTTGTCTGGGCGTTATGAATAATGCCGTATTAATCACTTGGTCCATAACATATACATATGACCAAACTTCATATAACCAACTGTTTAAAATTGTACCTACCGGTCTGATGCAATTCCAAATAATAAGCTTCCACTGAGGACACCAAATTGAAAAATTGTTTGAGTTAAATCTTTGAGCCAATCATTTTTACATATCAGATTCCATTCTGTGACTATAGTTCTGGTGAATACAGACTTATCGTACACAGGGTTGTCGCAACATGTAGCGTTACCTGGGCAGTAGTAGTGCGCTGGTGGAGCCAGGAATATTATAGCCATTTGGTGAAACGCCACTCCGAATTTGCTCATAAACACAATAAAACATAGCCAATAATGAAACCGTCCAAAGTTTCCTATTAATTCATTGATGAGTACCATTATATTAGATTATTCATGGTTGGATGAAAATTTATTATTACAATTCTCATTCTTATGTGTTGTAAATAAAATGTTTAAAAAACGATCTCTGTTTATACAATGTCTTTTATTGCTATGCAGGTAAGAACGGGTTGGTCTCGCTCAAGGTTGGTTTTCACTGCGAAGCGTACTACTATGCTAGTATTATATTATCTGTGGTACTACCTATGTTACTTATGTTAAATTAAAAACCTTTGATGATAAACTCTACAAGTACGTGCAGGTATTTATGTGGCAAGGTCGCGTACTTGCATACCTGAATTGCACATTGTAGGAAAATTGATGACATCCACCACAAAATACAGTCTATTAAAATGTTGTTCTGCTTAGAATTCTTAGTGTGCGTGCGAATTGCAGATTACTAAGAATGCTTTCTCGGTACGCATCATACATACTCTTTGAGTCGTCAGCTAGTAAATTAAATAACAAAACAGGTATTACAAATTTATTCACCCTTGTTCATTACTTGGGACCAAAGAAAATTAAGCGATATCAGAGTCTTCGAATTCCAGCAATCAGTTCAAGGTCCAGGCATTTAAATGATCTTCGCATTGTCGTGTGAAGATGTACAATTGTAGACAATTATCAGTCCAAATGATCGTTATTATCCTACACATTGTCACGCTGTCCACCGATACCAAAGTGACGTCGAAGTCGGTTTCAGCCTTTTTTGTGAAGGCTTTAGTGTATTTTATTATTTACGATGTACATATGACGCGCGGAAACGTGACTAACAGAGCGAATAAATTCAACGGCATGTCCTACAATAGGAATTATACCATTTACTTTTCAATGAACATGGTTTTTTATTATATATTCAAGACTTATTTTTACGCTACGCCTCTATGTTCTTACAACTGTTACTTCATAATAATTATCTAAGCAAACCTTCAATAAGAAAAGATGTAATAGATGGTGAGTAGTTTTAAAATTCTACTAAAACGTGCTTCACTATCTTGTCCTTATCGAGATTATACTCGTACAATTGTTCGGAGACACTATACAATTTAGTATTTTTAAAAGTAGTTTTAAGGTTGCCCTAGTCGACGGCACGAACAATTTTGTGCGCGGGGTTAAAATGCATGCTATCTCATCCGACAACACGTGCGAAAGAGATAGATGCTGTGATGAGCAGTAAGAAGCTAGTTCGCGAACAAATTAGCACGTTTTCAAGTTTGTAGCGAAATGGATAATGATTTAGAACGAAAACGAGCGCGTAAAATTTTATTAATAGACCTTTGGGAGATATCATAAAAAACGACTAAATGTATTTTTTCAAAATATAATTATTAGCATTGTTGAACTATTAATCTATCCCTGTAAGGTGGCTGTTTTGCAATTTTCCTTCTTCTTATGTTATTTATTTTCGCCCAAAGATGCGTTAAAATTAGTGTTGAAAGAACTTTCGACGCTCATAACTCTCAAATATATATTCTTTTCTTTTTTTTTCCATACACGGCAAGATAATGATGACACAATTAGTATTTTTTTTTTTCCTTTTTCGTCAAACAGTGGAGTATCGCCAGACTACGTTTGTATGGAAGAATGATCGACTATTGTAACCTTAATAGAAATACTCGCGGTCTGCGGTACGTTTAAAACTTGATTGATTTTGTGGCTTTCTAACTTTCTATCAAGCTATTCAAAGCTTCAAAGTTTTTTATTCTTTTGTAAGGTAACATTTTATACGTCATCATTAAAATCGAGTTCACCTTGCTCGTTTATATTTAAGGGCCTTGCGTTGTATCCTCTAATGTAATGACTACTACTTAGTAGTTTAGTTAGATAGTTAGTGTAATCACAAACAGTTTAAACGTATTATTACTTATAGTTATACTAACAACAATCGTATGTTTACGCGACTGTCAGGATAATGCTGTACTATTTTCTTGAATTATGATAATACCGATTTTGTTACCTATTACATTATGCCCTATGTAACCAGCAATAAGAAAATATAATGACATGTGTTTGGTTTAACTATATTTTGTTTTATTACCTAAGCCAATTATTTAAAAATACATATCATTATCTCTACATGTCTTTCCGTCAAGATTCGTTTAGTAAGAAATCTAAAACTTCACATCTTAAAAAATATAGATAAAACGTTTAACATGTTGATTACCAGATAACAGACAAAATATAAATTGTTTTATAAATTTTTCACTAAGATACGTATGAGAAGAGAAAAGCAGATAGGTAATGTATCAAGAACCTTGGACGAGGTACTAGATTAGCGCAGCACGTGACAATAAATTATATTATTTATTTACATACTACTTAGGTAGGTATTATATTAAATAGTAGGTATAAACTCAGTTTAAATGAATCCAACATCGCAAACAGCAAAAATTAAACCACCGGCAACTGCATGGCGACTTGTTTTATAAGACGTAGATAATTAGCAAGCTAAAAAGGGAAGAGGCATGCATCTGAGATTAGATGCAAAGAGGGAAGTGTGGTGCTACGCGAATGGATTTAATAAGTAATGGATGTAAGAGAATGTTTGAGAGTGGCATCGGTGCCGCGGTGACCGAAAAGTTGTATGTGATGCGGGCAATGAGGTACATACAAAACTGAATGATTATAATGTACAAAGTAAAATTAAGTATTTTAAAAACGCTTCCACACAGACATATTGTAACGATTTCTCTATTGATAGCATCTTCCCTGATCAAGTAAAGTTTGTAAACTCCACGACACAAACTGATAATGTTATACAATAGACACAACATTCAGTTTTTTTTTCTTAAGTGACTTGGACACTGCGGCATTACACAAACCATAATACATGTCTTGGTGACCCAGTGGCTAAGACCTCGCTTCTCGTGCTTGTTTGTGCTCCAGTGGTGTATTTGCAGCAAGGCGTTCCAGTGCATGGACTACAAATAAATAAACAAATGTCGTGGGCAAGTTTTAGCATGGATGTGAATTTCCGATGAAACGATGGATGAACTGTGTGAAATATAATAATGTCCAGAAAGGTAGTAACTAATGGGATGATGGTGAACTAGAAGACAGGCTGCACCCACCCAAAATGAGTAGGGATAAGGGCAGGAGGATGATGATGATCTTCTACTTCTTTATATCGCTGGCGCGACAGTCGTTCCAATTGGTTTGGCCAAAACTTAGCCAGATCCACGGCGTCGTCGGTAGCAGCGCATAGATCACCCTGATCGTATATTTTGGGGCACTGAGGACATGACAGGATGTGGGCATGGTTTGTAACTCGGCGCCACATGCAGACACTGCTGCTGCTTTGTTGAAGTAGCCCCATCTTTAGAGGTTGGTGTTACACCTTCCTACTTAGGTACTGAGACGGATGATGATGATGATGATGATAAGCATGCAATAAGAGCAAAATTGGCAAAGGTAAAACGAGGAAATGCCCATAATTTCGAATTGTTGGAAGAGTCGATTTTCGTCTCACTCACATAAAGGAACGATCTCACTGGGAACATTCTTTCGTGAGCATTTGTAAACAAGCTATCGTAGGCGAGCAACAAATGCTTCCCAGCGAGCCCAGCATTCACTTTCGAGCAAAACGTTCGAGTTGAACATTCCCTTGCGAGCTTGGAGCATTCGAATACGATCTCGTTAAATGTCATTCATTTCAAAATTTCGGATAGAGCGGTCGTTTTTTTTTTGTCCACGAAGTTCACAAACACTTAAGATCAAGAACTGTTCCTTGCTTTACAAGTGGCCAGTAATATTCCTACATACATACTCATTCATTTCATTATCTGAGGACTCACTTTCGAGCATTTTAGTTGCGTGAACATTCGAATGCGAGCCGTTTCTGTGAAAATCGTTACAACGTCCACACCGGCCGAAGTTCGCGCTTGCGGGTAAGCTTTGTAACGCTCGGTTCAACGTCCACACCACTCGAGCATTCGACGTCGAATGCTCATAACAAGTGAATGTTCTCAGTGAGGACGCTCCTTTAGGTAGGCTTTTCATTAAGTGAGTACAATTCACAGAGAAGTTCTGTGTTAACAAAGTTGAGATACCTAAACGCTTATCTTTTATTTAGGCAATACTTCTTCAACGAATTTCCCTATCCACTGATATGGAATTTATCTCTGTCTACAATCATTTATTGACATCGTCAGAGGACAGGGGATCATTTCGAGAGGATACCTGCTGATAACGTATAATGCATTCCACATCCTTCTTCGACAAATCTTTCACGGTTCAAGCAGCTCGTTTGTGGAATGCAACCTATTGAGGTAAGGCTTGCGCAAACATTGCCGACATTTAAGAAAATGGTAAAGGATCATTTCCTTTCTCTGTAACTATTCTTCTCCTTTCTGTTCTGTATTTGATATTTATTAGTATATTATTTTATTTGTATGTATGTATTTTATGTAATGTCTAAGTTATATTATTTCATGATAGTTTTTGTACACTGACAACCCTATGTCTACCTCCTCTCGTTCAGTCCATCCAAAGGTTGTCTGTAAGAGATTGCCCTGTGCGATAAGACCGCCCATTGTACACTTATCTTTATAAATGTTTTATTCTGTAATTATTTAAGTGGTGTACAATAACGTATATAATAAATAAATAAATGATTGAGTATCTTGTAATGATTATTTACATTATATAGAAACACCTGTTCGACTTTTTCCCCAACATTCGATAAGATGTGAAGATTAGGAAGCTGTAAGTATTTTTTTTTGTAATAAATGTCTATGATGCCTGAACATTTCTTAAATCAAACTTTCCATCTGTCCTCCGTGACAATTTTGAATGCTCATGATCTATCCTCACAAGGCCAATGGTCAAGGCCACGATGTCACTCATTTTTGAAATAACAAGAATTGCCTCAACCTCTGGTCTTTCTTGATTCTGCATATTAGCAATACACAAGTACATAACTAAAAAAGTAAATATCTACAAGTGTTGTGTATCGTTTATCTTAGCTTCCACTTAACATTTTGATAGAAATGTAAACTGTCAAGATTAACGTTGTTTCGGGAAATTCAACATTATGACGTATACTTCAGGCTCATGAAAGATATATTATCTCTTCTTATCACAAAACCTAGTCAAATAAAGTCAAACACGAGTTGTTCAAATGTAAAGAAATGATAAACGTAGGCGTTACTTTATTAACGGTTATTAAACTGAGTACATTAATTCTATCAACAACGTTGTAACAACGCCAACCCGAAAAATGCTAAAACAGTTCGCTTATCGTTGATTAAAAAAAGCAAAATATACATTACCTACAACGTGCAGTTTATTAATTTGAATTTCCTACATAAAGTGATTAAATGCCATAATGATAAACCCGAAGTTTCAGAATCATGTGAATAGGTAAATGTTAGTATATTTATGTATATAGTTTAATATTTTGAGTATATGTGGTATAATTAAATTGCATTTATAGTTTATATGTATATTCAAATAATCCTGATACGTTTAACTTTCAATATTGCACCTACCACTGTTTATCTCTACAGTACCTGGGCGACCGAGTTCTGCTCGGATGAAAATAGAGAAAACGACGTTTTCTAAAAATGAAACAAGAAGACAATGAAGATCGATTTATCGGCCCCGAAACCCCCTGCATACTATTTTTTTTTTTAATTGTTGGAGCCGTTTACCCCGATCGCTACTGTCACTTATAGCACAGAGAATCCTATTTTAAGTGACAGAGTATTGTTGTTGTATTTCTGTTATTTTTTGAACCAATAAACGTATTTATTTATATATATACAAAAATTGCTCATTTAAATGTATTAGATGACCCAAAGGTGGACTGGTAGAAAATGCCTAAAGCATTAAGTCCACTTCTGTACTTTTGTGTGCATGAAATATTAAATAAATTAAATCAAACCAAGTACTATAAAAATAACTTGTAATTTTGAATAAATTTTGTCGTATTTACTATAAAACTATTGTGTTGAATATTATCTACAGGTAGAAACCGCATTGTATTGTTTTATTTATGTACATAATATATAGGTAGCTAACATCACTACAGTAGTTGCAATAAAATATCATCATCATGTCAACCGAAATATATCCATTGCTAGTTATGGGCCCTACCGCACCACATTGATTGGCTTTGCGCGACAGCATACAAAAAGTATACACATTATATATTTATTTTAATGGTAATAATATCTTAACCTTTGTACAGGAGATGCAACTATATACAAACAAATAAATATATAAATATTTGCTTATAAAATCATCACATCATAATATTTTCGTGTCTACTATCTAACCAAACTTCTGATATCCCTGAGTTCTCTACCAAGGTGTACCTATGTACATTTTGTTCGAAACAACTTTTCCTGTCGTGAACAAAATACATTACATTACAAAAATTTTATATACATACCACATAAAGTAGCATTAATAATTTAGTAGTTTATTTCCTTCAGCTATAGTCTATAAAAATAACTCGCATAATTCAACTAAGTATTTACTACATGTTTACCCACACGGATCAATCAATCTGCCTAGCCTTTTCACAACTATATTGGGGTCGGCTTCCAGTCTAACCAGATTCAGCTGTCTACCAGGGTTTTACATGGAGCGACTGCCAATCTGACCTCCACAACCTAGTAACTGGGTAACATGGTACCTCTTGGCAAGACTGGTGATCTCAAGCTTCTGACTGCTCGTAACGACTGTCAAAGTTCTTCAAATAACAGTCAGTTTATCCACACGGACACAATCACAAAATTACGACTGACAGTGTCGTCGTAAATCAATTTGTTCTTAATAATATTTACACTATCTTCCTGCAGCATTTAATAGGTTTTTTGCATTTCTTTACTTGCTCAACGATTTCGTTTTTTTGCCAAACGCTTCTCCTTCTTCTATTGTAGTTGTAAGTTCGCATCCTTTGGTTTCTGGGAGAAGTATGGTTATAAAAGCGGCTATCAGCGGCAGCACCGCAAATGCGACCGGGGGCATCCACAGTGCCTTAGCTCTCATCTCTATGACAAAGGGTGCTATCATAGAGCCGATTCGAGCTGCCATCGACGAGAAACCGAGAGCAGCGTTCCGAACCACAGTAGGGAATAACTCTGTACAATATAAATATACAACTACAAAAACAATGAAACTTGCTACAACACCAATGCTAGCACAAATTACAGAACCTATACCTTCAGGTATTACTGCTAAAACTAATAAACAAACTGCACATATCAGGTGAAATATTATCACAATGGATTTTCTTCCTATAAACTTCATAAGAGGTATAGACAAAAACGTGCCGAACAAGGTGACGCTAGCACTGCATGCTACATTAATGAAAGCATTACCGCTAAGCTGACCCACATACTGCGAAACTCCATAAAAACAGTAACTACACGTCAGCCAGTTAAACGCCATAGCCATGATATTTTTCCTGAGGTTTGGAGTTCGGAACAGATCTAGAATATTCCCCTTCTTTAATTGGTGCTTCTCTAGAGATGCTTGGTATGCCTCGATGTCCGCTCTTATATTTTCGGTAGGACGATTGTTTCTGAAAAAAATGTAATTGTTAAATGGGCGTTCTTTTCCTTGTTCAAACAATAATTGTGCTTTTTGATAGGAGGGGGAAACTTACATTTTAGCAACGCGTTCCAGTACATCAATAGCCTCTTCAGTCCGTTTTACGGCTATCAGCCACCTTGGCGTTTCAGGCACGAGGAAGAAATATGATAGTAGGATAATGACTGGAGCAGATATCGATAATTGTAAATCTGAATAGTCTCTGAAGAAGTAGGCGAATACAGGCAGCAACATGTGACCCAAATTGAATGGTACTTGATAAAGAGCTGAGATGAGATCTCTGTACTGTGTTCCAACGAATTCCATAACAATAACGAATCCAGTAACCATAGTGCCTCCCACGGACATGCCGACGAAGAACCGTAAGAATGTGAACGTCCAATAGTCTGGAACGTACGCAGCCGCTACTCCACATGTTACTTGGATAACGACAGCCACCAGAAGAGGATATTTCCGCCCAAACCTAAAAATAAAAGCACATCGTTTCTAAATAGGCAACAAAACCCCAACATTTTGATTGTAATGTCAAAATTACACATATTAATATCATCAAATTTAAGTTTAGTCTGTTATAAATACCAATAAATAGGACATTACCTGTCAGAAGCCATTCCAAAAAATACACTGCCCAACAATGTCCCTAATTGGAATAAGGTCTGTGTAAAACTGGTGAGCCATCTCCTATCGCATATCAAATCCCATTCCATTATTATAGTTCTCGAGAAAATCGAAGTATCATAGGTTGGGTCTGGGCATGGACAAGTATTATTCATCCCTGATGTGCCACAGCTATATGAAACTTTTGGAGACAAAAACAGAATAGCCATCTGATGAAAGGCTACCGGAAATTTTGTTAAAAATATTAAGAGGCATAGCCAAAGGTGATATTTTCCAAAAGATCCAATCACTTTTTGAATCAAATCTTGTGGCACCCCGCTGGATGGTTTTACCCCTGAAAACAATGAAAAACACGTTTAATGTAACCTATTGTTTATTCACAACGTCAATTGGATCGACCATATTTTTTACATAACCAATCAATCTGGCTAGCCTTTTTTCCCAATTATGTTGGGATCGATTTCCAGTCTTACCGGATTCAGCTGAGTACCAGTGTTTTACATGAAGCGACTGCCTATCTGACCTCCACAACCCAGTAACTGGGTAAAACGATTCCCCTTGGCAAGACTGGTATCAGATCTCAAGTTTCTGACGACCCGTAACGACTGTCAAAGATCTTCAAATGACAGCCGGGACCAACGGCTTAACGTGCTTGCCGAGGCACGGAGGAATCTCGGTATTTTGAAAATGGTCACCCATCCACGGACCGACCCCGTCAAGCTTTGGTTAACCTTGAAGTGCGACTGTTATTATTTAGCCACGAGCTCCTCCACTTTGAAATTAGTGACAGCTCTACATAATGGGTAACCTACCTATCAGTGTTACCTATGTATGCTTGTTTGTTTTGTAAAAGGTAATCTCAGGAAATACAGAACCGTATACGATGTAAATTCAATAACTTCAGACAACAGTCGCCAACGTCCTTCAGGGAACAAAACGCGTAGATACTCGTTTCACGCCCGCGCGACCCAAATATCAGTAGATTTTTGTAGTTTTCTTATTATTTTATGATTAAAAAAAAAGCCTTAGTTAAAATATCTTTGAGATGATGAAAATTTCATTAAAATACGCCCGGCGGTTTTGGTGCAATACTCGTTTTTTGTGACATAACTTTACAAATTAATTACACTATGATAAACGAAAAAAATTCAAAATGTTCATAGATCAAATTATTAAGAAATTGGTCTAATGTAACACATGCCTACTTTAAAAAAATGCGACTAGCCGGTTTGACGTGATGCTTATTTCAAAATCAGCTACTGAGGGGTATCTGCGCCATAACTACTCTATTGCTGGTGAAGATGGAAACGCGGCAGGAGCGAAGCCGCGGGCAGAAACTAATATAGTAATACAATAGGTCTGTTTAAATTTTGATAGGTTAGCAATAGTAAAGATTGAGTACGGTTAAATGATTTTCGGTAGAGTAAACTTAATAACAAACTTTTATGACAATAAAAAGAGGGCATTCCCTATTATTTTTCATTTATCATTATACTGGGCAATGGCCGTACCTGCCCTTTGACCTACTGTTCATGTAGGAGTACATATGTATTGTACAAGCATGAATGTATTGTGTGTTATCACAATAATTGCATTCGCTCAAACTGCCCCTTCGTATCCAATAGCATTTATTTATAGCATTAAAGATCATTAAACTCTTCATAAATTATGTTGATGTCATTAATTTATCACTTAGGACTCGTTAGTTCGACATATTTACTAGTTTCTCGTGTCTCAGAATGTTCCCTCATTTCATCTTTTGCGGCCAGGTTTATTTGATTTCCTTTTTACTTTGAAACGATAATTATAATCTAACATGATGTTTTAAATATCACCGTTCAAAAATTTTCCAGGCATTACGTATCAATCAAAGACATGATTTATGCAAAAAAATAACTTTTTTGTATATATATAAACCATTAAAAATGTACCATTTTAGGTAAGTAATTTCAAAAAAAAAAAAAAACAAATTTCTTTTGTTTAAACCGTGGCTTTGATAAAAAAAGATAGGCAGCACCTATAATCCTGGTTTGGCCTGAAACCCTACTAATGTGCTGACACCCTAACGATGAGCTTCCCATTGACTCACTAGTCAGCTGGTGACTTGTCGACTTCTTCGAATAGTGGCCTTATTCAGAGCATATTAATCGTCATTCGATTAATGATTTTAACTGGCATCAACCACTTTCAATCCAAAACTCTTGACTTGTGATCTCAGTCTAGTAGGCATGTCATACAATGACGAAAAAGAATATCACGCTTTTAGTACTCAAGAGAGAAGGCGGTAGAGTAGAGATATAGTGTATTATCAATTTATCACACATAAAATAATATACATATAGGTGTGTAAGTAGGTCCAGTACTTCTCATGTAGGTTGTGAGTAAATCTGACAAATTCAATTCATTTTTCTACTTTTTTAAGTTAATCTTAGATACCAATGACACCGGTGAAGGAAAACATCGTAAAGAAACCCTGGACTAGAAATCGCGAAGACAATGCACGAACAATATTAACGCGCTTCGCTTGATCAAAACGTGGTGATTTTTGCTAGTGACTACTCTGTGTGAAAAGAGTTACTTGGCCTGCAGTAGGACAGTATATAAATAGTTATAATTATTATAATGCACTAACTCTTGTTATGCGGATGTAGTCACTACGTAAATGAGCATGACACATTTTATGCTTACTTTTAATTGGCTAAAAAGGGCAAATTGATTAGTGCCCTATTTCAATTAGGCTACTTAAAACCCATTTATGTAGTTTACGTATACGGTACAAGTACTTATATTTTTAAAGTGTAAGTTATTTCTAACTTTAGTTTAGTTGCATTATGAAAAAAAATCTTTAGCCTTCAGAAAATCAGGTGTGTCACAATTTTCAGGATGTGTGGTAATTATTATAAATTGTCGTTTTCATTTGAAAACAAATTGAATATTATATTAATATTTAATTATAAGTATTGATAATTTATTTATAATGCCTGCCGTAGACTATACTATATGCCACAAATGCACAGACACTACACAGAAATTAATCACTAATAAGTTATAGAATTCAAGAATTTGCAAGCTTTAAAACATTTTCTCAGTGTCAATGCTATTTCACCAAGGCCTATAATATCGGGGTCAACACACCACGTATAAGTCAATACACTCACTTTCACCACATTTAACTTGCTTACCGTTTCGCTCCTGCATTTCCATTTTGCTTATATTATTTTGTATTTAAACTAATATCACTACTTGTTTGTATCGTTTTGTCACGCGTAAGTTTGCATCAGCACTTGGTTTTAGTCGTCGGTAGCTGCGGGGTTGTGCCCGACGCGGCCTGCTGCAGCAGACTAACACATTGCTTTGTTACCGAGCCCGAGTTACGAGTTGCGCGCGCGCACAAAGCAGCCGCATCGCTTGCCATGCGCCGTTCTCTTCGCTATCAATGTTATTCTACTAGGCGCGAGGAAATGTCAGTTTATTGATATTATTGTGACAGCGGTAAACTAGATAGATAACAGCAATCAAACAATATATTTTTCCAGTGGTAGATTTTTATCCATACTTTCAACCTATGATAAGTATTAACATTTACGTATGGCCTAAACAACTTGTAGCCAGCAAATGTAGTGAAAATGTTTTGTTTAAGCTATTTCAGAATTAAATTCATAGTAAATGTTGTTCTAAATGATGTACACATTAGAGGTTTTCCGTTATTTTGATTAGGTACACCTTTTTTTTGTTTTCAGGGGAACCTTCAAAAGGCACCCGGACTTATGGGGAATGAGCAGGGAGTGTGAGATTTTCACCTCAATAAAACCACCCCGGTAATCACCACAGTACATGGAAGAGGCCCGTGACCACTTAAAAGACCACCCTGGAAACTCCTCTGAGCAACGCCTGTTACCACTCATCCGTGGGGTCATACTCGTTGGTAACGCGGTAGGGTAAAAACGGGACCCTATTACTGAGACTCCGCGGTCCGTCTGTCTGTCAGTCTGTCACCAGGCTGTATCTCATGAACCGTGATAGCTAGACAGTTGAAATTTTCACAGATGATGTATTTCTGTTGCCGATATAACAACAAATACTAAAAACAGATCAAAATAAATATTTTAGTGTGGGAGCACACAAAAAACATGATTTTTGTGGCATTTTTTGCAATAATGGTACGGAACCCTTCGTGCGCGAGTTCGACTCGCACTTGGCCGGTTTTTATTTATGTAGTTACAAAATTATGGTGAGGCTCCTAAGGAATCAAAAGATGCGGCTGAGTATGCCGCATATTTGCCACTCGCAAAGAAAACAAAACCTGAAGGGTAGGTACATCCCGTTGACCTAAATCATAAAATTTGCCAAGAAGATATTTCTTATAGTTCTAGCCTTAGATTTAGAAGTTTCATTTTTTCAAATTTCTTAGGGATTGCAGACGTGAGTAAATGATTTTAATTTCAACTTGATACCTCCACGCTTTCTCGACAAAAACGTCTGCTACCACTCAGAGTCAATGTGAGGCGGGTTCTTTGACTATAAAATTGAACTCAATTACACAGCTTAATGAGCAACAATGCGACCGATTTGTGGCAGTTATATTCAGTAGGAGTATTACAGAATAAATAGTCATATCCGGAAAGTTTCATTTGTACCATGACAAAGACAATGATAAAAATATTCTATTTGGCTTCTAGATTTAGAGCAAACGGGCACTATTGAAAGGGTAACGTTAATATTAGGCAAGGTTTGGTTAGGATTAAGGTAGGGTAAACTTCGGGTAGGATCAGGTGCGGGTCATCCCAACAGCACTGCGCTATCATCGAGTGCCTCCCTACCTCCACCGCATCGTCGGGGCCTATTTGGCGGATAGGTGTGTCACCTACGTGGGACGTGATGTCGTCGGAAACCAGCACCGCTTGTCGTCTCCACAGTGCTCGGTCCTGGGCCCGCCCCTGTGGAGCATCGGGTACGACCGGGTGCTGAGGGGCGAACTCCAACCGTGCGTAGACCTGACATGTTACGCGGACGATATGCTGGTCACTATCCGGGGGAGTTCATACAGGGGGCAGCGTTGCTGGCGACATCTGCGGTCTCACAGGTGTTGAGCCACATACGCCTTGGCCTGAAGGTGGCCCTAAACAAGTCGGAGGCCATGGTCTTTCATGGCCCCCGATGGTTGCTGCCGCCCGATGCCCACATCGATGTCGGGGGGACTCGAATCGCTGTCAAGTCTCTACCATGACGTACCTAGGATTGGTGCTCGACAGCCGGTTGGATTTCGGCTCCCACTTCCGGCGACTAGCACCCAAGTTGTTGGGCAAGGCTGGGGTGCTGTCAACGCTGCTTCCTAATATGGGGAGCCCGAGCGCCACCTATAGGCGGCTCTACGTGGTAATCGTGCGATCGATGACCCTGTATGGGGCCCGATCTGGACGACTGACCTGACGGCCGGCAGCATCATGTTCTGTGGAAGCCGCAGAGAGCGAAGGCCGTCAGAGTCATCAGGGGGAATCGCACGATCTCCTACGAGGCGGCTTGTGTACTGGCCGGATCCCAGCCCTGGGACCTGTAGGCGAAGGTACTCGCCCCACTGTATTGGTAGCGCGAGGAAGCGCGGGCGTGGGGTGAAGGGCCGATGCAGTGACATATGGAGTTGCGTCAGTCTCAACTCCGTGAGGTCCTGGTGGCGGCATGGCGGGACAGGTTTTTACGCCCTACTGCCGGCCTGGTTACCATCGAGGCGGTTCGGCCGGTGCTCGAGTGCTAGATCGGGAGGAGGCACGGCTCCCTGTCGTTTCAGGTGACGCAGGTGCTCTCGGGCCATGGTTGTTTCGGGAAGTACCAGTGTACCACCACTGCGTCGAAACAGCGAAACAGTCGTCTCCCAGAAGGAGGCTGCGGAAAGATAGAGGGAGATTTTATCCGCTCACCCGATCCGCAGCAGATGCACCGGGTGACGGCGGAGGGCGGACAACGCCCACTTCCAGCCTCCCCCTAAATGGGTCCAGGGTCGACGGACTCGGAGATGTCCGCCGCCCCCCACACATCAGGACCCGAGATAGTGGCTAGTAGTGTTCCACTCTCCAGAGTCAAACACCTCACTCCCCCCCAACACGAGATCCAGGCCTGCAGAGTCAGGCACTAGCCAGGGGTTGCGGCAGTATCGTTGTTTTCCCCCCCCCCCGGTGGGTTCCCGCATTGTCGAGGCGGGGGGGCTCAGTAGCCGTGGCTTGGACAACCACGGTGAAGCGAAGAGGAACCCAAGGAGGGGCCGCTCGTCAGGGCTTTTGCCGAAAACCGACGACGTAGCGGCCAATAAGTAGGTTGCGGTGCCGTATGGGCGGCATCGCAACTGAGGCGGGCCGCGATGTGGTATGGTAGGCATCGCGGCTGAGGGTTGGAGGCCGCGGCGGGAGACGACCCTACGATTATAAACTAAGATACATTAAACTTAAAAATAAAAACAAAAAATAAAGAATTATCCACATAGTCTTCACATTCACAATAATTAAAATAAAATAATATAATACATTAAAAAGTAAATATTATTGTAAGAGGAAGAAAACAAAAAAATATATATATAAAAAATAACAAAATTCACGGTGCAATATAATATAAAAAAAAAACAAAATTAATTGGAGCAGCTCAATCCCAAGCCTTTTTGTCCTCAACGTTTTTTTTTTTTTTTTTTTTTTTTTTTTTTTTTTTATATCCTATAGGCTCGCGCTTGACCACTATCTCACCTGATGGTAAGCGATGATGTGGTCGACGGTGAAACACGCTTGCCTAGAAATAACCTATTCACTCTTGACTTAAAGACCCCCAGATTGTAGCTGTCGGGAAACACAGACTCCGGCAGGGAATTCCACTCCTTAGCTGTACGCATAATAAAAGTGTTCTCAAAACGTTTTGTGCGTATGGGTGGAATGTCCACCATGTATCGATGGCGCATCGCCGTACGTCTGGTAGTCCGATGGTGAAACGGGCTCGGTGGAATTAGATCGTGCAATTCCATCGCACACTCCCCGAAATGTAACCGATAAAAAACTGACAGGCTGGCAACTCGGCGACGATGTTCAAGACTCTGGAGCTTTGACTTGACCAGCGCCTCGTCGCCGATGAGCCTCTTGGCCCGCTTTTCGATCGACTCTAGTGCATCAAGCTGGTATTTGGCAGATCCATCCCAGAGATGAGAACAGTACTCCATGCATGATCGAACTTGCGCTTGATACAAATTGAGGAGCTGCTTCGGCGTGAAGTACCTTCTCACCTTCGCAAGGATCCCCAGCTTTTTGGCTGCCAGCTGAGCTTTTGCCTCAATGTATGGGCCAAAATTGAGAGTCGATGTCAACGTAACGCCAAGAAGCTCAAGATGGTCCGTTATTGGCACGGTCACATCTCGGAAAGTTGGAGCCGGTTGAAATTGGCTCTTTTTTGCGGAAAAAAGACACGCCTGGGTTTTAGCAGCGTTAAACCTGACCAGATTGGCATCGCCCCATTCGGAGACTGCCTGTAAGGACAGGTTCAAACGCTCCACCATGGCCTCACGGAGAGACCGGATCTGCGGCCCGGTAGCCCGTGCGTTGGACAAGTATCTCTCAGCAACAGTGCTGTCGTCTGCATACCCAAAGGTGCCGGGTTTTAGCAGATCATTAATGTGCAGCAAGAATAATGTTGCTGAGAGTACCGACCCCTGAGGGACCCCGGCATTAATATCCAATTGGTCCGATGAGCAGCCATCGATAACCACTCGAATGGACCGATCTCTCAGGAAGTCCGCAATCCAGTCACATAGACCACCGGGCAGACCGAACGAAGGAAGCTTACCAATAAGGCTTTCATGCCAGACCCTATCAAAAGCCTTCGAGATGTCGAGGGAAACAGCAAGTGCTTCCCCGTGGCTCTCGATGGCCTCACTCCATATGTGAATGGCATACGCTAGAAGATCCCCAGTAGACCGATTTCGGCGGAAACCGTATTGACGGTCACTAAGGATTTCGTTAGTTTCTAGGTATGCCAGGAGCTTCGTGTTAAGTACACGCTCCATACTCTTACAGAGTATGGACGTTACAGAGATGGGTCTGTAGTTGGCCGGGTCAGCTCGACTACCCTTCTTGGGCACGGGTTGTACGTTAGCTAGCTTCCAAGCATTCGGCACTTTTCCAATCTCGTACGAAAGGCGGAATAGGCGTGTCAAGATCGGAGACAGTTCAGGCGCACAGGTTCTGAGAACTATCGCTGGTATTCCGTCAGGGCCGCTAGCTTTGTTCACGTCGAGGTTGCGCAATACCCTACGGACGTCCTTTTGATGGATGCGAATGTCCGACATACTCGTCTCGCATCCATCAGGATAAGGTGGGGGCTGCGCGTCACCAGGATTTAGACGTGAAGATTCTGCAAAAAGAGAGGCAAATAAATTTGCTTTTTCCTCAGCGGAGTGGGCCAGCGACCCGTCAGGTTTCAGCAGTGGTGGTAGTGAGGGACGGCTGAAGTTCGACTCGACCGACTTAGCCAGGGACCAAAACGCTTTACTACCTGCTGGGTAAGAAGCAAGTTTGGTCCCTATTCGACTAATGTGGTCGAACCGAGCCCTTCTTAACACCTTCTTGCAGGACTTGGCAGCCCTATTGAAGGCTTTCTTCTTTTGACCAACATCACTCGCCTTGCGCGATCGAGCGTCGACCCATGCCAGGTACGCCTCATGTTTAAGCACGTCGGCGCGATAGCATTCGGCGCCAAACCATGGCCGGTCAACACTGGACATTGTTACGTCAGAGAACGGAATATAGTACTCCATTCCCCGACGCAACACATCCGTCACGGCGTCCGCGCAAGCCGAAGGATCTTCCGAAGAAAAGCAAGTAGGCTGCCAAGGATAGCATGCGAAGAAAGATCGCATGCCATCCCAATCTGCTGACCTGTACCGCCAAACCCGCCGGGTGCCTCTTGGGCTGGGATCAGGCGGGGAGTAGACGGACACAGACTTCACCAGACAATGGTCGGAACTACCCAAAGGTGAAGTTATCGACACAGAGTATCGGTCTGGCTCTGTTGTCAGCAGAAGGTCCAAGCAATTGGCCGTGTGCGACTCAACATCCGGCACCCTCGTTGCCCCCTGGACCAGCTGGGTAAGGTTAAGCGCAAGCGCAAGCTTACGCATCTCCCGTCCAGCATGGTCAGTGCACTGGTATGGGAAGAGCCACTCCTGGTGGTGGGCATTAAAGTCCCCCAGTAACACTAATTGGGCGGAGGGGTACCGCTGCTGTGCCGCATCAGCCGCCTCACTGAGGTACTCTGTGAGCCTGGTTGTCTCCTGATCTCCGCTATGCGAGCGGTAGACGCAGGCGTAGATAATCTTATCCAGACCTGTGTCCACTAGAGCCCACAGCGTTGAAAATCTTGAGTCCTCAAGGTTACGGAGACGCCGATAGCAAGTGTCGTCACGGGCGTACATACACACACCCGCACGCGGTTTATAATTGTGCTCTAGGGTAAACCCTGGGTAAGATAAGTACGACACGTCTGAGGGACTCGCTATCTGCGTCTCCGTAAGGAAAAACAGCGCTGGTTTCTCAGTCTCCAGATGGTAGTGGACTGCAGAGAGATTTGAGTGCAGACCTCTAATGTTGGTGAGGTGCACTTTGTGGGGGAGGGGGTGCAGCCGCTGTTTAAATACTTTATTCTTTTTCCTTGGCATTTTCATTTTTTGAAGAGTGAATAGAGGAGAGGAGTAGGAAGTGAGACGAGGTTCCACGCTGCTAACCTACAGACACGCACTGAAAGGACGACATCATTGGGGCACTAGTCCGGAGACTGCGGGGACGCCCGAGCCCCCCCGGAATGTCCATCGGGCCCTCCCCATCTGGTCGCCAACCAGCACGAAGGTGCATTCCGGGATTTTTCGACAGTTGGCGGGGCAGCCTTTCATATGTGGCTGGCACACTACTTGGGCCCCCAACTACCTGCGGTCGGCCAGCGGCGCACCGTGCCTCGGATCCCGCTACCCTCCGGGACTAGTCTCCCGATACGCCCATAACAGTGCGTGTCAGGCTGGTCTGCCTGCAATGGAACAGCTATCTCGACCCAACTCCTCTAGATGGCTACACCGAGCATCGTAACCGGAACACGGCTAGGCCGCTTGGCGGTACGTCTTTGCTCAGTGGGTGGTCACAAGCCTTCGGCCGAAGCCTACCACCAGTTAGTGTCACCTGATTTGCACCACCCGGGGACCACGTGTAGGGAATCAAAGGGTACTCTCCTACGGACGCGGGTGACTCGGCCCCCAAAAACGTAATATTTTATGGTATAAAACCCTTTCTGGCACAACTTACGATTGCAGATTTGGTCAATCGGATGGCGGTCAATCTCTTTGCGCACTTACGCAATACGGCCGTCGAACATGTTGGTGAGGATGACGATGTTTACCGACGGTCTATAAAGTTTTTACATCCATTCTGAGATCTAAGATTAATTAACATATTGATCCGAATTCAATCATGTCTGCTTCTCAGAATGGATGTAGGAACGGGTCCCGCGGTACTAAGGAGCTGGTCCTTATAGACATTAATATTAGCCAGCAGGTTTGCATTTCCCGAAGGGATCTGGTGATATGTTGGATAGACTACTAGGCCTATGACTCAGTGCCACATACATGGCTCACGAGGGTGCTGGAGTTGTATAAAATTGATGCAATTCTGCGCACTTTCCTGATGTCATGTATGGGGCAGTGGAGGACGGTCCTTCGCTATCCATCTTGGTCGACAGATTCAAGAGGAAAGCGAAATTTAATATTTTTTAATATTACTGTGGTTTTGTTTGAACCCTCTTAGTACAATGCTGGAGGATTCGGGCCTGGGCTATGGTTGAAAAGTAGAGTTCAGGTAATAGCACACCTCCTTTACATGGATGATCTGAAGCTCTTTGCCCCCAAAAACTAGCAACTGATGAAGCTACTGAAGGTTACAGAAACCTTCAGTGACGCCATCAGGAAGGTATTTTGTGTGAACAAATGTGCAGTCATGCATACAACCCTCGGATTTCATTATCCTTCGACCCCTTTCCTCAACCAATACTTATAGGTATTTGGGTATGTCGGAAGCACTAAGGATCAATGCTACTGACGTGAAACAGTCGTTCATTTGTTTCAGAACTTCACTGTTGCAGAACAAATATTAACGTGTTTGGAAACAAATAAATAAATATGAATGAATTAAAGTTAAAGTAAGTTAAAGTTAATTTCGTGTGTTGCCCATGGTCCACCCGCCTAGTTCACCTAGGTGGACTATGGGAAATTATTTTTGCCCATAGTTCTCCAAAAAAGTCCATATGTTTTTGTCGTAGTATTACCATTGAGATAATAGTACATTATTACCTCAATGAGTATTACGAAAGAATAATAGTGATATTAAATGTTAAAGCCAGCATGAAAATTTTGCAATCTATATAATAAAAAAAAACATTTCTTTATTCAGGTAACTTATCAAAACCCATTTTACATTAAATATAAACATCAGAATTATAAAAATAATATCAGATAAATAACGTTCAAAACAAAAAGTTATGTCAAATCAAGTCACAAGTAAAGTCAAAGTAAAGTAATGTCAAGTGAAAACAGTTTAAATTACATTCGTTACAAAAATAAAATTAAATAATTTAAAAAGTATTAGTACCTTCTCTCCGGCATTGGCACAGTGACATGTCTGTCAGAACAATGCTGACAGACATGTCACTTGTGACTCACACTACTTGTGACTACAGTTTGGGAGCAAAAACCGTGATAAAATGCGTGACTCAAGCCTATCCTACGGGCCGTGCTCGCCCGGCAGGATGGTGTTGGAATAGAATAGAAGCAGCGCGCTTACGCATAACCGCGTGAAAACCATCGATGTGTGCCCCTGCGAACATACCTGAGGCGCTACAATATCGGGGCAGCCCCATCACTGCCCTAAACGCATTATTATATTGCACCCGTATGGCATTTAAGCATCTTTTGGTGTAGTGAGCCCAAAGACTACACGAGTACAGTGATGTGCAAAAGGCTCTAAATAGCGTAACCTTTACTTCGTTCGAGCATCGGGCGAATCTGCGAGCAACCATATTGGCACTCACAGATCGCTCTCGCATTCGCTCCCGTTCCATATCTGCATCGTTCTTGAGGTCGCCAGTCAATACATGGCCAAGATATTTGAACTGCTCAACTCTTTCCAGAGAAGCACCATTCAATTTAACTGGAGGTAAGTTCTCGGGATATTTTGCACTGGCGGTCCCAAAGACTATCCATTGGCTCTTTTTTACATTATATAATAACCCGTGGCCACAGGCATATTCCTCGCAAGTCCGCAACAATTTCCTCAGACCACAGACCGACGCACTCAACAGCACCATATCGTCAGTATAACTAAAATTGTTGACGCACACACCGTCAATGTGGCAGCCGAAATGCCGATTGCTAAGCACTGCGATCAGACCGTTCAAATATAAATTAAACAAGGTAGGGGATATAAAGCCACCCTGCCTTACTCCACACTCGAGCTGATACGGATCCGACATTGCCCCCGCCCACCTGACACTATTGGAATGGTGCGCATAACAGTATTGGAACACACTAATTATCTCCTGTGGCAAGTCTATACTTTTCAACTTGTCCCACAGCTGGGCATATACCACAAGGTCAAAAGCCTAGGACAAGTCGATGAAACACGGATACTCAGGCGTCTTACGATCCAAGTAATATTTGACATTATGCTTCAAACACAGTATCGCGCTTTCGGTGGACAGCCGGGAACGAAACCCTGAATTGGTTATCGTGCAACGTTACGTATTTATTTAACTGTGCATTAAGCATACCGTCAAACACTTTAGCAATTAGAGTGGCAAGAGAAATAGGCATTTAGTTAATTTTATCAGTAAGATCACCCGTTTTATTCTTTAGGCAGGAATGGCTCACACACAACGAGTAAAACATAGCCAAGACCCCAGCAACGTGTGGTCCGGCGTACTGTAGGTGCTCAATGCTGAGCCCATCATGTCCTGGCGACTTGCCTCTTGATATACGCCTTATGGCTTTTGCTACATCGTTCGCCAGGAAGATAGTCCCTACCTCTTGACTACTCATGTCAGCATTGAGCACCCCCGCCGCCGAACCTAACGGAGACTGTACCGAAAAATGATTCCTAAAAAGGTTTGCTATGTCCTTTGGGTCATTCACGCCATCGACGCTCACAGGAAGGCCCGGCCGTACATTCACTTTATTGGTACTCTGCCGGAAACCGCGGAAATCTCCTTTGCAATGTTTGACAGCCAGAGCGTCCATTCTTATTTGGTCCTGATGATTTTGGCACCATTTTAATCGAGGCTTGAACACTCTTCTGCTATCGCACATCTCATCGTATAGAAGTGCTGACTTGGGTCTACCACATAACAGCCAATACTTAAAACTACATTTGGCCACCCTGTGAGCCTCACTAGCCTGTTTATTCCACCCCGATAAGCGCGGATCACCCTCCTCGTGCTTCTACGACTGGCCACTACCGCATCAGGGAGGGCAGTAATAATGTCGGCGTAAAAAATGGCAGGCGTCAAAATTTGTTTTCTTGATTTTCTCGTTAATTACTCATTGCATTGTATTTTCAGATTATATTTTATAAGGTACGTTGAAGGTACATTCTTCTGGTAAATATAACATTAACTATCAGTATTCAACCATCATTCTGACTGTCAGAGCTGCGGCTCACTTTATTATTATAATTGTTCTTGTTTCATGGCGGTACATTGAATTTAATTAAAGGTACATTTAAGTACATTGCTGGTACATTCCTTTCATATATAAAATATTAATTTCTGCAACAATACACCCGTAATTCTGACTCACATCTTAAAGTGTGGTCCCTTAGTCCTCACATACCATCAGCCAGATCTCGGAAAGTATCTGAAAAATTAAGGTGTTGTGACTAGACTTTTAGTAAATAATTTTTAAAGATATTTACTAAATAACTGACCACAAAGCTTCAAAGATATATAATGACGAAACTGTGGTTCAATGTCATTCCACACAAGAAAGATACATATTTTAGTGAATATTATCGAATCAAATAAATAAAATCTTTCTTTTTCTACGTAAAGTTTTAATAAGAGACTTGAAACATTTTGTAAAAAAGAAATGGAAAAGAAATATCACCATAATTTGAAGATAGCAATTATTAAAACTGGTCCCTCAATCCTCACATCCACTGATATATGTACATATAGTAGCTGCTTGACGAGAGGAATATCACAAAGACTATCAGTGTACTTAACTTTTAGTAAAATGTTTCTACTAAATAATAGGTATCTAAAACTGTGTTATTCTTACATCTTAGCTGAGATAATATTATTTTTTATTCCTATGAAAATAGATGGGTAGAATGGGATCCTGGGTGTAAGGGGGAGCACACAACAACCGGACTCCCCAAATGTCAACCTCACCTGCACGCGGTACACCCTGCTGCTTACCAACGAGGCCCTGGCGACCGACAAATGGCGGGATATCCATTTTATACCAACTAGAGAGCTCAAGAACGTGGAAGTTCACACGAGGTTTCTAGTAGGATGGTTGGCATCAGTGCAGGATGTTGACTCAGGGTGGTGGCGGAGGAGTATTTTCATAATATACCAACGGCGGCACCCAGAAGCCAAGTTAGCAGGCTTACTGCACGCTCACCAACCCACAATAGTCAAGAGTGGTGAGCTTTCTTTCTTTAATGAGTACACAGCATCTGGACTCCGCAAAAGTCAGCCTTATCTGCACGCGGTATACCCTGCTGCCCACCAAAGAGGCTCTGATGACCGAAAAATGGCGGGATATCCATTTAACAACTATTAGAGAGCTTAAGAACGTGGAAGTTCACACGAGGTTTCTAGTGGGATAGTTGGCATCAGTGCAGGATGTTGACTCAGGGTGGCGGCGGACGAGTATTTCATATACCAACGGCGGCACCCACAAGCCAAGTTAGTAGGCTTACTGCGCGCTCACCAACCCGCAATGGACAAGCGTGGTGAGTTTTCTTGTCTAAACCCCCTTTCTTCATGGATAATACAAGAAACGATCCCCAAGTGCTCGGCGGCTCCAGGGGGGAAGCTATCGACAGTATGCCGGAACTCCCTGGAGTCAGGGGTGATAATCTCCGGGCGAGGTTCATAAACTGTCAAACGAATACTGCTGGCTACAAGGACTCCAGACCATCGAGGTACTTGGACCATGATCCTGGGAGACTTTAATGCAAAACTGGGCAGTAGAGATCACAGTGACAACAAAACCATTTTAGGGCCTTACGGTTTGGGAACAAGAAATATTCGCGGCGAGCGCCTATTACAATTTGCTTTTGGGCAAAGCTTAAGCGTCAGTAATAGCTTCTTTTACAAAAAACCCCAACGCCGCTGGACCTGGTTTTCTTCCGATGGAGTAACGAAGAACGAAATTGATTTCTGTCTATCCACCAACAAGCAGTTTATAACAGGGCTACAAATACTAAACAAAATCCGTTACTCTTCCGACCACCGTCCACTAAGGGTGGTGGCAACCTTTGACTACAAAATTTATAGAGCACAAATAATTAGAAACAGCATTAAAAAACTGGATAAAACTTCATTGATCATTAATAGAGAAAAATTCAATTTAGAACTTAAAAACAGCTTTAATTCCCTAAAAACGACAGATTTGGATGACACTGAACAACAGTACACAAATATCAAGACCAGTATTAAAAACGCCAGTATGAAGGTTAAACCCTTGACGAGAAAGTTCCTCAAACTTAGCCAAGCAACTCTTGAAGCAGTAGAGGAGAGACAGAGTCTTCTTTTAACAGCCCAGAATTCAGACTGGCAGACAGACGGGTCAAACGTAGCATCCGAAAAGACGTGCGGCAGTACAATGACAAGCTGGTGCAGATCGCTTTAGAAAGCAACAGATCTCTTAAGTTTGCCTTAAGAGGTACAGCAGAGAAAAATCTATCCACCATCACTAAAATCAAAGACTACGCTGGAATCAGTCATAGTGAGAGAGACAAAGTTATGAGCATTTGCACAGATTTTTATAAAAAATTGTACTCAGCCGAACACACGGGCTCTTCTGCTTCCCAGTCGCTCAACGATGCATTGGCTCTACAACAGTCATCTCAGATATCACCCCAGATCACGGGTTATGAAGTCCATTGTGCTATGCGCAGTCTGAAATATAATAGAAGCCCAGGCGAGGATGGCATTTCTACTGAGACTCTCAAGATAGGGGAACCAGTACTACTTCCACATATCACAAATCTTTTCAACTCAATATTGCGAACTGGTTCATTTCTTTATCAATTTTGTCATTCTACAGTAATTCTGTTACATAAAAAAGGAGACAAGTCCGAAATCGGTAACTATCGCCCTATCAGTCTAGTTTCGCATTTGTACAAGACATTTGTAAAAGTGATTGAGAACCGCATTTCAGGACAACTTGACGCCCAACAGCCACCTGAACAAGCAGGGTTTCGACGAGGCCTCTCCACTACTGACCATTTGCACTCCCTGAATCAGATGATAGAGAAGTGTGCTGAGTTTAGGATTCCTCTATATCTAGCGTTCGTGGACTACGCCAAAGCGTTTGATAGCATTCACCACGCTTCACTATTTGATGCCCTCCTCAATCAAAACATAGATACCACCTATGTCAACTTATTAAGGGCCATATATCGTAATAGTACAGCAGCTGTAAAAATTACTACCACAGGACCACCCTTTCCTATTAAAAGAGGCGTCAAGCAAGGAGACCCGCTGTCCCCCAAGCTGTTTACTGCCACTCTTGAAGAGGCTTTTAGAAAACTAGCAGATCTTTGGGCAGATAAAGGCGTTGTCGTTGGCGAGAAAAGGTTGACTAACCTTCGTTTCGCCGACGATATCGTCCTGTTCTCATCTTCGGCAGCTGAGCTTGGCGTAATGCTGAGTGACCTTAACAGGGCGAGCCTCGAGATTGGACTTCGGATGAATATGTCAAAGACCAAACTCATGACCAATAGCGTCCAGCAGAAACTGTGTTTAGGGGGTGTGGAGATTGCATATGTTCCAGAATATATCTACCTGGGCCAAATAGTCTCTTTCCAGGCGAGACAAGAAAAAGAAATTGCTCGCCGCACCGAAAACGCCTGGAAGAGCTATTGGTCAATGAAGGCGCTCATGAAGGGAGACCTCCCAATTTGCTATAAACGCAGATTGATGGATATGTGCATTCTCCCTATCTTTACATATGGAGCTCAAACCTGGTCTTTGACAGCGCAGCAGAGGTTCAGGCTTGAGGTTAGCCAAAGAGCAATGGAGCGCAGCATTCTGGGAGTCAGAATAACAGACCGCATCAGAAACACAATGCTGCGCTCCAAAACACAAATCGCCGACGTCACCCAGAAAGCAGCCAAGTTAAAATGGGAATGGGCCGGACACATCTGCCGCATGTCAAACGGATCATGGGCTAAAACAACCACAATGTGGGTCCCGGAAAATGTTAGGCGACACCGCGGCAGACCCAGGCGAAGATGGCGGGATGAACTTGATGCCTATCGACAGGATTGGTCCACAATTGCCCTAAACCGAGAGGATTGGAAGGAAGAAGGGGAGGCCTTTGCCCTGCAGTGGGACAGAATAGGCTAAAAATAAATAAAAATATAATGAAAATAGATAAAGAGTGTGACCACACAATGAAAGGAAATGTAGACAGTACTTTTATACTTTATACGTTGTACGGTTAATTTAATGTTATATTACATGGCTCCCTGCCTGGGCTTCCCAAACTCATACGATTTCGCGGCAGAGGGTTGGAGTCCGCGGCGATAGAGAAGTGCCGGTATTGCGGTGCGCCACTCTCCCTACCTTCCGCGGCCTGGAAGGGGTCGCCACGCTGCCCTGCGGCCCCACCACGTCTGATGGCGGACGTGGTGGGGCCGCAGGGGAGGAGGAGTGTCGGTATAGCGTTGGCCGCTCTCCCTATCACCTGCGGCCGATAAATGGTAAGGTCATTGATCTTGACCCGTCACAAGGGGACCAAGGGTGCCAAGCACGGGGTCGTCTGGCATCCATGTGCTGGTTTGGTCCCTGGGGTGGTCACGTCGCACAGTGTGTTCTGGTGCGATTCCCCAGAGAAGGGTCCGGTGACGGACAGCTGCGGTGGGTTCGCGGTGAGTGCTAACGCGTACCCGTGTTCCTGCCATAAGCGGCACCGTGGAGTTTTAGTGGGTTTGAGTCCCACACAACTGCGCTATCTCCCTGTGGTAGCGCAGTATGCATGAGCATTTCACCACGCTAAAAAAAAAGCCCTCTGGGGGTGAGGAGGTCACGTGGTGCCGTTTTTGAAATAACATTGGTAGTATTTTTAAAGAGGTTTAAATACTTTTTACTTATGGACTTAGTAAGTAAACTAAACGACATGAGTCGTTTATAATACAACAAAAATGTAGATGCTAGTGGTAACCGCTTAATGGCGTTGCCAGGAGGACGTATGTCGCTTTTTTTCGCAAAATGCAAAAAAATATTCGATTTATTTCTCGTCAATTTAATCCGTCAAAAAAAAACAGGTATAAGACAGCCAGATCATGTAGCCTGGTGGATTTAATTGGAACTAACGAAATCACAAATATTATCAAACTCTGTATTCTTTTTATTCTCAGGCACTACCGCTGTCACTAGCATCTACATTTTTGTTGTATTATAAACGATTCATGTCGTTTAGTTTATTTACTAAGTCCATAACTAAAAAGTATTTAAACCTCTTTAAAAATACTACTGATGTTATTTCAACAACGTCACCACGTGACCTCCTCACCCCCAGAGGGCTTTTTTTTTAGCGTGGTGAAATGCTCATGCATACTGCGCTACCCGGACATAGCGCAGTTGTGTGGGACTCTAACCCACTAAAACTCCACGGTGCCGCTTATGGCAGGAACACGGGTACGCGTTAGCACTCACCGCGAACCCACCGCAGCTGTCCGTCACCGGACCCTTCTCTGGGGAATCGCACCAGAACAAACTGTGCGACGTGACCACCCCAGGGACCAAACCAGCATATGGATGCCAGACGACCCCGTGTTTGGCACCCTTGGTCCCCTTGTGACGGGTCAAGATCAATGGCCTTACCATTTTTCGGCCGCAGGTGATAGGGAGAGCGGCCAACGCTATACCGACACTCCTCCTCCCCTGCGGCCCCACCACGTCCGCCATCAGACGTGGTGGGGCCGCAGGGCAGCGTGGCGACTCCTTCCAGAAGGTAGGGAGAGTGGCGCACCGCAATACTTCTCTATCGCCGCGGCCTCCAATTTAACATTAAATTAACCGTACAATTCCGTAAACCGTAAAAAAATTTTCATGGCAATATGAGATGTCCGTGATTACCGCCGGACCCGATGACAATCGCTTCTATATTTGGTAAATAATTACAACTCAATTGGTACTCGAACATCAAAATTGGATCCTTAGGAGTTTTCGAGAAAATTGACTTTGAAGGTGGTCCTGAGGTAGTCACGCTCCAGTCAGCAGGACCATCGTGAGCGCCGATGATTTCTCGGTAAATACAAATGTTTTAGTTCTGTTTTTTTTACGAAATGATTCACATTTATGGATAGTAATTATTCAGATACTTAGAATAGCTGTAGCATGCCCCCTTTTTCGGCGCTCACGGTGGTCCTGCTGAATGGAGAGCAACTACCGCAGGAGCAGGACCTCCTTCAAAGTCGATTTTCTCGAAAACTACCAAGGATCCAATTTTCTTGTTCGAGTACCAATTGAGTTGTAATTATTTACCAAATATAGAAGCGATTGGCGTCAGGTCTGGCAGTAATCACGGACATCTCATATTGGAAAGCGGTAATGGACGTCAGATTCCAAGTAGGTCAGATTCCATGTACGTCATTTTCCAGCTAGGACATTCTCCAACTAGGTCAGATTTTGAGTTAGTAATGGTTTCTGAAAAAAAAACAGAACAGAAGATACGGGAGACAGTTCTGTTAGCGAATCAGAAAGTGATTCAACTTTATCTTCAATTGAAATCCAAAGTACCGTATCTTTAAGCTCAGATTCGGAGCACAACATTTCAAGCATAGAAGACATACTACCGTCCTAATCTGAGATCCATCGCCATGTGGGTCAGAATGACGGGTGTATTGTTGCAGAAATGAATATTTTATATATGAAAGGAATGTACCAGCAATGTAACCATGAAACTAGAACTACAATTATAAAGTGAGCCGCAGTCCTGACAGTCAGAATGGCGGGTGAATACTGACATTAATGTAACAGGTATGTTATGGTTACCTAATATTTACCAGAGGTAATGTACCTTCAATTTACCTCATAATATATAATCTGAAAATACAAAGCGACGAGTAATTAACAAGAAAATCAATACAGCAAATATCTACCACTTTTTTCATAGAAATATGAGTATAGTTGAATTTGTTCTAATTGAAAATTTGGAGCTAGAACGCACACATTTTAGCGTTCTACAGTAATGAATACGTTACATAATAATATGAAAGGCATGTACCAGCAATGTACTTGGATGTACCTTTAATTAAATTCAAAATACCTCCATGAAACAAGAACAATTATAATAATAAAGTGAGCCGCAGTTCTGACAGTCAGAATGATGGTTGAATACTGATAGTTAATGTTATATTTACCAGAAGAATTTACCTTCAACGTACCTCTTAAAAATATAATCTGAAAATACAATGCAACGAGTAATTAACGAGGAAATCAAGAAAACAAATTTTGACGCCTGCCATTTTTTTCATAGCAATATGAGATGTCCGTGATTACCGCCGGACCCAACGCCAATTGCTTCTATTTTTGTTAAATAATTACAACTCTGATCCATAGTAGTTTTCGAGAAAATCGACTTTGAAGGTTGTCCTGCGGTAGTCACGCTCCATTCTGCAAGACCACCGTGAACGCCGAAAAAGTGGGCATGCTACAGCTATTCTAAGTATACAAATAATTCCTACGCATAAATGTGAATCATTTCGTAATAAAAAGAGAACTGAAACATTTGTATTTATTGTGGAGTCAATGTCACATCACTATTTTAACGTAAGGTTACAACACTATTTAGTCTATAGTTTATGGTTTTGTTCTTGTCTATTCCTTCCTGTTCTGCTGGCTGTAATGGCGGTATGCATTTCTCTTGCAATAAATGCTAGTGTATTAAGTAATCCTCTGGTTTTCGTTTCCCCTCTGACCCATAACCTAAAACAGGTTATGGGCCCAGAGACGCGAGTGAAGTAGGAAGTTCGAAGGGAAGTGGCTTGTACAAAACTGTCGTCGACTCTGCGGGGCATTTTGTAGCGAAGAAAGAAGGTTGTGATCTATACTGTACGGTCGGCGGTTAAAGCGGCGTGCTGAAATAGATCATGGAGGGTCGCACGGAGCATAAGTTTGTAGTGCTGAATGGAAAAAATTGGGCGGCATGGAAGTTTCAAACGACAGTGACAATGAAGGCGAAAAAGCTGTTTGGCGTAGTAAGCGGGACTGAAAAATTGAAGCCGGAGATGGATGAGAAGGCAAGGACAACATGGGAAGACAAAGATTGTAAGGCTCAAGAGATTATTGTCACAAGAGTGGACGAGAATGTTATGTCATACTTAGCATCTTGTGATACAAGTTATGACATGTGGCAGAAGCTAATGGCCCTCTATGAGCCGTCCACACAGGTGAGCGTTCATTTGATACAACAACGGTTCTTCAGCATGGCATTTGAAGAGCCTATTATGAAGTTCATATCGAAGCTTGAAGAGGTTATAACCCAGTTGAGGGACTTGAAGGAGGCGCCTTCGGAGAAGATGGTTATTATCAAGATTCTTATGTCACTACCTATTAAATATAGGCACTTTGTAAGTGCATGGGAATCAGTTCCAGAAGAGCAACAAAATCTAAAGGAATTGACTTCAAGATTGTTGCTGGAGGAGGAGCGGGGCGGTCAACTTCAGGTGGAACCCACAGCAACAGCGTTTGTCACCGGGAGCAGGGACAAGAAGTGCTTCTTATGTGGAAAAGCGGGACATTTTAAAAGAGAGTGTAAATCAAGAAAGTGTTTCAAGTGTAATAAACTCGGACACATCTCAAAGGACTGTAAGAGTGGCACGTCCAGGGACAGAGTGTTTAGGAATGCGATCATAGTTCAGGAGCCCATGTGCAAACAGTGTGACTTTATTATGGACTCTGGTGCTAGTGAGCATATGACCTACAATAAGAACTTACTTACAAACTTCAGGAAAATTAATAAACAGGTAGTAGTAGGGGACGGGAAGAAATTGGAGGTTGAGGTGGTATGAGAGCTTCATGTATTATCATATAACGGATCTGAATACATACCTTCTGTTATGAATAATGTTCTGTTTGTCCCAGAATTAAATGTGAATTTGTTCTCACTGGTAAGTGCAGTAGATAGAGGTTACATGGTCGTTTCCACAGAAAATAAATGCCAATTTCTATATGAGGGTCTGTAGTGGCTGAGGCCAAACGAGTAGGAAGCATTTATTTTATGGATTTTAAATTTGATGTTAATGATGAAAGTTTAGCTTTAATAAGTCTGACTGATTGGCATCAAAGGATGGCTCATCAAAATTTTTGTCATGTAAAGGAGATTTTAAATAAGAATAACATAAAGTATGAAGGGCAGATTGATCAGTGTAAATCTTGCATTGAGGGAAAACAGCATAGGTTACCTTTTTCTAACAGCAACAACCGTGCTGAGCGTCCAGGAGGGCTGGTGCATGCTGGCCTGTGCGGTCCTATGGAGACGAAGTCATTGGGTGGATCATCATACTTCCTCTTGCTAAAGGATGATTATAGCAACTACAGGTATGTGTATTTTCTTAAGAATAAATATGAGACTGTAGGGAAGATAGCAGAGTTTCTTGAGATGTTTGAAAATGAGTTTGAATGTAAGGTCAAAAGATTTCGAACAGATGGTGGTGGTGAATTTAAGAATAAAGAGGTTGAAAGAATATTTAAAGCGAAAGGGATAGTACATGAGATAACTGTAGCCTACACTCCTGAGAAAGAGGAAGAATAGAAAGAGAGATGAGAACGATTGTTGAAACTGCTAGGACTATGATAATAAATGCAAATGTTGGAAAGGAACTATGGGCTGAAGCTGTAAGTAATGCGGTATATACAATTAACCGGACAGGCGTTATGGTGTTCAGCTCGTATGGTGTTTTACCCTTCTGGTAGTAGAGGGATTATAACATGAGTGCATTGAAGGTCTTCGGAACTGAAGTATATACGCACATACCCAAACAAAGAAGGAATAAGTGGGATCTGAAAGGAAAACGAGGAAGGTTTGTAGGGTATGGGGATTGCACTAAGGGATACAGAGTATGGTTTGAGCAGGAAGGAGAGGTAGAGATTTATAGAGATGTAGTCTTTATAAAAGGAACAGGACAAAAAGGTGAAGAGAAGCAGCAAACATTATTAGAAGAAAATCGAGGGGAAGCAGTAGAGGAAATTGAAGAAAAGCAGGAGAATGCAGGAGAGGAAAATGAAGAAAAACAAGAGGATGAAGGTAAGGAAAGTGAAGAAAATGGGAAGGAAGATGAAAATGTAGTTGAAGAAGATAATATAAAAGAAGATGGTTATATAAATAACGAAGCAAAAGGAGATGAGACTACATTTATTGAGGAAGAAGAAAATGAAGAACAAGGAGTGGAAAAGAAGAAAACAAGAAATGGAAGAAGAATAAGAAAGCCAAAATGGATGGAAGATTATGAAGAAGAAACAGGATTCTTAGCGCAAGGAGAGGAGGAGTTAAGTTTTGAAGAGGCAATTAAAGGAGAAGATGGAAAGAAGTGGTTAGAAGCAATAAATAAAGAGTTAGAAGCGCTGAAAAGAAATAACACTTGGACAGAGACAGATTTACCTAAGGGAAAGAAAACAATCGACAGCAAATGGGTATTTAGAGTAAAGAAGGAAGGAAATACAAAATTATATAAGGCGAGGCTTGTAGCTAGGGGTTTCAAACAGGAAGAAAAGTTTGATCACTCAGAAGTGTATGCGCCAGTTGCGAAGTTACCAACTCTCCGCATTTTACTAGCTATAGCAAGCAAATATAATTTGGATATACAGCAGATGGATGTCAAGAGTGCTTTCCTAAACGGTAACATAGATGAAGAAGTATACTTAGAGAAGCCAAAAGGAATGAAAAAGGATGGGAAAGTATTAAGATTGGATAAATCTTTGTATGGACTTAAGAAGTCCCCAAGGTACTGGAACGAGAGGTTTGATAAACTAATGAAGCAGGAAGGGTTTACACGTAGTAAGTGTGACTATTGTCTTTACTACAAACATGGTATCAAGTTCTATGTCCTATTATATGTCGATGACATTTTACTGATATCAGAAAATGGTAGGGAGATAGACAAATTAAAGAAGGTTTTAAAGGAGAACTTTGATATGAAGGATATGAATGGAGTATCAAAGTATCTAGGGATAAACATTAAAAGGAAAGGAAAAATAATAGAAATAGACCAAGAATATTATTTGAAAGAAATATTAAAGAAATACGGGATGGAAGACTGTAAGCCAGTAGCCACGCCCATGGATCAAGGCATGAAGATTGAAGGAAATAAAGAAGCGAATGAAGAGCTGACAAAAAGATGCAAAGAGTTGACTGGAAGTTTAATGTATGCTATGTTGGGCACACGTCCTGATATATGCTACACTGTCAGTTACCTAAGTCGTTTTCAATCATGTGCAAGTGAAGAGGTATGGAAGGGACTGAAAAGAGTGCTAAGGTATATTAAAGGTACTATAGGTATGAAGCTGATGTACAAAAGTGATGAGAATGAACCTTTGGTTGGTTACACTGATGCAGACTGGGGTGGAGACCAAGCGGACCGCAAATCTACATCAGGGTACGTTATGAAAATGTATGGAGCAACAGTTTCCTGGGCTACCAAGAAACAGCAGTGTGTGGCGCTCTCATCTACCGAGTCCGAGTATGTTGCATTAGCAGGGGGTTTAGCTGAAGGGTGTTGGATTCAAAATTTGTTAAAAGAAATTAATATTGGTTGTAATAATTTTGTAATTCACATTGATAATCAGTCTGCCATTCATATCTCAAAGAATCCGGAAAACCACAAAAGGTTAAAGCACATAGACTTAAAATATCATTTCATAAGAGATAAGGTTGAAGAGAAAATTGTAAATTTAAAATATATAGAAAGTGAGAAACAAGTAGCGGATATATGTACCAAGCCGTTGGGCAAATTGCTTTTTGAAAAATGTAGAGATAAGTTGTTTAATTAAGAAGGATATAATGTAGAGTACAAGAAGATAAAAGATAATAGAGTTGTTTTTCAGTTTCAAGAAGATGTTAAAGTAAAGTTTAAAGAATAATAAGTTTTGGATTGTGTTAAATTTAAGAAGTCTCAAATTGTATTGAGTTTTAAAAGTTTGAGGTGTAAAACATTTGTTGTGTAAAGATTAATAAAAATAGAGGTGTTACATTGAGGAAGGGTATTGTGGAGTCAATGTCACATCACTATTTTAACGTAAGGTTACAACACTATTTAGTCTATAGTCCATGGTTTTGTTCTTGTCTATTCCTTCCTATTCTGCTGGCTGTAATGGCGGTATGCATTTCTCTTGCAATAAATGCTAGTGTATTAAGTAATCCTTTGGTTTTCGTTTCCCCTCTGACCCATAACCTAAAACAGTATTTACCGTGAAATCAACGATTATAACTTTCGCTCGCTCGTTCAGCAGGACTACGACTTTGAATGTTGATTCCAAGTTTGAGAAGGCTGTCGCTTTCCTCAAACCTACATAGAAAATTACTACCCTGCAAGATAAAATTAGTACCCAAAATTTACAACTAGTACTCCAAGTAATAATATGAAAGGAATGTTTAAGTTATAGCGACAAAAAAATTTGATAAATAAGTGTTGTATTTTAGGAGAGATTAGCTTTCATTACTTTCAGCTTTCAGATAGCATCACTTAGTTTAAAAGAGCTGTGCTCTATAATATTTAATTATTGCTCAGTAATGTTTCTATTAACTTATTTATCTGTGTGCATGTTTTTTTTTTTATGACGTTTTTAATGTTTTAATTAACTTAATCTTATCTTATTTAATTTAAATTTTATTATAATTATTTAAGATTATTGCTATTTAAGATAATATTGTTATCCATGTTAAGTACGGATCCCTAACCATTAGCGCTGACATGCAAATTCCTTCGTGTTTACGCCAAGCGCATAGAAAATGTACCGATGACGTCAATTCAGCCACGAGCCGCCGACGCAACCAAATTGGGCATTAGCGTTAAGTTATTTTTAATAAGTAAATGGTCATTGCCTCGAAAAGTAGATTTTCTCGAAAACTACTAGGGATCCAATTTTGTTGTTCGTGTACCAATTGAGTTGTAATTATTTACCAAATATAGAAGCGATTGGCGTCGAGTCCGGTGGTAATCACGGACATCTCATATTGCTATGAAAAAAGTGGCAGGCGTCAAAATTTATTTTCTTGATTTCCTCGTTAATTACTCGTTGCATTGTATTTTCAGATTCTATTTTTATGAGGTACGTTGAAGGTACATTCCTCTGGTAAATATTAGGTAACCATAAGATATCTATTACATTCATATCAGTATTCACCCGCCATTCTGACTATCAGGACTGCGGCTCATTTAAACTTGTAATTATTCTTGTTTCATGGAGGTACATTGAATTTAATTAAAGGTACATTCAAGTACGTTGCTGGTACATTCCATTCATATTATTATATAATTTATTTATTTCTGCAGAACGCTAGAATGTATGCGTCCTAGCTCCAAATTCTCAATAAGAGCAAATACAACTATACCTACTCATATTGCTATGAAAAAAGTGGCAGTGGTCTCTGTTCGGTTTATTGATTGTCTGCAAGTAGTAGGGTATAAAATGTGAAATAAAACAAAAAAAAATAGTTTTAGTAAAATAAGTTTTATACAGCAATATTAACATTCAACAACAAGGAAAAAATGCCTAGAAAAATGCTAAAAATTACAAAACTGAAAAAAGACTAGAAAATACAGATGATTTCTTTTTTAAATATAATATTTTTTTAAATATAACATTGTGTCATGTGTATTTTCCCGGACAGGGGCAGATGACGGCTTGGCAGACGTACACCTCCCATTTCTTCAGCTGTCATAAGAATGTGAAGGCGCGGCAGTGCCTATAGACGACATCGTCTTTGCCTAGTCACATAGAAATTGGTACATCCTTTTGGAACCTACGCAGAGCCAGATTTACTCACAGATTAACCAGGCAAGCTTGGCGCCCCTTTGATCCTCGCGCCCTTGGCGAGGTTCAAAGGGGCGCCAAGCTTGCCTTATGTATAAGAACCACTTATTTACAAAATAAAATTTAGTTTTAAAATCCTCGCGAAAAATACTAAAGCACGTATTAGGGTACGTACACAGCGCATTTACAGTACCGTTAGTAATATATTCAAATAGAGTCAAGGTTTTTAAATTTTCAGATGCGTTTCATGGGCTTTTGCATTTTAAATTCCCTTTATTCTTTGCATTACCTCTCTTGAAGCTTTTCTGCATGAGTCGAAAACGTAGGTAATCCATCTCAGGTGAAACAAATTACAATCAAGTGTTTTTTTATCATTGCCGTACCAAAAACTTTTCATTATTTGTTGTTTTGGGTATGCCAATAAACCCATGACCCGGGGCACCGAATCTTTGTATTCACCTCTGTAGCCTAATTGAGTAAGTGAATTCGGCAAGGCATAGAGTTTTGAGCCATTAGTCAAGTCACATGCGAGATGAAAGACGCAATGTTGATTTCCGTCTATGATATATTTATAAATATATTTCCGTTTAGTCGATTGATGGCTCTCATACCCTTTGCCTTGCCGAATTCACTTACACAATTAGGCTGTTGATGGCCAATAGCCTCGACGAATGTCTGTCGAGGCTGTCATTGCGCCGTTAGACCAAGAGCAGGAGGCAATACATACTCCTTGATACGGCTTGCATTGTGATGAGTTTCCTGATCCCGATACGGGTGGGCCTCTTTTTTTATATATAATAAAAAAATTTATTAAATAAGAATTTAGATGAATAACGGAGATAATAAAATAATAATAGCTAGATTATTCTAATGTTAAAATATATTGTGATTAAAACTGTGATCGTAGTAACTGAAATTTAAATATTAAAACGTTTTTATTTTTTTCTGTTTAATCAAGATGGTTAGGTATTTGTCGATAATTTATTACTTTAACCAGTCGATTATTATCCAGTAGGTACGTAATGAGAATCGATTACCTTACTATAATTATGAATATGACACTAAATAAGTGAAATTGACCACCGGGGTAGGAAACGCGACCAGTCAGCGCCAGCCACCACCCCGGTGGCAAGCTCGAAGGGGGTAGATGGGAATAAAGGTCCTTTTTAAGACCGATGTTAAAACTGATCAGGACCGATGCTCATAAAGTAGAATTTTATTTAACCTTTTTATTATTTACGCAGTAGTATTTTTCTTCTTCCCAAATGCTTCACCTTCCTCTATTGTAGTTGTTAGTTCGCAACCTTTAGTTTCGGGCAAACCCATAGTAACGAAGAAGGCCAAAAATGACACCACTGCGAATCCGAGCGCAGGTATCCATGGCCCAAATGCATGTAAATCACAAATAAATGGAGCTATCATTGAACCAACCCGTGCACTCATTGATGAAAAACCGACAGCAGCGTTTCGGACTACAGTAGGGAATAGCTCATTACAATACAAATAAACAACAATAAATACAACAAAGGCAGCAACGACAACAACACTCGCACTAGCTATCGAGAGCCAACCTTTGCCTTTTGAAAATGATAACACAATTAAGGCAAAAGTACATATAAAATGACATAATAATAAAATTGGCTTTCTGCCTAACACATGCATAAGGGGAATAGATATAAATGTGCCGCCCATGACTATTGAAGAACTAGTCGCTACGTTGGAAAAAATATCACCAGCAAGCCGTCCTATATATTGCGATACCCCATAATAACAATAGGAACACATTACCCAATTAAATGCCATACATAGGATATTCTTCCTAATATTAGGAGTACGAAAAAGATCGGCAGTAGTCCCTGTTGGTAATTTATTTTTCATTGAATTTGCTGCAAAAGTTTGCACATTTGATTCTATATTATCGGTTGGACGGTTGTTCCTGCAAAAAATAAAATCAAACTTAAATATTATATGTTTAGTTAAGAAGCTGATGAAATTAGAGACCATGAAATTATGAGTGCTGGCTCGTAGTCACACCAGGTTATCACACCAGTGTGACAAACAGGATATTTTTTTCTCGTTTGTCACACCACTGATTTTTACACACCATTTATTCCTAACTAGTGCTGTACTAGTTACACTAAAGGGTTTTGAGTGCTGACTCGTAGTCACACCAGATTATCACACAGTATGACAAACAGGATCTTTTTCTCTCGATTTTTTTTCAATAAGGGCGGTTAGATGTTGAAATGAAATAAAAGAAGCTGTGGTATTAACAAAATTCTTTTTTATTTGGAAAGCACACTTGTGCTATTAAATTTGGAATACGAGTATGATATGACATCGTTCAAATGCCCGCCTCGGCTGTTTACAATGGCACGGATCCGAGTGATCCAATTATCAATGACTCTTCTGCATAGATCCGGCTGAATTTGGGCAATGGCCTGTGTGTGTTCACCTTTAGGGCATCGGTCGATTGTGGTTTGTTTGCATAGACCTGTGACTTCAAAAAACCCTACAAGAAAAGGTCCAGCGGTGTCAAATCGCATGACCTTTGTGGCCAATTCACATCACCCCTGCGAGAGAAACCCAAACGCTCGAATCGCTCATTCAGATATTTTATCATTTGAACGTGCTATTCAATCGTGTAACTTGCCATGGTGATTCGGCATAAGTAACTGAATAATAAATTTTTAACAATATTATTTAATCAAAAGAAAATTGACATCGAAAAAAAAAAGAAGGGTCGACCATTTCCTTGAAATATTGCGTTAAAAACGGAATAAAAAACTAAAATCATCATCACCAGCAGATCGACTTTATTAGAATATACAGGTACTGCACTAGCAATTATTGTATACATGGTGTGGAAAAATCAGTGGTGTGACAAACGAGAAAAAAAAAATCCTAATTGTCACACTGGTGTGATAACCTGGTGTGACTACGAGTCAGCAACGGAAATTGAAATTATATCATTACGATGGTTTCAATTTCAAACCACTTTCAAAAATTTTGGGAGTGTGTGTTAAGACTATATTTCGATTTAGGGTTTTCAAACCCTAACATTACGCGGCATCGCTAACTTGTTTGGCCGCATTTCTGTCTTAACCTAACCCATTAAGTCAACAAAAAAAATAAAAAATATTCTTTAATCTTAGCCCAGTGCTTTCAATTCATAAAGTACTTGTCTAAGTTTATTGTTAGACACCGCTGGCAACTGTGAAGGAAAAACGTCGAGAGGAAACCTGCAACCTAAATGCGTATAGTTCTCGCCAAACTTCGGGGCCACCCTGAATTTAGCTTTCCGATGCGCAAGGCGCGAAACAGTGCTGTTTTTGTATGAGATTTATTACTGCGCAGCCATTGTAGCCAACTACAGGGTGGCTAAGTAGTTTGGCGAGAACTATATCCGTGTCCGTGTTTCGAGCACGAAGCACATTCCTGCCCATTCATTTTGATAACTCAACCGTATTCATTGCGTGAAGAGCAGACGGATTTTTAAACATATGAAGCAAGAAAAGCGTACCGTGCACTACTCTTTGTACTTGCAAAATTAGGGGGCAGGACGAATTGTTAGTATAGGTCTGAAATCACCAACCCGCCTTGAGCTGATTATTACTCCCGCCTTCTCTGTATGGGAAGAGGCTTATTCCCTGCAGTGGGATAGTTAGAGGCTGCTATTATTATTAGATGTAGGTATTCTTAAAATCTTATAACTAATTCTTAACATATTATTATGATTCTCGACGAAATAATTGTGGTCAAAATTGTCGATATGTGTGTCGACATCAGTTTGCCTTAAGGCGACAGTTAACAAAGTGACGGTTCCGTATGTATAATTACGAAACCATACAAAACTCCTGCTGCGCATAACCACAACCTCAGCCTGCCGCGCGCCACAACGTTAACACAGTGCTAAAAACAGCTATTTACAAATTTGCAACGAATTTACTTAAAGAAATACTTACATTTTAGCGACATGTGTTAAAATTTCAATAGCCTTTTCGGGCTGGTTCTTTGTTATTAACCATCTTGGTGTTTCAGGCAAAGAATAGAAATAAATGACAAATATGGCGGTGGGTGCTGAAATAGCCAGATGAAAGTCTCTAAAATCTCTGAAGTAATAAGAAATTAAGGGCAACATTATGCTTCCTATATTGAATGGTACTTGATATAAAGCTGAGACGATTTCTCTGTGCTCTGGGCCAATAAATTCCATTACAATCACAAAGCCAACAACCATTGTTCCGCCCACGGTCACTCCGACGAGGAATCGAAAAAATGTGAACGACCAATAGGTTGGTAGATAAGCACCCGATACTCCAAATACAAATTGAGCCACGCATGCCGCAATAAAAGGTCTCCTCCTGCCAAACCTGAATTAAAATATCAATAAAATGTTATTATTATGTTCAAATACGGTGAAGGAAAACATCGTGACGAAACTGGCATGTCCTAGAACCAAAAATTCGAAGACGTGTGACATCCACCACACGCACTGGGTCCGCGTGGTGGATTATGGCCCATTCCCTTTCTCACTGAGAGGAGGCCTTTGTCCCAGCAGTGGGCATATTAAAGAGGCTGACGATGATGGTGATGTAAAAATAGTTCTAAAAACTTTTCTTATTCTTTCATGGGTATCAAATGAAAGGGTTTTCATTTGATATCCATATCATGGCAGCTCACAAAAAATAAACAGTCCACCATCTTGGGTCGTCCGCCATATTGGATTTAGAATGACGTCACTTATCTGACCATGCATTGTCATCCAAACTAAACGTGTATGCAGAAATACATCTTAAACGGTTAAGGATAACTGCTTTAAAATTCTGTTGCAAGATTTGGCCCGAACACACTTACATACATACATACTCGTACATTGCAAGTTAAATAATAGCTTGTAACAAGAATGGTCGCCCAAAGATGTCACAATATCACCCACCTCCGCCCACCTCAAATGAACTTCGCCCGTACAGTGTACGGTGTTCATTTGAGATGGGTGATCATGGGGTGTACCCCATTGTAGCGAAGTTCATTACCGCGATGCACGTTACTGCGAAAGTATACTATCGCGACGTTCGTTGTTGCGAAAGTTCTTTACTGCGATGTTCGTTACTGCGAAAGTTTACCATAGCGAAGTACGTTGTCACGAAAGTTCTTTACTGCGATGTTCGTTACTGCAAAAGTTTGCCATAGCGAAGTACGTTGTCACGAAAGTTCTTTACTGCGATGTACGTTACTGCGAAAGTTTACCATTGCGACGTACGCTGTCGCGAAATTTCTTTACTGTGACGATTGCAGTTTGATAACACGCTATTGCGATTTAGGTCGTCTAGGATGGTTGCTGATACTGGTGATAGTGGAAATATTATATTGTTGGACATGACTAACAAATGAGCAAAAATTGTAAGCAAATTTCATTATAATTGAACCGAAAGATAATAATAATAAAAAAAACAAAATTCATGTCATCATGGTGTTAGAGAGCCATGTTTAGATGTGAAAGTTCACCAGTCCCAGTTTTAATAGACAAAAAACATGATTGGTTTTGCGATAATTCGCAAAGTGGAAATATAAGTAGAGGTCTTAGCTACACCTCCTATATTTTATAAACGAAACGTCAAACAAACACAAACAAACAAACAGCTCCTGAAAAGGGGTCATGCGCAATGACCTCTTTTCAGGAGCTGTTTTGTTTCTGTTACATCCTGCTCCTGTAAGTACATAGGTAAACTGCATCTCACCTGTCAGAAGCCGCTCCAAACCCCAAGCTACCAACAAGTGTGCCGAATTGAAACACCGTCTGTACGAAAGAACCTTTCCATGAATCCTTGCCAATCAAGTTCCATTCCATGATTACGGTGCTGCTGAATACCGTAGTATTATATACCGGATTATCGACCGTGCCTGTATAACCTACTGGAGGCGCGTAAAAAACAATGGCCAGTTGATTGAATGCGATGAAAAACTTTGATAAAAATATGATAAAACAAAGCCAATATTGATATTTGCCGAATGATCCGGTGATTTCAATGATCAAATCTTTAGGCTTTTCTCGCTCTTCACTAGAATCAGAAAAAAAAAAATGTTTCAATCATTGATCACTTGCGCGTTAGTGGGTTATCCTAAATAACCCGGTGTTAACAGCTAGCTCAGGGTTAAAATATAAATCATCTTGCGCCACCAAGAGTTAGAGGTCATCTAGAGTTAAACTTATATATTTAATCAAATATTTAACCCTCCGATGTGGGAGAGTTAATTCGCTACGGGCCACTTGCGCGTTACTGAATTATCCTAAATAACCCGGTGTTAACAGCTAGCTCAGGGTTAAAATATAAATCATCTTGCGCCACCAAGAGTTAGAGGTCATCTAGAGTTAAACTTATATATTTAATCAAATATTTAACCCTCCGATGTGGGAGAGTTAATTCGCTACGGGCCACTTGCGCGTTACTGAATTATCCTAAATAACCCGGTGTTAACAGCTAGCACAGGGTTAATCAGATAAATCATCTTGCGCCATCAAGAGTTAGAGGTTAATCTAGTTAAAACATATATATTTAATCAAATATTTAACCCTCCGATATGGGAGAGTTAATTCGCTACGGGCCACTTGCGCAATACTGGATTATCCTAAATAACCCAGTTTTAACTACTGGCTCAGGGTTAATCAGTTTAATCATCTTGCACCACCAAAAGTTAGAGGTAAATCTAGAGCTAAACTTATATATTAACTTAAATATTTAACCGGCCAATGTTGACTGTTGAAAATTCATTCAACAAATGACAGCATGATAACGCGTGCTTGACAATTTGTCACATTAATTCTGCGATAATTTAGAGGTGAGAAACTCGGCCTAAGGTTTTTATCAAAGAATTAATATTAGTACTTCCAACCCCCTTTTTCACCCCCTTAAAATTTGACTTTTCAGAAACCCCTTCTTAGTGCTCCCAAACATCTACATCAAATAGTTACGAAGCCCTGTGTAATAAGTTTGTTCAAAAAAAAAAAAATACCCCTATATCGTATTTTGGGGGTAGCCTGTCCACCCACTAAGTGACTGTGTGATGCCGTAGACTCAGTGGACGCTTTTTCAGTCTACCCACAGATGTGTCCAAACAGGCGTTGCAAATAAATGAATAAAGGGTCGCGGATAAATTTGAAAGAGAGTTGCCGCGGCCCTGGCACAAGCAACTGAAGGAACACGGGTGGGTTTTAGATTATATTATCTGTGGTTTTAGTCAGTAAAAGTCTGACACGCCCTCCCGCTGACCTCGGAGCGGGAGAAGTCATTGGATGATTTCCCAACCAAAAAAAAAATGGTTCTCCTGAGAGGTAGCTGATGGTGATCACGGGGTAGTTTTAGGGAGGTTAAAATCCCACACTTTCTGATCTATCCTCCAAAAAGTCCAGACGCATTTTGAAGGTTTCCCCCGATAACGAAAAAAAAGCTATAAGTAGCACTGGTTAATAGATAATACAGTATTTTTTTTAAATTATATTTCATCTCAGAATAAACAAAAGAATCCTAAAAACCTTATCACAAGAACAGAAAAATAAGAATAGTACATTCATATATTGTAAAATCACGCCTTTTTTCCTTGGGTTAGGTTAAACTTGGATCCGGGAGTCGGCAACAATCGGACCCATCAACGTCGAACAGGAGTCCCTGTGGTTCCGCAGGGCAAAGACACAAATCAGCGATGCGTCCATGCCCCGGGTCCACGCACAGTCAGCGAGGCGCCAGGTGTACTGGTGGTCCACCGAGATCGCACAGTTGCGTGTCGCGTGCGTAGCGGCCAGACGCCAGTACACCCGATACCGGAGGAGATGTCTTCGGGTCCCTGACGAAGAAGCCGCGCGGTACGAGGTGTACCGCGCGGCGAAAGAGACTGCAGCTGGCCATCGGCGAGGCGAAGAAGCGAGCCAGGGAGGAGATGTTAAAGACTCTAGACGGGGATCCTTGGGGGCGCTCTTATCGAGCGGATCGAGGGAAATTTCGAGCCACCGCGCCTCCACTTACGCAGAGTCTCCAACCCGAGCTGCTGGAGGAGGTGTTCGCAGGCCTCTTCCCGGCGAGAGCGGGGCATATCCCGCCGCCGCCGCCGATGGCTTTGCCCACGGCCGCAGAATCTACAGTGGAGGACGCCATCAGCTTCCCAGAGGTGACACCCCGGTGAGGGCCCCGGAGGCGGGCTCCGGGCTCCGGGGCGTTTACAATATATGAATGTACTATTCTTATTTTTCTGCTCTTGTGATAAGGTTTTTAGGATTCTTATGTTTATTCGGAGATCAATTCTCATTTAAAAAAATACTGTATTATCTATTAACCAGTGCTACTTATATTTTTTTTTTTGTTATTGGGGGAAATCTTCAAAATGCGTCTGGACTTTTTGGAGGATAGATCAGGAAGTGTGGGATTTTAACCTCCCTAAAACTACCCCGTGATCACCGTCAGCACATTAAGGGGCCCCGTTACCTCTTAGGAGAATCTTTTTTTTTGGTTAGGATATCATCCAATGACTTCCCCCGCTCCGAGGTCAGCGGGAGAGCGTGTCAGACTTTTACTGACTAAAACCACAGATAATATAATCTAAAACCCATCAGTGTTCCTTCAGTTGCTTGTGCCAGGGCCGCGGTAACTCTCTTTCAAATTTATCCAGAGAAATCCCTATTTGCAACGCCTGTTTGGACACATCCGTGGGGAGACTGAAAAAGCGTCCCCTGAGTCTAGCTGTGCACGGCATCACGCAGTCACTTGGTCGGTGGACAGGCTACCGCCAAAATACGGTATCCCCTATACCGTATTCAATTTTTTTTGAACAAACTTATTACACACGGCTTCGTATTTGATATAGATGTTTGGGAGCACTAAGAAGGGGTTTTTGAAAAGTCAACTTTTAAGGGGGTGAAAAAGGGGGTTGAAACTACTACTATTAATTCGTTGATACAACTCTTAGGCCGAGTTTCTCACCTCTAAATTATTGCAGAATTAATGTGACAAATTGTCAAGCACGCGTTATCATGCTGTCATTTGTTGAATGAATTTTCAACAGCCAATCACTAATAAATGTAGAGTTTGTAAACTCGGAGTTAATTCTATATAAACATTTTAACTCATGATACGCGTTGCACCATTAAAAAGTTATGCTGGGTTTACTAACCAGATATTTAGATCTGGTTTCGTGGTTCGTGTATAAAGCTGGCAATATCGGACGCGGCTGACGGACGCGACTTACAGCCGCGAATGATATGTGTGCACAGTCGTTTGGGACGCGGCTTGCGGACGCGTCCGAGCGCCAGGGGCGTAGCTACCGCCGTATCTGCCGTATCAATTATACGGGGCCCCCGGGAAAAAGGGGCCCCCGACGTGCGTAAGCAAAAATTAAAACTGATAAAATTACCTAAGAACTTCGATGGGACATGAACGCCTGTGAGACTTGTCACTATTGTCAATAGAGGCAGAAACTTTAGAAAAACTAAAGTCATCATCAGCTAATCAATCAGTTTATCGAAAAAAGGCAAGGAGAGTGTATATATAGGTGACAGATAGATAATGATGATGAATAAATGTCTTTTAATTTTATGCATATTTTTTTTCTTTTTTGAGAAATCTTTACCCTTCATAAGGGCCCCTAACAAATTTTATACGGGACCCCACCAAGGCACGCTACGCCACTGCCGAGCGCTTATTCCATAGATAATATAGCTTATTCAACAAAGATTATATTTGTGTAGAAACTTGTCAAGTAGTGAAAGTAAGGACGCAATTCTCTGCTGCGAAAGTTTTTCTTCCATTTTTAACCCCCGACGGAAAAAGTGTTATAAGTTTGAGGTGTGTTGCTGTGTATCTGTGTGTCTGTGTATCTGTGTATCTGTGTGTCTGTCTGTGGCATCATAGCGCCTCAACGGATGAACCGATTTTGATTTAGTTTTTTTTTGTTGGAAAGGTGATTGTGTCGAGAGTGTTCTTAGCTATGTTTAAATAACTAAAAAGTTATGGGCGTTTTACTGTTTGAATCGGGATGTTTTCGCAAGATAAATGTGGCGGGGGTTTTTTAAATTTTGAAATTTTACTTGTTATTTGTAACCTCGCACGCCCGTGCGAGATATCGCGTAGTCAGAGTTGTTCTGACGCGGGGACGCGTCCCGCACCCCGTGCACACCGGCCGCGGACGTTTTCGGCTGACACAATCATCCAGCGGGCCAGATCTCTATCGGACGTCCGAACGCCCAAGGTCACGTCCGCGACTTACGTCCGATAGTTTGCACAATGAAATGTACATTCATTACCCAGATACTCTATAAGACGCGGCTATCAGTCGCGTCCGTCAGCAGCGTCCGATAATTTGTTTCCAGCTTTAGTCTGAGGTGAACAAGATGCGAGTTCAAATCCAGCGTCGAGAATATTATTGTTTTGCTTTCAATTTAGAGTCTATTCAATAATAAGTATTTCTTACATTATTGTAAAAAACTATAGACGGACGAATTCTTCAAATATAAAATTCCTAAATTGGGCATATTTTCGGCTAACTTGAGGTTAGTTGAAAGAGTGGGTAGTTGAAAGACAATTATGCGTATTCATTATACAGGGTGTTTGGAAGGGAGCTGTACATACGCCTAGGGTAGAAACTAGGGATAGTCTGCTACCTACCCCCGCCCATTATATTGACCTTGGCCTCAAGGTTTTTTTTAATTTATTATTATTTTTTATTTGACTTTTTTATGATTTTTTGACTAAAACTACCTGTAGCTCAAAATCTATCCATGGGACCGGTCGGCTAATGGTCTTGTTTTAATCGTTAGAGTCTTAGGGTCCTGCAAAAAATTATTTTACACCAGAAAATTGTGGAGAAGAAATTAGTTATGGGGCCTGAAGTACCGTAGTAAGGTAAAGAAATAATTTTAAGGGCAACTTTCTATGGGGTTTAAAAAAAAACTAACAGGGTTGGAGTTCTTCTGATTTTTTTAAAACATCCTCAGTCCATGCCCTTTCTAACGATATGCTAAAAGTGTAATTATCACTTTTAGTTTTAAAGTTATTAATTAATTTCCGCAACTTAGAGGCTAGCTAGGCAAGGCTTAGAGGATAACGACTATGCAAGAAGGGTGGAGTTTTGCCGCCACTTGCTCCATACGGACGTGGAAGATATTAATTTTTTACGGAGTATTCTCTGGACTGACGAGTCCAAGTTTGACAAGGAAGGAATTGTAAATTACCACAATCTCCATCACTGGGCACCCAGAGATCAAAACCCGAGAGTCAAGAGGCACAGAGGTTTTCAACGAAGGTTCTCCGTGAACGTATGGGCAGGCGTCATCGGTAATCGGTTGATAGGGCCGCACTTTTTGCCAGACAACCTAAACGGGCAAAACTACTTAGATTTCCTCGAAAACGATTTGCCTGATTTAGCGGAAGAAGTGTTTGACGAAGATCGGCCCATAGTCTTCCAGCACGACGGCTGTCCTGCTCATTGGAGCCTAGCAGTGAGGGAGCTTCTGGACAACTGCTTTCCTAATTCTTGGATTGGTCGGGGTGGGCCAATTCCCTGGCCCCCAAGGTCGCCTGACCTTACCCCACTCGACTTCTACGTCTGGGGAAGGGCGAAAGAGTTGGTGTACGCAGAAGAAGTACCAACACGGGAGGTTCTAATTAACAGGATCCACGCCGCATTCGATACAATGCGCGAGGAACTGCTGCTTAGAACGGTGACCGTGGAGATGAGGAAGAGGTGCCGAGCATGTTTACAGGTCAATGGTCATCAATTTGAACAAAATTTGTAATTAATTAAAATTAGTAATTAATTAAAATTTGTAATTTAATGACATTAGTCATTACCAAATTTTTTGTTTCATTTGCCATCCTTTTACGATCGAACACATTTAATTTTCATTAGTTGAAATTTTTGCTTGAAGTGCCCTAGTTGCGGAAATTAATTAATAACTTTAAAACTAAAAGTGATAATTACACTTTTAGCATATCGTTAGAAAGGGCATGGACTGAGGATGTTTTAAAAAAATCAGAAGAACTCCAACCCTGTTAGTTTTTTTTTAAACCCCATAGAAAGTTGCCCTTAAAATTATTTCTTTACCTTACTACGGTACTTCAGGCCCCATAACTAATTTCTTCTCCACAATTTTCTGGTGTAAAATAATTTTTTGCAGGACCCTAAGACTCTAACGATTAAAACAAGACCATTAGCCGACCGGTCCCATGGATAGATTTTGAGCTACAGGTAGTTTTAGTCAAAAAATCATAAAAAAGTCAAATAAAAAATAATAATAAATTAAAAAAAAACCTTGAGGCCAAGGTCAATATAATGGGCGGGGGTAGGTAGCAGACTATCCCTAGTTTCTACCCTAGGCGTATGTACAGCTCCCTTCCAAACACCCTGTATATAAAACTGATAGTAAAATTTTACTAAGGGTCGGAAAATAAAAATGAACCGTGACAATCAAACTAAATCCATTCTACGCACAATTGCAGTGAATACGCGCGAACATTTTTTACCTTGCCTTACTAAATTGCGAAAAATTAAAATTTGTTTTTATTAGAAATTGGAATGGATAAAGTAAGCTATCATTAAAAGATAAACATAATTATGCCGTTGCGGACTTTTCTGTAGACCTATAAAAGAGGAACAATTCCACCATGCATACCACAGTGTCTCAAGACGAAAGTCTATGACCAGTGTGTGTTTCCGGGTAACCTATGGCTCTGAGATGTATTCGCTCACAATGGGCATCATCAGAAAACTTACAGTCACCCAAAGGGCATTGAAAAGGGCTATGATCGGCATTTTCTTGCGTTATGGAATCAGAAATGAAAATTGCTCGCAGAAAGGATGGCCAATGGAGCAGAAAGGTTCTGGAGTGGCGACCGGGAACAGGAAGACGTTGCGTTGGAAAAGGCATCCCACCAGGTGGACCGATGACCTGTTGAAGTTTGATATTTGGTTCCTGCAGTGTGAAGTAAAGTTGACATTTTCACATGCACCTGGTGTACCTACCCTGCTGGCTGATTCACCGTCGCAATCATATAATCAGTACTCGCTGTCCTATTGGAACTAATGGTACATATTTAAAAAAATATAATAGTATCAGTTGTCCCATGGGACTAGTGGGACATAATTAAAAAAATATGTAAATGTCAGTTGTCCCATGGGGCAAGTGGAACATGTCATCCCACTTGTCCCATCATGGGACTGCGTCAATGGGACTAGTGGGATAGACCGGAAATTTAAAAAATCACATCAATCGTGTCCTTATTAAAAAAGCATATTATAAAATCAAGGACTACGTTGAAGATAAAAATTTTGGCTTTAGCTCCTTCTGCGCATGCGGCTTCCCTGGTAACTCATAAACGGCACAAATATGTGGATGTCTCTAACTATTCTCAATCTCATTTCATCAATATTTTTTTTTAGTTTTTCAGCTTTTAATTGGACTTTTTACAATAGTTCGCAATCATCTTTATAACCCTTTGCTAAGAATAGTTACAGCACTGATAACAACATTTGTGCTACATGTTAAATTTAGCCTTGTTATATTTTTTTTACCTTTGTATAGATTCTTTTACCGATTATTTTGTGAATGTGTGAACATTGTAGGCCTTCTAGATGTTAATTAACATTTGTTAACTTTTTTATATATTATATAATCTTTTTTTTTTTAGTTTCTTACGACTTATTGTCGGGAATACGTTGTCCCTCATAGTACTAATGCTGTAACATGGAAATATTGTAAAAACAAACTATTTTTAAAAGAGTAAACATGGAGTTTCTTGCCGGTTCTTCTCCATAGGAAACGACCAACCCGAACCGTGCACCTTCTGTCGATGTTTTATAAGAGCCCATGTAGGCAAATGTGAAAAAAAAAAAAAAAAGATTTTTATGTCATCTGCGTCTCCTACCGAGTATAGACTGCTGGCTTTGAGCTCTGCAATGAGCTCATTCACAACTAAATCCCAAAGAAGTGGTGACAGCATCCCACCCTGTGGGCAGCCCCTACCCACGATTCCTCGTGTGATAGTGTTCACTCATTAATAGGGATAGGTATAGTTTTGATCGATGAATATTTTTGGGTTTTTCGTTCATAGAACTTGAGCATAATAGGTTTATTTTGATGGACTTCGGGGTCTTTCATTAAGAAAATGGTCTTGAAAACAATGGCCTTGGCCATGACCTTGCGGTGTATAAGCGGTGTATAAGTGTCGCTACATCGGGCCGTCATTACATTCTCGTAGATGTCCCGGTGATGGCGGCGGTGGACAAACGCAACATAGACTACTATTTTAATAAAATACTTGAACTATCGCTTTACTATGCACTCAATGCATAATATTGTCTAAAGGTACGATCGATGCGATGCGCGGAATTGTTCCTTTAGTACTTACTTTGTGGAGTCCTTAACAGCCTTGAAAATCCACATTCTAAATGATGTTGTTCCAGGCCCACAATCGTCTTCCAATTAGGTATCACAAAAATTTCTCTAAAGCCCTATCAATATCCAATTTTAAAGTGTTTGGCGCAGTCATGACAGCATATATAAGGTTTCTCTGTGCATGACAGTCATGACAAACTGTTGATATATTTTTGAAAATGAGTGTCAATCAACATAAAAAGTAAATTAGGTACTGGCATAACAATCAAAGAGTTTTTATTAATAGGTACAAGCGCGTATAAAAGAAGAGGAGAAGAACGCAAAAAGAAAGATCGTCCACATCGCTGTCAATGGCAAAAATTCTGACTCATATACAATATATATCTGACTCTAATACTCAAATACAAATATATATAGATTGTATGACTTGAAACTGGCATGGCCACCATGACTTACTTGACTTAATGTCCTACGTCCCCTGGATGGGGCAAAGGGCGTCCACAGTAGTCCTGCATCGTGATCGGTCCTGAGCTTCACGCTTCACCTCGCTCCACGTCATACCGATGCTCGTCGCTTCCGCCAACAAGGTGCGACGCCAGGTTTGATGGGGACGGCCACCCCACCCTTTCTTTTGCCTTGGGGATTCCAATCCAACGCCTGCTTCGGTATATGATCAGAATCCTTTCGCAGCGTGTGGCCAATCCTACTCCACTTGTGATCGGGCTCTCGTGGCATTGCTCCAACAGCTCTACGTTGGTGATGGTCTCGGGCCGGTAAATGCCGAGTATGCGACGAAGACAGCGGTTGACGACGACTTGTATTTGGCGTGAGATGTCTTTTGTGACCTTCCACGTTTCGCACCCGTAAAGTAGCACGTATTTGACATTTGACCCGAAGATTAAGAGTTTAATCCTTCGGGTCAGTTGCCGCAATTGCCAAACGGGTCTCAGCTGCGCGAAGGTAGCTCGTGCTTTGACTATCCTTGAAGCGATGTCCTCTTCACTACCTCCAGTGTCTGACACGATCCTTCCAAGGTAAGTGAACGTGTGGACGCGTTCCACTGCCTCCGTGCCAATCAGCAATGTTGAAGTATTCTTCACACCAGATCTCATCTCTTGGGTCTTCCGTGTGTTTATTTTTACTCCCGTTTCTGCCGCATCTCGGTATGACTCAGCAGGCATATGTCATCGGCGTAATCCAAGTCCTCTAAGATGTTGGATAAACCGCACTCTATCCCGCGGCGCTTGTCGTCGAAAATACGAAGCAGAATCCCGTCAAGAATGACTAAAAAGAGGAGCGGTGAAAGGAGACAGCCTTGGCGGACACCTGCGTGTACTGCTATATCTTCCGAGATGAGGCTATCATGAGTCACTCTACAGGTTTTTTTTTTACCTATCATTTTTTTTTTATTATTCTCAATAGGCTCGCGCTTGACCATAATCTCACCTGATGGAAAGCGATGATGTGGTCGACGGTGAAGCACGCTTGCCTAGAAAAAACCCATTCACTCTTGACTTCATCTTCCCATTTTCGGTGGCACTCCAATGTCCAGTAGGCGGGACCAGATGCTGGACCACTGCAGCGCATCAAATGCCTTTTCAAAATCGACAAAGGTGAGATAGATCTCCTTCTGCCATTCTGATGCCTGTTCTAAAACGATACGGAGAGTGTTGATCTGATCCGTGCACGAGCGATTCGCGCGGAAACTAGCCTGCTCTTTGCGTAGGAGAGGATCTACGGCCTTCTATAACCTATCCAGGATAATCTGGCAGAAATTCTTCGAGGGAATTGAGAGCAACGTAATACCTTTCCAGTAATCGCATTGACTAAGATCTCCCTTCTCAAGAAAAGTTATCAAAAGACCCTTGTTCCATTCGTCCGAAAGCTCTTCGTTGGCCCAAATCCTCTCTTATATTTTCTGTTACATGCCAAGGTTTAGGTAGCCTAATACAATTCCGTCAGGTTACCGGTGTTTGCAGCTTGTTGAGCACGATCAGCAATGTCTTCTATATTTGCGGTTGCTGCGATAGATTTCTCTGCGTTTCTGACGGTATTGCATGATAAGGTCAGCTTGCTTGACGTCAATACGGGTCTCAAGCAATATCAGATGAAGGTTTCTTCTGTCTTCGATCAGGCTCCAAGTGTGCTGTGACATCCAGTCTTCGCGAGAATGAGTAGGTTTGTGTCCTAGAAAACCGGAGCTGGTTTCTGTATAAGCCACTTTGATGCCTTTCCACCCCTCGTCCGATTCGGTATCAAGTCCCGAAAAACGATTATGCAACTCGAGTTGGAACGTTTTACGGATGCCCGGGTCACGCAGTTTGCTCAAGTCAAACCTTCTTCCGATCTTACCGGGTTCTCCAGCCGCACGGGCCACTGCAACCTTAAGCCGGAATTCAGCAACTATCAGATGGTGGTCGCTATAAATATCGGCGCCCCTGCGGTTTCGGACATTGAGTAATGAGAAACACCATTTGGCGCTAATGGCAAGGTGGTCAATTTGGTACTTGGTGACTCCATCGGGTGAGTTCCACGTGTACTTGTGGTGGTCTCCATGTATAAATAATGTTCCTCCAATGGTCAGGTCGTGGTTCTAGCAAACTTCGACTAATCGGTCTCGTTCTCGGTTAGTGTTAACGCTCCCAAACTTTGCATTCAGGTGACCATAACCCATGACTAGGACGAAATCTTGTTTCTTGATGCTCCTAATGGTGGCGTTGAGGTCGTTGTAGAAATCGTCTTTGGTATCCTCTGGTGATTTATTAGTTGGGGCGTAGCTTTGTGGAGATGTTCCGGGCTCTCGAGTAAAAACGCGCGTACGTGATTCGGTCTAAGATCGGTTTCCAGTCCAGGAGGCTATTCTTAGCTAGTTCTCAGCTCACCGAAGCTGTTTCTTTTCACTTCGCTTACCCTCAGTTTCCTACCTTAAAATTATCGGAGAATTAATGTGACAAATTGTTAAGCACGCGTTATCCGCTCTGATTGGTTGAATGAATTTTCAACAGCCAGTCACAGAAGATAACGCGTGCTTGACAATTTGTCACATTAATTCTGCGATAATTTTATGGTGGGTAACTGAGGGTTAGACCGAGTATTTGCAGGTTGTAATTTAGCATTACTGCTTCTGCTTGGGCTAGTCGACTGTAATCGCTAAGCGTTCTCACATTCCAAAAAGCAATTCGTGTCCGTGTTTTAAAACCAAAAGTCATCGGTAGGGTATCGGTCCGGTTTCTTACTGTTTCAGTTTCGTTAATCTATTATTGTCGAGCAAGCGAGTGATTAGCCCGCTAGTGGGGCTGCCGCTTTAGAGCCTACGGATTTGCTCGGTTTTTTTTCGGGCATCCTCCCTAGTGAGTCGATTCTGTTTCCAGGCGCAGAATATTCGCTTCGTCCTGCATCCGTTAAATCAGCTGCAACTCGGGGTGGTAAACGCGCGGCGGCGTGGTTGCAGCAGGCCCCAGGGAGAACGATGGGGACGTAAACGACTCGGACTGGCTAGGGCTCTGCTTGTTTCGGTACTCCACCACAAATAAAGCAGAAGGTATTTTGGCACTTTATAGGTAATGCTGTTCTCACCAACAGCGATTCCCACCAAAACTTACCCTAGCTTATCTCCCCTATGGCCACCATACCATCAGGAATTTTAATTATGATTTTGATAAAACAAATTTTTTGATACCAAAAATTTGTCACCCAAAATCCATAAACCTATAAACCCTTCTAACGTTCGAACCAGAGACCGATTAATTCTGATATTTGGCGACAAAGGACCATGGGCAAAAATTTATGGGCTCCGTCCCTCCACCAACACATAAGGAACTGATGCCAATATGTACCTAAAGTATCCACTATTTGATTTAAAACCTTTTTTTTTACATAAATCTATGGGATTATATAAAAAAGAAACAATTTTTAATTATTAATCAAACTATATTTTCATTTTACACTTGTAAGCTCAGATCAAGTAAAAAAAGGTAGATACCGCACGGCCTATAGTTTAGGTGAAGCCACTTTTTTAACTATGTGTGAGTCACTGGAGTGTTACCACTTTTTAGAAAAAAAGACCCTGAAATTATTTATTTGGGATTAAATCTCTGTCTCTACTATAAAACTCTGGAACGTCCTTCCCCTTGACATAAAAAAAGCTGAGAGTAAATTTTCATTTAAGCGTAGAATCCGGAACTATTACTTGTCGTCTCTTACATAGCTCGGTCTTCGTCTTAGTTACTGTGTTTCATTTCTGTTTAATTTAGTATATGATATTTATTATAATATTTATTAGTCTATTGTTTTAGAAATTATTTATGTATTTTATTAATTAGATAGTTTATTCATATCCGACTTTAATTATTGTTCATTTTTATTTTGTACTCCTACCACCTGTTGTCCTTTTTAACCCAAAGGTTGACTGGTAGAGAATGCCTTGCTGCATTAAGTCCGCCTATGTATCACCATTGTGCATGTAGTTTAAATAAATAAATAAATTTCATAATTTTAAGTAAGTACTTTATATGCAAACTAGAGGACGCCTCGCGGTTTCACCCGCGTAGTTCCCGTTCCCGTGGGAATACAGGGATAAAAAGTAGCCTATGTCACCCGGGGATAGAGTAGCTTCCCAACGGTGAAAGAATTTTTGAAATCGGTCCAGTAGTTTTGGAGCCTATTCGGTACAAACAAACAAAAAAATCTTTCCTCTTTATAATATTGGTATAGATGTGAAAGGAAATCTGTTTGTTTGTTTTTAATAAACGCGTGCAGTCGCCCCTGTCGATGACATGTGTCGCTCGTGTGTAAGAACACCGCAGCTCAGAACAACTTTTTAACTAAAAATACAACAAAGGTTAAGTGAAACATGTTTATTACAAAAATATAATTTTTTATTACAAAAACAACTACTCCATGGAATTAAAAATATACTTTTTTAGATTGGTAGAATCTGTCGAAAATGCGCCCAATTACTACATACTTACAGGAACAAATGTAGATGATATATTTGGCGTTAATGAATCACTGCCAGTGCCAACCGCATTGGAAGTTGGAAATAATTTCTGTAATAGAAATACAACTGTATCTAAATACATAATTAAACAAATAAATAATTTGATGTAATAGGGAAATATATTATGCATACTGAGAAAATAGCAACTTAATGCAACATAATTATACGTGAAGAAAAGAGAACCTCCATTTATTTGAAGTCAGTTAACGATACTTTTTTTGGATATCCTGTTCTATGAACTCGGCGAAGTCCACATTTTGTATTAAATAAGTCAGTCTTCTCAAAATGGTCTGAACAAACCACACTAGACGACGATGGCTGCCATTGTGGTTCATTTCGGCTCAGTCTTATAGCATTTACCCATTCTTTTCTTATTAAATTTTTCGTTGGAAACCTAAAACCATAATATTTGATAGCAAAATAGAAGGTAGTTACTCATGAATTTATACAAAAATAAATTAGTTACAAACTAAATATGTACCTTGACTTTGGCTTATGTATAATACATAAAATCATGTGATTTAAATAGAAAATAAACATTAATTAGGTCAACTTAATTATTTTTGTTTGACTTTGCCAACTTACCCTTATTTTGGGCAATTAGAAATAAGAATTACTGGCAACATTCTCCCAATATGTAATTTTCGGGGAAAAACATTATCTGTTCCGAATAACCTCAGAATTATGTTGGAAATCAAAAAATACAAATAGTTCTGCGTGTACTTACGTGTGAAACGATACTCCTAAAGACTTCTTGTTCACTATGTTGTTGTTTTTGCACCACTTGACAACACAGGACGGCATTTTTAAGGCAAAGTTATTGCACGACGGTCCGTGAGATACTAACAAAATCAGCGTAGTTTTATTGCTTGTGTGTGCGTGAGCGCGTGTGTTTACAAGAATCGGCTGAGTTTTGTGGCTTCACCTAAACTATAAGCCGTGCGGGATCTACCTTTTTTTACTTGATCTGAGGTTTAGAGTCTTAACTTTTGAAAACAATTCATAAAACTTGCGATTTTGTGCGACCGTCATACATTTTTTTTCGGTTTTCTGAATGACTGCCGAAATTCCAAAAAACTAATTTTTGAAAGTTTAACCTTAAATGTGAAAAAGGAGCGAATTGATGCTATTTTTGCTTTTATAATAGGTAATTACTTTCAAGTTCGATTTTCGGAAGGTGCTGTAAATGAAATGAAGTTATTTTAAGGCCGTACCCTGACCAAAAAATCAGCATGAGATTTGAGCATTCCTATTGGCCTAGCGGCACTGGTGGCGCATGAATTACAGTAGTGAATACGCCCAGATTTTAGAATAACTTCTTTATAAAATCGAATATTGGTCTTTTGAAAAAAATAAATCTACCAAAATATTCGTTATCAAATTGTCTATCCATTAGTGTTAGTACAAAAAATTATTAATGAACACTTTACGAGGAGATGCATGCTTTCAATCATTATTTCTCATTTTTATGGTTTTGTTGGAAGGAGATTAGTGAAACTTAAACTAAATTTAAAAAAAAAAGAATTCTACAAATTTGGAATCAATAATATGTAAAAATTTAATGTATTTTTATTAGTTGATATTTCATTTTAAATAACGAGTAGATAGCTCCTAAAAACTGCACAAAAAATGGCTAGCGCGGCGTTTTGCTCGGGGTAGCGCCTTAAGAGCGCGGCGAACCATGAATTGTCCATACAAACGTAATACCAAAATCTTTTGTAATTTTAGCATATTACCACAATATTATGATGATATTCGGATTAAGACAGTATTTATCTAGGTTCCTACGTCTTCTTTTTTTCTAAATACTCACCTAAAATGAAGTTTTAACGAATTCCATTTTGTATATTTTTACAGCGTAAATGACATGTTTTCTTTTTGATATTTCTGTATTATAAAAAACAATATCTTTATTAATATCGTACCAGGAACATAGCTCATATTATCAAATTACAAATAATCGTTTTTTTTTTTTAAACTTTAAGTTTTCATTCATAATTTTTGGTATTACGGAACACATCAAATTAATCACACATTTCCAATAGCTAGTATTGCTGTCGCGTCAAGGAAATGTCAATGTGTGCGTGGTCGCACTGCTCACGGTTGTGTATCGTTCGTACGGCGTGGGGTTTGTTCGGGGCACTTCGGGTGTGCTTCGGGTGTGTTTTACTGTTTTTTGTTCTACTGTTCTGTGGATTGTTTGTTGTCATTATTAGACGATTACTTCACTATGCTTTATGTGCGCGTTTATTTATTTTCTAAATTGTATTATTTTAATATTTTTGACACTATTGACTTATGCTATGAACTTGGATTTTGATTTGCCTTGTGATTTGAACTTTGGTATTGAGTAATTGAATAATTGAGAACGTTGGGATGTTTCTCACAGGAAGTACCTATTTCCCAATGACATAATACTATAAGGTAAATTAATAGGTACCTTAGTTTATCTATACTAATATTATCAAGCTGAAGAGTTTGTTTGTTTGTTTGAACGCACTAATCTCAGGAACTACTGGTCGGAGTTGAAAAAATATTTTTGTGTTGGATAGTCCATTTATTGAGGAAGGCTATAGGTTATAACATAATGCTACAACCAGTAGGAGCGGTGCATAAATGAAAAATGTTGTAAAAACGGGCAAAATATTCCTTTTTGAGACCTTCCGTTGCGTGCGTTGCGTACGATCATGTATGTAGTATAGAGTAGGTATGTAGATAGGGTAGGGTAGGGCAGGGTAGGTAGGTAGGTAGGTAGATTGACGGGAGCGAAGCCGCGGTGGACAGCTAGTTTTGTATAAATTAGTATTTACCTACCTACCTATCCATCAACTTACGAAGCTTTGTTTTTAGGGTTCCGTACCCAAAGGGTAAAAACGGGACCCTATTACCAAAGATAATATAATACTACTATTACTAAGACTCCGCGGTCCGTCTGTCTGTCTGTCTGTCTGTCACCAGGCTGTATCACAAGAACCGTGATAGCTAGAGAGTTGAAATTTTCACAGATGATGTATTTCTGTTGCCGCTATACAACAAATACTAAAAATATAATAAAATAAATATATAAGGGGGGCTCCCATACAAAAAACATGATTTTTATGCCGTTTTTTTGCTATAATGGTACGGAACCCATCTTGCGCGAGTCCGAATTGCACTTGGCCGGTATTTTTCGTTTGTTTATTCATGTCATGAGACAAAGCGGGCGTAGGTAATGATCTCAAGGACACCGCTTAGACTTACCTACGTTGCTCCTCTATACTTACTGTGACGTTAGTTCGGCCAGTTCGGCTCACCCAGGGTAGGGTGACCATGCGATTGGACTTGCATGCACAAGCGCGGTTTTATTCCCTCGGTCCAGATTTTGCTGGACTTTTTTTGTAAAATTCCTGTTACAAAAAACTAAAAATCCAAATTCGTTCTAGTTTATTTAATTATTCTGGGATTTTTATCTGGACTTCGGTGACCCTTACCCTGGAGAGGTTCTAATAGACTTTGATAACTGGCTGGCTAATCGACCTCATAATAAACTGCAAAAATATTTACAGAGCCACGACGATCAAGGAAAAAACGACTTTGGCCATCAGTTTTCATAAAGAAACACTAGAAAGAAAGAAAATAAGCGTGTTTAGTGTGGATCTTTGACACTATGTTTTCTGATTACTATTATTGTATTTTTTGTTTTTCGTTTATTCGATAATATAATTATGGTCACCCTACACGACTTTATCAAGTTTCGATTTATATTTTTAAACAGATGAATGATGATATTTTTTTATTCAAGATCCTTGTTTTTATTTTTAACTAGAGGACGCCTCGCGGTTTCACCCGCGTAGTTCCCGTTCCCGTGGGAAGATCTATCCCCGGGTGTCATAGGCTACTTTTTATTCCTGTAGATAAAAAGCCTATGTCACCCGGGATAGAGTAGCTTCCGAACGGTGAAAGAATTTTTGAAATCGGTCCAGTAGTTTTGGAGCCTATTCGGTACAAACAAACAAACAATCAAACAAAAAAATCTTTCCTCAATATAATATTGGTATAGATATTCTTAGCTCAGAGCGCTTTTATTTATCTGTATCTACTTATATGCGTAAATAGGCATACATTATTGGAATATTTGTCCTTTACTAATATTTTGCCTTAGTAACACTTGTAATATATTACTTGCATTCATTATTTATTATAACAACACATGTTTGAGGTTTATCAAAGGAATACCTACATAAATAAGACAAAAGAACGCGGGCGCCGTTCGCGTCAGCCGGCTTTCGAGTCGATAGGATGATAATAGGTAGCGATATCTATCTGCTCACACACACACACGGCTACGCACGGCGCACCGCGTGTGCGTGCAAACTGAGATAGCAATACTCCGAACGAAATTTTCGCTCGCCTCGAATTGCATTTGCGAGCTAAGTTCGCCGCGCCCTTAAAGGAGGATATGTAACAAATTTAACGAAAAATGGACAGCAAGCGGTAAACATCGTGAACGCTTTTACAACAAGAATATAACTTGGTTGAATGAATGCATTAAATTACCAGATATTTTTTTTAATGAAATACCATCTATATCACCGGAACACCATTCACCCGGAACGCGTTTCGAATCACTTAATTCGTCTCCTTAGTAATTATTTTCGCTAAATTAATTAACAGTTGAAAATACTTATTTTCTACCGCAAAACTTAAACTTAGTGCTGTGCTATTGTCTACTAATTGTTTTAAAGGTTCTGCGAAACGTAAATACAATAATAACAAGTAACTGAATTTTATTTTAAAAGTGCCGTATCATACTGACTGACTCGCGAGTGCACGGAATATTGGCCGTTGTGTTAACTGTCATAACGGTCTAATTCCTGCGAACGTGCAGTGACCGAGGCAGTGACAGACTGCCAGTGCTACCAACTTACCGGCGTCGCAACGCGCGTTCTTGTCTCAAAACTTTGTGTGTCGGTCATCATATTGAGCATTGCGAGTGTTTACGACTGGTGGCGCCACCTCGACTGTATAACGTCTGTGATTTCTCTCGACTGAATTAGTCCTACTGGTATTTAATTGATATTAAAATGTCTGTTAATCGATCATCTACTGCTTCACCGCTTCCGCTGCCAACTACACCTACTGATGAATGTATCAACTTGGCCCCACAACGATTAGTATCGTCTGAGCTTAATCTACAGCAAAGTATACTAGTCCCTGATCTTGCTGCAGCTGAGCGCAACAAGAAGAGAAAGTTTAATGTGTCTGAAGATGACAATCTTGCCATAAGTGGAAACACATTCTCCACTTTTACTCTTGAGCAGGAAAAGCGCTTTGAGGACCTGCTAATTAAAATAAACAGCATTATAGAACAAAATCGAGACCTTAAAGACAGTGTCGAAGTAATGTCAAAAAAGCATGATGATTTCCTGACAAGAATATCAATATTGGAAGGCGAACGCAAAGAGGACAGGAAGTTGATCTGCCAATTGGAGGAAAAAATTGAATTGTTCGAGCGAAAAGCTCGTTCTTCCTCAATTGAAATACGGAATGTCCCTAAGAACTCAGATGAAACTAAGCTAGACCTCTCCAATATGGTGATTAATTTAGGTAAATCAATAAATCTTAATATTGAGCAATCTACTATACGTGATGTTTACAGGGGCAAATCTAAGGAGGACTCCAAGCCTATCATTGTTGAGTTTGCGTCGGTATTGATGAAGGAAAAAGTGATTAAAGGCGTCAAACACTTAAATTCGTCTGACAAGAGAGAAAATAAACTTAATTCTCACCACTTGAACCTAAAAACTCCAGCGAAACCTGTGTTTATTTCTGAAACCCTGACGTTCAGAGCACAAAAGCTCTTTTACCTCGCCAGGCAATTTAAAAAAACACATGGCTTCTCGTTTTGCTGGACGTCTCATGGTTTTATCTACCTTCGTAAAAAGGTTGGAGATCCGCAGGTACGAGTGAACTGTGAGGCCGACATTGATAAATTAAGGAATTCAATCTGACTTTATCAAGTAAACTACTTCCAATTCTTATTGTTCCCTAGCATAGCTTGGATAACCGTGTGCATGCGGGTTATTCTTAACTTTAAACCAATTTTCCATGTATCTTTTTTTAAATTATTTACAGTGTACTATATAGATATTTTTAAAAATCACGCTAAACAAAGTACTTACACCATCAAAAACATTCACAAACTAAACTCATCTTCTCAAATTCATACACAAGCTCGCCTAACTGTTTTCCATCCCTCCTCAAAGTATTACTCTCAATATTTCCTGCTTGATTCTACTATGATCCTTTCTTCCCTTTCTGAAGCCGTCACAAGCCTGGTCCATATATTCTTATCCTATAAAATTCAGTAATGATATTAGTGATGTAACATCAGATATTGACAATCTATGTGTGTCAAAATCGTTTACCACAGACCTCAACAATTGTGGCCAATTTATAAAAAAATCCCCAAATAGGAGTTTGGTAGTCCTCACTCAAAACATTCGGAGTATCAGTTGTAATATGCCAGGCTTCGAAGTTATGTTAACGAGATTAAAAATTCAATGTGATATTCTTGTGTTAACAGAATGTTGGCTTTTGGGCATGTCGGGCACTATACCAGTTTTACATGGTTTCAAGTCCTTTGCAACTAAAGAAATATTGAAACAAAATGATGGAGTTGTCGTCTATGTTAGGGATGACCTCGATATAAGTGTGGATGAACCGGAGTTTCATGATGCCAATTGTCTAGTAGCTACCCTCAACAAAAATGTAGCCCTGGTTTGTCTGTATCGTTCTCCATCTATTAAAAATATTGATGCATTCCTATTATCCTTGGATACAGCTCTCTCCAATCTCTCCTCTTTTCCTAATATTATAGTAATTGGGGACATAAATATTCCTATAAACGATAACAAGCTGGACCTATCTGGTTCTCGTTACTTGACCATTGTAGCGTCACATGGTCTGTTACCTGCCCACACAGAGGTGACGAGAGAGGTAAGTGGAACCTGTCTGGACCATGTTCTACTCAAGAGTAAGAACTCAGCTGTAACGGTAGTTCCACAAACCACGTTGACGGATCACTATCCTGTAATAACGCAACTATTCACAAAGCAATCACAAGTATCTGCAACTACAACCGTCACCAAAGTTGATTCTGAAAGCCTGAAACGAGACATATCCTTTATTAACCTAACACCAATATATGAATCTACTGATCCCAACTATTGCACCAGTTATCTCGTAAATAGCTTACAAACTGCACTGCAAAATAACACAACAAATTTAATAGTACCGAAACGTCGAAGAATTATCAAACCCTGGATTACTCCTGGTCTGCTCCGTTGCATGAAAAATAGGGACAAACTTCATATAAAAACTAAAATGTCACCTGACAACCAAATCCTAAAGATAACCTATGTTCGATATAGAAATTTTTGCACCAAAATTTTAAAGAAAGTTAAAACGACTTATGAAAGGAACCAGATAGAATTAACTAAAAAAAAACCCAAAGAATTGTGGAAAACTATCAAAACTATCACTAATTCCAACAAGTCAGGCGACATTCCTGAACAGCTTCTTAAACTGTGTTCCACTACGAAATCGTCTCTGGATAAAGTAAATGAGCACTACATAAATGTGGGCAAAACCTTAGCCGAAGATTGCCTAAGAAACCAACGCAATCCTACTCAATCACCTCTTAACCTTACCACCCAGCAAGGTAATCCCCAGCTCCAGTCCTTTGCTATGGAATCTGTTGATGAGGGGGAGGTGGAAAGAATTATTCTGGGTTTAAAAAATGACTCAACAGTTGGTTGGGATAACATCTCCAACAAGTTTCTTAAAACCTACAAGGCCTTTCTAGTTCCACCATTGACATATATATTTAATAAGTCCTTGGAACGCGGTGTTTTCCCAAATGATCTAAAGAGATCAGAAATTCGTCCCATACATAAGGGAGGGGATAGGGATCGTGTCATTAACTACAGGCCTATTTCGATCCTGCCTGCACTCTCAAAAATTTTGGAGAAGATAATAAATACTAGGCTTGTCAATTACCTCGAATCCAGTGGCTTGTTCTCCGAAAATCAATTCGGTTTTCGTAGAGCCAGAAGTACGGATGGCGCGGTACATAAACTGACAAATTATCTGGCTACTAACCTAGATAATCGTAATAAATGTCTCTCAATTTTCCTTGATCTAGCCAAAGCTTTTGACACGATCCCTGTGCCCATTCTTCTGCAGAAGCTTGAGCGATTAGGTGTTAGAGGAACGCAAATAAAACTTTTTGAAAGTTATCTCTCAGAGCGGTTCCAGTGCGTGAGGGTTGGTAACAGCACAGGTTCCTACCTTCCTGTAACCTACGGTGTGCCTCAGGGCAGTATTTTGGGACCCACCTTATTTCTCATTTATATTAACGATCTAACAGACCTAAAGTTACCCAGAGGCGAAATTATATCTTATGCAGATGACACTGCTCTCCTCTTCTCTGCTGATACCTGGGAAGGAGTATTTAATGCTGCCCAAAATGGTTTCAATCTAGTAAATGAATGGCTTCGTAACAACGTCCTCACGCTTAATACTAACAAGACGAAGTACATTACCTTTTCTATTCGCCAATCCACTGTTGCCAACAATCGGTTTAACATTATTCCACATGAATGCCAATCGACTGGCATCTGCTCCTGTAAACCACTTGAGCAAGTCAAGCACATTAGATATCTCGGTGTCACTCTGGATCAGAATCTTAATTTCAAAGAACACATTAAGCTTGTCAGTGGAAGAGTGCGTAAGCTGATTTATATATTTAAAAACATCAGATTGGTTGCTGATCCTGCCTTACTAAAAAGTGTATACTACTCGCTTTGCCAATCAATACTCAATTACTGTATATCTTCTTGGGGAGGTGCTGCTAAGACTACTCTCAAGTGCTTGGAGATAGCTCAGCGGGCTATCCTGAAAGTGGCCACTTTCAGACCCATTCTATTTCCCACAAACGCGCTTTATCGGTCTTGCGAAGTCCTTAATGTGCGCCAAATATTTTTGTTGAATATCGTACTTAAACAACATAAGGACCTCAAGTACAATCCTGAGATTATCTCCAAACGCAGAAGGCATGAAGTTGCAATCGCCAAGCATTCTCCAAAAACGACTTTTGTAAAAAAATTCTTCCTATTCCTTGGGCCATTTATCTACAATAAAATAAATAAAATCTTGGACATCTATTCGCTCAACAAGTCTCATTGTAAAAAAAAACTCCAGAACTACCTGCTAACGCAGTCTTATGAGGAGACAGAAAGGCTGCTTGCGGTTCAAAATTAGTGAAATATTTGAACCTTATACGAGAGGTAAGCATACACACACTTACTCACACACACACACACACACACACAAAATCACTCACTCACACACACAATCACTCACTCACACACACAATCACTCACTCTCACACATTCGCTCACATGCAAACAATCACTGTACTTTGTTTTGTCTCACGTCTTGCAATCTAATTTAACTAATTTTTATTCTAATTTTAATTCTCAGTTTTTACTTAGTCTAATTGACTGTGTTTAAATTATTGTGATCTCATTATTATTTAAATTTAAAGACTACTTCAGAAATTTTAGTTTAACTCGTTTTTATGATTTCATTCTTAATTATATCTAATTTACAATATTTAGATTATTTTGATCTATTATTATATAGGTTTTACGTCTTTCAAAATTTTATAATGATGTTAATTTTATTATTTAATTCTCAATTTTTATTTTTATCCCATATATTATATTTGAACTATTGTTATACGATTATTAAATTTTACGACTGGTTTTTTAATTTTATAAAAATATTATTGCTTTCTTAATTTGTTCTAATCTGTTGTACTTAAATTATTGTGATTTCGATTATGATTTTAATTTTACGTCAAATTTTACAATATGATTTTAATTGTACAATTCAACTCCCAATTTTTGAATATATTGATCTAATTTATTGTATTTTAATGTATTATTGTGATTTTGATTTTATTGATATTTTATGACAATTTGTTTATTTACCTTCTTTTTTATTAACTTTATTTCTATACTAAGTTTATTGCGTCAATGTTCCTATGGGTGGAGCTGCATGCCGAAATACAGGCTCTCACCTAGTTCGGCTGCAGATGATCCCTCCGACATTTATTGTAAACGCACGTAGTTTTAAGTCATCGATAATCTAATTTGTGAACTATTGTCTAACTCAATAAACATGTTTTTCTTTTCTTTTTTTCTTTTCTTATCTGGCCATTCACCAGGAAGACAACACAAAAGTTTTGTAGAATGTTGCGATAAACCAAAAAACGTAAAGTTCAGAATCTAATATCGTCTACTAGCCCTGAAGAAATAACGATTGCACATGAATGCAACCTTCTTCCGTAATGAAAAGCGTACGTAAAATAATGATTAGCGAAAGTGTTCAAGTGACTATGTCGGTCGATGAAGCATTAAGCATGATAAATGATAAATGATAAATGATTTTATTTCTGTAAGTTGGTTTATACAAACACTTTTACATGTCGAACATATTTTTTAAAACTAGATGAGGTCGGCGTTTCCTATCTGACTACTCTGAGAAGAAAGGCCGAAACAAACTCAGAGGCCACAGTCTCTTTTAAAGTCCAGACAAAATATTGGTTAGATCATGTGAAGACCATGTAGACTGATGTCTGAAATGGTCTTTTGAGGAAAGAACCAGTCAGATTGAGTGGACCTGTCCAGTCAGTGCACGCATTTGTCAATAACCGAGCAGCTCAACTCAGACTTTAAGGAGCTCAACGATTCGACGAACAATACCAAAGAAAGGACATTCGGGTAGGCCGTATAAACTACTCAAACTGCCAGACCATGATTAAAAACTAAGATAAATTTAAATTAAAATAAAAAAGAATGATCCACATAGTCTTCACACTCACAATAATTAATATAAAATAATATAATACTTTAAAAAGTAAATATTCTTGTCATTGCAAGAAAACCAAAAAAACAGCGACCACACAGCCCCCGGTGGCTATGTGGTCGATGCAAAAAAACAACAACAAAATTCACGGTGCAAAATATAATAAAAAAAACAAAATTAATTGGAGCAGCTCAATCCCAAGCCTTTTTGTCTTCAAGGTAATCTTTAGTTGTATAAAACGCTTTCTGGCACAACTTACGTTTAGGTAATAAAAGATTTGAATTTATTAAGACTTAGATGTTGTACGTGGCTTGGAAGCTTATTATAAAAGCGTACACATTGACATCTAAACGAGCCACCTATTTTCTTGAGCCTTGTTGTAGGTACTACAAATTTGTGTTTATTCCTAGTATTTATGTTATGGATATCACTGTATTTTTTAAACAATTTTATATTTTTATGGCCATATAAAAGATTTTCATAAATATACTGAGAAGGCACAGTCATTACATTAATCTCCTTAAATTTCTCTCTGAGAGAGTGTCTTGGGCTTAATTTAAAAATTGACCGAACAGCTCTTTTCTGCAAAACAAAGATAGTCTGGATGTCGGCGGCATTTCCCCACAACAGAATACCGTACGACATTACACTATGAAAATAGCTAAAGTATACTAAACGGGCTGTCTCTATGTCAGTTAAATTACGAATTTTTTTAACAGCATATGCTGCGGAGCTTAGCTTCTTTGACAATTTATCTATATGTGGGCCCCACTGAAGCTTAGCATCCAAAGTTAAGCCTAAGAATACTGTGCTATTTTCAGGATTCAATTCTTCGCCCTTTATCAACACATCGGTTTTCACCTGCCTAACGTGAGGTAGGGTAAACTTAATGCATTTGGTTTTTTTTTCATTAAGAAGTAAATTATTAACATTGAACCAGTGAACTACTTTTGAGATCGCGCTATTTACATCGTCAGTAACCAGCTGCTGACGTTTAAGTTTAAACAAAAGTGAAGTATCATCCGCAAACAACACTATATCATAGTTATCCTTTATGAGGTAAGGCAAGTCATTAATATAAATAAGAAACAAGAAAGGACCAAGAATCGAGCCCTGTGGGACTCCCATTGTTACCATAGATCCAGGAGATCTTTTTCCATTAACGTCAACGGTCTGAATCCTATTACTCAAATATGAAGTAAGAAGATCCAGAGCGCTGTTCCGGATCCCGTAGTGGCGGAGTTTCCTGATGAGCGTTTCATGAAAAACACAATCAAATGCTTTGGACAAATCACAAAAGATTCCCAAGGCATCGCACTTATCTTCCCATGCATTATAAATATGTCCTAAAAGTTCAACACCAGCATCAGTAGTTGAACGACCCCTTGTAAAACCGAACTGTTTGGTATGTAATAATTTATGTTTATTAAAAAATCCTTGCAATTGCTCTAAAATTAATTTCTCAAATATTTTGCTAAACGTAGGTAGTACTGAAATAGGTCTATAATTTGTAGGGTCTGATGTACTACCTGATTTAAACAAAGGTATTATTTTACTATTTTTCATGATGGTAGATGCTGATTTATCAACACATCAATATGAGATAATATGGAAAAGGCTAAATAAATAAATTTAAATTATAAAAAAATATATAAAAAAATCGGAGTCCACTAGATCCTGATGTCCTAAAATTGCTTTCAGTACCCAAGCCGATACACTTTCGGCCTCATTGGATTTCACCCAATGAGGCCGAAAGTGGAATAAGTGACTAAAATAACAAAATTTATATAAATCGCATTTTTTTACACAACTTTATTTTCTATCACTATTTAAGTCTTTTTATTTATTTGAATACCAATTAATATTATTTTTAACTTGTATCTTATATTTTTTTATTAAATTTGGAATTAAATCCCCCTAGATTGCGAGATACCCACACTGTGCGCCGACAGTTTCCAATCTAGGGCATGCATTTTCGAACATTTTCAATTTCGAAATTAGCCTACAAAATTAAAAATTAAATTATCATTATTAAATTATCGAAATTTCGAAACTGGGGAATCAAATATAATGGGCAATCAGAATAATATTTTAACTTAACTGAAAATGTAAAATTGGTATTCTGTATAGGTACCTATGGGTAATTATTTTTTCTATTAAATTACATTCCATTTTAGAAAAATACCTACACTAATTCCTTCAACTCTACTGCGTGGATACCATCTAGCTAATCCAAGCTGGCGTGGTTCCGCAAGCCGGGTTTACAGATAGCGGCTCATAAAACTGAAGCGCTATAGATATATAAACTTCTAGTAGCAGAGAGTCACCCAGCTCGTGAGTGACAGTTGAAGATGCGCAAGTTCTGTATCTTGGCCGAACCATGGACGATGGGGCTTCGAAGAGCATTTCGAGCGCCTGGTCCCCGCGTTTGTAGGCCAGTGGGTGCTTTATATAGATTAGTGCCCATTCTCGGAGGACCTCAGGCAAAAGCTCACAGCTTCTACGCGGATGTAGTGCGATCGATGGAAATTCATGGTGTAATTTATGGAGGGCCTGTTTGGTCAAACTGACTGTCAGGTGTCTGATTCTGCAGGACTTAAATCTAACTGCAGTGGAAAATGGTAAATCGAATCGCTCGTGGAAAAGAGAGGAGCGCATATCGTAGGTATAGCTAGCTAGTACTAACCAAGTACGGGTGCTACGTTATGTACCTGAATAGGATTGGGAGAGAGCCACCACTGTGGAGGTGACCTAGATCCTGCACAGCACATTCTTGTTCCTGTACCAATCGTACCAATCCAATAATGGTACCTACAACACTGAAAAATTTAGAACTTCAGCTCTATTGCACGGGCGCTTTTTTGTAGCCTTTCAAAGTTGGTAGGTTTATCCATGTATTGTGGTTATTCTGCTATTTTTATTATAACTCTTTCATTCTTTAGTGTAATGATTTATGTTGCATTTCCATTAAAAAGTCCTACAAACGGATGTCATACAATATAGTGGTCCAGTCGTATTTGCGTCGAAAAATGGATTCTGTTTGACAATCGCAAAATGGATTCTGGTTGGATCCTGGTTCAGCAACTAAACGAAAACTTAAGTACCTACCCCTAGTAAAGTGATGGACACTGTTTGGTGGTCTAGGGGCCGGTGTGATTCATCACAACTGCTTAGGTTAGGTTAGGTTAAGACGGGCTGGTGTCCGCAACTCCACGTCTAAGCGCGTATTTTGCGTACATCACAACTGCTTATCAAACGGGATGAGCATCAGTGTTTCTGTCAGCCATAATTCTCCGGGGGGGCGGTGGAGACCTGGGGGGGGCGAAGTAAATATAGGAAACAAAGTAATATTTAAAATCAATTCCAATTATCATTAATATTTTAATGAATAAAAGATGCTATAAGCTGAACCAAAATTGTCAAAGTAACATTGTAAAAAGCCACAAAGAATAATATTCTTTACAAAAATCTTTTTCTTCGTGCCTTTTTGCTTGCGTAGGTACTCGTAACGATAAGGACACAGCTTTATTTTTCATTTTACCAATTTCGCGAAATTACTATCTATAAACAGCTGTTTAGAGTGGGAGAGCCTTATGGGAATTTATGGGATAGCGTTAGAGGAAAAGGATGGCGATATTCTCGAAAGTGTGTCGTTCTTTCTATGCGCTATTATGGTTTCTGATTGGCTACTTTAATATGTCATGCACTACTCAATTCCTGATTGGCTGATTGAGTACCACTTCACGTCAATAAAGGTTTTCTGGTTTCTAGCTCTAAAATGATACCAGGTTTAAATAATTTGCCAAATTGTAGGGATATTCATCGCGAATAATATACGTAAATCTGCTGTAGACGCGCGAAAGTGAGCGTGCGGCAACCTATTGCTATTGATTAAGTTCCAAAGCCCTGTCCACAGAGCAAGGGATACCATAACACAAAGAATTGTTTTAATTACTTTTTTGTCAATACGTATTGTTTAGTATATAGTACTAAACAGATTAAAGTAATTTTTGTAACCTACCCTCAACTTGCGAATTATGATTTTCGTACCGCTAATTCCTCGAAATTGGCCACTGTGCGCCGCTGATCCTGCAAGACAAGACAACGCGCGACGTCATACTCACATTACCTACTCGCGCGATTGCTCAGCAGACGATCTCCAAGTTACAAGAGCTGATGTTGGAAGCTCTCCGTCATCCGCCATACTCACCAGACGCCTTGCGCCTACAGACTTCTACTTTTTCCATAATTTGGATAACTTCTTGGCGGGTAAAAATTTAATACTCTAGAGGCAGTACAAAATGCCTGTGACGAATTGGTTGCCTCCCGTTCAGCGGATTTCTTCAAAAAGGGCATTTGGTAATAAACTGCCTCTGTGTTTGGCAAAGATTCATCGATTGCATGGGTGATAGTACTGATTACTTTGATTAATAGTTCAAATGTTAATAAGGTAAATAATGACGCATATTACAATTTTAACAGAAAGTCTACGATTATAATTTATGTTTCACGTTTCCGCCTCTGTTGCGCCACATGTTCTCATTCTGTGACCACTTTTTGCTACACCAGTTGTTATACCCCTTCTTACGAGGGCTGCACCAAAAGTATCGGGAATGTAATATTTGCACTGTTTCTGTCATATTAAAATCTTTTTAATTGAAAACTCCTTGGTTTTAAAAATCGAATACCATTTATTTATTTAAAAAAAGATTCTCGGTCTTGTCACAAGGTTTTGTCAAACTTGTTTAGTCGTTGAGAAAATGGAATTGACTCGAGAAAATTCAAGATCGATGATTTATTATGACTTTCGAAGTGGTTTAACACAAAAACAGTGTGTTGACCGGATGATTTCTGCATTTGGTTATGAAGCCCCATCCAAAACCACAATTTATCGCTGGTTTGCTGAATTTCAATGTGGACGTGTCAAGCTCAGTGATGATCCCCGTCAAGGTCGTCCAAAAACTGCATTCACCCAAGAAAACGTTGATGCTGTGCGTAAGCTGATTGAGGAAGATCGACATGTGACATACCGCGAAATTCAGGCAACTTTAGACATTGGCATGAGTCAAATACAAATAATCTTGCATGAACAATTAGGTGTAAAAAAGTTGTTTTCCCGATGGATACCGCATTCGCTCTGTGAAGAGCAAAAAGCGGCTCGCGTTACTTGGTGCGTCAGAACTCTCGAAAGATACCACGCAGGATCCTCAAACGCTGTATACAATATCGTATCAGGTGACGAATACTGGATATACGCGTACGAACCCGAAACAAAAAACCAGTCACGAGTATGGGTGTTAGAAAATGAGTTAAAGCCAACAAAAAAAAAATGGTGGCCACGTTTGTCTCCAAAACTGGCCATGTTGCGACTATTCCTCTTGAGGGACAAAGAACGGTTAATGCAGAATGGTATGCTGGCATTTGTTTGCCACAGGTCGTTTCTGAACTCCGTAAAGAGAACTGCAACCGCCGTATCATCCTCCAACACGACAATGAGAGTTCTCACACCGCGCATAGACCATCCGCCGTACAGCCCCGACCTAAGCCCTAATGATTTCTATACTTTCCCTAAAATAAAGAATAAATTGCGTGGTCAGAGATTTTCATCACCTGAAGAAGTTGTGGACGCCTACAAAACGGCCATTTTGGAGACCCCAACTTCCGAATGGAATGGTTGCTTCAATGATTGGTTCCATCGTATGGAAAAATGTGTCAAATTTCGCAGAGAATACTTCGAAAAGCAATAAATACATTTTTAAATAGTAACGTTGTCACTTTCTTGATTCCCGAAATTTTCAGTGCCGCATCGATCTGTGTCTCAAAACATCAACAGATGTGAATAGCATACGTATCTCTAAGTAGTCTGGGTGAATGGCTTATGGCAATACTTATCTACTTTTAAAATTATGTCCCATTAGTTCCATAGGATAGCGAGGCGAGTACTAATTATATGATTGCGACGTCGTCAATCGTCGTCATCGTCTACCAATACTGATAAAAAAAAACTTCTGCCTTTGTGTTTCGTATGAGTCATGCGAGCTGAATTCAATATAATCAAAAGAGGCCAAGGAAAGGTATTACTTAGTTCTGGATATGAATTTTACAAACACGAAACATATATGTCCGGAGTTTCAATATGGTCTTGTACAAAATAATGTGCCGAGTTAACGGTACCTACATCGTAGTGTTGAAGTGTTGGCTGTACAAAACCACCATGTCAGTCCGACTTCAGGATCAGACTTCGGAACCTTCTGCAGCGAGGTGTGAGACGTGTTTTCGCCGAAACTGTTCACCGCTGCACTGGAGGATGTCTTCAAGGTTCTGTACTGGAGAGGGCTAGGCATCAACGTCAATGGCGAGTACATCACTCACCTTCGGTTTGCCAAAGATATAGAGGTCTTGGCTGAGACCATGGAGGACCTCAGTACAATGCTCGCTTAACTCAGTAGAGCTTCTGAAAGAATGGGTCTTAAGGTGAACATGGACAAATTCAAGGTGATGTTGAATTTTCATGTTGCACTCAAACCTATCAAGGTCGGAGACTCTACACTCGAAGTTGTGAACGACTATGTCTACCTGGGACAAACAATCCATTTGAGTAGGGCCAACTTCGAGAAAAAGTTCAACCGTCGAATCCAACTCGCCTGGGCAGCGTTCGGGAGGTTACGCGGTGTATTCTCGTCCAACTTACCACAGTGTCTCAAGACGAAAGTCTATGACCAGTGTGTTTCCGGGTAACCTATGGCTCTGAGACGTACTCGCTCACGATGGGCATCATCAGAAAACTTAGTCACCCAAAGGGCAATGGAAAGGCCTATGTTCGGCGTTTCCTTGCGTGATGGAATCAGAAATGAAAATTGCTCGCAAAAAGGATGGCCAATTGAGCAGAAAGGTTCCAGAACCTTTTTCACTCCAGAGTGGCGACCGGGAACAGGAACACGTTGCGTTGGAAGGCCTCCCACCATGTGGACCGATGGCCTGTTGAAGTTTGCGGGGATCCGCTGGATGCGATATTTATGGTTCGTGCAGTGTGAAGTAAAATTGACATTTTCACATGTACCTGGTGTAACTACCCTGCTGGCAGATTCACCGTGGCAATCATATAATCAGTACTCGCTGTCCTATTGGAACTAATGGTACATAATTTAAAAAAATATATTAGTATCAAATGTCCCATGGGACTAGTGGGACATAATTTAAAAAATATGTAAGTGTCAGTTGTCCCATGGGGCAAGTGGAACATATCATCCCACTTGTCCCATCATGGGACTGAGTCAATGGGACTAGTGGGATAGACCGAAATGAACAGCACCCACGGCAATTGGTCAGTTAAACTAAACGATAGAGATTATTAAAACCAATAATTAACTTTTCGTTTTATTTAATTTATAATACACATCTGTTTCCAATTATATTTGCGTATTTACATAATATTATTAAAAAGAACTAGAGTAATAAAATAATTAATTGATGTGCAGAAAGCATGTTCCATTCACAAAATGTGTGAGATGTAACAGGATTTACTAGACAGCTATGTCAACTGTTAAGGCTCCACAGAGTAATCGATCAGATCAGACGAATCTGAGCCCGACAGAACGGTTAGACCGGATGCGTGCAAAACACGAAAGAAATACATTTGTTCGAATGTTTCTTTTCGCTTCAGGGAATGGTTGTACTTTAAATAGTGTTACCTAGTGTTTTTCTGCACAGCAGCTAAAGCGCCTACTGAAAGATACTCAAATTCTATAAAGACAGAAATGTGACTCTGTGTCGTAATGCAGTGCTCCACTCCGCCTTGATGGAGTGTCAGCTTTACCAAAATCACGGCTACCAGAGTAATCCGTGTTAACTCCTCAACTGGGAATAAACTCAAACTGGAAAAATACAATATTACACTCGCATACTTATACGAATTTAAGTGTTTCCAGTAATGTATTAAAATTGACGAATTGATCCGTAATCTGTCGGATCGATTACTAGATAATATAACTTGAACAAAAGCTACATTAATCTACACAAAATTAACGACATCTCTTGTCTTAAAAATTAAAATGATATATACTTAGTCCAGTATTTTTACAATAATTATGTAATATACTTATGCCAGTGGATAACTCCCTCCTTAAATAAAATAATCTATTACCAAAATATTTACATCAACAAAATAGGAAAATTAAATAACTACTTCACTTATTTACTTTATGTCATGTGAAAACTTAAAATATACATCACGTAAATTATCATAGCAACATATCAATATTTTATTAATCATATTATTTATTACTTTAACAGATAACATTTAAATATCACATGATGAAATGTTTAAACACAATAACGCATGATAATGGCAAAACAAAATACCATAGCTTTATAAATAAAATTCGACTTCATCGTTAATTCGTTACCATTACAAATTATATTAACATTCTTAAGAGGAACAATCAATACAACGCATATTATATTAAAACCATCAAACCGAAGCTGAAAGAGATACTTGACAATAATTTATATTATTGTGTAATACAATATTATGAACACTAAATCATCATACAAAATCACAGCTTCTATTGGTGTCATTGGGCGCTAATTTGCCTAATTGAGGATATATTTATGGGGATAATTTTAAGTACACCTATTTATTTATTGAAAGGCACTAAGACCCTAATCTACAATAAAATTTCTGTACATGGTATTGAATTTGAGTCTGTTTTTATTAAATTTTATGTACTTATAGCGTTCAGGCAACATTTGACGCACGACTAGCCGATATTTATGTACAATTATTAATTTAAAACCTAAATAGTACAGCCTGATAATAACTTTTTAGGAATTTAATGGAATATTATGAAAGATGAGCTCTTACTACATTAAATGCAATTTTACTCAATGAAATACTTATTTACATGACTAAATTAATATTACTAGGGAAACCTATTTGGAAGTTGAAGGTCTTGAAGATTTAATTAACACTTAAACCATCAAATTTTAACGGCACATTATAATATAATTCACAAAATCACTAATATTTTATCAAAAATGTTGTTAAATTAAAAAATATATATAGCTGATCTTTCTGAATCAAAAATCAAAATCAAAATAGCTTGTTATGTAAATGAGAATAGCCTGTCGGTTTTTAAAAGTGACCGATTCCAATGAATCGGTAACGTACAGGAATCAACCAATAATATTGAATTAATTCCACATCACTTATCTCGTTTGTTCGATTCTTGCACGTCTACGTTTCAATGGAAGCGCACCAATAGGTTATATAATTCTTACTGTAACTTAATTATGTGACAAGATTTTATTAAGATATGTACTTCAGAAAACAATTATTGTCTTGGAATACAAGCACTGACTGAGTATAGCAGCTGCATAGTATTCAAATTTACTTTTATAATTAGCATGAGGGCCAGCGCACACAGAGACAATATAGAACTGTATACATACAAAAACTCACGCCTATTTCCGATGGAGGTAACTACAGAACGGCACCAGAGGTCAAAAAGGATGGAAAGAGAAGGTTCCAATGAGAAAATCAGAATACGCCACGAGGATTCCACGAGGAGGTGCTTCGCGGCGTCGCGCTGTGCACCGCGAAACAACTGACCTCTTCCAGCAAGATTGAGTCTCGGTGTAAGCTGACCCTATAGTACGTTCCTGGATTTGACAAAAACAGAATTCGACTTTGACAGCGCCTGTATTTGAAGCAATAATGGAGGTTTTTGTAGTTAAGTGCTACAATACGGATGCCTTAAAAAAGCCCTAAGCATAGAAGTTATTGAAATAGGACTGCAGTGCGAAAACAAAACGGTCCTTGAAAATTATTTTTAGGATTCGAACGCCCGGGTTAAAAAGTATTGACACAGAAGCTAGCTAACGATTTTTTTTTTGTTAAAAGAAGGACCCTGGGTTCTAATTTCAATCTCTCATGTAGATTCGATGATAAAATACATCAATCAATATGTTTTATTCAAGTTTAACTATAAAGTCTATTTTCAGTCATTTATGTTAACTGCTACAAGTTTGTACTAAGAATTCGTAATCTGACATAAAAAAGGCCGGCTTTTTACAAAAATATTTGTATCTAATGCAGGAACTGTCCAAATAAAAAAGAAATAGTATTGTTCGGAATACAAATAAAGAAACTAACCAATCATTTCAAGATTTGGCAATCCCTACAAATTAGATAAATAACCTACACGGTGAATAAGGCTAGTTCTCGCACAAAAGCTCTGTGAAAAATATGATAGGACCATACTTTCTAAAATAGATAGATGTTTAAGGCTAAAATGCATACCTAGATATACAATTTTTTAATTTTATTGCTTAAGAATCACAATCCTAATGGATATTTCTTGGGTAGAAAAATTATACTTAATTGTATTTAGTCCGTCAGTGAGATTATCAATTAATATTGGACACATATTTTTTGCTTTATCAAATCAATAAAATATACAAAGATAAAGCGCACCAAAGTTCAGGAGTGTCGACATGTGACGTCACTATGTCAGTAAAATCTATATTAATGTCGTCGTCGTGATCGTCGCAGAAAAAATACGTGTCCAATATTTATTATTAATCTACCTGACGGACAAAAAACTAATTTTCAGTTAATCCCTATTAGCTCGTCACTAATACAAATACTCAATGCCACAGTTAAAACCCGTCGTTAGAACGCGTTTTTTCTGGTAAAAGTAGATACTGAATAACTTCGTTACAACAAGAACTTACTGCCAGTCAATAAGAATATCAGTTAAAACTAGTTTTATCTGACATTCGGCGGGAAAATTGTATTGTAGTTGTAAGAAATGCTTCCATTATAATACTTTTGTAACGAAAAAATGCCTTCCAGTGATAAACGGGTACTTACTGAAACAAATAGATCGCAGGTATGTATTTTTCACAGTGAACACGGTAGAAATTATGCCAACTAAAAGAAGAACGGTTTGGTGCTAGAAATCCATAAAATATTTTAATCCGCTAGAAAAAAAATCGCGCGTTTCCTCTCAAAAGTTGACTAACTCACGACGCATTTTTATTTTTTTATTAAAAAAGATATTTAAGTTTTTATTCGAAATAAAATCTGAAAACAAATTATTGTACAAAACTTCTTGACTTGAAAAACTTAAAGATTGATTTCTAACATTCATCCGAATTTCTCGAACGTGTGACATTGACGTGGCAAATTGCCAAGCACGCGTATATTACTGTGGTTGGATGAATTGTGAACAGCCAATAGTTTACGCACGCTACACAAGGATGAATTGCTGGCCCGAGCCCCGTGAGAGGCACGGATTCAAAACTTATGGCGCAATTACACTTGGTCATTAACCCGTATTCGGGTACACGAAAGATGTTACTCGAATTCGGGCACCCGATGGATCCCATTCAAAGTTTTTGGCGTTGGTAGGATGTTCGTGGCATCTTCGCATCCAAACCACTTCTTCACAAATGCCTAACTTTACGGGCGTACTCGACTCCGTTCATTTACACTTAGTTGTTTGTCCGAATTCCATAGGCAATCGAATACGAGCTAACGACCAAGTGTAATTGCGCCTTAAGGAACATTTTATATGATGCGGTTTATGATACACCATGCGGCGTCCGCGACCCGGAAGAGGTGCGCGTGCCTCACACGGGGCTCAGCTCGTGCCCGCTACATTGTAGCAGAATTTATCCTTATTACAACATTACATAACATCACGCCTGCATCTCCCAAAAGGTTAGGCAGAGGGGTGTACCTATAGTAGTTACACCCACATTTCGCCAGCAATCTTTCTACCTTTATCGGTTGGCATAGCTGCCGCATTGACTCTTGTTGGCATATCTTTGAACATTTTAAAATATATTATCTTGCATCATAGGATAGTAACACAATAAAACCAAATCTTTTTTGTGAGATTCAAAAAAAAAAAAGCTGTCTATTATTTAAAAATAAAACTTTTTTCTAGATTTCGGTGAAACGCTAAATAAAAAAAAGAAACTTATAGTTTCTAACTCTAAGAGTAATATTATTATATCTAGTACGCAGTAGACCTTTACACGCTTAGGTACTATAATGCCGGCGAGTTTTAATTTTTGATACAAGATTACAAATTTTTAAAGCAGGGCCTAGTTTTAAACCCATGTATTTCATCATCATGTCGGAGTTTAATAATAACAATGCTTTGCCATCTATTTCCTGTAACAAAAAAAAATATATCATATTAGTGTTTTTATTGTTAATATTTAAAAAAAAAAAATCTTTTGATTGTATTTTGAATTTGAAAAGAATATGAAAAAGATGTGTGTGGCAGCTACGACGCACTACGCATAAAATTTCCATACCGAAGGCCTTATATGAAAAGCGATTCTTAAGGATTTCAGGATCTTGGGAAAATATATGATTTTAAGTCAACGGCAAGTACCCTCAAATTTTTGGCCACTGGCGAAATATGCTGCATTGCGAAACCTTGGCACTTGATCAGTCCCAAAACACAACACCAGGTTATACCAGTTCTGCCAAAATAAGAATAAAATCTACGTGATTTGATAATAGGAATATTTATAAACATTTAAAAATTGACACCATTTATTCAGATATCCTCAATAGCAACGCGAACCTACTATTGTCGGTAGGTATACTGAACATCGCTTGATGTTGAGTTTTGGGACATATATATACAGAGTATATACCACTCACGAAACGCTATTTACTCCACGGAATAGAAAAACAGTGGAAGTGCAAAGAAAGCGTGGCACGCGTGCCACAAATAAGCGCTGTTACGCTAATATGATCCTAGTCGTGTTCCAACATCGCGTCGAGTTGCTAGTCTCGCGACAAATTTGTTTTGCCGTAGCCATGCCGTATTGTTCCATTTTGAAGTGCAAAAATGATACCTACTAGGAGAAAGGATATTAAAAATGTAGATGTTTCGTATCATCGGTATTTATTGAGTAATACAATCTTAGTAAATTTGAATTTACAACTTTTTTTTTTTTACTATTGATAGGCTCGCGCTTGAAAAGTCGTCGCTTACCATCTCACCTGATGGTAAGCGACGATGTGGTCGACGGTGTAACACGCTTGCCTAGAAGAAACCTATTCACTCTCTTGACTTAAAAACCCCGAGGTTGTAGCTATCGGGCAACACAGACTCCGGCAGGGAATTCCACTCCTTAGCTGTACGCATAATGAAAGTATTTTTTAAAACGTTTAGTGCGTATGGGTGGGATGTCCACCATGTACCGATGGCGTATCGCTGTACGTCTTGTAGTCCGATGATTAAACGGGCTAGGCGGAATTAGATCACGCAATTCCATCGCACACTCCCCGAAATGTAACCGATAAAAAACCGACAAACTGGCAACTCGGCGACGATGTTCAAGGCTCTGCTGTAGCTTTGAATCAACCAGTGCCTCATTGCCAATGAGCCTCTTGGCCCGTTTTTTGATCGACTCTAGTGCATCAAGCTGGTACTTGGCAGATCCGTCCCAGAGACGAGAACAGTATTCCATGCAAGATCGAACCTGCGCTTGATACAACTTATGCAGCTGTTCTAGCGTGAAGTACCGTCTCACCTTTGCAAGAATCCCCAACTTTTTGGCAGCCAGTTGAGCTTTTGCCTCAATGTATGGGCCAAAATTGAGTGTCGATGTCAACGTTACGCCAAGAAGCTCAAGATGGTCCGTTATCGGCACGGTCACACCTTGGAAAGAAGGAGCCGGGTGGAATTGGCTCCGTTTAGCGAAAAATAGACACGCCTGGGTCTTAGTAGCATTGAACCTGACAAGATTGGCATCGCCCCATTCGGAGACTGCCTTCAAGGACAGATACAAGCGCCCAACCATGGCCTCCCGGAGAGACCGGTTCAGAGGTCCAGTAGCACGCGCGTCGGACACGTATCTCTCAGCAACAGTGCTGTCGTCCGCATACCCAAAGGTGACGGGATTTAGCAGATCGTTAATATGCAGCAAGAACAACGTTGCTGAGAGTACCGACCCCTGAGGGACCCCGGCATTAATACGTTTTCATTAATTAGTTGATCAGACGAGCGGCCATCAGTAACCACTCGAATGGACCGGTCCCTCAGGAAATCTGCGATCCAATCGCACAGACCACTGGGCAGACCGAATGAAGGAAGCTTACCAATAAGGCCTTCATGCCAGACCCTGTCTAAAGCCTTCGAGATGTCGAGGGAGACGGCAAGTGCTTCCCCGTGCCTCTCAATGGCCTCACTCCAGATGTGAATGGCATACGCTAGAAGATCCCCAGTTGACCGATTTTGGCGGAAGCCATATTGGCGGTCACTGAGGATGTCGTTAGCTTCTAGGTATGCCAGGAGCATGGAGTTGAGCACTCGTTCCATACTCTTGCAGAGTATGGACGTTATTGATATGGGTCTGTAGTTGGCCGGGTCAGCCCGACTGCCCTTCTTGGGCACATGCTGAACGTTAGTTTGCTTCCAAGCATTCGGCACTTTTCCCGTCTTAAACGAAAGGCGAAACAAGCGTGTCAGGATCGGAGACAGTTCAGGCGCACAGGTTCTGAGAACAAGTGCCGGAATCCCGTCGGGGCCACTAACTTTATTCACGTCAAGATTGCGCAGCACCCTACGAACGTCCTTTTGATGGATGCGAATGTCCGACATACTCGTCTCGCATCCAACATGAGAAGGAGGGGGCCGCGCATCACCAGAATCCAGACGTGAAGATTCCGCAAAAAGAGAGGCAAATAAGTTTGCTTTCTCCTCAGCGGAGTGGGCCAGTAACTTAATAGAACGTCTAGTTAAAATCAGCCTTACGCCTTATATAATGTCGCCTAACATTCAAACACGAAATTTATTTGAAGAGGTGTAATAGGTTGCATAGATGCTTTATAGCGAAGTTTTAATGAAACTTTTACATACAATAATAGAATAACTTAATTATTATAATGTTAATAATGAATGCTTGAGAGTTGAGACGCGTTGCATTTACCAGCCGGTCATTTCAACTCATTTCGGTGTGTAAAGCTGGGTACTCACTTAGCAGTGTTGCATTTAAAGTATCAGATACTGTATCAACCTGCAAGTGGGTACGGCTCGTCCACGGTCCACCGCGTATTTAGCTACGAGCTGCCGGATCCGCAGTGCTCGCGACGACGTCACGCCGACAACATGTCTCAAATGGTCCACTCCATAATGAATACGTAAGTTCGTTTGAAGCTCGCGCTTACGTACTCACTACACAAGCGGTCGTGTCGCCGTCCACGAGCACACTGCGAGCCGCCTTTGTTTTCGCAGTGATACCGCCACTCGGTGGGTCAGTGCGAGCTTATAGTGCTTACACACGTTCGGATTTGGTCCGGCTGAACCACGGATTTGTGGGCGGAGTTAGTCCGGCCCGGACCATATCCGAGCGTGTGTAGAGTGGTCCGCCGGACATTATTATTATTAATTGAGTCCATCTCGCTCTACACAAGCGAGTGTAAGCGAGAAAGGATTTGTGGGCGGAGTTAGTCCGGCCGGACCAAATCCGGACGTGTGTTAGCACTATTACAGCGCTCCACGCGCCAGCGGCTCGCAGCGGGCTCGTGCCTACGTACTCACTTGATACCGTATCTGATACATTACATGCTACACTGCTAAGTGAGTACCCACCTTAAGATTATTCATAAAAGCTTCCGCACCGCCGTCGCCCCATACCGGCGCACGCCTCAATTATAATAATTAAATTAGTGCATAATTTCAAATTGACTTTATAAAAAAAAAAAAACAAAAAAAGAGTTTATCAATATATATCAAGACATATTTTTTCGAATTAAGAAATCGTGTATTTATCGATATCAATAATGTAGGTTATTAAAAATGCAATGTGTTAATGCCTTGGTCGAGTTGCAGTAGATATCTACTTATGATGCTAATGTCAACCTTACTTCAAACGCAATTAAGATTATAATTGCGGCCACTGAGAATACCGCCATCTACTCATGGCGGGAGTGTGATACATTATTTAGAAAAGTGTAATACCGAATAACACTGCCCCGTAAGTTTACTAATACGAAACACTCAACAACGAATGCACGCTACCACGAAAAACTTAACACCGTAGCCATGCGATCTCGAATAACCTAATCTCTAATTTCATCAATTCGAATCACTTAACAAAAAAAGCGCGCTTCTACGAAAAACTTATCGCCGAAGCCACGCGACCACGCTTAACCAAACCTCTAACGAACGACATCAATTAAGAGCGCAAATTATATATAAGGTATTAAGGTTGCAAACAAGGTGCGCAGAGAAGAATGCCGAATCACTGGCGCAAAAGTCTCGTCGTAGTCTACGCCTTTAACTTGATTAAAACCTTTGACGACGAGTCTGGCTTTATATTTAGTGACCATAACATTACCATAAGCGTCCTTTTTAAGTTTATAAACCCATTTACATGGTATATGACCTTTTTGTTTGGTCTATCTACTAGTTCCCATGTGTGGAGTTTTATCAGAGAGTTGTACTCATCAGCTATGGCATGATGTCATTTATCAGCATCATCAGCACGAGTAGCTTCATAATATGACGTATGCTCATTTATATCATCCGTAGACACATTAGAAAAAGTAACTCTGGTGGTTTTCTGTTTCTTGTGGGGTACCTCCTCTCCTCTTCCAAACAAGGAGGCTCTTCATCGACACTAGGAAGTCTCAGCTCAAATAATGGTTCTCTAATATTTGCTGATTCTTCTGCACTTTCTACATTTGCCTGTGAAGTTGGCTCATCTATAGGATCGGTACTCTCGATACAATCGAAAAATTGACAATCGTCATGTTCAGGTTCCTTATTTTGAAATAACAATATGGAATCTGACTGTACCACAGGCTCAGATTGCCTCTGCTCTTTCAACCATGTAAAGCAATTTTCAAAAAAGGTTGCATCTCTGGACGTAAACACTTTTCGTGGGTTAGCAGGATTCCTATATGATTTTCTGAATAAGCGACAAGATCGCTTCCTTTACCTTTACGTCTAACTTTTTACTGTGACATGAATGTATATGTACAAGTGCTCTGCATCCAAACACTTTCAAATGACTGAGGTCATTTCTACAACCACACCACCTGTCCTCGGGAATTTGACCACCCAAGGCTCTGTGAGGAGACCTATTTTTCAGGTAAAGCATTCTGGGAAGATGCTATCCAAGTTGCCGAACTTGGATAGCATCTGCCCAGAATGCTTTAGGCAGTGAGCTTTCTGTTAACAACGTCCTTGCCTTCTCAATAATTGAGCGGTGGGTACGTTCAGCTAATCCCACTTGTTGAGAGCTGTACGGAACCGTTGTTTGGTGTTGGATACTTTTAGAGGCAAGATAATCATCGAATTCCCTATTAACGAACTCCTTATTTTTTGAGTTTCTCAAGTCTAGAGCATCTCAATTTGGAATCAATCTGCAACTTAATTTAGAAATTAATGACTTCGAGAAGGTGCAAAGTATTTGGAAACATACGATCTGCTGGTCTGGTCTATTAAAATGATAGGAGACTTCGAAGATTTTTTAAAGAGTGGAAGGAAAAATGCACCTTACGACTAACTTCAAATACTTGCGCTCGCCAAGTAAGATTGCTGTCAATTAAGACACCGAGATTCTTTGCCGTATCGGTGTAAGGAATGGTCGAGCCGTTAAGGGTTAGTGGCCTCAAGGTAGTGCGATAACACCGACTGCCTATGATCTTGGCCTGGGACTTGGGAGGGTTAATCTGTAAGCCATAAGATTTAGCCCATTCACTGATTCTCTCCAGGTCAGGATTCATGTCATTAATCGCTGAGTCCGCATCTGCAAGCAGGAAGTGCCCATAAAGCTGCAAATCGTCGCAAAGATGGTAGTTGTGCCTTGGTAACAGTGTTTATGAAGATAGAGAAAAGAAGAGGAGAGAGAACACCACCCTGAGGAACACCAGTAGTGAGATCACACTAATCAGAGAAGATCTCTTCAAGGCGGACACACTAAGAGCGATCCCGAAGATATGAGTCAAACCAGGCGAATGCAGAAGAAAAGAAGTTAATAGATTGCAAGATCCCAAGCAGAATGTCGGAATCCACAGAGTTGAACGCAGAACTGAAGTTAAGTAGGACTAACACGATTAGAGACTTATTGTCCATAGCTCTGTGGATGTAATCAGTGACCCGCACGAAAGCCAGTTTGGAAAGTTCAGATAAGTGCTTTAGACGAAAGGAAATTTGACCATGAACGATGTGCTTGAGAACTTAAGATAGAAAAGGTAGTATGGAGATGGGTCGGAAGTGAGATAAAGAAGAAGGATTGGTTATTTTGGGAAGTGGAATTATGTGTGCCTGTTTCTGTTACTTAAATACCAACCTAAACAAATAATAAAGGTTGCCATTATTAGTTTATCAAATCTTCCCCCAAAAGACGATTTAGGGGGTGTTAATTTTTTTTTGAAGTATCACATTTCTTGGGTTTATAAACTTGAAACTTGGCACAAATACCAATCTGAGTAAACAATAAGACAACCTTTATTGTTTACTCAGGTTAGTATTTCTGCCAACTTTCAAATTATAAATTTTTCGAAACTAACCCCAAGCTAAGATTGTTACTGGACCGGGTTTTGTAATTCCTTGGGAATAAAGTTAATAATCAAAATTTTTATAAAACTACCCCTCAAATAGGGTTAAGGGTTGTTAAAGTTTTTTTGAGGCATTATACTGCGCAATCTGACTAACATAAACGAAAAATTAAAAAGAGAAGAAAAGAGTGAATAACATATTTTGGTTGTTCAAAACTCGACCCTCAACGGGAAAAAAAGGCTAATTAAGTTTTAGAGGAAGATTTTACTTTGTGGCTGTAACCAGAAATTTATTATTCTATGGCAAATAACGAATTGTACCAATCCCATAAACACCGTATATCTACGACACCCAATTTTTTATTGGTTTATTATTTTAGCTTATTTTTGGTCGCATTCATTAACTGCACATAAGAAAATCATATATAGGATAAACGAAATCACGCGAACGAAGTCGCGGGCGGAGTGCTAGTTAATAATATTTTGTTTTTTTTTCTCAAATGTTGATTGTTAAATGAATAAAGATTTTTTATTAAAAAGTGGTTTTTATTAGGATTTCCCTAAATTATTTGATGTCTTTTCGTTAGAGGTTTGGTTAAACGTGGTCACGTGGCTTCGGCGAAAAGATTTTCGTAGAAGCGCGCATTTGTTGTTAAGTGATTCGAATTGGTGAAATTAGAGATTTGGTTATTCGAGATCGTATGCCTACGGTGTTAAGTTTTTCGTGGTAGGGTGCATTCGTTGTTAAGTGTTTCGTATTAGTAAACTTACGGAGACGTGTTATTCGATGTTACACTTTTCTAAGTCACGTAACACACTCCTATGGCGGTATTCTTACTTGGCAATCGAATATAGTTTGACTGATTACAAAACTTCGTAAATACTTTCTGCACTAACGCAAAATAAATCCTATGTATAGAGTATTCCTTACAGATGTAGGACCTGTGACCTATGCTAGCTTAGACTAAAATTAAAACGACAAATCAAACGAATGGCTTGTAGTGCATTATATGATTATTAGTTTATTTGTCTGAGTTTGGGGACAATGGTTTCTATAGTAAATTTTGTTGAATTGCACTTCCACTGTTTTTTCTGTTCCGTGACTCTCTCTATTTTGCGAAAATAATGCAGTCATTTAAGTCGATCAACTAAATAATGTTAATGGCATCATTAACATCATTTAGTTGATCGACTTATTGGAGCACTCTCATCACGTGCTGTTTGTACACACACCTTCGCTTCAGATTAAAAGGCTGGGAAATACAAAGTAAAAGACGGCAAGACCATCAGCTGTACAGAGAGATGGAAAATTTGAGACCAAAAAAAAATATCTTGTCTATGATAGATGGTAATAAAGCTAGGTTCTGTACTCACATGCTTCCTAAACAAATCGGCGTGAGTGGCAAGGGCTTGATCGGCGGCTGCAATGAATCCTATGACATCCTCCACGGACCAGTCGGCGGGCGGCGCGGAGGGCGAGGGAGCCGGCGGCGCGCCCGTGGTTGACGACGCGGGCTCGGGTCGTTCCGGCGACACACGCGCCAACTTACTGCTGGAGCACTCGCCAGACCCATTCACAGTGCTGCCCGTCGAGCCTTCTTCCTATAATGAAACAACTTACACTGTCACCACAGATAATATAATACTAGCATACAAATGCCTCATCCCATACAAAGAAACCGTGCCGAAGTAACTAGCGTTTTTCATCTGATTAATCTTGTTATTTTTTTAAGTACATCAATCGCGTTCGATCCCGTTTGATGGCAATAGATGGTATTAGCAGCGACTTGCAAGTAAAAGGGTTTACTAGGTTCGTGAATGTTTTTTTCTTAAAAATACAGTGAAGGTTCGTTTTATAGTATTTTTTTGAACGTTTATACAGTTTTTTGCACCAAAATGTGTTACAATGCAAATTATAACAATCGTAGGCAAGGCATTCCACTATGCCTCAGAAATTTAAAAATGCGCCATCTATTGGCATCAATTTTAAATGACCCGTTCAAATAATCTTTGAAATGTGAATTAAGGGGCTGAGGTTGAACAGTTGACAATCGACATCTGAGGTTCTAAGCCACGCCCACTGTCATCGATAGTTTAGGGGCAAACTTAAATTGGAGCGAAAATTATTTGAAAATTAAATACACAAGGCCGACCACAGAGGCCCCCATCATACTCATCTAGACTCTTCCGATGGTTCTTACTAAAATATAACCGCGCAAGTTCTTATTACAACTGGCAGCTAGCATCAGATCGTTCACTGTTATTTTGCCTATGAATGCAACCTTATTGCTACAAAAATAAAGATCACTAAAATAGGTAATCTGGCTAGTGTCATACGAGTCTTTTCCATGCAAATTTAATAAATATTATAATTATGTCTGCTTCTATGCGAATGCCACATATAAGAACACAGTACGTGACATTTTTTTTATAATAGTTTTATAGCCAGATAATTTTATTTATATTATTTTAATGAGTTCTACTATACTGAAATGGCCTGTGTAATGGAAACTTTAAATTTGAATTGAGGTTTCGTACTTTCATTAATCAATTTAATAATTATTTACAATAGGAAAGTCCCATCAAATTGTAAAACACCTTAAATTTACAAATATCCAGAACTTACTAGGTTCGGCATTGTCTTTTTTAGGCATATTTAAAATATCTAATAGAATTTAGGAACATATTAATATCATTTGTATAATTCATAGGTTCATATTCCTTGTTTAGTATTCTCTTAAATTATTAAGATGTCATTTAGTTACTAGTACAACATGACTTTCCATAGCCTACTTTAAATCATATATATTAATATATGTTTGCGCTATCCTGGAATATAATAGTTTCAAAGCACCTACTGGGTTTTGATATACACCAGACTCAAAAAAATTATTCAGGTACAGGGTGACTTTCACCGCAAATGGATGGCCAAATCCGAAGCTATCAGGAAGAGCCTAAAACACTTGAAGAAGTCTTGGGCCCAATTTTGATAAAAACTAAAGGTCGCTGCACATGTAACGTGTTTTGAAAACTACTTTTGGAAATATAGTTTCTTACAAAATGTATAAGAAAGTGCAGACGTCACGGGTGCACAGACGGGACTGCGATGTGGCAAAAAGAAATACTTTAGTTTCTTTTTGCGTATAGATGTGCTATATAGTAGGATAAGTGAGCATTTCTCTTTTTTTTTGCCATGTTTTCAAAAAGTGGCCAAAAATAAAAATATCAATGGATCGCTTTTATTTCTTGAAATCAAATAGTTTATTTCATAAATATTTAGATGTTTTACAAGGAATCCTATTTTATTCAGGATTTATTTTAAAATATATAATAATCTAAATGAAGGTAGGCCAAATGTTCTTATTTTGTTACTCCTGAATTGTTAAAAAAAAACTGTAAAGTCGCAAATTCTTTGACTATAATATTTATGTTTCTTAAACTTCTAGATAAATTGAATAAAATCATCGCAAAAAAATACTAAGAAAAGTGAAAAAATATTTCTAATTTGGGGGCATTATTTTTTTTTTTGTTACTTTTAACCTAAAGTCAATTAATTTTTTTGATTATATGAAGAACAAACAAAATTGAAAGATTTTGTTTACTTCTTATAAAAATGTTGAGTAAAATTGATTTTCTTTACAAGTTTTATTAATATAAAATAAATAAATAATACATAAAAGTGAGTTAAAGACAGAAGATTTTAGGGACAGTAACAAAAAAGGAGTAATTGGTAACAAAATAAAACATAAGGCTGGGTCTAAATGCCTATTAAAAGGATTAAAGTTATGAATAAATAAAAAGATGGATTAGTGCTTAATCATAATCAACGTTTGATAAACTATAATCCAATCAGTCTCTTGTTTCTTGTAATTTCGATTTAAAATCAAAATCTCAGTATAGTGTCTTTGAACCTAATCAAAATAATTGAGTTTGAAATTGCCAGTGGTAGACTGGGACATACGAATTTTCATACATTCCAATTTTCGACAGTTTAAATTTAAGTGATTTTTCTTTAAATAATATATTTATGATATTTGATAAAATATTTTCTGCAAATTTTAATTACAATTATGCTCCTAACCAAAACAGTATCAGTAATTTATAAATTACGCCAAAGTTATTCAACAACAAAATCATGGGACATTCCAAAAATGTGTAATGGCAAAAAAAAAGAGAAATGCTCAAGTACTGCCAGAAATTACTTTTTACAAACAAACCAATTTATTATAATTTATGTGTTTAGAACATTAGATGTATGTACTTACAGTTTTAATTCTCTTGATACCTAATTTACTATCATTAGAAGTCGATTCTCCACAGATAGTGCAAGGCCGACCAGCAGCCTCACCCGTGTCTACCTCTATCATACCAATACAGCTGCCAACACCACTAGATACTCCTTTCAGCCAGTTTTTAAGTTCTTCTATTGTCAGTTCCGATGGAACTTTCACTGGATAGTTTTTATTTCCCGTTGAAACCTGCAACAGTTAAAATATATGTTGGCACAATTCTTAACAAACTAAATCTCCTTAACATGGTCTTTGTCTTGATTAATAAAGAACATGCATGTAAATGATGAACTTAGTATACTAGAAAGCCTTTATGGTAGTATAAGTATCATAACTTTTGAATGAGCACTAAGGCCCAGATTTTTGATCCATAGTTAAATCAACCAATAGTTAAATATGCTAACCAATGGTTTCAAAGTTTGGTAAAATGCGTTTTTTATCAATTGATAGCCTCATAAATGGTCAAGGCCCAGTTTTTAGATCCGCAGTTAACTCTACCAATTGTTAAATATGCTAACTAATGGTTTAAAATTTCGGTTTTATGCGTTTTCTCATATATTCTTAGCCTCACAAATGGTCAAGTAGGTAATTAACTCTCCAAATTATTTAGTTATATATGGATAAAAAACTAGGCCTTGGTGGGCGAGTTCATCATTTGACCATCTGTTAGACGTTAACTCAACCAATGATCAACCATGGTACAGATGGTCTAAAATTTCGGTAAAATGCGTTAATTTATCAAATACCAGCGACCCACCCTGGCTTCTTATACTTATACCTACCACATTTTTTCTATCGTGGGATCCGAAATTTTCAACAATTACTGTCTTAATTTCAACCAATTTACACAAAACCTTAACAAATTATATACCAAAACCTTCCTCATGAATTACTATCAATCTCTCGCAATCCGTCTATTGGTCAAAACCGCATGCAAATGTTTTATAATATGTAGTGATTAGCCACTGAAATGATCAAATCAATTGGATAGTTAATATTTGACCATTTGTTAGACTAACAATTATGATTGATGAAAAAATGTGTTTTTTTTTTAATTTGAACCATTGGTTAACACATTTAACCATTGTTTACTTAACTATGGATCAAAACACTGGGCCTTAGTCAATGACAACCAATGCACATGCTTAACTATTTGTAGTATGTATGTCTGTATGAGCTTCAAAATTTAATACAGAAACTTACCTGAACATTAGTTATATTAGAATAGCTACTAGATGCTGTAAGTATTGCTCTTGTCAGCCTTTGTGGGTCAGGGTGGACACTAAGCAACTCCTTTACAAGTGCTTCAGCTGCACCCGAGGGACCAGAGCCAGAGACAGAACTTGGTAAAGCGCTACTGCCACCAGTGCAACTGCTACGAATGCGTAGAGACACTGTGGCTACTGGTGTAGGTGTTACCAAGCTATTTGATTGCCCAGCACCAGTAGATCCACCTTCTGGTAATGCTGGGTTGGGTATTATACCACTTGCCCTCATTTTGAATCTGTAAGATTTAGAACTATAATAAGTTGTTCATGTCCAATAAAGATATTATAATACAACTAGCTGACCCGGCAAACTTTGTTTTGCCATAAAAAGACCAAACATTCACCTACCCTACCCTACCCTAACCTACCCTACTCTACCGGGTCTAAGGGGTATGAAAAATAGATGTTGGCCGATTCTCAGACCTACTCAATATGCTCACAAAATTTCATGAAAATCGGTCAAGCCGTTTCGGAGGAGTACGGGAATGAACATTGTGACACGAGAATTTTATTTATAAGATTATCTGTATGAGCACCCTAACTACTGTACTGGAGGAGACTACAGCAATAAATGGTTGCCAGAAATTTTTAATAAAATGAATTGCTTCTTTTCTAAATCAAAATGCCTTATCTATATAAGAATCAATAAATAGGCCCAGTTATTTATGGTTTAACTGAAAACGATAATGAACTAGATATCTATGTATTCCGATTTACATTAAAAAATGCTTTAATTTATTGTATCTAGCAAAAGAAACATAATAATTATCAATAATGGATTACCTTGATGGGGTCGTAACACTTTTCTGACCTGGAGGTGCTAGAAGGTGGCCAGCTCTAGCACACCAACCAACGGGGAATATATCTCTTGAGTCAAATCTGCACCAATAATCAAAGGCACCCCTCCAACCATCAAATGTAACATGTATCTGATCATTCTTCACTGCACTAACAGTAGCACAACAAATTAACTGTGGATTTTTCTTATCTACTGCCTCTAATTTCTGACCAACAACAAACAAATTTGACTTAGGTGTTGGAGGTTCAGGTTGAAAAACTTTTGCTGGGGCCATATCTGCACCATTTAGAGTTTTACATAAAAACATTGGCCAGCTACTGGCATTCATACGGAACCCCAGAGGTGGCTGCAACATACCTTGATTTCTTTCACAATGACCAACAGGGTGAATATCTCCTGCATCTACAAGTCGCCAGAAATCATTTTTGTTGTCACTACCATCAAGCCTCAGCCTTAATCTAGGGCCCAGAACCCCAACAACAGTTGCAATACAGGTAGATGTTAAGTTTCGGGGATCAAGAGCCTCCAATTTCATTCCCACCTGAAAGTCATTTACTGGAGGCATAGGTGCCTGTTTAAAACATTCTTGAGGTGCTGCCACACTATTTGTATCCTTCATGTACTCATTCCAATCAAAATCTTGATAAATATCATAAAAGGAACTTGTCGAGTTGTTATTTGCGTGATTTTCTGATCCGTTCGCCCCATTTCCAGATTGTGGAGAAATTGTTCGCTTCTCAGTTTTCTTTTGATACTTATTCAAACAATATGTGGAACAAAAGTTTTTGCTATTGGGAGGTGCGTTACCACGAATAACATTATCACAGTGAAGACAGGCGCCTTTACTATAAGCCTGTCTAAATTCAGACAAACACGTTTCCGAACAGAATTCTTTTTTTCCGTTCTCTGTAGGTAAAACATACTTCAACGGTGTTTTACTTTGAGCACACCAAGTGCATGTACGTTTTGGAGGTCTTCCAGGTCCACGTATTTTGCCGGGAGCAGGCCCCGATGAGCCGACAGTGTTGTTTGACATCGTTCCGTATGCAGATTTAATACATTATAGTATTCCGACTTTAAATGAACAGGATTATCCACTTACATTATACTCTACACAGACAAAATCAAGTTAAGATATTAATGAAATAATATACTTTTGGGCAAATATAAACAACGTCAGTTGCGTATTTATGACGCGCTTCCAACGGCCATCTTTGTTCTTCTTTTGTTTTTTTTTTGTTTTAAAAACCAAAAAATATTGACAACTGGCAATACAGAAAAGGTGGAAACATACTATTAAAACCCCACGTGACGCCACGCCAGGCGACGCCTTCTGACGCATTGAAGTACTAATCTTCCATATATTTAGTATGGCCAGAAACTCATAGTCAACACGCCATGTGATCACACGCATTCCCACGCGGTAACACCCAGTCCGTTTGGATCAGCGTGTTGCCCGGAGAGGGGGCACACACGCCACCCGGCGCTTCACACACAGTGTGTTTCTAGTTATTACACGACGCCAAGCGTCAGTCAGTCGAGAGCATGATCAGTGGTGCCAATTTAGGGTAAATTACCCTAATTTAGAGTAAAGTTTCATCAGCACGGACATTTTTAGGGTACAAACTCGGTGAGGGTAATTTTTATGTTTACGCTATAATAGAAATTATTAACTTATTTGAGTCAAATTTGTAATGATATGGACTTAAGTTTAAATATTTCCCTTGAAAAGCTTCTGTTTCGACACGGCTATCATAGTCTCAATTAAGTCGTCAAGTACTTGGTATGGTACAAATTCCAAAATAACCAGTTTATTTATAAACAAACGAGATTAAACAAAAACGAGACCTGGCAATACTGGCTATGATACTAGCGAAGCGTGTTGTAACATCACGTGGGGTGTTGTATATGTGCACGGTTCGCGTTGGGTGGCGTCAGGTCGGGTTTGAATAGTATGTTTCCACCTTGATCGCAATTACAGTATGTAACCTAGCCCTTAAGCTAATTTGAATGTGAGATGACAAAATAGGAATGGATAATAGCACAGACAGGGTTGGGCAGTATTTGAATTTAAACTACTACTACTAGTACTGAAAATAATTAATTTGAATAGGTATTTCAAATAACCACCTCCTCTATGAGAAGAGGCCTGTGACCCAGCAGCGGGAAAATTAAAAAAGGCCGATGATGATGATTTCAAATACTTGACGCTGAGGTATTTTTTAGTTAGTATTTCAAATACCTGAGGCATCCAAATATATTTAGCGATATTATAAATAGGTGCGTTCTGCAGAAAATAGCGCTAGGTAGATAGCTTTCGTATCATATTAAGTTCTGTTATTACATCGACCACACAACGAATGTAACGATGGATGTCCACGGTACAGAAAAACTGTTTTTCTGTTCCGTGATGTCAACAGTTGAATTTGTCTTTAATATTTTAAATAAAAATAGTTAAAATACATAATTTTTTAATTCAAACACACACTACTTACAAATAATTTGTATTTCGTATTTTAATTAAAGCAAAGAATGTATTTTGCCCAGCTCTACAGCACCGAAAACTAGTGTCAAGTATGAAGTAAGAAGTCAATGGAAAGGAGCATATTTAGAATAATAATAATAAATAGTGTAAAAAGCGAACACTTATGACGGGAAACAAAAAAAATATAGATACCCTACACTACATTTTGCTCTTAAACAGAAGTAGCGGTGACGGACAAGACATTTAGCAAGATACACTGATAAAAGAAGAAGAGGACGGCCTAGAAAACAGTTGATCGATTATCGATCGATGAGATAAAAGCTATAGGAGGAAATGAATGGAGAACAAAGCAAAGGACAGAGAGGCTTGCAACAAGCTGGGGGAGGCCTATACCCGAGAAGGGGTAACGATAGTGATCAAAATGGAATTCAAATGAATGAAACAAAACAATTTCTTTTTGTTTTAGGTTGAAAATGTTCATTCTAATTACCAATGATTTCGAAAGTAAGGATACGCCCATCTGAACATTTTATGGAAACCTTCTTATTACAAGCAAAAATAGCGACATCTATGATAACTCATAGTAACTAAGTGAGTGCCGCGTTGTGTAGGTCGTCGACGTAACCTTGTACGCACGTTGTGATTGTGAATCGTAATTTGTCATCGCATATTTGTCTATACATCCATACTTTTACTTACTTATATTGTAAATACGAAAGAAACAGCTTTCACGGCTAAATTACTGAACCGATTTCGATTAAATCACACACAGACTAAGTTTGAGCCCCAAGAAAGGTTATTGGTAAGATACTTTTAATCCACTTGCAGCCGCGATAACCAAAATTCACGCGGACGTAGTCGCGGGTGAAAGCTAATAGTTTAAAAGTCATCTCCCATCCATTTTCACCAGATCTATCAGCTTTTTCAGTTTGCGAGAAGAAAATAAAACAACATTTCAAAATATTTTAGGAACAAAATTTTCAGTTTCAGTTAGGTATGGTTTCTAAGCTTCCTATTATTGTACTCTTTTTGTTTTACCCTTATTGAATATAAAAAATATTAGATACGAAAATTTAAAATTACTGTCACTAAATTCCTAAGACAATAATGAAACAAATAAAAATTACGTCCGTACAAGGTTACTGCGTTCACTTCGCGCGTTCAGTAGCGGCCACACAATGGCGCCATTGTAGCATTCGGTAGTAATATATTTATCGCTTGAAAATGTGTTTATTAAATAACTCAATGATAACAAAAGTAATGTAAGGTTACGTAACGATGATACGAACTCTGTTTGTGTTTTTTTATGTTTTTTTTTTAACCATTGTATCGTAATTTTTGCAGCCTTTTACCACACAACTAGGCATTTTTATGACAAGCAAATACTCGCTCACTCCCGCACACGGACCACTGTCAACTGAGAATTGAGTCGCGTTGGCCCTAAACTGCATTTTTTTTGGGCCAGCGCTCTGGTGCCATTTAGTCGCGCGGTTGGCCTGGTCCTTACGCAAGTAATATATATGTCAATGCTAATTACTTAATTTGTTATGTTAAGTTTAAACATGTTTAATTTAATTAATAATTTATTTTAATTTTTATGAATATGAAAATTCAAATTAAGATCTTTGATTTTAATTATGTATAATTTAATCAATATTTTATTTTAGGTGCAGGAATGAATAATTTAATTATTTTAACATTTTAAGTAATTTATAATCTTTATCAGATATATAGATTATAAATTTTCATACGGCATGGAAATGTTCTTTTGGGTATAGTTTCGAAAAACTAACAATTAATAAAACATTTATGTTTACTTAGTTTGTTTATTTATGTAAAGCTTCAAGCAATACGATTATTCAAAACAACTTTAACACCTAAATCGTCTTTTGGGTATAGCTTTGAAAACCTAACAACCAATACAACCTTTATTGTTTACTCAGCTTGTTTATTTCTGTAAAGTTTCAAGTATAATAACCCAATGAATAAGTTTCTTCAAAAAAAACTTTAACACTCCCGTAATCGTCTTCCGGGGTGAGTTTCAAAAAACTAATGTTGTCAAACTTTATCATTTACACTAGCTGTCCCTCGTGATTTCACTACCGTCAACTGGCTACCTACCTACCCATCTACCATACGTACCCTACATACATGATTGTTGCGTAACTTAAACCGTTTACGCAGCGCACGCAACGGAAGCTCTCAAAAAGGAATAATTTTGCCCGTTTTTGCAACATTTTTCATTTATGCTCCGCTCCTATTGGTCGTAGCTTGATGTTATATGTTGTATAAACTTCCTCGATAAATGGACTATCCAACACAAATTATTTTTTTAATTCCAAGCAGTAGTTCCTGAGATTAGCGCGTTCAAACAAACAAACTCTTCAGCTTTATATTTTTAGAATGGATAAATTGCTATTTGTGCCAAGTTTCAAGAATATTAGCCAAAAGAATTAGATTTATCATACAAACTTTCAACCCCTTTTCTACCCCCTTAAGGATGGAATTTCCAAAAATCCTTTCTTAATGTCCACCTACGTTATTTGTGATCCCTTTCTGCCAAATTTAATCTATAAATGTCAAGAGTTATTCGATATTTCGTGATGAGTGAGTGAGTGACCTTTCGCTTTTATATATAATACTATATTTAATTATATCACATGGTATTTTGTTACATAATTTAACACAGCACCCCATTAAAGATGTAATTTACCTTAGCTAGTAGTAGCTAATACATTGTTTAATGGCACCAGCCTGATCTGAGACACCACCCTTTTTTTTTTTTTGAGGGCGGCTTAACCGGATTTCCCTGTGGAGACTAATGTCTTAGCCTACCAGCCAGGCTCCCGTTGTCACGTCAAAAGGATCGTGTTTACATCTGTAGACGGTGGTTACCCAACCAAATTATGTTGACATTCCAACAACCTTTACTGTTGGGCTTGGGAGGTAAGCGCTTGCCAAATTGATCGCAAGGTGCCCTTGACATTATCAAGGATACCTTGGTCGGGTGGTAGTTACGACTGTGTAGAAGTGGTTTAAGGCCTATGGAATTCTATGAAGCTGCGGAAAAAAACATCGCGCTCAAATAGTATCTCATAAAAAATTCGCGCGCATAAAAATCGCAATGCGTGTTAAGCCTAAAGGTGGAAACATACTATTGAAACATCACACAACGCCACTCCACCCGACGTGTCGACACCCGACGCATACCGTACACATATACAACACCCCACGTGATACTACATAGTGCTATGCGGAATCGATTATCAATAATCAATTAGCAAGATTATCGTTTACAATTGATTATCATTTAGATACTCGATTACAATCGATTATTGGAAGAAAGTTATTTAAATTACGGTAACCCTGCTTCTTTTTAGTAAAAAGTCTAGTGATGGGTCGGGGTTTCCCCTATAATGGAGCAGTGTAAAACCGCTGATTTCGTAAAATCGTAAAAACTGCTAAAATTAAGTTTTTAGCATTTTTTACGATTTTAGGTTCATAAGTACATGAGACATACTTTTTTCAAGTCTTATGACTTTTATCTGAGGCATACAAATGGCGGTTTTACAGCTTTTTTTATAAAAAATTAGATGCGAGCATATATATTATAAAAAAAAATTGTCAAACGGCCATTTTTATTCCTCAGTTAAAAAATAACAGTCTATTGAAAAATCAGCCCTTATTCGTTTGATTTTTAATATAAATAATAGTTTTCTTTTTTAAATAAATAAGTTATTAAATGCTGTTATTTTTATATCATTTTTATAATATTTCTAAGACCATTTGAAACAGTTTTTATTTCGAACTAATCATTGAACCAAAACGATAAAAGATCGATTATTAATCGATACCATATAATCCCATGATCGAATAATCGATTAGATAAATAATCGAATCGGCACAGCACTATACTACAATACGCTTCGTTCAATTCAATTCAAAATCAAAATCAAAAATTCTTTATTTAATTAGGCCATTAAGCGGCACTTTCGAACGTCAAAAAAAATTAAATGTAATAATAATTGATTCTACCGTCCATTCGGAAATGTAGCTTGTTATGGAGAAGAACGGACAAGAAACTCCACACTTACTCTTTTAAAAAAAAATGTGTTTTACAAGTATTTGGTTACAATAATCTTGTAGGAAAAATACATATATGTGAGAACTATGTAAAAAAACGCACTTAAAAGCGTCTAGAGTAAAACAAACAATACAATAAATAGGTAATTAAAAACAGGCGGAGGTAGCTAAGATATGACCAATCCCAACTGATGGCGCCCGTTCACGAACATGACACATGGATCGGCACCACTCAGCTCAACCATCATGAAGGGAACCGAATGAACCAACACACGTGACACCATCAGAGAGACATTAAGAGAGAATGACACGCTCAACTGCCAGGGCACACTGAAGTCAACAAACGACACATAGGTACAGTAAATGGTAGATTTACAGTTGGCACATAGTACTCACATATGTGCTGTGCAGTTATATAATCCAAAAAATAAATTGAGTTTATACAACACAAATATACATTATAATTATTCATACAGTCTTCAGCAGGTCCAACAATACTTCAGAACTTTTCTGCTTATCACTTGTTTTTGTGCCCTAGTGGCTGTGGAATTCATTTATTTGTTCTCTCTTTACAATAATAGGTTACCTTAAAATTAACAATGTTTTTGGCTAATGCTATATTCCACCATTGTAAGAGACTGGTGCCTGAAGTAGGTTTTTGAAAAAGCCTGTGTTACAGGTCACCCCCCACAGCAAAACAATATAGTCAAAAGTTTAAAGACGATGTGAACATCATTAATAGCACCTACCAAAAAGAACAAACAATAGTCCGTTGAAAGTTAAAAATAATATCAAAAGTTTAAAAAAAACTAAATTAAAAACTTAAAATTAAAATATTAAAAAAAAAAAAATGGCAACTGTTCATACGAAACTGGTTATTTGTAGTGTCCTGTTTGCATGTATGTTAGAGTGTTTGAAGGTATGTTGGAGTGTTAGCATGTATTTTGTAGTGTATGAATGTATGTTGGGCTGTATGAATGTATGTTAGAGTGTTCGAGAGCGAGTATGAGGTGTAAATCAGCCACGGGAGAAAGGAAAGAAGGAGAACTATTTGAGAACATCAAACGTCAAAAGATTCTCAGTTTTTTTGTAGTCAAGGGTTTTAAGAAATGTTTTAACTGATTTGTGACAATGAGAGATGGTTTTGGGATATAGATTAAGTGTAATATTTAATTTGTTGTACAAAAATTGACCAAGGAAGCAAAAGAATTTCTGAGGGAGTGAAGTTTTGAACTGCAATGAGGGGCAGACTCTTCCCTTCCTCCTGGTTATTTATTGATTTGGGGTCAAACTGTAGCTGGGAGTGTTTTTTAGCTACCGTAAGCAGGATAAACGTTTGTCTGACCGTAAGGATGTCCCATTCCTTGTATAAATCAAGAATTAGAAAACGAAAAGGGAGACCAGCACCAACCTTAAGTATAGCGCGCTGTGCCCTCTCTACTTCGATAAGATGAGTTTTGGAGGCACCACCCCACGTTGTGATACAGTACTCAATTAACGGTTGGCATAAGGCAAACTAAACCATTTTAATGGTGTTTCGATCTGCAGTGTATCTTAATGATTTAAATATATAAATAAGTTTGCGGATCCTCGGAACAAGCGCATCAAAATGAGATTTAAAAGAAAGGTGGGAGTCAATAATGATCCCTAGGTACTTTATATTAACAGTCCTTTCGAGTGTGGGACAAGTACACCCGAGGTTTGGAGAGCCACACGTATGTACCGAAATAGAAAGGTTTGACGGAGGAAGAAGGTTAGCTCTATGAGCAAAGGTTACATATTTAGTTTTCGTCACGTTAAGTGTCAATAAATTGTTTTGCAACCATTCACTGACTGTGTTAACGCCCAATTGAGCAGTAGCAAAGACCTCATCCCAGGTGTTGACTAGAAACACATGTGTGCGAAGCGTCGGGTGGCGTGTATTCCCCCTCTCCCTGCAACACGCTGATCCAAACCGATTGCGTGTTACCGCGTGGGAATGTGTGTGATCACATGGCGTGTTGACTATGTGTTTCTAGCCATACTAAATGTATGGGAGTGATAAGTACTTCAATGCGTCAGAAGGCGTCGGGTGGCGTGGCGGTGGGTGGGGTTTCAATAGTATGTTTCCACCTTTAATCTCTTAGGCCTCTTACACATTATGCCGTAGCGGCAGCCATTATGTCGTATGTAAAGCTCCATATAAATCTAAGGCAGACTATCGCAGCGGCGCCGCGGTGGCGACGGCGAGTCTTTATGCCGCGGGGCACCGCGGCGGCCAAAAACGCTGCCGCCTCGGTGTCGTGTGAAAACACCCTTATAAAAACAGCGCGCCGCGCCGTGCCTTGTGCATCGGCAAGCCTATGTTTAGCCCGGTCACAGATAATATAATACTAGCATCCGGCCAAGAAGATTGGGTAGTAGTACCTATACCTACTGTATGTACTTGTAGGATGTTGCTCACCACTTAGTGCTCGCCAAACTTCTAGGCCGGGCTAAACATAGGCTAGCCGATGCGCATGGTACGAAACTGTGCTGTTTTGTTCTGCCTGTATATTCTGCCTTTGCCTTCTACAGTCTACTTCATCCTCTCGAGGCAGTGTTAATTATTCGATGAATAAAATCAAGAAACGTTGATTGAAAAATGAAAATTATCAATCAATCGATGTTTTTTTGACAGGTACTATTGACTGTCAAGTGTCAGTGATGTGTCATTTTGTCATCACTTCATCTGTCATCAGTGAAGAAGTTGAAATCGTGTGATTATTTCGAGGTTAGAAAAAAGCGACACCTCTTCCTATTTACATTTTAATTTCGATGATATCGCACCTAATAAGGAGAACCATGTCTCAAAATACTGTTAACAGAATTATAAACAATGCTGAAATAGCTGAAAAGAGACTGGCAGAGTTGAGAAGCAAGGTACATACCTTTTTATTTATTGCTGTATTATTCAAGAGCTGGGCTGAGCTGGGTCATTCAGAAGTGAGAAGGCTTACTTCTTCAAACAAAAACTTATATTTTTATTAGATGTCGTAATTTTGGTGTCTTTTTAGGTAAATGAAATCAAGAAAATCAAAATTGAAGAAAAAGTAAAAGAACTCACAGAGGAAAATAAGATTCTAGCTGCTAAAGTGGAAAATGCTAAGGCTGAATTAATAAGGTTGGAAACAACGAACGGTAAGAAACAATACCCAATACCAGGAAAGGCGTCCATTTCATTGCCATCTGTTACCTCATGTAAAACAGAGGATATAACAGTAAAAACAGAAAAACAGCCAGTTGCAAAAAAAGTTAAAGAAACTGCCAAGAAAATCAAGGCGAACCCAGAGTCCTCCAGTGAAACTGTAGTAGATATTAGGAAGTTGGATTTCAGAATTGGAAAAATTGTTGATATAAATAAACATCCTGATGCTGATTCATTGTATGTGGAAAAGATTGATTGTGGTGAAGAAAAACCGCGAACTGTTGTGTCCGGTCTAGTTAATCATGTACCAATTGAAGAGATGCAAAACAGAACTGTAATGATACTTGCTAACTTAAAACCAGTTAAGGTAAAAAATACTTTATTAAGTTTAATGTTACAGTATGATATAAAAACAAAAATATAGCAGAATAAAAAATAAAAAATTGTTTTCAGATGAGGGGAGTTACTTCAGAGGCTATGGTAATGTGTGCTTCATCTCCTGAAAAAGTGGAAGTTCTTGTACCACCTAGTGGAGCAGTTCCTGGTGATTTGGTTGAATGCGAGGGCTACCCTCGTGAGCCAGAGGCTGTACTTAACCCCAAGAAAAAAATATTTGAGACTTGTGCACCTGACCTTATAACAAATAATGACAAAGTTGCATGCTATAAAGGAAGCCCATTAATGATTCCAGGCAAGGGAGTAATTGTGGCACCAACTCTTAAAGGAGTTAATGTAAAATAAATATTTATAATACTTTTGTAGATCATTTAGTGTTTTATTTATCTGAAATCTGTGCATTTTCTGGTTAATACAGCTATCGTCTTAGCTTAGCTCTCCATCCTTGAATTGGGACGAAAACGAACGCGCGAAATTTTATAAACAGACCTTTGGGAGTATGGATATCATGAAAAAACGACTAAATTTATATATTCAAAATTTAATTATTTGTGTATAATAAAAATTCAGTGTTGAACTACTAATCTATTCCTGTATGGTGGCTGTTTTGCAATTTTTCTTCTTATGGTATTTATTTCCGCCCAAAGATGAGTTGAAATATGGAACTTTCGACGCTCATAACTTTGTTTTTTTTTACCTTTTGTTTCCATACAGGGCTAGATAATGATGAGACAAATTGATATAACTTTTTATTTTGAACGTACATCGTCAAACAGAACGATTACTCCAATCGCCAGACTACCTTTGTATGGAAGAATGTTCGACTAGTGCAACCTTAAGAAGTCGTTTACTTAGTTCCGTTGTGGCCGTACCAGCACAAATGACGCCGAACAGGTTGCCCATAAGAGGTCGTCACGCCAGAAATCGTCGATAAAATCCATGGATTCATTGGACTATAGAAGAACGAAAGTGCGTGAGGTGGCTGATGCTACAGGCATTTCAACTGAGCGGGTACATCATGATTAACGTGAAAATTTTACATGAAAAATCTATCCGCGCGATGGGTGCCGCGATTGCTCACACTCGACCATAGCGCACGTAGATTTATTTTGTCTGTGCATAGCGCAACCGTGTGACAACTTCGAAGCGTTTGTTTGGGGATGTTTACCCGCAATTTGAACGAGTTTTTGCGCCGTTTCGTAACCGTGGACGAACCATGGATCCATCACAACACACGCAGAGACCAAGGAACAATCAAGACAGTGGGTTTCTACGAGTGAACGTAGAAAAGAAGGCAAAATTGGGTTAGGCCAATAGGCCACAGTTTTCCGAGATGCACGCGGTGTGATTCATAATCGACTACCTTGAAAAGGGTAAAACAATCGCCAGCGAATACTATTTGGAGTTTTTGGACAGATTCGATATTGATTTGAAGCAAAAACGACCAAATTTGGTGAAGAAAAAAGTGCTGTTCCCTAAGGGTCAAAAGTGCAGTCACACTCTACCAAAACAGAAAATGCTTTTTTTTTGTAGGCAGCAGAATTTCAACATTTTGCGGTTAGTTGGAATAATCTATAGTTACTTTAATTTCTATACAAAATATTAAATTAGTTGTAAATAATTTAACTTTTGAAATAGTTGTCTGGTGGACATATACAAAAATGGAGGATCAGAATTTATGTGAGGTAAGTAATGTTTATATGTGCCTTGATTACCTGATACCTGAAAATTGGCCGTCCAAGCAAGCTAGGAAGTAGGCATGCGTTCTTACTTTCTTAGCACATACTAACACTACTCAATCGTACACATTTCCTTCGACAGAAAATACGTGACTTCTGGTGGCCCTGGGATTGGCTGGGAAATTGGAATACTACTTAACTTGCTAGCTTCGTTTGCTAGCTACCCTACCAATTTTTTTTCTAGTGTTATTTTCCGCGGAGAATCTGAACACCGCCATTCAGAAAATGACGTCAAATGCACAACGTCATCTATCGAATATGGAGTTCAACTGTCCGAGTATCTGAATTGCGTGTGTTGTGATATTTTACTTTAAATGTATGTAACTTTTGATAGAGTGAACCGACTGCGATGAAACAAAAAAACATTATAAACAAACATAACATAACATAACATATATAAACATTTTTTTATACATAAAAGTTATCTACATTATTTTCGTACTTTTTACGTGATGTGTGCACATATAAACAGACAAAAATTTCAAATATGGTGGAAATGGATTCTATTGTTTATCTTTTAAAACATTTGCTTTTTTTTAATATTTTCTATGTATAAAAACGACTTTTCTACAGATTTATTTTAAGTACCTATTGATTACGATTTATGATCCTAGTTATATGATAGTGCAATATCTATCTTAGGATAAGAAATAGGATCCTATGTATGATCCTAGATATATTATATTATAGTGTAGGTAATACCCCCCTTATAGTGTGTTATTAAACTGTCATTTCACATTCACTATATTCCTACTTCTCCTCAATATCTTCGCGAACAGCTTGAGTACCTCGTCCCGAGGGGTAAACCTTGTCGCACAATCACTTCACTTCTTCTTCGAAATCCGCGTCACACTTCCAGCCACCATAGCGTATGATGGCTTCTTCTCTATTACTGCAGTGCATCTCTGAGACTCTCTCCCACACTCCCTACGCGATAGCTCTTGACTCGATGTCTTCAAGAGGAAAATTAAGGAGCATTTTCTTTCAACGCAATAAATAAGATTAGTAGAGTGATATATACAAGGTGGAATTTTGTAATGCCACCTGAAGGGAAAGTACTCTTAATACTGTAGATAGAACATTTTACTCAAAGAAAACATTCCTTTATCTTTGAAAAGAAAGAAAACTGCATTCAAAGATTTTCGAAAATTCGTTGCCACACCCGGGAATCGAACCGACTAAAATCTTTAAAAATTACATCCTGTACTTTTATTGCATTTACCGTTAGGGTCGATTATAAGGATGAAATCTCTCTAACAAAGTTGATAAATTAAATGAAAGGAAAACCATGAAATCTGGACTTATAAATTCAGTGGGTCAAGTTAAAGCACTTTTACTCAAAGATTCATCTGCATACTTAAGTGAATAATTAATAATTATCATTGACGTCATTTATCCATTAAAATGACGAATTACTATTTAGATAATACGATTGCAATTTGTATGTGTTTGTAATGACTCCTTTCTTAGAAAAGAGAGCCCATTTCGAGCAACTAACTAGTTAGTTTACCATTTAAGATTTCATGGTTTTCCTTTCATTTAATTTATCAAGTTTGTTAGAGAGATCATCCTTGTAATTGACCCTAACGATCGATGGAATAAAAATGCAGGGTGTAATTTTTAAAGATTTTAGTTGGTTCAATTCCCGGGTATAGCAAGCGAATAATCGAAAATCCCTGAATGCACTTTCCTTTCTTTTCAAAAATAAAGGAATGTTTTCTTTGAGTAAAATTTTCTATCTACAGTACTTTCTCTTCAGGTGGCATTACAAAATTCCAGCCTGGATATATAAGTATTGTTAGCGGAAAAGACACTGTCAAGCCGTTGCAAGGAGGGGATGACTGACAGCAGCCGCCGCGCGCCTATATAAACCGCTGCACGCTCATTGTCTACTAGTAACTTCGGTTACTAGTAGGGACATCTTTTTTTTGGCCCCTTCCGGGTTAAAACCACGACTTAGTGGTCCTTGGTGGATACCTAACGGTGTTAACGAAGCCAAGTGGAGTGGTGACCCGCCCACTCGCCAAGTCCCGTCTGGACACGACAGTCAGAAGGAGTCAGGAGCAGGGTAGTTGGCCTTGGTAGATAGCCTAGTCAACCCCTGTCTCTGCCCCACAGCGATTCACCTGGCACGGTCGGGTGTCTCAACCCCGACGTGCCAGACTTTCGGTACACAGGAGGAGGGTGGCCCACCTTCGGTGGGTTCACCGGTACCCTAGGACCCCTGCCACCCAATAAGATTGGTGGCAGGATAACAAGCTTAGGGCTCACCAGATACTCACCTCCCAGTCTAACCCGGCTGGGAGGGTAGGATTCACACATCCCCGGGACCATCCACCCGGGGAATAAGGTTATCAGCCCCTAATTAGAATTAGATTTTTCGCTTCTCTTTGTACTGGCTCTATTGACAACGATGCATCCCGTTGAAGTGTTAATAGAGCTCGTCAAGGACTTGATGTCGGACGATCCCAGTCCGCGTCAGGAAAACCAGTCCCGATTCAAAATTATTCTTGCCTCCCTTGCCAGATGTGCACCTTACAGTGCCCCTGCCCCCACCCGCTTCTGACGTAAGTCAACTCCCAGCCCATGTACAGTACGCTATTAAAACCATAAAGGAGAGGTTCGCCCAGGACTGTCATCTCCGAGCGAGACTCGGTACTCCTTTTGGTATATTGTTAGAAGCCTTCTTACCCAATATAAATCAGACCGTTGAGTATGTACTGGAACCAGAACCTAGCATGGCCCCCGTGCCATGTGAGGAGAAGGACTCTCCCAGGTCACCCTCCCCACCCGTCAGGCCCATTTCCGGGCCTAGATCACCCACCCTTTCCCAGGGCGAGGTTCTTATTAGTAAGCCAGATCCAATTCCCTCTGAGAGAGACCGTAGCCCTCTAAAGCCCCAGAGTTCGGCTGCTAAGCCTCCTCCTCGTAGGATGTCCGCCCGTCATCAGTACAAAAAGCACAAAGAGCGCATAGCCGCTATCCATTCGGAAACTAGGTCCAAATCCAAATCTTGGGTCGATGAGGAGCATGACTCTCCCATCAATATGGACACAGCCCTCAGTACCGACGGTAATAGATAATAGATAATCCCCCAGTAGACCCCAATAACCCCGATTTGTCAGAGGACTATGCCACTATGTCCTCTTCTTCTGACTCTGAGGACAGATAATTCATTGTCCACTCTGGAGGAAAGAGGAAGATGAGGAAAAGTCCTCCTCATGCTACCAAGGCCAAAAAGCCAGTAGCTAAAACCTCTCCCCAGCCAGTTCTGCCGCCGGCCTTGCCCGACAGGCAACCCTCCCCCGCCCCAGCCCCCGCTAGTCCTTCTCAGCGGTTAAACCGCTCGCCCAGCCCTATGGTAGTAGTAAATACTACCACTAGGAAGCTCCCTCCTCCTCCACCCATTTATCTTCAAGATAAAGGGAAATGGAGCGACATTTCAAGCGCCTGTGTAGCGCGTAAAATCAACTTCACCAAGGCCACTGCATGCCAACAAGGCATCAGAATCCAAGTCCCCACGCCCCGTGATTATCGAGATTTAACTCGTTTTCTTAAAGACAGGAAAGTATCTTTCCATACTTACTCCCTTCCGGAGGAAAAGTTCACAAGAGTCGTAATAAAGCGCGTTCCGAAGGAGATCCCGACGGAAGAAATCCGAAAGGATTTATTAGCGCAAAAAGTCCCTGTGTCAGAGGTCCACCGATTGCATAAAGCAAGAGGCGGAGAACTCTACGACATTGTCCTTGTCGTGTTTCCCCTTCGAGGGTCACAACCCCATCTTCAATGTCCGGACCGTATGTAACTTATCAGGCATTTCCATAGAAAAGCCATACCGTCCCCGTCTCGTCGTCAGTGTCGTACGTATCTCGTTGGTCAGTGTCACAACTGCCAACTCTACGGTCACTCTCAGACCAATTGCTTTGCGCCTCCCAGGTGCGTTAAGTGCATGGGAGAGCATGGTACTAAGGACTGTACCCGTCCTAAGGACCGATCACAATGCACGGAGCCTCCCAGCTGCGTGCTTTGTGGACAAGTCGGGCACCCGGCTAATTACCGTGGTTGCCCAAAAGCCCCTAAATTTGCGCCTAAAATGGCCAAGCGTAATGATGCGCGCCAAGCGCGCGTAGTCCCTACCTCTCAACCCCCTCCCCAGAATAGCCCCTCAGAGGCCTTCACCCTGGGGTAAGCTGAACCACCAAAGTGTGGCCCCTCAGACTTGCTCCCAGCCGATTCCAGCGCTAATGGCCACGCCCATCGCAGCGCCAATTCTAATCCCCGACATAATGCCCCCCACCGCCCCTATGACCGCACAAAGCCAGAAGGTGGCTTCCACCACCCCTGCTGCTAAGTGCCAGCCCCCTGTCGCCCCCTCCGGGCAAAAGCCATATTTATGCGTCGCTGAAAATATAATCAGCGTGTACTCTATATTTATGTCCCCTCAAGCCCGTGCTCTGGATGCTGAAATCCGGAATGCGGGCTCTCTCCTTCTCTTATGAGTCCATTACTAGAGAGCTCGATAGCCTTATCTACAAGGACGGTCAATGGGTTCGTAAATAGTACGAACCCTCCGTTCATACAAAATTCATATACATATTCGTTCCGTCCTCACCGCAGAGGCTCGTCGCGTAATCCTTTTCGATTCATATAAGCCAGCCCGCGCTGCTGAGCCATAGTTAAATACCAGTCAGATATTATTGGAGTTTCTTGTCCGTTCTTCTCCACGTAGGCTTTTCCGAACGGATGGTAGAATCACTTTATTAGATCCGGCCTTAGCCATCCCCCCAGCGACGCCCTGAGCCGAGGTCCGACCCCAACTGGGATAGCCCTTAGTGCTGTCGCTTTAGGTTTAGAATTTTGAAGCCTGGCCGGAGGCTAACAGATTAGTCTCCACAGGTTAGTCCGGTTAAGCAGTGGACGGCTACTTTGGCCGAACTGCGAGACGCCACATATAAAAAAAAAAAAAAACATTGTCTTCCTTTTTTTCCCTGGAGTCAAAATGTTAAGAAGAGTCTCTGCCTGTTTGGAAAGCCAATTCTGCCTAATTTGTGTTCCATTTATTTACCTACTTGATTTTCTTATCGTGTGTAATTTTGTTGTTGAAATATATACCGCTTTTTGATCGTTCTCTTTTTTTTGAAATCTCTTTGGTGCCTTTTTGCTAAGATCAGAAGTTGGATTCCAATCTCATGTGACCTGATCGTTCTGCACCCTGAGTTAAGACGAATTGGCTATTCAAACTTGAAACAAAAAAGAAGAATTGACGGTTTCTCACTTCGTAGACAAAAAAAAAAGTTTTTTTTTTCTAATCACATAATTACTGCGGGTAGTAAGTTGTTACATGATTACGTATACGGCTGAAAAAAAATCTGGTGAGTACGTTCCAATTTAAGTGCATTATTGAAAAGAAGACGGTAGTGCGTTTATTATAACATTCCAAAAGAACTTTGCTCTAATTGCTTGTTGCTCATTTTGTAACTTTGCTTACAAGGCTAGTAAAGATAATTAGCAATCCTTTTTAAGTGTTTTGCTCAGTAAGTAAATTATTAAAGTACCCCCATACCACGCTCTAGTGGGTCGTGTAATCATGCCTAATAATAGCCGTAAAAGCAGAAGTCGTTCTAAGAACCGTGAATCGCAACCTAGAAGTCGTGATTCGAGTTCTGGTCATCGGAACGCGCGCTCTAGTCGTATTAGAAAACGGCATAGGTCTTCTAACAATATGCTAACAGAACAAATGCAAAAAATTCTAGATCGGTTGACATCACTGGAGCAGCGTCGCACGCCTCCGCCGCGAACACGTGAGGCGAGTGCAGTCGCGTCCCCGACGACGCCGCTTCAGCCGCGGAAGCCAGCTGAGACTACAGCTGAGCGTCAAGATTCGGCGGCTCCATCCTCGCCGGGTCGTTCCGTGAGCGCTGTGACTAACCGCGATGCCGGTACTACCGAACGCATCATTGAGGCTATTCGGTCAATCAACACGACGGTGAGATCTAACCAGTCTTATTATATTTCTAATTTAGATCCAAGTGTCAACGATATAGACACCTGGTGCGAAGAAGTAGACCGTGCTAAGGTTCTAAATTATTGGAATGATAACGAGTGTCTGTCTCGCATTGGGAATTGTCTGAAGGGTGATGCTAGGACTTGGCTTAATGAGTGGGTCACTAATGACCGTAGCTGGAGCAATTTCAAGAAAGAGTTTAAACCTTTGTGCCCTAGGAAGCCGGACATTGCAAATATTTTATACGAGGTCATGAACACCAATTCTGATAAATACCCGACATACGCTGATTATGCTCGCCGGTCCCTACTAAGATTGCGCATAGTTAAAGGGTTGAGCGACGAGTTAATTTCAGCAATAGTCGTACGAGGCATTGCGGATCCACAAATTCGGGCTTCGTCTACTAACGCGAAACTAATGCCCAATGAATTGGTAGAATTCTTTTCGATTTATGTTAAATCAAATGTGCCAGTCCATAGTAATAAGAAATCTAACGATACGACACGTAATGATATTTTTTTCAATATCGGTTACACATGCACGTAAACGGCGATTTGATGAAAACAAATGTTTTTTGTGTGGCCAACGTGGCCATAAACAATCTAGCTGTACTAAGAAATCCAAATCTATATCTAGTGATGACAATGGTCAAAAAAACAATTCTGTTCATAGTTCACATAAATCCGAACCGTGTAGTTTCTGCAAGAAGCTTGGTCATAAGGTCGTCACTTGTTTCGCTAAACTAAAAACTAGTTCTCACAATAGCAACAAAGTTAATCTTTGTCAAGAAAATCCTGATAAGTAAAAATAAAGATATTGTCGTGGCAGTTATACAAGGAATCGCCGTTGATATCCTTATCGATAGCGGTTCAAGCATATCGTTAATTTCTTCATCCTTATTAAAACATATTAAATGTGCACGCAAGCCTGCTTTCAGAGTTTTAAGAGGCATTGGTAGTCAGGAGATCGAGCATACTATATCCTCTGAGTATATGAACACGGCTCCTATTATTGTCGGCACGGATGTTCTTAACCGGGAAGGTGTTACCTATGTCCGCACGCGCGACCAACAATATCTCACTTGCGAGCGCCGTGCTATACACGATGTTATGTGCACTTCGTCGCAGATTCCGATTAAGACTCCTTTAACTGGCCCAAATTTAAAAAAGCTATCCAAATTATTAAAGAATTTTCAAATTTTTTTATTACTGGTACTGCAACTTCTACGGTCAATACCGGCAGCATGTCAATTAAATTAAATAGTAGCACGCCGGTTACCTACAGGCCGTACCGGCTCTCGTATCCTGAAATTTTGAAAGTTCTTGAAATTATTCGAGACCTTCTCGAAAAGAATATTATCCGGGCGTCTGAATCGGAGTATGCGAGTCCCATCCTATTAGTTTAAAAGAAAGATGGATCCGATCGCATGTGCGTAGATTTTCGTAAACTAAATGAGATCACGGTTAAGGATAGACTTCCTTTACCGCTAATTGATGATCACATTGATCGATTGGGCAAACATAAGTATTTCATTAGTCTTGACATGGCTACAGGATTTCACCAGATACCACTGGACAATGATTCAATACCACTCACAGGATTCTTTACACCAGAGGGGCACTATGAATATTTAAAAATGCCTTATGGTTTGGCGAATGCACCTGTTGTTTATCAAAGAATAATGTCAAAAAATCTTTGTCGGCACCTCGAGTCTAGTGAAGTCCTGGTGTACATCGATGATATACTTATAATGTGCCACACAATAGATGAGGGTCTGTTGAGCCTTCGTAAAGTCCTTCAGACTTTGACAGATTCGGGTTTTTCTCTCAACCTTAAGAAATGCTCTTTCCTATCAACAAAAATAGAGTACTTAGGTCGCACCATAAGTCAGGGTCAGGTACAGCCGAGCGAAGGAAAGGTCCAAGCTTTGGTTGAGGCACCTATTCCAAAAACTGTTAAACAGGTCCGTCAATTTCTGGGCCTAGCAAGTTATTTTCGCCGCTATATAGCTGGTTTTGCAACTAAGACTGCCCCAATTACAAAACTAACGAAAAAGGGTGTACCCTATGTCTGGGATGCTGAGCAAGAAGAAGCACGGCAGGATATAATTTCACAGCTTACGAGCGAACCTGTGTTAGCCATATATGATCCTGATTTACCTATCGAAGTCCATACGGACGCTAGTTCAATTGGGTATGGTGCAGTACTTCTTCAGACTCACGAAAAGGCATGTAAACGGGCCGTTAGTTATTTTAGTAAGCGAACTCAAGGTGCCGAGCCGAGGTACCATTCCTACGAGCTCGAAACCCTGGCTGTTGTTAAGGCATTGCAAAATTATAGACACTATTTAGTTGGCGTTCATTTTACAATCACAACTGACTGTAATTCTCTAAAAGCTACACAGCAAATGAAAGACCTATTGCCACGCGTAGCCAGATGGTGGATATATTTGCAGGACTTCAATTTTACGCTAGAGTACCGTAAAGGCACCTCCATGTCGCATGCTGACTATTTGAGCCGTAATCCTGTTAATGTTTGTGAAGCACGCAGATATCAGAACTGGGCTCAAATAGCACAAGCTGCTGACGAAGAAACCCAACAGCTTCTTCATAAACTGACTGACGGACAATTGGACTCTAGACATTATATTCAAAAGAATGACCTGCTCTATTATAAATATTCTCCAGTGGGAGAAGACTCCAGACTTTTATGTTTTGTGCCCAAAGGTCATAGACTCAGCTTACTCAGAATTTTTCACGATGAGCATGACCATTTTGGAGTTGATAAGACATTAGATCTCATCAGGAGACATTTCTGGTTTCCTTCTCTTAAATCATTTGTCCAAAAATACGTGAGCCATTGTCTTATTTGCATAACGTATAAAAAGGTCCCCAGAGCCCCTCGTCAACTCGTACATTCATGGGAAAAACCGTGTAATCCTTTCGAGGTTATACATGCAGATGCATTAGGTCCATTACCTCTGTCTAATGGGTATAGGTATGTGCTAATATTGTTGTAGACGCTTTTTCTAAATATTGTCTTTTGTATCCCATGTTTGGTCAAGATGCTAACGAATTAAAAAGACTCTTTACCAATGTAATATCTTTGTTTGGTACTCCAAAATTAATTGTAGCAGATCGTGGTCGTATGTTTCAAAGCTCACAGTTCACAAAGCTTGTAACAGAATTGGGCATTGATATGCACCTCATCACTCCTGAGATGCACCATTCCAACGGGCGGGTTGAACGTTATTGCCGAACGTTATTAAACATGGTTCGCATAGAATGCAACCATCGACAAAACGAATGGTCAGACGTTATGTGGCGTTTGCAGTTGGTTTTGAACATAACAAAACAAAAAACCATCAGGTTATCCCCCTTGAATCTTCTAGTCGGCATAGAAGCGGCTACACCACTCATACGTCACCTTATCCGAGATGTTGCCCTAGAAAATACTCATCCAAACCGCGAGGCATTGAGAGAAATGCAAAGGCAGAGAGCTTCAGAGCGTTTGAGGGCGAACCAGCATCAGCAAGATGCAACGGCTAACGCCGATCGTAGAACTCCTCGGCTTTTTGATATTAATTCATTTGTTTTTCTTATTAAACAGGCACAAGCATCTGGCAAGCTCGACTCTGGCATGCGCGGGCCGTACCGTGTGGTCAAGGCGCTTCCTCATGGTCGATACGAGCTACAGCTATTGGCAGGCTCATATGGAAAATCGACCCAGGCTGGGGCAGAGTTTATGGTGCCGTGGCGAGGGGAATGGACTCTTGACGCGTGTGCAGCCTTTTTCGAAGGTAACTTTGTGCTACACTTGCTGATAAGCTAACGTCGTGCCTATGTCATGCAAGTGTAGACTGCGTGGTATGCTAACGTCGTGCCTATGCCATGCAAATGTAGAGACTGCGTGGTATGCTAACGTCGTGCCTATGCCATGCAAATGTAGAGACTGCGTGGTATGCTAACGTCGTGCCTATGCCATGCAAGTCTCGAGATCCTGTGGTATGCTAACGTCGTGCCTATGCCATGTGGAGTTGTAAGAAATATGCTAACGTCGTGCCTATGTTTCTTACGTTTTATTTTTATTTATTTTTGTGTGAACATGTTCACTGTGGGTCTCCGGTGGACCCGGAGTCTTGCCCTAATTGTAATTTTTTGATTAATTTGATGTCTAACAGTCATAATGAGGCTGAGATGTCTGCAGCGTCTCAGATGCATTGTTTCTGAGAAAAAAATTTTGAAAGTGAACAAAAAAGGATATGAGGCGTCATTTTTGAAAATCAGGATAGTAAGACAAGCCGTTTGTGTTTTCAGGCGCAGACTGTAATGCCGATGACACGGAGTCCATGCCTGAGCGAGCTGCCAGACACAATGTGCCTTCTGGTGAGATGATGCCAGAGCCCATACCAAGTACCTCCAGTGCTGCAGAAGCCCAGTAGCCTGAAACACAGGAGTACGAGACGTCCTCCAGTCAGGAGAGGCCGTGTTAGCGGAAAAGACACTGTCAAGCCGTTGCAAGGAGGGGATGACAGACAGCAGCCGCCGCGCGCCTATATAAACCGCTGCACGCTCATTGTCTGCCTTGTGCCTGGCTGGAGGCCATATAGCTTAGTCTCCACAGGCTAGCCCGGTTAAGCAGTGGACGGTCACTTTGACCGAACTGTGAGACGCCAAGTAGGAAAAAAAAAAATTGTCTTCCTTTTTTTCCCTGGAGTCAAAATGTTAAGAAGAGTCTCTGCCTGTTTGGAAAGCCAATTCTGCCTAATTTGTGTTCCATTTATTTACCTACTTGATTTTCTTATCGTGTGTAATTTTGTTGTTGAAATATAAACCGCTTTTTGATCGTTCTCTTTTTTTTTAAATCTCTTTGGTGCCTTTTTGCTAAGAGTATATATATTATATATATTCGTATCTATGAACGTAGTTCTTTTTAACCGACTTCAAAAAAAGGAGGAGGTTCTCAATTCGAATGTATTTTTTTTTTTATGTGTGTTACCTCAGAACTTGTTACTGGGTGAACCGATTTTGATGATTCTTTTTTTATTAGAAAGCTGGTGTTTGTCATGTGGTCCCATTTAATTTTCATCAAGATCTGATAAAGAACTTCGGAGATACACATCAAAACTCTTCAATAAATGACGGCAAATCACTCGGGATAGCTGCAATCGCATTTATGTTTATTGTTTACACCATTTCATAACATAACATCATACTAGTACGCTCTAAAGGGGTACGCAGGTGTAAACAGTTCACCTTGGTATACCCTTATTCGACCGAATTTGTTTAAGTTTCATGTAATTGGGTAAATCTATTCTGGTTTCACTATGGGCATTATTGGTACCTAGCCTATATAAATTGTGTAGCACAACTAAAAAGTGAAAAATAAAAATAAACTTTTTACAAAAAATACAACCGACTTCCAAATAAAAAAACAAAAAAGAGAAAAACAACTTCAATTCGGAAGTCGGTGTCAAAAAACGAAGAAAATAAAACAAGAACACCGACTGCCGAAATTGAAGTTGTTTTTCTCTTTTTTGTTTTTTATGTACGTATTATTATTATTATATATTTAATTAGTATCTTACTGTAAAATTGTACACTGGATTACTGCCCTCAATTATTATGATCTCTATCATTCAAAGGTTTGCTGAAAGATAAATCTATTTTGGAGTTAAGCTAACCTTTGTATATGAATATTGATTTCACTTTGTGTAAATGTATTATTTTGTTGTACAATAAAGAATTAAGAATTCACTAATCAGAAGTTACTATAGCACAATGGCATGCAAGGTAACGGCACACTTTTACGCAAGTTACAGGCATGATGTCTATATTCGGCCTAATAAGTACCTAAACCCTAAGTACGAATACCCAAGGGCAAGTATTAACTAAGTTAAGTACTTACAAGTCTAGCAAGCTCTCAAAACGGTGAAGAATAACATCGTGAGGAAGCCGGCATGTCCTAGAACCAAAAATTCGAAGACCTGTGTCATCCACCAACCCTCACTGGGCCCGCGTGGTGGTTAAGGCCTACCTATCTCAAAGAGATGGATAATAGGCCCAGGTAGAGGTAGGTGATTCCTGTGTCCCAGCAGTGGGAATATTAAAAGGCTGATGATGATGGCGATTAATAAGGCTGCTTTTGTTAATTTGCCTAACGTGTAGTTATGAGCTCGTGATGCTCATCTTCTTGGTTAAGCAACGCTTGCCGAGGTCAGCCCGTAGACGGGTGACTATCTATAGACCGAGATTCTTGCGATATTTCTCCGTACCTCAGAAAGCACGTTTTAGGCTGCATTTCCACCAGAGATGTGCTAGGCCACTGAGCGGTGCGAGGATGCGTAGCGACGCTGTTAAACGGTTTGCAGATGGGTGGTGCGAGGATGTGTAGTGGGCTCTTTTCAGATGAGATGTCGTGGGATGGTATATATATATATATATGTATCGCCATATCTCCACCTTGGCTGGTCCCTACGGTTCAAAAGTCGCTAGAAGTCGATGATATTTTTTTTGTCGCTAACCACTCATGAAATCCGCTAGAACAAGCGACAAAGTTGCTAGAAAGGCAAGACTGTTTCACGTCCGTCCCTAGCCATACATTCCTCGCACAAATCCCTCGCAAAACGTCCGTCGCACACATCCTTTACTTGTTTTGTATGTAGATACAAAAACCTCGCGCGGTTGAGCTGCGCTGAGAATCTGAGAGAGGCTAGGTAAATGAAATGATTCTATTGGTTCATAATAAACACAACCCTCGCTACGCATCGTCGCACATATCTGGGGGAATCGCAGCCTAAGCCGTTGGTCACGGCTATAATTTGTGCATCTTTGACAGTCTTCAGGTACAGGTAATCATGAGTCACATGTCTTGCCAGGGGATATCATGTTGTTGTTTTGACGGGAAGCCATAGTTGGGTTGCACTCCCACCTAGCGCACCGCGTTTGCCTCGTGCGCCAATAGCGAAAGAGAACGTCAGAGTGACATTGACAGCTTCAAGTGCACAGTTATAGTATTAAAAAGAAAGGCCGCATAAGTTCTATAGCAATTTATTCATCTGATTTCTTGTCAGTCGCGTACTGGTTCCATTTGCGGGCATGTTTCTTCTTGTAGTCTTCTCTGTGTAGCGGATTCAAGTGAGCCGCGGCCACGCGATCCCTGAAAACATGGAAGAGACATTATCAACGAAGACATACCCCAAGCAGTACTGTATTTTCCATAAGGGCACACGGGGCCCGTGCCCAGGGCCCCCATCCTCAGGGGGCCCCGAAGGACCGACAATTTCTCTCAAATTTATTCTCAAAACATTTTTCATTCACAGTAATAGTGAGCAGTGTAAGCACCCGGATCGAAAATAAAACTTGCTTTTGTCTTAAAATTCAAGTTAAAATTATGAAGATTTTATGTAACCAAATTAAGGCAAAATCTAGTCAAACTTTGCCTTTTTCTTTTAGAAGTATAAATTTTCCATAACATTTGATTTATTTAACTTAATTAGGATCGATTTAAGACAAAAAAAGAAAATATTCAAGTCTTAACTTGGCTTGGTCTTGTTTTGGCTTAATTTTTGTTAAAGAAAGGTAATTTTACCTTTTCGATTTTAGCGATTTTTCACTCGGGTATTTAACTGGTGACCGATTCAGTCATTAATCATTATTAATTTCAATTCTGGAGTATATTTATAATTAATTACAAATAGCAATGTTTATTGGCATATACACAATTGAATATTCTAAAAAAAACAAAACTTAAAGCAATGATATTCAAATAAACAGATACGTTATACACTCACAAAACAATTGAAAAAGGTGTTCCGCACATAGCGGCAGCACACATACACACTTTTCATTCATCTAACATTAAAAAATATTTATTTTAATCAATAAATAAATAAATTACAAATACACACGATGGCATTTATTTTATTTTGTTTTTGATTCAACAAAGCCCATCGCTCTTCGCTATGCGTGACATAAACTAAAGATTAAAGGTCACAATTGTGACCTATTCGAGTCTTCAAAATGCGCGCGCTCATAACATATCTGTTTATTTGAATATCATTGCCTATAAGTATACAAAAACAAAAGGGAGACGGAAATGAGCTCATTGTGCATCAAAAAATTCGTCCACATCGATATCAATGGGAAACGTGCCCAGAACGCTGGCAGCATTGCCACGTTGGATGGCAATGTGATCTCTGGTCGAAGAAAAGGCCAGCCCTCTGGTCACGTGAAGAGTCGACGAGCTTTGTGCAAATTTATCGAAAACCTCGATGTGCACTCGGACTTTATGGACCTAATGTTTCAACCACAAACGGCTCAAACATATAACTTCCAATAAGTTTGTTTTATTTGCGCCGTTTGAGGTTTTCTGCACCGGCAGCAGCCGCCCCGGCACATCCCGTCGTGATATGAAGATAGGATGGCGCAAGGGTGTCGACAGATGTTGCATCCCACACCAAAGGCCTACCCACCTTCCAAGGATAATGCCTCTGGTCATTCCGTCTGGTCTCTTCCCATCTTCGCGTGCAAACAGCCCAGGATCTACGATTTTTTCAAAATATTTTCAATAATACTGTTCAGTTGAAAGAAAATTGTTTTGAAGTAGCTTTACCATTGAAATTACCTCTTAATGAAGTCAATGATTCATTTGGTGATTCCGTTAATCTTGCATTAAAGAGATTTTTAAACTTAGAGAAGAAATTACATAAAGATCCCAAACTTTTCTCCGAGTACCAAAAGTTCATTCATAAATATTTAAATTTAAAACACTGTCACTATGTAGATATTGGGCTATATGAATTAAACAAAAACGCTGTATATTTTTTACCACATCATGCAGTCCTGAAGCCTGACAGCAAAACCACTAAACTGCGTCCAGTGTTTGATGGTTCTATGAAAACTAACAAAAAAGTATCTGATCTGCTTTTAAATGGACCCATTGTACAAAGAGACTTGTTTGAGATATTGTTGCTATTTCGTTGTGGCAATTTTACATTTACATCTGATATAAAACAGATGTTTAGAAATATACGTGTAACACTGGAGCATACCTCCTTACAAAACATACTGTGGAGAGATAACCCGAATGAGCCAATCCAATGCATTAGGCTTGACACAGTCACATATGGGTCGAAAAGTTCAAATTATCTGGCCACTCGATGTCTTAAAGAACTAGCAGCACAAAATAAAGACACTTTCCCGCTAGGTTCATTCATTCATTATAGAAAATTGTACATATGTTGATGACATTCTTTATGCAGATAATGACTTCAATAATATTTTAGTGATGAGTCGCAGATTCGACAACTATTGAAGTTAGGTAATTTTCATACACATAAGTGGTCATCCAATGACAATAGAATATTGTCTGACATTCCTTCAGCTGAACAGCATTTTGATGATTTAGAGCTACAAAGCGATGATTATTGTTTAAAGGCTTACAATTGATGGTTAAAGAAGATAAATTTAAAATGTCTTGTCCAGAAACATTTAATAATTATAATTTTACGAAGAGAGATATCCTCTCATATATTGGGAAAATGTTTGATCCCATGGGCCTTGTTAGTCCCATTATCGTACAAGCAAAAACTATAATGCAAAGGCTATGGTCTTCCAAGACTGGATGGGATTCTGTGCCTGATGATGATATAAAAAAAAGCATGGCATGAATTCTCGTCCAGTCTAGCTAAAATGGAGCCAAATTTTATTAATAGAAATTTAAATATAACTGAGTCAAATAAACTTGAGCTAATAGGGTTCTCAGATGCGTCCAGCACAACGGCATATGGATGCTGCGTGTACCTGCGAGTTAAAAATCACAATGGTAAAATTAAAATGTATTTGTTGTGTTCAAAATCACGCATAAATCCGCTTCAAAATAAAAACAAAACTGTACCGCGCTTAGAACTTAACGCTGCTCTGCTTCGTTCCATGCTTATGGCAAAGGTTTATAGCACGCTGAAATTAAAATATAATATAAGTGATGTCTATTTGTTTGCTGATTCACAAATTGTTCTCGCATGGTTGCACACAGAACCCATGAAACTTAATGCTTATGTTGCAAATAGGGTAAGGGCAATCGCTAAAATATGCCTAACTGTCAGTGGCTCTATGTAAACACTGAAAATAACCCTGCAGACTATATCAGTAGGGGTGTTACGCCAAGTGAGCTTCATGCCTGCAGCTTGTGGTGGGATGGCCCTGAATTTTTGCATGATAGTGAATATAAATTTAATTTTAAAATTGACTATACCTGCGAAATTATCTGAGGCAAAAACCGGGTCAGCATTCTCCGCCAGCCAAGTGTCTTCAGTTACTAGCAATGTTTTCTATCAAATGCGCAAATATTCTAGCATTCACAGAATGGTACATACTTTGGCTTATGTAATAATATAAAAGGTGGCAAAATAGCTCACAAATGTCTCTTAAGTTCTGAATTGAATAATGCCTTGATGTTTCTTATTAAGAATGAACAAGAATTGTAATACAAAGACGAAATTGAATGTTTAAAAAATAATAAAAGTGTAAAAGGTCCTTTACAAAGCTTTTGTCCTTTTATACATAGTTTAGGTATCCTGCGGGTGGGTGGCAGGCTACATCATTCTAATATTCCATATGCTCATAAACATCAGGTTATTTTACCCAAAGGATCACATGTTACCAATTTTATTATAAGATCTGAACATGAAAGGCTCTTACATGCAGGTCCCAAATTATTACTGTCTAATTTAAATCAAAAATACTGGATTACTAATGGATTCATGTATGTCAAAAAGTTAATTCATAAATGTGTAATATGTATAAGACAGAAGGCAACAGCCTCTAAACAGCTGATGGGTTCCTTGCCAGCAGATAGTGACTGCTATGAGTCGCCCTTTTGAAAAAGTCGGTGTAGATTTCGCTGGGCCTATTGATATTAAACTCTCGCGCGTGAGACGATCCTTGGTAGGAAAAGGGTACATTTGTGTATTTGTGTGTTTCGCTACAAAGGCTGTTCACCTCGAAATCACGTCAGATCTTACTTCAGAAGCCTACCTTGCTTGCCTTAAAAGATTTATTTCTAGAAGAGGATTGCCCAAAGAACTCTGACAACGCTAGTACTTTCAAAGGCGCAAGGAACCAATTAGCTGAGCTTTATCAATTACACACTTCACAGAATCACCAAAGACAAGTATGTCAATTTGCAGCCCAGAGAGGCATAACTTTTCATTTTATACCAGCGTATTCCCCGACCTTTGGTGGGCTGTGGGAGTCCGCTGTGAAAATGACTAAATATTTTCTAAAACGAGTATTACAAAATTTAAGCAATTGTTAACCTATGAACAAATAAACACTGTATTAATAGAGATAAAATGCATATTGAACTCGAGACCTCTGATTCCTATGTCATCTGATGTAAATGATTTTAATTACTTAACACCAGGTCATTTTTTAATAGGAAACTCATTAATAATGTATCCTGAAAATGATGTAACCGATGTTCCTCCGAATAGACTAAAGTTTTGGCAATTATGTAATCAAATTAAACAATCCTTTTGGAAAATGTGGCATTTATAAACAGTATCATAATACACTACAAAATAGGCCTAAGTGGTTAAATGTCGTGCCTAACATTAAGATAGGTATGATTGTCATTCTAAAGGAAGATAATTTACCCATAATGTCATGGCCTATGGCCAAAATATTTCCTGGCCATGATGGTCATGTAAGAGCAGTAGAGGTTACAAATTCGAAGGTAAATACCCATGTGAGATCTGTTACAAAAATATGTATCTTACCTATAGATGATAATGTTTAGTTTATTGATATTTTAGTTTACTAGCTTAAGGTAGCTATAACAATTTAATTCAATCCCGATCCTCTTGTTTCTCTAGTAAGGCCGGAGCATGTTGGAATCCCAACACTAAGATTTAGTAAGCATGCGTCCAACAAGCGTCCAACCCTAAAGCGTCGGTATATAACGCGCATCGCGGCGCTCGCGAGGAGCAGTATCATCAAAGATTACTATTAGTATCATAAAGTCGTGGCAGCAGTAGCCATCTATTGCTGGTACCATTACACGCGGGTCACAGTGACAAAAGGATCAATAAACCTCATGGGTGTAGATTTAATTTAACCTAAATAAAGTTATTGTGAGTCCGCCATTTCATGTAAACGCAGATGATTAAAGTGTTCATTGAATACGTGCGTTTAATTACTCTTCCCGACACGATAACAGAAGTCGTCTGGTTTATCAGTCTCTAGATGATGGTGGACTGCATCAAGATTTGAGTGTAGACCTCTGATATTACAGAGGTGCACCTTATGTGACAGTGAGTGCTGCCTCTGTACAGCTTTTTTCCTTATTTTCATATCCATGGTTGAGAGTGAAGAAGGGTAGGAGAGGAGAAGGAAGTGAGATGAGGTACCACGCTGGCAACCCACAGACACGCGCCAACAGGACGTAATCATTGGGGAACTGATCTGGCGACTGCGGGGACGCCCGAGCCCCCCGGAAATGTCCATCGGGCACTGTCTTCTGGTCGCCAACCAGCACGATGGCGCATGCTTTTTCGACGGTTGGCGGGGCAGCCTTTCGTGTGTGTCTGGCACACTATTTGGGCCTCCTACTACCTGGAGTCGGCCAGCGGCGCACCGTGCCTCGTATCCCGCTACCCTCCGCGACTAGCGGCTGGTCCACCTGCAGTGAAACAGCTATCTCGACCGCCAACTCCTCTAGTGGCTACACCGAGCATCGTACCGGAACACGGCTAAGCCGCTTGGCGGTACGTCTTAGCCCGGTGGGTGGCCGCAAGCCTTCGGCCGAAGCCGAAGCCACCAGTGGGTGTCACCTGATTTGCACCACCCGGAAACCACGTGTAGGGTATCAGAATGGGGATACACTTCTACGGACGTGGGTGACTCAGCCCCCAATCAAACTGTCCAATCCAATACAATCTTTTGCCCGTATTGTTCAAATGCTGGGTTGAACTATACTGGCGAAGTTCTCTTCTCGGAAAATAATGTAAAATCGAATCTACTCACGCGAATTCTTCGTAGGTTTTAGCAGTGTAAATAGCATCACACTTGACATCGTTCACCTTCCAGTATTGCCGGTCTTTTTCCACTGACAGTTTCAACTGGTCTTCAATAGCGGCAAAGTCATCTTGGTTCAACGGCTTATCCATCTTAATAACTGATTATCCTTTGGAATGTCTTACAGCCTCGAAAGAATCTGCGAAATTATCAGTCTTGTCAAGGGGTATCGTAATGCCCAGTTACTGAGTTGCAGAGGTCAGATACGTAGTTGCTTCATGTAAAAAACTGGTAGGCGTTAAACTGAAGCCCACCTTAACATATTTGGGAAAAGGTTAGGTAGATACCCAACAATTTAAAGTTGGAAAGATTTGGTGCGGTAACAAAGTATGATCGGTGTTTGAACTAATTGGTGTATGATGATGAAAGTGATGAGATTTGATGATGATGATGAAATGATATGGCTCTAAGGCCCACAGAGTACCTAAGGCCAGTGCAATGGTCAAAACATAGTGAAATGATTACCTTCTTCGCTCGTGTCACTGAATATTGATGTAACAAATAGTTGCCATGGAAACAGTTTTTGTTTTCATTGTTGGAGATGGCATTTTAGGTTCAAACCTCTTTCGATTGGCAAATTACTAAACCCCATGAAAACTAAAAAAAAAAATATACAGTAAGTTTTTCAAGTGAGCTTGAATAGCCAAATCCGAAACTATTAGGAATAGCGACACTCAAAGGAGTCACGAGGCCGAAAAAATTTACGAAATTATTCGATGCACTCTGACATCCATCTTAAATGTGGCCTTGGATGATCCAGCCTGGATGCAAGCTACACTACCCATTCGCTTCGGCGGGTTCGGCATCCGCAAAATTTCTAGTATAAGCCTACCAGCGTACCTGTCTTCGGTCCACAATACTGAAATGTTAACCACAAAAATTGTATCACTTTTACTGGTTAACTTTGAAGTGCCGTGCTCGACTGACGCAGTTTGCGCCTGGAAAGTGGCTTGCCCGAATACGGCGTTGACCGAGAACCCATATGCCCAGAGACAGTGGGATGAGCCGCTCTGCCGGTTGGTAAGGAATTAACTTATAAATACGTCCACCAATACTGCTGAGCGTGGCCGCCTGCTGGCTGTGGGAGAGTGGGAGTCGGGCCTCTGGCTACAGGCACTACCGTCACTCAACATAGGGACTATGTTGAGTGACAACACCTTCCGGATCGCTACATGTCTGCGTTTGGGTGCTCCTAGAGGAGCTCCACATCGTTGTCAATGTGGTGAAGCAGTCGACCGCCTCGGTCACCATGGCCTATCCTGCAGTAGGAGCGCTTGCCGGATATCACGGCACGCCAGCATTAATGACATCATACGTCGGGCTCTTGTCACCGCCGGAGTGCCAGCTGTTTTAGAACCCAATGGCTTGGCACGCGACGATGGGAAGAGACCAGACGGGATGACCATAAGCTAAGTTAGTTTAGCTTAGCTCGCATAGCTGACGCAGTTTTTCATACTTGTGTACAGACTGCAAACTATGCAAACTACGTACACAAGTATGAAGAACTGCGTCAGCTATGCGAGCTAAGCTAAACTAACTTAGCTTATCTCTTGGTCTGCAACAGGCTTAATGCCTTGGAAGGTGGGTAGGCCTTTGGTGTGGGATGCAACATGTGTAGACACCCTTGCGCCATCCCATTTTAGGGATATGTATTAAAGGTAAGAAGACGAATAACGATCTATATGTTTTATTTAAAAGCGCTGCTTATATACATTACAAACTCATAATAATAAAATATAATAGGGTACATAAATAAACTTACAACTAACACAATCTGGGTAATGTCGGTAGAAAGTGCCGCGCTCCCTTTGGTGTACGAGCGCGATGATACAGCCGGCCGACCGACATTTCTTTCACCTTGGCTAGCTCAGTACAGTCAGTACCACCACAGATAATATAATACTAGCATAGTACCACATAGAACGTTATTATTCAACTTTTCGGAAAAGTTGAATGGAGCGTTAAAGAAGGCCCAGGCGCAACGGAAATCTAACCAATCCCGAGCGAATTTTATTCACGACGACCTATATAATTGCTCGCATGTTTATCTACGCAATGACGCATCAAGCAAGCCTCTGACGCCAACCTACAATGGCCCGTACTAAGTGATCAGTCGTCATGACATGTACTTCACTATCCAGTTAGGCAATAGATGCAGCAACATCACTGTAGACAGACTAAAGCCTGCCTTCCGGATGAACACTGAGCCAGAAAAGCCAGTCACAGATACGTACGTTACATCACATACATAGTACGCTTACGTCACAAAAACAGGCAGGACATCGAAGCCTTGTGTACGTCTCACTAGCGGGGGAATGATGTAGCAGCTCATACTTACGTTACGTAAATGAATAAACATACTAATTAGGGGAGCGCACACAATGACACAACCAGTGTTGCCAGTGGCAGATAGTCAAATGTTACATGAGACGTCTCAAAAAGTTACATTTTCATGAGAGAAGTTACATTACCTTATTTTATGTGGAAAACGACACTAAAATAATAAAAAAACTACAATTTGACTTTTTTTCCCTACTATTCGGTTCGAGTCGCGCATGCTAGATAGATCGAGTATTCCACGGTCCTAGCTCGTTCCCGCCATAACTATTGTCGTAGCTTCAAGTTTAGTTGTACGAAGTAGTGTGTTGTTCTGTAGTTAGCTCGTAAGAACAGTTATGTACAAAGTGTTGTGTATTAAAAGTGTTTATCGTGGCATGAACTGTAATCGTTTTATTACGACACCTAGCCGCCCTTATAGTGGCTATTACTCCCGATCTTCGTCGACGAAGTTACGAGCCGGTGCGACAACACGACGAACAAAAGTTCTCTTAGATGCGTTCCGTTTCACGGTTATTTTTTGTTTGCGGACAAATATTTTAATAATTTTTCTTCCAACTATGCTTTAATTTCATCACAATCACACTAAAAACTCAGTACAATGCGAGTCTTTAATGCTCTAGAGCAATAAAAATGTATGAAATTTCATTACTGCACAGTTTATTTTTTAATCGCACCAAAAGGTGCCAATCTCAATGGATTAGCTCTATTCAGCCAGCCGATATCAATACTTTTTTTTTACGTACGTATTATTCGTTTCTATCCTACTTGTTCCAAATTTAAAAAATGATTGCTGCTAACTCTGATTTAAAAATGAAAGAAATTTAAAAAAGTGATTTGGCGGAAACTTTGTTAATTTTGCTTGACAATATTTTTGGAAACGATAAAGTGTGATACTATCTGATTTTGAGTGCTTCGGCTTCGAATTAAAATGGAATCATCTAGCGACACATTAACTCCGGAAAACATTCTAAATGAAGCCGACAGTGTTATAGAAACTTCTATTTTAACTGTTTGATATGAGTTTCTTTTATCTACTATTCCTATAGGTAATAGTTGAAAGAAAAGCAGATTATGCACCTCGCCTTAAGTAATTTATATTGCCCTCGTGCCTGTTAGATTAGAGCCCTCGCTAACGCTCGGGCTCTAAATCAGGCACTCGGTGCGATAATAAATTACTTTGTGCTCGATGCAATAATCTACTATTAGTAGGTCCTAAAAGTTACGTAAAAGTTACATTTTGAGTCTTCTGGCAACGCTGGACACAACCGTCCGCCACCGTGCGCCCGCGCGTACAAAGAGTATGTAACACTAGGCTTGTCGAAAAAATATCGATACATCGATATATCGATATTTTTTGCCGATATATTTTCATCCGATACATCGATATATCGATACAAAATATTCAATATCGAAAAACGTATCAAAAACGATATTTTTTTTCAAATTTAATTTATTAGCAGAATATTTAACAGAATTCAAAGCCGTAAAAGATATAAACGAACGGAAAATACTGTATTGTCTATGACTATAATGTTTTGTTAGTGTTCCGTGTGTGTGTATGTGGCGGCCGCGGAGGCAGTCATCATCAGTCACTCGTTACTCACTTTCAAATGTGAGTTCTTTTGCGATGTGTATGTGTGGTGCGTGTCATCTTCTAATACTTTTAGAAAATTGCTATTTAGTTTTAGTTATTTTCAAATTTTGCCTATTAAACAGGAATAACGATTAAAATACCTTTCTTTTATATTAAGATTCTGATACATTAAAATAATGTACATTTTGTATAAAAATTGCTACTTCCAACAAAAAACAAAAAAAGAAAGAACCTAAAAACTCTGAAAATCGGACCGATATATCGATATTTTTACCCTTGATATATCGAGGTCGATATTGATATTTTAATAAATATCGATACATCGATATATCGATATATTTTTTCACTTTCGACATCCCTATGTAACACTACGTTTAGCACGTACTTACCTATATAAAAAGTACTCTGTGGTACTGACTGTACTGAGCTAGCCAAGTTGAAAGGAATGTCGGTTGGCCGGCTGTATCATCGCGCTCGTACACCAAAGGGAGCGCGGCACTTTCTACCGACTTTACCCAGATTGTGTTAGTTGTAAGTTTATTTATGTACCCTATTATATTTGATTATTATGAGTTTGTAATGTATATAAGCAGCGCTTTTAAATAAAACATATAGATCGTTATTCGTCTTCTTACCTTTAATACATATCCCTAAAATGGGATGGCGCAAGGGTGTCTACACATGTTGCATCCCACACCAAAGGCCTACCCACCTTCCAAGGCATTAAGCCTGTTGCAGACCAAGAGATAAGCTAAGTTAGTTTAGCTTAGCTCGCATAGCTGACGCAGTTTTTCATACTTGTGTACATAGTTTGCATAGTTTGCAGTCTGTACACAAGTATGAAAAACTGCGTCAGCTATGCGAGCTAAGCTAAACTAACTTAGCTTAGCTCTAGGTCTGCAATTGGCTTTAGGCCGGGTTTTCACAATCAAAATGTTTGGATTGAAGAGCCACGTCAGAACTAGGAACATCGTAGATTAATATTTATCATCATTTGGTATGATTTTGTAGCATTTGAGAGTATTTAGTATACAAAGTCTGAGCTCGTTTGCATTAAAATTAAAAAAGTTACCATACATTATATGTGGCTCCTCAGACCATACATACGACTCGTCTTTTTTCAAAGAAGCGGTAGTTCAATAAATGCGAAATTTCTTCGTCATTTAGTAGTAAGTGTGTTCGAATTTGTAGCATTTGGACAAAGTAGTAAAACTGAGTGAATATTGTAAAGAAACGCATTTTATTTGGCTCCTCAATCCTGACGTTACTGTACCTACCTGAGATCACAACGGAATCAAAAACTAGATACACTAACATTTAGTATGAATGTCTACTAAATACTTAAGTAGAGATCAATATTGTATATATTCGGTATCTGAAAAACAAATTGCATTTCGATATTCCTTAAAAAATTGCTATTAAGGAAGACCATGTTATATGAATGAAACCAGGATGACTGGTTTTTGAAATTTAATGTTTAACAAATCGAAAATATCGAAATATAGGTATGTACAGAGATTCGTCATTATAGGTATGTAGTAGTTAAAGAATTAATTTATTATTATCGGTTGGTTTTTCGAATTTTACAGTGAGCCTATTTTGCATTGTGACTTATATAGTTAGTGAGAGCCTGAAATAGCTAAGTCAGAGGCCTGTGGGGTTTAGCCTTTATTGGACGTAAGTGCTTCGCCAAACAACAACGCAATAAAGAGATATTGCAGCGCATAGACAATATAACAGCAATATCTTATATAATTAGATATGGTGGCATACAATATCCGGATCTAAATGAAACAGCTCGCGAAATCTGGAAATGGTGCGAAAAAAGGCAATTGCATGTATTCGCGTCATATATAAAGTCTAAAGACTATGTTGAGGCAGACGAAGAATCGAGGCGACAAAACATCGATACAGAATGGAGCCTGTCCTCGTTAGCTTTTAAGAAAATCATTCATAAGTTTGGTTGCCTTGAAATCGACTTATTGAACATTTGTGGCAGGTAATGTCATGGCAACGAGACCCGGCAGCATCATCGACGCGTTCACTGTAGATTGGGGATCATTCTTCTCGTACTTGTTCCCTCTGTTTTCATTGATTTTAAGATGTCTACGGAAAATAGTCAATGATAAAGCTACAGCATTGACCTAGTTTAGCCTTGGTACCCGCTCTTTTGAAGTTGTCACAAAGCGACCTTGTTTACTTTTCCTGACCTACTACTGTCTCCTTTCAGAATCAAACACCCACTCTGGACACTACTTACCGTGGTGTCATCCCTATTATCAGGGAAGCTTATGCAAGACAAGACATAACAACCAAAACTATCGAAATTATGAATTGCGTCATTGGCCAAAAATTCTTTAAAACAATACAGCTGTGCTTATAAAGAATGGTGGCATTTTTGTACCAATAATAATATAAACTGTTATAGTGCAAATATTCCACTAATAATAAAGTTCCTTACGGTGGAACTCGAAGCGGGGCCGAGCTATTCCACCCTTAATTCCACTCGCTCAGCGTTGGATCTTATATTAGGCAGGCAGCTAAGTGACGATTACCGTGTTTCCCGGTTCTTTAAGGAAATACCTATTTAAAAAGAACCCTACTATCCCTAAACATCAGAAAACTTGGAACACAAATCTGGTCCTTGATTATATCTCAAACTGGTATCCAAACGATGCATTGCCACTAGATAAACTTACAAAAAAGCTGGTAGCTCTACGGCTTAGCACGCACTGCGATTTTTATTCGCGCGAATTATTTTCCGCGCGAATTTTTTAGTACTATTTGAGCGCGATTTTTTTTCCGCAGTGCGTGCAGCTTCATACAACTCCATAGGCCACAGAACGCGCGGAAAAAAATTCGCGCGAATAAAAATTGCAGTGCGTGCTAAGCCTACTTGCGTTGTCGACTACAACGTATGCAGACGCTATCATTAATTCGTTTAGGTAGGTAATGAAATGACTCATACTTTGAAATTATTATTACTGATGTTACTAAAATGACTGCACCAGGACGGAATATGCCACGTTTAACCATACCTTTTCCTTCATAAAGTAGAAATTTGCCCGGGCAAGACTTTGACCTCATATCTAGAAGCATCTCAGAAATTTAGACATTCTCCACAGACTGATAAACTCATACTGACTATTGAAAAACCTATACATAACGAGAGTGTCTCCTGTATTAGCCGCTGGATTAAACTGCTACTTACTGAAAGTAAGTCGCAGTAAGTAATAGTCGACTAAGTAAGTCGTATCTACCCCACGACCATATTTTCCGCACATAGTAGGTACGCGCCACGCGTCTACCTCGCCGGCAGAAATCATATCTGTAGACCTTATTGAGAAATCAGCGGCAGCCGAATTGCGTAAGTGAAATCTGCAAGGGAAACAGTTTGGAACATTCAAAGATTTCTTTCAACTTTTTCGGTATTGCGAAACTAATTTGGAAAGAGTACGATAATCCTCCTGATGATTTATTTCCAAATAATTAGGACAACATTTAATTTTGTTTTACATACAACTAATGTTCTTCTAATGCTTTTAATTAAACATTTATAATGGTTCCTTAAAACTGAAAAAACAATTATTCTTTACAATCAATTCTACGTCAAAATATTGGTCATGGAAAGATTCATCTCCTTTCCTTTTCAGATTGTAATATTATTTAATATGTAAAGTCGTTTTTGTGAAAGATGTTACGTCTTGTATAATTTATGGTCGAACATCACATAAGGTAAGTTCGTTTAACCATAAATTATTAATCCAGAATTATTTTAATGTATTTATTTTTATTTACTTGTTTTATATTTTCCGGTAATTTATAAGAGGGCATTTATTTTATACACACAGGTGCTCACGCGACAAGCTCTCGAGTCTCAGTCCATAAAGTCATTATTTCTGTGCTCCATCATTTTGGCACTCGATATCGGTTTCGGTTTAAAAAAAAATATTCTCATAAGAACAATACATAGGTTCACTTACAATCGACGTCTAAGTCTTCCTATAAGTCGTAGCATAATGAGAGAGCTTTGAGCTACAATAATTTATTAATTAAAAAATATTTTTTTCAAACAAGCTTTTTTTGTATTCTTTTCAGCAAACCAAATACCCATATCATGCCAGTGCTAAAAAAAAAACGAGTTCGCCATATTGGGCCGTTCACCATATTGGATTTAGAATGACGTCACTTAGCTAACCACGCATTGTCATCCAAACTAAACGTGTATGCAAAATTTCATCTTAATCGGTGGACGATAACTGATTTAAAATTTAGTTGCAAGATTTGCCCCGAACATACTCGTACTTACATACATTGCAATTTATTAAAAGCTTGTAAAAATGAAACAGCTTCACTATAAAACTACGAATAAACTACTGAAAGTTTCATTGGCAATAAATCTACTCAGAAACGAAACAGATGGCTCTATCTTAATTGATTTCTGAGAGTCGGCCATTTAACTGCTTACGTTCGCCAATAAGGTATCGTTCAGGCTACCGATCGTTTTCTATGAAATCGAGCACTAACTGCTTTTTGACGCAAGAGAGAAATATATGGCCTGAATATTAAATAAATTGTTGCAGAAATTTTGCTTGGAAACTGCAATTCTTTTTATGACGAGTTGTTTGCTAAATCGTGAATATAATTTCGGCGAAAAGTTATAGTGGAATGCGGAACAGTGTGTAAAGTCCCGCAATCTTCATTAAAAAAAGTTAATTCGATCGAACTAAAAAGACGTAAACGTAACGTAACGAACGTAACCTTTTCTTATTTACAACTTTTTAGAGGTGATTTAAATATCATGTGTTTAAATCACCTCTCAAAGCCCTTTATTTTGATATCCCACACGATGGGTTTGGAACAAAAATTAATTGGGCCCCCACAATATGACGCCCAAAATCCGCCATTTAAGACGAATCGATTGACGTAAGAATCATCAAAATCCGCCAACACGTTTGGTCTTTAGAACCCCATATAGGAACAAACATACATACATATACAGAGACTGATAAACACATTACCTACCCTCCTTCGGCAGTTGGGTAAAAAGGGAGGATCCTTTGGCCAGGCGGGTGTTTTGCTGGTGGGCAGCTGCCTGATGGTTCTTAGAGGACTATTGTACTTTTTTTTTTTAATCTTTAAGCGTCTGTTAAATTCTGTCACCTTTTAGACAGAATTAGGATTTGCTAAAAGCTCTTCATAGCAACAATGAAAATATTTTTATAGAAATCGCATTAATGAAGGAGATGTCTAGTAAACTGAAAGGCTAGAATGTTAGAACATTTAAATCGCAAAATATTAAAGCATTTAAAGGTATTTTGTTCTAAATACTAGTAGTATCTATCTACCTACTAGATACTAAAAGATTAAAGATAGAGAGTAAGTAACTGGCAACTTTGATTGTCTTTCCAGATGTTTCGATTCCAATAAAACATATAAATATCCATATTTAACTTCGGCGACATTTGTGAAAATATAGGTACTAGCTAATTTTACTTAGATTTATTTTTATTTTTGTGCCTATCTTGAATATTGATTGATTTATTGTCATTAGAAATTGATAATGTGTTTCAATTGCTGGGTGATGGTATTACTGTAATACAGGATCTTATTACCTACCATACCACAGGCACCAGAGTTGACATGATCATTTGTTTTGTGTAATTTGTTTTAAGCCAATAAATTACAATTAGTAAAAAATCTACGTACTATTTACCAAAAGGTTTAAGGTACGGCTGAACTCTCGGTGCGCGAGTCTGATTTCTGATTCACTCTTTGCCGGTATTTTTATCTAGCGCCTCATATTTCCGTTTATACGGGATATGTAGAAACAGATTAATATATTTTTACTATTTGAATACTTATCAATTTCCTGTTACAATTTAATTTTGTACTAGTTCCAAAGTCAATTATTGTGTCGCAGCCGAGGTAGCAAGTTCTGTTGAATTAAAAATGGATAACAATTATCCGAATAATACGTCTGCAGTGGTAGGAGCTGGCGTCGTACGTGATAGGTACTATTATTTACCCAAGAGAAGACATTCGTCCTACCCGTACTCAAGAAGAAGACGATGATTGTATCCATTATTTTGGCGGGTGTTTACGTGCAGCTTATAGCCAAATAATTGTAATGGCTTGGGCATTATTAATTGCATTAATCATAATGGGAGTTATGCTTGCAATTACACGTGTCAGGCAATACGAACAATCCACAACTTTTGTTAACGGTACAATGTAACAGCAAATTATTCATTTAGAATCAGTTTTTCGTTATGTTTGCGTATTATAGAAAAAAGTGTAGAGTCAACATAATCTATCCCGAGGGATCTCTTTTTCTTATCAACATCATTATCATATGTTGAGTCCTCCAGTTTGCGGTCGCCACTCCAGAATTTATCGGCTCCATCGACCATCCGTTCTGCGAGCAATGCCCTGCTCACAATAATCAACATAGTTTTAATGAAATCACAATTGGACACGGCCGAAGCTGAAGTGATAACTCCTCAGAACTCTATGGGTTATAGATGCCCAGTAGATAAAACTACCAAACCACTTGAAGAAAAAGACCCGGCTCTGATGAGTTAGATCCTGCAGTCGAAGCTTTGCTCACTCTGACGGACTCAAGAGAAGATGAAAATACTTGCTCAAAGTGTCGGGGTTTTGGATTTTACTGGAAATGTCTGTGTCGTTGTCGCATCAAGATTTGTGTATCAGCTTTGCGTGTTATGGTGACTTCCGACGGTGCGTGATTAAGTGGACGGACATGGACCAACCCTCACCGACGAAACATGGGAATAGTACCATCTGTGGAAACGATGGCAAGTCCGAAGCGGTGTGCTAAATCCACCGCGAGTCGACAACTGATCGTGATAATCCGCAGGATCATGCACCGTGGGAAACCAGCTTTAGGTTACATAGATAAATTTAGTATTTGTATTTTTTTGCTCAGTGCTATCTTGAAGTTTCTGTCAATATTATTATTCAGAAAAGTGTATCTCTAAATTTCTTCTTAAATTTGATCACCTACCTATTAAGCGACAATGTTAGTTTCTGTCAATATTATTATTCAGAAAAGTGTTTTACCTATCTTAAATTTGATGACCTACCTATTAAACGGCAATGTTAGTTTCTGTCAATATTATTATTCAGAAAAGTGTATCTCTAAATTTCTTCTTAAATTTGATCACCTACCTATTAAGCGACAATGTTAGTTTCTGTCAATATTATTATTCAGAAAAGTGTTTTACCTATCTTAAATTTGATCACCTACCTATTAAACGGCAATGTTAGTTTCTGTCAATTCAGAAAAGTGTTTTACCTATCTTAAATTTGATCACCTACCTATTAAGCGACAATGTTAGTTTCTGTCAATATTATTATTCAGAAAAGTGTTTTACCTATCTTAAATTTGATCACCTACCTATTAAGCGAGAATGTTAGTTTCTGTCAAAATTATTATTCAGAAAAGTGTTTTACTTATCTTAAATTTGATCACCTACCTATTAAGCGACAATGTTAGTTTCTGTCAATATTATTATTCAGAAAAGTGTTTTACCTATCTTAAATTTGATCACCTACCTATTAAACGGCAATGTTAGTTTCTATCAATATTATTATTCAGAAAAGTGTTTTACCTATCTTAAATTTGATCACCTACCTGTTAAGCGGCAATGTTTGTATCTGTCAATATTATTATTCAGAAAAGTGTTTTACCTATCTTAAATTTAATCACCTACCTGTTAAGCGGCAATGTTTGTATCTGTCAATATTATTATTCAGAAAAGTGTTTTACCTATCTTAAATTTGATCACCTACCTATTAAGTGGCAATGTTTGTTTTATGACTATGTTTATGAATTTTTCGCTCGTGTTATGATTTAGTTTCACGAATCTTAAAAATATTTTGTATGTCTATAATCGGAATTAGGTTCTCTTTATTCATGTCAATCAGTAATGTATAGCATAATTAAAGTTCTTGTTTACATCATTTTGCGTTTCCCTAATAAAACACCTACTTAACAAAATTTTGTAGGCCTACTTTGGGCGCCGATAATTCGCTCGCTTGCACGCCACATTCATAATAATCTGTATGAGATTATACACCGTGAAATTTAAATGGTTGTTTTCCCGCAGCGAAATGGTTTTTTCTATGTAATACAATCGTTTCGTAGTTATGTAAAATATTAGAAACAAAAACTGGCATATTTAACATTGTGAAAAACTTAACTCGAAAGCGATCACGAACCAATAGTAATACCTCCCGATATCTACGGCCGAACGACAGCGGGGCGTTGACCCGGGTGCTAAGTAGGTCAGGATCACTGTCAAAAGGATTAGGTTCGAAGGCGGCTCCGTTTGATAATGTTGCGCGCGGGCTAGTTTATGCCGTATTACTACACGCGAGAGCTTATTTTACTTTAAACATTTAATAAATCGGTATTTGCTTTGTCGGCTTAGCGGTGGTATTGTTCCTTGCAAACTATTTTATGACGTATCACTACGTGCGAGAGTTTATTTTGGTTTGAACATTATCTTGTGCATCGTTTTTCTTTGCCGGTGGTGACGCGAGTAGTACCTAGTACCTACAAGTTACTATTGTAACTCACGTTTTCGAGTTGATGAATATTTTTTAAATTATTTTAAAACAAAAACATCGTTATTTTTTTACTTTAACTCTATGCTTCGAAAGTACTCCTTAAGGCAAGTCGTTCTGCCGCGGGAAAACAACCAATTAAATTTCACGGTGTATACACCGTGCCTTAAGGAGTACTTTCGAAGCATAGAGTTAAAGTAAAAAAATAACGATGTTTTTGTTTTAAAATTATTTAAAAAATATTCATCAACTCGAAAAAGTGAGTTACAATAGTAACTTGTAGGTACTAGGTACTACTCGCGTCACCACCGGCAAAGAAAAGCGATGCACAAGATAATGTTCAAACCAAAATAAACTCTCGCACGTAGTGATACGTCATAAAATAGTTTGCAAGGAACAATACCACCGCTAAGCCGACAAAGCAAATACCGATTTATTAAATGTTTAAAGTAAAATAAGCTCTCGCGTGTAGTAATACGGCATAAACTAGCCCGCGCGCAACATTATCAAACGGAGCCGCCTTCGAACCTAATCCTTTTGACAGTGATCCTGACCTACTTAGCACCCGGGTCAACGCCCCGCTGTCGTTCGGCCGTAGATATCGGGAGGTATAAGGCATAGCACGCACAGCGATTTTCATTCGCGCGATTTTTTTTCCGCGCGAATTTTTTAGTACTATTTGAGCGCGATTTTTTTTCCGCAGTGCGTGCAGCTTCATACAACTCCATAGGCCACAGAACGCGCGGAAAAAAATTCGCGCGAATAAAAATCGCAGTGCGTGCCATGCCTTACTATTGGTTCGTGATCGCTTTCGAGTTAAGTTTTTCACAATGTTAAATATGCCAGTTTTTGTTTCTAATATTTTACATAACTACGAAACGATTGTATTACATAGAAAAAACCATTTCGCTGCGGGAAAACAACCATTTAAATTTCACGGGTATAATTATATTTCCAGTAATTGTTGTCCCAAAAAGAGGAAAAGTGTTATGTTGGGTGCAGATATCTACACTAATAATATATTCTTATTATTAGTGTAGATATTTAGAGTGAGTGTGTGATAGTTTTTAAATAATATTATAAAGAGGAAAGATTTTTTTGTTTGTTTTTACCGAACAAGCTCCGAAATCCTAAACTACTGAACCGATTTAAAAATTCTTTCACCAATAGAAAGCTACATTATTCCTGAGTGACATAGGCTATTTTCTAATCCCAAAAACGGGTCCTGTGGGGTGCTCCACGGGAGCGATGCCGCGGGGAACAGCTAGTCTATTGCAAAGAGTAAAGATTTCATTGTTTGTAAGATTATTTGTAATGGTTAAATCCAAAAACTACTTAACCGATTTTGAAAGTAAAGCTACTTACTTCCTAAGTGACATAGGCCTTTTTTATCCCATTACGGCAGGCTTATTACGTATGAAACAGCAATCAGCAATAATCGCGCAGAGATTGTACAATCATCGCGCGATTATCGCTTTACGTCAAAAAATCGGCAGGCTTATTTTTGCGAAATAATTGCTCTTCAATCGCGAATCCGCATTATGTATGAGCTATAGCCACACCATAATAATTTTACGACAGTACTGCTAACAATAAAAATCTGGTAAATAAAATATGCATTTATCGCAAGGTGATCGCGATCATTTCGTATTACGTATGGTTTTTAACAGCAGAGCGACAGCCATCGGCGAGCAATGTGGCTGTCAAATTGCGATTACTTTTTCCCTTGTTGTTGCTTGATTGCCAATCGCTCGCTGATGGCTGAGTAGGTACAGAAGTTTTGAGTTTTTGGCGGATTTTTTCGTGTGTTATTTTGTGGCTTCTTTAATTATCCGCAAATTAGAATAATAATATAAAAGTAAATATTGAAATAACAAATTCCTAATGAATATTGTAATTACAAATTGGTGTTGTTTTGTGTCTGTAATGTCTACGCAACTGGACTATTTGTTGAATCATTGAAACAGAAGTGATCTCGGTAAATTTGAGGTTTTTTTTACTATAGTGTTGGCTACCTCAACGAAGCTACATATGTTTACTACTAAATACTTACAAACACATTAGAATGTGATAAATCCGCAATAAGTATCTTCTATTTTTTTTTTATATGGCAAGCACCGATGTCAACTATTCTGCCAAAGTCTAAAGTATATTGGAAAAATCTATTTTACGTTTCATAGCTCAAATACGAGATTATGTAGTATATTTAGTGATGCCGTATGCTTTATCGATTCGAATTCTTATAACAATCGACTATTACGAAGAAATTGTAATCTATTTTACACATTGGCATTTTAGTCATCCAATTTTTCAAATTGATTATTATATTATGTAAATAAAATGAAAATATCCAATATTCACTGCCATATTTACTTTTACACAAATGCTTTACCTCTTCGAATATTAATTTATCGGAATATTGGAGATATATAGTAATCAAATTGACTATTGTAAAAAAAAACAGCCTCCACGAAGTGTTGCTCTTTCATAAGCTGGTTAATTCATCAAACGATACATTTTATAAATCATCGGACAGATAATATAGTTTCTGTTAAAAGTGAGTGTCAAAAAAAAAGGCTTGACTTAAAGGCCTCAGTAGCCAGGTCACTAAATTGATCGCGCAATAATTGTACAATTATCGCTACTTGCTGTTCCTTACGTAATAAGCCCGCGGGTCCTGTGAGGTGCGCCACGGGTGGGAAGCCGCGAGGAAAAGCTAGTAACATAATAATATGCATGATCAAATCTGTCCACTAAACCACACAAAACCATAGCTTATTATATTTTATCTCCATGTTCTGTAATACTCCACCGGAAGTTGTCAGTTGGAGCCGTTGGTGAGTCCGTACTGGGGTACTCGCCTGTTGGTGCCTCAATCTATACTAATCTATACTAATATTATAAAGCTGAAGAGTTTGTTTGTTTGTTTGTTTGTTTGTTTGTTTGAACGCGCTAATCTCAGGAACTACTGGTTGGAATTGAAAAATTCTTTTTGTGTTGGGTAGTCCATTTATCGAGGGAGGTTATAGGCTATATAACATCACGCTACGACCAATAGGAGCGGAGCATCAATGAAAAATGTTCCAAAAACGGGGAAAATTTATTCTTTTTGAGACGCAACGTATTTAGAGTAGGTGGGCTAGCTTGGTAGGTAGCCAGTTGACGGGAGCGAAGCCGCGTGGGACAGCTAGTAATATTATAAAGCTGAAGAGTTTGTTTGTTTGTTTGTTTGAACGCGCTAATCTCAGGAACTACTGGTTGGAATTGAAAAATTCTTTTTGTGTTGGGTAGTCCATTTATCGAGGAAGGTTATAGGCTATATAACATCCAATACGATAATAATAAAAAAAGCTACGACCAATAGGAGCGGAGCATCAATGAAAAATGTTCCAAAAACGGGGAAAATTTATTCTTTTTGAGACGCAACGTATTTAGAGTAGGTGGGCTAGCTTGGTAGGTAGCCAGTTGACGGGAGCGAAGCCGCGTGGGACAGCTAGTAATATTATAAAGCTGAAGAGTTTGTTTGTTTGTTTGTTTGTTTGAACGCGCTAATCTCAGGATCTACTGGTCCGATTTTAAAAATTATTTCACTATTCGATAGCCCGATTATTGAGGAAGGTTATAGGCTAAAACATCACGCTATGACCAATAGGAGCGGAGCATAAATGAAAAATGTTGCAAAAACGGGCAAAATTATTCCTTTTTGCGAACTTCCGTTGCGTGCGCTGCGTAAACGGGGGTGGTAGGTAGCCCGATGACGGGAGCGAAGCCGCGTGAGACAGCTAGTTATTAATACGTGTCTAGAGGGCCGCTGCGAGTTGATCCGGTCCTCGTACGCGGTCCAAACGTACGGTTTTCGTCAAAATGCCTCCATAACATTCACAATATGGCACATTCGAAGTCAATGGCGCATCCGTTTCAAACTACGAGGAATGACGCTGGAGTAATAACTAGGTAAGGCGTACGGCTGTGGCTCTCGGTACAGGGTGGACATCCCACCCGTACGCATTAAACGTTTTGGCGTATCATCGTGAGTACCTACAGACTAAGGGCCGGTTTCTGAAGTAGACGTCACATCTCAAATCCGCTAACAATTTGTCACAAATTAACCAGATGTCAGTGAGTTTCTCAACACTTCATCATCGAGAAATTACGTAGTCGCTTGTTACATTTAATAATTTATCTACTTCGGTTTTGTTATATTCGAATTATAAAATTGACAGCGGTTTCATTATGATACCCATAACGACATCGGGTTGCATTATGTGAATCGTCATAAATTCTTAAACACAAGCAAAGACATTCTGAACATACAGCCCTATAATATTACTTCGAAATCGAGACAATGTAAATGATGTTTTTAATAAAAAAACTTTTTTGCAAAAAAATGCTACCGACTTCCAAATAAAAAAACTACAAAGTGAAAAATAACTTTAATTTTTGAAGTCGGTGTCTTTCGTAGGTGCCATTTTTTTGCGTTATGGACACCGACTTCAAAAATTAAAGTTATTTTTCACTTTGTAGTTTTTTTATTTGGAAGTCGGTAGCATTTTTTTGCAAAAAAGTTTTTTTATTTTTCACTTTTTAGTTGTACCTACCTAATAGGCAAGTTAGTAAGGTAACTATAACGCCGAAATAGATTTCATAAAACTTGAACTTAACCGCTGAAATAAGAGATCTGCGTACCCCATAAGAGCGTACTGGCGTGATGTTATGTTATGAAATGGTATAAACAATAAACAGACATGCGATTGCAGCAATCCCGAGAGATTTACCGTTATTTATTGAAGAGTTCTGTTGTATATCTCCAAAGTTCTTCATCAGATCTCCACCAAATTAAAATGGGACCAATTTCGGATACATACGTATTCAAACAAAAAAATAATTTTCAAAATCGGTCCACAATTGACGGAGATATCGGTGAACATACAAAAAAAAAAAAAAAAAAAAAAACAAACTTGAAGTCGAACATAGAACCTCCTCCTTTTTGGGAAGTCGGTTAAAAATGGAACAAGTTTAGAACAAAAGTATCGTATACTATTTGGCTGTTGCGGCTACAAGATCTTTGCCTTATACCTAATAATGACTAAATAAAAAATAAAATAAAAAATGGACGCGGGAAAATAATTCTGAATGAAATTTTGTTCCAAATTTTATTAAAAATGTCTTCAACATCAAGTGATATTGAAAATACACCACCAGATATAACAAATAGAGCAGTTGAGGCTACAAATAATTTACTACCAGAAAAATCAAAACATTTATATGAGAAATGAAATACTTAAGGGGCTGTATTCGAACAGTTGACAATCGACATCTGAGGTTCTAAGCCACGCCCACTGTCATTGACAGCTTAGGGTAAAACTTTAAATTGGAGCGAAAAGTATTTGAAAATTAAATTCACAAGGCCGACCACAGAGGCCCGCATCATAAACGGACTCTTCCGATAGTTTTTACAAAAACATTACTGCGCAAGTTCTTATTTCAAACTGGCGGCTGGCATCTGACATCATATCGTACACTGTTATTTTGCCTATGAATGCAACCTTATTGCTACGAAAATAAAGATTACTAAAATAGGTTATCTGGCTAGTGTCATGCGAGTCTTTGCCGTGCAAATTGAATAAATATTATAATTATGTCTGCTTCTATGCGACTGCCACATATAAGAACACAGTACGTTACATTTTTTTATATTGGTTTAATAGCTAGATAATTTTATTTATATTATTTTAATGAGTTTTACTATACTGAAATGGACTGTGCAATATTAAACTGGAAACTTTAAATTTGAATTGAGATTTGGTGCTTTCAGTAATCAATTTTATCATTATTTACAATAGGAAAGTCACATCAAATTGTAAAGACACCTTAAATTAGCAAATATCCAAAACTTACTAGGTTTGGAATTGTCTTTTTTAGGCATGTTTAAAATATGCAATAGAATGTATGACGCTATTAATATCATTTGTACAATTAGTAGGTTCATATTCCTTGTTTAGTATTCTCTTGAAATCTTAATATATCATTTAGTTACAAATACAAGATGACATTCCGCTCTCCTGGAATATAATAATTACAAAGCACTTACTTGGTTTTGATATACATCAGCCCTCTGTGGTGAGGTCACGTGGTGCCGCTTTTATGTATATTAGAGTTAAAAAACAAATAGACAGGGCGCAAAAAACACGGTCATGTAAACTTTATCTAAATATCTATATAAATAAAAAAAACCGGCCAAGTGCGAGTTGCACTCGCGCACAAAGACTCCGTACCATTATCGCAAAAAACGGAAAAGAACACGTATGTTGTATGGGAGCCCCACTTAAATATTGATTTTGTTCTGTTTTTAGTATTTGTTGTTATAACAGAAATATACCATCTGTAAAAAAATAATTACCTTGCTATCACGGTTCATGAGATACAGCCTCGTGATAGACAGACAGGGAGATAGACGGAACCCTAAAAATGCTGTATGTGATTGTAAGCGTCTCACTAGAGAACGGCTGAAACTATTTATTGCTATTGTTTGTTATATATCAATCAATCAATCAATAATTTATTTGCTATAAGTATTGGTACAGTGTAGGTGTTTAAAGATAATATAGAAATAAAGAAAATGTTTATATGCGCCAGGCACAACGCCATAAAAAAAACCGGCTAAGTGCGAGTCGGACTCGCGCACGAAGGGTTCCGTACTTGTTAAATTGTGGTTTACGATTTATGACGTATTTAAAAAAAACTACGTACTTGATCTCGTTCAACCCAATTTGGTGGAACGGTGGAAGTTTACATGGTAATGTACATCATATATTTTTTTGTTTTATCATTCTCTTATTTTAGAAGTTTCAGGGGGGGGACACATTTTACCACTTTGGAAGTTTCTCTCACGCAAACTATTCAGTTTAGAAAAAAATATATTAGAAACCTCAATATCATTTTTGAAGACCTATCCATAGATACCCCCACGTACAGGTAGGATGAAAAAAAAATTGAGTTTCAGTTTTTTTCTATTTTTGTTTGAAAATCTCAATGCGGTTCACAGAATACACCTACTTACCAAGTTTCAACAGCATAGTTCTTATAGTTTCGGAAAAAAGTGGCTGTGACATACGGACGGACAGACAGACAGACATGACGAATCCATAAGGGTTCCGTTTTGTGTCTTTTGGCTAGGGAACCCTAAAAAGGAAAACATAAATGCTAAAAACAGTGTATGCCTCACAACCACGTAAATGTTACTGTAAAATCCGAACTGTTGTTTCAGTTTAAAAAAAAAAAACTATGATGAAACTTATTATATTATATATATACTTATATTATTTATCGGTAAAACAGATTTACTAAGTCTTACCGGTAAAAGTCTGAAATCATCATCATCATCATCTACCTGCCCTTGTCCCATGTTACTTGAGGTCGGCGCAACACGTTTTCTTCTTCCATATCGTTCTGTCCCGCACCACGCTATAATTGACTCCCTTTTCTTTAATATCACTCCTGACACAGTCCATCTATCTTTTCTTTGGCCGCCTCTCCCTCTTCATCCATCCCCAATTAAATTCATAAGAGTACACCTAAGTCATTCCAGACATTCTTTTCCCGCACCGTCTAGAACCAGCCCTCACGGTACGCGTCCAAATCATCTCGGCACCTATTTCTGGACCGGCCTCAACGGTGCGTTCCACCTTCAAGATTGTGGAGGCTTGCCCATTTGAGCCGAACAGCCTTTTTACCAACGTCTATTATGCCCGTTTGGGAACACAGCGTGTTCCATATTAGGTCTGTTCTTTTTACATCCAGAATGCTGCGTAAATCTCTGGCAATCCCCAAGTGTAAGTCTTTGAGTTTACTCTCCAGGGTGATCGGCGGCTTTTTTGTTAATAAATAAGAATTGTCAGTGCCGATTTGGCAAAATGATAAGATCAATTAATAATTAGCTTCACAATATTAATAGACTAACAAACTATTATTGTAGCCCGTTATTGCAATTGGGATAGTTAATTGCGAGAAATACAGGACTGATCAATGTGGTGATTCTTGGTGAGCTTTATGTCCACATGTGGACGATTTTTGGTTGAAATGACGAAAAATGTCAAATTCTTGGAAAAAGATTATCATTTCTCACGAATTTGACATTTTTTGGTCAGTTCTATGTGCCGTATGTTAGAAAGAAACATAGATTGAAACAAATGGATACGAAGAATTTTATTAGTTCTGTCATTTCGAGACACTGCCAGCGTGGTTGGTACGACCATTCCATGTTCTGTGTTTTTTGCTTCTATTGTTTTCACATGAACGAAGAAGGTTAAAATAGTATTCGACCTTACCTATATTTTAAATATTGTTTAATTCAAATTGAGATGACATTTGTTGTATTTTCAAAGAGGTTCAAATACTTTTTAGTTATGGACTTAGTAAGTAAACTAAACGACGTGAGTCGTTTATAATACAACAAAAATATAGATGCCAGTGACAGCGGTAGTGCCAAAAAATAAAAATAATACAGCCTTTGGCAATATTACTTGTGATTTCGTTAGTTCCAATTAAAGCCACCAGGCTACATGATCTGGCTGCATTATACCTGATATTTTTTTGACAGATTGAATTGACGAGAAATAAATTGAATATTATTTTTGCTTTTTGCGGAAAAAAGCGACATACGTCCACCTAGCAACGCCGCAAAGCGGTCACTGTCGAATTGCACTGGATGGATAGAGAAGCACGATGGAATTTGTATAGACTTTTTTACAAAACATAATAATATGAATTACTTAAAAATAATGAATGAAACTTCAATATATAAGACAATGAAGTTTTGCGTCCTTTTATGATACGTTATTGTTGTTAATTGTACAAATGTACGCTGGTCAGTATTGCCGGAAAAATCTTTTGAAGATCACGGTAAGAGGTTACTTTGCCATTCATTTGTATCGAGGTTTTTGTGCGTAAACGTGTTTCGGCCACAACAAAGTTTTCGGAAATATGATCAAGATTAACATATCTTTTTTCTGCTGCCACATCTTCAATAGATTTGGCTAAAAAATGTTTAAAAGAAAGCCTATTTTGAGTATTCAGCCCCTTAAACACACTTCCTGAAATACTTATTTGTCTATATCTGTGTTTTATTCCTTCCTTCGTAGATAAAATCTTGTATGCAACTGTACGTTACTGGTCTTTTAATAACTCGTGCCCACCTATTTCGGTACGCGCTACGCTTGTACCGAAATAGGCAAAAATGGCACTCGTATTAAAAGACCGTCCATAACGTAACAGTTGCATAAATAGCTATTATTTCGGTTGGCTACCTTAGTTGGTATTCATTCACTACTATAACGTAATCAGTAACTTTTAATAATATTTTATCTTGGGTTGGTGTAGCCGCCAAGTTTAACAAACCTTACCAAGGACGATTTTTGGATGAGTAACCACGTTTTTTTTTATTTCCTTGTTTTTGGATGACTGACCCCGTTAGGGTCAGCAACACTTACCCAGGTCAGTTTTGGGATGGGTGACCACTTTTTTTGGGTTCGCTTGTTTTTAGATGGGTGACCTTGGTAGATGTTGTTTAATCTAGTGGGTGACTTTAGGATGGGTGACCAAAATTTTTGTGGTGAAGGTCACCCACTGACTGACCTTGGTTAGTGTTGCTTACCCTGATGGGGTCACCTATCCATAAACAAACGATCCAACAAGAAAATGGTCACCCATCCCATGACTGACTTTGGGAAGTGTTGCTTACCCTGGCGGGGTCACCACCCCAGCCGCTTCAAGTTAAACATAAATCTATCCAGAAAATGACCTCGGTAAGTACTAAGTACAGGCAGGGTACCGTCCACATTAATGCGTGTTAGGAAGGTTCGATTCCCAGGTCAGTAAAAGTTTCCTTTTTTTTATTATTATGTAAATACCAAATAACTATTTTTGATAATTGTGTCAAGTTTTTATAATGTAATAATTTAAAAAGTTAGTAACATCCTAATTTTTTGACGAATTCAGCGAAAAAAAATCGTCTAACAAACATAAAATCAACTTTGGTGAAGCTAATCACTCAGTACTTGAATTGTTTTACATTTTGTTGACATTACAATTAACATTAACATTATAGGCGGGATATTTGCCATGTTGTTTTTGTATGTAAGTTTATCCGTGATCATGGTGCTTGAAACAGCACCGAAATATCGGAAACTCGCTACAAACAGTAAACATGGTAAATATCCCGCTAATAATGTTAAGGGGCTGAAGTGGAACAGTTGACAATAGACATCTGAGGTTCTAAGCCCCGCCCACTGTCATCGATAGCTTAGGGGCAAACTTTAAATTGGAGCGAAAACTATTTGAAAATTAAATTCACAAGGCCGACCACCAAGGAATATAAGTTATATGCAAGGAATATAGGTATATGAGCCGACCACAGAGGCCCACATCATAACCTCTGGACTCTGCCGATAGTTTTTACAAAAACATTACCGCGCAAATTCTTATTTCAACCTGGCGGCTAGCATCTGACATCAGATCGTTCACTGTTATTTTGCCTATGAATTCAACCTAATTGCTACGAAAATAAAGATCACTAAAATAGGTAATCTGGCTAGTGTCATACGAGTCTTTGCCGTGCAAATTGAATAAATATTAAAATTATGTCTGGTTCTATGTGACTGCCAGATATAAGAACACAGTACGTTACATTTTTTTATATTGGTTTAATAGCCAGATAATTGTATTTATATTATTTTAATGAGTTTTACTATACTGAAATGGACTGTGTAATATTAAACTGGAAACTTTAAATTTGAATTGAGATTTGGTGCTTTCAGTAATCAATTTTATCATTATTTACAATAGGAAAGTCACATCAAATTGTAAAGATGCCTTAAATTAGCAAATATCCAAAACTTACTAGGTTTGGAATTGTCTTTTTTAGCCATGTTTAAAATATGCGATATAATAATATATGACGCTATTAATATTATATGTACAATTAATAGGTTCATATTCCTTGATTACAAAGCACTTACTGGGTTTTGATATATAACAGCCCTCTGTGGTGAGGTCACGTGGTGCCGTTTTTCTGTATATTAGAGTTTAAAAACAAATAGACAGGGCGCAAAAAACACGGTCATGTAAACTATATCTATCTATATAAATAAAAAAACCGGCCAAGTGCGAGTTGCACTCGCGCACAAAGGTTCCGTACCATTATCGCAAAAAACGAAAAATAACACGTATGTTGTATGGGAGATAAACTAAACCCACTAAAATATTAATTTTATTCTGTTGTTATAGCGGCAACAGAAATACACCATCCGTAAAAAAAATTTGCCTAGCTATCACGGTTAGATACAGTCTGGTGACAGACGGACAGACAGACAGGGAGATAGACGGACCGCGGAGTCTTAGTAATAGGGTCCCGTTTTTACTCTTTGGGTACGGAACCCTAAAAATGCTATATGTGATTTTAAGCGTGTCACTAGAGAACGGCAGAAATTTGTTGCTATTGTTTGTTATATATAGAAAGAGAGAAAATGTTTATATGCGCCAGGCACGACGCAAGCCATAAAAAAAAACCGGCTAAGTTCGAGTCGGACTCGCGCACGAAGGGTTCCGTACTTGTTAAATTGTTGTTTACGATTTAAGACGTATTAAAAAAAAAAACTACTTATTAGATCTCGTTCAAACCAATTTTCGATGAAGTTTACATGGTAATGTACATCATATATATTTTTTAGTTTTATCATTCTCTTATTTTAGAAGTTTCAGGGCGGGGGTGACACATTTTACCACTTTGGAAGTGTCTCTCACGCAAACTATTCAGTTTAGAAAAAAATTATATTAGAAACCTCAATATCATTTTTGAAGACCTATCCATAGATACCCCACACGAATAGGTAGGATGAAAAAAATATGAGTTTCAGTTTAAGCAAAGTTTCAAGTCTATACGAAAGAAAAAAAAAAAGTACACCCAAGTCATTCCAGACATTCTTTTCCCACCGTCTAGAACCAGCCCTCACGGTACGCGTCCAATTCATCTCGGCACCTATTTCTGGGCCAGCCTCAACGGTGCGTTCCATCTTCAGGAGGATCTTGTGGAGGCTTGCCCAGCGGTCAATTTGCATGCAACTAACGTGAGCCGTAATGGCTTTGGCCCATTTGAGCCGAACAGCCTTTTTACCCACGTCTATTATTCCCGTTTGGGAGCACAGCATGGTATTCCGTATTCGGTCTGTTCTTTTTACATCCAGAATGCTGCGTAACTCTCTGGCAATCCCCAAGTGTAAGTCTTTGAGTGACCATGTCTGAGAACCGTTGGTTCGGATGAGCAGAATACACATCTCGATAAGTTTACTCTTCAGGGCGATCGGCGGATTTATTGTTAATAAATAAGAATTATCAGTGCCGATTTGGCAAAATGATAAGATCAATTAATAATTAATCAAATCAAATTTATTTATTTGCCAACATAGGTAGGGGTAAAGATGTTATTCAAGTTTTATTTTTATGTTCTCTATGCTCTGCCGTCATAAGGGCATGCAAAATCTTACACATAAATTACAACCTAGTATCAAAATACAATAAATATTTAATATCAAGCTTAACAATATTAATAGACTAACAAACTATTATTGCCAAGTCGAGAGACCTTCCTCGAGAACATCAAGTTGAGCCACAAATCGGGAAAGAAGGGCCTTCCTACCTGCAACTACATCGTTGAACTATCCGCTAGCATAAGAAAAGTGCTTATAAACCAAAGCCGAATTTTTATTAACTGGACTTCATGCCCTGTGCGAGACTTTACCATAGTCACGAGGTGCTTCAATTGCCAGCAGTTTGGCCACGCAGCCAAGTTTTGCCGTGAAAGCAGTTCTACGTGCGGCCACTGTGGAGAAACTGGACACTCCTTGAAGGAATGCAGCGGCAAATCTTCTTCCCCTCAATGTGCGACGTGCAAGCGGTTTAAGAGGAAATGTGACCATCCAACTGGTGATTTAAGTTGTCCAGCACGTAAATATGCAGAGACCAACTACATTAACTCCATAGACTATGAGGGCACCTAAGATCGTCACATAATATTCTTATATCATGCTCAAGGTCACACGCGTTGAACGTCTGCTGCTGACACCACAGTGACCTACTTACCGTAAAAATTATGTGTTTTAGTTTTACAATATTGGCTGTTACAATTTATGATTAAACGAACTTACCCTAAGTGAAGTTCTATCATAATTATACGAAGTGCCTCGTCCGAAGAGATTAGTACCTGTAATTAATGATTATTATTTACATGTAGTACCGGCTACGGGAGCTACTCAAATCACTATGTTTTAGAGACAATATTATTTTTTATTTTTTCCTTTCCCTGGCAGCTCTGTGTCGGCTGTCAACTTGTCATTTAGTTTAGAGTTATGCATGATGTTTTATAGATATTTCCAGAACGCTTCTGGGTTATACCTTAGGGTTGGGAGGGTGTTACTAATCTCTTCGGACGAGGCACTTCGTATAATTATGATAGAACTTCACTTAGGGTAAGTTCGTTTAATCATAAATTATACTTTGTGCCTCGTCCTCGAGATTAGTACCTGTAATTAATGATTATTATTTACATGTAGACTTTGAGAGTTAAGTTCTGGAATTATCACATACACTATGATGAATTTGTGAAGAAAAAGCTTTCTTTCTTTAAAATTCTTAATTATATTTTTATAGACTAACCATCATGGTTGTCCATAGGTTTCACACATAGGTTCTTAATCAGTTCATTCAGATATGTTCTTAATTATTTGTTTTGGCAAATTTATTATTTACTTTTTTATTCTCATTGTTATAATGTTTATAGATTAACAATCTGAGTTGTCATTAGATATCAAAGGTTCATATTCGGTCATTTTCTTAATTATTATTCTTATCTTAATTATCTTTATTAACAAAATATTTTTTGCCATTATTTATTGTCATTAAGTATTAAAGTTTTTTATAGACTAACAATCACAGTTGCTTTTAAGTAACATAGGTACTTAACCAAAATGTTTATATATATTCTTAATTATCTTTTTAACAGAATATTTGTTGCCCACTTAATATCAATATTAAGGTTTGTTTATAGAATAACAATCATAGGTGTCATTGGAAAACTAAAGTTCTTAATTAACCATTCAGTTAATATTATACATATATCTGTTTTAACAAAATACAGTTTTGCTTTTTTATTACTATTGTTAGTTTCCTTATATACTGATACTCCTTCCTTATAAGTTAAAGTTGCTGCTTGTTGTATTAGTTAGTACATGTTAGTTAAATAAGATATCTTTAATCACAGCTAAAGATTTATTTTGCTAAATCATTTTGATCCTTTACACTAAAGGTCTTTTATAAAATTTCCAGATGTACTTGAGTTGTAACTCCAGCCTGCTGTTTTTAGTATCTCATAAATTGTCACACCTGGCTTTAGAAGTAGCAGCGTGGCGTGTGCTGTGAGCTAAATATACGTGTACCTACATCAATACTGCTAGTCTTTAAAGTACACTTAATCCAACGACTGATAGTCTGTTTGGACGTTAATGTGGTATAGTTTCTTGGTGCCTAAAATAATTCTTATATGTTTATTAATGTAGGCTACAAGGGTTTCAGCTGGATATATTACTGTTCTTTGTCTGAAGTATTGATTGATTTAGTTCATATATAAGAGATTTTTTGAGGTCTGAAATTTTGATGGTTATATGCATTGATTCTATTTCTATACTTTGATTTTATTTTTGACAGTTGTTCTAGAGATAACATCTCATTTGTGTACCAAATTCCTAATACTTCCAGAATCTGGGATGTTTCCCAGGTGGCATTGTATTTTTAGGCAGGTTATTTTTGACAGTTGTTCTAGAGACAACATCTCATTTGTGTACCAAATTCCTAATACTTCCAGAATCTGGGATGTTTCCCAGGTGGCATAGGTAAAAGGTAGTCTGAACACGCCCATAAAATATTTTCAGAGTACATTAATGTTTAAGGTATTGTCAGTGATAATGCCAATTTGTGACAGTTAAGCATTTGTTATATTTTTTACTAGAATTAGAAAGTTCTGTTAAGAAATTATATTACCGTTGGTGTTCAAGATGTTATTATTATATTTCTAAAAAAAATTATACCAGTTAATTAAACATGTGTCAATTGTTTGAAAAAGTTTTCTGATAGAGATGCTATCATAATTTCTATTGATGATGGTAGTATGCTTCGTCATAATAGACTTCACTACCTACACACTAGACTCTGACAGCCAGAGTAAGGTTGGTATAGATTTTTCCCTTGCTGTGAGATACTTTATTATTTTCATTAGGTTTAAGTATGATCATCTCTAAATTATGAGAAGTTCCCAATCGGCCAGAGTTGGCCATAGTGATCACTATGATGCCCTTAGCCTTATCCATTATGATTTTTCGTAGATATTTTAATATGATTGAGAATGGTGGAAACGCAGAAAAGAAAATTGGTTACCAGTATACTGTAAATGGTTCCATTGTAAAGGCATTCGGGTTGGTCATATTTTTTGTTAATGTGACTTGCCAATAGGTAAATTTCAGAATTCCAAATTTATCTTTCAATTATTATTCATATGCATTTTCTTTTAGTTCCCATTCTACATCAGGATGTGACTTCTGCAATACAGTATCAACTACTATGATTTTCAGTCAACCTAATGTAAGGAGCGAAAATTAAATATAATGGTTTTCACACCAATGCCGCTGGCTAAGTTGAAGAGATGAGGGTAATGAACTCCACCCATTTGATTAATATTATATACTATATTGCTGTTGGGTTGTTTATACATAAGGGTATTTCACAATTATTGAAAAGTTTACCAAATATTTAGAAAGACGAAGAATGATGCTAATAAATCCAGTTAAAATTCATTTGATATTCATATTCCTTGTCTGACCACTGGCCCCTAGCAATCTCATCCCCACAGTCAGCCCCCCCCCCCCCCCGAATGAATGGCATATGGCCACCATTCAGGGAATTATTGTAGGGATATCTATGTATTTTTCATAATTTACTTCACCTTGGAGGTTTAGGATTTTACACATTTTAGTTTTTTGGTATATATAAAGCCATCCATATTCAATAGTAGGGCACGCTGAGAGCAGTAAGTACCTAGTCCTACAAAACATATAAATTGTCAGATTTCATAATAGATAAGTTTTTCTTATCTGTAGGTAATGTTACATGACAGTTATAAGTCTTTTATCAATAATATATATCCCAAAAATATACCAGTATTAGTGGGTGTAAGTTTGTTATTTACTAACTTGTGATTAACTTCTTAGTGTTTTCAATATTTTCAGTCAACAATTAATGGCCACAGGATCTTGGGAATTTGTTGGCAGATTTCATGACTTTTGTGAAAATGTAAGTTGCAGTGTTTTACCCAAATGGTAGTAGACCGAACTTATACAATTTCCAAGAGGGTATTCTAGATATTTGCTAGAATTTTTGTGATATTTTATAAGAGACTGCATCTTTAATGTATTTTATGTATGGCCATGGAACTATCATTTGATATCATTTTTAATTCTGTGCAAAAGTCTTCAACTTTGAAACAACTTACATCAATGTACTTATTAAGGCTTTATTGCCATTGGGTTTTTGTCTTAAGAAAAACTTGAGACAAATTTTCCTTTTCAAGGCTGGCACTTAGATATTGCATCTTATATTGTTTTTGCAGCTGGGCTATCTTAAAGTGTTGTGGATACCCATGAAACCCTCAATCCATGATAACATGGTCTTATCATCAGTGATAAATTACCACTATTTATAAGAATTTATAAGCAACCAGGGTACCTTACTGAGTTTAGCGGCGTCGAGGTTGAGATGTAATGACCACTTAAAGGGTATTGTACGGCTGACTCAGGCTATAGACAGGCTCCCTGTTCTCCTGTCGTCCTTGTGGCGCTGGTGGAGCTTTCGAGTATTTTGCTTAGAATGTGTTGGGTTCTTTCTTGGCTTTGGGTGCTGTTGCAGCACCTGATTTAGAAGCCGCTTTACCAGCTCAATGAGTTTCAGCAAGTGTTTACCCGAACAGATATTTTTCTATCTTTGTGTTTTGAACTTGTCCTTAAGGTCCTTTTTTATTGAGCCGCAGCTAAATTTGCATCTAGTAATTGAGTCACAACTCACAATGTTGAACTTCACATAAGGTGCGAGTGGTATCCATTATTCAACTTAATAGATCTGTATCATTTTCTTTTGTATCCAGTACTTTGGATAATGTTGCTCCTAGGATGGAGATGGTGCTTCTATGGCCTTGTTTATCAATAATTTGGCCATTTTGCTGTATAGCATAAGAGCTCCAAGTTTTGTCACGTTCAATGTCAGCGGTTATTTTCCCTGCGCATAGAGCTGTAGGGGAAATACCTGCCTGTGGTTTCTATGGAAACAGGCCTCATGTTGCAAGATGTTCCAGACAGCTGGCCACTTCCTTGTGGAGTTCGGCCGCATCACCATACTCTGTGTTCAATGTTGGGTCAACCCAATAAATTTTGATAGCATCTGTGTGTTTCTGGCCTGGAATTGTGAGGAAGATCACTACTGTTTGTGGTTATTTTGGTATTTTCTTGGTCATATTCGACTTTAATTGTTTCTATTTCATTTGTGGCATCGTCGTCTAGGACTTTGCCTGGAATGATTACAAACCATTGTTTTACTGCCGGTTGATAACCGAGTTATAAAATCTGGTGGGTGTAGCAATTCCAAAGAATTGAACGAAACCAGTGAATTATTGAATGTTGTGAGACAGTCCAATGTTCTGCTCGATTGCATTCGTTAGGTAAAAGAATTAAATTATCTTTCATGATCTCGTAAGTATGCGGTGGGACAGCCCGATGGCTTGCCCGAATTGCATTATTCGTTTGAGAATTATTGAATGTTGTCAGACAGTCGGATACTCTGCTCGGATAAGGTAAAATAATTAAATTATGATGATCTCGTAAGTATGCGGTGAGACAGCCCGATGGCTTGCCCGAAATGCATTATTTGTTTGAGAATTATTTGATGTTGTGAGACAGTCCGATTTTCAGCTCGAATACAGTCAGTTAGAAAAAAGAAATACATTTCTTTTGATTGATAATCTCGTGAATATGCAGTGGGACGGCCCGATGGCTTGCCCGAAGTGCATTATTTGTTAGAGATGCAAGTTTAAGCCGTAGGATTGGTAAAATAGTTGTAGATATATGTACAACTAAATCAAAATATAATTTTACAGAGTTAGGTACCTTGTGGGTCTAAATATGGCGTCGACTCTTTGAGACGATTTTGTTTTACTTCGTTTATGTCGAGCATGTTTTAAATTGTTTCCAGGTTTTTCATTTTTCACCTGATTCTCTCGTATTCCTCGGTTGACAATGATGTGTCCTTTTTTGGCATTTTCCAACTTTTAAAAACTGTTCTTTGTATTTAAAAGTTTAGTTATGTGTCGAGTAGCACGCACTAAAACCGCGAATGACAAGTTGACAGCCGACACAGAGCTGCCAGGGAAAGGAAAAAATAAAAAATAATATTGTCTCTAAAACATAGTGATTTGAGTAGCTCCCGTAGCCGGTACTACATGTAAATAATAATCATTAATTACAGGTACTAATCTCGAGGACGAGGCACAAAGTATAATTCTGCTTATGCGACTAATTTATTTGTGTGTAATCATAGTGCACGTTTAACAATATAGATAAATAAGACATTTAATTATATAAATAATTATGACCTAGTAATTTTGTTCTATGTTTATAGTGTTTAAGTAAACTAGTTTTATTTTTTATTTTTCCAAATTTATTTAGTCTTGTTACTATTTTAAGAATTTCTTGGGTTAAATATTGTTTAAATTCTGTTGTTCTAACATAAGCATATTTTTAGAGCTCCTTACTGCCTGTGATACAGGATTACCTAGTACAGGCATCTTCCATTATTATACCTACATTAGTTATCTAAGATTCATACAGTGTTTTTACCTTTTTATTATCTGAATAAAGATTATTATTATTATTTTTCTATTTATTCGTTTTATATACATATTTTTACATCTTTAAATATTATTCTATTAAAAAAAGAAAATAAAAAAACATTTAAAAATACAAAAATAGTAGCCCACCGGTATCGGGAACAGGGTCCAAGCTACCGGTGGTCAGGGCTCCTGAGAGAGGAACGTCCTAACGATACGCGCCGTGTCCAGGAGTACCGCTTTCTGGATCAAGCCCTTGATCCAGCTGCCCAACGAGAGCCTCCTAAGGTGTTGGTCGAGGCTCTTGGCTATTATGCCATTGGCCGTAACGACTATCGGCACAATGATCGCTGTATTCACGTCCCACATGTCGACAACCTCGCGAGCCAGATCAAGATACTTGCTTTTCTTATCTCGCTCAGCCTTCACGAGGTTCTCGTCATGTGGGACCGCTATATCAACAATCATTGCGCGACGCTCAAGTCGGTCTATCACCACTATGTCAGGCTTAATGGCAACAATAGTCCTGTCAGTGATGATAGACCGATCCCAATACAACGTGACATTGCCATTTTCGAGAACTGGGTCGGGCACATACTTATAGTAAGGCACTTCCGACTCCACAAGATTGTATTTAAGAGCAAGTTGCTGATGGATTATCCTGGCTACAAGGTTGTGTCTATGCAAATAGTCTCCGTTAGCCAGACTAGAACAACCGGAGATAATGTGACGGATTGATTCACCCGGCCGGTGACATGCCCGACAGATGTCAACCGTGCCGTCCTTCACAATGTATTTCCGGTAGTTGTTCGTCATCATAACTTCGTCCATAATCGCAAAGACAAAACCTTCGGTTTCCCCGAAAAGGTCACCAAATCGCAGCCAGGCCACGGACGCTAAAAGATCTACATCGGGCCCATGTAGGACCCGAAAGAAGCGTCCGTGAAGCTCCTTGCTCTGCCATACCTCCCTGCGGTCATTAGTATCTAATACTATAGGTTTGCGCCAGTTCTCGTTAGCCAAGGAGAGCGGGGTGAGTCCCTTGTCCACCGCTACCACATTTCGATGCATACCCACGTCAGCGGCCTGGAAGTATTCCCTAAGACTGCATACCTCGCGGTTGTGTAGGGTCTTAGCATTTAAAAAGCCACGACCCCCGCACTTCCGAGGGATATACAGTCTCATAACCGATGAACGTGGGTGATGCATACGATTTGCCGTAAGCAGCGTGCGGACCCTCCTATCTTTTATGATATTGCTGAGTTTTCAATATTTATTTTACATGAGCCATCTTCTACAGAATTACCTTGACACCTTTCATCTACTTATAATATTTTCTTCACATCACAGACAAATATAAGAAGGTTACATACCTACTTAACACCCCACCTCGATTAATAGCGTTTTATTGAAAATCAAACACTCTTAATCGCTTAAAATAATAATTCAAATCAAAACATTTACATTTCCCAATAACAAAAAAAAAAACACTTATGGTGACACTAATTACCCGAAAATAATAATAATATAATGGTCACCCTACTACATGAGAATACAATTTTTATTTATTTTAGCATCAATTGCTTCTTTTCCATTTGGTAAATCAGTGATTGTCCATGTTTTCATATTTTCTAAAGCTTTTCTATTCTTTAACAATTGTTTCATTCCAGCCCATTTTTATAGCTTCATTGTAACTTTTAGGAACATCTTCCATATATGTACTATAAGCATAGTGGGTCTCATATTCTTGTAGTCGTTTTGGTTTAACAATTCTTCTTCCACTTCTTGGATATTTTTCCTCTGGTAACTTTTCTTGTATTACCTCTTTCACTTGTTCATTTGCATCATCAAATTTATCCTCCTCATCACTGTCTTCATCATTTTCAGTCACAGTAGGACGTTGTGAAACTTTAATCTCACCTTTACCTTTCTTTTCTATTAGTCCTGATGTACTTGATTTGCTTTCTTTTTCATCTAATTCTCTATATATTACTGACCTTTCATTGTCTCTTTCGATGTCTATTATTCCATCATATTTCACATTTGTTTCATCAAAATGTACATCTCTCGAGATTTTAATTTCATTACTTTCTGGATCCCACAATCTATATCCATTTGGACTATATCCAATAAATCTCATTGCTTTTGCTCTTTCTTCAAATTTTGACTTTCTTGGCAATACAATCATCCATGCTTTCGATCCAAATATTTTCATATTCTCTATTTCATATTTACCATAATACAACTCTGCTGGTGTTTTAAATTTTATAGCTGCTGATGGACATCGATTTATTTGATACATTGCACACTTAACTGCCTCTCCCCATAATTCTTTCGGAAGGTTGGATTCCATCATTAATGCTCGTGCTTTATTATATACAGTCCTATTCATTCTTTCAGATACGCCATTCATTTGTGGACTGTAAGGAATTGTGTACTCCATTCTTATTCCATTATTTATCGCAAATTCGCTTATTATTCTATTCTTAAATTCGCCACCATTATCGCATCTTATCCTTTTTACTTTATTTTGTTTCTGTCTTTCTAAATATCTCACATAATCTATTAAGTTTTTAGTTGCTTCATGTTTATACTTCAACAGATATATTACTCCAAAATGTGTATAATCATCTACAATGATCTGGTAATATCTTTCTTCATTTATGCTGGGTACATTTACTGGACCTGCGATGTCAGTGTGTAAAAGTTCGCAAACTTTTTCTGATCTTGGCATAACTACTGGATAGAATGGTAATCTCGTTGATTTTGCTCTCATGCACACATCACATCTTTTCTCATCATTTGGTAAATTCAAAGTTCTCAACCCATTTCTATTCAAATGTCCTAGTCTTTGATGCCATAGATTTATATCAGTTGCAGTTGTATGGCAATATTCATTCTCTGTTTTTATTTTCAGTTGCAGTTTATATAATTTACCAAATTTTTCTCCATACACTCTCAAGTCATTTTGTATAATTTTTACAACATTTCCTTGAAATATTACATAACTTTTCTTCTCAACTAATCTACTTACTGAAAGTAAGTTTTGCGTTAAATTAGGCACAATTAGGGCTTCAATATCTATGCATCTGCCTTTTACTTCTGTTTTTATCATTCCTCTCTCATTTGCTTCTAAATACTCGCCATTCGCGACTTTTATTTTTACTGGTTCCTTCAATGTTTGAATTTTTGTCATATAATTTTTGTATTTATCCTTTACCATGTTATCTGAAGCTCCTGAGTCTATTATAAACTCAATTACGTTTGACTCAATGTACTCATTTGTTATGTGTATTGTTTCATCATACGCCGTGAACATGTGTTTTGTAATGTTTGCTTGTCCATCTCTACCTCTATCATTTCTTCTGCCTCTTCCAAAAATATTTCCTCGAAAGTATCTACCTCTTTGACTACTCCTACATTGATATGCTTTGTGTCCTTTTTGCTTACATTTATAGCATACTATATTTTCCGTCGAAAAACTTGTCTCGGTACCCGTCTCGTGATTTCTGTTTTCACTATAACTTTTCATTTTTAGCTCAGCGTCCAACAATCTTGCTTTCACAAAATCAATTGTGATTTCCTTTTCGGTTGACATTGTTTCTAGTGATGTTATAACATTTTCATAACTATCTGGCAGTGTTAATAATAAGTGACACACTTTATCAGACTCAGACATGCTTTCTCCAATTTCAATTTCATTTATTATGTTATCAAACCTTAGATAGTGGTCCAGTAACTTTGTATCTTTTTGACATTTCAAATTCAGCAATCTTCTCTTTAGTTGCAATTTATTGAAAACAGATTTGCGTTCAAAGATAGCTTCTAAACATTTCATCATGTCTAATGATGTTGTACACTTCTTTATATATGATATGTACTTATCTGATATACATTGTACGATTATTGACCTTGCTTTAATATCCATTTCCTTAGTTGGATTCTCACTTTTTATCGCTTCTACAACTCCTTTTTCCTCTAACAGTAAATTTATTCGAAATTTCCATGTTTGAAAATTTATTTCCTCTTTCAGAAATGGCATCGCTTCATATTTTCTCATTTCCATTATTATACTTTTGTTTTCCCTGACAGCTCAAAATTTTCTTCTCATTTAAACTATTTCATTTCATTTACCATTTTTCTTCTTTAAATCTGCACAAATATGCGGCCCATAACCTTTTATGATATTGCTGAGGGCATACTGCTAGAGAAACAATTCTTTTAAGTTTTCAATATTTATTTTACATGAGCCATCTTCTACAGAATTACCTTGACACCTTTCATCTACTTATAATATTTTCTTCACATCACAGACAAATATAAGAAGGTTACATACCTACTTAACACTATCCAGGGCGTCAAGTTCAGTCTGAGTCCATTTGAGTATGCCGAAAGAATACATCAATACCGGCATGACCCAGCCGTTGAAGGCGCGCACCTTGTTACCGCCCGATAAAAGACTATTTAGTACTCTTTTCAGGCGGCCAAAGAAGCGCTCCTTCAACGACTGTTTCACGTCAGTAGCATTGATGCCTAGTGCTTCCGACATACCCAAATACTTGTAAGTTTCGGTTGAGGAAAGGGATCGAAGGTGTATGGAATCCGAGAGTTGTATTCCCACGGATTCCATAATCTCCCCTCGCTTTACATGCATGACTGCACATTTGTCCACACCAAATTCCATACGGATGGCGTCACTGAAGGTTTCTGTTACCTTCAGTAGCTTCATCAGTTGCAAGTTGTTGGGGGCAAAGAGCTTCAGATCATCCATGTAAAGGAGGTGTGATATGACCTGACCACCTCTCCTCAACCGATAGCCCAGACCTGAACCCTCCAGCAGTGTACTGAGAGGGTTTAGGGCTAAACAAAACCACAGAGGACTCAGACTGTCGCCCTGAAATATTCCGCGCTCGATCCTTATAGGTTCGCTGTTTTCCTGAATCTGTCGACATCCTGGATAGTGAAGGACCGTCCTCCACTGTCCCATACATGACGCCAGGAAGGCGCGCAGAGTTGCATCAATTTTATACAACTCCAGCACCCTCATGAGCCATGTATGTGGCACTGAGTCATAGGCCTTCTTGTAATCTATCCAACATGTCGCCAGATCCTTGCGGGAACGGCGAACCTGTTGGCTAATAGCAATGTCTATGAGGAGCAGCTCCTTAGTACCGCGGGACCCGTTCCTACATCCATTCTGAGAAGCAGACATGATGGAGTTATTGTCAATATGTTGATTAATTTTCGCTCTCAGAATGGATGTAAGAACTTTATAGACCGTCGGTAAGCACGTTATCGGTCTATAATTTTTAGGATCCGCAGTACTACCTGATTTGTGGAGCAGGTGGGTCATTCCTGTCGTTAGGAACTGGGGCAGTGATCCTGACTCTAAGGCAGACTGGAACTGAGTTGCCAAACGAGCGTGCGATCTTTGGAACCATTTAATCCAAAAGTTGTGCAGTCCGTCTGGCCCTGGAGATTTCCAGTTAGGCAACGGACGGACTGCACTAGCCACATCTTGGGGGCTGATGGTAATTGCCCCCATTTGTGGTATCGGATCGCACGCCCGTTCGACCTCCCGAGTCCAGTCACCCTCGGTGTGACTGACAGGCACCGACCAGATATCGCGCCAGAACGAACACATGGCGTCGTTATCCGGTAGGCGCGTATCAGTCACACCTTGGTTGGGTTGCTCCCAAGCCCTATAAACCCACCTTTCGTTGCTCTGGAATGTGCGATTCTGGGTGTATCGCTCCACTCGCCGTTTGTACCGACGAATACGGTTTGCCCATGCATAGATCTTCTGCTTCAGGAAGTCGATACGCTCTGTGACGCGGGACATATAATCTCGAGAACTGATATCAGTCCCTGAGAACGCCCGCCTCACAAAGCGCATCACTCTAGGGCGAGTGTTGCCCTCCCTGAAGCAGATAAGCTTGCATTATTATTATTATTATTGCATTTGGCATAATTAATTGCGAGAAATACAGGACTGATCAATGTGGTGATTCTTGGTGAGCTTTATGTCCACATGTGGACGTTTTTTGGTTGAAACGACGAAAAATGTCAAATTCGTGAGAAATAGATTATCATTTCTCACGAATTTGTCATTTTTTGGTCAGTTCTAGGTGCCGTATTTTAGAAAGAAACAAAGATTGAAACAAATGGATACGGAGAATTTTATCAGTTCTGTCATTTCGAGACAGTGCCAGCGCGGTTGGTACGACCATTCCATGTTCTGTGTTTTTTGCTTCTATTGTTTTCACATGAACGAAGAAGGTTAAAATCGTATTCGACCTCACCTGGGATTAGACGGATACACGCTTCAACAGACAGTGGTCGGAACTAGCCAAAGGTGAAGTTATCGACAGACAGTATTTGTCTGGATCTGTTGTCAGCAGAAGGTCCAAGCATTTGGCCATGTGCGAAACAACATACGGCACCCTCGTTGCCCCCTGGACCAGCTGGGTAAGGTTTAGCGCAAGCGAAAGCTTACGCATCTCCCGTCCAGCATGGTCAGTGCACATGGGAGTGCAGGTGAATGGTCAGTGCACCACATGGAGCCACCCCTGGTGGTGGGCATTAAAGTCCCCTCAGAGTACCTCACTGAGGTACTCTGTGAGACTGGTTGTCTCCTGATCTCCGCTGTGCGAACGGTAGAAACAGGCGTAGATCTAGCTAGACCTGTATCAACAAGAGCAGACAGCGTTGAGAATCTGGAGTCTTCAAGGTTACGGAGACGCCGATAGTAAATGTCGTCACGGGCGTACATACACACACCCGCGCGTGTTTTATAATTGTGCTCCAGAGTAAACCCTGGGTAAGATAAGTACGAGAAGTCTTAGGGACTCGCTATCTGTAGTGTAACTCTTTGCGCATAATCTCGTTGCTATATATTGTCTACTTGTTTATAAATATGCATGGCATTATTGACACTTGTCATTATATATTAATTTGTGTTTCAAGCTGAATAAAGCCAATATTTTGGTTAAGTGAATCTTTTATTATGTAACAATTTATTCAGCTTGAATAAGCTACTAAATAAAATACACAATGTATGATAATACTCCGAGCAATGTACCATCGACTTCTAGCGTGTCAGGGAGCCTATCAAAATACCTACGCCCAGAGCGCTTTGATATCACACCAGATTCTCCAAGCGCCGAAAATAAATGGAAACACTGGAAATTTTTGTTTGTGAACTTCTTTAAAGCTGAGTTACAAATGTCTAAATCCGATACTATGGATACTATGAAATTAATGCTATTAGCAAACCATCTAGATGCAAATGTATACGTACAAATACAAGAATGTCAAACTTATACAACTGCGATGGAAATGTTGGACAAAATATATATTAAACCCAAAAACGTAGTACACGCTCGACATATTCTAGCAACTAGACGTCAAAAACCTGAAGAAACCATTTCGCAATACATACAATCTTTAAAACAGCTCGCAACTGACTGCAATTTTGAATCCGTCACCGCCGAGCAATACAAACATGAATTTATTCGTGATGCATTCATAGCTGGACTTTCATCATGTAACATTCGTCAAAAATTGCTTGAAAATATTGACCTCACTCTCGACGAAGCTCTAAATTAAGCAATCACTTTTGAAACAGCTGTAAATTATGCGAAATCTTACACGAACGAAATGGAATTGACTCTTAATGCTGCTCAAACTCAAGAAATGTTAATTACACCACCTTCACAACTAGCGTTGGAGGAAAGAATAGCTGCAGCAGCACCACCACCAACTCCGGCGCGCAAGAATTGTTGGTTTTGTGGAGGAAATGTCCACCAACGCATTAAATGCCCTGCGTTTCACAGTACCTGCAAACAATGCGGAAAGAGGGGCCATTTCGCCAAAGTGTGTCGCAGCCTAAAACCTGTGAATGCGGTAAATATAGAGTTATCTGAAATGTGCGCTGCATCACCGGTAAGTCTTAAACAAGCTACAATCGCAGTCGTAATTAATCAGACACGTGCCAATGCCCTAATAGATACAGGCAGTTCGATAAGTTTCATTAACAAAAGAATTGCGCAAACGTTGAATCTCAGACTTAAGCCATATCGTCAAACAATAACATTAGCATCTCTAGACAATACTTCTGTTGTAGAAGGAGTCTGCTTCGCTACGATTGAGTTAGAAGGCCATACATACAAGCAAATACCACTCCTAGTTATTGGAAATCTATGCGCAGATATTATAATTGGCCATGATTTACTGCGAAATCACTCGTCCGTAGAAATGAAATTTGGAGGAAGTCAAAAGCCGCTTAAAATATGTAATGTTCTAGCAGCTGGTGTACCACCTGCCACTTTATTTCATCATGTATCGCCGGCAATCAAACCTATCATTATAAAATCAAGGCGATACAGCGCGTTGGATGAAGCTTTTATTAAAGAGGAAATCGATAAACTTCTCAAAGATGGCGTCATGGAACTCAGTATATCTCCGTGGCGACAACACCGCAATCGGATGGTCATAGATTATTCACTAACGATTAATAAATTTACTGAACTGGATGCTTATCCTCTACCAAACATAGAATCAATCGTATCAAAAGTGGCCAAACATAGATTTTTCAGTCAAATCGATCTGAAAAGTGCATACCATCAAGTGCCAATCCCGGCCAGCGAAAACATATACCTACACAGCATTTGAAGCGTGCGGTAATTTGTATCAATTTAGACGTATACCATTCGGAGTTACTAACGGAGTAGCTGCTTTTCAGAGAACTTTACAATATATAATTACGAAAGAGAATTTGAACGGCACCTACGCCTATCTCGATGACGTCACTGTTCGTGGTAAAAATAAAGACGATCATGATAAAAACTTAGAAAAGTTCATGCAAGCCGTACAAAAATACAAACTGACCTTAAACAAAGACAAGTGTGTGTTTGGGAAGGAATCGATAAAGCTCTTAGGATATACAATTGAAAATAATACGATAAGGCCAGATGGAGATCGCCTAGCCCCACTGATGCAACTACACATACCCGCAAATATGCAGTCTTTGAAAAGAGCGCTTGGAATGTTTGCACACTAACTACTCTAAGTGGATAAAGTAGTTTTCAGAAAAAGTACATCCACTCACACTTGTTTCCAAATTCCCTATGGAAAATGATGCCATCGCATGTTTCCAAACTCTGAAGTCAGATATTGCAAAAGCAGTTCTTACGTCAGTTCTAGAGGATATTACATTTACAGTCGAAACAGATGCTTCGGACCATGCTCTGGCTGCTACGCTGTCACAAAATGGGAGACCTGTGGCATTTTTTTCACGGTCATTGACAGATCCAGAACGCCGACATCCTGCTATAGAAAAAGAGGCTGCTGCAATTGTAGAGGCTGTACGGAAATGGCGACATTTTTTGCTCGGGAGACATTTTATTCTGATTACCGATCAATAATCAGTTTTATTCATGTTTAGACAAAATCATACAAGCAAAATCAAAAATGAAAAAATCGAAAGGTGGCGTTTGGAAATGTCTTGCTACAAATACGATGTTGTATATAGACCTGGTCGAGAAAATACTGTAGCAGACGCCTTTTCTCGTGTATGCGCGCACCTAAACCCTCATAGACTTTATGATTTGCACAATTCACTTGGCCATCCAGGTATTGTAAATTTGTAAGAATGACTCACTGGATTCGTATGAAAAATCTTCCCTATTCGACAAATGATATAAAAATGATGACGGAAAACGATGATGCGCAGAAATCAAGCCTCGCTACGCGACTACAAAAGGCCATCTAATTAAAGCTATAGCGTCTTTTGAACGCTTGAACATAGATTTTAAAGGACCTCTACCAACGAATACTCAAAACAAATACATTTTAACGATCATTGATGAATTTTCAAGATTCCTATTCGCATTCCCTTGCAGAGATCTAACTACAAATACTGTCATAAAATGTTTAAAGGAAATTTTCATGATGTTTGGGAACCCACAATTCATTCATTCAGATAGAGGGACATCGTTCATGTCAAACGAGCTACGAAATTTTTTGGTTCCATTGGGCATTGCATGCAGCCGAACAACGCCTTACAATCCAAAATGTAATGGTCAAGTTGAAAGACTAAACGGGACCCTGTGGAAGACGATACAACTTTACTTACACTCAAAAGACATGACGGTCACCCAATGGGAACAAGTTCTACCTTTAGCGCTACACTCTATACGTTCTCTATTATGTACGAGTACTAATACAACACCACATGAACGGATATTCAATCATCCTCGACGCTCGCCGACTGGAGAATCTGTACCTTCATGGCTTTTGATCCCGCTACCCTCCGCGACTAGTCTCCCGATACGTCCATAACAACGCGCGTCAGGCTGGTCAGCCTGCAGTGGAACAGATCCATCCCCAACAGCAGTCTCGATCCAGCTCCTCTAGTGGCTGTAGCCACTAGAGGAGCTGGGTCGAGACATCGTACCGGAACACGACTAGGCCGCTTGGCGGTACGTCTTTGCCCGGTGGCTGGTCGCAAGCCTTCGGCCGAAGCTTACCACCAGATAGTGTTACCTGATTTGCACCACCCGGGGACCACGTGAAGGGATTCGAAGGGTACACTCCTACGGACGTGAGTGACTCGGCCCCCAAATTACGGCCTCTACTAGCTACTAATAATATAAATGCGAATACAAATAGGTATAGGCCTTTAATCCCGGTCTAATGTTTCCTTGGGGTAAGAAAACACTTTTTACGCGGGTGAAGCCGCTGGCAGAATATAGTGTACTACTGTAAATAAAACGACATCGTAAAAATATAGGTAACGATATACAGTATAGCTTTGACGCGCTTTGAGTGCAGTAGTATTATATTATCTGTGGTGCAGTGGTGCCCTATTGGTATCGGCCGCAACTTATAAATTGTATTTGTTTGTTGTTGGTCGTGGGTTCAAACCCAGGCAGGCGCTTTATTTGGTATACATTATTTTATCATCACTGCTCTCAAAACGGTGAAGGAAAACATCGTGAGGAAACTCCTAGAAACAAAATTCGAATACATGTGACATCCACCAACCCGCACTGGGCCCGCGTGGTGGATTACGGCCCATTCCCTCTCACTGAGAGGAGGCCTGTGTCCCAGCAGTGATTAAAAAGGCTGGTGATAATGAATATAATTTTATAAACAAGAATTAAGATGTTATAAATAAATTTGTAATAATTTGAAACATTAAAACTTGTATTAGGTACCTACTCTACGTTAGTTGAAAATTTTAAATTACTTTTAGAGTATATAAATAAGGTTAAAATCATTTTGTAAATGAATGGTTAAACTTAGAGTAGGTATATAAATGCTGTTTGAAAAATGATTGTTGAAATGAAAGAAATAAGTATCTAAGTAATAAAATTGAAAAGGCTGCATACCTAAATACTAAAAGGTTCTAGCCACTTTTCATAGAAATTGCTACGGATAATATAACCGGGAATTAATAAAATCAAAAAAGCCCGCTAAAGCGAACTAATAAAAAGATGTCAACAAGAAGAAAATCATGATGTGCAGTGTCAGGATACTTAATCGCCATTATTCTTATTTTTTACCCGACTGCCGAAGGAAGGTAATATGTTTATCAGTCTATGTATATTTGTTCCTATGTGGCGTTCTAGAGAACAAAAGCGTTGGCCGATTTTGATGATTCTTACGTCAATCGATTCGTCTTAATCTTGCGAGTGTCACTGGCTACATTAAAATTGGAAAATAAAAATGACGGATTTTGGGCTCCATAATGTGGGGCACCAAATTGTTTTTTTTCCTTCCAAACCCATCCAGACCATTCCACACGGGGTTTTTGATTTTTTGAATTAATTTTTAATTTACACTTTTTAGTTAACATATTATTCGAATTAGGTACATTTATACATAAGTGTTATATATTTTTGAAATCACCTTAAAAACCCTTTATTTTGATACCCCACACGATGGGATTGAAAGAAAAAAAAAATTGGGTCCCCAAACATACATACATATAGACTGATGAACACATTACCCTCTTTCGGCAGTAGGGTAAAAAGTTGAAAGAAATGATTCTAACTCTTTGAAGGTTTCAAACTGTTTTCTTTGCCGAATTCACTTACGTAATTCGGCTGCTGATCTCCGAATAGATACGGAAGTACGTCCAAAATTAAGGGATATTGCTCGAGTTGATAATAGGAAATTCTTCTAATTATGTAACGGTCTAGGGTGAGAATATATGGTGGATGGATGTTAGGTTAGTAAGTAGTTATAGATTTGCGAGCTGCGAGTCGCGGGTTGAGGCGTCAGCAGTGCTGCCAACTTACCGCTTTCAGCGCCAGATCTAGCGCTTTTCTTGTTCAATAGCGCGTTCTAGCGCCTAGCGCTAAATCTAGCGCTTTTTGAAATCATGTTATGATATGCCAGCTACTATAATTTATTCTGTGATATGCGTAACAAGGAACGAATTTTTTTTTTTTAGATAAGTTGGTATCTTAGTCTATGAGTTGAGGATTCCTCGAGTTGACAGCACTGATTCCTCGCTAACTATTTTGTAATTTGTAGCTAACTTCGTTTCACGTTCTATTGTTCCACAGTCATTTATAACTTCCCGTCAGTTATTCTGAGTCAGTTTTACGAGCTGTGCAGTGAAACGAAAATAAAAAAAGTTAATAAAAAAATCAAAAAACCCGACTGATTAAAAAGCGAACTAAAAACAAGTAAACCAGAAGAAAATCATGCTGTGCAGTCGGAGGATACATATTGGCGAGCTGGCTGATCAAAACCAGATGTTTCGTGATTTTTGATTTTTTAATTAACTTTTTTTATTTACAACTCTTTAGTTATTTTTTTTTAATTAGGTACATTTCAACATCTAAGTGTTATATATTTTTGAAATAACCTCTTAAAACCCTTTATTTTGATACCCCACACGATAGGTTTGAAGATTAAAAAAAAAAACCACCACAAAATGGCGCCCAAAATCCGCCATTTTTTTCTTTTCCAATTTTTATGTAGCCAGTGACACTCGCAGGGTTAAGACGAATCGATTGACGTAAGAATCATCAAAATCGGCCAACGCATTTGGTCTCTAGAACGCCACATAGGAACAAACATACATACATACATATTTACATAGACTGATAAACACATTACCCTCCTTCGGCAGTCGGGTAAAAATGGAGGTGCCCTTATAAAAAACCCAACTACAAATAAAATTTCATTTGAATTTGGCGCCGAATACAGCGCTTCTTTACAAGCAACCATTTAGCGCTTTTTTAAAGAGCTAACAGCACGTTTTTGCTTAGACGAGTTGGCACTTGGCAGCACTGCGCGTCAGTGTGTCAGTGGAATAAACAGCTTGTTACCGAACTGACTTTCATTTAAGGGGCTGAGGACGAACAGTTGACAATCGACATCTGAGGTTCTAAGCCACGCCCACTGTCATCGAAAGTTTAGGGGAAAACTTAAATTGGAGCGAAAAGTATTTGAAAATTAAATACACAAGGCCGACCACAGAGGCCCATATCATAAACGGACTCTTCCGATGGTTTTTTACAAAAATATAACCGCGCAAGTTCTTATTTCAAACTGGCTAGCATCTGACATCAGATCGTTCACTGTTATTTTGCCTATGAATGCAACCTTATTGCTACGAAAATAAAGATCACTGAAATAGGTAATCTGGCTAGTGTCATACGAGTCTTTGCCGTGCAAATTGAATAAATATTATAATTATGTCTGCTTCTATGCGACTGCCACATATAAGAACACAGTACGTTACATTTTTTTATATTGGTTTCATAGCTAGATAATTTTATTTATATTATTTTAATGAGTTTTACTGTACTGAAATGGACTGTGCAATATTAAACTGGAAACTTTAATTTTGAATTGAGATTTGGTGCTTTCAGTAATCAATTTTATTTTATTTAAACACGGCCATGTAAACTTTATCTATCTATGTAAATAAAAAAGACCGGCCTAGTGCGAATTGCACTCGCGCACAAACGTTCCGTACCATTATCGCAAAAAACGGAAAAGAATACGTATGTTGTATGGGAGCCCCACTTAAATATTGATTTTGTTCTGTTTTTAGTATTTGTTGTTATAGCGGCAACAGAAATACACCATCTTATATGTGATTGTAAGCGTCTCACTAGAGAACGGCTGAAACTATTTGTTGCTATTGTTTGTATCAATCAATTTAATTGTGTATATATCAATTAATCAATAATAAATTAGAAACCTCAATATCATTTTTCAAGACCTATCCATAGATACCCCACACGTACAGGTAGGATGAAAAAAAAATGAGTTTCAGTTTTTTTCTATTTTTGTTTGAAAATCTTAATGCGGTTCAGAGAATACACCTACTTACCAAGTTTCAACAGCATAGTTCTTATAGTTTCGGAAAAAGTGGCTGTGACATACGGACGGAGAGACAGACAGACATGACGAATCCATAAGGGTTCCGTTTTTTGCCTTTTGGCTAGGCAACCCTAAAAAGGAAAACATAAATACTAAAAACAGTGTATGCCTCACAACCACGTATATGTTACTGTATTAGCCGAACTGTTGTTACAGTTTAAAAAAAAAAAATTGATGAAACTTATTATTTATCGATAAAACAGGTTTACTAAGTCTTCCCGGTAAAAGTCTGAAATCATCATCATCATCATCTACCTGCCCTTGTCCCATGTTACTTGGGGTCGGCGCAACACGTGTTCTTCTTCCATATCGTCCTGTCCCGCACCACGCTATAATTGACTCCCTTTTCTTTAATATCACTCCTCACACAGTCCATCTATCTTTTCTTTGGTCGTCCCCTCCCTCTTCATCCATCCCCAATTAAATTCATAAGAGTACACCTAAGTCATTCCAGACATACTTTTCCCGCACCGTCTAGAACCTGCCCTCACGGTACGCGTCCAAATCATCTCGGCACCTATTTCTGGGCCTCAACGGTGCGTTCCATCTTCAAGATTGTGGAGGTTTGCCCAGCGCTCAATTTGCATGCTACTAACGTGAGCCGTAATGGCTTTGGCCCATTTGAGCCGAACAGCCTTTTTACCCACGTCTATTATGCCCGTTTGGGAACACAGCGTGTTCCGTATTCGGTCTGTTCTTTTTACATCCAGAATGCTGCGTAACTCTCTGGCAATCCCCAAGTGTAAGCCTTTGAGTTTACTCTCCAGGGCGATCGGCGAATTTTTGTTAATAAATAAGAATTGTCAGTGCCGATTTGGCAAAATGATAAGATCAATTAATAATTAGCTTAACAATATTAATAGACTAACAAACTATTATTGTAGCCCGTTATTGCAATTGGGATAATTAATTGCGAGAAATACAGGACTAATCAATGTGGTGATTCTTGGTGAGCTTTATGTCCACATGTGGACGATTTTTAGTTGAAACGACGAAAAATGTCAAATTCGTGAGAAATAGATTATCATTTCTCACGAATTTGACATTTTTTGGTCAGTTCTAGGTGCCGTATGTTAGAAAGAAACAAAGATTGAAACAAATGGATACAAAGAATTTTATTAGTTCTGTCATTTCGAGACACTGCCAACCGGTCAAATGGTCGTACCAACCACGCTGGTTGGTACGACCATTCCATGTTCTATGTTTTTTGCTTCTATTGTTTTCACATGAACGAAGGTTAAAATAGTATTCGACCTCACCTAAATTTTGAATATTGTTTAATTCAAATTGAGATAACATTTGTTGTATTTTCAAAGAGGTTCAAATACTTTTTAGTTATGGACTTAGTAAGTAAAATAAACGACGTGAGTCGTTTATAATAAAACAAAAATATAGATGCCAGTGACAGCGGTAGTGCCAAAAAATAAAAATAATACAGATTTTGACAATATTACTTGTGATTTCGTTAGTACCAATTAATTAAAGCCACCAGGCTACATGATCTGGCTGCATTATACTTGATATTTTTTTGACAGATTGAATTGACGAGAAATAAATTGAGTATTATTTTTGCTTTTTGCGGAAAAAAGCGACATACGTCCACCTAGCAACGCCGCAAAGCGGTCACTGTCGAATTGCACTGGATGGAAAGAGAAGCACGATGGAATTTGTATAGACTTTTTTACAAAACATAATAATATGAATTACTTTAAAATAATGAATGAAACTTCAATATATAAGACAATGAAGTTTTGCGTCCTTTTATGATACGTTATTGTTGTTAATTGTACAAATGTACGCTGGTCAGTATTACCGGAAAAATCTTTTGAAGATCACGGTAAGAGGTTACTTTGCCATTCAATTGTATCGAGGTTTTTGTACGTAAACGTGTTTCGGCCACAACAAAGTTTTCGGAAATATGATCAAGATTAACATATCTTTTTTCTGCTGCCGCATCTTCAATAGATTTGGCTAAAAAATGTTTAAAAGAAAGCCTATTTTGAGTATTCAGCCTCTTAACAGTAACTTAAAAGTTAGAAAAAATAAACTCTAAATCAGAGGTTTGTCCTGTTACTAATTTAAGCTAATAAACACAAATAAAACTACAATATAAGCAATATCAACAATATTTATATTACATATCAGCTATGTGATTACTATGCAACAATTTAATGACATTATTTACCTACTATGTAGAAATTTAATTTCAGATAGAAAAATAGATGTGACATAACATTAACATCCAAGACCACAAAAACTTCTCATTTAAGTCTTTATGCTAATGGGGCGAATGAAAAGTTATAATTCTCTCATTTTTCTATTCAATTCCTTGATTTGTGGTCTTGTAAGGATATTTATATAATAATAAATTGGTGTCAGATACAAAATTTCAACACTTGTAACTTTAATCTGTGTAATTGTAGGTATGATACATTTTGAAGTGTTCTTGAAAAACTACCTACTTCAACATCAACATATTATTATGAGTCATTAGGAAAATATTTCTTTATAATTAATTAACAAATGTGCAGGCAAGCTCGGTCCAAAGTGAATGAACATCAATTTATTTAATCTATTACAGTTATATTAATATTATGGTCTAATATTAGCAATATTAAGTACTTATTATATTTACTATTATTGGTGGAGTTCTTACTTTATAAAAATGAAGCTAAGATTTATTTAACTTCTTCAAAATAAAATAAATTTTCAGGTTCTTCAAACAATACCGTACCAGTAAGCAGAGACATCCTTTGACCAGTTTTATTGTATTTTTGAAGGTAGTCTTACATTTTATTAAGTTTTTTTTTAAAGAAAGACCCAGAATAGCAACCATTGCATGTATTTATTTTTGTATAAAGTGCCTCTATCTTCAAAGATTACTTTAACTACATTTTATTTTTTTTAAAGCAGTCAAGCCCGAGTTCCGAGTAGAGAAGTATCTTAAATATGTAAATGACCAATATTTCTTAATTAGATTTTTTTAAGGTACCTGTAAATAAACATAGAAACATTTGAGAAAAGCTGCTTGTTGAACCGGAATAGACCTTTCATTTGCAGTGTCAAGTGTCCGCCGAGTATACATGAATTAACCTGAAACTTCTTACTTACTGGCAACGGATTCATAAGGTGCCGATAGATTAGCTAGACCATTTACGATCTTACTATAGATGATCAGCCTTCTACTAAAAAGACGTGTGAGAGAGTGAGTTATGCCGGATGAACAGCACTATCACAACCACAGATATAAATCTAACTAGATGAACACGATTGTATGTACTTCGCGTGTAAAAAAACGGAGTAAAATTACGATCAATAATCGTAGTTTGAGCTTTTCATTTAGCATTATCGGCACCGGATATCCCCAAAATCTAGAAAAATGCCTTTTTCTGCCATATTGACCTGTAAAGACTGTATAGAAAAAGTTTACAGAGGCATTGGAAATGTTTTCTTTCATTGATTAATAAATTTGTTTTTAAATTGTGTGTGAAAAAGTGGCACGCTTGGTTTTCATACAGATGGAGAGAGGGAATTGCGTTATCTAGTTAGATTTATGTCTGTGATCACAACGGATTCATGATGGCAATTTAGTGTCATAATAGGGGGACAGATCACACATACAAAATCAAGTACAGTGGTATCCAACTGATAAGGCGCGTCGTGAATCTTCGTTCGCACAGAAAAGAAAGTATGGCCCCGAAGATTAACGAAAGAACGCTTAAAACATACAATCAACCTTAGATCACTACTATAAGGTTCATAATACACTGCAGCTGTTAATTCCGACTCACTCGCAAGTATGGTGGCTGACTAAAACATGGCGGCAGCTGGCGACCAATAGCGGTGCAGGAAAAAGAAGCGCAATGATTGGTCAATAGCATTCCCGCGCTTTGAAAATTTGTCTTCTGCGCAGGTACCGATGTAAGCCATATCAGTTGGGTACTACTGTATCTACCTAAATGACAACAGACGATCGGCATCGTATAAATCGAATATGATGGTTAAAACAGAATATCGAGCAACAAAAATGTTTGTCGAAAATCTAGAAAATCTATAGGCTCCTTTTACTTATAAGGATATAAATGCAGTCACACGGCGACCTCACGGATCAAAGTATGAAAATATTATGCTGTGCTGCATCTACTTATGTAAGTACCTACTTATTTGTTACATTTTGAAAGCGAGTCCACTACTTTCTATGAAGAACAAGTGCTTCACATTTATAGGAGAATGTGTGAGTGCTAAAATTGTACTTTAGGCATATCTGAAATCCATGTTAAACAATAATAAAACTACGTTTCTTACATATTAAAAAAGAGCTAATCGTTTGTGCGATATGATCTGAAAAATTGTGTATAATAATTATAGTACCTACTACTGTATAGTGAATCGGTTATTCAACAAATGTATCTTTTAAATAGGTTATAAAACTACTTATGGTAAATTTAGCTACAGTATTTCGTTATTTCACTCTTAAATTTTATGTCATCATTTACCTACATTGATGCATGAATGGGATACCTAGATTTTGTACTTTGATGGTATTTAAGTCAGGGAACTTTGTTAATAGTTGTCTGTAAATTCAAATTGGAAGAGTAATTTTTGGTACTCTCTCTCTGAATTGTATATGATTATAGCTAATAACGAACATATTACGCTACAATGCGGCCTTTTGTCCTGCCACAAGCTTGTAGCCGGTTTCTGGATTGAAAATTTGAAGTTGGGAACTTGTTTAACTCTACTCTAGCATGAAAAACTTGTCAAACTATCAAAGTAGGCTTTGATATTCTTATCTACAAAATCTTCAATTCGGAATTCGGGTGAGTTTCACAAACGTCATCCCTAACACGGAAAAATGTCCAATACTCTCAACAATCAAGTTCCCTCACTCAGGTATGTATCTTACTGCATAGATATAATAATATTTATCTTTTTAAAGGTACATTTTGGGCGTGAGATACCTACAACTTACAGACACATATATAAAAGGTATACGTTATATATAACTAGTGATCCCAAGAGGTATTAACTATTTAGATAAGACATCAAGAATGATAGTTGATCGAAAAATACTAGCAAAAGAATATGTACCTAGTGTACAAGACAATAGCGGTGAGCCAGACGGTACAACAACGATGGCTCGTGTAGAGGCGCCCGCAGAAAGCTAATTTGTGTTACTATCTAACTATTTAGTTGAAGTCTTCATCGCGCAATATTTTACAGCTAAATCGTAAGCTTAACTATGATGCTATGAAATCCGCCCATACTGCTCCAAAATAAAGATGCTGGCTTTTTCAATTTGGTATCATTGGTATGACTACATTTTACTTTGAGACCAGTTGCGCTGAAGGCAATGATAGAGAGATAGGTACAGTATGTGCTATAAATAAGTTGGTGGAATCAAGATTAGACGACACCTACCTGCAACTATTATGATCGCGTTGAGTTAGTGCGAAAGTGAAGTCCATTAAAAAGTTTTTGATTACGACTAAACTTATATTTGTCGACCGTACATAAGTTATCTGCGAACGCCCTTAACCATAGCCAGAACTCAAAAAAAGAACAATGAATTTAGTGATTCTTAATGAGTTGTTGCGATGGGAATCCATAGAGAAAAAAGAGCAAGGCGATCAAAGTACCCATGTTCAATATTGTTTTTTTTTCCTTCGAAAACGGTTCCTTAAAACCGTTATCATAAATTCATCCCTGTATTTCCCAAAGGGTAGTCACATTTCGTCGGATATACCCTCAGTTTCTCACCTTAAAATGATCGCAGAATTAATGTGACAAATTGTCAAGCACGCGTTAACTTCTGTGATTGGCTTTTGAAAATTCATTCAACCAATCACAGCAGATAACGCGTGCTTAACAATTTGTCACATTAATTCTGCGTTCATTTTAAGGTGGGAAACTGAGGGATAGTCTCATTCCTAAGTAATATAGGGGAACCTATTGCTACAGGGCGAAAATCTGGACTCTGGGCAGATACACTAAGGTCGACATCAATAGACGTTTCTTTTGAAACACTACAGGCCATATGGCTAAGCAGTATCCCTGTCACTATCACGCAACTTTTACTACAAGAGAAATACAGGGATGGGATCCATCTCAACCCAAGCACAGTCATGTGTTATGTTTATTTATCTCGTCCAAAGAATTTTCTAATATGAAATCCCAAACTATGCAATACACACACTCGTATAGAAATTATTATGCTTTTGCCTGTACTTGTTGTCTCGTGTCTGTAGCCACAATGCAACATTTTAATATTTACGTTAAATTACAATACCTACATGAAGCTTGTGTCCGGTTCAATTGTACATTCTATATACTTTATAATAGATCATAATAATATATAATTGTATGCACATTTAACGTTTTCAGATATGTTTGATGTTGAAATTGTCAGAATGTTACAAATTCTTAAAATCTTAATTAAATTTTACCTATTTAGTTTTACACTTTATTTAATATCAATTCCTTCAGTTGATAAAACTGTAGTTAAAATAATTACATTTAATTTTGGTAAAACATGACGATGTACCTACAGACTGCAAGCACTTAGTGATCATAATATTTATCAAAACCACAGATATAATATTATGTCAATGTTATAAAATCTCTCTGTTAATTAAGCTAATGATTTTGGTAATTACAATAACCACAGATGTTGCTGTGTACTTTTAAAATATTATGCTAAATACACCTTAAAGTTCTAAGATGAAGATATATCTAAACAATCCTAAGTATTTTTCTCGATTTTAATCCTGTTAGAATACAAAGTTACATTTAGAATAAAACCTTCTAATCTTTGGTAGAAAACCAATCACCATTATTATATTTTTAAACTATTAATTTATTGTAGTAAAAATAAAATATAACATGTATAAAAATATATGAATATAGATGACAGCCACCTTAGAATGAAAATAATACAGTTTTGTATAATTAGTTACGTAGATAGTTGTATGCAAAGAATAGATGGTATTATTATCTTATATTAAGGACGCTGTTACATTTTCGACGAACTCAAATTTAGGTATCTAGTAGCACACAACAACATTACGCGCACGCACTCATTGAAACTACTGAGCGCTCGATTTTATACATCACTCAAATAATATTGGTCCTTGATATTATTTTTTAATTTTATTGAAGTTGATTCAGGAAGGTTAGTTGGCACTTTGAAAATGCATTTGGTAACTGTTACAAACCGTCGTCGTAAAAAGTAGGTTATTATTTTCAACCGACTTCAAAAAAAGGAGGTGCTCTATCTATTCGACCCGTATGTATCCGCGATTTTCTTTAAAACTACTTATCCGATACTGGTCGGGTTTACGTCGATTAATGTATGTGTTTTCAGGGAAGGTTTTATTGTATAATATATTAGGATATGATAAAGATGTTCGGAGATTAGACAATGGAACTCTTCAATAACAAATAGCAAATGACCTGCGATTAGTGTGATCGTATAGTTATGTTTTATTTTCACCATACCATAATAAAAAATCACGCTTGTATGTTTTTAGGGGGTTAACAGATTTATTTAGCATACCTACCCAATATGGGGTACCAACAAAAACTAAAAAGA